>JAVMKO010000007.1:74002290-75327290 GCA_032164245.1 Sternotherus odoratus | reverse complement strand
TCCACGTGGTGCGGGGAGCGGGGGGAGCGAGGCACCAGGCAGCCCCTGCCCGGCCAGCAGCTCCACTCTGCCATTGCGCCGGGCTCTGCTGTAACCAGCTCGCACGACATGTGGGGGTGGCCCAGCCAATCGCGCCGCGTGGGCTCTGCAGCGGCGGAGGGGAGGGGGGAGCAGGCCGGGGAGGGGAAGGGACTGAAGGGCTGCGGGAGGAGGCAGGACCCGGCCGTGGATCCCTGAAATAAGCCACGTCCCGTTTTTTTAAAGAAAAAAGGGACAAATTCGATATTTTTATTAAAAAGACGGGATGGTCAGAAAATATGTAAAAAACGGGACTGTCCTGTTCAAAATGGGACGTATGGTCAGCCTACACTATAGGATTCATTAAGTGTATCATCAGACAAAATACATTTTTGTCTTGTGCAACCAAAAGGAAAAAAAGGGGGTGGAAACTATATAAAATGTGATCTGATCACTAATATGTCCTCTTTTTCTTTTTGGTGACACATTTGAACATGGGTTGTATGCCAGTCATGGGAAACGTCTAGCATCCAGAAATGTAAATGAATCAAAGAAAATGGCCTTTTACAGATTTATTCTGATACTTGGAAGCAAAGACTAAGAGAAAACCTGCTTCTAGTCCCTAAATAGATAATCTGGTGGTCAAATCATTAAGAGTCACAAAGAACATACCACTAGAATCTGAATCCTTCCCATATCAGCAGATGTTGCTTGGGGTACAAAAAAAGCTCCACCGCCCTATCTATCCTGGGCTGCTCTTTGCATGTCTTCTATGTTGTTAAATCTCATTTATTTTCTCTGTCTGAGCAGTGTTCAAAATAAGGATTCTTTAAGTTGGCCCCTTTTACAAGTTTCTCCAGCTGCCCAATGGCACACCTGCTATAGGCTATGATCTGGGAAACTAGAGCAAGCCAAGAATATCAGTTAAAGCATTGAAAACCCAGGAGTTCAATCTTTTTAAACAAGAGAAACATAAAATAACAAAAAGTGATATTAACTGTGTTAAAAAGTGACAAATCTACAAAAAATGGCCAGATTTGATCACCACCAAATGCAGGTCTAGAGTAATCTTTCAAAACTACTATGATACGAAAACCTCACTTCTAAAGTAAGGAAAACTGCAAATTGCGAGAAAAAATAAACCATTCCCCAAACATGAAGACTGGGACTGTGTATATTTCAACAGCCAGAACAAGGGAGATAGCTATATGAGAATTAAATGTAATGGCAACATTGATATTACTAAATGGACTGACAATCTGTTTGGTTAATCAGAGATTCTGAATGCTCGAAGAAAAGTCCATCCCAACACATTTGAAATGAACTTTTCTTACTCTTGGCTAGTGAAAAATTGTGGAAACTAGCGGGCTTCACTGCTGATGGATCTTGTTAATGCCTGATTGGAGGATAAGCCTCAATAACCCTTTAGTGTTCTGGCCCTCAGTTTGAGAAATCACCAGCCAGTTGATCTTGCCAACTATGACCCTGTCTCTAATCTCCCCGTCCTAAGAAAAGCTATCAAGAAGGTAATGAAAGGCCAACTCTAGTTATCACCGAATTTGCTCAGTATTGGAGAGCTCTTCAAGCTAGACTTGAGACTTGGATATTGCATAGAAACAGTGCTGACATTGTTGGTGGATTATGTCCTCATCACTATGGACTGAGATCAGAAGTCCATCTTCTAGTCTTGAATCTGTAACCCTTTCATCAGGTGCCAATGGCAACAACAAGAGCTAGGTTTAATCTGTCTAGGGTCCTTTTCTAAAAGAAATAAAACTATGACATGCATCCGACGAAGTGGGTACTAGCCCATGAAAGCTTATGCTTCAATATTTTTGTTAGTCTTTAAGTTCCACAGGACTCTTTGTCACTATTATTTTTGTAAATGAGTCTGACCAGAAATGTTTCTTCTTTTCACTTATCGAGGGAACAGAGCAATTCATCCCTCTAAACCTTCTAGTTCTGGAGCATACATGTCTATATAAAACCTTCTGTTGACCAGAAAACACTAGTGATTTAGGGATTTTTTAATATATTTAGTTACCTAAAGATGGAGATAGCTGCCTGGTGGGATTTTCAAAAGTGCCATAGAACTCAGTGGGAGTCAGGCACCTAGATGCTTTTGAAAACCCAACTAGATGCCTATTTAGAGATTTAGGTGCCTAAACATGTAAAAATCTGGCTCTCATTCCTTGGCCTGGCAGGGATGGGTAGTCACATTAAGATGGCATCATTTATTTCATTTCAAGAAATTTTTGGAGGACATTGATGTAAAGTTGCTTTATTTCCCCCTAGTGAACCTCTCTTATATGGAGTCCAACAATAATCCGGGCCTGTCACCCCTCTTGTTCAACCTATATGTAAAACTACCTGGAGACTGAGATAATTTGGACTGCAAGGCATTCGATATGCTGATACCACAGCGCTCTAAATCTCCACATAACAAAATGTCAATAGTGCATTTCCTCTGTCATCCCAGATTTGAGAAAAATAGACCCTGACAAAACAGTTGGCTCAGGGTAAAACTGAGGAGATTCTGGTTGATAGTAACTAAAATATTTTTAGGAACTAGCAGAAGCTATGGTCTAATCCTTAGTTTAAGACATTTGTCCTATTGTGAAGGTGTTCTATCTTACCTTGTTGTTTTGAACCAATTTCTGCCCCGGCCTTTTCAGATAGTGGCCAGAATGCCTTTCCCTATCTTTAGTTAGCCAAGACATCACATTCTTTGGTTTCAGAAGGGGGCCCTGGCTATAGGGATTGATATTTTTGCCACATGGGGGCCAGGCTAGTGCATTGTGTTCTATCGGGGGCTGACTGTGAGAACCACTTGGAAATTCTGAGTTGTCCAGAACAGAGCAGTCTATCTCTAGGTAGATCTGGACAATGAGAGCACCATCATGCACATAGTTTAAGGTTTAAAAACTATGGGCACTATCGTGTATTTGGAGTTGGGTGAGCCCCATTTTCTTTATTACAATCCCAAGCAAGGGCAAACATCCACGTTTGCAATTCTGATTACAGGACCATCAATTCAATCATTTATTTTAAATATTCACAAACATGTTCCCTCTGTCAATCCAGCACCCCAAACCATTAAATAGCCAGACAGATAGGGCTCCTTTAAAAACAAATGGAGGCTGGAAAAGCCTGTAAAAATGTGTGTGGAGAAAGTTCATCTTTTTTTAAAAAAAATATGTCTGTAAATAGGACTACTTAGGTGCCTAACTTTCCATTAAGGGATAGATTGTGGTTAAGTCTAACACAACTCCATTCAACCTGCCTGGGTTATGGCTGTAGGTGTCAGGAGGGAGTCTGGTTGCATGCCCGCGACTCCTGGACTCCATAGGGCATGAAAGGTTCATGGCTGGAGAATGCTGTGTTCCAGGGATCCTGCACTGGTTGAACGGCTAGAAGGCCATTCCTACTGAAGCAATTAGCCTAGTTTGAGCAGGGGTCAGTACTGCTGCAAGGCTTTGTGTATCTTATCTAACATCCCTTCCCTGAATGTGATGCAAACAATATTATCTCTGCTATAACAGATAAGTGGAAAAATCATCATGGGAACAAAATATCTCGGCTGAAAATGTTAACATAAAGAAATTGTTTATTAGACGTGCCTTCAAATCATTGTAAGCTAACAATGGATCCATTTCAAGATAATTGGGAGCCTTTGTCTACCTGTCATTTGCCTTACCTCTCTTCCAGTCTTAGAGTAAGACTATATAAAAATGTTGGGCTGTAAGAAAAAAACCCTATGGTTGCAGAGGTGTGAGATGGCAATATAAGGAATACCTAGTTATTGCCCAACCTGTTACAAATGTTGTATTTGTTGGAATTTTGAGGGAAAATATTTAAGACTACAAATCTGGGTTCTTTGAAGTCACTACGCGGTTGGAACATAGTGAAGCAGCTGGTATTTGCGTTGCAAGAAATGGAATAATAAGCTGGTGTCCTGTGTTACTGAGAACTGGGGCTGGATTGCTGGGCTACTTCCTAGAATTACCTCCATTTAGGTCAAGTGTGACTACCTTATGGTACTCCATTGGGATAAGAATCAAAAGAATATTTCTTCATTGTTTGCCTCCCCCTTATCTTTATGGGTTCCAGCTGCTTAAAACCTCTTGACTTACAGCTAGCTGGAGGTGCATGCCCAGCTAATTTTAAATGTCATTAACTTTTCACTGGTTTTATATTATCATTGTCTCAGGTGGCTGAGCTATGTGTTTGTTAATATGGTTGGGGTTTTTTTTATCCACTGTATCGTAAGAGTACATTCAGATAGACTACTTTAATGTTACAAATTTCTATTTTTAGCCTGGGAATTTCTTTTTATCTGTTTTCAATACATAATAGTGTGGTGGCAGGTGAATATGTGTTTGCTTTGAACTGTTTTCTGTTCAAGGTTGGGGCTGTTTCAATCACAAATTGGGACTTTGCTAGTTATTTTTCACAGAATCATAGACATTATGTGGCAAGACCTAATAGGCCACCCAGTCTCTCTCCTAGACAATTCAAGACCATAAGATTTTGTTTTTTGTTTTGCTTTCTTCCTTTTTGCAGGTTTTTCTAGGCATTGCTAAAGTTGATCAGTAGAAAATGAGATTTTACTAGAAGCAAGGAAAATGTTCGCTTTCTCATTCTTATTAACTTTGCTCATTGGGGAAATCATGGTAACTTTAGACATATGGGTTATTTTGGTCATTACTTTGTTGTTAACACACACATTTCTGTTCATGTATCATTATGCTTGTGTCCTCACAGGACATTTTGTTGGGTATGATGACCCTGGGCACCCTATACTCTAGTCTACAGCAACGGTATTAGTACAAAATATGCCTTGTTAGGTTTCATTTGAAAAATAAAAGAGCCTTGTAGCACCTTATAGACTAACAGATCTTGGGGATCATAAACTTTTGTGGGTTACTCTATAAGGTGCTACAAGACTCTTTGTCGCTTTTGCAGATCCAGACTAACACGGCTACCCCTCTGATAGTTGAAAAGTAATAACACACTGGTGATACAAATTGTAGCATGCATGTGTTAACATTTTATGTGGACTTATGATGGTATTAGAACATGTTTAAGACCAGACAGCTTAGCCTAGGTAATGGAGATAAACAGGTATATCCTAGAAATGGAATGTGGGTTTCCTTCAATTTACATATTAGAGTAAACAAACATTGAGCTAAATTTGACAGAGAGAAAATTAACATGGTTCCTGCTCCCCAGAGAGACACATGAGACTGAATGCTCAGGAGGCTTCCCTGACTTGTAAAACAAAAATATCCCTTTGGGGGATATAAGGAACTCCATCTTGGTTCTTCACCTTAGGAGACAAAGGAACAAAGCAATTTAATCTCTGATGGATACTGACAGGCTGGCCAATAAAAGCTGGCAAGGAGACTTTGGGTGAAAGAAACAATCTTGAACTTAGACTGCATCATACTAAATTACAATTTAGTCTTTTAGATACATGTTTTCACTTTGATTTGCTTGTAACCATTTCGGCCTTTATCCCTGTTACTTGGTATCTCTTAACCTATGTCCTTTTTTAAATAAACTTGTTTTAGTCTTACTACAAAACAACTGAATGCTGTCTTTGAAGGGAAGGGTGTATTTACTTCAAATAGGTTGTATTGACTTTTAAAGAGCAGCAAACTTAATATCTTCTGTAAATGAACAGTGATGGAGCTGTGCATCACAAGAAAGATCTTTGAGGATCTCAGGGGCTGGAATTCACAGATGTTACTTGCTAGACGAGGTACGGAATGTGCACCTTGAAGAGTTTGCTGGTGAGGAAAAGAGACTGGTGAGATAGGCAGCTGACCCATATCTAATCTCTAGCAAAGCTTACTTTTGCTGAGGCAAGGAGGTAACACAGTGGCTCACAAATGTTGATTTTATTTCTCTTTCTTGAGCCTTTGCTTTGCTTAGGAATACTCTATCTGCAGTTTTTAAAAAATCTGATTTTGTTCAGGATGATTTAGTCATTTCCACAAGTATTGATCTGCTTGCAGTGAATGAGATTTGTCTGTCAGCTGAGATCTGTTACCTTTCAATAGTGGTAACACCATGGAAATATTATGTAGCTCATCCCCCTCATCTGTCGGGAGCGGGAGAGGAGTTAGCCTGATTGCTCTATGCCGATACTCTAATTCTCATTCCAGATGTCCTCCAAGAATACCACAAGGTACCATTTTTCCTCATTTTCCTCAAGTGGGAGCACTTGTTTTTCCAGCCCCCTAACCTATGAAAAGAATGCATGTTACCATGTGATTAGTATATTTACTGATATCACTGCTGCCAATCGTTTTTAATTCAAGATTATGTTAATTTATATTGATCGTCTGGTTATTATCATTTTGTATTACAGTAGTGTCTTTAGGGAACCATTGTCTTAGGCACTGTACAAACACATAATAAGGGATAGTCTCTGCCCTAAAGAGCTTGAAATCTAAATAGACAAGACAGACAAAGATGGAGGGAGAGAGGCACAGAAGTAAAGTGACTTGTTACACAGCTGGTCAGCGGCAGAGCTAAAATGAGAACCCAGGTCTCCCAATGCGGCACCTGTTCTAGTTATACTTTTTACAGCTATTCTTTAATTAGAAGTAGCATGTTATTGGGGTAAATTCTTAGATCTTATTATTACTAATAGACACTGGATCAAAGTTGTCCCTTGTAATTCAATGGAAGTGATTGGTGATTTCAGGTGAGTTATACCAGGGTTAATTTTATTCATGAATGGCATTTTGTCAAAATTCCTTGTTCCAATCGTGACCTTATTTCTATTGCTTCTACTACCAGGGCCGGTGACAGAAATTTTGGGGCCCCCTACTCTGATCGTTTGTGCCCCCCCCTGCCGCCTCCCTCCCCCGCCTGACCCGGCCCACCCAACCTAATCTCCTCCCCCAGCCTAACCTCCTCCCTGTCCCACCCATCCCTGCCTGGCCCACCCCGCTGTTGGGGGTGATCTTCCTTTACCCCTGCCCAGCCTCCCCCCATCTAACTGCCTTCCCTTCCCCACCCCTGCCTGGCCCGACCCATCCCACCGAACCTAACCTCCTCCCACTCCCAGCCCAGCCTCCTTGCCCCCCATGCCTGACCTCCCCGCCCAGCCCAGCCTCCCCCCCACCAAACCTCCTTCCCTCCCACCAAACCTCCTTCCCTCCCGCACCCACACCCCACCTACCCAGATTCCAGCCTAGCCTCCTGCCCCCCTCCCCGCCCACCCAGCCTGGCCTCCCTCCCACACCGCCCCCTTGCCTGCCCCCCAGCCACGCCGATGAATGAACCTCCCGAGGCAGGGGTGAACTCACTGGAGAGCCCACCCGCCTGCCCAAAGGCCCCCCCCCGGAGCCACCGCCCCCCGAGTGGGGCCGGGCCCCCTTACCTTGGCGAGGCTGGCTCCCCTTGACCCCTTTTTGGTGCCTCCGCTCCGCCACCGTCAGCGCCGCACACCACCAGGGCGGCCGGGCGTGCTACCCCGGGGCCCGGGGCCCTGCTGTGGTCAGAGTCTGCCATCAGCCTCAGCCGTGTGGTGCGTGCGGGTGCTTGCCGCGCTACAGCGCAGTGCTGGGGTGGCCGGCGGCGCCTGGGATTGCCCGCGGTCAGCCGTGGCCACGCGGCGCGTGCGCCGCACCTCTGCAGAGGTCCGAGCATCTGCACTACATCGGGGGCCCCCCTTAAGTCCGGGGCCCAGTACAGTTGTCCCCCTTGTTCCCCCCCTGTCGCCGGCCCTGACTACTACTACTACTACTACTATTATCCCTATAGCATCTGGGAGCCTTAGTCATGGAACAGGACCTCCTTGTGCTAGACACTGTACAAACAAAAACCAGGAAGACAGTTCCTATTCCAAAAAGTGTACAATTTAAGACCAGAGACAACAAATGGATAAAGACAGATGGATGGGGGAATACAAGGAAACAATTGGTCAGCACGGTGAGCATTGATCTCAGCACACACAGTTCAATAATAACTGGACAAGTGTTTTGCAGGCATTAGAGCAAAGTAGAGGATAAAGAGGTAGGTTTACATATGTTTATGGGGAGCTCCTCCCAAGTATGAGGGACAGCATGGGAGACAGGGCAAAAGTGTCTGTTTGAAAATATAACAAGTGGTTGATAGAGATTAGCTGACCTCTCAACAGTGAATGACAGATAATAGGGAGAGTGGGGATAGGCTGCAAAGGGCCTTGAAAGTGAAAACAAATAGCTTAAGTTTGACGTGATAGAGGAGGGGGAGTCAGAGGAGAGATACAAGGAGTTCTTGTAATAAGGTATCACCTTCTACTGCATGAGAGTTGCTACAGAAATTTAGGAGGCATTTCTGTTTACTAGAGAATGATGCATTTAGTCAGGAATTTTCAAAGGAGCCTAAGGGAGTCTGAATTACACTAGGACTCTGGCACCTAATTCCCTTTGAAAATCTTTGCCTTGTAGAAAATTTGTTGTATGGCATCAAAGGATATTGAAAAACTCTCTTGAGAAGAGAGATTGAAAAGACTGAGATAGTTTACATAGAAAGAAGACAAATAGGAGGGAACATGATAACAGTATGTAAAACAGTGAATGACACAGAAAAGGTAGATTGGAAGCTTCTTTTCTCTGTTTCCTAACACAAGAATAAGGAAGACATTCAACTAAATTAAAAGATGAGAAATTCTAACCATGTGTGTGATTAAACTGTGGTACTCATTACCACAGAAATCATTAAGGCCAAGAGCTTAACAAGATTTCAAAATAGATTGGATATTCATATGAATATCAAAAATATCCAGAGTAACCATAATAAATAACAAAAATATTGGAAGGAATATTTAATTGCATGCTTCAGGGTTCAAGCCAATTAGAGATCATGATGAGACCTCTGGAGGAGCTGAGGGGGGCAGATTGTCCCACATCCACCTACTACTACCAGACTCTTAGACCTTCTTCTGAAGTATCTGGTACTAGCTGCTCAGAGACAGGACACTAGACTAGATAGATCACAGGTCAGAGCCAGCATGCCAGTTCCTATGTTTCTATGGTTACTGGAGATGCTTGGCTCTATTCCAAGCTCTTCACTTTACTTGATTTTTACTTCATTGACTTCTTGTGGTTTACTAATTATTTTTCCCTGAAGAATGTACATTTTTTCTCTCCAGTACAATTGATAGAACCCATGATTTCCTTGATTTATCCTGTGGCTATTCTTAGGATGAGATTCTGGCTCATTTCTTATTTGGTTCCTTTCACTTGGTTTCTGTGAAGTATCTTTTTCTAACTATAGTACAATACCAATCTATCTGATTCTATTCTGCCATAAATCTTTCCCTTTATTGTGATCCAGGACAAGAAACCAAGAACCAATACATAAGTTTAGTCTAGATATCATCAAATGTATTTGGAGGGGGAGTCTGGTTAGCCTGCTCACAGCTGGACTATGTTGTAGATAGTGAAAAATTTCCACTCTGTAGCTCATATGCAGAGAATCATAAATAACTGGAGATCAACAAGGAGATTGATGTCCTTCAATTGTCATTTTAGATTTATGTCCATTGATTAATCTACTTTTAGAGGAAGAAATCTGACCTAGAATATGTATTTACATATACAGAGATATCATATATGGAGTTGGATTAATATAATCCTTTCCCCTCTACAGAATCCAAAGATGGATACTTCCTCCATTCATTTGTGAAGATGTCTTTGAAAGGTAAGAATTGAAGTTAATTTTATAGGATCTAACACTACTTCTCTTCATTTAATGCTGTAAAATTAATGGTCCTTCATTTTTACATCCAACACAAATGATCATGTCATCTCCAACTGTATGAACCTCTTCTTCTCAGAGGCTGAATATGATTAGTTTTCCTAAAGCAGAATTAAAGCATGTGATCTTCTGGAGTAAGGCAAAAGCAATATCCCTTTGTGCATTTTCAAAGGTTTTGTTATGGTGAAGCATTTTTAACACATGGGATTTCAAAAAATGTACAGTGCGAAAAAGTCAGAAAGGTGAGCTTTAGTGGCTGTGGCCTTAGGAAAATGGAGACAGAAACAGTAATGGCAGCTCAAACATCTTCATGGAAGATTTGCCAGGCATTACAATAAACACGTGCAAGAAAAGAGAGTTAGGTACTTCTACTTGTGTCATTTAAAAATATATAGGTGTTCACTGTCCACTCCAGAAGAAGCCATATTGGATCCATAACTACAGACTGCAGGCCTGTTTCCCAGAACAGATTATTTTGATTTTGGCAAGTCTGGTTTTTTAAAATAATTTTAACAAAGTCTATTGTTTAATCCATGATATTCAGAGTCCAATAAAGACCACCTACTGATAGGTGAACTACTGTTTTAAGCACTCACTATAAGCTATTTGTATGTCATCCTTAGTAACATTTTGTCTGACAGTTAGTTAAAAGAATTCTCCTGGTAACAGACTGATTACTTTGAGTGGCCCGGGGTGCTGGAACAATTTTTATAGTGGGAGTGCTGAGAGCCATTGGACCAAGTACCTGAAAAGGGGTTCCAAAGAGGATGGATCTAGAGTGCTCTGTGGTACCAGATGACAGAACAAGGAGTAATGGTCTCAAGTTGCAGAGGGGGAGGTTTAGATTGGATATTAGGAAAAACCTTTTCACTAGGAGGGTGGTGAAGAACTGGAAGGTGGTGGAATCTCCTTCTTTAGAGGTTTTTAAGGTCAGGCTTGACAAAGCCCTGGCTGGGATGATTTAGTTGGGGATTGGGCCTGCTTTGAGCAAAAGGTTGAACTAGATGACGTCTTGAGGTCCCTTCCAACCCTGATATTCTATGATTCTATGATTCTATGAAACTGCAAATCAGTGTGCTGCAGTACCCCTAGTTCCAGGACCTATGTGAATGGCTGCTTAAGACTTTCACCTATTAGCTTTTGTACTTTAACATGCCACACATTCTTCTTGAAACCTTCCAAGCTGTGAGCAATAAGGATCTCATTTCGCCAGGCCAAAATGGTTCATAATGAGATTCCAGTGACTGGAAGTGCCTAATCCAGGATTTCTTCACAACGTTCAGTAGATAGGTCATATTTGATAGCACTTGCAGTAATGTTGTCCTGCTTCAAAGTCATATTTTCCCCTGTTTCATAGGGTTCATCTTTCCAACAAATCCTTTGACTATTTTCTTAATTGTCTTCATTGAGTCTCCCACAAGTTGCTTAATCTTTTATGCATAAGGTTCAGACTCCTGGAAATTACATTATTTCAGTCTAACCAAACTCTCTGCAGTATGGGCAAATGGCAAAGTCCTTTTTGCACCCTCTCCTGCCTGCTTCTTATCTAGTTTTTTAAATTAAATATATTTTTCTGAACTTCTGGAAATTCTAGTAATTATTATTAGGATTCTATATCCAAGTAACAGGTGTTTCATACATAAATACTCGAACTGGAGCAAAACTCAGCAGTTTCACATCTCAGCAGTTTGTGCTAGAGATGAGTTTGAACATAAGAACATCAGAATGGTCCAAAGGTCCATCTAGCCCAGTATCCTGTCTACCAACAGTGGCCAATGCCAGGTGCCCTAGACTGAGTGAACCTAACAGGTAATGATCACGTGATCTCTTTTAAATTGGGCTGCATTTAAGTTGTGCCGCTAATATTGCATCTTTGAAAAGTGTTCATGCAGCTTTGGGGATTTCACTTTAGTCATTGTACCTATTAAATTCTGTTTAACTAACCCCTTCGTTTTTGCATAGTTCCCTTTCTGAAATTAACTGCAACAATGTTGGACTGTTGAGGTGTTCTTCCCACCACAGGAATGTTAAATATTATGGTCACTATTTATTTCTAAGTGGTCCTATTATAGTTACCTCTTTGACCAAATCCTGCACTCCAATCAGGAATAAATTGAGAGTTGCCTCTCCCCTTGTGGGGTCCTGTACCAGCTGCTCCAAGAAGCAGTCATTTAAAGTATCAAGAAATTTTGTAATTCTCTGCAATTCTTCCTGAGGTGACATGTACCCAGTCAATATGGGGATAATTGAAATCCCCACTATTATTGAGTTCTTTATTTGGATAGCCTCTGTAATCTCCCTTAGCATTTCATCTTCACTATCACTATCCTAGTCAGGTGGTCGATAATAGATCCCTACTGTTATATTTTTATTAGAGCATGGAATTACTATCCATAGAGATTCTATAGAACATGTGGTTTCATTTAAGATTTGTATTTAATTTGATTCTACATTTTGTTTAACATACAGTGTCACTTCCCCCCTCCCAATTTAGAGGAAGTTCAGAACCTGCCCCAAACTTTGCAGCTGGCTCTTATTGTTGTAGTGTGCCAAACCTCTGGATCTTAACTCCCTTGAACATTTGGGAAGTCTGGGTTCAGATCTATCCTTCTTAAGATTTTTTGTATTGCCCCTCACAATACAATTGCACTGGAGGTACATCTCTAGTTAATGCCAGCATTATTTGCTTTTTCAGTCTCCTCACTTTTGTACCTGTGGCTCTGAGCTTAAGATCCAATAGAACAGAAAAACTGAAAATAAAGCCAAGACAAAAACACCAAGGTTCACCTGATTTCATAGAAACGGTATGAAACTCTGCACTTTGCCGGGTTTCACTGTGAAACTAAAGATCAGGTCAGACTGACTGGAAAGCTTTGCAGTCCTTCAATGAATCAGTCAACAACCTGCTCTGCCTTTCAAGTTTATATCAAAACCTTAAGTCATGATCATTGTGGAGAAAGTGGGGGATTAGTTATGTACATACTGCAACCCTCTGTTATTGTTTGATGAAAGCCAATGAGACTCTTAATGCTGACCAAAGAGAGTGCTGCCCCTATACTTAAATACAGGTCACACACAAAATGTCCTGGGTGATCCTGGGCATGACTTTATTGCGCCTTTGTAAACCAGATTAACAACTAAAAGTTTCACAGCAAAAATACATTCCAGGAGCCACTTGGAGGAGAAGAAGGGGGTTATTTCAGCATTATTTCTGGTCCTAGCTAAAGCCAGGAATGGTTTATAGCAAAGTGCTAGAATTCTGGTCCCAGGTGACCTTATTCTTCTTTCTACCCCCATTTGACTAGACACTATTCACAATCATATATAAGGAAGACAGATTTTGAATCCTCTGGGACTGTCTCAGTCTTCTCGCAGTCTGTCTGCCACTTGATTATTGCTACATTCTTTGCCAGACACAGAGAGTCCCACAGGCTAAAAAACATTTCAGCCATAATGCCAGTAAGATGTTAAACTGGGTAAATTACCGTATCGCAGCCTGTAATTCTACACTTTACTCCTTTTGAAAAAGGAAAGGTAGTTCAAAGTCTGAAGTAGTATTGGCATTTTCCTGTTGCTTTTTCTCATTTCCCAGTAAGATTCTCAAATCTGGCTCATAGGCTAACATCTTTATAGCCATATTTGTTAGGCAACATAGCAATAGACCTATGATTATTTTTCATAGTACAGATTATTTTGTTTTTATATCATTTCCTAATAATTCCACAGAAACCAGCTCTGACAAAGAGAGAAAATTCCACTCTGTGAAATGCGCCTATTCAAGAGGTTCCCAGAAATAATATAGGAGCAACTTCGGCTCAGATTCTGGCTGCTTGGCACCATGCCGCAGGCGTAGCAGGACCCTGGGAGGATCACCAATGTAGAGGGAACCTCCAGGGTCACAGAGTCGGTGTGACTGCTCTTACCCCACTCTCTGCCTCTCTGATGCCAGGTAGGGGGCAAGATTGTTGCCACAGAGATGGGGCCTGGGCTGCTTTACGACGGACTCATCCCCTGCTGTCGTACCAGCCTGTTGGACTCTGTATAATAGGGCTGGTCCCCACTACGGCTTAACGTCAACTTTTACGATGTTAAATCGATATTAACCCGTCCTCACATGGATACCATTTGCGTCGATTTAAACGGCCCTCAAAATCGACTTCTGTACTCCTCCCTAACGAGAGGAGTAGCGCTGAAATCGACCTCTCTGGGTCGATTGTGGACTAGTGAGGACGCATGGGATGTTACTGGCCTCCAGAGGCTGTCCCACAATGCTCCATTCTGACCGCTCTGGACTGCCTCACTGCTCCACTGGACAGCGCTCTCAACTCGCTGCTCTGGCCAGGTAGACAGGAAAAGACCCGGGAACATTTGAATAGCATTTCCTGTTTGGTCAGCGTGGCCAGCTCACCTGCACAGCTCAGTCGCCATTCAGAGAAATCAGCGGCACAAGCCGCCATGGAGACCTCAGCATCACAAGACATCATGCAGAGCTCAGCAGCACAGGAGACCAGCCAGAGGAGAAGAGCTCCAGCATGGTCCAATCGTGAGGTGTTGGATCTCATCGCTATCTGGGGAGAGGAATCCGTGATGTTGGAACTCCGTAACAACAAATGGAATGCCAACACGTTCGCCAGGGTCTCCAAGGCCATGCTGGAAAGAGGCCACAACAGGGACGCGTGACAGGGCCGCATAAAAATTAAGGAGCTGAGGCAAGCATTCCAGAAAGCCAAGGAGGCAAACGGACGCTCGGGGGGCACTCCGCAGACATGCTGGTTCTACAATGAACTGAATCAGATAATGGGGGGCGCCCCCACCACCATCGCACCGGTCTGCGTGGACTCCACCGATGGGATAATCGTCAGGCCTGAGGAAGATTCGGATGAGGAGAACGATGCGGAGGAGGAAAATATCACGGAGCACCAGGAGGGAAGTGAGGAATTAGCAGACAGCCAGGAGCTGTTTATCACCCTGGAGCCAGTACCCTGGAAGGATCCTCTGGTGGGTGTTTGTTTTTTTTTAAGGGATTACATGACTCATGATTTTTAAAGGAAGCATTTATTAATGATTAACTTGCCCTAAGGACTTGGCGTGCATTCATTGCTGGGCCCTTTTCACTCAAACAGTTTGTCAATATACTCCGGTATTGAGCAGAAATCCTCTATGGACATTTCCATGAAGCTATCCAGGAGGTAGCGATGAATCTTCCGCAACATATTTCTGGGGAGAGCTGCCTTGTCTGGCCCCCCGATAGGAGACCATCCCATGCCACGAAAGTAGTAAAGAGTCTGGTATCATTGAGCAGCACAACATTGCAGCGAATGGACTAGGACTTTGTAATGATTCCAGTAACATGCGTTCTCTATCTCTCTGAGAAATTCTAAGCAGAGTGATGTCATTCATGGTTGCCTGTTTGAAATATGGACTGCAATTAGTAGGGAAACAGTGAGCGAGACAGCCCGTAGCGAGAGCAGGCAGGGGTTTTCAGCCTGCAATCGCGCATCCCACCCTCCCCCCAGCCAGGCTGCAACCTCCCTTCCCCCAGCCAGGCCGTAGCGGTAGCTAGCAGGGATTTTGATGAGTCTGCAAGTGTTTCCTGCCGCTGAAGACCCCCAGCCAGCCTGTAGCGAGAGATTTTTGGGCTGCTCCCCCAGCCAGCCCTCCTTAGTGAGAGATTTTTGGTTCTGTTTTGCAGTTCGCGGTTCACTGGGAGCCACGCGTTGGGGGGAGGAGGGATCCACGTGGCGGGGGGGAGGGGGTGGGATTACTCTGGAATATCCGAGTATGGCTTAAGCTTACCATGGCCGGCTGCATGGTGATTTCAGTAGCCGTGTTGTGTTGAGGCTGTATGTGAGATGCTTCTGTGACTTTTGTGTGAGGCATCCAGTCACTTTTAGGTGCGGAATATGACCTTGTACAGAACTCATATCAGGCCATTGAATACTGTGGTTCCCCATAGCATAGTACTCCCATTGTGATCCGAGAATGTATCTGTCTCATAAACTTGTACCTTTTTTTGCCCACAACAGCTGCACAGTTATCTCAGAATCTGCCCTCCTGCCCCTCTCGCCGGCTATCGCAGATACGAAAGCGTAAAAAGAAAACGCGTGATGACATGTTTAATGAACTACTCCAGAACTCCCACGCTGAGGCCGCGCGGCAGACTGAATGGAGGGCAAAATTGCTACAGTCAAGACAGGAATCAAGAGCTGCAGCAGAAGAGCGCGAAGAACAGTGGCTGGAGCGTGAAGAAAGGTGACAGGAACGTGAAGAAAGGCGGATGGATGCTTTGCTCCGGATAATGGAGGACCAAAGCGAGATGCTCCGGTGTCTGGTGGAGCTTCAGCAGATCCAAAGATAGTCTCTACAGCCTCTGTCTAACCACCTCTCCCCCTCCCCAAGTCCCATAGCTTCCCCGCCCAGACGCGGTGTGAGAACCCGGGGGGGGGGGGGGAAGCTCCCAGGACCGACCCACTCTACCCCACAAGCCAGCACAAGCAGCAGAAGGATGAGTTTATCTAAACACTTTTAAAAGCTGCTGTGTCTTGGCCACCCTCCCCCCCTCTAACCCCTTCCCCCCTGCTCCTCCACCACTGCGACTGCTGGTTTCCCTCCTCATCCCCCCCTGTATTTGTGATGAACCAATAAAGAAACCGTGATTTTTAAAACAGTGAATTTATTTTCTCTGCAAGCATCAGGAGGGGGAGGGAAAGAGGGTGCAAGGACAGCAGGCTTAGGGCTGAGCAGAGCAAGGGAGCGGGTTCTCAAACGCCATCTTGGGCACTCAAAAACTGGTTTTCAAGGCGTCCCTGAGGCGCAGCGCCTCATGGTGCGCTCTTCTACTTTCCCTGCTGTCTGGCTGCTGGTAAGCAGCAGACAGTAAATTTGCCTCTGCCTCCCAGCCCGCCATAAACGTTTCCCCCTTGCTCTCACAGAGATTGTGGAGCACTGAGCAAGCAGCAATAACAATGGGGATATTTCTCTCGCTGATGTCTGAGCGAATCAGTAATGAACGCCATCGCCCCTTGAGTCGGCCAAATGCACACACTACTGCCATTCTGCACTTGCTTAGCCTGTAGTTGAACAGCTCCTGACCCCTGTCAGTTCTGTGCTGAGGGTTCTATGAAGAGCTGGTGATAATGAACCCTGAAAGGACAGGCATTCAAAACATGCAGTCTCGTTGCTTGTCTGCCAAAGCTACAAGACTGAGAGAGCTTCAGCTCACTGGCTACTCCCATATACTCTGCATCCAGCACAGCCACTCAGGCCAGGTGTTGGTCCAAAGATTTTCCCTAACAGTTTTATCCTGCAAGGTACTGAATATCCTGACCTGATCCAGCAAAGCACTTACACTGACGTAAAGAGGACTACTTACATGCTTAAAATTAAGAATATGTTTAAGTTCTTTGCTGGAATGGACCAGAGTGCTCAACCACATTGCAAGATCAAGCCCTAAATTACTATGGCTGATATTTCTCTCAGTTGGGGATATTATTTTAATTCTACTTCTTACAAGAGATTGGCCCAAACCCTTGAATTTTGGAGTAGTTTATATCCCCAGCCAGACATCACAGCTTTTCCCTCTCTAACAATGTGAGACAGGTGCCTGCATCCAAATTCCACCAAACTTTTGAAAAGTAAGGATCTGTATCTTGATGCAAACCTTGCATCCCTATTTCTCAGTGTGATTCTAAGTTGACAGTGCACAGTAGGACCGATAAGAAATCTGGGAATAGGTGTTCATGTGGGTGTACTACAGATAGATGCTGAAAAGTTCTTATAAGGATAAATTTAATCATTTAAAATTGTTAATTTAACAGCTGGTTTAACAACTGTGTTAACCATTTTTTTAAAGCTATTGATCTTACCTCAGAACAATCTTGGCTGTCTAATGGCAAATCTAATGGCAAATCTAACAACTTTTGGCTGTCTAATGGCAAATCCAGTTGTTTGGTCCCTATTTTGCTCCAAGAAATTGTCAAAATGGTTGCTTCTTGTTTATTTGAGAATTTTTCCTTTTTATTATATATTAACTTTTTCAGTGATTTACTCTTCTATGTAGAAGATTTGAGTATGTTATGCTGGGATTTTCTTGAATGCATGGCATTGCTCCACTGAGCAGCGTTTAGCTCTTTACTCTGAGCATGCTTCAGTCAGGAGGGATGGGGAGGAGATAAAAGGATAAAGTCACGTAGAAAGAGAAAGCAAAAGCACAAAAATAGGCCTACAGCTTTTAGATTAGTGAATTTTATTTATTCATTCCATTAAGTGTGATAGTATTTCCTTGGCTGGCATCCCATAACTCTGTATGTTTGGAGGACAAGGGATTGTAGATTGTTATTGCTGGATTGGAGTCTTATTACTTCATGCTGTTACCCAAGATTGTGGATGACTGCCAATTTCTTCATATATTTTTGTTTGGGGGTTGGTGAGTGGCTGAGTGTTCTTTTAAGGAGGTTCTTTTTCAAGATCTGTTTCACAGTTTTGAATTATTGTTTGTGGCTTTAAATGTGTGGCCACCTACACAGTAGGCATAAGAAATATGGTAAATAATTGGACCTATAATTAGCTAACTGGTGCTTTGTACATTTATTTTCGTTAACTGTTGCTTCTGATCCTGAATAGTCCCTTAACTATTCAAAGTGAAGGAGAATGGCAATATTTTTCAAATGAAACTACCCTGCTAGTCAGCCTCACCAAACCAAAGCCAGGATGGCATGTTTCTGTGTACATGTGTGTGCATCTTAGTGTACTTGTGTATAGCGAGAGACAGCAGAATTCTTGCACATTCCAGCTCACAAGAAGAGAAGCTGTATAAAGCAGAGGAGCACCGAGGAAGCCCATATTCACAAATAAAGCTTGCAGGTCTAATTTAAGACTAATCAGCCTTTATAATGTTCCTTTAAAAGCAGCTTTTGTCTTAAGTTAGTTCAATGAAAAAAAATCATCTCTACAGCTTTAGGCATTTTGGTTTTTATTTTTTGTCCATAAGGCTAATATATCACTTGTAGATACTGTACATTAATCCCCAGATCATATACAGTAAAGCTTCAGAGTTACATACACTTTGGGAATGGAGTTTGTTTGTAACACTGAAATGTTGGTATCTCTGAACAAATCATAGTCATTCTTTTAATAGTTCACAACTAAACATTGACTTAATACAGCTTTGAAACTTGACTATGCAAAAGAAAATGGTGCTTTCCTTTTTGTTAGTAGTTTATGTGTGTTGATTTGTCGGGACGACAAACTCTTGGCTGGGGGGAGGATGTAAGCAGTGTCAGGATGAGCTCCACCCTGACATCTGGTGGGAAATTGCAGGAATTGCGGTGAACTGTAGAAAATAACTTCAGCTGGTGTTATTTGCATAGACACACCCACTGCGCCTAGTCTGAGCTCACAGCAGCCCAAATGGTTTTTGTATTGTGTCATTAGAATGGAACCCCTGGATACTGAACCCGACCCTTGTTGTTGCCAACTCTGATGGGCAGAAGGGTTACATGTGTAACACAGGACTGTACTGGTTTTCTTTTTGTTTTTAGTCTCTGCTGCTGCCTGATTTAGGGTGACCAGATGTCCCGATTTTATAGGGATAGTCCTGATTTTTGGACCTTTTTCTTATATAGGCTTCTATTACCTTCCCCCCGCCCCGGTCCCAATTTTTCACACTTGCTGTCTGGTCACCTTAACTTACGGTTCCAAATGAGGTGTGTGACTGACTGGTAAGATCTTAACTCTGAGGTTCTACTGTAAAAAAGAAACAATGATGGAGCAATGGTACGAGAAAAGAACCAGGAAAGCACATTAGGAGCATTTCTATGTTCTCAGGTATGAAACATTACAGAGTAAAGAGGGGAATAACCGGTATATGTGCACAGAAGTGATTTCAGCATATATGTTGAGATTGTGATCTGTTAAATTGGTGGAAAACCTTAATAATCCCACTGATGTCAGGAGAGTTATTTGGGTTTTCCATCAGTTTTACACAGAGCAGTATCTGGTCCACACTGTGCTACACCAGGAGTGGGAAAACTATGGCCCGGGGGGTCTGGATCCATCCTGCCAGCCATTTTAAGCTGGCCCTCAACCTCTTGCTGGGGAGCAGGGTCTGGGGCTTGCCCCACTTCAGAGCTCCAGCCACAGAGCAGGGTTGGGGACCACTCCACACAACTCCCAGAAGCAGTGGCATGGCCCTGCTCTGGCTCCTACATGCTCTGATGGCCCTCTCTGGTGCTCCAACGGGAGTTGCAGGGGGTGGGTGCTTGAGGACGGGGCAGTGTGCAGAGCCACCTGGCTGCACCTCCATGTAGGAGCTGGAGAAGGGACATGCCCCTACTTCTGGGAGTCGCTTGAGGTAAGTGCTGCCTGAAGCCTACACCCCTGAGCCTCTCAACCGTCCCAACACCCTGACCGCCATGGAAGACATGTGACTACAATGGCCATCCCCCAAGATCTGGTCCTATATATAATTCATTTTGTTTTAAGGTTTTGATATAAAGTACAACAAATGCCTTTATTAAATTTAGTTTTTGTTGTACTACAAACTTTGTTTTATATATGGGTTGTTGGTTTTTTTCGAATGAACTGCATGAACTGACATCACAGGATGATCACTTCTGCCACGGTACAATATATAATGGTCCTTCATTGCCACTCCCTTTTATCTGCTATAACCTTTTCTCTTCTTTTCAGTCAATTTAACTCACCTGCTGGCATTTCATTATTTAGCCAGGATGGCAGAGGATCCAGTGGACTGTTACCCCTTTACTTTCTTTTTGCACCAGCCTAAAGAATACAGTGTTTAAAATGGCACTGAATCCTCCACAGATTTTATTCCACTGGGAAATTCTGATACCACAAAGCTGGCATGAGTTTAGAATTTCTCTTTTCCCTGCTTCTGACTCTGATTGTACCAGTTATGACTGATTTACTGCAGTAATGAGCGACAAACTTTGGCAAGTGCAGATTATAAGTAATTGTTCAGCACATTAATGGCCAGAATTACTATATAAAACAGTAAATATAGAATAGCTTTAAAAGGAATTGAATGAGTCAGGCACTATCTTTTATCTGAAAAAAGAATCTAGTAAAAATGTTCTCCATTTTTGCAAACATTTTCTGTCTCACGGAGAGATGATACATAATACAGGGCAAGTCACATTCTGCCTTTAGTTACAATAGGAAAGCTTGCTGACTTCAGTGGGGATATGTGGGTATAACTGAGGGCAGAATTTAGGTCTGCACCTGCAACCTCACTAAAAATGTGTTAATAGAAAAATAAAACAAGGCCATGGGAATTTTCCAGGATCCTATTAATTTCAAAAGTTCCCTTACTCTGATGGAAGAAAGGATGTACACTATAATCATCTGCCAGCTGGTGATCGTGATTTTGAAATAGATGTAGGGTCAGCATTCTGTCCCTGACTTGACTCTTGCTTTAGTGAAGCAGTGCAAAGCAGCCAGTATGATGCCTTAAAAAGGCAGCCAAAGATTTCACCCAATGCTGAGGACTACTTGACTAGTATACAGTCAGCTATACTCGGGGGCGCTGGAACAATTTTTATAGTGGGATTGCTGAGAGTCATCCAAACAAACAGTAAATCCTATATATAATGGAAGACACTTCAAGCCAGGGGGTGGGGCAGAACCTTCAGCACCCCTAGTTCCACCACCTATAACTATACTAGTTTTACACCACCCATCCTCCCCTTCCATATAATAGACAGATCAGGAGCAGGTCAGAGATCACAGCACTCCATCTGGCCCTTGTTGGTACTGCAATCCCCATAAGTGCTCAATCAGGGCTACGTGTAGCCTTGGGGGTATGCAGAGGTCTTCCAGGGGGTATAATCAACTCATCTAGATATTTGATTAGTTTACAACAGGATACATGAAAAAACACTAGCAAAGTTAATACAAACTAAAATGTCATGAAGACAATGACTTGTTTATACTGCTTGATATACTATATCACTGTTTCTCAACCTGGGGGGTCATGATTTATTTTATAAGGTAAAAATGAGAACATAAGCAATTTTTCAGTAATAGTGTGCAGTGACACTTTTGTATTTTTGTGTCTGATTTTGTAAGCAAGTAGTTTTTAAGTGAGGTGAAACTTGGGGGTACACAAGACAAATCAGACTCCTGAAAGGGATACAGTAGTCTGGAAAGGTTGAGAACCACTTTTTGCCAGCATTCAAACCAGTCCTTTGACTGCTCTAAGTTACCTCAGGATTGTTTCAGCCCCAGGATAGCTCAGTATTGGGGAAAACAGAAAGGGGAAGCCTTTCCCTCCCTCTTCTCTGCTGCACAAAGGATATGCTTGGCTTAGCTGAGGACTGAAAAGGTAAAGTGAGATTCTAGCCTAAAGAGTGACTCTGAAAGTGTCATCATCAGTTTCCTTGTTTCCTGTGTCTCAATGACTCCCACATGCAGCTATTCAGTTTACAAATATAAACCTGCTTTCTTTCATTTATAGGGCTGGAAACTCAGTCAGGCTGGATTCTTTCCTCTTCACATGGGTGATGATGTTTCAAATGTGAGGGGGCACATACTCCGATGATCGCATATGTCCTGTACATTACATTCTATTTATTATTTAGGTGCACAGGTGTATGTGGTGGTTTACAGATTTAAAGTAACACAAACTTACTGCAAAGGCCACTATCTAATTTATACAGTAAACCATCATCACTCTGGTTGACAACACAACAGGAAAGGGAATGGCTCTTGGGGGACCATTTGCATGGTGTGCTGTATATTTAGGTTATGCTAGAGGAGAGCTCATGTAATTTAGCAATTGTTTATATATATTCATACTTTGTACGGTAACCCTGCCATGGTCATGAAGTGGACTGGCAGCAGAGAGAGCATGAGGGGAGATCAGATGTGAAATACAAGGCAACAGGAATGCTCTAGGTATTGGAGGCAACAGGAAAAGAGGCAGAAAAGTTTTGATACTGCTCCCTTTGAAGTTAATAATAAAACTCCCATTGTCTTCAATTACTCCAGCATCAGGCCCAACATCAGAGGTAAGAGAACAAGACAAAGGAGGCATGAAGGTGAGCCAAGCTAGTAGAGTGAAGGGCAGTACTAGGAGACAAGGCATGAAGATGAGCAGAAGGGGGACAAACAGTAGGAGATGAAAGCAGAGTGGTAGGCAAAGATGAGGAATGGGGAAACCCTTGAAGTTAAAGAAGCAGCATGTGAATAAAATGCACACTGAAGGCCTGGGGAGGCAGAGACTTTAGGACATGAGTGATTGGCCGCTGCTCTGGAAGAGGAAGATGATTTTCTGAGCTGTGTATTTGACAAAGCAGAGGGAAGCAAGCCAAGACTTAAGGAGAGCAATGAGAAGGAGTCTGCATAATGACTAAGGCACCTGCAAGGGCTTTGGTAAAGGTGCTGGAGATGAAAAGATGGATTTTGAGGACAGAAAATATGAAGCCTCCCTTATCACGATAGCTAGTAATGGGTGAACCTGAAAGGATTTGTAGTTGGGCTTCAGTTCAGTTAAGCACAGCCCAATCAGAACCATTTTTATAAGTCATTGTCCTGGCAAACTGGGAGCTTGGCACATAAGAGGTTAAGATGTGCTATATTCTTAAAATGTTCAGAATGATTTAGCTATGTATCAGCTTTCTAGAGAAGGAAAACTTTTGGCTCTGAGCCATGTGGTAACAATATTTACCTCTGAATCCAAGAGTTTTCCAGGCACTAGATATATAATATCCACTTAGTTTAATGGGCTGTAAAGGGGACACAGGGCAGTCTAGTGACATATCACTAGTGCTCAATAAATAAAATAAAAATAAAATCCATGTGTTTCCTACACATTTATCTTTAAAATTCCCACTTAATCAATAGCTATGAACATAGTGACTACCTCAGGAATTGCTCCAGTGTCCATTAATTTTAATGCTTGTCAGATAACCCTGAAACAATATCACCAACACTGATTCATCAAATATTTGTGTACACACCAGTCAAACAGATGGATCAGAGTGTGACCAGGAGAGCAAAAGAGATGCACCAATTTCACAAAGTAATGCTTATCAACCAAAGAAAAAACTGCAATGATGTCCGCATTCTTTAGAAGAGGTATGTACTACTGCTACCACTTTAAAAGCAAAAATAAATGTCACCAATCTCAATCACCACTGCTTAAGTGCATTAAATTATACAACTCCTTTCAAATCAGTGAGGTTATACTGATGTAGACCTGGGGTAAGTAGAGGAGAATCAGGGTCAAAATATTTGAGGTAGAGAAAATACAGGGGGAAATTCTGGTAAAGGGTGAACATTTGTAGTAAACAGTTGGTGCGCCCTGCTGTAAGCAGCTAGGGCTGAGGAACAGAGACCTGGATTTTCAAATGGACCAAAGGGAATTAGGTGCCCTTTGGGAAAAATCACAGCTGAAATAGTGATCTCCAACTGGCACACAATTCCATTTCCTTCTTCATTTCACCACAGAGGGAGAAGGGGCACAATTTAGGCTGTAGCCATTTGTCGTGGGGAAAATGTGGGCCAAAGTTCAAATATGTCTCCATCTAGAGGCTCAGGCTGTGTGACCAGAAGTGGCAACTTTTACACATCATTGCAACACAAACAGGAATAGCTCCTGAGATAGATGAGCTCCTGAGGTCCCTTCCAACCCTGATATTCTATGTTGTGCCATGATGTCAGAGCACACAGGCAGCCTGGAACACAGAATCAGTGGCAGATTTTCTTAGACCCTAAACCCTTGTATCTACTGGAATTTGGGATTTGGATCCAAACTGTGTCTAGCCCCTGTCCCTGTGATGGACTGAACTAACACTCCAGAGTTTTGTGGGAAATTGGATCTGACTGCTGTGATTCAGGTCCTCATCGAGTTTCTAAAGGAATTGAAAGTGGGAATTTTTCCATCCTGAAAAATACTATTTTATGTAATGGAACTGAGGTCCTTACACAGCTGAGCAAGAGAGGGAAGGCAGTGCAGTCTCCATGCTTGGGGAAGTGCAGGGACTCCTTCTTCAGCACATCTCTATAGGTGACTATGAAAAAGGACCAAGCCATGAACTTTTCTCCCCAAGTTCTCCCCGCTACAGCAACCTACAGTGTGAACTCAATACACCAGAGGAATGCCCTGCAGCCCCAGAAGGATAGAGTAGCAGGCTTGTTCCATGCACACTAGAGATCTTGGGAAGAATCCTGCGTGCCTCCCTGAGGCACAATTTCTCCCAAGGACTCTGCACCACTCGGATTCCCCTATTCCCACGAGCAAATTGCATGACAGAGCTCTTGTGAGGATTTTCTCCCTCCAGGAAAGGGTTGATGGCCATTGATAGGAAAGTGTGAGGACACCTGTGCTGCATTCAGCTGAATGAGGAAATGGAAGTGCTAAGAAGAAACGATTCTATGATTACACAATTAATTCAAGGTTCTGGGCATTTGGGGATTTTACTGTCCAGAATAAATTAAACCTGTTTTCAAGATTTTCCCTTCCCTTTGTACCTTAAAACATACAGTATCCATCTTGTGTAGACACACCATTGTTTTCAGTAATTCCTCTGTGTTGATGGGGGCACAGGAGTTATTAAGGAAAGACAATTGTCCCTTTTGACTATCATTACTAACCAGACAGGAGAAAGCGCCATCCCTCCATTGATTTAGATGAGTCCCTTAGTTCCAATATTATTAATTACACAAGTTAGTGTACACCATGGTGGCAGCACCATGTCCCTGCTTTCTTTGAATTAACTCTTCGCAGGTTCACACAGCAATCTGCAGTCAAATTGCTGTGGCTAGCAGAATGGAAATGCCCTCCACTGACAACGTCAGCAAAGCAAAATAAAGTTATTACCCAGAAACAGGGGCTTCGTGTCAAGCAATGTATGCCCTAGCTTCAATGGAAGTACATAAGAAGACACTTAGGAAGATATTTCCATAATGACTCAAAAGATGGAGGGTCTTAGTTGCATATATTGCACAAAAAATAAAAGGGTTAATTTAGTCCTTGAATCTATTGTTTTAAGCCTAATTATTTTACATGTCTTCATTTCATTAATGAATTGCTGCTTTTTACATGCATCTCCTTCCCCATTGCTTTTGTTTAAACCTCCTGGTGGGAAGGGATAGATTAATTTTGTTGTGCCTTAATGAAACTGTATGCTACATTAGATTTACCCATTTGGCATGCACTGCCAACATCACCATTATGCATAATGAATTACTTTTTGTGAGTCCCAAACTAATACAGCCCTTCGATGTTCCTGTGTAGATATTGTAACACAGCTGGCAAACTCACCAAGTTAAATCATTCCCTTGAACTAATACAAAAATGTATGACAGTTGCCACACACATGACACAAGAATGAGGCTTTTGAAAACTTTTTCATAAGTGGAGAATTCACTTTAAAAAAATTAAATGTTTTCAGGAGAAGCTGTGAAAAGCTCATTAAGATTTTCTAATCATAGTCGTATCATTAACTGTTAGTATTAGATATATAGATCTCCTGATTCTGTAGTCAGATAGAGAAATCAGCAAGAGTTCTGCTCAGAGAACAGCTGCTCAATCTGACCCTATTATGCTGTATATGCAGTTTTTGTGTGTGTATCCGTGTAATACATATTTACATATGTTTCATCTTCCTAAGCTTTTAACATATGAACTCTTTGCTTCAACAGCCAATTTGCTGAGGACAGCAGCATTTTTGTTAATAGAGTGACATAGGAAGTGACTGATCAGATACAGAAAATGAATCTTCACTTCCTTCAGAACAAGCATTTTTGTCACCTTTGCCTTCTTTGATTGCTATAAACTGATTAGATTATTGACCAACTTCTGTTTGCTCAGGTGAGTACAGTGAAGTCCACTTGCCTGAGTAAGATAAGCAGGATTTGGCCCAGTGTTTGTGAAGTGGTTTACACAGGAGGAATATAATAATTGATACATGCAGGGTTGGATTCACCCAGCTGGCACAAAGAGGTGCACTTTGGATTCGCCCCCAGGAGAGGCAGATCGTGTTTACAGCCCTTCCTTCCTAGTCCCATTGTGGGAGAGCAGCTATAAAGTCTTCCTATGGCTCCCCACAAGCCCCAGCTGCAGAGGCATCCTGGGAAATTCACGAAACCAGCAAAATCTCAGGGTACCTTGGCCAGGCTCCGTCCCCAGGCCGGTCCAGCTATTCTGGGGGCTGTGCTACCTGGTTCTGGGACTGCCAGCAGCACAGGGTCCACAAATACCTCACACCATTGTCAAGTTCTCTTGTGGGTTGACTTTCCGCCACTGAGACATCATAACACCTGGGTTATGGAGCTGCAACCTAGTGATGCCCCAAATCCAAACTCAGCTCCTAGTACCTGTTCCCACCCAGTGTGGCAGTTTAGCCCCTTCATTAAATCCACATCCAAACTGTGTAGCAAACTCTATCTTGAACACGTATATAAACACATATATTACAATAGTGTTGCATTTTCCAAGTTGTGATTTGTAAACAAATACAAAGAATGCCCTTCCAACTGGGGGTATTTTTCTCCTTTCTAAGTGCATATGCACTGGTTCATTCTTGCAGATGTCATCCATTGCCTGTGAACATGTGTGAGAGACAGTCTTTTTAATCTCTTCCTGTAATCAGCTCCCAAGAGCCCAAACACTGAATCTGTGGAAGGTACAAGTATTGTTCACACTGAAGCAATGCAGAGACATGGGATTTCAGTGCACTGCTCGGTCGGAAATGTTGCCTATGCCTATAATGTTGCAGCTGTTCTGAGCACCAATGTGTTTAATAAGCTGAACAAGATTCTCAATCAAAATCTGACACCATGGCATAATAAAGCTTAGTGAAAGCTGATTTCTATGATCCCATTATTGATAAGCACTTAAAGCTCATCAATGAAAATTAGGACTTGCTAATCCTGTGCATTTTCCCTGAAATTTTTAATTACAGAAGCAGAAAGTAATGGATACATTGGGGGGGTTGAAAGCAGGGTTACTGCATGTCAAATTAAATTTGCAGCAATATAGTTTTGTTTCCTCAAATGTCCTTGGAAAATGCAAATGAGACTGCCTGGCAACACCAAGGAAATTCAAACATTTTCCTAAGCTGGCAAGGCTCTCCTCTAAGAAATCCTCCTTTGTTTGCCAATAGACAATATTAATGACAAGGACTGGACCTGAAGGGAATTAATGCACAAAAACTGTATTAAAGTTACATTAAGGGGTACATTGTAAAGTCTGATTTATTTTAGATCCATGAAAGCAAGGAAATTTATTGTTGAAGCTGGGATTCTGTACTGATACTCACTGTTTAACACACCACTTGGTAATGCTCCGGTACTGCAGCGTATAGGATATGTAACATCACACTGTTTCCTGAATGTTCTGTAGTACTTGGACACAAAACAGTGGCCTGAATACTGCCTTTGGTGACTCGTGAAGCAGAGCTGCCAAATTTTGTGCAGCTCCATGTCTCATGTTATATGCTAATTACTTAATAAGCTATCTTGAATATTTGCATATACTTAGCCATACAACCCTACTTTTTTAGACTTTGGCCCTAAGAAATATTGTGTATACTTAGCACTGGTAAGACTTGGGTCTATGTGATCATTAGTGCGGGGGAGGGGGGGGGAGGAAGGGGAAGAGTCCAGGAGTCAGGACCCCAGACTGTACCCGCTGTTCAGAGAGTTAGTAACCAGGACCCAGTCATGCCTGGATGCACTTACCAGGCCAAAGAAAGCAAAATGAAAGGCACTGGTCTGACAGCTCTGGTGTCAGTAGGGCAAAATTCCCATATACACTGTGCTGCAGCATGCCTTAGCCTTGATATGATTTGGGAGAGACTTTCTCTAGGGATGGCAGTGGTACTTCAGTCGTTGTGGCTCATGCAGTCTGTTGAGGCTGAGGCTGCCAATTAGTACAAAGCATAACAATGAGTGTGTGATGTGGGAGTTGGAACTGAGACCTACCAACAGCTGTTAGATGGGAACAACTTTTAATCCCTGTAGTACTGAGCTGGTTTCAAACTGATAATGTACTCTCGGTGGGATTCAAATTGGTGATCCTGAAATATCTAGCCCTCGCCCCCGTAAATGCTAATTTATTAGAAGATCCCAAAGATATGAACATATTACTTCCCTCCCTACCTCCCAAAACCCTATGTTAAAAAAACATTGTTTGCAAGCTCTTGAAAGTTAGGAAATGCCAGAATGAAGGTTGCTTGTATGTATGTAATATGTCATCGTCCTCAATTACATGATCACATAGTATTTTTCTCCACAAGGACCTTCAAAGCCACAGTGTAGCTAAAAGAGTAACTAGCAGCAGAAGGCTATTCTACTATATGAGGCCCCACCCCCTAGAAGGAAACATGGTGTTCCCTTTGCCTCCCAGATATTTGTGGGACAGCAGGGAAATGATGGGATTCCTGGGTTTTAGTCCTTGTCTAGTGATTAGAGCTGGGGGTTACAGAAAACATAGGCAGGCCCTTTGAACTGGCACTTTTAACACACAAGGCAACTTGGCTGAGGGACTGAGACAGCTCAGTCATATTAAAGACCTTTGTTCTCTTCCAAAGTAGAGGTCTAAGACCTTGCTAAGTAGTAAGCGTTGATATTAACAATGCTCTGTTGAGATGATCCTATAGCTACTGCTCCTCAGCCCCTTGCACCTTCCCATAGGTCAGTGTTTTTCAAAGTTTGAGTTGCGACTCAGTACTGGGCTGTGGCATGTAAAGGCACTGGGTCACCTGGCTCAGCACCCACGGACCCCTAGTGGCTCTGGTCAGCACCACCAATGGGGATGTTAAAACTCCCATCGACAGACTAGAGTCTACCTGTTCCAACACTGCGATGCACCCTGGAAGTGGCCAGCAGCAGGCCCGGGTTCTAGGCAGGGGAACCACCGGGCTCCACACACTGCCCCACCCCAAGCACCGGCTCTGCACTCCCATTGGCCAATGGGAATGGAAGGAGGGTGGATCCTGCAGGCGAGAGCCACATGGAGCCGCTTGTGTGCCTCTGCCTAGGAGCCAGACCTGCTGCTGGCTGCTTCCGGGGTGCAGTGTAGTCTGCGGTGACAGGACAGGTGAGAAGCCTGCTGCTGCCCCCTGGCTGCACAACTGACCGAGAGCCACCAGAGGTAAATCCATGCCCCAACCCTGTGCCTCAATCTCCTACCCTCTGCCCCAGCCCTGAGCCCCTCTTACATCCCAGCCCCCTCATCCCCACCTCCACTGGGTCACGGGCATGAACAATTTCCTTCAACTGGGTCCCCAGAAGAGAAGTTTGAAAACCAATGCCATAGATTATACTCTCTAACCCAGGAGAAATATCCTTCAGTAGACAAAACATATGGACACAGAGGAGTCCCTTTCAGAACCAGGCATAGAATTGAGATGTTCCTGACCCCCCAGTATTTTGCTTTTTGTTTAAACGTAGGTGCTGAAAAGAAGTCCTGTTATATTACTTTATAATTAGGAGAGTTTTTCTTGTGGTTTAATTTTTCTCTCAGTGAAGTGTGAGTGGAACAGAATAAATTTTCTCACAAAAACATACAAATACTGACATTTATTTACCCAGCAGCCCAGAACCATGCCTTTATGCTCAAACAGGTCAACTGTGTAAATATATTAGACAATTTTAAAAACTCAAGTTATGCACTCAATAGACTGTAATGCATTTTTATCAGCATTTGTTGCATGATTACAACGCAACATGTACCAAAAGGTATGAAGTATTTAGTACACATGTGCAGTAGACTAGTTTTCAGCATTAACAACATGGTGATTTTACTGAAATAGGGGCTGTTTCCATTGAGTAATACGTTTAATCAGAAATGTAAAGGCCTTTTACTAATACTGATGATGCAAAGGTTAGCTCCCTATCTAATTACAGAATCACTACCCCAAAGTTCATAGGCCTCAGGATCTGCGCCTGGAGCAGCCCAACTCATGGAAATACCTGAGAGGATAAGCACTGGGAAGGAAAACTCCACAATTTTTTCCTTGTGGAGATTTCCATAAGTCGTTTTATGGGGAGTGTTGGTTTATCCTTCCATGGAATTATTAGGGGCTTCTGCCCCCAGAATGCATGGAATCACCAAGACCCACAAAGGGGATCTGGCTGAGGTATAGGGACATGATAGAGACTGTCTCCCCACATTGACTCTGGGACCCTCTGCACCTGCCCACCATTTGCCTCCCCAATGTCTACTTCCCTGCTAGTGTAGACCCAACAGAGCTGTGCTAATAGGACCTCACTGGTCACAGCTGCTCCTGGGGCCCCTCTCCACTATAGCGAGGCTTCACACAAAAGACAATACAACCTGGGTCCGAAATACTTTTTCCAGGTAATCACTATAGGACTAGTAAGAGGACAATGCAGATTCTCTCTCTCTCTCTCTCTCGTTCACATACCATGTATTTTCCCCTCCCCCCCCACTCCTTGACATGTTTCTGCCTTCTCTTCCCACATGAAAATTGGTCCCAACAACATTTCCACAGGAGGGTGAAATCAATGTAGGGAAGGTTATCTCCACTACCAGTTCTGAAGTATGCAATCTGGGCCCTGATGTTCAGGTCCCATTCCATCCATATCCAGCCAAGAGGTTTCTGTTGTGCCCATTGCTGTAGTATCTAGGCTGCCTCTGCCCAACACAATTTTCTTTTTTTTTTTCACTCTTATGAATTCAGAATAGTCAAGTTGGATGCTCAGATTTTCATACTTAACCACTGAAGTTTAGTTTAGAACAGAGTGTAATTGTCAAATGATAAAGGAGTTCATCTTGAAAGGTTCCAAACACTCCCAACTCCTCGTTATTGCACTGGGCAGTGAGTAGTCCGCATGTCACTGGTGCCTCCTCCACCTCTTCTTCTGGTGCCTCACAGAACAGGCCCAAATCTTTCTGGAAATTCAAAAGCCACCACTGTATATTTTTTGTCTCTCTCTGCATTTGAGACCCATTCCTGGGGTCTGTCTGCGTGGGCTGTTGATTTCAAAGGGGAGCCTTCTTCAACCTTTCCTGGTCACTGCTGGGATGAGATGTGGAAATTCTGGGAAAAAAAAGTAAGTTCAGCTGAGGAACAGCCAGTGGCAGGGAAGAGAAGGGCCTTCAACCCGAGGGGGATCACCAACTTAGTGAGGCTACTCCAAGAGGTTCAGATGAGGTATGAATAAATATCCTGCATTTTTGGATACTTACTTGGACCAAGCGTCTGAACCTTTGGCTTCATCCTGTATTGAGAGGTAAAATGATGAATAAAACTGCCATTGACTTTAGGGGCTGTTTTGCCAGACTAAGTAGTTCTACACCAGACCTCCTTTGTGACTTGTCTGTTAATCTTTATAATGCAAGAGCTGATATACACCTTCCTCTATCAGTGTTACCTGACACTGCTATGATATTTGTATGGAAATAATGCTACACCACTGTGATCACTGCATCTCAAAGTAGCACACTGTAACCCCCATATTCATCATGTATTTGTGGTTGTAATATTTCATACAAAGCATGTCGTAAAATACCATATGAAAGGTCATGATATGCTGAAAAAAGCCATTGTTCTGTCATCATGGTTATATTGGTAGTCAGCGTTGACAAACTTTCTGATTGCAGAAAAACTGAACATGCTTGCCCCACTCTCTGCTCCGCCCCGAGGCCCTGCCTTTGCTCCGCCCCCTTCTCTGAAGTCTCAGCTCCCCTCCATCCATCGTTCACTCACTCTCACCCACCCTTGCTCAGTTGCTCATTTTCACTGGGCTGGGGCAGGGGGTTGGGGTGCGGGAGAGAGTGAGGGCAATGGCTGGAGGTATGGGCTCTGGAGTGGGGCCAGAAATGAAGGGTTCATCGTGTGGAAGGGGGCTCAGGGCTGAGGTAGAGGGGTGGGTATAGGGTGAAGGCTCTGGGAGGGAGTTTGGGTACGGGAGGGGGCTCAAGGCTGGAAGCTGGTGCACGGAAGGGGAGGGGGTAAAGGCTCCGGGCAGCACTTACCCCAAGCAGTTCCAAGAAGTGGCCAGAATGCCAGGCTCCTAGGCAGAGTCGTGGCCCGGCAGGTCCGCCTGCTGCCCTGTCCACACACACAACCCTCACAGCTCCCATTGGCCATGGTTCCTGGCCAATAAGAGCTGCAGAGATGGCGCTTCAGGTTGGGGCAGCTCACAGAGCCTCCCTGGTTGCCCCTGCGCCTAGGGACCAGAAGGACATACCAGCCACTTCCTGGAGCTGTGGGGAGCCAGGGCAAGCAGTGAACCTGCCTTAGCCCAGCCGCACCACTGACTGGACTTTTAATGGGAGCTGCCAGGGTCTCTTTTTGACCAGACGCTCTGGTAAAAAAACAGATGCTTGGCAACCCTTTGTTAGTGTGTATGAAGTTATGAGATTTTGCTATATGGTTGTTGAAATATGTTGTGAGCTTGGAAGATGCCACTGCTTGTTCTCCAGTGACAATGAAGTTGGTGACCAACACCCAAACAGGCATGAGGTGACTATCATGAGCCATTGACCAGCAGGGGAATTGTAAACAAGAAACTTACAATTGTGTAAGAGACAGTTGCACAAGCACCACACAACTGGGACTGCTCAACTCTGTGACTCAGCAAGGCCCACCAAGACATGCCTGGGCCAGTGTCGTTCCTGGGATATGAACTGAGAATATAAAATAAGAGAGAGTGGCATATAGGACCACCTGTCTCTTCCCCTACTTAGTTCTAGCTCTTCTACCACACATGGAGCTCTTCATCTGCTCCACTCTGCTCCCCACAAAGCCCTTGCTACCTGGAGTTCAGCCCTCTGGCTTCACTCTCCTGGCAGCTTCCCCTCTGTTTGGAGGGAAAAGACAGCATATATACTGCCCTTCTATCCAGACCTCCTCCTGGCTGGCTGGGCATGAGGGGAGCTTTGCCAGAACTTGCACTGCAGGGCCCTTGGTCCTGGGCTCTGAAGGGGACAGAATCCTGGGGGGGGTTTGACTAGTAATACTTGGCACCGCTTCCTCTCTTCCAGTTTCAGCCATTACCCGAGCCTTTGTTAGGTTCGGTGTTCCTAAAAGAAGGGTTTTCTGGCCCCCTCTAAGCTTAGAGAGTCACTATACTCCATGACACTTATTAATTTATCTTGACAATTTTAACTACTTGATGGTATTCCCTAACAAATTAAAGGTACTGTAGTACATTTTGTATAAACATAATGGGGTCTTAGTATTATGAGATTTCAATGCAGTGCTGTCTGTTATTAAATATTAACTGGAACTGAGATGCCACCTTTTCCTGCAAACTATAAGGTTTGCAATAAACAAAGCATGGTGTAATAAAAATCTATTCTATAGGCCAAATTAATTAATTAGTGGTTTAACTTCATTGAAGTCACTGGATTTACTCAGGGATGGATTTGATCCCTTCTATGCTATGTGAAGTAGGAATTTATTTGTGTGACAACCAGCCTTCAGTGATTTCACTACTGACTTCACTGGCCCAAAATGGAAAAAATTTCGATTTAACATTTTCAGGCCAATACAGTACAGCACTTAAACCTTCCTTCTCTCATCACCTAACAGTTGGGGGGGTGCAACAAAGAGGGGTGAGTTTAGGGGGACACACACCCTACCACCTCCCTTGGCCATAGACGCTACTAAAAATTCACAGTATGGTGGGAAGGGAGGAGTCCTAGCTAGTCTCTCACCCAGGGCTAGTTGCTGGAGCTAGGGAAGAAGTGGCAATTGAAGGTTTCAGTGACCAACACAGCCTGAAGCAAAGGCAGTGGCTCCACCTGGGGTTCTGGCTCCGGGGACCTCCCCACACCTGGCTCCCTGCATCCCAGAACCCCAGGCTGTCATCTCCTCAGGCTGCCTCCTCCACCTCTTGTGTTTCTGGGCCTGCTCTGGAAGAAGAGGTGGCCGTTCAGGGAAGATATACATGTACCACAGAGCAATGCAACTTTTAGCCCCATACATATTTGTAATGACCTCTGGTATTTAATCTGGGCTCCCTTCTTAGGAAAAATTTCATTGTGTCCCTGCTAACAGTGGATGTTTAGACAGGAAATCTGGGTTTCAAATGTATCTAGGTGACTAAAGAGTCAAGGGGATTTGTGCTTCTAGGTCAGTTAAGCACTTTGGGAAAATCCAATCCCAAAAGAAAGGAAATAAAGGACACTTTCTCCTTTTCATGAGTAACTACAGTAGGAGAATTGTGAAAAGAACTCGCTAATGGTATCACAATACTTGTGCTTGTGTTTGCTCTGTGCAATACATAGTGCTGGCTGTGTAAAAGATATTAAAAATTTAGATGAAACAGCTGTAGACTGGTACCTATTTATATATTAACTTGTATGCACTTGAAGTTAGCAATTGACCTATATCCATGAGGTTAAGAATGGAAATTCATATGAGCAACAAAGTTCTTGTGAGATGGAAGAAGGGCAGTATTGATTTATTGAGGGCACCCTTTGAATGGAACGAATCAGAGCCCATTTAACTCTAACCTGGCATTTGCCCATGGGGCTTATGAATATATTTCTATAATTCTCTGGTGAAATTTAACTCTGCTTTAGTTCCATTGTAAGACAATTTAACAAACAAGGAGACAGATTCCTCCCTCAGTTACAGAGCTCCAATGCCATTGGCGCAAGCATTGCTCAATTAAAGGAAAATGGGACCCATCATTTTCAAAGCTAAGTGTTTTTAATGTTATACAGTGGTAATTTTCCCTGTGCCAACCTAGTATAAATTTCCCTGTGCCAGCCTGGGCATGTAAATTATGCCCAATTCTTAGACATGTTCATTCTTCACACATGGAAATACAGTATGTACTAGAATAGTCTTTGATAATTATTTTATCTACTCTACCTTTTAAAAACAAACAAATATTTCCTTCTTATATGTCACAAAAGTATGTTTCCACACGAGATACTGGACTTTGTCTTTGATTTCTATACAAAAAAAGATAAAATTATAATTATGAAAAAAGTATATCATTGACTTCTTACAAAGTAAAAATCTTATTTCCTAAATCAGCCGGTAAATAAAATAACTGGGCTTGTCAGAACTGATGTTATAACATTTTCCTAAGATGTATCACATTGTAGAAATAATATTTAAATTTTCAGTTTCTTAATATTCAATAAAGGCCAGAACGAGTTCCCATTGAAATCAATGGGAGTTTTGCTACTCACTTCTCCAAAAATAGGATAGGGCCCAAAGTGTGTTGCACTGTACGTTATACACAAACACACACTCTGTGAACTTCTGACCCAATGTTTTCTAACTCTAGTCATTCCCCTTAACATGTGATTCTTGTAATCCTTGTAATTTTTTCCCCAAGAAAGATTTCTCCATTATTAATTGTTACTCTGTTTACATATTCTCTCATTTAAGGGACAGTGATTCCACACAAATGTGAAGATACTGCATAGTGTTAAAATGTTTATACTGCCATCTATGGGATGCATTTGTGCGACACACAACATATACCTTCCAAACACAGCAAGGAAAAAATCGCAAGGAAAATATAATATAGACACGACTAGTGGAGCCCTAAGGGTGACCTAAAGCCTCAGGATCATCATATGAGTGTTTCTTCTCCTATGGTTATGGGCATAACAGCAACCATAAAGGAGCCACAAACCCTTCATCTATGGACATTATTTCAAAGTTATTTAGTTAAAACCAAAACCTTACTAGGGCAACACTGTTAATTTATGCCACATCACAAATTAACTTTCTTTTCTATAGTGTGTTTAACACAAATTGCCTCCCAAAACATTTTACATGGGTAAATAACAGTGAAATAATAAAACAATAGATGAGAGAGAGAGGAATTAAGTGGTTTAAGAAGGGTGGGGGAAAATGTTTTCAGAGGAAAATTGAAAGGGGGATGGAACGTCAATGAAATGCAGAGCCACATGATGCCTGACTTCAATGGGAGTCATGGGTATCTGTTACCTTTTGAAATCAGGCCTTTATATAGATGCTTCAATATTGATTTAGGCACGCAGGATGGACTATTTTGGCCCTAGAATTTTTACATTTTTTGATTAGTGCATCACCAATCAAGAGAGCACGCAAAAAGTAAAGTTGCCAAGTCTTGCAGTTTCATCATGAGTCTCATTATATTTGGTGTTCTTAAAGCTCCAGTTCCTGGAGGCACATGTTTAGGAGAAGATCTTAACTTTCATTAAAAAAGGTACACGACTAGCCCTCAGGGTTGCAAAGCAAAGCTTGAACACATGAAATCAGTGTGGCTTAAAGAGAAATAAAAAGAACCCCCCAAATTAGGGGGTTCTTTGTTTTTCATTCATGTGATTTTTTTTGACACCTGACCTGATTTTTTTGAATGTTTGGGGTTGGCAGGGCTGAAAAAGTGTCACTGTAGCATGTTGGAAGGATTTTACCGTGAATATCACCTGTGCCCTCACAGCACAGAAACAGGGAAGAGAAGCAGGGTAGCACTGCTCTGGGACTAAACAGAAAATTGTGCAGTGCTAGAGGAGAGAAAGAGAAGGAGCAAAATGTTAAAGAAGAAGCCACCTAGCAGAGAGGAGGAGAAAACAAAAGAAAGATGAAGAGCATAGGTGATAGACAGAAAAAATGCCCTATTTCTTTGTAAAGGTGGAAGTTGAAAAACATAGGCCATTATTTCACTGCAACAGGTGTGTGTTTTTACACCAGTGTAGCTAACTCAAGATAGCTATCACTGTAAAATCCCAGTGGAGGCAAAGCACTGTCATTTTTACCTTGACGGCACTGACTGAGATTAGCCCAGGGGAGGGCGTAAAAGCATTGTCCCAGATTAGCTACACTGAGGTAAAAACTATCCATGCCTTGTCTCCACTAGGATGTTACTTCAGGATAGCTATCTTGGCATAAAAGAAACCCACCTTTTGGCAATGAAGATGTGGCACTGTCTAGACTAGGGGAAAAAAAGATGTATTTTTAAAAATAAAGTTAGCTGCCACAGAGTAGCTACCCTCATTTAAAATGCCACAACACCAAATCTAGATGTTATTTAGTCAACAACATATTACGGTGCTAACCTCAACTTCTTTTCCTAATGTAAACATTTCCTTAGTGTCTCCAGTTTGCCACATATAAGGCACGTGTACACTGGAGCTCAAGGTACAATTTCCAGCAGGGCTAGTCCTACACTGCACTAGCTCTGATTGTCTGAAACTCAAGGTACTTAGTCAGGTGACCAGCCTGTCCTGTTTGCGCTACTGCAGTTACACTTCAGTTTTTAGTGTGCCAGCTCAATCAGAGCTACTATGGTGTGTCTACTAGCTTGAAATTACACCTCCAGTGTAGACATACAGAGACCACTTTTGAAATTTTGGTCTTATGCCGGGAGTGGGGAGAAGGTTCTTTGATCCTTTCCTTCCCTCAGTTATTCAACTTACAGGTGATTGAGCCTGTGTTTGCTGCTATCAATGTGCAAGATAAACTCCAAAAGAAATCTGAAAAATCAGAGCATAGTTTAAAGACTTTAGTAAGCAAAGTGAGCAAAAAAGCAAACAAACCAGAAAGCCATTTCTCCAACGAGCAAGGGGGAAAATTAAGTAAGTTATTTTTAGTTTTGTCTTACGTTACTAAATTATTAACAAGCATAGAAATGGGAAAGAAGCACCTTTTAAAAGGAAATTACTGGTGAGTTAATATAATAGGGACTATAATTTATTTAGTTGTCTACAGTACTGTGTGTACAGAAAAGAAATAATGCTTCCTATTCATTTTTAAATCACTCTCTCCTTATTCAAGATGTTATTTTTCAATCTGTATCCTTTGTATGTTGCCTGGTGTGTGATACAAAGTGTTGGAGAGAGAGAAAAATAAAGTCGGTAAGGGCCTGATTGTACGCCTATGAAATTAATGGAAGTTCCGTTTGATGTTAAAACCGTTTATTGATGTTAAAACTTCAAATTTACCATGCAACTATTCCTCACTGAAGAAGTGCGAATGAAGAAAGTTTTAAATTACTTTTCCATAATTTTCTCAAAGGTATAAAAGGTTTAAAACTGCATGGCTCGGCTCCAAAGCCTACTGATGTTAGTGAGAATCTTTCCACTGACTTCAGTGAACTTTGGATCAAGCCCCAGATTAAAATCACTAAAACCCCAATCCTGCAAGCATCAATGCCCTTGCTTAACTTTAAGTATGTGAGTAATTCCATTGATTAAGAGAACTCATATGCTTAAAGTTAAGCATGTGCACGAGAGTTTGGAAGATCATGGCCTAAGGGCTAGATTGCTTGAACCAAAAAGCCTAAGGAACTGTGGAGCTGCATAGCCTCAGGGAAGCTCAAAGAAGCACTATGCCTCCACAGTATTGCCAATTTCTTGTGATTTTATTGTGAGTCTTCCAATACTGGGTGGTTTTCTTAAAGCTCCAGCTCCTGGAATTAGGTGATTAGGCAACAATCTCATTTTTCAATTAAAAAAATAAGTTGTGGAATAAAGCTTGAAAATGTGAATGCAAAAGGCTCAAAATCTGGAAGACAAATCAGAAGATTTATTTTTGACAATCTCATTGTTTTTAAGGCAAATTAATGAGTTTGGGGGCCTGACTCATGATTTTTGAATCCTTGGGTTTGGCAATACTCCCAGATTACGCCAGTGTTCAGGGGAAGTACATCTGCTGCTATACCCATTCATGGTGTGCAGCATATCCCCTCTGCACACCAGTCCCACCCTGCAGATCAGGCATACCAGGGCCATCCTGTCTTACCTTCTGGAATATCTTGCACCCCAGATGTGCACTGAGGGAGCAGTCCCAGCGTTCCCAAGTTCACGGTGATAAGAACCATTATAAGTGCCTAAACAGAGAGATTGGGGCCTTTGTTAATTAACATCTCTGTCTCAGTTTCCTCATCTGTTAAATGGCGCTAATGCTATTTACATACTGCATCTACTTGCCTTGTGGGTTCCCATACCATCTTTCTTCCCTTTTCTTGTCTTCTGCAGTTCATGGGGGTAACTCTCCTCCCCACTCTGAGATGTGTTGTGTGTTATTGTTAAAACTAAACAATGTTTTAATCAAAACAAGTCAGAGAGAGGCTACTAAGTGAATTAGCTTTAATGATGCAGGTCAAATTTATCAATATAGGAAGACAGGCTAGGTGCATTTAAAAATGTTCCATGCCATAGCAGACATTGGAAAAGCAATTGGCAAAATTCAGAATGACTACAAGGAACCCTAGGAAGTCAAGACCAATAAGATAACTATGCTATATTGAACAAAACAGAAAATTATTGGACTGTGATCACTGATGCTAACTTGCTAACTACAATCATGAGTAGCGATCAGCACTTACAAACATTTCTGGAATGCTTATGGGATTTGTTTTCCTCATTAAAAACACTTTACATAAGCAAACCCAAAGGATACTGAAATATCCACACTAAGCCAGCAAATATAAGTCAAGAAATATTAATTGGGGCTATTCATAGTTGTTAAACAATAGGCATATGCAGTAGAGAGAACAGTAGAAGGTGAATACTGAGTGGACCCACTTGTCTCCACTTAATTTTTTAAAAAGTTAGATATATGTACAGAATTTAAATTTGTTAATTTTTATCAGTGACCAAACATCCTACATGAGGGTAACATTTGGAATGGTGTTCCACATACACTTTTCACAGCCACCCTCTCTTGGATCCCTTTGAAAGAAAAAGGAATCTTCAGAACTTTAAGAGGAACTAAAAATTCTGCTTTAATTTTAAAAATAATACTTATCTGAAGTATTTGTCAGGCAAGTGGTTCTGTCAGATTTATGGAAGTATCTGCAGTGTACAACGTGAAAGTTATGTTGGGGATATCTTCTGTTGGAATCATGAATATTCTGTGGATATCTGAATAATCAACATCCAAGCAGAGGTGCTCGTCAGATCAGTATAGTCAGAACTGATTAAATCATAGTTGGTTTATTGGCATTGTCTGAGCATCCCACAGATTAAAGCAGAAACTAGTTTGATAGCACATGTGAACAAGATTTGACATTATTTTTAATACTGATAAAAATGGATGTTTGGAAATGGGATTTGATTAACTATACCTGACTTCACCTTGATAAACATAATGGTATTTTAGAATTTTTAATGAGGTTCTCAGTATATTCATTCTATTTTTTGATATTCAGACATCTAGGGCGAAATCCTGGCTCTAATAAAAAGTCTCATTGATTTTAATGAGGTAGGATTTCATCCATAATCTATTGGTATATAGAAATAATGGGGCCAAGTCTCCCTGCTAGTGCATCTACCATTGAAGTCAGTGGTAGATCTATGGGTAGAACTGGATCTATTACTTTTAACTTGATTTCAGAATCACAAAACTTATAATCAAATGGCAAGCACTATATAGTATGTTCTCAGTTTGGAGGCTAAAAAATTGATCTGCATTTCCTATTAACAATAGGCAAAAATTCTGGATGCATCGTGCTGAAATTTTACCTTTCAGAGACTTTCTAATTGTCCCATATTATCCCTTATCATTCAGACATAGACAAGGCTTTTCTGGTGTATTTATAACTGTTCCCCAAACCAGGATATCTGAGGCCAGGATACACCACAAAGAGAGTATTATGCCTGTCACTAAATCAAGTCATAGCTGAGAAGATTTTAAAATAAACCTAGTTATGTAGCTACCAGGAATGAAGATAACATAAATTTCAGTACACCTGTCAAGTCATTAGTCATGTTTCCTTGTCCACAGCACAGTTGATGTCATTTTGAAAGCCTATTCCGTCAATGACTTGCAATTAAAACCTTCCTAAATAGGAGACTAGATAGTTTAGTAGTGTGCCAAGAGTGGGATATAGAGTTTTTCACCTCTAGGTCACCGTTTGAATCCAGCCCAGATTGGCTGGTACTTCGGTGACCTACTGTACAATAAAGCAGGTGAAATGAAAGAGGTCAATAATGTAACAGGAATGGAGAGATGCTGTTTGGCAACTTAAGGCTGAGGTCAGGTGTATTACTCGGGTACCACAAGGAGCCTGCACTGACTCTGTTATACATATTTTGTGGGTAAGAGCCTAATCTATTCTCCAGGAGTGTCAGTTCAGCACTTTTCAGACTATCACTGTAATGGATCACCAGTAGTCATTTGACAGAGTTAACACACACAGCATTTTGCCACACAAGTGAAAAAAGGATTGCTTGTGGCTTAGGAGACAGGAGGGAAGGCTGGTCTTGGATTGCTGGAAAGAAGGGCAAAATTAGGCCTCTTGACTAAGTGTAAGGTGAAATAGAGCCTCAATCTTCCCTCAGTATGCCCTCCCAATATTATTGATTTCCTCTCTCATCACCTCTTTCTGCCCACTGCCTCAGACCCCAGGAGCTAACAGCAAGAGATGGTACAAACTGGGAAGGCAGACCATACATGGAGAAAATCTGGCACAGAAAATCTGTGGTAGCTCCACAGACAGGTTCAGAGAGGTACTGGGAACATGAAGCTCTGTGATTGCTACTAGAAGCCTTCTGTCTCCATCCTGATGAGAAGGAGCAGAGTGCCAGGGGGCTGCAAGGAGTCTCCTTCTGGAGGTAAGATAGAGTGGATAGGTTGGTGGGCCTGCTGCAAAGGAGATGAGCAGAAAGACAGATTAATTGGTTCCCATCTGTCAGGTTAGCGGCCTTCGCCATGAAGGCAGGAACATTCCACCTGAGTATTCTAAGGGCTGAGAGAGCCATTATTCTGTTGCCATATTAAATCAAGACTGAGTAGCACAGATAGAAATGTGCCATATCAGGCTATTATGCAATATTCACCTTAACCAGAGGATGGATGCTGAACAGAAGTATGAATGAAGCCCATAACTGTTATGCCCACTGATGAAGAATTAAAAATGAGCCCCACATTTGAAAAGTGACTGTACCTGCCTCTTATCAAACATTCTGTGTCCAGATGTCCTAAAGGAGCAATAAAAAAGTGACTCTTTTGAGTCAAAAGAGGGACTGTCAGAGGACAAGGGGTTACCTCAATGTGCATCTCTCCCTTGTCCCAGTAGTCTTCACAAGACACACCAATTTGGCTTTTCTTCCATTAAATGAAAAAGTGCACCTCAGATCAATTCCACACTAAAAATAAACAAGAGGTTTTCACTATTTTGCCATCAAGTAATTGTGTAGTGCCCATTCTATTTGTTATAGAGCATAAAACAATTTGGGCAGGGACTAGATCTTCCCCTATGTTTCTTATACCACACCATCTATCGGGGATCAAATATATAACAACAAACAGTAATACTAGAGTATTTGCATGATACCCTATCACATCCCATCCCATCTTTGAGAATGTCTGGCTGCAACTTAGGCTTCATATACACAAGATGTGCATCCATTCAATTAGACTGACTTAGTTCAATTGGCGAAAAACCCTACATGGACTCAGTCATTTTGGTTTAAGAGTGGCTTGTTTGCATTTGATCTTAATCTATATTTTTAAAATTAAGTTAAACCAAAGTAAGCCATAATTAAACTGAAACAGGAGTGTCCACATAGGGTTTGTACTGGTTTACTTAAATCAGTTTAAAAACACATTGTTAATTAAACTGGTGTAAGTGTGGAGATAAGACCTGACACACCAAACAGAAAAATATAAAATATCAGTGTTTAAAAGCTTCCTTATACACCAAGGACAACTAAAGGATATTTAATTGAGATGTTTTTCATATACCCTAGGTATTGACAGATAAACTCTGTAAGGAAACAGTTTAAGTTAACAACCATTTAACAATCTGATATTGTCTTTGTTAAATACTGTAGATAACATAACAGCATCGTTTCGCATATTGTTATTCAGAGTAAACAAATTGTATGCAGCAGTACTAAACATGATCCGAGCCCCCACAACAGGCCGATCGGTAGTTTTACTCACTTGCCTTGCCATGTGGGAAAGTCCCAATGCTGTGCTATTCCACTTCCTCTGAAAAATATTCAGGGTCCTTGTTTCCATCTGCCAGGTCCTTAGGGGCCTGCTTCTTCCATCCTGGCCTCCTGGAGGGCTGACCAATAGGTCCTCTTCCCAGATAGAGGCATTTTCATGGCTGTCTCCTGTCCTCACTCTTCCTCCATCAGTAGAATCTTACAACTCCAGAGCTAGAGAATTCACTCAGGCTAGGAGGATCACTTGTGATCCTCTTGCTACAGAAAGAGGGAAGGCAAGTGCACCAGCAGCCCAGCTACCCATCTGGGGATATGTGAGAAGTAAGGACCTGAAACTAGCCTTCTTATCTGATAGCTTAACCCCCAGGCAATCTAACAAACACAGTTGGTCCCAAACTGAGTTTCCTGATTGGGCAAACTGCTGAGGGGATCAGCAGACCTGCTGTTAAGACCAGCAGCAGGTGGGCACTTGCTGGTCAAAGCATTTACTCATGGGTGCATTAGCTTTTGCCTCCTCTCATCTCAGCTCCAGATAACATGGTTCTGAGCCTTGTCTGTGACTCTAGTTACAGCCACCCACATCCTAGTCCCTAACAGAATACCTCTGTGGGGATTTGTAGGGGAACTGGCTGGTGTGGCTGCTTCCCCTAAGAGGAAGGAAGATTAATCATCTGAGTGACCTTTAAGCAGTGAGCCAGAGAGCTGATTTCTGATATTGTAGGAGGGGAAGAGAAGGCTGGTGGACATCCCTTTCCAAAAGAGAGAAGTCTCTCTTTCTAGACTGGTGGAGGGTGGGGAGGCTTTGACTATTGTGTAGGATGAAATGTGTCTGGAGACTCCTGGAAGAGGAGTGTGAAAAGGTCATTCATATTCAGGAGGCTGAATATCATTAGAATTGCAGGAACCCCAAACATGAATATCAGCGGGGTCTGAATAATGCTCTATTTGCCAATCACTAATAGCAGTCAAGTAGATGGCAGCTCTGGCTGGATAGAGATATAGCAAAATGGTTCTCATGGAAACCAGGTGAACAAATTGCATAGGAAATAGCTTAAGGGGACATTGGAGGAAACTGAATAATAGTGACAGGTAGATGCTAATTAACAGTCAAAACTTAATTGAGATAAACAGCTGTTTTTTTTGTCAGTTACTAGGAGTGAGTCAGGAAAAGTATGAAGATCAACAAGGCTACACAATTGCTTTTTTGACACTGTAAAAATATGAGACAATATTTAAAGTATCAGGCAGACAGAGAAACTAAAAGGGGCTGAATAGGCAGACAGGCTAAAAGGGAAATGAAGTAGAGAGACAGGATGACAAGCTAAAGAAGACTGGCTATGGAGAACCAATTATATAGGATATAGGGGGGCTGAAGACAAATAGACAGGAAAACCAATGGGAACTGGAGGAAAATAATATAGTCCACATGCATAAAGAGAGCCTACCAGGGCTGAGAATAGGGATGAGCAAATGTGTTCAGAATCTATTACAGTTGTCAATAGCCTTGACTTGAATCTGGAACCACATCTGAATAGGTTCTACTCTCCTCAAATCTCATGTGGTGTTGAGCTTCTCTGGAGTCAGAGGTGTACAGTAAATACCCTTTGATGCAGGAGATTTCAATAATGAAGCCAGACTGGGTCCAGCAAAGTGAGTGCTAGATCTCCAGAGACCCAAACAATGAGTGGGTCAAACAGAGCATGGGAGTGGATCAAGGAATTGATACACAGGACTGATGGGAGATGGGGACTAGGAAAAAATTTAGCTCTTGAACAGTCTATCTGAGTTGGGAGGAGGGGAGAATAAAATGAGACCGTAACAGGATTAGATATTCTTTCACATAAGCTTTCCCAATTTTCTCCAAATAAAGCCCCTGAATTTTAGTCATCACCACCTGAGCTGTTAAATCCTTGGCAATGTGAGATCAGAAGGTCGGCCTTTGAGCTGGGGTATGTGACTCCCAGCACAAGAAGGCCCCATGCTAGCTCTGATTGAACAAGCATACTAAAAATAGTGGGTAACTCTGGTGGTGGGAGGAGCTATTTGCCCCTAGCACATACCTAGCATCTCAGCTAAATACATACTTAGAGGAACGGAACCCTCCAACTGCCATCATTACTGTCTATTTTTAGCAGACTAGTTTGATCAGAGACCTACAAGGTCTTTTCAGACCCATAAGGAGCTCTATAGTTAGAAAGAGGACCCATCCAATGCAGAGAGAAACTAGCAGGAGTTTAAGAAGAAGAATGGTCTTATATTAGCCTAGGACATCAGAGATGTGAGTTCAGTTCCTGGATCTACTACATGCTCTCTTTGTGATCTTTGGCATTCATTTAATCTCAGTGCCTCAGCTCCCCCAGCTGCAAAATAGGGATGTGATGGGGCGTACAAACCCCATACTGAGCCTGAAGGGGTTAAAGGACAATCCAGGGTCCAGGGAGCCCCACCCCTCCAGCCCTGCAGAGGATGCTCCAGCTGGAGAAGAAGTTAAAAGCAACTCAGCTCAGAAGGGGGAAGAAGACAGGGCTCCTGGACAAGAGCACCAGAGATGGGGCCCTGAGTGGAATGAGATTGTATGCTGAGCCTGGCTGGGGCTGAAGGTCTAGTTATCTTTTCTTTTTCCTTTAGATTGGACTTGGAGCTGGGCAACAGAAGCAGATGGCAGGAAGTGACCCAGGGCGGGTAACTCAGAGGGCATACTAGGGTGTCAGACACTGTGGATCCTAACTCACTTACTTCTGTTTTATACTGATAGCACCATTGAATTGGGTGGAGTTACTCCCAATTTATATGCGACTGACCTAAGAGCAGAACTTATCCCAGAGCTGGAAGAGTGCATGCAAAAGAAGCTACTGCTGAGTCCTTTAATAGGCTGGGCCTACTCTAGAAAAGGTTTGTCAGCATAGCTCTACCTGTATAAAGGCACTGGCACATCCTCATAGTGTGGATGTAGTTTATACAGGCATAAAAGTAATTTTTGCCTGTACAGCTTATGGTGCTCCCTAAACAAAATATCTCAAGGTACTTTTATGCGAGTATAACTGCACCTATGGCAGGACGTCTGGGAGTATAGAAATGTCATTTTAAAAAAAATCACTCCCCTAACCAATATAACTCTACTGGTTGAAATTTCTAGTGTGTGCTTCCAACCACGCTGGCTCTCGGTGACTGGACACTCTCAGCCCTCACATTTAGGGAAAACAAGAGCTGGATTATGGAAGGGTCCCATGCAGGGGTCACCACATAGATGGGAGAGGAAGGCACCTTACCTCCTTCACACCTGTGGTTCAGGTCCAGGCTAGCCACAACCTGTTCCTGGATCACAAAATATTACTATGGCAGAAGCGAATGGCATTTCTTGGGCAATGTAATTCAATATCAGCAGCCTCAATCCACAGGACCTCACTAGCTACTCTGCAGAATATTAAATTCTAATAACTGGAATCAACAAACAACAATGAAAAATCTTTCTTGAAATAATATATATTAATACAGTTACATAATAAATAATACATATTGTTAATACTGCTGTAAATAATGTATAGTGCTAGATTTGCATAATAAATAATACATAATATGTAATCATCCTCTGAAGTAATATAAAATTAGCAATAGAGAAGTGAATTTAACCTATTAACTTGCTTCATGAGGAGAAGCTTACAAGTTTCACTGTGGCAGTACAATAGCTTAGCTGAGAGTAACACCAACCGCATTGCATAAACTTGCAAGGAACTGGATAATTTATTGTTGCCTCTGAAGTGCAAACAGTAATGTGTCCCTGAAGTTAATGTTCGATGATAAAGGTCAGTTGGTCTACTGGGGGTGTAAATGTTTTTTTAAAATGCAAATTTATTGCTGAGTCAGACCTTGAATAAGTTGTTTTCCAACAACCAAGATGAAATTAAACAACAGAGCCAGCCAGCAGATTTAAGAGAATGAAGATATTTTCTATGGTAGAGCAACACTGAAATACTCTGGACTTTAGCAGGGAAGCCATGTTATGCCTCGATTCCCATAGTCACTACCAGTGGAAGAAGTAATAATACTAATGCTTAGTACCTCTATAGCACTTTTTAATCTCAAAGCACCTTACAATCATAGAATATCAGGGTTGGAAGGGACCTCAGGCGGTCATCTAGTCCAACCCACTGCTCAAAGCAGGACCAATCCCCAACTAATTGGCTAATTACCGTATATACTCGAGTATAAGCCGAGTTTTTCAGCCCACTTTTTGGTCTGAAAAAAGCCGCCTCGGCTTATACTCGAGTCACCCCGGTAACTCCCCTCCCCGCCGGACAAAAAAAAAAAAAAAAAAACCAGGAAGAGCAGCCTCCGCAGGGCCGATCCAGCTGCCCGGGGCGACACTCCGAGGAAAGCCCCGCTCTGGAGCAAGGCTTGGCAGCAGCACCCCACGCTCCCGGGCAGGCCCCGACCCCCGACCGAGCCCCTCCCGCCCCCGGGCGGGCCCCGACCACCGAGCCTGGCAGAGCCCCTCCCGCCCCCAGGACCAGCCCCGGTCCGGCCGAGCCAGACCCCGCACGGACCTGGTGCGGTGCGGTGAGCCCGCGGCGGGGAGGGGGGAACCGGGACGCTCCCGGCAGCCCGCCCGCGCGGCGGGGACGGGAGAGCGAGGCGCTTTTTTTTTTTTTTTTTTTTTGGTCCGGCGGGGAGGGGAGGAACCGGGGCGCACATTTTTTTTTTGGTCCGGCGGGGAGGGGGGAACCTCGCCGCGGGGAAGGGGGAACTCGGCAGCCCGCCCGCGGCGGGGAAGGGGGAACTCGGCAGCCCGCCCGCAGCGGGGAAGGGGGAACTCGGCAGCCCGCCCGCGGCGGGGAAGGGGGAACTCGGCAGCCCGCCCGCGGCGGGGAAGGGGGAACTCGGCAGCCCGCCCGCGGCGGGGAAGGGGGAACTCGGCTTATACTCAAGTCAATAACTTTTACCGGTTTTTGTAGTAAAATTAGGTGCCTCGGCTTATATTCGGGTCGACCTATACTCGAGTATATACGGTAATCCACATAACGTCCCTTGTGAGGTAGTTCAGTATCTCCATTTTACTGAAAGGAAAACTGAGCACAGATTTTTAGGCACAGATTTCTGAAGAGCTCAGCTCCCATTTAGAATATGTCTGGAGTTTATCTTTAGTTAATTGATTGCCAATAAACAAGGTTTAACTAACACTTTTGGAAATGCTACCCAAGTCTTGTTCACTAGTAATCAATCACTTCCATGTCAGCATGCCCTTAGACATCTAAATAAAGGCCAGATTCCCAGTGTGACATTTATGGGGAAATTTTCAAAAGAGTTCTGCAAGAATGTACTTGGGATCTTTTGGAAGTCTTGCCACCTATTTTGGTGCCTACATGGAACCTGAACGATGTTGAATATCTTTCCATATGTGATTTGTCCACAAACAGAATAAATCGTTGGATACCACTTTCCAAAGCACCTACATGATGTAAGAACCTCAGTCTTATTTTCGAAAGTGACCTAGGGCCAGATTTTCAAAGGTGTTTAGCACCTAAAGATGCAGATAGGCACCTGGAGGGATTTGGAAAAGCACTCATCCAGGTTTGGGTCCTAACTCTCATCCCTTAGGGACATAAGCTCAGATCTCCAAGGTATTTAAGTGACTAACTCCCACTGAAATCAATAGGCGTTAAGCACCTAAATACCTTTAAGGCTCTGGATGTAAGGTGTCCAAGTCTCATTCCTACGTCATTTTAAAAAATGGGATTTAGGTTCCTAAAACAAGTGGTTTTGAAAATGAAAACTATTGTCTAGAACTCAGGAGATTAAGGCATGTCTACACTACAACTAAACACCCATGGCTGGCTCTTGTCAGCTGACTCGGGCTTGTGGGGCTTGGGTTAAGGGGTTGTTTAATTGTGGTGGAGACATTTGGGCAGTGTAGACATTTGGGCTTGGGCTTAAGCTCTGGGATGCTCCAGCCTGAGCCCAAATGTAATTAAACAGCCCCTTAGCCTCAGCTCTGTGAGCCTGAGTCAGCTGAGATGGGCCATATGTGGGTGTTTAATTGGAGTGTAGATATACTCTATGCATCATAGGCCCACAAGAGCATGCCTTGCTCTTTAAAGAAGTACAGTAATATTGGAATGGTCACAGCAAATGCTGCTTTTGCACTTTTATTTCCCAGGAAACAAAGTCATGGAATACCATGAGTTCAGGAAGTGAGGCACCAAAATACCCATTCACCCAAGGAAAAAACACCATATACCTTGCTGAATACATTTGATATATCATTATGTTAAAGCTGATCCACAACGCTTTAATATCCTTCATCAACTCAGAATTATCCTGGCACAAGACCATGGCAGGGGAAAGTTCCCTATAGAGTTAGGAGGACAATGCAGTGCCAAAAAAACAAGTCCTAATGGATGGGAAGAGGCATGGTCTCTGCAGGCGGAGCATGTGCTTATTTAGACAATCCCTTCAGCAATGTGAAGCCCTGGCCACAAAGTAAAGCTCCTCTTCCTAGTAGAAAATTCTGTCTAGAGATAAATCCCATAGAATCATAGAATATCAGGGTTGGAAGGGACCTCTGGAGGTCATCTAGTCCAACCCCCTGCTCAAAGCAGGACCAACCCCAACTAAATCATCCCAGCCAAGTCTTTGTCAAACCTGACCTTAAAAACCTCTAAGGAAGGAGATTCCACCATCTCCCTAGGTAACCCATTCTAGTGTTTCACCACCCTCCTAGTGAAAAAGTTTTTCCTAATATCCAACCTAAACTTCCCCCACTGCAACTTGAGACCATTACTCATTGTTCTGTCATCTGGTACCACTGAGAACAGTCTAGATCCATCCTCTTTAGAACCCCCTTTCAGGTAGTTGAAAGCAGCTATCAAATCCCCCCTCAGTCTTCTCTTCTGTAGACTAAACAATCCCAGTTCCTTCAGCATCTTCTCATAAATCATGTGTTCCAGCCCCCTAATAATTTTTGTTGCCCTCCGCTGGACTCTTCCCAATTTATCCACATCCTTCTTGTAGTGTGGGGTCCAAAACTGGACACAATACTCCAGATGAGGGCTCACCAATGCCAAATAGAGGGGAATGATCACGTTCCTCGATCTGCTGGCAATGCCTCTACTTATACAACCCATAATGCCATTAGCCTCTTGGCAACAAGGGCACATTGTCAACTCCTATCCATCTTCTTGTCCACTTTAACCCAAAGTTCTTTTTTGAAGAATGGCTGCCTAGCCACACAGTCCCTAGTCTGTAGTGGTGCACGGGATTCTTCCATCCTATATGCAGGACTCTGCACTTGTCCTTGTTGAATCTCATCACATTACTTTTGGCCCAATCTTCTAATTTGTCTATGTCCCTCTGTATCCTATCCCTGCCCTCCAGCATATCTTCCACTCCTCCCAGTTTAGTGTCATTTGCAAACTTGCTGTCTAGCAAGAGCTTAACTAGCACACAATTGAACCACTGTCTGCAGTGAATCAGGACTTAAACTTTTTGAGCTAGTGCCTCCGTTGGTGTAAATCAGCATAATTCCATTGACGGCAATGGACCTACACTGATTTATACCAGCTGAGAATCTAGCATCAACTGTGGCTTGTCTGTTTAAATCAACAAACAGCTGAATGAATGAGGAGCAATTATTCTAATTGCCTGACGTGTTCTATAAGACACATGCAAGGTTTGTGTTTATCAAGCACAAGGGAAACCCAGACCCACACTTCTAAGGCTAAGTGATTACTTCAACTGTGCATCATGAGGCAATCACAACAACAGAAATATGTGACCTGCTAAATGGTTTTTTGGCAGCTCCTGTAGGCATGAGTCAGACTACAAATTGAGGGGAAGAGAACCCAGGAGGCTGTCCGCACAAGTGTGGGGTTTTTTAAGCAAAAGTCTGGTTATATATGGAAGTCAAATAAATCCTGAGGACTGCCCTAGGTTTATTCAGATCTTTCCTCTGTCAGCTTCCAGTAGAGGTCTGAAGCATTCTCCTAGAACAAAAATAGAGGGGCTGAAATGTCCTAAAAAGCTCCTGTTCATTTAATATTACCATTTTATATCCTTCCATCAAAGCTGGGTCAATGCCTGATGGGAGCAAAGGTCTTGTCTTAACTCCATGATAACCTCATGCTCAGCCCCGTGGTTTCCCCCCTTAACACAGAACGCTTTCACACATCCATGTGCGGCTATCAGTGCCTTAGGGCGGCAGCCACCATGCCCTGAGCTATCGGGCAGCCCACAAGGGAGCTTTTAGTGCATTCCGGTACCACTTGTGTAAGCCCTGAAGCTTTAGAGAGAAGAGAGTTTGCTACAGTCATCTGCTGATGACGTGGGAAAAGAGCAGCCCAGAGCTGCGGAAGAACTGCAGGTGCGCAAGGGCTCCATTGGTGAGGGAGCTCTCCACTGCCATCTGTTGGAAATGGCAGAGAACTGCCTGAATGGGCCCGGCATCATTTACATTTCATTTCTGTGACAATTTGGGGAATTTTGGTGGACACAGGGCCAGCGACAGAAATTTTGGGGCCCCCTACTCTGATCGTTTGTACCCTACCCCACCCCACCCCACCCCGCCTGACCCGGCCCACCCAACCCCAACCTAATCTCCTCCCCCAGCCTAACCTCCTCCCCTCCCCACCCATCCCTGCCTGGCCCACCCCGCTGTTGGGGGTGATCTTCCTTTACCCCTGCCCAGCCTCCCCCATCTCTAACCGCCTTCCCTCCCCCACCCCTGCCTGGCCCGGCCCATCCCACCGAACTTAACCTCCTCCCCCCTCCCACTCCCAACCCAGCCTCCTGCCCCCATGCCTGACCGCCCAGCTCAGCCTCCCCCCCACCCAAACCTCCTTCCCTCCCGCACCCACGCCTCGCCCACCCCATCCAGCCTAGTCTCCTGCCCCCCTCCCCGCCCGACAAGCCTGGCCTCCCCGCTGGCTACCAGACATACCTGGGGTGGGGGTGCGACTGGTTCCGGCACGGAGCTGCCTATCCATGAGTCTCTCCGACTCCAGCTCCCGCCGCGCCCCCCCGCCCCGCGCGCTCCCAGGCGCCCCAATACATCCTTCTGCTCCATCTTCCCCATCCCCCCATGCACCTCTCGGATCCTCTCGTCTGCTCCATCTCCCCCTACGCACCCCGCAATCTGCTCCACCCCCCCACCCCCAGATCTGTTCATTCACCCTTCCCCCCCCACACACACCTTCCCCACCCCCCGCTCCACTCCCTGTCCCTTTCCTGCAGGGCTTGGGGGAAGTGGAACCCGAGAGCGAAGGGCAGAAGCTTCCCTTAACCCCTGGGCCCTGGGCTCGTCTCCGTGCACGTGCTCATGGGGGCGGCGCGTTGGGGGCTGGACCCCTGCCCCTGCTGTGACCCAGTGCGGAGCTTGCGGGAGCGGAGCTTCCTGCCGGGCTCCAGCCACTCTCGCGCGCTGGCAGGGGCAGCCTGCCGCTGGGTGGGCCAGGGGTGATGAGGACTCTATCACTGTTCCTGCTTACCACTTGCAGAGCTGAGCTGAGATTGCTTCACAGTGGAGAGCAGTGGCAGGTTCAAGGCAGTAGCAGCAACTTGGTGGAAACAGATGGTGCAAAGCAGCAGCTGCATGGTGATGGCTGGTGCATAATGGGAGATAGCTCAGGCCAGTGGAGATACCTGTGAGGGGATGGATGACACAGACTGGTGGCAGAAGTAGACAGCGTGTGCTGAAACCATAGAGAGCAACAACCTAAACAAGGGATTCTGGTGCACGCCTCACTACTCGAAAATTAAAGCTGGAATCAGTCCTGCTGGGTTAGGTTGCAGAGCATCCCAGGCAGCACTGATCTGCTAGAGTCCCTAGATTTCTTCAACTCAGGGTTGCTGCTGCTGAGTGAGAAGGAGGCAACTGAACACACCAGCTATTCACAGTGTCAACAGATGACTGAGGCTGGGACTCCTGTTAAGACACTGTGGGGGGTGGGAGTCTTATGTCATATAATTTAATTTGTTAATTGCTGGTTCTCTCCAAATTCATTCTGTTGTCTTCACCCCCTGCCCCCATAAAGTATTTTTTGTTATAACGCTTTGACTCAGTGCTTGAGAAAGAATTGCCCATTGGGGTACCCGGGGTGTTGAATATAGGTTCTGAAGGTTCTGGGTGGGGGCTTGTGCTGGGGTGCTCTGAGTTGGTTATTGTGGGCCAGAAGTGGCCAATTAACCTATATGCTGCACCTAGAGGGAAGCCAGGGCTTAATAAGCACTAATTGCAGATGAAGCCCAGCTGGGGAAAGCTGAGCTAGGAATATAAAGTCAAGAACTCATGCCCCAGAGGGTGGGGGAGTTAGCCAGCAACAAGGTGGCGAGTCAGGGGGCAAGTAAGCCCAGGGGCTCTGTCTGGGGCTAGGGAATTAGACAGGTGGCTGAGAGGGGTGAAGTAGCTATAGGGCACAGAAGAAGCTCAGTGGCAAACCCAGAGTTAGGCAAGGAGATTGAGAGGTGGGGTAGGAAGCAGCCCAGGGAAACAGGGACTGACACCAAGCAAACCTGTATTGCTAGTTGTTGTATCCCTGACCAGAACCCAGTATAGCAGGTGAACCTGGGTTTTCTACCAGACCCATGGAAGTGGCACAGGACCTGAAGGTGGAACAGAAGACTGTCCAAGACAGCTTGTCCAGGGGGACTTTGTTACCCCAGAGGGGGAGGACTGTATAGTGACCTGGACAATGGGTTGAGTCATGAAGAGGGAGAACACAAAGTTGTGGGGAGAAAGATGGGAGCAGCCTACAAAAGGTGGCACCAGATGGAGCAAGAGCTAATCCCCAGACCCAGCAACAAGGCAGTGCACTTGTGCTGAGGAGAGCCCTTTGTAGGACTCTAGCTGGTGGTAGTGAAGTCTTTAAGAAAACCTCTAGAACACTAACCCTTGCTCTTTTTACTGCTGACAACAGATTATTGTAGTGAAAACATGTAGCCATGTGTGTGTGCAACAATCAAGTTAGAGTGGTCATCCAATCACTTCCCCAAGTCCACAAATTCCCAGATACTATCTTGCTGTCTGCATGTGCTCTGACCATTAACCTGGGTGATCTGCTTTGGTATCCCTCTGGTGGACATCCGTGGACCCTTCCTGTTTGCAGTTTCCCTAGCTTCACTCATCTCTGGTGTTTGAAACAACAGAACAATGGCCCTTAAGAGTATATTTACACTGCAGTAAAACAGTCATATCTGCACCGTGTTGGCTGACTTAGGCTCATGGTCTGTGGGGCTATAAATCTGCAGTGTAGATCCTTGGGCTTGGGCTGGAGCCTGGACTCTGGGAACCTTCCCCACTTGTGGAATCCCCAAGCCTGAGCTCCAGCCTGACCCAGACCTCCAGACTGCAATTTTTATGGGGCTCAGGGTGAGCCCTGCAAGCCCAAGTCTTGTGGCATGGGCAGCAATGAGTGTTTTACTGCGGCATAGCTATATCCTAAGAAGCCCACGTACCAGCATATAGCCAACAGGCTGAACAAATACACCCGAATCTTGGTGCAGCTTTGAGCTGAAGTGAGCAAAACCCATTACTTTAGCTGTTCCAAGAGGAACATTGGACTGTAGAATCATATCTCAGGAGCTGTGGCCTAATCACAGGATGGAGCAAACCTGATAGCAATGCATGGAGTAGATGAAAGGGCTTTTGGTGAGCTATGAGAGGCCAAAGATAACAATAGGAAGTCTGGTGTGCCCTGGCAACCTGTCCATTTTACAATGAACTGGACGGTGTTCTAAGCAGCTTTGTGGAGATAGAGCCCCCTTACATGGACTTATCTGTGGACCCAGGACCAGCGAGGTGTCAGAACTTGGAAGTCTGCAAAGACTTGACCAACCTTGCCCCAGACAGCCAGCAAGCAGAGGGAGAGCAGAGGAGATGGCCCTCGCCTTGGAGATGAGCTCACAGTGCTCATTCCCTCATTCACAGGAAGAATACAACATGGTGGAGGTTTTCCCACACAGAAGCAGTAGCCAGCATCACAGACTGGGTGGGATGGAGGCAGCCATATTTATTTTTATTATGAAATATTTGAGTGGATGTTTAGTCTTTATAGGATTATTCCTCGATTTGGCCTCAGTATGAGCAGATAATGCACCTTTACACTCATCCACTGCCTCCCTCTCTCCTGAACATGTTCCAAATGACAGCCAAGCAGAAAAAAATCCTAACTGGAATGTTACAGCAGTGGAATGCAGTAGCTTTTTTTTTTTAACATGAAAAACCTTTAATACAAAAGTTAAAAGGTTTATGGTCCTCTTCCATCCAAAATGTAAATTCCCATAAAACTATAGTTAAAGGCACTCATTACCCAATTGTCTGGATGTTTAGACATTCTGCCACTAGAGCAAAAGCTGGTTTATTACTGATCTGATTTTGGTCCATTCGTGGAAAGTAATGCAATAGAATTTTTCACTCTGTAAAAATTCCAGATGGTTTCCCTCTGCTTCCATCGTAAGTAGCAACCCCTAGCCAGTCGCTTATCAATTCAGCTGGCGCAAGACACAGAAATATTTTCTAGTGTTAAATGGAAGTTCTTATCACTGATGCCTGGAATACCTGGTCTTTCTTCCTTTTTCGTATGTGAATCAGCACATCTTGCAACGTTGCCACAGCCTGAAAAGTATTTAACAAACACCATGGCTGCGGTCTTCCAGCATCTTTCTCACCCCCCTGACACCTCCCTCTTTTCCCCAAAAATATGTTCTAGATAGCTGGAAGGTAGAATTAACTCGGCATGTCTCTGGAGATAATGCCTTTAGAAAAAATATGCAACAGGCAGAAGTTTGCTGTCTCATTCTGCCATCACAGGGAATAGTATTCTATTGAGATTTAAAAAAAAATTATTTAGGGCACTATGGAGCAAGAATAAAATTGTATGAATTCAAGGGCACTCACCAAATATTTTTCTTGTCTGTCAGGAACAAGTGCAACAGTCACATACTTGTCAAGGGATGGCCTGGCAACTAGCAGACCACTCAATGTCAGTGACAGAATTCTGAATTTGAGGGCAAAGCAAGAAAGGAGCAGGGATGATTTGACAGTGGCTGTGCATAAGAAGTGTGCCAGGCAGTCAAAAAAGCTGGAGATGTTGGAGATGGAGGTACTGTCAGACATGGGAGACACGTTCGAAAGGCTGTGAGCCCGTGGGATGAATACCATGGAATCATGAGCTTTGATATTATCATGTGCTACCAACTATGCAGAACTGTTCCTAGAGAAAACAACGAGGAGTCCTTGTGGCACGCTGGAGACTAACAAATGTATTTGGGCGTAAGGTTTTGTGGGCTAGAACCCACTTCATTAGATGCATGGAGTGGAAAATACAATAGCAGATATACGGTAAATACACAGCACATAAAAAGATGGGAATTGCCTTACCAAATGGGAGGTCAGTCTAATGAGACAATTCAATTAACAGGACGATACCAAGGGAGGAAAAATTACTTTGTAGTGGTAACGAGAGTGGCCCATTTCAAACAGTTGACCAGAAGGTGAGAGTAACAGTAAGGGAAAATTAGTATTGGGGAAATTAGATTTTGTAATGACCCAACCACTCCCAGTCTTTATTCAGGCCTAATGTGTTGGTGTCCAGTTTGCAAATTAATTCCAGTTCTGTAGTTTCACCATGGAGTCTGTTTTTTGAAGGTTTTTTTGTTGAAGAATTGCCATTTTTAGGTCTGTTTTTGAGTGACCAGGGAGATTAAAGTGTTCTCCTACTGGTTTTTGAATGTTATAATTCTTGATGTCAGATTTGTGTCCATTTATTCTTTGGGTAGAGACTGGCCAGTTTGACAGAGGGGCATTGTTGGCATAGATCACATTGGTAGATGTGCAGGTGGACGAGCCCCTGATGGGGTGGCTGATGTTGTTAGATCCTATGATGGTGTCCCTTGAATAGATATGTGGATAGAGTTGGCATCAGGGTTTGTTGCAGGGTTTGGTTCCTGGGTTACTGTTTCTGTTGCTGTTACTGTTTCCACACCTATCAGCTTCACTCTGCCCCTAAGCCAGGGTGCCAGACAAAGAACTGTTTCTGTTGTGTGGTGTGTAGTTGCTGGTGAGTATTTGCTTCAGGTTGAGGGGCTGTCTGTAAGTGAGGACTGGCCTGTCTCCCTAGATCTATGAGCATGAGGGATCATCCTTGATGATGCACTGGAGAGGTTTTAGTTGGGGGCTGTGACAGCTAGAGGCATTTTGTTACTTTTTTTGCTGGGCAATTCGACCGTTACTCACACCTTGTCAACTGTTTGAAATGGGCCACTCATTACCACTACAAACTTTTTCCTCCCTTGGTATCCTACTGTTAATTGAATTGTCTCATTAGACTGACCTCCCACTTGGTAAGGCAACTCCCATCTTTTCATGGGCTGTGTATTTAAACCTGTTACTGTATTTTCCACTCCATGCATCTGATGAAGTGCATTCTAGCCCCCAAAAGCCAGGGCCGGCGACAGGGGGGTACTACGGGTACAGCTGTACCGGGCCCCCCAACTTTAGGGGGCCCCCGGTACACCGCTGTACCCGTTGTGTCCCCCCTTGTCGCCGACCTGGAGAGCGGGGAAGGGGCGGGGAGGCAGCGTGGCTCTCCCCCGGACAAGCGCGCCTGGCCCCGGCAGGAGCAGAGAGCCCGGCCGACGGCAGCAGTGCTGTCCGGGGGAGGGGGGGGAGAAAGGGCGGCTCACGCCGCTCTCGCTGCCGCCAGCTGTCAGCTGGCGGGGGGGGGGGGGGAGTGCCGGCTGGGGGGGGGCAGGCTGGGCTGGGGGGGCCCCCATCCGCTGTCGGCTGGGCTGGGGGGGGGCCGGCTGGGCTGGGCCCAAACTATCGGAGTAGGGGGCCCCCAAATTTCTGTCGTCAGCCCTGCCAAAAGCTTATGCCCAAATACATTTGTTAGTCTCTAAGGTGCCAATAGGACTCCTTGGTCTTTCTGCTGATACAGACTAACACAGCTACCATTTTGAAAACTGTTCCTAGGGAAGTCATTCAGTGATTCACCACACCTATCAGCTTCACTCTGCCCCTAAGCCAGGGTGCCAGACAAAGAACAGATACATAGATGATGTGTAGTGTCCCTAGACATGACAAGGTTTCATCTTATATTAGCAGATATTTTTTATCATGTTAGGGCTGTTGATTCCCCCCCTTTTTTTTTAGTATCAATGAATTTCAATAAAGATGGAGAGAAAGGAATCTTGACTGCATGCATAAACACTGCATCTGAATACAAGGCAAGGCTCCATGCACTATCAACAGCCTCAATGTACCAAGCAACCACATTATTCAGCCCCACTGTAACACTATGCAGCTTGAATATATCATCATCGCAAATGACATCCTTATGGTGGTGGTAAGCAGTTCCACTGGTGGTTGTCTATGAGTAAGCCTCATTTTTTAATGGTCAACAACCCAGTCTCTCCCGAAGTGCCCCTTCTTGTCCACACAGCATGCCCCATTCATGTATATGGCATTAAAGAAACTACAGTCCAAATGAGTCAGTACGCACTGCTATTTTGCCTGTAGTTGGCCGAAGGCACATTCCACCACCTGCATTCCTGCACTTGCTTAGCATGTAGCTGAAGTATCTCTTGTATGGTTAGTGGACATCAGGATAAGGCTTCATCATCCAGGGCAGCAAAGGGTATCCTGGATTGTCTCAAAACAAAAAACAGTTTTATTCAAGTAGCCAAGAACATTTTGTAAGTAACCCATAGGAAAATAACTCCATGGTAACTAATGGTTTTATGGGGATTCTGAAGTAGGCTGTAGGATATCATAAAATACAGTTTTCATTTTTGTTTTTTAGTAACGATTCACCATTCTGCTGTTTAATCTCCTTCCCATTGGTTCAGTAAATATTCTATAGCTAAAGTGCTGGTGGATTGTTATTGCTTGAAGTTTTGCTCTTTGTTAATTTTGGATCAGGTCCTACAGTGTTGCAATATTATTGAACTTGTTTTTTGCTTAGGTCTCTAATTTCCATAGCTCCTCTATTACCATGTGGCAGAGCACCCTATAGGCACAATAAATAAATAATACAACAGTGAGAGCTGTAACAAATCACAAAATACATTATTAAAAAATTAAGAAATAAATATCCCCCTCTTACTTAAATAGAGATTGATTTTATAATGTGGAATGCTGAGGAGAGCTGCTGGAAGATATAGTAGGGCCTGGGGACAAAGAGAATACACTGTAATGGGCGTTTTGCTCTCCAGATTGGAAAAATAAAAAACCCTCAGTGAATGGACATATTTGTCAAATGAAAACTGAACTCCTCTGTTTGTTCGCAGGTCAGGTATGATGTACTGCTTGCTTCGTCATGTTATGTCAGAACTGACCTGGAGAGAGTATCTGTTTTTACTGATCCAGAAGCTATTTAATATGCCTGTGGTTGCATGATGTATAATAAAACTCACAAGACCTAAATGGAGAGAGATGAAGCTTCTTTTTTCAACCTCACATTTCACTGCGGACTTCCACAAAGATTTCTGAAATGGAAAGTTATTGATTCTCTCCTCGGATCACCCAGCCCTCTTTCTGAGATGCTTCTTGTAGCATTGGATAATGTACAGTAGGCTGAATTCTACTCTACTTTACAGCCTGTGAAGCCAATGGACCCACACATGCTTTAAGTCAGGGCAGAAGTTGGCCCAGTAATAACTGTATGTTATAGGCTTGAACTTACACTGGCTAGGTATCAGAGTGAAGCCTACAAAAGCACAAGTCAGTAAAATGTGGATCAGGGCAAGGAGTGCAGAGAAACCCACTCCTGCATGAAGGACAGTAGTGCTGTAAGACCCCCAAGTTACTTCTGCCTTGTAACAAGGCTAAAGTCAAGGATGGGAACATAGTTAAACACCTCATTAAAATGATGAAAATATGAGTTAAGCCAGTGGTTCTCAAACTTTTTTGTATTGGCGACCCCTTTTGAACACCAAGCCTCTGAGTGTGACTCCCCCCATTAGAAATTAAAAACACATTTTTGATATTTAACACTATGTTAAATAGTAAATTTAAACCCGATTGCTTTAAAAGAATTTTGTCACTGCTTTTAAATTAAGACTGAAGCATATTTATCAAAATAAATATAAGTGGAAAACTTATTTTTTATTTTAATACTGGACAGTAATTAATGACCTGAAGCAACCCAGGGTCAGGGTTCATAGCCTGGTGCAGAGATCAGAGTTGGGGCTCACAGTCCAGCACAGGGTTTGGGGTCAGGGCTCAGCTTGGGGCTCAGGCTCACAGCCACCTGCCAACACTGGAGTCGAGGGTTAGGGCTCCTGGCTCGCAGTTTCGCAGCTCTGCCCTGGGGTCGGGGCTCACAGCCCCGTGGCTTGGAGATCAGGGCTCGGGGCTCACAGCCTTTCCACTCAGGGTCGGAGCTTGCAGCCCCACCACCCCGCTGGGGTCGGGGCTTACCGCTCCACCCTGGGCTCGCAGCCCCACCGCTCCACCCTGGGATCGGGGCTCGGGGCTTGCAGCTCACAGCCGCTCCTCGACGGTGGGGTCGGGGCTCACCGCCCCACCATTCCGCCCTGGGTTCGGGGCTCAGCACTTGCAGCCCTGCTGCTCCAGCCCTGGGGTCAGCTCGCCGCCCCACTCCGGGGTTTGGGGCTGGAGTGGCAGCCCACTGCAGGGGCCGGGTCACCTGCCACGGGGGTCAGAGCTAGAGCCAGCAGCCTGCCGTGGGGGTTGGGGCTCACGACCCCTGCAAAAGCAGGCCGCAACCCCCCAGTTTGAGAACCAATGAGTTAAGCCCATGTGTGAGGGGTACTCTGTCCCTTTAAAGGCAGAGGGGCCGAGGAGTCAGCCCACTCTGTCACATGGTATGGCCATTTAAGATTCTGGGAGGTCTGCTACATACAAGAACTTAAGAAACAGAAGATATGTCACAAGGCATCAGTCCTGGGAACAAGAAGTGTTTGGGAAGACATTCCATTACTGTTTAAGAGCCTGGGAGCAGGAGTTTTGCAGAATGGGCAGGGCAAGGGTCCCCTTTCTCCCAGCCCATTGGGATGAGTTTTGGGAAGGGGAGCAGCATATGTGCTGCCTCCTCCCTCATAGTGGAGAGATAACAGCAGGGAGATGTGTGCTTACAGAATGTGAGAACTAAGTGGAGTAAAAAAGCCGGCTGAAAGAGAAGCTAGCTAAGGCCTTACATCTGGCCTCGGCTACAGTCCCAGTTCCCAGGAGGGGAATACAGTATATTGGGGGGCTTCTGCATGAAGGAGAGACAGGGGACTGCCTAAACCACAACTCCAAGCTCCAGGAAAAGATCTGGGTGTGTCCTCCTGGCTTAGGGAGGGAAACCAGAAGGACTGGTTGAAACACAGCCCGTCTGTTACCTGAGAATCTGTGACTGACTGAGGCAACTCCTCAGTTGCTGGCTGGGAAGAAGCCATGAGGAGCCACAAATCCAGGGTGGGAATAGTGGAGTCTGTAGACCCGTGGAAGATGCTGACAAGCAGGGGAAGGGTGGGAGTAGGCATGTTAAGTGGTGAGAGAGTGCAAGGAGCAGTCCTTACCGGCTTAATATAGGGTCCCTGGGCCAGAATCCAGAAGAGAGGCCTGGGTTCCTCTACTTCTCCCCTAGCTCTTGGAGAAGCACAGACCTCAGTATTAATAGGGTATGTTTGCATTGCAATGTAACTCCTGGGTTAGTAGAACTCAAGTTAGCAGACCCTGGATTTGTTAACCTAGCACTTGAGTATCCAGATGTATTTATAATCCCAGGTTAAAAATTGTTGAACCCTGGGTCCCCCCTCAGGCTCTAGTGTCTACACTGCATTATGCAGACCCAGATCCCAGACTTCCTGGTGCCTTCCCAAACTGTGACCACTCTAGCCCTTTGTTCATGGTGTAGTAGGGGAAATCCTGACTGTCCAGAGGACAAAGAAAGTCTGCCTGTGGGATACGTTTTGAAGACTCCCAGAGCGGGAGTCTAGTGGGACTGTGTCTACCCTATAAAGCAACAGAACTTGACCCAGGGTCCTGACTTGACTGAGGGCCAGAGCCTCCACTCCCTTTGGGGTCCTCCTGGGACCCTGGGTAGCGTGATTTGTGTATAGATGGAAAGGGGGCTTAGGACTGAGCCAGAGTTCAAACACTGGCCTTACATTGCAGAGTAGACATACCCAAAGAGGCCAAGCATGAGACGTCCCAGATGGGGATTTGAGGCACGAGAGAGGCCATTAGATTTTGTGGTAGGGGGCACTACTAAGGACTTTTCTGTTAACCCTAGAAAAACACTGAATTTAGAGGTAGCCTGGTTGGGACGCTAGGCCACAAATGTTGCAGACTTGTGAAAAAAGTAGGACATGCAAGGGGGACTAGAACCCCTGCAATGCTGGCACAAGAAGGTGCCCTGACAGTGAATGCCCTGTACACCATGTTAATAGTTAATAGTACCCATTCTCTGCCTGCAGCCAGGCCCCTTTTTATTCTGGCCCTGGTTATGCAAGGATCTTACAGTTTAATTCTGCTTAGTTCAAAGGACTAAGTCTGGTGATTAATCTTCCTTATATCAATTCTTAACCTCTGCACACACTAGTGCTGCAACACAGAAACTCTGCTGTACATGGTGAAAGGACTTTCAGGATTCAGGCTTACCTGGAAGTATTTAAATTCCTTTCCTAGCAGCTAGTGCTGCTGCTTTCTGTAGCTGAGTAATACCTAGAGTTTTTCACCTGTAGATTTCAGAGGGCTTTACAAAGGAGGTCAGTGTCATTATCTCCATTCTACAGATGGGGAAAACGGAGGCACAGAGAGGCATAGTGACATGTCCAAGTTCACCCAGCAGAGCAATGGTAGAGCTGGGAATAGAATTCAAGTATGCCAATTCCCAGTTCAATGTTCTAGTTACTGGGGCATGCTAAGTCCCCTTGAAATTAAATGGATTTTCTTCACCGTCACATAGTCCCTTCCCACTGAAGGCTTCACTTTTTAAAATATCCAAAGCATTGATAACATGCTGGCTTGACAGCCTGGGAGCTTGAAGTGCTCTGCCTATTCACAGAGCAAAACAGTACAAGAAACAGCAGTGTCAGCCTTGCCACATTGCCCTCCCCTTGCGACCTGGAAGCATCACCAACTGGGAGCAAGAAGTGAGTGAGTTTCCATGTCCATTCTCATTGGACTTTCGGTGGGGACTGTCAGTAAGGGTGCTAAGTGTGGAGGTGATACCTGTCTACTATGAAAAAGACAAGCTAACAAATTCAGTTTACTTACAGAGGGCTGTTAGACATTAGATGGCAAGAAAATTCAGCCTACTGAAACTTCTTGCCTTTTCTTTCTATTTTGATCACTTCCAATTTAGTCTTATCCTTGTTCACTCTACAGGGACAGTAAATTAAAAAATCTGAGTTATAATCATGAGATACTTGCCACTTCTTTATTTGCTCTTTCTTGCTGACCTGTATGTTAAGGTGGAGTCTGAAAGGTGCTGAAAATATGAAAATCTTTTGAAGTAAATGGGCTCACCTCCGGTCTTTATTTTGTATTTGAATGCTACAACAAAAAGTGATATTTCAACAAATCCCTCAGTGTGACATATGGTAATATTTGACATTCAGTGCACTTCACTGTGGCTGCCTGTGTGTAAGGGCAGAACATGGCCTGCAAAGAAGTGATTAAACTTACTTCTCTATAATAAAACAGCAGCTCCAAGAAAGGCTATGTCCACACTACTTATCACTAGCACGCTACACACCACTGGTACACAGGTATGTGCTCTACAGGCTGAGGAAAGAAGAGCACAGCATAGATTTAGCCTAGAAGTGCCCTTCTGGGAATCACCACGATATCCCACATAGGTTGAGACTGGTACTAAGGCCAGTGCTGCTCTCGTTCTCTAGAAAGGGAAGGTGTGCTGCACTAAGGGCTTGTCCACACTACAAAATTAGGTTGAATTTATTGAAGTTCACCTGTATCCTCCAATTTTACAAAATCAATGGTGGAACGTCCCCACTATGTACGTTCTGTTGGTGGAGCGCATCCTCACTACCATGGGGAACATCGACTCGTGGAATGATGCACTGTAGACATCTATCCCACAGTTCCTGCTGTTGATTGGAATTCTGGGTTAGGCTCCAAATGCCTGATGGGACAAAAACATTTTTGTGAGGTGTCTTAGGTTCATATTATCACTGACCATTTCTTTTCCCATGATGCACTTGGCTCCTCCCTCCCTTCCTGCCCCCTTGGTCGGTGCACATGCTCTCTGAGAGTGTGACCCTCCATGCATTCAGCTGGGCCCTGTCAGCCACAGAGGAATGCATCAAATCACATAACATAGCTTCCCTTTGTCCCCCTTTTTTGGGGGGCCTTCTTATCTGGGACAAATCTTTGTGCTGGAGTGGAGGAAGCACCCAGATAAAATGTTGCAGCTGCAAGGAATCACATACATTGTTGAAAACAAAAGGTTATCTTAATGAAACAATTCACAGCAGTAAATACATTCCCTGAAGCACTTGGCCAATTTTTGTGTTTTAAGAGAAGAGCCTGCCGGTAAGGTAGAACATACGGTAGAGCGCTGGGCAGCAGATTTCAGTCTGCAGGCAGGCATGGTAAGCATACATGAAAGGATAGGCAGTGTGCTGGCACACCCAGGGAAATTTTTTAGGGTGGAAACTCTTGGCACATAAATAGGCTTTTCTCGGGAGCACCCTTTGCATGGCAGCACTGGCCGCTACTGTGTTCCAATAATTTACCTGAAATTAAACATTAACCACAATTGCATTTAAACCCTGTAGTGTTATTACAAGTGTGCACTTACCAGAGATGCCTTCCCTGCCATCACAATCCTGCACCAGTTAGTCCTGGGAGGGGATTGGCTCCAGAGTTAAGAAGAGGTCCTGGCTGTTGAGGAGAATGGATCCTCAGCTTGCCTGCTGCACATTCTCCTCCTCAGCAATGTCCTCCTCATTGCCCAGGTCCCCTGGGATGTATACACAGAGAATGTTGGGGTACTGGTGGGATCCCCAGCTACAGTCACATGCAACTGCTCCTAGAAGCAGCATGTCTGTGGCTCAGCACGAGAGTGACTATTCACTTCCCTTGTCTTCTGGTATACTTGCCTGAGCTCCTTTATTTCACAGGGCACTGCTGTGTAGCCTGTACAGGGCTCTGTAGTGTGATGTAACAGCACAGACTCACCACTGCTGCACCTCCTGCTAGCTTGCTCTGGGAATTAGTTCATTCAGCTGTGGAACCCTTTGCAGATGGTGTCTTGCCCATTGTCTGCTCGGCTGTGTATTCACCACAGGGACATGCGTTGCTCTCTGGACCATGGTGGCCTCTTCAGGACACTGCCCTCTGGCAGTGCTCACTGCTCCATTCTCCCTCCTGGCTATTAGACAAGAGTAAAAAATGTAGTTAACAGCTGAGACAGAAACCCATGTAACTAACAAGGAGGAATACCAGAAGCCCAAGGACACTGGCAGCTGTAAACACTTGATAACTTACATGGTCAGATGTCTGCCCAGTAACTCCGCCTCTCAGTAAGAAAGAATAGTACAAACCCTCCACAGTTCCCCAGATATCTGAAAACACTTACCCCTACCCCAACCCTTCGCCTAAAGGGCAGTTACGATCATTCTCTACTTCTGAAACAATGTTTGTCTCTGTAAGAACAAGATAAATGCAAATGAAGTGATAAGAGAAAGGTATATAATTGGTCACAGTAAGCTCACATTTTTGAAGCTGTCTTATCAGTCTTCCCAGTGCCATGAATAAACATCTTCAGTGTTGTCTGTGCCTGCCTGACTCTTGGTGAGAAAGAATCTCCTTGCTTCACACAGGAGTATATCAGCAGTCCTAGTCCACACCTACCTTCATGGTCACCTGCCACCCCAAAAGTCTAGTCCCTTGCCTCAGGGACAAGGTGCAGTCCATCAGCAACACTCCATCAAGACAAGGTGCGGTGTAAGCAGGGGGGACCCAGACCTGCCTGCCTGCTACTCAGGGTCCCAATCCAAAGACCTTCTACCTGCAGCTTCTCACTGCCCCTCCTGCACTCCCCTCTTTTGCCTGTGTTCCCTGGGTCCAGTCCCCTGAGATTTTGCACCTTCTTGACCATTTCTATCAGAGTCCTCAGCCTGGTAAGTAAGAGGCTGGAGCTTACCCTCTGCTCCCCTGAGCCTGCCCAGCTCTGCTTTGTCCAAGGTGCTACCTCCTTTTTCAGATGCCAGTGCTTCTCCCTTTGCTGGTCAAGGAGAGACTGATCTCCCTGCTAAGATGTGACCTTTATATAGGGCTCAGCTTGGTCCTGATTGGCTGCCTCTTTCTTGGCCCTGATTGGCTCCCCACAGGCCCTTGCTGATTGACTGCTGGTCTGCACAGCCTCTCTGGCCTATTCTAACCCTTTTTCTCCTGGAATGGGGCAGCTGCCCCACTACATGTAGACATGCTCATTATAAATTCAGCCTAATGCAGTGAATGTCGATCTAATGAGATAGTGGAGATCAGCCCTAAGAATACAACCTAGTGATCAATTTTGCCTGTAGAAGTACACCACAGATGTGGCTATATGATGGGGTCTACCTCGGGTTATAAAATGAATGGACAGCTTAAGACAGCCATTCCTGTTGACCTGATCAGGGATGTCAGACAGATCCCCTGAAGAATATTTCTGATTCATCCAAATAGAATTCTTTGTGCCCGCCTCTCCCGCCCGCCGCCACCCATACACCTTTTTTTTGTTTCCTTTTCTTTTTGCTGGCAAATGCCATTTGCAGCTAGTGGCATTTCGTATTGCTGCCACAGATTTTTAACATTGCTTATGTCTTTCTTAACCTTGTTTCCCTAGCAAGCAGGTGTATTAAAGGGACCCGTTCTTTTCATTGTTACATGGATACTATATAGCAGTGACTATAACTTTATATTTTCCTACAGTCAGCATTTAACAGCTCACAGAGATGTAATTCCTGTATTTTATAAGATGACTGCCTGTGGCAAGATACCAATTCTAGCATATTTTAGGGTGACAGAACAGGGCAACAGTTCATTGCAAGTGTCCCATTGTTACAAATCCATTTTGCTCTCAACTCAGCCCATCACAATACTGAAATAGATAGCACAATATATTCTTCTCGGTAGCTCTAATGCAATGTGAACTTGCCCTATTGGGTTTTCACCTTCTTGTCATCCTACAGGGGAAGTCTAAGCCTTTGGACTCTGAAGGAATGGCCCCTAGTTACTTTTGATGTTACAGAAAGAATAGGAGAGCATATTAAAATTTGTAACTAGATAAAATATCTGAAGGGTATTTATTCAACACATGAATTCCATTTCAGTGTCAAGTGCTGCCTTTACAGGATTTTTATTTGTTGAATTACCTTTGTTTTTACAGGAGATAACATCTAGCTGTAATGGGAACATTACACGCTCTTTGATAAGTTATTCTAATTTATTAAATAAATTTTATATGTAAGGTGCCTATTGAAAGAAAGGACATCAGAGACTAGATTCTCCAGGGCAGTGTGATTGCTTTGCATCATATCCAGAGCCTAGTCATCATAACTGGCCCAGGAAGCACCCTGCCAGTGTAAGGGTGGCTCTTTAGTGGTATAGACCAGTGGCTTTTAACCTTTTTTCATTTGCAGACCCCTAAAAATTTCAAATGCAGGTGTGGACCCCTTCGTAAATCTTAGGCATAAACCAAGGTGGTGCGTCCAGGAGCAAAAGGGAGGGGGAAGGGCCACAGCTTTGCCCCCATCCCCCCAGTCACAGCCCAGGAGGCTGTGGCCACCAGGAAAGCCCCTGGTGGCTGTGCCGACCCCAAGGGGTCCATGGACCCAGGGTTGAAAACCACCATTTTATGATAACAACAACCTTTTGTGGACTCCTTAAACATAGTCTGCAGACCCCTGGCGGTCCACCACAAGTTGAAAACTATTAGTATAGCTCCAACATGGGGGCTGAGCTGCCCTTTACCTTCCCTGATACTGGCTTTGCAGGGAGAGAAGTGTATGACCAGTAGCAGAAAGGGGAAATGACGAGAACATCAATGTGCTACGCTCATTCTTGGCTATGGTTCCAAGCTGCTTTACTGCAGCACAGGGGGGACTGGCCCAGCCCAGAACTGAAGCAAGATTATAGGAGCACAAAGGTGAATTGATCTATACATACCCCACCTTCTGCTCTGTGCAGATCACCTCAACCCCAGGATCTGGCCCATAAATGTAGCTCCTCTGCCTCAAAAACACACCCTCCAGAGTCCCAGAAGGGCATTAATAGGACCCCATCTGAACTGACAGTGGACTGAGTCAGCAGCAGTAACTACATCTCCAGGTGGGATTGCTAGCAAATCCTAGTCCAAAAACAGTGGACTGAGTTAGCAAATAAAGGGTCCGACGTTATTACACTGGGTCCTACAACCTGTCATCCTCACCTTGTGTTCTTTCTCTCCCACATGCCACCTGGGGTGAAGTCAGCTGATATTCAAGTTTGAACAGGAGAAAAGAGATTTTCAGCCTGGATTGGAAATGGACAGCATGTGTGGGATGCAACCTACTTGGGGATGGCTTAAATCTCATCCCTTGTACCCCTTTGGTCCTTCTGGGTGTGCCCAGAACATTGCGAGGGAAAGGGACTGAGGGGAGGACAGTGGATACAGCTGTGTTTGCTCTACCTCCCGCAAGACGACTAATTGCCAACTGCTGATTATGTTTCAGCTTTTTCTCTCAATCTTAACTACAATGTTAATTAAAGAAAATCACTGCTGCTAGACTTAATATACAAGCTCAGATGGTCAAATTCAGATGTGATGAAAGTGGATCTAACTCTTTAAGTCAGTGGAATTGCACCTGCTTACACCAGCTCTTTATCTGGCTATCCCCCCTTTCAAAAACATACTGGGAAGATAGAGAGTAGTTTATGACTTAGCTTAGGAGCCTTTTAACTCATTATTTTTTGTGTAGCCCAAACATACAAGTAACCATACGCAAAGGACCTATCTGGACTTCTCTATCCTGGGATGAGACATGAAATCATTCACAAAGCAACTTGATCCAGCAATTAAAAACAAGGGCATGAATTACACTGTCATGGAAAGAGAATTAATTCCCTCATAACTGTACTAGTACTGTACATAAAGTACCCTGGATGATTGCAAACTGATTGCAATTGGAGATGAGCCAAACCAGCTCAGAAAAATGCAGATACTTACAAACACGAGAGTAATCAGACTTGCACATAGGGCCAGATCCTTAGAGGTTTGGAGTCATAGGCTTTGAGGTGCCGGGCATGCTAGTTCCTGAAAAATGCAGTGTGTTTCTAGGTAAAAATAAACACCCTCCATGCTGTTTCTGATCTCTGGACTTCTGGAAGTGGTTCTTCTATGGATGATATCACAATATGGTGGTGGTGAATGGCCAACACCATTCTCCCCAGCCCCATTCCTGTCTGGCTTCCTGCTACAGATTTAAAGTAACAGTGTACATATCCTTTGCATGTACTCAAAACAGGTTTTTCATAGCTTCCAAGGCCAGAAGGGACCATTGTGATCATCTAGTCTGACCACCTGTTTGCATGCATGCATGCAAGTTAGACACCACACACAAGCAGGACCACATTTTTGGAATTCTGCCCCATACTGCTTATGTGGAGGAAGACAATGTTTTCATAAATTAGAGCGCTAATTTCACGGATGACACTCTCTGGGCAATAATAGTGATGTTGTACCAGCTTGTGGCAGGGTTAAATGTGTTCCCTTATGGCAGGGGTGGGCAAACTACAGCCCACGGGCCGCCCTCCCCCGGAACCCCACTGAGCAGCTATGGTAAGGGGGGGCATAGGTGGAGTTCTGGGGTGGTGGTCGGGGGGGATTTGGAGGGGGAAGTCAGGGAAATGGGGTGGGTTGGATGAGGTAGGTTCCGGGGTGGTGATTAGGGGTGGGAGGGTGGATAGGGGTCAGGGCAGTTAGGGGACAGGGAGCAGGGGAATCGGGTAGGGGTAGGATCCTGGGGGGTAGTTAGGGGTCTCTAGAAGGGGCAGTCAGGGGACAAGTTGGGGGAGGGGTTGGATGGGTTGGGGATTCTGAGGGGGCAGTCAGGGGGCGGGAAGTGGGAGGGGGCCGGATTGGGGATGGGGTCTTCCCTACCCAGCCCTCGATCTAATTTTGCAAACCCGATGTAACCCTCAGGCCAAAAAGTTTGCCCACCCCTGCCTTATGGACTGCAATACAATGTGACAAATTATTTATAGAAGAAAGAATATAAAATCTGCATGGTCTGAGCAAAGGATGATGAATACAAGAGACAATATCTCTATATGAGGCCCAAACTACTGTTATTACATACTTTATACAGCAGGGAACTGGCCAGTAAAGCTGTGTGACTTACTTGATTTTCAGTTTGCTGGCTGTTCAAAAAAAAAAAAATGGAATGGGGGAGGGGGGTGAATTGCATTATTTAATAACTTTGAAAAGCTATTTTTATGATATAGAAGAAAATTTCAAAACAAAGTCATTTTAAATTTAGAAGGAGCTTTTCATTTCAAAAATGTCAAAATAAATCACTGATTTTTTTTCAGAATCTTTTATTTGTTTTGTTTTTTGACCAAAACTATTTGTTGACTTCGACATGAATTCATGAAATGTTTGTTGACCCAAATCTTCATTGTTTGTGAAAACAATGTTTTGGATGAAAAATTTTGCCCTGCTCCGCTGGCTAGTTCATCCTACTGTCTTCAACCACATGGACTCAAAACTGCTTGAGTGTATTTCATAGGCCCTATACTGCAAACATCAAAAGACGTAGAAGACTGTATTTTGGAGTAGGAGGATTCAAGATTTATAGCTGTTGTCCCCATGATATTCCAAGTGTCCATAGTATCTATATATATAAAAGTCAAATGGTGTATGCGTGCGTGCATGTATGCTGCCTTACTCCTTCCACACCGTTTGAGCTACAGACTTGAAATTTGGTACAGTTATAGGCTTTAGGGTCCTAATCAGGGTAAGAGTTGAAAATTTTTCAAATCTCACCTCTGACGCCCCCCAGGGGTGAAATTCTTTAAAGCCCATTAACATCAGCTGGGCAGCAGGTTAAAACCGGCTATTCTTTGTGACATAGTTATGATGTAATAATACCCCCCTCCAATGGACCCCGAACTCGCTCAGCTCTCTCCCCCCTTCCCCCCTCCAACGGACCCGAGCAACGCTGAGACGTCTGAACAAAATTTGTATTAATAAAAAACATGGTAGTCTTTTTACATCCCAGTTTCCAATTACAAATACCCCGAGCAGCGCTGGGTATTTTTGCTAGTACACTATAATGACATCAATGAAGCCCTGATTAGTCATGGATTCGTTATGATACGAACAAAGACAGGCTTCTCAGGCTGACTTTCAAATATATCACATTAGTGTATGAACCCCTTTGGGAAGAATGAAGTCAATCCTTCTATGATGTGGGAAAACTGATCCACCATCAGCATTATTTATTTGGCCTTGATGGTGAGCAGCCTTGGCATTGCAGTGCAATGGTAGAGCAGTGCGCAAACAGCCTCCTGTCTGGTCGTGTAATGGCCTCCTGCAATGGCCATCTCAGTACTCCAGGGAGTGGAGGCATTGCTTTCTTCTGCTTTCCAAAGACCATGAGATGCCAAAAGCGGGACAGAGAGGGATGGGGAAGAGGTGGAGCCACAGCCCCATCCTCTTTTTGTTCCAGCCCACAGCGTGAGGCTGCTACAAGAGAGCAGTTCCTGGTGGCTGGTGCAGATTGTGCACCTTTCACACAAAGAAGACCTGGCAGATCCTGTGCCTGTCTGGGACACAATTATCCTGGTTTTACTCCCAGAGCAGTAAAGCTCCACAGTGCCCCCAACACAAGCTGAACAGTCCCATTCTTTTTAATCTCTTCTCATATGGAAGCTATTCCATGCCCCTAATTATTTGTGTTGCCCTTTTTCCAATTCCAATGCATCTTTTTTCAGGTGGCGGGACCAGAACTACATAAAGTATTCAGATTTGGGTATACCATGGATTTATATAGTGACATTATGATATCTTCTGTCTTATTATCTGTCCTGATGGTTCCTAACATCGAATAATAGAATCATAGAACTGGAAGGGACCTCAAGAGGTTATGTAGTCCAGTCCCCTCCACTTGTGGCAAGACTAATTATCTAGACCATTCCTGACAAGTGTTGCTCTAACCAGCTCTTTAAAATCTCCAATGATGGAGATTCCATAACCTCCCTGCGCAATTTATTCCAGTGCTGATAGTTAGGAAGTTTTTCCTAATGTCCAACCTAACCTCCCTTGCTCCAATTTAAGCCTATTGCTTCTTATCCTATCTTCAGAGGTTAAGAAAAACAATTTTTCTTCTTTCTCCTTGTAACAACCTTTTACATATCTGAAAACTGTTATCGTGTCCCCTCTCAGTCTTCTCTTTTCCAGACTAAGGAAACCCAATTTTTTCAATCTTCTCTCATAGGTCATGTTTTCTAAATCTTTAATCATTTTTGTTGCCTTCTCTGGACACTCTCCAATTTGTCCACATCCTTCCAGAACAGGACACAATACTCAAACTGAGGCCTAATCAAAGTGGAGTAGAGCAGACAAATTACTTCTCGTGTCTTTCTTCCAACACTCCTGCTAATACAGCCAGAATGATATTTGCTTTTTTTTTTTGAAAACGGTGACTCACATTTAGCTTGCGGTCCACTCTGACAGTCATTTCCCATTTTGTATGCGTGCAACTAATTATTAGCTGTTAACGTTTTTGATGGCTGCTGCACACTGAGCAGATGTTTTCAGAGAACTATTTACAATGATTCCAGGATGTCTTTCTTGAGTGGCAACACTTCATTTAGACCCCATCATTTTGTATGTATAGTTGGGATTATGTATTTCAATGAGCATTACTTTGCATTTATCAACAATCAGTTTTATTGTTGATAAATTGCCTTTCTGCAGCGTCACCTTCTCCATAGAATGGAACTGACAATGGGTGTGTGCTCCAGAAAACAGAGCGCTGGACTGTGACTTAGGAGACCTGGGTTCTATTTTTTGCTTGGTCACAGGCCTGTTTGGTGATCTTGGGCAAGTCACTTAATTTCCCACTTTGGGCTTCCATTTCCCCAGCTTTAAAATCTGGATAAGGATAGTGACCTCCTTTGTAAGGTGTTTTGAGATTGACAGATGAAAAGAGCTAGGTATGATTATCATAGTTCATTAAAGTGAATTGCAAAACAGCATCTCAAACCTGAGGGAAAAGCTGCCTCCATTTTGCTTTGCCTAACAACATGACAGTTCACAGTGTAAGGCGTATTTATTACCATGAAACAGCTGATGAAGTGTATTTTTACATGTTTAATCACAGTTGGCAGAGCCTAGTGCTAGAAGTGGCCATCTTCCTGAAAATTGATTACTTTGACATGAGCAGTGTGGGAGCACTACAGAAGAGGCTGCATGCCAATTTCCAACCTTCTTGAATGATTAAAAACATTTATCAATTTGTTCTATTTTAAGTGGCTAGATATTAAGGGTTTTCTTCGAGCCAACACTGAAAGCAGGAGGTAACCTGGTTTTACAATAAATTCCATGGCCCTTCCGCATTGCTAACATCACTTTCCAGCAAGATGGTTGCCTCTGGCACTTGGCTAAGAAATGCCAATTGTAATTATAAACTTTTTTTAAAAAAAACATTGCACTGTTTATTTATGGTGACAAGGACTTTCTACCTTCTGAACTTTTAGACTGACACTAAGCACAATAGTCACTTTTCCTTTAACAAACAGATAATTGTGCATGCTCTTTAAGTGATTTTCAGACTAAACTGATCTAGACTGATGTAACTCCTTCTCTCCCCTCCCCCATATTCCCTTCCCTGCTCAGCAAAAACAACTAGCGAGGAAGAGTTAGTGCTAATGAACCAGCTGAACTAGCGACAGGGTCTCTGAAATGACACCACTTCCCTTCGTAGCCAGTGGTCACCAGTGCTGGCTCACCCTTAAAGATAAATCCGGTGGACTCTCCGTGCTTGGTTAATCAACAGTCTTTGACCAGATTAAGGGACCGGCCCATGGACTTAACCCTCACCCATATTCAGCTTTTATGTGCCTATTCCTGCTCCTGACGAGGGATTTCTCTCCCCTCCTCCTCCCCCTTCCCCCCTCCCCCGGGCTCAGTCAAGACACAGGACCTGAAGCTAGAATGCAGACCACCCTGCTGCATTGCAGTACCAAACAGGCTCTAGTTGCTGAGTGACCGAAGGCTCAACTCCTTTGTTCCTAACGTGGAGAATTCCCAAATCAAAACACAGCTTGGCCTCCCAGAGCATCTCATGATGAAAAAAAAAAAAAAGATTGCGAAGAGCTACAAAGGGATCTCACAAAACTGGTGATTGGGCAATAAAATGGCAGATGAAATTCAAAGTTGGTAAATGCAAAGTAATGCACATTGGAAAACATAATTACAAGTATACTTATAACATGATGTGGTCTAAATTAGCTTTTACCACTCAAGAGAAAGATCTTGGAGTCATTGTCGATAGTTCGCTGAAAACATCCACTCAATTTACAGTGGCAGTCAAAAAAAATAAATAGAATGTTGGGAATCATTAAGAAAGGGATAGATAAGAAGACAGAAATGATCATATTGCATCTCTATAAATATGCCCACATGTTGAAAACTGCATGCAGATGTGGTCACCCTATCTCAACAATGATATATTGGAATTGGAAAGGGTTCAGAAAAGGATACAAAAATGATTGGGGGTATGGAACAGCTTCCATATGAAGAGAGATTAATAAGATTGGGACTTTTCGGTTTGAAAAAGAGACAGGTAAGGGGAAATATGATAGAGGTCTATAAAATCATGACTGGTGTGGAGAAAGTAAATAAGGAAATGTTATTTACTTCTCATAACACAAGAACTAGGGGTCACCAAATTAAATTAATAGGCAGCAGGTTTAAAACAAACAAAAGGAAGTATTTCGTCACACAATGCACAGTCAACCTGTGGAACTCTTTGCCAGAGGATGTTATGGAGGCCAAGAATATAATAGGTTTTTTTTTAAAAAACTAGCTAAATTAATGGAGGATAGACCTATCAATGGCTATTAGCCAGGATGGGCAGGGATGGTGTCTCTAGCCTCTCTTTGCTAGAAGCTGGGAACAGATGACAGGGGATGGATCACTTGATGGTTACCTGTTCTGTTCATTCCCTCTGAAGCACCTGACATTGACCACTGTCAGAAGACAGGATACTGGGCTAGATGGAGATTTGGTGTTTTTTAAACCAGAAACAAATTGTCAAGGGCCAGAGGAGACAATATTTCCAGACCATCCCCACTAGGTGTATCTTTCACTCATTTTAGTTTCAAAGGTCCCTACATTCCATACAAAATTGGTGTTTTCCTCACTCCTACTATTAAAAAAATTATTTACATCAGCCATAAAGAGTTATGAAAGTGAGGTTATAGAAAGTAACTTACATTACAGCAAGGAAGCTCACATCCTAAATAACTTTGTGTCCCACATTTGGGTCTTTACAGGTGGTGAGGGGAGTTATGTAGATGCTTGTTATAACATGATATGAATATTTCAGGTTAGAGTCACTTGACTTAGATTGAATCTTCCCTGTGTGAGGGCAGAGTCTAGTATCACCACCCCTTTGCTTCAGTAGTTCTGGCACAGGTTGGACAGCTTTAAAATCTGGCTGGGGCACTATAAAAATCCTATTGGTGGAGGCTGCCCAGAAGAGGGGCTAAATCAGTGCATCTCATGGTGGCCTGCTCCTTCTCCCACCTGCGCTGACTCCACCCACTTAGGGGGGACAACATCAGCTGATGCTAGAACCCCAGGTGAAAAGGAGATTCCAGGTGTTTCGTACCACTCTATCCTCACACTGAGCTGAATTTAAACTTCAGCCCAAATCACTTTAATCCTACTGCCTTTTTCAGAAATTGGAGACCTTCTATGTCTGAATGTATCATTCAAAAGTTTCTCTTCCATTTTAAACAGACTTTTTTTTCCTTGTTTTAATTTCAACTGTTCTGTAAAATATTAGGGTTACTAAACTTAGGACCTGATTCTTCATTCTTTTTCCCCTATCTGAATTCAGATTAATTCCAAAGAAGATATTGGAGCTACTTTGGATTTTCAGCAGCATGATCAAGATCAGAATCTATCCACTGTCTCAGTAGAGATTTTTCCATATCATATTCTGTTTTCTACTGTTACACCGTATGGAATTTAAATAGGACTGTGTCTTACAGATCTTAGTTTGCCACTACAATTAATTTATCTTACACCATTTTCTGTCCTCATTACATTTTCATTACAAGAATTAACACATTTTTGCCATTTGCTATTCTGGTTACATTCATAAGAAAGTCATGAGAAGAAATATATTTTGTACCTCTTTGTCCTTGTTATAATTTTAAAATGTTCTCAAGAATAGATTAATTCAATGCTACTTTTCACTCTTTGTCATGAGAAGGAAAATTAAAATAGTTATGAAACTATACCAGCCATTATTCTGAAGCCTGTGTGTGTGTGTGTGAGAGAGAGAGAGAAAATCATAGTCAGGTCCTGGTCGAATGCTTAGTCATACAGATATGACATTAATTAGTTCAGTGTTTCACAAACAGGAAAAAAATAAAAGGATGAACAGTAAAAATACTCAAAATCATGAAATTCAGTTTCCCCAGAAATGTTCAGAATTTCCCAGTCACTATAAAAAGTTGGAGTAGAAATAAAAGAAATGTAAACTACTAAAATAAAACACGCTATTATTAATGTATAATTACCTCCAGAGATGAAAGCCTGAGCTCAAGAGCCTAGGTGCTCTGGCTGGTGCAGTAACAGACTCATATCCTCTGTAGATTGGGCACAGAGGGGGACTATAAAACACACTCATCAGCGGGTCACACAGCAGGCCTCACCAATGAGTGTACATGTGTTTCAGGCTACTGAGAGCTTCTTAAATGGGCCCAGATGGGAGTGAACTATTCATAGCAAAAGTGACAAAGAGTCTTGTGGCACCTAAAAGACTAACTAAAGTATTGAAGCATAAGCTTTCGTGGGCTAGTACCCACTTCGTCGGTACTAGCCCATGAAAGCTTATGCTTCAATACTTTAGTTAGTCTTTAAGGTGCCACAGGACTCTTTGTCACTTCTGCAATTCCAGACTAACATGGCTACCTCTCTGAGTCTATTCATAGCAAATAATTTAACTGGTATTTTTTTCTGATTATCACTTTTCTGCAGGCTGTATGTAGGCTCTGACTCAAGAAAGTGGATAATGCATGCTTTATTTTAAAGTTACAGTTAAGCACCTGGTTTTGTTGTCTTGAGTAGAGATGGACATGTTTAAGTACTCTCCTGAACTAGGAGACTTAATTATGACTTAAATGCGCTTGTTACTAAAAATTGCTTGACAAACACTCCAAACATTCCAGCTTATGGTTTAGTTGCAAACAATTGCTTTGACTAGGTCTCTGACTAGTTAATAATTATCCTTTGAGGTGTTTGACTGGGAACCTAAATCAAATGGTATTATTTATGCTTCCTAGTTGTCTGCTTGACAGTTTATAAACCAGAGGAGAGAAATAGAAGGGATTTAATTTGGGTCATGGGAACACTTTCAACATGAATGCTAATATGAACACATTTCTTGAGACTTTTCACTCATGTTATCCAAAAGTTTCCTTCATCTGAATGTTTGTGGGAAACAAAGAAAAAGGGTTGCAAATTCCATCAGAACAAATATGCAAAATGTAGGTGAACAAATATTTGCTCATTTGAAGCATTTTTCCAGCTACACAAATCATAAAAGAGCCTGATCCAGCAAAGCACTAACAAAGCAGCTAGATATGCAGAGCTCTCAATTGACATTTATTAAATATTTTTGATGTTTTTCTACATTTTCAAATATATTGATTTCTATTACAACACAGACTACAAAGTGTACAGCACTCGCTTTATATTATTATATTTATTACAAATATTTGCACTGTAAAATTGATAAAATAATTGGTATTTTTCAATTCACCTCATACAAGTACTGTAGTGCAATCTCTTTACTGTGAAAGTGTAACTTACAAATGTAGACTTTTTTCATTACATAACTGCACTCAAAACCAAAACAATGTAAAACTTTAGAGCTCACAAGTCCACTCAGTCCTACTTTTTGTTCAGCCAATCGCTAAGACAAACAAGTTTGTTTACATTTATGGGAAATACTGCTGCCTTCTTCTTATTTACAATGTGATCTGAAAGTGAGAACAGGTGTCCACATGGCACTTTTGTAGCTGGTGTTGCAAGGTATTTACATGCCAGATATGCTAAACATTCGTATGCCTCTCCATGCTTTGGCCACCATTCCAGAGGACATGCTTCCATGCTGGTGATGCTCCTTAAAAAAATAATGTGGTAATTACATTTGTGACTGAACTCCTTGGGGGAGAATTGTATGTCTCCTGTTCTATTTTACTTGCATTCTGCCATATATTTCATATTATAGCAGTCTCAGATGATGACCCAGCACATTTGCTTTGAAAAAACTTTCACAGCAGATTTGACAAAACACAAAAAAAGGTACTAATGTGAGATGTTTAAAAATAGCTACAGCACTCAACCCAAGGTTTAAGAATCTGAAGTGCCTTCCAAAATCTGAGAGGGTGTGGAGCATGAATTCAGAAGTCTTAAAAGAGCAACACTCAGATGCAGAAACTACAGAACCCGAACCATCAAAAAAGAAAATAAGCCTTCTGATGGTGGCATCTGACTCAGATGATGAAACTGAACATGCATCGGTCTGATCTGCTTTGAATCGTTATCAAGCAAAATCTGTCTTTAGGGTGATTGAAGCTTTAGGGTCATATGAATCTTCAGTGTATCTGGCACATAAATATCTTGCAATGCCAGATACAACGGTACTATGTGAATGCCTGTTCTCACTTTCAGGTGACACTGTAAATAAGAAGCTGGTAGCCTTATCTCCTGCAAATCGCAATCAAAATTGTGTGTCTGAGCAACAGGCTGAAGTAGGACTGAGTGGACTTGTAGGCTCTAAAGTTTTACATTGTTTTATTTTTGAATGCAGTTATTTTTTTGTACATAATTCTACATTTGTAAGTTCCACTTTCATGATAAAAAGATCGTACTATAGTACTTAGATTAGGTGAATTTCTTTTGTTTTTTCCAATGCAAATATTTGTAATAAAAATAAATATAAAGTGAGCACTGTACACGTATTCTGTGTTGTAACTGAAATCAATATATTTGAAAATGTAGAAAACATCCACAAATATTTAAATAAATGATATTCCATTATTGTTTAACAGCACGATTAATCAATGTACAGCCCTAAAAATAAGGATTCTGTGATTTAAGATGTATTAAACATAAAAGGCATCTGACACTTTAAGATCTTAATTTTATTTTGTTTTTAGTGAGTATTTTTGCTTATTCTCCAATGACCAGGAATATGGCACAGAAAAGCTAATTTAGGAAGACGGAGAAAAGTTCTCTTTTATATTACATGGCCTGCTGAATTGTTACTGATTTTTATTAACCTGAATAAAAAATTACTCTTGAATATTAAAATAAATACATTTGATTCTGATCAAAACTTGCTCTGATAGTTGATAGGAATCATTTTCTCTCCAAACCATGTATGAAACCAGCCAGATGGGCTCCCTGGGAGAGAACTAAACAGAAGATACAAACCAAATAATAAATGAAAAAATAATAAAATTTTGGCCCTGTACCTGCCATGCAGATTTGTAGCCTGGCAGAAAGGAACAAACACTACTTCTCTACTTTGATTTCCATTCGGAACTGGATCTGAACTGACCCAGACATTTTTTTTCATTAAAATTTGTGATTAAGTGTTTTTTTGGGGTGGTGGGGGGGATGGACTAGAGTCACCTAACTGCCTCTTTGTGTGCCTAAGAGCAACATTTAGGCACCACCGGCATTCACAAAACCTGTTCCCTAAACCTGCAGGCACCTAATTGTCTGCCAGTAAATTCCCCTATGTGGTTATGTTTCTGCTGATGGCCATTTGCAAAAGCGCATACATCCTGATGCTGTCATGCTGCTTGGCACCCTAATGCTTGCCTAAGCTCCGGCAGGAATCTCCAAGTAGGTGTTCTCTACACTATCTCGCCTGTGAGGTCCAAACTGGTAAGCATACTCTAAGCCTGCCTCATCTGCACAAAAGACAACTTAGGGGCCAGTCTATGCAATAGCTCAGTGGTGAGGGCACTTAGCTGAGACATGGGAGACCTAAATTCAGATCCTTTCTCTGCCTGATTTAGAGCAGGGACATGAGCCCAGGTCTCACCCAATTCCTGCTGAGTGCTCTCACCAACTGGGTGTTATAGGCGACAGTTTTCACAGTCTTTCCTGTGTCCTGTTGAAGTTGTTCCACTTTGTATAAATAACCAAATATTTATAGAAGCAGGGACTTGCCCCTGAGTCTCTCAGGTGGGTCCCCTAATTACTGGGCTATAGAGCTAATCTCTAGTTTGTCTGCCTTTCTTCCTCTCGCTCTCGCTGGTCCAGGGCTATTTAGTTATTTACCCAGAGTGGAGCAACTTGAGCAAGCAGCAGAGCAGGAGAGCGACGCACCCCAGTCGCCTGGTATCTCAAGGTGTTTCGTTAGGTAGGTGGGTGGGAGAGCGGAGTTCAAGTCCTGGTTCTGACTCAGGCAGAGAATGGTAAGCAGTCCTTCCACTTGCCATGTGAGCGCCCCAACCACAGGGCTATTGGCTATCCTGGGATGGTGGCCTCTGGTTTTTTCACGAGAAAGTGCTGACCTGGTTTCAACTCTTAACTCCAGGAGAGAGTCACAGCTAAGAATTTCAGCTGGAGCTCGGTGTCTGTGGATTTGGGCCCCAAGCCCTGGCTCTTTCTTCTGCGTTTCAGTCTGGCGGGCTTAGTGCTCAGTTTGTTGGCTTCTGTGAATCCTTTTCTTAGATACCCAACTCTTTTGACACAATGCAGGGGAAGCCTAGGCACCTACATGAGGGCTGTGAGTTCCACTGAGTGCAGGGCACTTGAGAATTAGGTATTGCAACCACTCAATTCTCTTTGCAAATCTAGCCCGTTTAGACTAGACTCTTGTCTACACTTACATCTCATTGTTAATTGATTTTTTCAGCCCAAAGGACTATAGTGTGCCAATATAGCCCATAACATCAGTCTGTATAAATTATTTATATAGAAGGATATATGTATGAGTTCACTAGTTCTCTCTCTCCCTCTGTCTCTATCTCTCTCTCACACACAGAAAAAGAGGTTTCAATACATACATTTTTATTTATACTTGTCATATGTTTCACTTTACTGTTGACTGATGAGATATCTTTCCAAGCGTGTTCCAGAAGCTCTTTTCTTCTGAAAATCATGCCTCGCTAGGATGAATCCTGGGAAATTAATGGGTACCTAGCAATGGCCAGTATTTCAAAATTCACAAAACTTTCTCTGTACTTATAACCTCTACACATTTTGATGACACATTTTTAGTGACATGAATATGCTTCTCAGTGTTGTTGGGTTTGTTGCAGCAACTTTAGCACACCCATTTGAGAAAGGAAAATAAATATTGCTAAAATGTGAAGTACAGTTTTCAGAAACCATCCCCATCCCTGATTCATCAAATCCACTAGTGTCAGCCTCACTGCATTAAATCATGCAAACATAGTCACATGCTGTGATTGACACAACTGGATCAATCATGTACCTTATCATCACAAGGTGATGTATTTGCCTGAGACTGCTGAAACTATGCAGGGCTCTGAAAGAAACTGATTTCCAAATGTGTTTGCATTTTTCACTCTTTGAAAAAGTACACGAGCCTTCCTCAAAGGAGATCTGGCTAATATATCCTGTTCTTGAATTTTGTTACAGGCCCTTTAATTAGCAACTAATAAAATCCCTTCCCCCACCCCACTCCCAATTCCCAACCTCCCCGTAGGCCAGCAGCAGGTGCTCTTATTTTCAGATGTATGTGAAATATCTGCCAAATCATTTGGCACATTTCAAGTAGAAATGTGCCAAATTACCTGTCATAGCTAAACAGCCTTTTTAAAAGAAAGATAAATGCTCCTGCAGCTATATTTGTGTGGAACAACAGTGCCCTCCAGCGGTTCCCTGAGTTGGACACAGGTGTAGATTCCTTACCTTTCTCTCATGGGATCTGGGCCATGCTGCCTAATGTATTGTTTCAGGGCTAGGCTGGTATGAGCTCATATATGCTCTTTCAGTTACCCTTGTAAAAAACAAATGACATAGTATAACATTTTCAGCATTTTCAATTATGAAAATAACAATTCACACATAGGCAGATGTAAGGCTTTTGATTTATTTGAGGTGAGGCACTAAGTTCTCTTCTCTGCACTTTGCAAGCTTGGCTCATGAAAATCTCCCCATGTTTAGCTCCCGGCCCTTTCCTGAGTATTATTTGGATGAGGCCTTTATAACTGGAGAGGGGTCCCAGATCAGATGGGGAGCTGGCACCAGATCTAAGGTTCAGGAGCATTCAGCTGCAATGTTTTTTGTTTGGTCCATTATAATATGGGACCAACAGATTGAGATCTGAACTGGATCCATAGTAGGGGATGATTCAGATCTAGGGGGCAGATTTGGATCCATCTCTGGTAACAAAACAGCATCTTCTTTGGAAAGAATCTCAGGCATGGAAGAATTTGTTACAAAAATATTCACCCGGGAATGGAGTTCATTCCTGGGGTGGGAGGGGGGAAATATAATGACAAGTGATAGCTTGAAGCAGCATCCCCTCTGGAACAGAGGGTAGAAGCTCATTCTGCTTCTTAAGAAGCCAGATGCAGAAAAAATATCACACACTTAAACTGGCTTAAAACCATAATAAAGAGTGTGACAATTGAAGTGTTTTAGCAAAACTACCAGATTTAAGACCGACACTATAAGTCAATGCCCCATTTATATTCCCCAGGGCCAATGTCCTGTACCTTAAATACTAATATGAGAGAGGTCGTTCCAGTTACACTATCTTGGCAACAGCAATACAGAGGACTTCACAGTTTGTCCCTAGAATTTGCTGGAGAGCTGTAACTGAGAGAGCTGTGACGTTCCTACTCCAGGACTCAATTTTGCCTACCAGGCATAACCCCATGTTAGAAGGTAGTGGAGAACTGCAGTCCCCTCCCCAAGGGGAAAAAGCTTGCTGTAACAGTCCTTCCTGGAGTGCCCCATGCTCCCCTGGCGCACGCTGCTGACCCTCTTGGGGATCCTTCCCCCCAGGAGTACGTGGAGGAACAAACAGATATTCCTCATTATCATGACAGCGGATGAATTAACAGTAACAGAATTGTATTTGGCTCTCCGCTGCTATATGCAACCACAACTCGGAAGGAAAGATATAATGGGAGGAAAAACTAATGAAATACCTGAATTCAGCAAAAATACATTTTGGAATAGAATTAATTTGCTTTTTAGTGAGGAGGGGAAGGAAGGGGAGGTGTTATATTGTTAATATGCATTGATGATGACAGATGAAATTCTTTTTCATCTACTGCTTGAGACCTCATTCTTGGATTTTTTTCTGGTTTCTTTTTCCTTTTATCACACTTTCAGAGTCTCTCTTTGGAGATTTTAATTATCTTGCCATGTGCTCTTTCAGTATGAATAAATTATGATTTTATTTATAGCTGTCTTTCTAATCTATACTTTGAATACTGTGATATCGGAAACATTAATGGTCTGATTCACCCAATTACCTTCGGGAACACTTGACATTGCTCTCTCCCTCTCTGCCGCTTCCCCTCCCACAAACACATGCACTCTTCCCTGACCAGTCTGCAGAGGTAATGAGTGAAGCAGGATAGTCAGATTTCCTTTACTTCGGAAAGAGACATCACGCCATTTCACAAAGCTTTGCCTTTTCAAACTCATCTGGGTAAAGAAGCAGCCTCCAGGGTAATCTTGTAATTATCCACAGCTCAGCCATTACAAAGTAGTTTGCAGACTGAGCTCGTTTATCGACTTTTCAGTTATCTGGGATGATTATTTTAAATACAGTAAAATCTGCCATTTAACCCATCCCTGTGACTGCTCACTGCATTGACCACTATTTCCTTCTACAGAGGTTCCTATACTGCACTCATCACCATAGTATCTGAGCACCTTCTAGTAGTGCTTTAAGCAACATGACTTACACCTGTCACATATTTGTTCTCTCATCCTCTCCCCCAGGGGAGAATTGTGTCTAGGAGTTTGCACTTCTGGCACTTGACAGAGTCATGCAGCATTCTCGGTGCATGATGCCTTTTTACATCTCCTTTCTTATGTGGGAGCGCTGATTGACTCAGGTCTTGAATGATTTTAAAGTTTCCACCACAATCTATGGAACAGTCAACTTAACATCTACCACAATACCATTAATAGTAACAGTTTACATGTATACAGCACCTTTCAAATGAAAACATCACAAAGCACACATCACAAAGCACATCACTAAAATGCAACCACCTCTGTAGTGGAGTGGCAGCTACTGTGTAGCATGCTACATAATGGGGGGGGGGGGGGGGATTTTGACCTAGGACCAGGGGACAAACTCTTATGAAACAAATACTAACATCTGCACAGACAGGCCCTCAATTGCTAAGATCTCAGCCAAAATAATCCCACACAATACACTTCTTAGAACTTAGTTTCATAGATTCCCAAAGCCAGAAGGGACCACTTGCATCATCTGCTCTGATCTCCTGTATAACACAAGCCACAGAAATTCCCTGATTCTTGTTTGAACTAGAGCATATATTATAGAAAATATCCAGTCTTCATTTAAAAATTGCCAGTGACGGAGTTTCCCTCTCTTTTATAAAGATATGCCTTTTCTGCAGTCTGAATTTGTCTACCTTCATCTTCCAGCCATTGTATTGGGTTATACCTTCATCTACTACACTGAAGAACCTGTTATCAAAATTTTGTCTCTCATGTAAATACTTATAGATTGCAATCAAATCACTCTTTAGCATTCGTTGTGTTAAGATAAATAGATTGAGCTCCCAGAGTCTTGCATGCTAAGGCATTTTTTCTAATGCATTATTCATTCTTGTGGCTCTTCTCGGAACCCGCTCTAATTTATTAATATTCTTTTTAAATTGTGGGACACCAGAACTGAACAGAGTATTTCAGCAGCAGTTGAACCAGTGCCAAATACAGAGATAATATAACTTCCCTACTCCTACCCAATATTCACATGTGTATACATCCAAAGATCACATCAGACCTTTTGACCACAGCGTTGCCTGGGAGCTCCTGTTCAGCTGACTATCCACCCTGACCCCCAAGTCTTTTTCAGTCACTGCTTCCCAGGATAGCATCCCCCATCCTGTAAGCATGGCCTACATTCTTTATTCCTAGATTTATACATTTATATTGGGCTATGTTATGACTATTGTTTGTTTGCACCCAACTTACCAAGAGACCCAGGTCACCATGTCTCAATGACCTGTCCTCTTCATTACTTACCACTTGCCCAATCTTTCTGTCATCTGCAAACTTTATTGATTTTATGTTTTCTTTCAGGTCATTGATAAAAATGTTAACTAGCATATGGTCAAGAATTGATCCCTGCAAGAACTCTGTAGAAACATACCATCTGGATGATTACTCCCAATATAAAAAACACATTTTGAGACTTGTCAGCCAGTTTTTAATCCATTTAATATAAGTCATGTTTATTGTTCTATTTCTTAATCAAAATATTATGAAGTAGCAAGTTAAATGCCTTATAGAAGTCTAGGCATATTCTATCAACACTTATACCTTTATAAACCAATCTTGTAATCTCATTTTTAAAAGATATAAAGTTAGTTTAAGGGGATCTATTTTCCACAAGCCCATATCGATTGGTCTTAATTATATTTATCTCCTTTAAATCTTTATTAACTGAGTCCCATGTTAGCCCTTCCATTATTTTAGGTAGGATCAATCTCAGGCTGACACACCTATAATTACCCAGGCTGTCCAGGTTGCCCTTTTAAAATATTGGCACAAAGTTAAATTTTTTCTAGTCTTCTGGAACTTCCCCAGTGTTCCAAGACTTATTAAAAATCAACATTAATAGTCCAATGACCTCCTTGGCCTGCTCTTTTGAAACTCTAGATGTAATTTAGCTGGACCATGCTGATTTGAAAATATCTATACTTAGTAGCATGTTTAACATGCTCCTGAGTTTTTGTTGGAATGGAAATGTTTCATTATCATGTAATATGAATACATCATCTGAGTTTTTCCAAATGAGAACAGTAATATTTATTGAACACTTCTTCCTTTTCTGCATTATTATTCAGAACTCTACCATTTTAATCCAGTTTTGACCTGTAACCTGTTAAGGTGCAAGATCAGATTATATATCATGTGCTAAGGCATATTCAAATAGAAACTATTAGAGCTGTAATGTAAGTTGGGAAACATAAAATATTAATTAATATTGGGTTTTGCGTTTATCTCTGTACAAGGTGAGGTTACTGGACGTTCTTATTTCTCTTGGATTCACCCTAGAACTCACTCCATCTTGTGGTCCATCGCAGCCTAGGCTTATTAGTCTTCAAAATGTGGCCCAAGGCTCATGTTTTTAGCCAAACCTTTGCTGGATAGCTCTAAAGCAAAGTATTTGTCTTTCTAATTTCTTTGTTGATGGGTCTATATTTGATTGGAGAAGGTTTGTATTGTTTGCCATTATAGGCATTTATGAAGTGGTTTGTTTTTATGTGCTTTGTGCCACCATAACTGGCTATACTCACAGTAGCACGAGTTGTAATTTCCACAGCAGATTAAATAATAGGTATAAAATGGCCCCCCCAGACATCTGAGCGGGAACAGCATACCCTTTAGATGAGCCGACAGAAAGGATGTTGGGTATCAACTGCATAGCATATTCTGGCAGAAAATAGACACATTAAAAAAAAGGGACGATACTTGTCATGTGTGAGACAAGGAAGTGATTTTGTGCCTAGAACAGCAAGTACAATGTTTGGATGATTTGTTTTAATCTTCAATTAATGGATAAGGGAGTGGAAAATGTACAACTGGGATGCAGCAAATGGCAAACAAGTGGTATCCTTCAGTGGAGCACATTTAATCACTTCATTACATTAATCCAAACTGGGCTCTCTCTTCAACTTTATCTCCTTCCCCCTCTTCTCTTTATTCTCCCATTATAAAAGGATACATGGGAAAGATACAGTCTCTACACAAAGTAAAGGAGAGAAGGTGTGGGGTGAAGGTGTGGCAGTAGAATGGAACAGGAATCACTTCCACATCTCTGACGCACTTGGTTATACAATTTACTGAATCTTGACAATACTTAGTGATGTGAATGGCATTTATTAGTAAATAGGTGCTTTAAAATGAACTTATTATTACCTGCTGCATTCAAAACCATTATAGGTTTTTAAAGTTTGTCAGTGCCCACTGCTGCTATTCTAAAAGCCTCAGCCTTTCACCAGGTACTAAGAAGTGTACATTAAGAAAACAGTAAGGCCAACATTTGCAAACTCAGATGCCTCTAACTATGCACCAGAATCCATGCTTATGCATCTAAGGCACTTACAACATTTAAAAGGGATTGGCTATTTATATGGCTACCATGACTATCCAGCGTTGCTATAATTAATAACAAACATATATTTTGGAAGGGATATTAAACCTCGTGCTCCAGGGTTAAGCCACTCTCTCTTGGGAATCACAATGAGACCTATGTACGTGGCTTATTAGCCCACATCTGCCTGCTGCGAGGTTCATACACTTTCCTCTGAAACATCTGGTACTAGCCACTGTTGGAAACAGGTTACTGAACTATGGTCCTTGGGTCTTAGCTGGTCTAGCAACACTTGATGAAAAAAATGCCAGAATTCTTGAAAACATAAAAGTAGATACCCCTCCTAGAAATACCTACTGTAAGATACACAAGTAAATCTGTCCCCAGCATAGCTTCTAAGTGCCTCAGATACAGTTACTATCAACTATAAAAGGCAGAAATATCCTGACTCAGACTGAAGTAGGAAAGAAGTCATGCAAGCACCAGCTGAAGCTGGAGGATTCAAAACCATGTTGTACATCTTGGAGAAATTTGAGGGCAAACAAAATGCTTCACAAGCCTGTGGGATAGATCCTAAATGATGCTGTGTGCCTCCTGTGACATGCTGAAGGCCCGCAACTGCCATGGTCATACACAGAAGCAGCTGGGGGTTCAGCACATTTGAAACCACAGCCCTTTGTTTGAGAGACTAGTATGGATTTAGGAGTTTAACTTTAGGCACCCCTTTTTTGAAAATCTTGGGTTAAATGTAAATTCTGTATTTGTGTCTGTCTGCGCTAGAATGAATTGGGAAGGAGCCCCAGGAGAGAGATAAGAAATCCACAGTTCAATTTAAAAGGCTTTTTCATTGCTATTACAGTAAAACCTCGATTTAATGGACTAATTCGGGCGAGGGGGTGTCCGTTAAATCAGAAAGTCCGTTATTTAATAATTTTAAAAAACGAGCTGTTGGAGCAGCAGCCCGACTGCCACAGGGCCAGGGCGGCTGCTCCGCAGCCCGCCCGCTGCTGAGACCCGGGCAGCAGCCAGGAACCGTCAGCCAGCCCGCTGGGACTCAGGCAGGAGCCGGGAGCCGGCAGCCAGCCCGCCCGCTGTCTGGACCCGGGCGGCAGGCGGGAGCCGGCAGCCAGCCCGCCCGCTGTCTGGACCCGGGCGGCAGGCGGGAGCCGGCAGCCAGCCCTCGACAAATGGATTTCGGATGGATCAGACTTGCTTAGAAATTTTGTCCGTTGCATCCGAAGTCTGTTAAATCGAGGTCCGTTAAATCGAGGGTTTACTGTATTCTTGACTATTCTCAACATTCCTCTCTCTCATTTCTGGAGTCTTGGGGCAAGGAGAGGGGTTACTTTTCTGTAATGTGGTGTTACCGAATGTGGCAAGATCACATTCGCTTTAAGCCTATTCAGTCATTTTTCAATAGTTTCTTCAGCCACATTTTTCTGGTACTAGGTATGTCAGGTAATGCAGTTACCTGTGATACTGAGATCTATTCAATACTGATATGCCTCTGTTCCTTCTTGCACAACATGTCAAAGTAATTTATCTACACATTTGAATAAGTCATCTATGCAATCACTCTGCTTCAGGGGGAAATTTAATTTCTTCCGTAGAAGGTTTGCTGGTTGCTATACAGACATGTGCAAGTCAATAAATTGCATCGCCATCCCTGAATTTTAAAGAAGCAATAGATGTCATCAGAAAATATCCCTTGATACTTTAATTGGTACCAAGATTTAATAATGACAGACATGAAAATTAAACCATTATTGAGCATATCTTCCCAGTATTTTTTAAATTGTGAACATGGTATTTATCTTGTAAGTTAATGGGGCTGGGGGGGAGGGGGAAGGGCAGGAGGTTGGTTTTTGGTTTTTTTGCTGCGTCTGCACAGCCAAAGGGCTCTTGTTATGACTACTTTAGTAAGTCACATTAAGCAGAGCTCCTACAATTCCCTTCTTTTTCGCATAAAGCTTTGCTTAAAGGAATAAATGGAAAGTACCACATTATTTTGCATGGAAATTATGTAGAGGCCATATCAAAGAAGGACTAGAAATTAAAACGATGGTTTTGAATACTGCATGCTGTGTATGCTGCACATGCTGCAGGGAGGAGCGGGGGTAGTGTTGAATGCACCCCTTAGTGACCAACCCAATGGCTGTGGCTATAAAAATGTGACCTCAGCAGCTTTAAAATGCAGGACCATAGAGGAGCTGAATGGGAGTGTGGGCAGGAGGCAGAAGGACTGTAACAAAGTCCTTCCTGCTGGTCCAACCAAATTAGTGGGAAAAAGCTCCCGTCAGGAGTCTGGAAGGAGAAGGGACTAGTTCTGTGACAGGTGGGAACAGTGAGAGTTAGGCTGACAAGGAAATATGGCCCCCTAAAGCAAAACTCTAATTTAAAGACTAATTAATAGTTCATATGAATGTAGTTTTAGTGCCATTAAGTTAAAGAATTATTGTAATCAGTGAACTGTACCTGATTTCTCCTGTCTGGTCCTGGCCTCTCGCATTCCTAATTAAGGGACTGATCCTGCAGATACTTAGTGCTTCCTACCATGACTGCTGATCTGGCTAGGCTAGTCCAGTCCTTCTTTGATATGGCCTCTGCATAATTACACTACTTGCCTTTCTGACATCAGAGTGTCCCTCTGCAATGGAATGAGTCTCCCAGGGCTGGCTGTAGGTCCAAAGTCTGCCAGTGATGCAGGGTAAATCGGCTACATCACATGACATGATCTGTGCCAGAGTTCAAACTTCAGGGAAATACCTGTAATAGAAATGTTCCTTACCTCCATAGTTTTGTTCCTTTGAGCAAATGGACTCTGATCAACATTCTGAAGTGTCCCTGACAGCACCCAGAATGCCGCCCCACCCCTTCCCCATTTGCTGCCCCAAGCACCTGCTTGCTACGCTGGGGCCTGGAGCTGGCCCTGCAAGCTGGTTATATCTGTTTCATGCAATGAAGGACTAAACACGGATAGTTCAGGGCCAGATGTTTTGTGGATGCCTTTTCTAATCACACTCTATATCATACAGAGTTTCTTGTTTAGGCCAGCGCATCATGCAATACATTGTATCTGTCTACATCATTTTGTGAAGAACATTAGAGTGACAATAGTTGTTTTTTCAAAGAACTACTGCAAACCAGGAGCAGAAAACACAGGCATGTCTGCCTCACTTTTGGTGGATGTGCTCACCAATAGGAGGGTGGGAGTAGTGGATCATCTAGACATGCACTTTCCCACATAAACCCAAATGTTTTCTGAGCTCCAAGGCAGGAGGCAATAAACCTTAACAAAATCATGAAGTACCAGTTGGTGGAAGTGTTTTTACTTTGATCTTGGAAAATATGCTGAGAACACTGATGGTGTAGCAGAGTGTCTGATTTGTACAATTCACTTTCAGTGAGGGAAGGAGTGAAGAGACCTTGTAAAGGGGTCATGGATCTCCTCCCTCATATGGCTTTGGAAACACGGCTGCCATGTCTCTATTCTAATGGCAGAACTAGATCATTGTCTGGCAGGAGCGATACAGCAGCATTTATACAGAAGGTAATTCCATCAGAGACCTGGAAACCATCCCAACGCTCCCATCAGTTCTGTGGTTTTGGCAAGTCCCCCCTAACAAATCACTGCATGGTTCACATTTACTTACCCAGAGCCAATGCACAAGTGTCTGGGCTTTCTTTCACTTTGTTCCTACTTTTGTTTATTGTAGATGACATCAGTCACTAAGACCCACTCTCTGTCAGGAACTATACGCTTGACATTGTTCTGTGTACATGGCTGTGCTCAGACGAATTAAACTTGTACTCTAACAGCTACAGGGAAGGGTGGGAATTAGAGGGAACAAAGACCATGACCACTGTACTCACTAATAGGTACAGTATTGGCAAAATCTGCCCTTAACACTTATCAGTGTGTGAGGATATAATCAGCATAACCAACTATCATACCACCATTCCCTTCTCCTAAATCCATTAAATGACACTATGCAAGAGATTTTAATGATGGACCTTGATTCATCTTTCTTCCTCCCCGTCCATGGGACAAACTGGAACTATTCTAAACTGCTGTATCATATTAGCATGCAGTACAGAGGCATTTTAGAATGTCATTACATAGGTAATATATAAGTAGTAGCCAAAAAAGTATTGTGGGAAAAGTTACTGTGGAAGAGCACTCAGCTCCGGTCACAGAACGTAATGATCATCTAGATGACTTATCTATCAACTATAAGGCATTTGATTTTAAAACTGGAGATGGACCAAACCCAGAAACAGTCACTTAAACCCTTTCAGGTCTGATTCACAGAAAATGGAGCTCAGACTTGATCTACTACTCTTTTCGGTTTTGCAAAATCCATACCTAAGTGACAAGATTTTGTAAAACCAAAACCACACCTGTTTACCCATTACCGCAATAGAAAGGGGATACTGAATTCTTTCATCGGACAGTCCCAACCTTTTGTGGATCAGATAAAACTAATCCATCCCTGGGTTTTATTATATCACTCAAAATCCATAAGGATGCCATTTTGTAAGATGAAAACAAAATCCAAGCTTCCACATTCTATGGCAAGTCAGGCTTGGCAGAAATAAGCAAACAAATAAATAAATAAAAACTGAAGTCTATACAACATTTCTACATCAGTGAATTTTATGATTTCACACGTTCTTTTGTAATTGGCATTTTCTTCTCATTAAATATAGAATAATACATTTTCTCTTATTGAATCCAAGGGTGCATTTCAAGCAAACAGTTTTGGTGATATTATAACCCTCAAAAACTCAGTGTGAGAAGTTTATGACCAGGAGAAGATAGCTGAGATTAAACTACTGGCTTGGGATTTAGTAAAATCATGTACTGTTATTTGGATGATTGTGCTCAGGAATAATTGTTTCAATCATACTGAATACCATAAGCCTTTAGAAATTAAATAATTTATAATGAATATTAAGTTAAATAATATAAGCAACCAACCTAATGAATAGTGAACTGCATTCTGATTGGAGGAAAACAGATATTAACCTGTAGGGAATAACTGATTTTCCTGCTTAACTCTCCAGGGTTGCTACAGAAGCAATTTTAAGTATATCATTGCTGTTATAAACTGATTAATGGAATTTGCAAGATGTGTATCCTCAAAACTCCACTGCTGACCATGGTAGACTTGGGTTTGGAATACTAAAAAAAATTGTAGAAAAGATTAGTAGCTAAGCTTCTAGACAATTAAAATATCTGTAAATTACGATGCTCCAGGAATGAATCACACCAACAGATGACTGGTAGGCTGTTAATATGAAAGAAAATGATCTTTTTCTTTCCAGAAAAAAACATACCTTGTAGAATACAGGTGTGCCATAGGCACCAGCAAACATGAAGATTTGTGCATCAGCTGGAGAGGAAAAGTTTGATATGCAACCAAATTTTGCCTCTTTGTCTATCTCGGTAATGTGTCTAAACCATGGATCTGAATACTGCTAAACAACAGGGAAATTTGAATCCAGATCTGAGGAAATCTCCAGTGTTGACAGTTATGACTACGACACAGTCTGGTATGTTTCAAGGTTTTTTTCCCTGTGAAGGGCCTTCAAAATATACTCACTGTAAATAGATTGGTAGGGCTGAAGGGACAAGTGTTAAGACTTCATTTCTGCAGCAGGAAACTGAGGACTTAAAGGTGCACCCAACCAAACTTACCTAACCCATTTTACATACAAGAATCAAAGTCCACTTGTGAATAATTTGCAAAGAGAAAAGTAGGATACATTCACTGAAGAAGTCTGTCCAGCTCAATAGAAACCAAGTATATAAAGAGAGGGGAATCATAGAATATCAGTAGCAAAAGCAACAGAGGGAAGAGTTTCCTTGCACCATGCAGTGCAAGGGGATGCTACCGGGGTGCTGGTGGTTTGACTTCCAGATCCCTAGTAACTTGGCCCTAGCACAAGTTAAAGCAGGAAAGGAGAGCTGCAAGCTCTACTCCACCACACTTCCCCTTTTCCCTTTCCTGCCTCAGAACACCCCCCATATGCTTCCTCCTTCCCACTACCATGTCACTAGAGGTGACTTCTGTGCCTCCACCAATTTCACACTGGATAAAGAATAAAGGGTTTTTCCTGGATAAATAAATCAAGGCTTATGAACTAATTTAAAGATACAGCACAAAGTGGGATGGGGCCTGATACCAATTAATAATATATCACAAATAAAGAAATAATAATGCCTCTTCAAATCTCCTTTTGCAAGGTAGGACTTCCATCTGTAAGTTACAATCAACACATAAACGTCACTGTGACAGCTTCTCTCATATTAGGATGAATGTGGTCATTAGAGCTTCCATTTAGTCTGCACTCCCAAAGGTTCCTCTTCGAAGACACAGCTAGTATAGGTATTTAATCAGCATGCAGAATGCCTAACAGTGATATAGTATTTACAGTGACTTAATGAAGGGGCTGTTTCCTGTAAAGGCCTGAGTACCCTCAATTGCCCCTCCCATTTCCCCCTCCAAACCTTAAGGAGAGCATATGGGGTCAGGAGGAAAAGGGGAGCTGGCAGGTAGGAGTAGTAAGGAGCACAGCATGTAGGCCTGCTCCTCCTCCTGCTACCTTAGGTGGCCAGAATTCAAGAAGAAACAAACCTTACCTCTGTCCCCATGGGAATGTCAACACCTCGTATCATTCTCTGGACAGTGGAGGATATCTTCACCTGATTCAGAAGAAAGTAATTTTAAGAAATCTCTGTTAGCTTCTGTACTGCATCTTTGGCCTCTGTGGCTGGAATTGTGCAGCTGGAAACAAGGAGTAGCAGCTCACTGTGTCCAGTGCTCTCGCTCCTAAGCAGTGATAATTGCTCCTAGTAGCAACGCTGCTTCACAAGCCACATTGAGGGTAATGTGAATAGGGGTAGTGAATTGGACTTCTGGTGGTCAAAGAGACAATGACAGTTTGAGCTAAGGAGAGCCAAAGTTACTGTGGTGTTCCAAGTGTGCTGCCACCCCAAAGGGGGCAAAGTGAAGGTCATGTGGTTGGTCATGTATGGAAAACAGCTCTTTTATGTGCATTTCCTAGTTTTTGTATGTTTGTGGATAGTTGTGCTCGTGGTGCTAACATTCTTTGGGTGGACACACAGGGAGCATTTCCTGGTTTCCTAATATTTGAGTTTGCAGTTTTGAAGTGCTAGGTTCTGAACAGGCACACAGAGCAAGAAGGCACAATTGTAATAATAAAAACCCACCCCAAATGATCAGTAGTAGCTTCATCGCCGGGGAAGTCAATGAAAAATGGAACCCATTGAAATAAAATGTATTGATACTGCTCATTTACCAGAAAAGTTTCTACTGCCCATTTGGGGTGGGGGTTTTTATCACTGGGACAGCTTTCTCCCGGTGATAAAGCGTGTCTACACTGCCCATATCACAGTACGGCAGTGCTGCTGCAGCTGCGCTATAACGTGAATAGTGTAGACATACCCTAAAAGAAATGTCCCTCTCAGATGTCTATGAGAAACATCAAGAGCTTTCTGTGATTAGGGTGACTAGATGTCCCTATTTTATAGGGAACGTCCCAATTTTGGGGGCTTTTTCTTATGTAGGCACCTATTACCTCCCACCCCCGTCCTGATTTTTTACACTTGCTGTCTGGTCACCCTATCTGTGATATACCAGAAATGTCCTTCTCTCACCATCTCTCCTTCAGTTTTTAATCCCCATTCCCATTGATGCCTGAGTTCAGTTTAGATAATGTAAACAGTTTAATTTATAAACAGGCCTCTTGGATTGTCTGAACATTTCTTTTATATCTACCCAGCCATTCCACCAGGATATATTGTGGAAGCATTGAAACAGACATGTTAAATTAAAAATAAGGGAGAACTCTTGCTTGTAGCACTAATAGATCCTTTAGCCTCTTTTGGGCCTACAAGAGAGAATCCCTCGGTCAATTGTTCAGATATGAAGCCTGATTAGTTTTATACTAGTGGACTCTATTGCCTTGAGCTGAGTTATTCTTGATTTACCTCAGTATATTACATACTTCCCAGTTCAATAAAGTTTGTCCCTGGTATATAAGGTTCATAGTACTGTAGTTCAAATTCAGTGGTCAAATGCTATCTATAATTAAGATATCTGATCACTTCTATGCTAAAAATTGTTTGCTTTATGTAAATATTAAGATAGCTGTATGAAATTAAAGTCTAAAGTCAGTTGTGAAATGCATAGCACAATGTCTCTCAAGTACACTGATACTTCGCCTTTCTAAGACTAGATTATGCATCATATCTCAGGTTAGAATCTGGCCAATAGCACATGCTCCGTGGATAGCACAGCACACAGTAATTCATTTGCAGATTTCCTCAGTTCATAAAAGTTTCAATGCTCTGCCAGTCTATAAAAGATCTATGCATCATGTAAATCAGGAAACGGCATTTCTGACTGGAGAAAATAGCTATATCTCACTGCCACATCATGTTGCGCATGTGACTGAAGGGAATCTATATTGCAGCAATGCTCAGAGTATTCTGAAAATGTAAACACAGTGATCAGTCCATAAAAAATAATGTACACTCTAAAATAATACATTGCCCCTGATTGTATGTTACACTGTAAGGCATTTACAGAGGCCATCATGATGATATATGAATGGCAGCACAACCAAGACTAAATGGCAAGCTATTCAATTTAGGAGTGTTTTTTTATTATATATAAAAATTACTTTCCACTCAGACAATGCCTCTCAATCTAATTATTTTGTCCAATATGCCTCCTCTTCTCCCTCCAAGCTATATTATACACTAAAAGAGGATAGTTTGCGTATATGAATTTTATCTTAATGAATTGCCTAATCTTTCAAACATGTGTTTTCAAACACATAATTAACAGCAGAAATGCCCATGGATTGGAAACCAAGCCATTTACTTACTCCTGAAATTACATTCATAGCCCATCAAATCGGCATTAGTATTTCTGAACTAAAGTACATCTTTAATTCTCAGGTCACGAACGGTGCACTATGTAGGGTCAGTCATGTGGTAGTTAGGATTCATACATGGGGGATGCTCTCTGTGTGTGTGTGGAGCAACCACTGAGCCATGGAAGGGGCATTCAGTCACTGCCATTATATAGCACCTTTCTTCCCCTTGTCCCACCTCTTCAGGGGCAGGGATCCGTTAGTGTGCAGGAGATGGGCAAACAAAAAACAGTGAGTATTTAGCAAAAGGGCCTACAGTAGCTACATTAGATTCTCATGAAAACATGGTAGATTTAGGGTCGGATCTTGATTGCTAATAATTTTCCACAAATCTGCTTGCCTTTCTTTACCACATCTTGGAATGGATAGATTGAATGATTCTGTTCTGGAAGATCTAATGTAATCTATAATGAAAAGGACATATTGCACTAGCAGTTTCAGTTTGTATTAACATAGTATCATATGGTAACTTATTAGTAATTATTTCTTAACATGTTTAAAAATGGGGTCCACATACAGGACGATGATACTGAAGTAATAGTGCTCACATTTGTAAGACAGAGAACATAATAATCCATTATTAATACAACATGTACAGAGAGTACTGCTTTACATGTTAGAAAGTTACTATTTCAGGCTTCTAGAAAATAACAGGCTTCCTGCACTTTTCAAAAATACACTTTTGACTTTAGTCTATCAAGAGAATTCTTAGAGGTCAGTTTTCCATGCATTGAAAGAGGCTAATACTGAGTCCTTGAGATGAACTGCTGTAATTGTTATATACCTGGGGACCGTTTAGGGGAATGCAACATATTCTAAGTGTTAATATAGCATGGGAAGATTAATTTGCATGGCACAATTGTAATGGAAGAATGACTCAGTATGGATCCTAGAGAAGGAATGTGTGTTCTGTTCTGCATGTGGTACCAGGTTAGTGATTTCTAGTTGGTCTAGAAACTCAATCTGAATGCTAGCATTTTATGCCCACTTTGCAGGTGTAAATAAGAGCACAAGGGGAAGGCAATGCAGAATCAGGCCCCTTGGCTTTAGCTAGGACTTAACCAAGAAATAGAAAAATACACCAAGAAATTCAGGAGTGAAAGTGAGCTGGTACAGGCCAGTACAGTGTACCAGTGCTGTAATGTCCCTGTCCCTTTTGCCTCCCCCATTTGTGGCCCTGTTGGTAGCACTTTAAGGATGGTTCTTTTCCATGGCTGTGCTTTAACGCGAGGTGCTCCTCCCCCCCCCACATCAGCAGCCCTCCCTGCCCCTTTTGCCCCCCCTCGGCTGCCAATGGGCAGGGCAAAGGGAGCAGCTGCTCTGAGGCTGGCGATTTAAAAGGGCCCGGGGCTCCGGATGCTGCTGCCACTACTGCAGCAGGGGCTTCTGGAGCCCCAGGCCCTTTAAATTGCCACTGGAGCCCCAGGTGGCATGGGCCAGGCAGCCTTGAAGGCTGGCTGGGTGATGTTGACCCCCAACCCCACCATTTCTGCCCATGGCCCCACCTGTTCCGGCCCCATGCCAGTGAGTGTCTGGAGTTCCTTTCACCCCTGAAGACAGTCTAGTCTAGTCTGCTGCTATTTCCAAGTAGCCAGGAATCAGGAAATAAAGGAAATCTCACGAGACAGGTTGATCTCAGGAGATTTTCGCTGGATTTCTAACACAAAGTAGTCTGGATTAATAGGCATATTTCTGTTCCTTCACACAACGGAGGTCGGCTATATTGATGTGTCGCATCATATTGCAACTTTTGCATGACACTAAATCACTTTTTATTATTTGCAAACCATTTTACAAAAGATGGCCACTGTCACAAAGGTTCACACCGTGTCTTTCTTTCTTAGCCCGACAACCCTCAGGTTTTTAAAAAAAATGTTAAAAATATATTTGCAGCTATGGGAGATGACAGTCTATCAGGATGACATTTTTTAGTTGGAACCAGTCTTGTTCTCCACATATACAATGTTTTTTCAGCTTCAGAAAATCCTCTTGTGTATCTGGATACCCTCAAGCAGCTATACTCTGTAAAATCAAATTAAACAATACACAACAATACACCCATGAAAGGACCAATCCTGCAGGCATGCCACAAACAAAACTTCTATTTCCCCCCCACACACACACGCACCTCCCGAGACCCCCGTGAACTACCACTGAAGTCACTGGGACTTCAGGTTGCTCAGCACTCCACAAGAATGCTTAGCTCCTTGCAGGATCAAGCCCTGTGGCTTCAAGAAGAGGAGTAATTCATTACCTGGCCACTCCAGTTCTCCATTGTCTACTCTGGCCTTTAACAGGCCTTCAGGTCTAGAGTGCAGTTCCAAATACAACAGCCTCTCAGCTCTGGGTTGTCCACCAGAAATATCTTTTTCACAGTTTTCCTTGGTTCTATAAACTATTACTTCATTATTTCTTTTAAGAGGTTATTAATTGTCCAGATTAATTTCACACCATTTACACAGCAAGATTGAAAACTAGGGGTATGTCTTCACTACAGCAGTAAGTCGATTTCCCTTAAGTCGATTTTCTAAAGTAGACTTTAGAAAGTAGACCCCCGAGCGGGGGGGTCCAGCGCAGGGCTGCTCGGGCGGGCGGGGGAGTCCACAGAGCTGCTCGGGCGGGGGGAGCCGGCGTGGGGCTGCTCGGGCGGGGGGGGGAGGGGTCCGGCGCGGGGCTGCTCCGAAGGTCGGAGGCTTAAAGTCCCATGCATCCTCACTAGATCAGAGAGAGAGAGGTCGATTTCAGAGAGAGGTCGATTTCAGCTACTCCTCTCATTAGGGAGGAGTACAGAAGTCAATTTTAAGGTCTCCTTAAATCGACCATAAGGGCATGCATGTGAGGACGGGTACAGGCTTAAATCGACTTTAGCTTGCTAAAGTCGACGTTAAGCCCTAGTGGGGACAAGGCCTAGAACCCGTCCTGGAAAGGACAAAAAGCAGCTTAGCCTGATCTATCGCCACAATGTCCAAACTCGGTGTCCCCTTCTGGTTCCCTAGTTTTGACCCTTTGACTCCCATGCCCGTTACTGATTTTGCATTTGTTGTCCCCTGAACTCATTTGGGTTCTGGGTTTAGTAGCCCCGCCCTAGGCTGGGGGAGGGGCTATCAGCAGTGGGCGAGCTAGTGCTTGCCCACGTCCCGGTGCCCAAAAGGACCACAGTGTCTAACTGCGTTAGCTCAAACTTGTGCCTCTCCAGCTTCTGGCATTTATCCCATCCCTGGCACTCTGTGCTCCACCTCCAGATTTCTGAGCTCCAACCTTTACATTTTCCCCTTTTCTTAAAAGGGCAAAATACCAAATTCACTGCTGATGTAAACAGGTGCAGCTCTAATGAAGTCAATGAGGTTTCACCAGGCTATTTCAGCACTGAATGTGGTTCACTATCCCTAGTGAGCAAAATGTCACATTACCTTCGCTGAGCAGGACATTTCAAATAAAACATTAGCAAAAACAATTAACTTTAAGCCATTAATCCCAGTGAAGCTATTTTCAGCCACCAAAGGATTGAAGTCAATTCCCTGTAAATGTCTAGGGCTTAATATATTATGATGCTCAAGTATGAAATATATTATTGAATGACATTGAATTAACTGGCATCATACTGCATTTCTATATATAAATTATATTTTAGCACTGCGTCAGACAAATTTTAGTATAACAATTAAGACTTTATTAACAATGGAAAAGACTGTAACTCATTGCATTGTATTATAGCTGTGCATTTTGCTAATGCAATAAATATAGATCTAATTTAAAATGCAGGTTCAAAACACTTATGCATTTCATTATACCCAATTTTACAAACAAAGAGCACAGTATTCTGAGAAGACATGGTTTAGGGTCTTGACCATAAAACTGGTAAAAGGCAAGCAGGGCTAGTGCCAGAAATAAAAAGACCTCCTTCCCCTCACCATACACTCACACATACAGTGAGAGGAAAGAAGCTAGCCTGAGACTTTGGAGACCTGGGTTTAATTCCCTGTTTGGTCACAGACTTTGTATGTGACTTTGGACAAGTCATTTAGCTTCTCTGTGCCTCCATTCCCCATCTGTAAAACAGGGATAGTAACAATTCCCTGCTTCACAGAGCAGTTGTGAGGCTCAATACATTAAAGATTGTGAGGTGCTCAAATACAATGGTGTTGGGAGCCCTATAAGTACCTTAGATAGACATTTGAAATGGCAAATGAGAAAAAGGCCAGAAATGTGAGGCCCATCTAGGCAACTCCCAAAGAATCCCCCGCCTTTTTGTTTTTTACATGCCATCCACTCTGGTCAAAGTCTCCATCCTCATAGAACTGGGATGGGGTCATCAGGAATGTATCCTACAAAACTCTGCACCATGTGTACAAATCACACTGTTTCAGGCAGGCTATGGGTCTGCTTGGGGACAGGAACTCATTGCACTAGATACTTTTCTGCTTTGGCCTCAGTTCTCTTCCCTTGGCTGTGTTCCATCAGCACACGACCAGGCCACATGGCATCAGCAAATACACAGACACATCAGCATCAAGATCTGTGATGACAAGAATTGGTGAGCTCCCCCTCTTATTTTGACCTACTTTAACCTCTGTTCATGGATCACATTCTAACTGCATAACCATGCAGTCTTCCTCTGTAGGGATGGATGCTTGCCCCTGAAAGGCATCTTGCTGTCAGTTAAGTGGCTGCATAGCAATTATTTCAGTGACATTTTCATTTTTTTTAAAAGGCCTCTGGATACCCATGTGTTTTTTCTCAAATGGGGTTTCTTTTCCTCTCCCTTGAAAGGTGTGCAGCTCTCCCCAGTTCTACAATCTAGTCCTCAGAACTGCCAGGAGGTGGTGCCAGCTAGCAGTAAGTACAGCACCCTGTTACAAGTAGTGGAGAATGGGAGCATGGTGATCCTCCCTGATAAAAGGAGGCCAGAAATAGACTGCTAGACTGCATCACAAGGTGAGGAGCAGAGAGAGACTGTAAGGTAGTTGAACCCTGCCAAAAGGGGCTTCTGAGAAAGACTGCCAGCATTCCCTGGGAAGCAGGAGGAGTGTGGAGGCTTCAGAAATGTGTACCTTGCAGTTGCTCCTTGGGAGAAGGGAGTGGTGAAGCTGGCAGACCCAGAGAAGGAAGGGGGAGCCATAAGATTGGAACAGAGCTCAGGGAAATGCAGCCAGGCATAGGGTGGAACTGCTGGCTAGAGGGTCCCTGAGCCACAATCCGGCGTAGGGGGTGGGCCCCGATTCCCTAACTGGCCACTGGGAAAGTGGCACTGGTGGGGCACCGTATAGGAAGACTGCCTGAGCCAGTTTTGGAGAAGAGACTTTCCACCCCCAACTGCCCCTGAGAGGGGAAACCCATGATAGTGAGGTAGCTGGAGGACTGAGTCATTAAGAGGCTGCAACAGCTCCTGGAGTGAGAGAGGAGCTGTAGACAAAGAGTCAGAAGTGGAGGGATGGCTTGCAACTGTGGGGCGAGGTGTTGACATGGTGAGCTATTCCCCAGAACGGCCAGGAGCCATAGGTGGAGTGAAAAGAGCACTCCTTCACAATGACATTCATGCAGTGTACCAAGAGATGAGAGTGCATGTGTGATCTATTCTAACTCTACTGCCTCTAACCTAAAAACTTGATGTACAACTCACTAATTAGTGATTCAGGAATTTAAAACAAAATTCAATAGCTATATTTATTCTGCTGGGACATACCCAAGGTTTTTTTAAATATGTAATTATTCCTGACGTTTTACTTATCAGATTACATGCTTCCTCAGAGACTAGATTAAACAGTCAGTCTCTGTTAGAAATACTGTGGGAGATAGAAAAACAGTAACATCAAACCCATACTGTGGGCCCAGTTCTGCCACCTGTACAAAGGAAACCACTCGTACTCAATTCAATGAATGCTTTACTCGCATTAGGACTGTGTGACTGGGCACTCTAAGCCCAATTCTGCACCACTGAAGTCAACTAACATTTTGCAATTGACTTCAAGAATAGCAGGAGTTAGCATAGGTGCGATGATGGAAATTCATCAAGGTACTTCACAAATGCCTAACTTTAGTACTGTACATGAGTGTTTAAAGTTAGGCATGTTCTTGACAACCTTAATGGATTGTGGCTTCCACAATCAGAATTACTGAGGGTCTAATCCATTGAGGTGCTGGATATCTCCAACTCTCAGATGGCAAAAACAAGAAAAACCTTGGTTGCTTACACAGCTGAAATAACTACTCCATGATTCATTTATCCAGAAGACAAACTTTTCTTACCATGGAAAAATCAGCATCTTTATCATAAATATAGAATGTGCCAGAGGTGGGCATATTCAAACTGAATCATTTCTATAAATGTGGCAAATTGCAATAGAATGTTCTACTGGGTATATGCAATTGCCAGAGAAACTTAATTTTTATGTCGGTACCACCTAGTGGCAAAGAGATGGGATTTCAGTCCATTAACTGTAGTAGAAGTTGTGTCTAATATCAGACTCTTTGAGAAATCTAAACCTGCATTCTTTGAACAACCAAAACACACACTGAAGTCAGGAGGAGTTTCAAGCAGACAAAATATGCAAGGGAAAGCCCCTGAATTGAAGTATGCCATGCAACAAATAGTTTCTTTGCCCAATGAAACCATTGTGAGATCATATTTCAACAACAACCAATGCCATCATATTGCAGGCATTTTAATTGAAGACTGATCCACTTTTAATTTGTTGTATGTTAACTTTTATACACAGTACAGTACAAAAAATTTGTAAAATAATAAAAATGATGCTTAACTGTTACAATCAGTCACTTTACTCTGTATAGGTATCCTTACATCAGCACTTCTGTGAGCTCCACAATAGTCATATGTAAATAATGAGACCAAGAACTAACCTGAAGGATCTAGTCTTTAAAAAAAATTAGTTTGGATCTGTAAATAGCAAAGGACTCCATATTTCTTATGTGCAAGGGTGAAGAATTTTACTGCCCAACAACCGAGTGGACAAATGGTGAAATCTCAGCCCCATTGAACTGAAAAACTAAATTTCCAATGATGTCAGTGGGTCTAGTATTTCACCCAACATCTTCAGCGACTTACACTGATCTTGGGTGTCATTCTAGATTAGTTTTACCAAAGTAGAATAAAGAGAGATTGCCAAGAGCCATAAGGGACCAGAATTTGCAATTTATGGATTATTTGACCAATTCAACACCTATTATTGTTTATTATATGATGAGTCTATAAATTACAGCTTTGAAAAATCCCTACTAATTGTGATATTCACACATCACCAACTAATAACCGTGATTATTTGTCCTTTTAAGGCTCAGACACTAATAGATTAGATGATAAATATTTTACAAAACAACAGGGAAAAATGAAGAGGGAAAATATGGTAGAATCTGCACTACTGCCTCACAAGTATCCCCTTTGATTAAAAGAAACAAAGTCCTGTACTGTGAGCCTTCCTGATAGCAATTCAGCTTTCATCAAGGAGAAAGGGTCCATGGCTTACTCTGCTCTCCTACAGTGCCTATTTCCTGTAGAAGGATCATGCTGCAGGAAACTGCTGACGGAAACTGCAATCCCACTCCCAGGAGCCAAGAATGATGGGTGGGTTAAAACCCTTTGTTCTCCAGGGGAAAAAAAGCCTGTCTTCATTAGCCCTGGAAAAGAGGGGAACTGAGAAAGTTTGGCCCTGATTGTAAGAATTACTACTGTATGCTGGCAACTGCCACTAAGTCACTGAGAACTAGCAGTGCTCAGCAGCCTTCAGGGACAGGCCTTCTGTCCTAACATTTAGCACCTCCCTGCAAAAAAAAAAAAAAAAAAAAAAAGATTTATAACCAAAACAATCACTAATGAAAGAACGTGTTATTTTGTAAAAGAGACCTAATTTTCCCCCAATATAATGACAGATGCCTATAAAATACTCTTTTAGGGGGAAATCTGTCCACCATATCCTTCTATGGGTAGGGAGGGCTCTGACTGTGCAGGGGAACAAGTGATGACCCTCAGAGGGAGGTCACTGGGTCTGCATTCACACAGTAGCAGTGGATGGAAGGACTGTCCTTGAGAGTGGAGAGAGGCAGCACCCATTATTTCAGCCAATGGCAGGGTAGCTTCAGCAGAGAGACTGGGAAGCAGTCACATTGCCTGACCTGCGGCGTGGGGGATGGTTTTATTTCCTTCAGCTAGGCAGCCATATCAATCTCAGTACTCATGCTGATTGTGAGAATTTCATCTTTAGAGAAGATCAAGAAGTAAAAGAAGGCCAGTGTGCTGGAAATTAACATCCTAAAACATCTTGTTAGAAGGCAGCACAAGAAGAAAATTAATCTCTAAATGGGGAGTGCACCAGGGGGACTGAAGCACTTCTTGAAGATAAAAATAGAGATTCTTTTGCTATTACCTCAGGCATCAGAACAGAAGCACCTAGTCTTTTTATGCATGCGTTCCCAGAGATATTATCCCATGTTCACATACAGCATTTCACCAAAAGGAACACATCTTCAACTGATGTAAATCAGCAATCATTCTTATTATTTTTATTAAAATTATTAATTTTTATTTGTTTGGCTTTTTGCATCCTCTCAGAGAAGAACACGCCCTACAATGCCCTGGGTCATCTTGACAATCTTTTAAAAATATACAAAATAGATGAACTTCAATAGGGCTCCTTTACCTCAGCAATGTTCTCAGTGCTCATGGGAATTATACTGCCTCATATGCAGATGGTGTTCAGAACACTAGTTCCAAAAACAAAGAGGAGGATTGTTCACATAGACATGGTGACTCATCTGACATTCCTTTACTAGGCAAAATATTCTCGCACCGAAAAGCTTTTTCTTCTTTTTCTGTACCAGCATCCCAGCGTAGCTGGTTGTCCATGTTTTGGAGTCTTCCTCCAAGTCAACTATCTCCAAAGCAAGCACAAAAATGCCTGTCCAGACAACTGTCAAAACATTGACTTTTTAATTTGAGGTTATACATCCAGCAATACTGTATCTTTCCTAATGCAAATAATCATTTTATAAAGTTTTTGTTCTACTCAATTACATTTGTACATTCATCTCGCTTGTAACTGATAGCTTGGTAATACTCATGTCTGGCTGGCAGACGAGTTCTGGCTGGTTAGATTTTCATCCAAACATGTGACTAGAAACCTCAGGCAAAACAAGAACCGTCTCTCACACCTTTTACAGATTAACAAATAGCCCTTGCCCTGCTGATACCATTCTTAATTGGACTACACTGTGAGGAGCAATTAAGACTAAATGGCCACTTGCTGAGAGCTGGTGAAAGAAAAATAATACAGCTTGAGGCATTTGCATTCTCCAAATAAAGTGCATTTCCCTTACTATGGTGCTAAAGAAAGAAGCTTAATTTTTAATGGGTTAGTATATTAAAAGAAATTATTCCATTCACAGTAGGAAAATTGGGTTTTTAGGGGATTTTTCTTTTCTTCTTTAAAAATTATTTTATAGGCTTTTAGAGACTCTAGTGCTCATGAAATGTCCCATATTAACCGCCTTGGAGATGGACTCCTGTTCTGACAAAAGATACAACAAGCTAAACCCACAATGATTCAACAATTCTTTACCCTTCACCTGCAGGGGCCTGCTCTAAGAGTAGAGAACAGATTTGCCCATCCATTCTATGACCTCTCACCAGACTGCCAAGAATGTGGTGGTCTTGTGATGTGGAATCACAAATCAAATCCATATACCTATTTAAAGTATTTCTAAGATGTTTTTCATCTCAGTATCTAAACAAAATGTGTGTAGGCACATACACACACACACACGTGTCAAAGAAGTATCCTGATCTCCTTGCTGCTGGGTGGTTCCAGGGTCTCTCTCATTTTTGCACAGTGCCTCTGAGCTAAACTATTTTTAGATTTGGATTGGGAACTAATGGCAAGCATGGGATCAGGAAAAGCTATTGGTGTGTTTTGACTGTGTTGGCTTTTGTTGAGTTAGTGATGGACCACTGTGCTCATCTTCATCTTGTGTTTATATCCAGCTCCAGAAGTAGTGAGTTGAAATACTCTGTGATATAGGGATTATAATAGGGTCCTTATATGAGAAGCAAGGTTACAGTCACTTGGTTCGCTTAAGATGGAAGGATGGATTTGTTGCTACTGTAGCAACCTATGTATCCAGAAGTAGCAAGGACCCTAGCCTGGCCACAATTCCTCACAATATTGACAATCTGTGATGCCCTTGATCTACAGTGAGGTTAGATTTTGGGTGGAGTCTCACAAAACACTTTCCCCTTCCAACCAACCTCACACCTATCTTGCCTGGATTAAATTTGAGCCAGTTGCTTCTGAATTGAGTCTGAGCTGGTTGCTCTGATACCTTTAACAAATAGTCCTTGCTTATTTCTTCCAGATACTGGAATGTTTGGTGATGACAGTCTGACTAGTTGATTGGCATTCTTTATGGGTTTCAGTGGATTTCCTGGTGTCTCAAAGTCTCCAACTAGTCTCATATAAATGTTGAAGAGGATGGGTGATCACATGGGACTGCTTTGCAATGGTTGTAACATTCCCTCCTGGTGGTCAGTGCCTTGGGCTTGTGAATGAGTGTTTCCCCATAGAGCCTTCTGAGATCTAAAGCTAACTAGCAGATTGGGTCACTGAATTGGTAAAATGGAGCACTAACTTTCTACTTTAAGGAAATTGAGCTCTCTTCATGAGAGTGAAGTGTTTTCCACCCTAAAATAATCTAACCACTAGTAGAAGATAAGCTATGGGGATGTTCAACTGTCTTAATGAGAATCCCATGATTATAATGATGGCACAAAGCCTTGGATTACTGCGTTGTGCGTATTTTCTACATGGATGTCAGTTTCCAGGATTATCATTCATGGGGACTCTACTAGGGATGATGCTAGATGTTCTAGGAAGTTGGCAAATAGTGGTTCTTAAAGATTATTACAGCAATTAGCTTTGGCTGCCTTCATTCCATATGCTGGCATCAGTACAACAGACTTAAGAAGTCCTTGTGTTTCCATGTTTTGTCCAGCTTTTAATGACCCAAACAATATAGTTAATTGGAAAATTTCTCCATTATATCTCACCATTACAAATTTTAACTGATATTCAGCCTAAATTTCCTTTGTTTAAAAACCATTTGGAAACTTGTAATATTTAAGTTTGCTGTTATCTGCATATGCATTTATTTCCTTTTCTATTCCCTCTATCCCTCCCCCACCCTATAAAAGAAAATGTGAACTCCTTTATCCACAAATATATTCACTCTCCGTATCATTAGCATCATTTCATCTCAAGATATCATCCATCTAGTGACTTAACCTGATGAGATGACATTGGAGGACATTATTATTTCATATTTCTATTCCAAAAAAGATCTCTCTCTTCAATTTAACTACTACCTGACAAAAATAATGTTGAACATCCGCAAGAGATAAAACAACCTGAATCCAATTTCTTTTCACTGATCCTAAGGGCTGCATTCTCCTGCCATTTACATTGCTCATAAGTCAAGCATTTGCACAACTTAAATAGGAGACAAGTTGTTCAGTTCTGTCATGCAGGCAGCATAAAATTGCGTTCTGTCCTTCTACAGATGTTGTGCACCTTGAAGAACTCAGCAGTTAACTGAGGGAGGTCATGCAACTCCCATGAAAAGAGCAAAGTGTAAATGGGTAGAAATGGGCAAACGAAGATAGTTAAGTGTATGTTTCTCCTCACACACACAAACAGCATGAGCAAGTTATGATAAAATTAAAGTAAAGCTGCCTTTAAGAGTAAATGACATTCACCTCAGTTGTGAGATTATAAAATGGACTCAAGGACTATGCTGATCTGACTCACTGATTGGCTGTGTCTCATTAGCACAATTCATTGATTGACACAGAACTCCTGCCTAAATAAACAACAGATTCTGTCCACACAGAATCACACAGCACAGGCGTGGAGTGTTGCCCTGTCAAAGCACACAGCAAAAAGTGTTGGGCAAGGCACCTGCTTAATGACAGCCATGCTGTACGGCCAGCATGTTGTTCTTGAGGCAACATTGAGCCAAAGGCAGGAACGAACAGGCAGCGAAGCACTTCATAGCGTGCGGAGGATGAAGTTGGGGTTGACTCAGACCATACACCCCACACAGTTTTCCCCCCATGCACTCAAGAGAAAGGAAGCAAACACATAAGTGAGACCTGAGACTACTTACCAGTTAGTGGAGCGGGAAATGCCTGGGGGTGGGGGGAGAAGGGAAGAAAAGGTTCACAAAATGAGCCCACCCTACATTCACCCTGCCAGTAGTGGCTCCTGCATCTCTTGTCTTACGGGGCTGGCTGAGATCATCTCTGATGGAGACTGAGGGGCAGACAGGCCAAATTTTGTTGGCATTGTGACCTAGTGGCAGGGTTGCAATGGCACTCACTCAAATTTGACCCATATGACCCTTTGTAGTTGGAGATATACAGGCAAATGGGCCAAATCTGAGTGGCAGTGCAATCCCATGCACCACAGTCAGGCTGCACTGCCTGCAGCAGGCAGCCCAGTCACACCCATCAGACAGGAGGTGCTTCAACTGAGTGGGGGGCATTGGTGTCAAAGAAAGACAATCCTGCAAAACCTGGTAGATCTGCTCCCAGAATCAGCCCCCTCCCACAAATTTATAAACCCCCACTTAGCTGCTCCCAAATGCTATAGGCACCTAAACTCACTCAGTACCTACAATTTTGCAGTAAAAGTTCCCTATATGTCTGAGTTTCTCCCTGTGCACATGCACAATGCAGCCCCACACCAGGCATCCAGATGTCTAAGCTCAAAGCAAATCAGGAAGCAGGGGAAGATAGGTGTTCCTCCCCCTAATTGCAGGGCCCAGTTCAATAAGTGAGCTCAGAGCTTGCCTACCAATTGGAGCCCTGGAGACAAACTCACATGAAACAGCAGGGAGAAGAGGCAGATTACCTCCCAGGAGGTGATCAGTAGTCAGGGTACTCACCTGGAAGGTGGGAGATCTGCAGTTCAAGTCCCCCATCCACCTGGGAGTGGGAAGGGATTTGAACAGGGATCTGTCACTTCTCAGGTGAGTGGCCTTGTCACTGGGGTATTCTGACAGGGTCTTTCAATCTCTCCAATTGAAGCCATTCCACTGGGAATAAATAATCATTGGGCCATAGAGAGAGAGAGCACAAACCTGAGAATAACTTTGAAGCCTGGTGGTTAGAGCATTAGATTGGCCTGTGGGAAACCAAGGATCCAATCACTCTTTATTAATCCAAATGGGAGAAACTTCAGTAGGAGAGATTGATGAAGCCCCTTATCAGACTATCCCATAGCTCTGTGGATTAGGGTACTCCTGTGAGATGTGGCAGATCCCTGTACAAATCCTTGAACCGTGGATCTTCCCACATCCCTGGTAAGTACCCTAGCTACTGGTCTAAAAGACTACATATGAGACAGCAAGTCCTGCCCCTTTACCCCCACAAATGATGTAAGGGGCTAATATCAAGAGAGGGTTTGTAGCTGAGAAACCCAAGCAAAATAGGCACCTCCCTGCAGTCTGGATTGAGGTGCCTGTTTCTGAAGGAGGGCCAAGGCTTATTACAAACCCCTCATCTTGGCATCACCCATTGGCTAGTTTAGGCAAGGAGCCATCTAGCATGTTGACTTTTGTGAATACCATTCTGAGGTGCCTATCTCTGCCAATTTATTATAGAGAGCCAAGGTGCTTACAAGTTAGGCATGGTAACACTCAGTGTCACCACAGCTAAGTTCTGCTGTGAATCAAGCCCCTAGTGTTTACCCTTCATGCTTCCATGTGTGGTCTCAATTGGCACTGAACTGCACCAACCCTGCACACCCTGCTGTGCACCATGAAAGGAGTTTCATGATCAAGGCCTCTTAAGTTAGAGGCTATGAGGGTATGAAATTGACTCAAGCCCCTGGGCCACAAGGAATTTCCAGCTGTCCTTTGGAATCATGAGCATTCTTAATACAATATATTCCAAACTATAGGAAACCCATCACACTTCTCATTTCATATATAGAGTGAGTCTAGCGATTCTACAATATCCCTCTTAGTAAACCAAATCCTCATCTCATGTAAACTGGCATAGCTTCATCACAGAGGGTCTTGCCCTATGTATTTCTACCTTGCACCCAAAGATTGTATTGGAATTTCTGGGCTGCAGTATGGAAATGTTGCTCCCACAGCTAGTTAATCAGGGCAAAAACTGGATTAATTTTACAGAACAATTCATCATAAGACATTAGACAGCTCTTTAATATTATAAAACATGCTGTAGATAAGGCTGCAGTTGTTTCTATAGATACCAAAAGAGCTTTAGCCAGGTGAACTCGCAATTTCTTTTTTAGTTCTTGGTGTGAGGAAAAATGTTCTGAATATAATCTATGCTTTGACGGCAGAGTGCGTCTGAGGATATGTTTACACAAATAGTTATACATTTCAGTATTTTCCATTGTCCAAAGAGATCTATCCACAATGTCTTCTGTCATCCCTGCTTTTGTATGCTCACTACTCAGCCTCTAGCCATTAAAAGAAAAGAGTCTCCTGATAACGATGCATATGCAGAACAATGAGTTTCACTATATGTCTAATGTGTGACAGGGCCTCAATATGATCCAATTTACACTATTGTGAATCCAGTGGAGTAACTCCATTTATCTATCTATCTTTGGTATAGATCACCTTTTATTTACAAGATATTTTGGGGCCAAATTCTACTTTCTGTTTCACCAGTGTAAAGCTGTAGCTACTCAGGTGAAGGCAGACTTCAACATTCTACTGATCCCAGTTAGGGTAACCAGATAGCAAGTGTGAAAAATCAGGACAGGGTTTGGGAGCTTGGGGGATAATAGGCACCCTATATGAGACAAAGCCCCGAACATCTGGACTGTCTCTATAAAATTAGGACATCTGGTCACCCTAACCCCAGTCAACTGTTACACTCCAGATTTACAGGTATAACAAAGTAGAATTTGGACCATGACATTTACTTTAAATAAACCTGCACATAAGTCTCAAAGAAGTCTGAAGATTTTCCCCCTTTTCCTCTCTTTGTAAATGTACCGAGGAATAATTACAGATTTAAATCTATCCTGGGCCCCAAATAGTTCCCAGTATTTGTAAATCTGTGTGTCGTAGATGCTGTCTTAAGTGTAAAGAGCTGGAGAGGGTTAATGTCATCTGATAACAAGTAACGTAGAGTTTCCCTGCCATGAGGGAGGGAGGGGTTTGAGTTCAGTTCATTTCTGGCTTGCCATGGAGCTTGGCAAGGGTCCTAAAGCTCATCTTTAGCTATAAAGATGGCTCTACTTTCTTCTTATATTCCTGATTAGCTGTATTGTGAGTATAACCTTTTGATTCTTTATAAGCCTGTGCCATTTGGGGTGTCTCTTTCCATTTCAGAAGGGAGTTAAAGAACCCCAGATTGTGAAGTGTATTGTATCTTTGTTGTATTCGCTTTTCTTTATTAAATCTTTTTAGCTATAAAAAGGTGTGGTTTTTTCTCACAAAGAAATCCTAGCTTGGATTTATCCCAGTTCCCAGGTCTGTGGGTCTAAGAGGAAGGCTCGCAAGGTGAAAGCCTCAGGGCGGGTTCTTATCTCTCTTAGTAGCAGACTGAGGGGGGAGAGAGGAGGCTCCCCTTTTCTCAGGGAGAGATTAGGGTGAGTTGGGTGTCAAGGTACCCCCACCCCATGATCTTGGGGTGGTTACTGAGTGATGGCAGCATTGGGTAACCCCAAGTTCTCAGCTGGCAAAGTGGGGGCATTGGGGAGAAAGACTTACCGTATTTTTCGCCCTATAGGACGCTCCGGCCTATAAGACGCCCCCGAGTTTTTCAATAAAAAAGCCGGACAAAAAAAAAAAAGAGCACCTCGCTCTCCCGTCCCCGCCGCGCGGGCGGGCTGCCGGGAGCGTCCCGGTTCCCCCCTCCCCGCCGCAGGCGGGCTGCCGGGAGCGTCCCGGTTCCCCCCTCCCCGCCGCGGGCGGGCTGCCGGGAGCGTCCCGGTTCCCCCCTCCCCGCCGCGGGCGGGCTGCCGGGAGCGCTCCCGGCAGCCCGCCCATGGCGGGGAGGGGGGAACCGGGACGCTCCCGGCAGCCCGCCCGCGGCGGGGAGGGGGGAACTGGGGCGCACATTCGCCCTATAAGACGCACCAACTTTTCCCCCCCGTTTTGGGGAAGAAAAAGTGCGTCTTATAGGGCGAAAAATACGGTAACTTAGTTGGGAAGCAGCTAAGTTTAGTTGGTCTGGCATATGAGTCCTTTTCCCTGTACTCAGGAGCACAGGGAACAGGGTACCCCACTCTAACAGATGCAAAGAGACTTTTATAAATCAAATGTCAGTCTTGTAGCCTATATTGGCGTTTTTAAGGAAATGGCATACAGTTATGCTTGCACTACCCTTGTCTGGGATAGTTAGTATTGTTAAGATGATGATACTGCTTGCACTGGTATTCCAATGCATCTTGCTTAAGTATTTGTGCAGTGTAGACAGAAATATAGAAATGTAGAGCTGGAAGGGACTCTATAGGCACCTATTCCAGGAGTTCTCAACCTTTTTCTTTCTGAGCCCCAGCGCTCAACATGCTATAAAAACTCCATGGCCCAACTGTGTCACAGTAACTGGCTTTCTGCATATTAAAGCCAGGGCTGCCATTAGGAGGTAGCAAACAGCGCAATTGCCCGGGACCCCATGCCACAAGGGCCACCCATGAAGCTACAATGCTCAGGTTTCAGCTTCAGTCCTCTGTGGCGTGGCTCAGGACCCTGGGCTTCAGCCCCATATGTGGGGAGCTTTGGCTTTCTAGCCTGTGACCCAGCAAGTCTAATGCTGGCCCCGCTTGGTGGCCGCCCTGAAACCTGCTTGTGGTCCTGGGCCCCTGGTTGAGAACCACTGATCTAGTCCATACCCCTATGTTGAGGGAAGACCAAGTACCTAGAGCATCCCTGACAGGTGTTTATTCAATGTGTTCTTAAAAACCTCCAATGATGGGAATTTCACAACCTCTCTAGAAGCTATTCCAGTACTTAACTATCCTTATAATTAGAAAGTTATTCCCCACTTTTCCTGATATCTAACCTAAAATTCCCTTGCTGTAGATTAAGCCCAGTACTTCTTGTCCTACCTTCAGTGGATAGAGAGAACAACTGAACAATCATCCTCTTTATAACAGCCTTCAGGACCCCCTCAGTCTTTTTCCCCCTCAAAATTAAATGTGGCCAGTTTTTTTTAGCCTCATCAATCAGGTTTTCTAAACCTTTTACCATTTTTGTTGCTCTTCTGCAATTTGTTCACATCTTTCCTAACATGTAGTTCCCAGAATTGGACACATTACTCCAGGTGAAGCCTCACCAGTGCTGAGAGGAGTGGGACAATTACTTCCTATGTCTTACATACAACACTCCTCTCAATACAACCCAATGATATTAGCTGTTTTTTGCTAATGAATCACATTTTGGGCTCATATTCAATGTGTGATCCACTTTAATACCCCATATCCTTTTCACAAGTACTTCCTAGTCAGTTATTCCCATTTTGTAATTGTGCATTTGTTTTTTCCTTACTATGTGTAGCACTTTGCACTTGTTTTTATTGAATTTCATCTTGTTGATTTCAGACTGATTCTCCAATTTATCAAGGTCATTTTGAATTCTAATCTTGTCCTCCAAATTGCATGCCCGCCCCCCCAGCTTGGTGTCATCTGCACATCTTATAAGCATACTCTTTATTTCATTATGCAAGTCGTTAATGAAAATATCGAATAGTGGCAGACCCCTGCAGGACTCCACTAGATACATCCTTCCAGTTTGACGGTGTAACAAGTTGTGCTAAGTCAGAAGCTAACTCAGCGCATCCTGTCACTCAAATCCCCACTAATACAGGTCAATTGTGACCTAACTGAAAGATCAATTCACTGAGTAGAACTAAGGCTGAAAGGCTAATTTGATGGGGATGCAACCCCAGCAGCTGGGAGCATAAAAATTGAAAGGAAGGAAGTACTGAGAGCCTAAAGGAAGGCAGAGGAGGGCAGGCTTGGCTGCTGCTATTTCTAGTCCCTTCCCAAGAACTAAGGGGCGGAACTGGCTGCGGGACTGGAAATGGTATATAGTACTACAGGTGGTGGACTTCTTGAACACCCCAATAAAATGTGGTGCTGGTGAAGGAGACCTCAAGTGATGTTGTCTGTGTCTGAGGCCTCAAAGGACTCTCTGAGAACCACCCCATGACAGACAGTAAGCCATTGGTAACTACTCTTTAATATGGATTTGTTTGTTTGACATCTTACCTAATACTTATGCCCCCTGGCCCTGGTTGTTCAGATGTCCTTTTTTCAGACACCTTGTTTTCAAGTCTCTTGAAGAGACAATAGCAATATTAGTTGGACCACCAGATCTTGGACCATGAAGAGCTCACTAGGTTGTGTTTTTCATAAACATACAATGCCTGATTTATTAATAAGATATAACAATTGTACAGCAAGATAGCTCCATTGACATCAGTAGTGTTTCACTGGCAGAAAACTGAGGTAATGCAGTGGAGAATCAGGTGCATGTTTTTATATCTGTTACTGTTATTTGCTCCTGTCTTTCTGAGGATTGCACTGACTGCTTCAGCCTGAAGATGAAGAGATAGCAAAGTCACTTTGGTATTTTCTTGCTCCTCACGTGAGGTTTGTTAAAAAAATGGATTTATGTTGGGAAGGGATGGACTAGCTGAAAGGATTTAAAATAGAAAAATAGCTTTTAGACTCCTACTTTTCTTGTTAACTTTCTGACTTTTTTATTCTTATTTTATTTTCCTGTATTTAAAGAACTTGACATCTGTTGGTGGGTCAGTCTATAAATGTCACCTCTCTGGTAGAATTCTCCATGAGCAATTAGAAATAAAGCACAGCACATCTAAAACAGATGGGACTGCTATACAAAAAAACCTCTCCCTTTACTACTTCCATTTTTTCCAACCCAAATCTGTTTCCCTCTGTCAGACATTTAAGCTATGGCATCAAATTAGAGTTAATCAGCTGGAGCATTTTATAATTAATGAGAAGGTCACATCCCATGTGAAATGGAGTTTTATTATCCAGCTCCAAGCTTGCAGTTTATTCACTGTAGGTTAGAAATTTAGGGCCAAATCCCACTTGCAATTGGACCAGTGTAAATCTGGAGTAACTCCATTCAAGCTAACAGGATTACTCTGGATTTATGTGGATGTAACAGAACAAAATCTGCCCCTTTGTTTCTAGAAGTAGAGAGAAGAAAATTCTAGTAGCTCTACTTTTGATGAAACAACGTTTAATGAGGGGTACTGAACTTACTGGTTAGGCTGACTGAAATCTGGCCATCATAACCACTACTCTATTTTGGCTTTTTAGCCTTGTTTGCTTAAGACTAAGTCTGAAATAGCAGAGGACTTGTCAGGATGTTGCCATTCCCTTTACTGAAATAAAGTAATTTTTAATGATCTAGGAAGAGATCAGCAGAAAAGTTTCCCTTGTTCCATATTCCCCTTGTGAGCTCTGCTGAGATTCACACTTTGCTCTTCATTTCTGTGGACAATTATATCACTTTTACTATCTCTCACAGCTCCTTCTGCAATCCTATTTTCTTTTCTTTTTAGCTCTTCTTTCCTGATATGAAGAGTGATATGTCTGCTGGTGGTGATGAAAAGCAACATCACTGCTGGCTTCCCTGAAGTGGAGCCCTGCCAGTGTTGATCATTGTTACAGAGACTAAGCTATCTCAGCTGTCCACAGAAATCTGAAATCTTCCTTGGGGTTTTAGCTGTGCTATGGACAATCAGTCCAAAGATGTTGAGTCCTTGAAGTTTACACAGACACAGCTTCAGTTCTTGACCTGACAAGTGGCACTGGGATTTAACCACAGTCTTCAAGATCTAAATACCAAGTTTTCTAGCCCAACTATATCTAAGAGAATCACACCATCAGTAATAAAGTATCCCACTGCTTTTCCAAGGAACAATGAATAAGGTAAAGTTAAATTTAAAGTAATGTGAGAAAAGAGCATGAAAAGATATCCAAAAAGCCTTTGTTAAATATTATGGCAAAATACCCAGTAAATCATCTGACTATTGAGTATCTGACATGCATTTTGTTTGTTCTTTTACTCTTGTACAGATCCCCTTATTTTGTGTTTCAGAGAATGTTTGAAAGTCATTTTTATGCTTTCCAAATATTCTATTCTTTTTATTCCTTAGAAGACACTTTGGATTAGATCCCCAGCTAGTGGATCTCTATTGTAATTCTTATTTTAAAACATGCTCATCTTGTCAGTTAAAACAGTTCTGAATCAGTAGGTATTGCCTTCTTTAAATGCCAAATTCAGACTTTTCTCAAGAAGGGTAAATTTATGCAATATAGTGTCCCTCTATTTCCAGCCTCTTCAAATTGCTCTCCAAAACAAGCAGATGTTTATTTGCTGTATTTGTATACTGTCCAGCAAGTCAAGTTTGTTAAAATACAAATTTCCTCACTTATGCTACCAAGAATACCTATGATTATTAAAACTGGAAGGATTTTAAAAACTGAATTTCTGTTAATCATTTTGTGCTGTTTATTGATTTTTATCTTTTCAGTACATTCAAGCTGGACACTGAACATACTAATCGGTTTCATATTTGTGCCTAGTCAGTTTCATTTTAGGATTCTTACAAGGAAAATGCTACAAAAACTAATATGAATGCAAATTATTGCAAAACCCTTTCTATAATAATTAGTAATAACCTAACAGCTGGGGAAAATACATTATAGTGTCCCTCTATTTCCAGTCACATTTATTTCTCTGAATAATAATTGTGGCCATTTCAGGGCACCAGTTGGGCTACATCTACTGTACAAGCTAGAGGTTGTGATTCCCAGCTCTCATAGACTTACTTGCAGGACCTTTCATCTGAGCTAGCTAAAAATAGTAGATGCATCGACAGCAGCTCTGGCACCACAGCCTAACCACCTTGAGTTCAAACCTGTCTGAACCCCCTGGCTACATCCTTGGAACAGCTAGCATGTCCCAGTGCCTGTGTTATGCTATTTTTAGTGCACTCTGTGAAATGAGAGGGAGCATGCGGTATGAGAATCACACTCCTAACTTGTAGTGTAGCTGTAGCCATCATTTGCAATCTGAGAACAGTGGTTGGAAGTTAGCAGTGCACTGACAAGAAGACAGGCTGCTTGCAGTTTAATACACTTGCAGTGGACCTCTGCCTCTGTTTCTATATTCATTTTTCACCAGAGAAAACAAAAATCTTTTTAGTGATCACTGCCATTTGATGGCTGCTCAGTGGCCTATGTGAAATGGTCGAAACCAAGTTCCTACTGGACAAGTAGTACCAGTACCACTGATGCTAATTGGCATCATTGTATGTCAGCAGCCAAAGACTGAAGGAGCATGGTAACTGAATAACCTCTTCAGGCTTTCAGGTGGGCATCTCTTGCACTGCTGCTTTCTCTGTATCTATTCGGCAGCCATGAAACATCTTGAGGAAGTATTTCTCCTGTATGTGACAACTCTCTCTTACATGGCAATGAGATTTTGTTGATCAGCACTGATTGACTCGTTATGAGGGGGTATACCAGGCCGTTGTAGGGCCCCTGCTCGAGGCCCTGCTGCTCTGCTACACCCTGTCCCGGAAAAGAGTACTAGACCTCTAGGGTTACCCACAGAAGCATCCCAGGAGAAGCCAATATGACAACCATTGACATCTGATCCACCAGCAGCTAGAAGGGCTGGGAATCAGCAAGAGACAGTCAATCAGCAAGAGCTCAGCAGGACGAAATAAAAGGAGTGTTTACTGCTAGCAAGGTAGTTTCTGGCTAGAGCCTGTTGAGTGAGGAGAGGTTTCCTAGCCCATAGGCAAAAGCAGCAGGTTGGACTGGGGCCTGTGGTGGCCACTGTTGGTAACAGGAGTTCAGGGGTTAAACCCTGCTGATTTAATTCCAGAGAGAGAATTAAGCCCCAGAAAAGTAAGAAGCCATTTTATTTATAATTGGCCCTGAAGGGCAAAGAACTTCTGTTTGAGTTTGTTGTAAGCTCAATGCAATTTGAATGCTGTGATGCAGCTGGTGGGTTCAGCCACAAAAGACTTCGGAGACAGGCTGACCACCTGCAGGGGGTGCTGGGAGCTGAAGAGAGCAGCAGCTCCATGCCAGGCAACCAGAAGTGCTTAAAGAGGTGAGTGAAACTCTCCACACTTGTGTTATGGAAGCACCTGATGCCATACATTAGAAGAAAGACTAAGGTGGATGTCTGAAAATACCCAAATATCACCAGAGAGCCTCCAGCCCTGTGAGCTCGGTTCATGTGTAAAATTTGGTTACAGCTGTCCCTTATAACCCTTTGATTATATGATGAAATGAAGGAGCAACGAGATAATGTAATGGGGATGAGAGGAATGACAGGGATCAAAGGAATAAGGTCCTTGTTTAGTGTAGTTGAACGTGTGTGAGAGAGCGGGTGGTGGGGAACACTATCTTAAGAAATTAAGTGTTTTAACTGATTCACTTGCTGTGGTGTCCCCAAAGAAGTGGGACTTAAGCAGAGACATTAACTTGAAACTTAATTCACAAGATTTCCTTGCTTTATATTTATAAACCAAGATGGAAACTAATTTGTTTGTGTATCACGGCTAGCTTTAGGGAAAAACAATCCAATTAACATGAAATCTAGAAAAAGTTCTCCTGATCATATGAATATTCCTGGTGCATGATGGCAGTCCACATGTAAGAAAAACTATATAGTCAGTAAATAAATGTCTTAAAGAATGAGAAACTGACTACACAGGCCTAATTGTAAATCAGGAGTAACTCCAGTTGAGTCAAAGCTAAAAATTTGATGTGAGAAGAGAATAAGGACTAAATCTGAGAAACAAACATTTTCTTATGCACCTGCTGTTAGAGACAAAATACTTCTGGATGATACTAATCTGTAAGAAAATGGTTGAACCCTCCTGGCTCTGGAAAGAAATGTTTCCTGGCTTTCTGAAGCAAATTTGTTTTTCCATTTTGGTGGTGATATATTATGATAATAAATCACTAGGAATCAGGAGACTTTAATGTGCTCTGACTAGTCTCCAAAAGGGACATCTCAGTGTCTTCCTGCAGCATTTGCCTATGACTCCTTCCTGCCCATTAGGCCAGTTTATTGGTTAATATTTCATGTGCTTCTGTAGTTCAGCTTACTTGGGAAAGCAGCAATATTCACTGGAGCATCTAAGAAATTAAATTACAAACCCTAGAAGTGATGGGGATTTATTTTTAAATTAGGTTCTGAGGGCCAGATGCTGATCTCACTTACACCACTGTAAACCCAGAAATTCCCCACTGGCACTAATGGGGTTACTTCTGACTTGCACTGTAACAAGGTGTACTAGTTCTTTAAGGATAAATGGTACCAGATAAACCCTTTCCAGGTGCTTGGAATAAACAAGTGACTTGGTAACTGAAGAGAGAAAGTGGTCCTGGAAGTTAGAAGTTGGATAAAGGAGGAAAAGCTCTGACATTTCCTTTCAGGGTCCATGCTCAGGAGCTCTGTAGTGTAGGATGTGGGCAGAGCTCCCCTCTCTTCCAGCCAATCAGGAGAAATGCTCTGTAGGAGGGCAGTATATATGCTGCCTTCTCCCTCAGAACAAGGGCCATTGACTGGAGAAGGAAGCCAGGGTCAGAACTTCAGCAAGAGCAGGCTGGGACTGCTGGCCTTGGGTGGTGCTGACTGACAGAGGAAACTCTCTGGATATGGCAGAAGAACTGGACCAAAGTATGAATTGTGTTTATAGACTTTATGGGGGTTCTTTGGGGATTGTTTGGATTATTTTGTGATTAAGGTTTCTGAAGTTAATTTGACTTTAAGATAGCCTTTGGTAGGGATGCTGTGAGCCACAACAGAGACTGTCAAAAGCTTAAAGGGCCTGCAAGAGAGTGGTGACGGGCGAGCTGCCCATAAAGTGACCTCTGGCTGCGAGATGGCATACAGTAAGTATCAGCCTGCTGCATACACCAATGACGGTGCTCCTGAATGTGGCATTTTTTCTTTTCTCCTCTTCAGGGGAGAGGTTCGCTCATGATGATAAAGGGTCTGATTCTGACTGTATGCTGGTGTAAATCAAGCGTGACTCCACTGTAGTAAATTGGCCAGATTCTGTGACAAGACTCTGCACTGAAGGCCTATACCAGGAAACATGGGAGCAAGGGGCCTCTTGATTGGCCACCATGGCCCCTGGTATATGATAAAACAGCCCTGGAGACTGCTCTGGCTGGCTGTGGGCTGCTCCACAGCCCAGAATAGTAACAGCCCAGAACACTGGCTACTCGTCCTCCACCCCTATGTTGTGGGCTTTTCAGGAGGAGAGCATAGAGCTGCCTAGGTTAGCTCAACACCACGCTGGTGGTAGGAGAATTCTCCAGGCACCTGTACTGGTGCCTCCATGTCTGGGCCAGATTCTAGCTTCAAGAAGTAAACTGTCTCCCCACTGTTGTAACATCAGACAAGAACCTTGGACTATCATTCTTTCAGGGTAAACTTTAGGAGCAAGTGGGTTCCAGTTTAACGACAGGGGAACCTAAAAAGTTTAGGAGCTTCAGATGAGTGTCTGGTAGTTCAGATACTTGTGTGAACTCTCTCCAGAAATTCAAATTCTGTTCCTCAGCAAAATAGCCTTATTTGTGAAATTTCATATACTTGGTACAGGCAAGAACAGCCCATCCATACACACGTGTGTGTCTCTCTCTCTCCACCCTTATTTCTTATGAAATATTGTCATTAGTTGCTTAATCCTCAGTCTAAAGTTTCTGTTTAGTGTTAACATTGTGGTGCTGATCTTTCCTGAGTGTAAATTGGCATAGCATGTAGACAATCTACATCTGCTAAGGATCTGCCCATTAGTAACTTTAGAATTTGGTCCCATAATGTTTTTATTTAAGACTTTTCGGGGGTTCTACCTATAACTTGTATTCTTCCTCCATGAAGTCAGTTTCAGTTGAAAGGGTTACAGAAATTGAATGTTTTTTAGGAATAATTTGTGTATCACAGTCCCAAGGAGCACCTGTCCTAGATTATCTTGTACTAGGTCCATCTTCCCTCTATATCTGTTCGATCATCGAGATGTGACTCTTCAGATTAGTGCCAATAATTGACCAGTTGTATTCCAGTAGCATGCTATTGGCCAGTTGTGGCTTGGTCTTCCCGAACAAGACTTTTAGTCTTAATAGACCAGAAAATACAAAGTAGAGAAACAGAAAGCTTTCTGTAAACTGCCTTTTCATTTAATTATATAAAATACAGGCCTTAGTCAATGGCCTGGGTCTGTATCTGAAAGACTGTTCTGTTCCAGTGTTTCAAAAAGAAAGCTGAAATAGGGCATGTAGCAAGTTTCCTTTTGGTTCCTTCTGCTCCTTGATTCTAGTCACACAAGTGGACTAAAATCAATGCAGGAATTGTGGAATGGGATGCAGTTTTCTCTCTCTTCAGGGCAGCAGGTAACATCACTTGATTGTTTGAGACAGTTAAAGGTAGTAAAAGGACAGCAAGATTAATGGGCCGTCATTTCCATAGTAACAGCAAGGCATGTTGGGAAATGCAACCACAAGGGAGACAGCACCACATGTGCCAGCAATTCTGCTCCCATAGCAACAGAACCATGTGGTGGGAAACAAACAATGCTAAAAATCTTGCCAGAGGTCCCTTCAGCAGAGACCGTGCATATAGTCAGCCATTTATTTACTTTGACATTCAAAGTTACAGTGAAAATAGTACTTATTTAAAAAATAAACTACCATAAAACTGAGCACAGTTTATGGGTAATGATGATTACTAAAGTATAAGCAGAAATCGTTAAAGAAATATCCAATTATCCTAGCTTTCTATTTTAAAAACATACTCCAATTACTTAAATGTTGTGCTATTGCAGTTCCAGAAAAATTACACGAATTAGAGCAATCTTCCCAAGTAGTGCTAGCAGAAAAAATAAAGTAATTATAACAGAGTATAAAATATATTTCACATCTTCCGGTTGCTTGAAAATGTTTTGATTATGTCTATAGGAGGTAGGCCTTTTCTAAAAGGAGAAAAGAGAGAGGAAGTGAAAAAATATAGAATAAATAGAGAAAAGCAAGGGGAATGTAAAATAGAAGAGAAGTTGTGATCTAAAGTTTAGATAGGAATAGTAGACTAGAGGGAGAAGTGTAGAACAGAAAACCAGGAGGCTTTTTTTCCTCAGTAACTAAGTTTTCTGTCCAGATCACTTCAAGGAGAAAAAGAATGAGAGCTTTTCTGTCAAGGGGAAAAGGATCTATAATGTATGTGACACCTCCATCCTATAGGGCAGCAGGATATTTTTAGGCCTTCTTATTTTTGGCTGTCAGGCACTTCTTTCCTCTGAAATCTTTGTTTTGGTGTGTTTCTAGAATCCAGTCACTGTTACTACGATGGTGTGAATGACCGCTTCCTAAGCAGATCATCCACACTTTTCTTTAATCAAACAACATACATACAGTTTAACTTTTAGATACCTTTCATCACCAAATTCTTTACAACAGTGGTCATTTGTAAGCTGAAGTGTAAAGAGATTCTAAGGCAAAGAACAAGTGAAGTATTTCTTTGATATGATACATCCTCTGGCCTTGTCTCTATTCCCAAATAATTGGATTCATGCCATTGAAGAAAATTTGACTTACTCTAGATCTACACTGGTATAACTGAGAGCAGAATATGGAACTATGGGCTGGTCTTCACTTGAGGGGGGGGGGGAAATCGACTGAAGATACGCAACTTCAGCTATGTGAATAACACGCCGACTTCAGCTATATCTTCAGCCGACTTAACTGCCATCCTCATGGTGGTGGCAGTCGGTGGCGCGCTCCCCCATCGACTCCAGCTTGTGCTTTGCGACAAGCTGGAGTTATGGAATCGATGGGAGCTCCGCGGATGATCTATTTCTCGCTGCTTAACAAGATGCGAGAAATCGATCTCTTAAAAAGATCGCTTGCTACCCGCCGGTCCGGCGGGTAATGAAGACGTACCCTATATCTAACATTTAAGGAGGGCGGATTTGGTGGGATTTTTCAATCTCTAACTTCTGTGAACCTAAAGTGTCAGTACAAGTGAAAAGAAATAAGGGACAGAGAGAAGGCCCCAGGTGGATGACCAAAGTAGATAGAGACATAGGTGGACAGGAAAATAATGGGGGAACTCCAGGAATTGGTTGGAAAATAGATAGATATCCAGTAATGGAAGAAAAGATGCTGTGATAGTGTCCTGTTTTTCAGAATGAGATATAGCCCAACTTCAGCATGCTGAAAGAGCAGCGAGGCAGGCTTCATCTCACAGAGGCCAAGGACAATGTATCCATGACACTGTCAATCCACTGAATTTGGAATGGCATCAGTTGTATGCAGTGGAATTCAGTCAACAGTGAAATTACTTCCTATTAGGCTGCTGCTATTTTCGTTAATATAAGTCAGACCTAGCTGACTGCTTTCTGTGGAAAAATCTGTGTAAATTTCTCCTTTCATACCTAAAACAGTCCTAAACTCACCTTTAAAATTTTCTAGTTTCCTCTAAGTAAAACTTGTAATAATGACCCTGGGAGACCTGTTGTTGAGGTGCCCAGTTTTTTTTTTTCCAATGAGTTCAGAAATGAAGGAAGCTTCTGGAAATTTGATTGTTCCCGGTGTGACAAGGGTCTTCGGTAGTCAGAATTGTGCTTTATTATTATTATTTTATTTTTAAAGCTGTTGGAACATGTATAACTCCCCTTTTCTCTCTCTAACACAGATCTTGGTGCAGTAATCTATGTTTGTGACCTCCAAACTGATTACTGTAATATGCTTTCTTTAGGCTTCATGTGAAGACATTTTAGAAATAGGAGCTAAGTCAAGACATGGTGTAGCTGCTCACTTAAGGTCAGATCCAGAGCCCACAGAAGTCAATAGGAGGTTTTCCATTGACTTCAATGGACTTTAGATCATGCCCTTATTGGAAATAGCAATAGGAAGTGGATTGTGACAAAGCTCCATAGACTGCATTGACTTTCACTTCAAAGGGCAACTCGGTGTTAATTTTTTATATTTAAAGTCCTGTGTGCCTTAGATCTTAGTTACCTGAGAGATCACCTCTCTGCCCAGAAACCGATGCAACAGGTGATCTACTCTCTGCAACAAACTCTAGATCTTACTGGGTTAGAGCATTCTTATTCTTGGTGGAATTCACTTCCTCAGCTGGTCTGACAGTTTCAGAGTTAACCTCTGGCCAAGCTCCATCAATAGTTTTTCAGGTTTTGCTTCAGGTACATTGGTACCTGAAAGGTCAAAATACCTGTTCATGTCTTTTTTGTTTGTTTGTTTGTTTGTTTTTGTTTTATGTTGCTCTTTTCAGAGGCTGTCTCTGAATTTGTTTTGCTATGGGTGTAAAAAGGGGAGCATCCTCTGACACAGCTAATGGTTGGCTGGTTAAGGGTTCCTTTGTTTTGTTTTAATTGTTATGAATGTGGGAATGAGCATATGCTGCTTCATTAATCAAAATTATATGTAAATAACCAAGGCATTCCTTTGAAAGCAAATTATTTTAAGGTTACTTGAAAGTAACATAATATCCTTAAAAACACCTTACTCCATTGCTAAAACTTACTCATCACTTTAAAAGCCACAGAGTAACTACTCTGAAAAGCCAGCTTACTCCAGCATATGTCCTAACCTTTGAAGAGCTCAGCATGACCTTAAAGGACTGAAATTATGTCTGCCTGCCATTAAACAGACTTGCAAGCTACAAAGAAACATGAATTTCTATAAGTATGAAAGTTCCATAATACATGAGGAAGTGCTAAAAAGAAAAATAGTCAAGCAGTTGAAAATTATGGTGCCAAGGAAAGACACCCCACCCCCCACCCCGTTCAGTTAGCCTTGTCACAACTCTAGGTTTGTCAACATCCCTGTGTTTTGTTGTCTAGCCTCATTGCGGATATAGTTATTTATAGGATTTCCCTATACTTTGTGCACATTAGCGTTTTGCAATGACTCAGATTTGTATTTTGGAATAATCGATCCAAATCTGTCACAATGCATTTATCCATAGGTATAAATTGCCCCTTCTTTGAAAGTTTCAGCATCATACTACATGTTCTTTCTTCCAGATCACAGACATAAAATGAATACAATCTACTTTAATAATTTCTGTACCTGTTCACTAGCCATCCTTACCATCCCTAATAACTTACCTTACAATTACAGTTAGCATCTGTCTTTTTTTATTTTCTGGATGTGAAGAAGTCCTTATCCAGACAAGTAGCTGTAGCTCTGTGGTATACTGACCTTGTTGAGTAGTGTGGTGTAGGCATTGTACCCATCACTTCCTCAAAGTATTTATTTTATTTGTGATTCTATTCTATTCAAGTTCTTATATTACACCCGGTGTTCTTGTACTGCACCAGAACTATAGTATCTGAGCAACACAAAGCACCCTGTAAAACCGTGTGCCTAACAACTATCACTTAAGGTTCCTCTTCTACATCCCACCCAAATCCTACTTGCTAGGTACTGTGTGTACAGTAAAAATACAGTGAAAAAAACCTCTTATTAACCTGTGTACAAACATACTTCTTTTGGTGAATATACACAAATTACTTTAATCTTTGTTAATACTAGTAACATAAACATCACAGGGGCGGCTTGTAGTGACCTCTGTTTATAGCAGGGATGGGGAACATCCGGCCCGCGGGCCATATAAGGCCTGCAAAATCATTTGATCTGGCTCTTGGCGGCAACCGCAGGCGGGTCTCTAAATTCAATAAATCTAAAGCGGCAGCGGGCGGAGAAGCAGCAGCGGCCTGAGTGCTCAGTCCGCTGAGGCTTTAGAGTTTCCCCGCAGGCTCCTGCCAGCAGGGGGTCTCCGCTCCCGCTGCCAGCCTGGGCTTCCTACACCCAGGCTAGCAACAGGAGCTGAGACCCCAGCTGGAAAGGGGCCAGCGGGGGAAAGCGCAAAGTGGCGGCAGGCTGAGTGCTCAGCCCGCCGCTGCTTTGGGGTTTCCCCTGCTGGCCCCTTGCCACCCGGGGTCCTGCTGCCTGCCCCAGTCAGCTCCCGCTGTCAGCCTGGCTGTAGGGAACCCAGACTGACAGCAGGAGCTGAGACCCCCGCTGACAGGAGCCTGCGGGGAAACTCTAAAGCTGCAGCGGGCTGAGCACTTAGCCCGCTGCCGCTTCTCCGCCCGCTGCCACTTTAGTTTCCCCGCAGGCTCCTGCCAGCGGGGATCTCAGCTCCCGCTGTCAGCCTGGGTTCCCTACACCCAGGCTGACAGCGGGAGCTGACTGGGGCAGGCGGCGGGACCCAGGTGGCAAGGGGCCAGCGGGGGAAACCCCAAAGCAGCGGCGGGCTGAGCACTCAGTCTGCTGCCGCTTTGGGGTTTCCCCTGCTGGATCCTTGCCAGCCGGGGTCTCAGCCCGCAGCCAGCCTGGGTGTAGGAAGCCCAGGCTGGCAGCGGGCTGAGACTCCAGCTGGCAGGAGTTAATTAAATGTTTGTTTGACCAAATATAGCAGGCTAATTTTTAAGTTGATGATTTTGTATGGCCCGCGAATGATGTTATAAATATCCAAATGGCCCTTGGCAGAAAAAAGGTTCCCCACCCCTGGTTTATAGACTGCCTGTTTAACACATTCCTTTGTAAAATATGCTTGTGACCTTTTTTCTCAGAATCTCTAACACCTCAATTTTTGAGGCCCTCAAATTATAGAAACACCCTTATGTTGGCTCATGAAATTCTGGTCATATTTTCAGGAGAGAAAAACTGATGAAAATCCGTTTCCTTTCTTGTGCCTGTGTTCCTCAAGAAAACTTTGGCAGCATGCCAAAATAATAATGATTGAACACAAACATTCTATGGGTCTGGGCCTACACCACTGTCAAAGCAGCAACTGGGACTGTCTGGGAGCTCCCAGAGCAGCTGAAGTTGGGATTGGAGAGAGAATGCTATGTGCTCCCCCTGGCCATCTCCTGGACTATGCACATGACCCAAGCAGCCTATCCACCCCTCTAGAATAACAGTTTACATTTGATAGTTTCAGGAGAAGTTAACGCTACAGCGTTCAAGTGAGAGAGGTATTGATGTAATGCTGAAGATACAGGATTCTAACTCCAGTGATCATGCCTGATGTGAAAGTGTTGTTACACCTGTACTTAGCTAAACTTTCTCACTTTCAAAAACACTAGGCAATTACAAACAAAAAAGCTACATTAAGAGAATGTTGTTCAGGTTACAAAGTCAAGCACTTGAAAGTTCAGAAATACTAGATTATGTAGCCTTCATTTTGTTGTTTGGGACATATACATTAGGACCCAGAATAAAAGAGAGAGAATTACCTAAGTGATTTAGGAGTCTAAATCCCACTGATTTACAAAATGTTACTCAGTCTTTAATTACTTGATTACATACTTTTTTTTAAAAAAAATAGGATCCATGTCTCAGTGTGCAAGATGGACAAACAGGAAGAGGCAAATTTAAGATTGCCCATGCCTCTAACTTTGAATGGTTAGACTTTGCAAATGAAACAACACTACTTTAATGTGATTGGGGTGGGTTTTTTTGTCTGAAAATATTATTGCCATTGCAGTAACACCACGATACTCCAATCAGATTTTATGTTGCACTAAGCAATGTGTACTCACACATGAAGACAAAGTCACTGCCTTCAAAATCTTAGTCTAATTGAAGACCAGATAGGAGAGGGAAGGTGGACAAAGGTAACAGTAAAACAACCAGTTGGTTGCACACAATCCAGAAAGCCTTCCCCTTAAGATTTGCTGATAGCATGGCATCTTAAAACACTAGCAGTTGATAATGGCTAGGCAAGTGATGAGCTACACTTACTGTTTCTGACCTATTGATTGGCTGCTGCTAACAAAACACAAACACAGTTTTAAACCCCCTATATATAGTGCATCTCACAGGTCTATCCGTGTACAAACAAATTTGTATTGCTGTTACCAGCTCTCTCTCTACCCATAAACCCAATCCTCTTTGCTGTTGTTGGCTATGTTTGCTTTGTCTTTTTGTTTCACTCACTGCATCTTGACTTGCACTAAGATTATAAACTCTCTGGAGAAAGGACTGTCTTTTTGTTTTATTCCTGCATAGCTTCATAAAATGGAGTTCCAATGTAGCTGGAGCCTCTAGACACTACTGTAATACAAATATTTATTCCGATATTGGTCTCACAAATTCCACATCAAAAAGCTCTGGATGGCCTTGGCATACTTTTAAGAATACCAGAACATGAGTGATACTAATTAAAAATCAACCAAAGCAGCAGTAGCAGCACTTCTTCCTCCCACCCATTTACACAATCCCAGTTATCAAAACTATTTGAATGTTGCTATTTAGAGGAAAAAGCTCTTTCCATTTTAAAAATCTCTGCAACATTGTTAAAGAAGTACGACAAAGTTTGGTTGTCTTATTCATCTTAAGTGTTTCTGATGGAGCCTCATGCTCCATGAGGGGGCTATCACATTGTCCAGTTGGAAGTGCTTGGATTTGCTTCACAGGCTATTTCCTTTGGCACAAGCTGCTAACAACAAACAGGATTAATTTGCTTTTAAAGACATTCCCTTTTCTCTTATTGCCTTTTGTCATTAGCTTGTACCCTGCTGAAAAATGGTCTGTCAAGTGAATCAGATGTCACTTCTAAACTGAACAACTCTGTGAACAGATTACTGATGCAGAGCAGAGCATATGAAACCAGCAAGATGACACATTTGTCCAATGCTGCAGCCCTGGTGGTTGAACAACTAAGCTAAGGGCATGTCTTCACTACCACTTTAATTCGACCTTAACGACGTTAGGTCGAATTAAACGTGTACCTGTCTTCACATACATGCCCTTAAAGCCGATTTAAAGGGCCCTCAATCGAATTTGTAACTCCTGCCTGATGAGAGAAGTAAGGCTAAAATCGACTTCTCTATGTCTACTGTGAGTAAGTGAAGAGGCATCTGAAGTTAAGCCTCTGACCTCCGAGCAGCCCCGCGGACACCCCCCCCCCGCTCGCCCAAGCAGCCCCGTGCCGGCTCCCCCCCCCCACCTCGAGCGGGCGCGGGTCCAGCGCCGGGCTGCTTGGGCGAGCGGGTCAGCTGCCTGGTCAATTTCACCCAGTATGAAATTGACCAGGCAGCTGACCCGCTCGCCCAAGCAGCCCGGCGCCGGCTCCCCCCCCCCCCTCGGGCGGGCGGGGGGGTCCGGCAGGGGGTCTGTTCAGGCGGGCGGGGGGGTCCACGGGGCTGCTCGGGGGGGGTGCGGGGGGTCCGGTGCGGGGCTGCTTGGGCGAGCGGGTCAGCTGCCTGGTCATTTTCACCTGAAATTGACCAGGCAGCTGACCCCCTCGCCCAAGCAGCCCCGCGCCGGCTCCCCCCCCCTTCAGGGCTTCCCCCCCCCCCCCCCGTGGGCTACCTACCCAAAGTGCAATGCGGGCTATGTCGACCCCTGCAAAAGTTCTAGGACAGACAGTGTCGACCACTGTCGACCTGCTGTCCTGGTGGGGACACACTGATTCGATTTTCTAAAATCGAGTTTAGAAAATCGAATTAAGGGAAATCGACCTAGTCCTGTAGTGAAGACATACCCTTACACTGAAGAGTCTGAAAACAGGACAAACATTAAATTCAGACCAGCCACCACCCCTGGAACTGTTGGAGGGACCAATCTACTGCCCATCTGAATTGAAACACATTAGAATATGCCTTCTAAAAATGGAAGATTATTGATGTTGCACATCTAACCCTGCTTTCTGAGCCATGTTCTGTTTTGTTGCAATTGTTAATATGGAGTCAAGTTAGAAAAATGAGGCATTCAGGTTGTTCTGGCTCTTATTAGAATCAATAGCAAAATGCCCATTTACCTGAGTAGCATGGACCAACTGACAAACTGACAGGAGTGAAGACATTGGTGGAAGTTATGTGGGTGTATGTCAGGAACTGGGTAATACAACTTCTACTGATTTGGCATTCTGTGAGTATAAAATCCTACAGATTAAAGGAAAAGAAGTTGTAACCTGGAAAGCAATTTACAGGAGAATGTAAAGTAGAGGAGGTTTCTTTCTCTTACTCTCATTTGCTTTTTCTGATTCATTTTCTTCTTCTGTCCCCTCAACATATAAGTCACTATAAAGCATTATGAATTGATTTCAGATAAGGATTAAGGAAAAGAAGGACCCAGGACAGTTTCCATGCAAATAGCCATAAAAAAGGAAAGGAAGGAAGAGAGACAGAGAGAGATCCAGGAAGGCAGAGCTGTTCCTAAACAGACTGATATTTAAAATTTGCCACTGATATCTCTTTATAATATTGAAACATTTAATTACTTTACAATTTTTTACTGAAGCTAACAGCTGTGAGAATACATATGCTGTGCGATAAAAATATTCAGAATGATTAATTGATCCTCTTCTGGAGTCACACTACCCAAAATATGACATAGAAACATATGATAGTGTATGAATCAGGTCCTACATATGTTGTCTGATTAGGGCAGGGGGGTTTCATATTGGGATTTTTTACTGATTAAAAAAAAAAGTGAAAATTACTTTACTTATCACATAGTAGCAATTATTATCTGCCAGTTTACAGAATAATGTAGAGAGAGAAAGTGAGAGCCATTCAATGGGGTAAACACTGCTTTTAAATACCATCAATATTTGCTTAAGTTCTGACTTGGATTTCAACTACAGCAATTATACTGTGACTAAAAAGGTAATAGCATCATCCAGCTAACTTGATAAAATTATTCTTCCTTTATAAAGACAGTTATTAAAAAAGAAGGTAATACTACTGACTCTGTAATGTCAAAATTACACCAACCTGCCCCACAGCTTGGTGTAGAAACATACAAACTTAACTGATAGTAGAATAGTGTGTTCTAATTGTGAAAAGGTACCTTTTCACAATATGCTACAGAGTAATGGCCCGAAACATTACAAGTAAGATATTCAAAAGCATTCAGCATTGGATTAACTCTGCCTGTCTACCCTATGCTTTTATACTGCCACCCATTACATCAGTACTGAGTGCCTTCCAAGTAAAACTAATATGAATAGCAAAGTCCCCAGTGGACTTCATGGAGTCTGGTAAAACTCCCCTTGACTTTCATGAGAGGAGAGTTAAGTCAACATCAAGCGCTTTTGAAAATCCCAGCCTGGATTTATAATAGTGCTACTAGATTATAAGTGGGATAAAATAGTGGCCCTCCCTTCAGTAAGGGATACAGTGTGCATTTAATTCTTGTTAATACTAATAAGAGTTTCCGTGCACCCTACATCAAGGAGAAAACAAGCTCACCTTCCTCACTTCCCCAAGCCCTGAGATCTCTAATTTGTGCAGAAGAAAACATGGGGCCAAATTCCTTCCTGGTGTAAATTGATACATTAACAGTATAATGGAAATCTAGTAGCTAAAATGTCAGATAGAAGGTGAAATAAAGAAACAGCGTTTAATTCTCTACACCTAGATCTATTCTTTGCCACGAAGGGCACTGCAAATGTCTTAAAAATAAGTCTCGTTAATATTCAAGTTGAAATATTTATAGCAAGAAACATTGTATGTAGAAACACAAGCATTTTAAAGAATGGAAATCACTGGACAAGAGAAGATTGCTAAATATTCAAGTTTCTTCACCCTTTATACTCTTAAATGAATGTACATTGTGAAATACCACACTCCACACTCTCAATGAGCTCACCACGCTGACCAAAAATTAAATAAAATTCAAAAGTTCCCAGGGCTTTTCCTGTGTACCTGGCTAGTGCATCTGAGTTGAGAGCGCTGTCCAGAGCGGTCACAATGGAGCATTCTGGGATAGCTCCCAGAGGCCAATACTGTCAAATTGCGTCCATGGTAACTCAAATTCGGAACAGCAATGCTGATTTTGCCACTACTCCCCTTGCCGAGGTGGAGTACAGAAACTGGTTTACAGAGCCCTTTAAACTGACAAAACCAGGATGGTTGTGTGGACAGATCTAGTTTTATTTCGATATAACGAGGCTAAATTTGACATAATCGCATACTGTAGACCAGGCCTAACAGAGTTTCTTCTTTAATTTTCAGTAGTAATCTGTAATGATGGGCAATAGGCCCCATAATGATGGAAACATTCAAAGTACCATTGTGGCAACTAGCTGTAACAAAATCCTTATATTTAGTTTTGCAAGAAAACAATGTTTCTTATCATATTTTTCTGATACCATATTAATAAAAAGACAAAACTAGCCTTACCCTATCTGGGAATACTGCTGGAGAAGCTTCATTTCATCAGCATTTCATTCTAGTAAAACTGACTCAGTTGTACCACTTTACAGCTGTGATTTGTGAAGTAAATGGCAAGGCTAAATGTGCTGAAAATCCAACATGTTCCCTGAGCAACAAAGGGACTGAAGGCAAATGTTACACAGTATCACTGACAACACCAGTAATGCTTATTTAAGCATTTACTTCATAAACAATGAAAAGCATTGAAAAGAAAAGAAATTTCAGAAACAGGCTTCTCTACCTTTTTATTCCTGCTCCAATTTGCTTTTTCACTGCTGTTTCTATTTACTCTCCCTTTAATTAAAAGCTAATCTATGGCCATTTATGAAGCTTGATAATACCATTTCCCTTCTTCAGTGAACCTTCCTTCCTAGAATCCTTTGTCCTTTTGTGAAATATGTTTTTATTATTTGCATTATTGTAGCATCTGGAAACCACAGCCAAGATTGGGACCTCATTGTGCTGGGTGCTGTACATATACGGTAGATAGTAAGAGAGCTCCTGCCTTGAAAAGCTTATGACCTAAATTGCCCAGGGTGGGGGAAAGGAGAACTGAGGCATAGAGATTAAGGGCCTGATCCTAAGAGACCTCAAGTCCCATTGACTTCATGAGCTAAGTGATTGACCCAAGGTGTCACAGGAAGTCTGTAACAGAACTGGCAAGAGAACCCAGATTTCCTGAGGCCCAGCCCAGAGCTTTAACCAGGAGACACTTTTTCCAGTCCAAATATTGGCCTGGTCTCTCATTTTTCTTACAACTTTTTAATAAGCTCCACCTCTTTAGGGATCTTTCACAAATCTGAAAATTTTACTTGAACCAGTTTTCATTCCCCATTATTTTCACAGTAATCAAATCTCTCTAATAGCTTTTAACAGCCTTTAGGAGAGGGGGAGGGGGACACAGGGCTGAGCCCTGTTCAGTGCATCAAAGAAGCGATGGGGGTAAAAGCGACTAACTTAGAGCAACCTCAGTACAAAGAAGTTAACTAGAGAGCAGCCTTCTAGATTTAAGGTGCTACAATGACCTCTGTTCAAGGTAGTCTAATGTGTAAGTCTAATTCGCCTCTCACTTAAATAGTGTAAATCTGGAATAACTCCATTGGAGTCAATGAATTTCAATTATAGAAAAATCAAGGTGAGTTGAAGGGAGAATCAAGCCCAATATCTCCTCTTGCTATCAATTAAATTAATTGCTATCAATTAAATTAATGTTCCACCTTCTATCTTTCTTTTTCTTTCTTTCTTTTTCATCAGAGCTTCTTACAAGAGTGTGGTCCAAATTCTGCTCTTCTTTCTATGATGTAAGTCTGCTAAAGTCAGTGACATTGTCCTGAGATGCCTGAGAGGAGGATTTTGACCATTATTTGAAATGACAGCAGGACGACTCAGTAGTTACAAAGTAGTTGTAGTGTTAATCCCCAAGCTGTCAACACTCTTTAAAAAGTACAACTTTTTCCCAGGTGAGCCATTCAATTTCACAATCAAGGAAAAGGTGGTGGTGGCGGCTAACAGTCCATTGGTGATGAGTAATAACTTGCCTATTTGTGCCAGTGGGTATAATTAGAGAACAATGGAACTGCAACCATCAATAGAAAAAAATAATAATGTAAAGAATTCCAGGTAGAAATCCTGAAACTTGTTCCTGCAAGTTACAGTGAAATATAGATTTTAATGCCCTAAAGACATTAGACCCATAATGCCCACTCAAAGGACCTGACCTAGAGAAGAAAGAAGAGTTAACTTTTAAAGCACAAGAAAATTAGGTGAAGACTAAAATATAAAAACCTGGAGGTGGTGGTTTGAAAGGAGTAAGCCTCAAGCCTAAAAAGCTGCATTAACAACAAAGCTGCAACTCAGAATGCAGCTCAAGAGCCTACAAGCCTTGGGCCAACAGAAGGTAATTCCTGTGGAAAGATTGCTGTTTCCAAGATGGAGGAGTATGTCTTACCTAACTCTGTGTTCTCAGTTGATGATGCAGTGTTCATAACTTAGGGCAAGGTAGGTGTGCTTAGACTACTAGGCAGGTTTTCACTCTGTCATGGTTCTCTGGACTATAAATAAGGCTCTGTTTTACTAGCTGTCAAAGGACAGTTCAAGGGCTTGTCTAAACAGAGCTGTTTTAGCTCCATTGTAGAGTAATAGTGTCCCCATGTGGAGCTAATCAGGGACAACTCCATGTGTAGACAAACCCTAAGGGAAAGTGTTTGAAGAACAACGTTAAAAAGAGAGGAGCAAACAGAAAGAACACTACAATTCTCACATTCCACAGTGCACTTTGGTAGTCTTCAGGGATCTGTTGTCCTGCCCTTCTTTCTTGAGTCTTGGAGAGGGAGGAAGCTGATATTTCAAGTGAACAAATAAATCTATAGCTATTTTGTTTTGCATTACCAGTTATGTAAATGGATCAGTGAGCTGCTCATACTTGGTCTTTCAATGACCAGCTTTTTTCAAAATATAAATGAATAATGGAGAAATAAGGTTTGGCTTTCTAATATTAACAAAAATATACATGCAATAATCTGATGTGCAACTAGTGGGATGCACAAAACTGCAGTAAATTGCCAATGGACTGTCTGTGGCTAGCCAGTGAGAGGGAGCTTCTGATATTTCTTTTTTTAATATATAATAAGCAGTTTTGAGTTAGTTATTTTTTTTTATCTGTGTGCTTAACTGGCTGGTGTAAACACTGGAACTTATTTGAGTTTCTCTTTTCCTCCTTCTTCTACTCTTTCCTGTTTGCTGCACGTACTTATTGTTTTGCATTAAATACCTTAAAAGCTCTTTTGGGTGGTAACTGTTTGTTTACACTAAGAAAGCGAGGAATACTTGTAGCACCTTAGAGACTAACCAGTTTATTTCAGCCTAAGCTTTTGTGGACTATAGCCCACTTCATCGGATGCATAGAATGGAACAGAAGTAAGATGCATTTATACCCACAGAAAGAAGGGGGGAAAAAAGTTGTACATTAGCATACCAATTCTAAGAGGCTGTTAAATCTGGATGGGCCATTATCAGCAGGAGAAAAAAATACCTTTTAAAATGGATTTCTGTGTCTGCACTAGATAGCAAGTGTTGAAGATAAACTAACTCGGGAAATGCAATCAATTAGTGTAATGAGAGAACCATTCGCAAGTCCTATTTAGCCCCTGGTTAATTGTATCCAATTTGAAAATTAATTCCATTTCCTCGGTTTCTCATTGGAGTCTGTTTTGGAAGTTTTTTCTGTTTCAAAATTGACACCATCAAATCTTTAATAAACCAGACACATTCTGACCCCCATAGCTGATCTAGGCTTCTAGGCATTTTTTGTACATGCATGAATTTTATTTAATATTTGAACAATCACGTTTTTTCACAGTTAGGCTCTTTTGCCCTCCTGTGGTGCATGCCATGGGGTGATCTGAAGATAGTTAGTCATGTAGTAGGGTTTGTCTTGACAGGGATATAAAGGTGTGCTGTTTAGAAGTCATTAGATGACCTGTTCCAAAACTCTAGTGTAGACAAGACAGCATAGACTTCCTAAGCTGGTCAAGCTGAAGCCCCAGGCCTAGGGGAAATAGCACTTATATGGTGTGGTAGGGCACTCAGTACCTTTCACGCTGGGGCCTAATATTGCCAGCCATGCAATAACTGAACTCATTATCAACCCATCTCTTTCCTCGGTGTATTATTTCCTTGAATGGACATGCCATCCTTAGAATTATTTTTTCTCTGTAGTTATAATTGCAGTTTAATTTCTATTGTATCAATTTTTAAATGACCACAAAGAAAAAATTCTCAACATGTAAGCATTACAACCATTTTTCTGTTACTTGGTTAACATCAAATATGATGGTCTCAATTTGACTGGATCATTGTTTTCAGGTGAGTCTATTAATTTGCACTATTGACTGAGATACCAAATGGGAATTACTGAATTTTATAAATTAGCAAGTAAATAGACAAACAGAAAAAAAGAACAGAATGTTTTGTTCACAGACTCTTAAAAGATAGAGAAGAAAAATACATATTACATCATCCATTCACTTTACATGTAGAACTATTTCTTATGGCAAATTCTCTGGCATTTTGAGAATTTTAGGTAAAAAACCCTAAGTAAATGGGCTTCCGTCACTTCCTCTGGAGGACTATTTCATAAACTAATACATAGTCAGCTATTTTTTATGATACACAACATAAGTTTTCCTGTTCTGACCTTCCTCTCATACTTTTAGTTATATTTCCGTGCAACATGAAGTTACTCCTTCCTGTCCTTGGCGTTTATACCTTGTCAGTTATGTAGATTATCATATTTCTCTCTTTCCTTAGTCATTGCCTAACCAAGCTATATGTATTTGGCTCTTTTAATCTCTCCTCTTAAATCACTTTCTCCAGTCTCCGATTGTTTTTTATTGTTCTGCTCTTTAGTTCAGACTTAATGGTTTATACTATACAAGTAAAGTTTCTGCAACATATTTTGTAAAGTGTTGATGTCAATATGAGACCTCTCTACAACTCTGCTCTTAAATCTTTTCTGCAGAGTGGGGATAGGGCCCTGACATCTGTGTGCAAATCAAAGTGGGCGGATTAGCAAAATGCAGATTAGTAATATTTGATCATATTTCTTTTGTAGTTGACTTGGGAAGGGCCTCCAGGATCTTCTCCTTTTCTTTTCCTCCTCTTTCTCTCCTAACACCACAACTCAAAAAGGCATTTTGTTGCATCCACCATCTCTTTCATTGAAAAGGACCAGACACAGGTCACTGCTGAGATCATCAACACCGACCCGGGCATTTTAGCAGATGTCTGCACTGGAGATGGGGGGAGATAATTTCTAGCTCAAGTAAACATACCTACATGCTAAAAATTGTGCCGCAGCTACCACAGCGTGAGCAGCAGAATGGACTTGCTGCCAGAGTACAGTCCCACTCAGGATCTAGCCCATCCATTAGCTCTACCATAGCACCAGCTCTTCTGTTTTTAGCACACAAGCTCAGTCAGAGCTAGCATGATATGTCTGCTCAAGCTAGAGATTATACTTTCCAGCTCCAGTGTAGTCATGCTCCTAGGACAAGCTGTTTAAGAGTAGCTAGAAGCATTTCCACTCTTAAGGGGCTGAAAATGCCATGTGGACAGCACAATGCATGATGCTTGGCATCTACCATCTCAGGAAACTTGAGATCTATATTCTGATCCTCCATTATATTAGGCTGGCCAACAACTTTGTGTTTCACGTTACCTAGGGTTTGGACTGAACCAATACAAAGTTGGAAGCCATACAAGCTCTCTTCTGATGTCCCCTTCAAAACTGCAGAATTTAAGCATCCACTTTTATTTGTGGGGGAAACCCATAAAGCTCAGCTTTTTAAAGCTTTTGGGCATAGAGATGGAAACTACATGTGCAATTGCATGCTTTAATTTGCTAAGGATGTCATGGGTGCACCTGGGGAAAAAACTTATACCAATGGCCACTTCTGGTCATGCATGTGCAGTATACACAGTTGCAGTAATTTCACACCATTAATTCATTCATATATTTCAAAAGGTTTTTTTAAAAACGACGACAACTCTGTGTATCTGGGTTTTTTTAAATCTGGCCTCAAATGTCTATCCTTTATGCTTGCAAAGAGAATTTCCTAAATATGAGCCAATGCAGTCCTGTATTCTTGTGTCAGCATACAGACAGATTGAAGTAGTGGCTCTTGAGAGGTGTGAACATCCAAATGGGATGCTAACTCTGACGGTGTAAATACCAATATTATTTGTTTTATGGCTGATCGCTCTTCACTCGAACCATTAAGCTATTGCAAAACTGTAGGCAAAGTCTGTATGATTGTGAGTTCCTTTGGGGCAGAGATGAATACACTGCTGAGACTATACTGGCATAGCTCGGTCATTGTAGCTATAACAATTGCCTCCCACAGTATAGGCTCAGCCTACACCAAGAGAAGGGGGTTTTCCAGTGGTGTTGGAACACCACTTGCTTGCACAACAATAGTTCTATTGATGCATTCTTCCATCAATATAGCTGTGTCTGTGCTGGGGGGAATAGGTATGTCGGTCAAGGGTGTGGATTTTTCATATGCCTGACTGATGTAGCTATATTGACCTAACCTTTATGTGTAGAGTCCAAGCCCGTAACTTCCTATATATGCAGAAAGGACTGGGATAATGTGGATGTTATCAGAATACTATTACTCAGTTAATAAGTCCGGCTGTTTTTTTCCCCACTGGCATTGCCCACTTACTTTAGAAAGATATTTAAATCTGATATTACTTTATTAAATGAACATTCTGTGTCTTTTTTTTTTTTTTTGGTTTGTTTGTTTCCCACTGCAGTACTTTAAACTTTTCCCTATCATTAAGCCATTAGAGTGAAATATTGAACTGATTAATGTGGCATTTTCCACCAAACTGTTTCAGGAAATGTTGCACCTTACCAGTGGGATACTTTTGAATAATGTAATCTCCTTAGTATAATTAAAACTAAGTTCTGAAGTTAGTACCTTTTCTCCCTGGAGGCACTCATCAAAATGTCAAGTGTTCCTTCTAGTGGAACTGCCATCCTATAGTACAAACAAATATATTATCCACTGTTCCTTGCAAGCAGGAGACCTTTGCCTCCATTCTTTGTCACTTCAATTTTAACATGAATAAATAGTGCATGAAATAATAAACGGTGTTTATGCACAGAAGGATACAGTACTTCAAAAAACTGCTTGAAGAAGAAAGATGAAGTATCACAGGTAAGAATAAGAGGTCCTTGTTTTGCTTTGCTAATTTTTCCTTTTAAGAGCTACTCTAAAAAAAAGTTTAAATGCTTATTTACTGATGGAACAAATGATATGCAACAAAACATTTGCTTCTCTTGGGATGTTCAATTTTTTTCCCTCAGAGAAAAATAAGGGTTACAGTGCCATCATGTGGATAGATGGAGAAACATGATCAGCAGATTTTATTGTTTTGTTTTGTAGGGACCCAAGAGAAATGTAATAGACTTTGGACTGGGCTACAGTACACGGGGAGTGGGGGGGTTGACCTAAGATACGCAACTTGAGCTAGGCGAATGACGTAGCTGAAGTTGCGGTATCTTAGGTCAACTTACCTGGCTGTCCACACAGCAGCCAGTCTACCTTGGCTGCTCTCCTACTGACTCTGCTTACTACTTGTGCCAAGGTGGAGTACAGCAGTCTATCCAGGGATCTATTTATCACATTTTGATGAGACACGATAAATCGATCCCCGATGCATCGAGGGCTACCTGCTGATTCGGCGGGTAGTGTAGCTGTACCCTTCCTGGCAAAAATCCTGCTTAATAAGGAATTAAGAATGGAATTAAAAGTGGGGAAACAAAACAGCCTGGAAATTCAGAGTTACAATTCAATTTAAATAATTCTTAGGTTTGCTGAAAAACCTTCACTCTGTCCCTGCCCTTTCTGCCCCATAGAATTGTGGTGGAGTAAAGTCATTTACATTGTTTCAACAGCAACATTACCGTCTCTCTGGGAGAACACAATGGGTCAGTATACTACTATGGGAAAGTTTAAATTATACATCTCTCTATCTTCAGTAAATTTGACCGTGTGTCTATAAAACTGGTAATGACAAACTGTTAGACACCCCGAGGTCTATTTACTTACGGTGGCTGTATGTAATCCATCGTGTCTGCTTGTTATAGGTTTCTTGTCTATAAGAAAAGAGCAGTACTTTTATAAACTAGGTTTTGTAAGACAGTGGGTTCCTGCCCCAGCCTAGTGAAGAACCAGTGCTATCAAGTCTGTTTCAGGAAAGAGTTTACTAAACTCACAAAAGTAACACAAACCAAAGCTCTTCCCTAAACTGTGCCCATCCTCCTTTCCCCTTGTGTTTCACTTCCCCTCTGAAAAAAAGGATACACCCCTTCCTTGAAACCCCTGCTTAATCGTGTGACAGGCCCTTTACTTTTTCCTGGTGTTTCACTGTGTCATGAGTACACACAAGAGTGGGATCCAGGACACACTTCATCTAAGAAACCTCCCCCTTCCTGTAAGAAGAAATGTACATTCACATGGGTTGCACCAGATCTGTGGTATACCATGACACCATAGGACTGCAGAGCCAGATATCAGTGCATTGGCCTGGAGTTGATCTCGTTCCTAGACTGCAGTCATTTCTCATGGGGCCGGGAGGGGTTGGTAACCAGATCTTCTCCATTAGCCACTGAAATGTGGCCAGGACCCAGGGATCCCTGAGAAAAATATTTGAGACTGTTATAAGGGGTAGCAAAGGCTATTATCTCCCTGGACTCTGAGGCCAAAGGTATTTACCAATACCACTTGGTGAGGTGCAGAGTGATTATATATGTTGGCCTTTCCTAGTCTCATATCATTCACACAGGACATGGTCTAGGCATCCAGTTTCAAAACTGCATTCACTTTCCTTAAGTAAATGCAAAAGTGGATACTCTTACCTGGCTTCATAACTAGCATAATCAGCCTGCACAATTTGGTTTGTGACTCCTCTGTTGCCCAAACTGGAGCATACTCTCCAGTTCCTCCTTCACCACATCAGTCATCCACACCGAGATTCAGAACCAATCTTCTGAACAGAATTCCAGGGCTTATGGGGAATATGATGATCCACCAGAAAAGAACTTCCCGGGCCTGGAATGATAGTAAATCTATCTTCAAAGTACTTGATCAGCTCCCAGGCTCTCTCCTTTTGTGCACTGGAGAGATTTTTCTCCCAGAGGCCACTGAGTGTCAAGCCCTAAATCTAGTTTTTGTGTTACCACATGGACAAAGAGCACCTCCTTCTCCTTCCATGGTTTCAGTAGATTTGAGATATCTGTGACCCTTGCTGCTTTCCTACTATGCAGATCTCATAGTACAGTTTTCCAACATGATGCATGATTTCAAAGGGATCTACCATTTAGCTAACAGTTTGTTCTCAGATGAATGGACCCTATCCCCTGGTTGACAGACCCACAGGTTCTTTTACACATGAAAAGAATTTATTCTGCTTATAGGATGAATTTTCACCCAAGGAGAGATGCAGTCTGTCCAGGCCCCCTTGACACACATGGTTGCTCAGGAAGGGATTATGCTCATTGGACTTTTCTATTGGTAAGGCTATAAGTAGTTTAACAAAGAGGAATTAAACTCCTTGCTTTCTCACCCATTAGTATAACTAAAGTCTCTGATAACTTTTTGGGAACTGACTTTTGGAATCACTATCTAGATCTAGTTTAAATGGGTTTTTAAGGCTGGCTAGCTAAAGGTCAGTTGATGGTTAGCTAAAGGTCAGTTGATGGTTAGCTAAAGGTCAGTTGATGGTCAGCTAAAGAACATTTGGTCTACTCTGTGTGATGAGTCTGTACATTACAACTCCAGTCTAACAATCAGTGCAGAAAATGCCTTAAAAATACATAGAAGATACTTACCTCAGAAGACTTGTTTCTGAACAGGGATGTGTCAAAGGAGACTAATAATAGCCAATTTATTCCAATGAATAGTATACAGAACTCTGAGGTGAATGCAATCAGGGCCAGCGACAGGGGGGTACAATGGGTACAGCTGTACCGGGCCCCGGACTTAAGGGGGGCCCCCTTAAATCCAGGGCTGGCCCGGTACGCGGCTGTACCCCCTTGCCGGCCGGGGGGGCCCCCGCGGGCAGCGGGAGACCGGCCGGGGGGGGGGGCCGCACGATCTGCGTACGGGGGCCCCAAATTCCTGTCGCCGGCCCTGAATGCAATATGTATCAACCCTTTTGTGTGTATCTTGTTAATTGTAAGTATAATTATGTAATATAGTTTCCAAGATAACAATTGTTACTGCAGAGTTCTCTTGCCAACACAACTTCAAATTTTCTTTCTCCCGAGGGAAAGAAAGAAAAGGAATTAATAATTTTTATTCAAAATGTTGGTGATATGTTTGATCAATAATCAATGTGTTTATTCAGCATATTATAAAGATGGGGGTTTTTTTCAACTTTAAAAATGTCTAGCTCTTACCTGCAACTTATTTTTTTTTTACTAGTGCTTATTCACTTTTAGATATTTATCCCTCTTAGGCTGATTATTGCTTACTTTACCCAACCTTGATCATTTCTAACAATTTATTAGTAATATTTCTACATAGCATAGGTAAGGAAACCAGAGCACTGGAACGGCCATACTAGACCAGAGCAGTGATCATCTTATTCATTTATTATTATTTAGGTAGACCCCAAATAACAGATCACGGTCCCCTAATAGTGGGTGCTGTGTAAATTTATAGAATGTCATGGTCCCTGCCCTGAAGAGTTTACAATCTAGTTTAAGAAAAGAAGCAACAAGGGAGTGTAACCAAAGGAGACATGAGCATATGGCTACCTGTCTAACAGTTTCCATTCCTTGGATCATCTACAATGATAGATTATATTTTTCCAAAATATATAACTGCAGTCTATTAATGTTGTATGCAGTGTTGTTGTAGCCAGGTTGATCCCAGAATATTAGGGAGATAAATTGGATGAGGTAATACTAGGTACAATCCTGGCCTCCAGCCTTCTGGAGCAAAAAGAGGAGGCCCAATTCCTTTCCAGGAGATGGGGCTATGCGTGTGTGTGTGGGGGGGTCACATGTCCCAAAATTAGCAGCTGAAGCCACCTTCCTCATTCTACTCCTTCCCCACCATCAGCAGCGGGTTGTCTCTGTCTTGGAGTGTTGCCGGGTAGGGCAGCGTAGCTATGTGCAGTTCTCCACATGGGGCAACTTTTCACACCACAAGGTAATTTATTGCAACTGCCAAATCTGAATAGGATGAAATGAGACCATCTAAAGACTGTGGGCATTAAACAAAGACAGAAATTTGCTTCAATTTCTGTCTGGAGCCTGGGCTGTCTGGATTTGTATTATCTAAATTATTAAAGTAGTCAGGGAAAGAGAAGACTCTGAAACATTTTAGTGTCAGGATTTTTTCTTAACACCTGCAAATCCCATTCTGATTTCATATCAAGTCTCTCTGCAATGAGCTGTGACCTGCTGAGCATCAGAGTAGTTTGGGTTTCCTTCCAGACCTGTTAAAAGGGCCAGAAACCCATAGCGTACAGATGAAAAAAGATGTGGCAGGTCTGGTATTGCTTTTTGGACCTCAACCCATGAAGAGTTGGGAAGGATTAAGAATTCTCTAAGTCCCTGGATAGTTCATCTTGGGCAAGGATAACTAATTTGGCTGTTTGGACAACTGAATATATCACCCATTCATTGCATGTAAGTGCAGGGACATTATACCGCGTTGTAGTGAAATCCCAATTTTCCTTCAGACTGTTTTCTGAGATAAAACAGAAGTGGTCTGTTACTTTTGGTTTCTTTTTCCTGTATATTCTTTAGGCCTGAGTCATCATAGCACTATTCCTGTTTTCACTATGCTGTAACACCACTGAAATCAATAGTTACTTCAGTTTTGGGTCAGTGTAACATTGTAGCGAACAAAAATCTCCATCTAAATGTTTCATTCCACATTAAGGGCATTAAGGTATCATTAAGGGCATTAAGGTATCATGCTCTAATACAAGGGACATGCATATGGGAACAACCTAAGGAACTATTTCCGATTATGGCAAAGAGTAGGTAATCTCATCCCTAAAGTGGCATGCTTGATCTTCAAAAGTAGGTGGTCCACAATACCTGTAGGAGACTTCCTAACAAGAACTTACTATAGGATTTACACTAGGTTTGCACTGGGGACCATATAGTATGGTGCCACAAGATCAGCCAGAGGGAAGAAGGGGATCTCTCTTGCTCATTTCAGATAAGCACGCTGAGGCAGGGATCTTGTTTTAGGTGCCTCTAAATAGAGAGCCAACAAAAATGTGGGTAATATTAAAATTAATACTAATGTGATGCTGTGAGGTATTAGCTACTGCCATCAAGAATGTATCTGATCTATAAATTAATCACACCTCTGGTTAAAGTTGATGGGGGTGCTATCTATTTTTTTCAGGGTAAAGAGAAGGAGTGTGTGTGTGTGTGTTAGAGAAAGAAGCAAGAAACAAGAGGCCTGGTTTACACTTAAAATTTATGTCAACAGCTATATCAGTCAGATGTGAAAAACCCACATACTTGCACATACAGCTATTGTGTTCTAGTCACTGTCATTCAGGGACTGTAAGCTGCATCCTCATAACCGGGTTCTAGTGGCATAGCTACAGCATTGTAGCTATGGTGATACAGTCCCCGTAGTATAGGCAGAGCTATACTGACCCTGGGAGAGAGCAGGGAGACAGAGCTTCTTGGGCACAGAACATGTGAAAAAGGGAGGCATGGAAACTGAGAAGGGAAATTGCTTGCTGCTCTTTGTTTCCTGCAATGCAGTGGAAACAAGGACGTCATGTATGTTCTTTGTCAACAAACAGCGCTGCGACAAAGAAGTACCTGCCTCCTTTCATCAATTTATCTCCTAATAGAAACAGCCTGGCAAGGCTTAGAATATTGACTAACCACTCAGGCCAAGAGTAACAATATTAATAATTTTGACTATGTACAGTAGGTTACAATTTGACTGATATTTATTTCCTCTAGCGTTCCCTGTTTTTCTGTGTTAATCTTAGTGTTCAGCATGTTTTGAGCATGGAAAAGAATCCTAAAGAACAAAAACAGAATAAATGACCAAAACAAATCAGCCTCATTTAAAAAATAAAGTGTGAACTGAAGCAAGCTGGAAATACAAGTTTGCATAGGATCACATAATTGAAAAGTCTGAAGAGAACAAAAACTGCTACTTTGAGCTTTGCTGCCAGTGAATCTGACTAGTAAATCAGCTTTGGATAACATTAATTACAATGATATAGACTCTAGTGTTGATTTCTCATACCACCTTCTATACATCAATTCTCTGAAGATATTTTGACCAAATAATGAAAGTGAACTGAATCATTTCAACACCATGATTGCAATGTTAACATGGAGGTATTATATTTATACCATTCATGCTTTGTCCTATAAAACCTAGATATGCTTTTGTGTTCTAAGAATTTTACATAAAGATGGATGAAAGGCTTGATTCAGAACAATAGGTGCTAAGGAAAAGTTTAAGCTTCTATTTTTAAAAATGCACCAGTACAAATCAAATTTTTCCAGGGCCTTGACTTCCTTGGAAGTATGTGCATTTTATATACACATGTGCACACACAGCAGTGCACAGATTTTGGAGCAACATCTACATGCACAGTTTAACACGTGCACACATAGTTCATAGAAATGTCACCAGCAAAACTTTTTGGAACAATGGGTTTTGTATCTGAAAATTCTGTCATCTGTGTATGCAGGTGTTAAAATCAGTCACCTCCTTTGCACCAAAGTAAGCATTGCACATGTACAGCTCTGCAAATCTAAGCTTCTGCCAGACCCAATGATATCTGACATTAGATGCCAGGATAGAAGGTGGTCTCTTCCAATGACATCTACCCATGTCTATCAAAAGATTAGTCAAGTCAAGAGGTGCTTGCATATCATGTCCCAACTGTTTACAATGTACCTGCAGTTTGCCAGATTCCTAATATGCGGTAGTGTTGCTAAACCATCTTGGTTATTATATTGGCTTGGTAGGTGCAAAAATGTAGCAATGATATATCTTTGTGCTTTCAGTAATGTGACTGTATGTTGCCAGGCAAAAATAAATGTTTAAAGAGTAATTTTGTTTAATTTGAATACAATATAACATTTGCTAAGTACAAAGAACTTGCAATATGTTTGTTTCTAAAGTTGCTTCTTCTCTTTTTTGTTAGCTTTTATCAGGTCCTTCCACATGGCAGGGGATTTAGAAATCGTGTATATCCAGAAACATGAAAATTTGTTCTAAACTATTCCTCTCCCACAAACTTTTTAGTTAGTGGAATAGTAATACTGCTTCCTTTGTATCCATGTGATCCATGGTGATCGTTTATTCAGCTATTTTTAAACAATAAAGTATTTCCAAATGTTATGTGAAACAATATCTATAAATACCTTATAATCTACCAGCCATTATCCATGAATGCCACTGAAATTTAATTTTAACTTCTTTTGAAGATCAGATTAATTACACTGAAACAGAGGCCATTGATGTATTACAACATATATCTTCTAGTATCCTGTCTTCGATAACTACCTGTACCAGATGTTTCAGAAAAAAAGTTCCCACCCCATAATGCCCTTGGATAACTGCAATACACCAGCAGGCCACATTTCTTCTTTACATCGGCCAATCACCTTATGTCTTGAAGAATGAGAGCTGATACCTTTTGTAATTGTTAGCCAAGCTATTTTAAGCGTAAATTCTGCATGTAAGCATCTTACTCTTTTATAAGTCTTTACTAAACAATTGACTAGTAGCAAACCTGTTGCAAGATAGGAAAACAGAGGAAGATCAACTGTAATGACCTCTTTATTGCAAGAGTGACATCTCAAACATTTTGATATTTTCTGCCCTCTATCCACTTCACGGGTATACAGGGAAGTTGGAGAATGAGGTTGGGGGAGTTTTTCCCACCACCACACTATTTTTCTTTTCTCCTCTTATACATTTCTTTTCAAGATTATTTTTTCCATCATTCCTCCTTTTAGTAATAGTGCAGATAATTTTAAAGCCAAATATCTAGAGAAACTACTTTAACATTTTTATTTAAAAAAGAACAGTATATCATTTCTCAATTTTAAACTGCTAGATTTTTGGAAGGGTAATTATTTAACCCCCAATTTTGCTAATAGTTAAGAAATTAGGTAGCCCACCAAAAACAGGAAATGAGTAAACCAGTTATGAAATCTAAATTTGAATCTTCCAAGCTTCACTTTGATTTATTTCTTCTAATATTTTACAAAACCAATTAGCTTCATTGCAGCAGAAATAGAGAGAGACGTGAATATAGTGACCTTATTGTGCTATACTCTTAAGAGAGCTTGTCAGCAGCTGTCTGATTAACAACTCTGATCTTGTTTTGCACTGTAAACATCAAAGACCCCTTTTGCATCTTCCCTTCAAAAATCAGTGTCAGAATCCAGTCTGGAATCTTACTGTGTTTTGGTTGTTGGGGTGGATTTTTGCAATAAACTCTGCTGCCTGTGGAACTGATAAGAATGGCCCTAAATGTTTTTGCAGGTTAATTAACCCATTTCTTCCTGCTCCACCCAGCCAGCATTCACTGTCTTAGTGACTATTACTGCAATTGTATTCTTTAGTGTTTCTTGTAGACAAATTTCCCTCAGAAACAACAAAAAGTGTAGTAGCTTGAATCAATGTAATGTCAGACTTAAAATATTTAAGCCTGTCAACTTCAGAGTATGTCCTTAGTTTTTTAAGACACAAGAGACTAGATCCTTATCAGATCCCCCAGTGCCATACCTCTATTGACCTTGTGTCATAGGGCCTGTCTTCACTACCACTTTAATTTGACTTTAACGACGTTACGTCGAATTAAACGTGTACCTGTCTTCACATACATGCTCTTAAAGTCTATTTAAAGGACCCTCAAAATCGAATTTGTAACTCCTGCCTGACGAGAGAAGTAAGGCTAAAATCGACATTCCAAGGTCGACTGTGGGCTAGTGAAGATGGAACCGACATTAATAGCCTCCAGAGGCTGTCCCACAATGCTCCACTGTGACCACTCTGGACTGCACTCTGAACTCGCTGCTCTGGCCAGGTAGATAAGACCTGGGAACATTTGAATACCATTTCCTGTTTGGTCAGCGTGGCCAGCTCACCTGAACAGCTCAGTCGCCATTCAGAGCAATCAGCAGCACTAGCCGCCATGCAGAGCTCAGCATCACAAGACTCCATGCAGAGCTCATCTGCCCTGGAGACCAGCCAGAGGAAAAGAGCTCCAGCATGGTCCACTCGTGAGGTGCTGGATCTCATCGCTATCTGGGGAGAGGAATCCGTGATGTTGGACCTACGCAACAACAAACGGAATGCCAACACGTATGGAAGAGTCTCCAAGGCCATGGTAGAAAGGGGCCACAACAGGGGCGCCCAGCAATGCCGCATGAAAATTAAGGAGCTGCGGCAAGCGTTCCAGAAAGCCAAGGAGGCAAACGGATGATCAGGGGGTGCGCCACGGACATGCAGGTTCTAAATCAGATAATGGGGGGCGCCCCCACCACCATCGCGCCGGTCTGCGTGGACTCCACCGATGGGATAATCGTCAGGGAGGAGACTGATTCTGATGAGGACGACCATGAGGAAGAGGAAAATCTCACGGAGCAGCAGGAGGCCAGCGGAGAACCCGTGTTCCCAGACAGCCAGGAGCTGTTCATCACCCTGCAGCCAGCACCCTCCCAAGCCTCCCAGGGGGGTAAGTGTTTCTTTTTTAAGGGATTACATGAGGCGTGATTTTGTAAAGGAAGCATTTATTAATGAGTAACTTGCCCTAAAGACTTAGCGTGCTTTCATTGCTGGTCAATTTCTACTCAAAGAGTTTGTCAATATACTCCGGGATTGACCGGAAGTCCTCTGCGGACATTTCAATGAAGCTATCCAGGAGGTAGCGATGAATCCTCCGCAGCAGATTTCTGGGGAGAGCCGCCTTATGTGGTCCCCCGTGATAGGAGACCATCCCACGCCATGAAAGTAGTACGTAGTCTGGTATCATTGAGCAGGCTAGCATTGCAGTGAAAGGACCAGGACTTTGCATGGAGGCAAGGAGCATGCGCTCTCTAGCTCTCTGAGAAATTCTCAGCAAAGTGATGTCATTCATGGTTGCCTGTTTGAAATACGTACTGCAATTAGTAGGGAGATAAAGATTCCCAGCTGCAAAGTACTCTTTTCTGCTGAGGACCAACCAACCTCCCCCCCCCCCCCCCCCCCCCCACGAACGCTGACCGCCCCCCCCCCCAGCCCGTAGCGGTAGCTAGCAGGGAATCTGAACAGTCTGCAAGCGGTTGCTTCTGCTTCAGATCCAACGCGCACCCAACACCCCCCCCCCCCTCCAGCCCGTAGTGGTAGCTAGCAGGGAATCTGAGCAGTCTGCAAGCGGTCTGAAGAGCCCCCAAAAGACCTTAGCCCTTAACGAGAGATTTTTTGGCCTTTGTTTTGCAGTTTGCGGTTCAGTTGGAGCCACGCGATGGGGGGTGGGGTTACTCTACAATATGCAAGTGCTACTTTTAACTTACCATGGCCGGCTGCACGGTGATTTCAGAAGCCGTGTTGGGCTGAGGCACGCATATGTGTCTGAGATGCTCTGACTTTTCTGTGAGCTATTCAGTCACTTTTAGGTGTAGAACATGACCTTGTACAGAAATCATATCAGGCCTCTGAATACTGAGGTTGCAAACGGCATAGTACTCCCATTGTGTACCGTCCGAGACTGCATCTGCCTCCTAACTGTGAATGTATCTGTCTCATAACTTTCAAACTTTCTTTGCCCACATTCGCCCACAGATGAACAATTATCTCAGAATCCCCCGTCCTGCTCCTCCCGCCGTGCATCGCAGATAAGAAAGCGTAAAAAGAAAACACGAACGTGCGATGATATGTTCAGTGAACTCCTGGAGAACTCGCGCGCTGAGGCAGCCCGCCAGACGGAATGGAGGGAAAGAATTATAGAGGCAAGGAATCGAGACAGGCAGGAATTGAGAGCCGCAGCAGAAAAGAGGGAAGACCGCGAAGAAAGACGCACGGATGCTTTGCTCCATATAATGGAGGACCAGAGCAACATGCTGCGATCTCTGGTGGAGCTGCAGCAGGCCCAAAGATCACCTCTGCAGCCCCTGTCTAACCACCTCCCCCCCCTCCCCAAGTCCCATAGCTTCCCCACCCAAACGCAGGGTGAGAACCCGGAGGGGCAAGCTCCGTGGACTGACCCACTCCACAAGCCAGCAGAAGCAGCAGCAGCAGCAGGCTGACGTTCTCGGAAAACTTTTAAAAACTGCTGTGTCTTGGCCACCCCTCCTCTCCCTCCTTCCCCCCCCTCCTCTGTCCGCTCCTCCCCCACTGCGACTGCTGGTTTCCCTCCAGGATACCATGACAGTGATCCCCTGTATTTGTATTTCTGATGAACCAATAAAGGAACCATGATTTTTCAAACAGTGAATTTATTTCCTCTGCAAGCATGGGGAGGGGGGAGGGAATGAGGGTTCAAGGACAGCAGGCTTAGAGCACAGCAAGGGAGCAGATTCTCAAATGCCATCTCGGGCACTCATAAAACTGGTTTTCAAGGCGTCCCTGAGGCGCAGGGCCTCATGGTGAGCTCTTCTACTTTCCCTGTTGTCTGGCTGCTCGTAAGTAGCAGACAGTAAATTTGCCTCTGCCTCCCAGACCGCCATAAACATTTCCCCCTTGCTCTCACAGATATTGTGGAGCACAGAGCAAGCAGCAATAACAATGGGGATATTTCTCTCGCTGATGTCTGAGCGAATCAGCCACGAACGCCATCTCCCCTTCAGACGGCCAAATGCACACTCTACGGCCATTCTGCACTTGCTCAGCCTGTAGTTGAACAGCTCCTGACCCCTGTCCAGGGCTCCTGTGTAGGGCTTCATAAGCCAGGGCATTAGGGGGTAGGCTGGGTTCCCAATGATAACGATCGGCATTTCCACCCCCACCCCCCCACGGAAATTTTCTGGTCGGGGAAGAAAGTGCCTTGCTGCAGCTGTCTAAAAACCCTAGAGTTCCTGAACACTCGAGCGTCATGAAGCTTTCCCGGCCACCCCACGTACAGGTCGGTGAAACGTCCCTTGTGGTCAACCACTGCTTGCATGACCATTGAATAATATCCCTTCCGGTTTCTGTACTCGGCGGCCTCATAGTCTGGTGCCAGGATAGGGATATGAGTCCCATCTATAGCCCCACCACAGTTAGGGAATCCCATGGCGGCAAAGCCATCTATTGTAGCTTGCAGGTTTCCAAGGTTTATAACCCGGTGTAGCAGCCGCTCAACGATTGCCCTGCTTACTTGCATCACAGCAAAGCCCACTGTAGACCTACCCACCCCAAACTGATTCGCGACTGACCGGTAGCTGTCTGGCGTTGCAAGCTTCCAAAGGGCTATCGCCACTCGCTTCTCAACTGTAAGGGCCGCTCTCATTTTGGTATTCCTGCGCCGGAGGGCCGGGGACAGCAAGTCACAAAGTTCCATGAACGTGCCCTTTCGCATGCGGAAGTTTCTGAGCCACTGGGAGTCATCCCAGACCCGCAGCACTATGCGATCCCACCAGTCCGTGCTTGTTTCCCTGGCCCAGAATCGGCGTTCGATGGCATGAGCCTGCCCCATTGCCACCAAATTTGACAGATTGTCAGTTGCCCTACTTCCAAAAACGGCAGTGTCCCTGTCTCTGCTGTGCACGTCCTGGTCCATCTCCTCCTCACTGTCGTCGGGTTCCAGAAAGCGCAGTTGTCCCCGGATCGCATTCCTCTGCAGACGGTGCAGCATGAACTCCGCAACCGTGATCGAGATCCTCACAACGGCCATTACTGTTTCCGTGGTGTCAGCGGGCTCCATGCTTGCAGTGCTATGGCATTAGCACGGCGCGTAGAAAGGGCGCGAATTATGGGATGCCTACCCACAGTGCACCACTCGTAATGGGGGTCGGCGGCGCGGAAAAAGGGCGCGAAATTATGAAATGCCTACCCATAGTGCAGCACTCGAAATGGTGCCTGCTGGGGGATCAGGGAACTGTGGGATAGGTACCCACAGTGCAACGCTCGTTATGTCGATGCTTGCAAAAGTTGTGCGGACAGACACTGTCGACTTTCTGTGCTTAGCTGTGCCTAGTGAAGACACACAAAATCGACTGTATACAGTCTGCTTCACAAAATCGAATTAAAGGAAATCGACCTACTGCTGTAGTGAAGGCATACCCATAGTCTGTTCTCAGTTATGCAGTTTTAAATCCAGAGTAACCGACTGAAGATACTTTAGGGACTTTGGATTTGTTCTGCAACTGAGAGCAAAATATGATCAAGTGTACATCTCTAGAAATTGTGAATGCTACATAGCTCCCTTGGCATGCAGCAGACATACAATTTTACTATCTACATTTTACTTAAGCAACAGTGTCCAATCCATTCAGTTGGGACCTACGCCAATTCCCGGTGAAGTCATTTAAAAGACTTCTATTAGTGTCAATGGGATTTGGATCATGCTCTTTTGCAAACACTCCCTGCAAGTAATAGATCAGGATGTAACACTGTTCAGAAAACAAAAGGCATCAGGATCCATTATCTGTCCATAGAACCTGTAATAACTATAATACCATCAAATAGTAGTATAAAAGTGATCTAAACACAATAGAGGAGAACATCTGGAATATCAACTAGCAAGAGGTTTGTTTTTTTTTAAATGTGAACAACCTGCACATTCTAAAAGGCTTCTGAAATGGTACAGCCCAGTAGAAAGAATCTGACTGGGGCTGCCCATCGTTTGCTTCTAACTTTTTCATATTTGTAGTGGTGCATATATGATAAATTATTTGCATTATAATTATCACATGAATTAAAGCACTGCATCCCACATTTAGCAAGTAAAATGTTGCATATTTTATTCTAATTTTGTAATGTAATACTGTAATGTGTGTGATGGAGCAGAGAAACAGCACAGCAGCAGGAAGAGGAGTTAGAGAGCCTATGGGCCTAGTTTTGGGTGACCAGACATCCTGATTTTATAGGGACAGTCCTGATTTTGGGGTTGTTTTCTTACATAGGCTCCTATGACACCCCACACCCCCATCCTAATTTTTCACATTTGCTGGGTGACCAGACAGTGGCCTAGCTAGCTCTGTCCCAATATACCTGCAGCCAGTGCCAGACCTGAAGGGGGAAGAAAAGGTGAGAAATTGACTCAGTTCAGGCAAAGAGGCAGGAGGTAGCCCCCTCTACATGAGAGAGATGCAAGCAGAGGCCAGAAGGTTCCTGGCCTAAGGAATCAGTGACTTTTATCAGGAAGTCAGGTGTGGTAACTGCTAGGCAGCCTGGCCCTCCATGTACCCTGTTACATTCATAGAATCATAGAATATTCGGATTGGAAGGGACCTCTGGAGGTCATCTAGTCCAACCCCCTGCTTAAAGAAGGACCAATCCCCAACATTGCGAGTTAAAACTGTGGAAAATACAACTGCAGATCACTTTAGTCTTACAAAATTAGTTTAACAATAAAATTGGTGTTCTTACTAAAGATTTTAAAACTAAGATTGATAAATTAGTGATATGCATTTTATAAGTTGGCTATCACCTCAGACTTTTCAAGCAAAATTCTGAATTCAACAAAGGTAGACTAATCAGGTCTGACTTTCGCAAGTTAAACATCACTATACATTTTCATTGCTGTGATCGTTTAAAAAGAGAGCTATGAAAATGTCTGCATCATAACCATCTAGTCAGTGCTATTGTAGCATCATAACCAGGCGACCACTTGTAATGAGCAATTACTGTACAGTTCTTTCAAATTTATCAAATTGTAAGTATAGTTAAATTTCCAATAATTATTTCTGCCTCAACTAGTACCTAAATACCTGTGCTATATTTGGAGAATGATTAACAAAAGGGGAGACCAAGGGTTCCACAATTAATTCCTTATGGGGGAGAAATCAATATTGTGAGAGGGAAAAATCTTTTAATATCTTTTCCTGTCTTTTAAAAGAATTGTAGATGTTTTGTGTTCCATGCATTTGGAGAGATTGCTACAACTATTACAATTACCTCATCTGAGATTATTTTACTCATATAGATTAATTCCTATTGCGCTAAAAAAAGAACAAATTGACTCTCCAGACATGTACTGGATGTTTAGAGAGAATCTAGGGCACAAGAATATGCAGAATAAGTTTCAGCTTCCAACTAGTGACAGTTTTCCCATCAGCCATAGAAGATTTCTTTTCATGTGTCTAAGATGATATTGTAATGCTGAGCATTAAAATTTTATTTTCATCATGAAAAATAGGAAAACATTTTAAAGTATTCTCCAAAATATTGGGTAGGAAGGGAGACTTTTGTAAGTTCATATCATGCAAACTGAGAAATGCTGTCTCCCTCATCTACCACTGACTTCAAATAAACTTGCAAAACTAAAAAAGTGACTACCTATCCTACATCACATTCAGTAATGGTAACTTCACTATACATTGTTTAATGTTCATTCAGTTACTACTTTTGATTGAACCAATATATTGCAACCTATACATTTTAAAAGTTTAAAAAGCTGAAGATGTTTTTGAACATTCTGAATTCTGATCTGTTTTCTTGTCAGTGTCTTACAAGTGGATTTGATGAACATTTAAAATATATCTATCTTACCATCTATGCATCTATACCACACTTGTCACAGTATCAACTGTGCACTGAACAAAATTATCGACATTGTAGAATATAAAATGGTATGTGGACTAATTTGGCTTTAGCACCTTCTGCAATGTATGATATTTAAATATGTTGCAATAATCTAATGAAAATATTTCATTCCCATTTATTTCCTTATATACAGTAGAGTTTTTGATGTTGAGATCCTGCATCTAATTGTATATAAATTTAAAATACTGCCTCAAAGGTGGGCTTCATGAAAAGCTCAAAGTTTGGCTAATATTTACCAAACACCTTCCCTCTTCTATCTTAGGACTTGCCAGTTCCCAGAAGCATTCCTCCTATAAAAACTCCACTCCATTCTGTCAGATTGTGCTTTCTTTCTCATACTGCAAAGCATCATTAACATTATTGGCTTTAAATATTACCAAAAAGAAAAATTCTGACTCAATGCCCCAAGTACCTCAGGGTTGACTGAAACCAAAGTTTCTGGGACACAACTGGACTCCCTAAGCTTCAGGGAGACAAGTATAACAGCTCCTCTGGAAGCCTCTGTCCTTCCCTTATATATTGATCTCTCTTCAAAGGTTTTTATTTCAGTAATTCAGTGTAACTTCCTTTAGTGAATTAAATGCCAGTGAGATCCGGAACTCCTCCCTCACTTCTTTGAGCAGAGAGAAACTCTCCAAACCCCCCTTTAGCATTATGAAATCCTAGTTTCACTTAAGTCAATAGGAGTTTTGCCATTGATTTAAGCAAGACCAATTTTTACCCCCAATCTCAAGGTCCGTGCATCTTTTTTTTTCTTAGGAAAACTGGGTGTAACCGAAATTTAAACTCACCCTTTCAAGCTAAGGTGTCTATGCCACCCACCAGAGACTCAGCTGTCTTTAGGGTGTAGTTCCCCTACCATTTAAGACATTTGTAAAGGAACCATTGATTTCAGATGAATTTAGAGTCAGTGCTTAATCTGGGGTACAGTAATGTTGACACATGTAGTAATGGGGAAGCTACACTGGCAGTTTATTCTAATCTTGCTCCTTTCTTCACCCTCCTTATTTTGGTGGAAGAGAGAAATATGGTAAGCTATTTGTCCCATGATAAGTTGATAGTACCATTATACTCTGTTTTATAAGTTTTGTGATTTCTGAAGCCCTGAAAGGGGGCCTGTCGTTTGACAATTTTAATAAACAAACATGTTTACTTTTTTATTGATGAATGACCTGAATAGTGGTTTCTAGCACTTTGTCCATTGTTGTAAGCTCTTTGACTGCTGTAAAAAAAATTAATAAAAATGCTTTTTCAAAAAGGTTCATGAGTCCATCTGCATGTTTGGAGTACTCGTAACTCAAAAGGGTTTATAAGCATAAATAACCCATGTTAGGACAAACATAAACAATCTATGTTTGCATTAAATACACAAATCAGTCAGCACGATGACCTATGGAATAGTGTGGAATTTTATCTTTCATCCTAGAGTCTGCATATGTTGTTCATGGCTAGTTTTTTCTGATGAATATTTGGGATATGCAGCATATTTGGTATATACAAGAGTAAATAAATCTTACAAACTACTCTTGTTTTTCTTTTGTTTGACAAAGTTCCTCCTCTGCTTTGGTGAGTCCTTCACTTTTTGGCGAGTTTGCTCACCTCAGAGGTTCACGGCAGCCCTCAGTTTGGCCACTTCTGCTAGAGACTCAAACCTGCTGTTCACTCAGCTAATCTCATCACTGTCTTCACTTTGAGACACTTTTATCTGCATACAGCAACGTTTCTTGTGGGGGGGGGGGCCAGGCACACTGGGACGGCACTCACACACCTGGTCTTAAACCAGGATGTTCCTGACAGAAGAGTTCAGCTAGGTCCATATTTCCTTGCTGCCCCAGATCTGAACAAATGCCTTGAAGTGAGTATCAGACCAGCTTGGGATATGCTCAGATGAAGGCTTCTTCTGAAGCATGATCCAAGAGCAACTTGGGAAGCCAACACAGAAATATGGCAAAAGCACAGACATGGATGATTGTGAAAACATGGGCACAATGAGAACAAGGATGTATGCAGTGAAATTTGTACAGATAAGAGGATTCTAGAAAATTTGACCTCTTGACAGCAGAATATAAATAAATGATGTGAGGAGCCTCTTAAGGAGTGGTCCGTGCACTGTGGAATAGTAGTAGAAGAACCAATTGAACCAAAGCAGCAGCTCTGCAAGCAATTGTAGTCTGTTATCCCTACAATGGTGCAGAATGCCTCAGTGGTTAGCTGTTTTCATAACAATTTCAGTCCTAATGGTGGCATGAACAGCAGTACATCGTTGACAGCAATTTTCTGTGTGGACATGGCATATTACAAATATTGTAACAGTGGTTTCAATGTCTAACTATTTTAATGTAGAAAAGGCCATTGTGTCCAGCCAAATTTGTTTGTGATATGCAATTAGTCCACTGTAATCCAAAAAATTGCTGTGCTGAAAGGAGCCACTGCCCCTTGTTAAGGTAGCAATCAGAGTCTAAACTAAATTAAATGCAATGGACTTAACATGGATTTGTGGAAGGAAGATTTATTACCCATCTATAGGTACCCACAGACAGGATAAGAAACCGAGTAAACTAACATTGTGACAAAGATGAGGAAGGGATCATAATGAAGCCTTGAAAGCATTTTAATTCTCAGCTGAGAAGACCATGGAAAATTGTAAATATTATGATAATCTTTTCTCTAATGCACGGTTATTTCTTTCTGTATGAAAGCCAGCTTTTGACAACCAAAGCAGTACTAGTGAAATATTTAAAAATTATGCATTTGTGTAGGTGTGGCAGCTCTCTTCTTTGCACTATTTTCTAGTATTACTGTATTCCTGAATTGCTATGCCCAGCTTTAAAAAGCTCCACAATACAGTAGAAGAAGTGCTTAAAAGGAGAGTAAGCAGGAGGAAAGGGGTTGTGAGAAAGCTGAACTCCTACTCCTTCAATGGAGCTATGGTAGTGGGTAACAAAACTGATCATCATCCTGAGTGGACAGCTGGGATATCCAACTGTCATAAAATTACACCACCTCCTTGCATCTTTTATTGATCCCCAAATGCAAGAAACATCTTTTATTGACTTGATTTTCTGTTAGCTTTATACACAATTAATATAACAAGTGCTCATATGAAAATATAAAAAGTTAATGCATTATCGTGGCTCAAAAATGTATTACATAGGAACAATTTAAGATACGTAGAAAAAATAATTTATTTTATACTTAGGGAGATTTAAAGGTTTGTTCCTCTCCCCCTGACCACTGAATGCCATGAAAACATGTTTAATGACAGTTGTTAAAATGTTTCATGTCTACAGTGATTCACACAATGTACAAAAGTGACTAACCATATGCCATGAAATATTTTGAACATTGAATGGGAACTGATTTGTAATTCTTTAAAGATACGTATTACTTTCCAAAATCTTAATATTACATTATAAAAATGATGAATTGAACATGTTAATTAATACATTATTTTTGTTGATGGATGCCTCTGTTACATATATGCAAAAATATTAATACCTACTGAAATGAGAATTTCATCACAATTTAAATGGATCCATTGGCTTTATATGTCTCTGTATATTTTATCTTTTGTTAGTTCAAAAGCAAATAAAATTTGCCTTAAATACAAATATCTAAGGATAGTCCAAATATGAATAAAATAATGCTATCTTCCAACAGTGGCCAATGCCAAGTACGTCAGAGGCAATGAACAGAATAGATAATCATCAAATGATCCATTCCCAGCTTCTGGCCAATAGAGGCTATGGACACCATCCCTGCCCAACCTGGCTAACAGCCATTGATGGACCTATCCTCCATGAACGTATCTAGTTCTTTTCTGAACCCTATTCTAGTCTTGGCCTTCACACAAACCTCTGGCAAAGAGTTCCACAGGTTCACTGTGCATTGTGTGAAGAAATACTGCCTTTTGTTTGTTTTAAACCTGCTGTCTATTAATTTCATTTGGTGACCTCTAGTTCTTGTATTATGAGACGGAGTAAATAACACTTCCTTATTTACTTTCTCCACATCAGTTGTTATTTGATAGACCTCAATCATATCCCTCATATCCCTATTATTCATATCCCTATTATTTGATACACCTCAATCATATCCATATTAGTTGTCTCTTTTCCAAGCTGAAAAGTCCCAGTCTTATTAATCTATCCTCATACGGAAGCCTTTCTGTCCCCCTAATAATATTTCTTGCCCTTTTTGAACCTTTTCCAATTCAAATATAATTTTTTTGAGATGTGGAGACCACATCTGCATGCAATATTCAATATGTGGGCATATCATGGATTTATATAGAAGCAATATGATATTTTCTGTGTTATCTAACCCTTTCTTAATAATACCCAACATTGTTTGCTTTTTTTATTGCTGCTGCACATTGAGTGGATGTTATCCGAGAACTATCCACTATGACTCCCAAGATCTTTCTTGACTGGTAACAGCTAATTTAACTCCATTATTTTATATGTATAATTGGGATTATGTTTTCCAATGTGCATTACTTTGCATTTATCAACACTGAATTTCATCTGCCATTTTGTTGCCCAGCCACCTAGTTTTTCAGAGATCCTTTTGTAGCTCTTCACAATTTGCCTGGGACTTAGCTATCTTGAGCAGTTTTGTATCATCTGCAAATTTTTCCACCTTACTGTTTATCCCTTTTCCAGATCATTTATGAATATGTTGAATAGATCTGGTCCCATAGATGCCAACTTCCCCCCAGGGTTAGTGGGTGCTTGCACCCTCCATCCCAACTCCACCCCCTTCCCCGCCCCCATTCCAACCCCGTCCCTGACCCAACTTTGCCTCCTCCCTGCCCCCATTGGATCCCTTCCCAAATCCCCACCCTGGCCCCATCTCCTCCCCTAAGCGTGCCACATTCTCTCTCTTCCCACCTCCCTCCCAGCTGCACGAAACATCTGTTTCTCACCGCAAGCACTGGGAGGGAGAGGGGAGACGCAGGACCTGGCGGCACACTCAGGGGAGGAGGTGGACCAGAGGTGAGCTGGGGTGGGGCAGGGAGCTGCCAATGGGTGCTCTGCACCCACCAATTTTTCCCCGTGGATGCTCCAGGCCTGTACCACCCAAAGAGTCGGCACCTCTGACTGGTCCTCGTACAGACTCCTGGGGAACACCACTATTTACCTCTCTCCATTCTGAAAACTGATCATTTATTCCTATCCTTTGTTTCCCATCTTTTAACCAAGCATTTTAACCAAGAGTTAATCAAGTGCTTCACCACCTTCTTAGTGAAAAAGGAAAAATGAGACCATTATTGCTTGTTCTGTCATCTGGTAACACTGAGAATATCCATCCTCTTTGGAATCCCTTTTCAGGTTGTTGAAAGCAGCAATCAAATCCCCCCTCATTCTTTTCTTCTGCAGACTAAACAATCCCAGTTCCCTTAGCCTCTCCTTATAAATCATAAGTCATGTGCTCCAGCCCCCAGTCATTTTTGTTGCCCTCCTCTGGACACTTTCCAATTTTTCCTCATTTTTCTTGTAGTGTGGGCCCCCAAACTGGACACAGTACTCCAGATGAGGCCTCACCAGTGTCGAATAGAGGGGAAAAATCATGTCCCTTGATCTGCTGGTAATGCCCCTACTTATACAGCCCAAAATGCTGTTAGCCTTCTTGGCAACAAGGGCACACTGTTGACTCATATCCAGCTTCTCATCCACTGTTCTTTTCTGCAGAACTGCTGCCCAGCCATTCAGTCCCTAGTCTGTAGCAGTGCATGGGATTCTTCCATCCTGAGTGCAGGACTCTGCACTTGTCCTTGTTGAACCTCATCACATTTCTTTTAGCCCAGTCCTCTAATTTGTCTAGGTCCCTCTGTATCCTATCCCTACCCACCAGTGTATCTACCTCTCCTCCCAGTTTAGTTTCATCTGCAAACTTGCTGAGGATGCAGTCCATGCCATCCTCCAGATCAATGATAAAAATATTGAACAAAACTGGTCCCAGGACCGAGCCTTGGGGCACTCTGCTTGATACTGGCTCCCAACTAGACATGGAGCCATTGATCACTACCCATTGAGCCCGATGATTCAGCCAGCTTTCTATCCACCTTATGGTCCATTCATCCAGCTCATACTTCTTTAACTGCAATAGCAGCCTGAGTTTTTGGTCCAGCACTGCTTCTGGATGAATGTGTGACCTTGGGCAAATCACTTAATCTCTAATTTTCCTCATCTGTAAAATGGGGAAGGTACTTATCACCTTTGTAAAGTGCTTTAAAATACTATGTATACATATTTAAAATAGTGCTAAAGATGACTGTGATGGAAAGAACCACAAGGTACCAAATTTTAGTGAGACACTTTGCTAGGTTTAGGGAGTTGCATAGCGGGAATAAATTGGAGGTGACAGTTTTTACATCTACATTGACAGAGTTGGGGAGGCTTCTTCAGAGATGGGGTGGAGCTAAATCTGAGGAGTGCATTGCTAATGGGTTGTCTATGTCAGAATGGGAGGGCTGTCAAAGTTTATGTGGGGGAAATAAAGTTGAGGTGCTGATGTTTAACAGTGACTTTGCTGGGGTGATAGGACCTTAAGTGAGGTGCAGATTTTTAATGGACTGGTTTTACTGAAGAGGAAGTCATTGTGTCTGTGTGTTTGAGGGGGAGAGGAAGAGTGCCAGTTTTTACTGAGATACTTTGCTTCAGTCGGGGGACATCACAGGGGGTAGGGTGGAGGAGGAATAAATGTGAATACCAATTTTAAATAGCAGAGGATAGCCGTGTTAGTCTGAATCCAAAAGAACAACAAGGAGTCTGGTGGCACCTAAAAGACTAACAGGTTTATTTGGGCATAAATTTTCATGGGTAAAAAAACACTTCAGATGTATGGAGTGAAAATTACAGATGCACTCATTATATACTGACACGTGAAGAGAAGGGAGTTACCTCACAAGTGGAGAACCAGTGTGGATTGGGCCAATTCGATCAGGGTGGATATAGTCCACTCCCAATAATTGAGGAGGAGGTGTCAATTCCAGGAGAGGAAAAGCTGCTTTTGTAATGAGCCAGCCACTCCCAGTCCCTATTTTTCTAGCCCAAATTAATGGTGTTAAATTTGCAAATGAATTTTAGTGTTGCAGTTTCTCTTTGAAGTCTGTTTCTGAAGTTTCTTTTGTTCAAGTATAGCTACTTTAAAATCTGTTATAGAATGTCCATGAAGATTGAAGTGTTCTCCTACTGGCTTTCGTATGCTACCATTCTTGATGTCCAATTTGTGTCCGTTTATTCTTTTACATAGTGACTGTCCGGTTTGGTTAATGTACATGGCAGAGGGGCATTGCTGGCACATAATGGTATATATAACATTAGTAGAGGTGCAGGTGAATGAGCCCCCGAGGGTGTGGCTGATGGTGTTACTAGAGTAGATATGGGGACAGAGTACGCAACGAGGTTTGTTACAGGGATTGGTTCCTGGGTTAGTGTTTCTGTGATGCAGCGTCTAGTTGCTGTTGAGTATTTGCTTCAGCTTGGGGGGCTGTCTGTAAGTGAGGATTGGCCTGCCTCCCAAGACCTGTGAGAGTGAGGGATGTTTTTCAGGATAGGTTGTAGATTGTTGATATTGTACTGGAAAGGTTTTAGCTGGGGGCTGTATGTGATGGCCAGTGGTGGTGGTATTTTTCTTGTTTGTCCTGTCCTGTAGTATTAATGGGAGTAACTACATCCACCCTGATCGAATTGGCCCTATCAACACTAGTTCTCCACTTGTCATGTGTCAGTATAACAATGCCTGCATCTGTAATTTTCACTCCATGCATCTGAAGAAGTGTGTTTTTTTTAATCACAAAAGCTTATGCCCAAATAAATCTGTTAGTCTTTAAAATGTCACTGGAATTTTAAATAGGGGGCTTTGGCATAGTCTGAAGATGTCCACAGGGATACATTTAAGGTACAATTTTTAATGGCAGGGACTCACCAGAAGCAGGGGAATCATCATGAGAAAAGGATGAAGTGTTTTATAGGGTTGTTTTAACAGGTTAGATTTGTGAGCTGAAGCTAGTAGGATGGGTATTGTTAACAAAATGGCTTTGGCCTGTCTAGAGGAATCATTGGCAGCTGAGGATAAATCAATGAGAGGTGGTACATTTGGTAAGGAGATGGTTTTGCTCAGCATCTGAGAAGTTGTCACAAGAGAAGATAAAGCCAGGTTTTAATAGGGCAGCTTTGCCCAGGGGGGCTGAGTCCTGTGTGGGTACAGATGAGGCGGTGACTTTGTGAAGGGGGGGGGGGAAGAGGCATAAATCTAGGGGACGGGTTTACTCCCAGCGGCCTTGCCTGGGGTGAGGATAAACCTGAGCTGTGGTTTTAACAGGACGGACTTGAGTTGCTGATAGTGTATTACAGGGAGAGGCAGGTTTCGAACAGGTGAGCTGGGGGAGGGAAGGATAAGCGAGAAGTGCTGGTTTTAACGGGCAGCCTTTACCGCCCTGCTCGCAGGGTCCCCCTGGGATGGGGGGTTGATCAGTGCGAGGTGCAGTTCTTAACAGCGTGGCTGAGGGAGCAGCGCGGGAGGCGGCGGCGCAGGGGGGACGCGAGACGCGGGGGCTCGGGGAGGAGAAATCAAATCGGCGGGGCGGGTGCCAGCGGCGCTTTGCCGGAGGCAGGGCCATGGCCGGGCTCGCCGCCCCATCCCCGCGAGCGCTCCCAGGCAGAGCTCCCGAGGGGCGGGGGAGGCGGCGAGGACCGGCCAGGCCACCGGGCTGAGCGCCCTCTCTCGCTGGGGGAGGAGGCGGCAGGCGGAGGCCAAGCCGGAGGTGCCACTTTCCCCTCCCACCCCTTAAGCCGGTCCCGCCGAGTGACGCCTCCGTGAAGTGCGCAGGCGCAGCGGCTCCCAGCGCCTGTTGTATCCGGCCGGCGCCTTTTCTCCCCTCCCCCGGAGCCGCCGCTGCTGCCCCGTGCCCTCCCCGCCCCCTGCGCGTCCGCCCGCTGCGCCTCGGACCCCGGCTGCCCCATGAAGCGATGGCAGCGGCCAACTTCGGCAAGATCCAGATCGGGATCTATGTGGAGATCAAGCGCAGCGATGGTGAGCGAAGGGGAGGAGGCTGAGCGGCCCCGGCCCCCGCCGTCTCCTCCGCGAGGCAGGGGGCTGCGCGCGGGGGCCCATTGTGCGCGCGGGGCCCGGGGAGGGGCCGGGCCTGCTGTTGGCGGCGGTTGTTAGGGGACGTTGCTGTCGTTGCCCGGGTGCGGGGGGGGGTAGGGGGGAGGACACGGGCGGCAGCCGCCGTCGCTGGAGACAGGGAGGCTGCTGCAATGCTGGGAGGAGGGGAGGGGAGGGGCTGGCGAGGGGAGACGGTCTGACTCGGAGGGTGGGCTGAGCAAGGGCGGGAGGGGATGAGTTAGGCGAGGAAGAAGGGGGGAGAGATGGGTTGATTGGGGGAGGGGAAGGGAAGGCAAAAATGAAAATGGACCAGGTCTGTCTGGGGGGAGGCGAGGGATGACTGGGGGGAGGGGAGACCCCCAAGAGGGAAGTGGGGCGGGAGGAGGTGAGAGATGGGCGAGGGGGGAGGCGCAGAAGGGGCGATGATGGGTTTTCTCATGTACGGCAATAACTTCTCAGTCCTGTTGAAACCCGAGCTGTGATTAGCTGTACTGACAGAGGGATGGCTTGGGACACTCCCTCCCTCCATCACTGAACAAAAAACCTGATGCTATTTTGGCTATTCTGTGCCTCTTTGCAATGTAAATACACTGCTCTGTCTTTAGACCTCTCTCTCCCTGATCCAGTGTTTCCCTTCCTGCTGCTCAGTAGCATGTACAGTGATTTCTGGAGATGCACATGAAGTTAGAAGACGAGTGACTGGGTTTTGGGGTGATATCCCTTGTGTGATGGGTATATTGTTTGGATGGAGGCTTATGGGCAGGGGCTGGATTGGGATTTTGGTGTCTGAATGAATGGGCAGGCCTCTCATACCTTCAGTTTTGTCATTTGAATGGGGATACGTCAGCACATCCCTGAGACCAGCTGAGAACGGAAGTCCCGTGGGGTGGGGTCATGTTGGGATTGTCTCCGGAAAGTCAGTTTATTCTCTAGCAGTGTGAATATGCCAAACCATTCTGGGGAAATTCAGATGCTTGTCCAGCAGCTGAGAAAAACCTGGAGATCCAGGGTGCTGAAACTAGAGTATGGCTAGGGCATGAGGCAACATTAAGCTGCATGAGGATGTGCTGTTAACTACCTTCCCTTCCCACTCTCTAGATTGAATGTTCTTAAACACTGCATTTTTGTTATGTCATTAAGACTGCCATCACTCATTATAGATAACATCCCACTTTGCGAATAATGACTTGTGTGTGACACAAAGAACCGGATAGGTTACACACAATCAATGAAAAGCCTATCGCAGATTTCTTTATAGATACTGTTTTATTGTTTTATACTTCATTGTGCTTGTCAAATAATTTCACTGAGAGTTCTGTGAGCTTTCAGTAGCTATAATTGGGGATTGCGTGTCTTGCTTAAATTTGAAAAAATTTGCCTCATATAATAATTGTTTTCCTGATTACTTCTGGGCACTCAACACCAGAAATGAGAACACATAAGTCTTGTATGCATAATACCCTTATTAATAATTAGTTTAAGTGATGAAATAAAATATGTAATGATTACATATATTCCAATAAAAGTATTTGATTTCTGTAAAACATTTTGGGTATTTCTTCATATACACAGAAAAAATGTGGGTGAGCTGAACCTGGGTTAGTCCAACAAGGTGTGAGCAGCCATGCTGTGAATCCATAGCCAGATTATGTGTCCTCCCTGGTGCTGTACACTCTTGTGTGCCACTAGAACTTCTGGGACATATCTCGTTTTTATTTTTGCTCCCACTGTGATTATTTCCCAGTGAATTGAGGAAAAACTGGTCTTCTGGGCAAATGGGGGAACTGTGAGAATACACTAGAAGACTGTCAGCATTGGAGTGCCTTAACCTATGTCTAGGTGTAAAAGGAACAGATTAGCAGCCTGAGTGAGGTTAGGGCAAGGGTTGGCAACCTTTCAGAGGTGGTGGGCTGAGTCTTCATTTATTCATTCTAATTTAAGGTTCCGTGTGCCAGTAATATATTTTAACGTTTTTAAAAGGTCTCTTTCTATTAGTCTAGAATATAGAACTAAATATTATTGTATGTAAAGTAAATAAGGTTTTAAAAATGTTTAAGAAGCTTCATTTAAAATTAAATTAAAATGCAGAGCCCCTCAGACCATTGGCCAGTATCCGGGCAGTGTGAGTGCCACTGAAAATTAGCTCGGTGGCATGCGTGCCATAGGTTGCCTACCTCTGGGTTAGGGCAACACTCAGGTAAGAGCCCAGGCTAACTCCAAGTGAACACATACGCTTTCTAAAATAAAACACAAATTTGAGTGGTAAGTATGATCTCTAAGAAGCTAGTCGCTGCTTATTTACCTGTTTGTTTACCTGAATATTCTTTAGGATCAGACAACAAAGTTTTGATCAGTTTCTAGGGTGACACCAAAGGGTAGGCAGAGTCTCCAGCTTGTACACCGGTCATTTTAAATCTTTCTTTGTGCACAGAGCTGCATTGAAATTGTAACACTTGAAGCCCCCCCTTTGAAAAAAAAAGTCCACAATTTAATAATTATTGTAAGGAATAGCAACTTTCTATAAAATACTTTGCTTTTGATTCATATAGAGCACTTGATGCTCTTGCATGTTGCAAGAAAATAAGTATAATGATGGAATAATACACTTGAGAGTAAGATAAATTGTTTTTAATTTTGATTAGTATTTAAAGTTCCAACAGTGGTCTACTGTAGAATATAAATGGAAAATAAGCATAATAGAAATAAAATATATTATAAGAATCAGTAGCCAAAATATCATGACAGCTTTTGGATGAAACTCAACATTTCCAAGTAGAGACATTATAGTACTTTTCACAGGGAAATGTTGGTTTCTTCAGATGAGCATTGGAACAAATGCTATGTTGGTATCTTGAATTATAATTATAGAGAAGAACTAGTTTCCTTCATTTAGAATGGAACAGAAGTAATCAGCCAACTAATTCAGTTACTTAAAAAGCATCTATTATATTTGAATTTAGTGTTCATGTTTCAAAATAATGAACATGTAGCTGGAAAAGAGCATCTGTTAACCCCATTGACAAGCAAAACCTCAATCACATGAATAACGTAACATAGTTTAAAGAATGAGGAGTACTCGTGGTACTTTAGAGACTAACATTTATTTGGGCACAAGCTTTCGTGGGCTAAAACACACTTCATCAGATGCATGGGGTGGAAAATACAGTAGGAAGATATATACGTACAGGGAACATGAAAAGATGGGGTTGCCATACCAACTCTAAGATAAATCAGTTAAGGTGGGCTATTATCAGCAGGAGGAAGAAAAAACTTGTAGTGATAATCAGGATGTCCCATTTCAAACAGTTGACAAGAAGGTGTAATTTAACTGTGTGTGTGTGGGGGGGAAAATTAGCATGGGGAAATAATTTTTAGTTTGTATAATGACCCATCCACTCCCAGTCTTTATTCAAGTCTAATTTGATGATGATCAGTTTGCAAATCAATTCCAGTTCTGCAGTTTCTCATTGGAGTCTGTTTTTGAAGTTATTTTTGTTGAAGAATTGCCACTTTTATGTTTGTAATTGAGTGTCCAGGGAGGTTTAAGTGTTCTCTGACTGGTTTTTGAATGCTATAATTCTTGATGTCTCATTTGTGTCCATTTATTCTTTTGTGTAGAGACTGTCTGGTATGGCCAATGTATGTGGTAGAGGGGCATTCATGGCAGATAATGGCATATATCACATTGGTAGATGTGCGGGTGAATGAGCCCCTGATGTTGTGGCTGATGTGATTAGATCCTATGATGATGTCCCTTGAATAGATATGTGGATAGATTTGGCAATGGACTTTGTTGCAAAGATAGGTTCTTGGGTTAGTGTTTTTGTGTTGGGCGTGTGGTTGCTAGTGAGTATTTGCTTCAGGTTGGGGGGGCTGTCTGTAAGTGAGGACTGGCCTGTCTCCCAAGGTCTTTGAGAGTGAGGGATCGTCCTTCAGGATAGGTTGTAGATCCTTGGTGATGCACTGGGGGTGGGGGGAGCTGAAGGTGACGGCTAGTGGCATTCTGTTTCCTGCTTGAGTAATACATCTGAGTAATAGCTGCCCACCACTATATATACTTGTGTGTGTGTATATATAATATTAGCATAAATTGATTTATTGTGAGTGGCCATCATTAGCTGTAAAATGGAACCAGCATTAATTGATTTGGAGTACTGTGTGTGTGTGTGTGTGTGTATATATACACACACACACACACACTACTCCAAATCAATTAATGCTGGTTCCATTTTACACCTAATGATAGTATAAATTGATTTATTGAGAGTGGCCAACTCTTCTCCTTAATAAATCATCTTATGTTGGCTTTCCTTCTATGGCCTGTGTTATACAGGAAGTCAGACAAGAAGATAATGGTCCCTTCTGCCTTGGAATCTTTGAATGATAGGGAGAAGTGGATCAAGCACTTCTATTCACCTTTCTTCGTAATACAAGAACAAGAGGACATTCTTTGATAGTGAAACAGTTATTTTAAGACCGATAAAAGAGAGTGAGCACTACACAATTAGCTTGCGGAACTCATTGCCACAAGATATCATTGAGGCAAAGAGCTTTGTAGGATTAAAAAACCTATTGACCGTTGACATGGATGGAAGAAATATCGGGTGTTCTACTAAGAGTTCGTGAAACACACACACAAAAACACCTTGAAGAGTCGTGGATGGGATATAAATCACTGACTGCAGTACATAAGCTAGCTGGCCTCTTACTCATGGAATTTAGGAAGAAACTTTCCATCTGGGCATATTCTCTTGCAACTGCCTATTGCAGGGTTTATTGTATTTTGTCTGAAGCAGCTGGTCCTGGTCATTTTTAGAGACCGGGTACTGGACTAAGTGGACTACTGGTCTGATCTTGTGTGGCAGTTCCTAGACTTCCAGTGATGTTACTACACCTGTTAACCTTAAAAACCTGAGAGTAATCTTTGTAACAATAAGTGCTGTAAACTTAATTTTTTAAAATAAAACCATAGATTTAGCAGAATTTTGATATTGCTCCTCTTTGAAAGAGCGCTGCTGGTCTCAATTTGTGAAGATCTCCTGCATCATATTCTTTATATGTGTAACTTCTACTGATATCATTGGGAATTTCATATTAAGGTTGAAAGTCCATATGACCCTATATAATTGTGTTAAGTTTGGGTCGTCCTGCAGGTTTGTGGACCCTTATGGCTAACTTGAAGTAAGAGCACACTTGCTCTCTCCTCTTTGGTGACAGATATGTTTTGTGATTGAGGCCATGTGTATGCTTTGGGCACTAGAGCGTAGCTGTAACTAGCTGTGCCTCTATAGAGCCGTAGTGCAGACGCTTCCTACAACAATGGAAGGGGTTGTTCTGTTACTGTAGTTAATCAGCCTCTCTGAGTGGTGGTAGCTGTATCGATGGAAGAACGCTACCATTGACCTAGCAGTGTCTACACCAGGGATTAGGATGTCTTAATGGGGTAGTCAGGGGTGGGAAAAATTCACATCCCTGTGTCTTGTAGTTTAGGTTGATCTAATTTTTAAATGTGGACCAGGCCTGGTTGATTTTAAGACTGCTCAAAGGTGCTAACAAATAACTTGACTCAAGTTACCTTATCCCTGGGTAATCAATGCTGACACAATGTATCTTTATTCTCCAACTAGTGGCTAGACAACATGAAGAGCTTTGAGGCTGTTACTGCACCTGAGCTAATGGACATGACCGGTTAACTTGAGTAGTAAAGGTTCATGTTCTTGAATTCAGCCATTCTGGTTTCAGTCCCTGCAGACGACATGACAGAGTGTTGTTACTTGTTAGTGGCATATCATGTGTAATTCAGACTTCAAAAAGCACTAGCTTTTTAAAGCCAATGTACAGCATAGTAAAGTTAAAGACGTAACTTGCAGCCTTTCCTGGTATTTATGCTTCTTTTCTATGTGGTTTGATTATAAATAGCTCTTGAAAGTCAAAAATAGAAATCTTCTTCCTTAGATAAATTTTGTTTTCTTCAGTACTTCTCTACAGCAGACTTATTTAGTGTAATGCTATTTCTAATGGTGGGTTTAAAGCTCCTTTGATCACTGGGATTACATAATCATGGTTTCCCTCCCTTCCCAGTTCTTTTTCCTTGATGGAGAAACTCGCACTGTAGCTCAAGCTGTCTGAGTAGAAACTTTTGGCTCATCACCCACTCTTTACCTTGGCCATCACTTACAAGATCAAACTATTAGTCAGGGAGCAGTCGGGAAAGCTACTCTCTGGACCCTCAGACACTGGCTAAAGAGCTAATCTGAAGCTTCCCTTCAGAAAATTAAGATCTTCCCCTCTCATATTATGGAATTGGTGTGGCTGCAGAAGCACTAATTCCTCCTCTGAAGCTCCTCTCTTCCTAATTGCTTAGATAAATACTACTCAAAGCATATCGGCAGATGAAGGGTGTAAGAGAATTACAGGAGGGAAAAGGATACAGGTGTGTGGGGAAAGAGAAGCTACACATACGAAGAGGTGTCTTGTGGGTGACATTAAATCCATTTAGCTCTTACCATGTCTTTCATTTTGAAAGAATGTTTTTATTTTTTGTACCATAAAATTTGACTAAAGATGAATAGCAGCCCTGAACTGTTGGGTCACTTTTTATAGTTTAAATTCATATTTTAGTTATTGTTGCCATTTCATCTACTGGGATTTGAATGATAAGGATATACAGAACTAGAACCAAAAAGAGCTTGGAGCAATTAAAATATGAAGAATGATTAAGATAATTTAATATGTGTAGCTCGGGGTGGAGAGTGAAAGAATAAGAGATGACATGCATCTACAAATATCTGAAGGGTGTCAACATCAAGGAGGAAAAAGACCTGTTAAGCTTGGTGTCACAAGAATAATGAGTAGAGTATAAAATTGCACAAAGGAAAAATAGACTAGGCTGCAAGCTAAAAGCTGCTAAAATGTAGGTCCTGTTTTTGGGTTTGTGAGCTCTTAATTTTAAGGTATCTGAATGGGTTGATGGTGGCCCTGTAGGCACAAATCCAAGCAAAAGTGGCATATTACTTGTCTTAGCAAGTTTGTGATTTTTAAATGTTTAGCCACAGAGGAAAACTGTGCAGGAAGATTTAGTGTATACGTCAGTAATGCAAGGTTAAAAACAATTATAGAGATTTTGGAACTATCCCAGAAGTAAATATTACAAACCTAGGAAATTAAGTTAAAATTACGTTTCAAAGAAACCCCATCATGTTCAGCCATTTTTGCTTGGATGTGATAGCAACAGTTTTGGAAGAGGATAGATAGATCATGGAATTCATTATATATAGGTGAATATGTTCAGCTTTAGCTGAAGGAGAGTTCTGAACAATAATGTCAAAAGAGGACCTTTCTAAAAGGCTACATACAAATGCAAAACAGGAATAGAATCATGGGAAGTGTAGGACTGGAAGGAACCTCAGTAGGTCATCTAGTCCAGTCCCCTACACTCAAAGCAGGACTAAGTAATAACTAGACCATTCCTGACAGGTATTTGTCTATCCTGTTCTTAAAACCCTCCAATGACAGAAATTCCATAGCCTCTCTAAGCAGTTTGTTTCAGCGCTTAACTAGCCTGACAGGAAGTTTTTCCTAATGTCCAACCTAAACCTCCCTTACTGCAAATCTGTTATTAAATAAAGGCTTCCTGCATGCCAGTTTAAATCAAAGTGATTTAAATCTGTCTACCCTGGACTCAACTATAGAGATTTAACCAGCAGCTCTATAATAAATGAAACACAGCATCCTGGGTCTATTCCTCCCAGCAAATTTAAACTTGCAAGTTGAGACATGAGCACGTACCTCTTGTATGCCTCCTGCTCCTGCATCAGGTACTGCCAGCCCTTTTCTGCTCTGGTTCCCTCTGTAGGTGGGCCTTCAGTGGCTCAACCTTCTGGTCAAGTCACACAGATGAAACAATAAATGAAACCCTTCCGGGGTAACAAAGTCCAACAAGAACTTTCAGTGTGTCCTTATTAGTGTCTTCAGCCCAGTCTCTTAGCCCATTGTGTCTAGTCCCTTTCTCAGGCTTTTAAACTATCTCTGTCCCCTTTCTGGGGTTTAGGCCACTTCAGCATTGGCTGGTGGTAGTTGTGGGTAGGGGTTAAATCTGGGCCTGCCCACTGCTCCAGGTCCTGGCCCAGGGACCCTGTACACAGCAGCCATATAGTGTTCTCTCCAGTTTGCTGCTGCTATTCCCTGGGCTGTTTCCCACGTTCGCTCGCTTCTCTTCTCCCATACCTCAGGGCTGAAGTTCTCAGAGCCTCTTCCTCCTTGCTGGATGTAAAATACCACCAGAACCCATCTTCTGGTTCCCTTTCAAGCTCCTGTGAATGGCAAGGAGAACACTTCCTTGCTTCTCTGAGTTGAGCCAGGAATTGACCTGCTCAGACTGAGGCTCTCCAGCCCCTTTTAGCTGAGCATTCTGGGCTCAGATTATCTGCTTCTGTGCAGCCTTTTAAAAAAGGTCTGGAGGCCCCGTTCTGCTGCTCCTTCCTGGGGGAGGGAGTGGTAGGGCCACAGGGCCTGAAGCAGGGAGCCCCAAAGGGCCAGTTATACCCTGTCACACAGGTCCACTATTGGATTCTGCAAATAAAGAAATTAAAATAATTAAAGGATTCAACAGCAACATTAATACAAGATGGCTGGAATAGAGCAATTTTGGAAGGATCCACTCCTCCCTTCCACTCCTTGCTTCTGCCAGCCAGAGGTTTAGGGTTGCCCCAATCATGAGATTACATCCTTGACCATCTTGGCTAATAGCCATTGATGGAGCTCTTCTCCAGGAACTTATTCAGTTCTTTTGTTAACCCAGTTATTCTTTTGGCCATCACAACATCCCATGGCAATGACTTTCACAAGTTAATTTTGCATTGTGTGAAAAAGTATTTACTCTTATTTGTAGTTAGCATGCTCCCTATTAATCAAGTGATCCCTTATTTTGTTATTGTGTAAAGGGTAAATAACAGTTTCTCCCCACCATTCATGATTTTATAGGCCTCTATCATATCCTCCCTTAATAGTCTCTTTTCTAAGATGAACAACTCTAATCTTTTTAATTTTTCTCTGTATGGACGCCATTCCATACCTGTGATCATCTTTGTTCTCCTTCTCTGAACCTTTTCCAATTCCACTATATATCCTTTTTAAGCTGGAACAACCAGAACTGGATATGGTATTCAAGTTGTAGGCGCACAGTGTATTTATATATTTGATATTATGGTATTTTCTGTTTTGTTCTTTTTTAATTCTTTTCCTAATAGTTCCTAACATTCTATTAGCATTTTTGACCACTGCTGTGTATTGAGCAGATGTTTTCAGAGAACTATCAACAATGACTCCAAGATCTGTCTTGAGTAATAACAGCGCATTTAGAACCCTTAATTATATATGTATAGCTGGGATTATTTTTTCCAATGTGCATCACTTTGCACTTACAGTATCATGGTTGAATTTCATTTGTCGTTTTGTTGAGATCTCCCTGTAACTCTTTACAGTCAGCTTGGGACTTAACTATCTTGAATTATTTTGTATCTTCTGAAAACTTTGCTTATTCCCTGTTCACTCCTGTTTCCAGATCATTAATGAATATGTTGAATAGCACCTCTGCTACTCACCTCTTGCCGTTGTGAAAACTGACCATTTAGTCCTACCCTTTCCTATCTTTTAACCAATTACTGATCTACGCGAGGACTGTTATTGCATGACTACTAAGGTTCCTTAAGAACCTTTGGTGAAGAACCTTGTCAAAGCTTTCAGAAAATCCAAATGCATGATATTGACTAAATTACCCTATGATGTGTTGTGCATCCACACCAGCCCTGATTGGGTTAATGAGGCCTTAATGGCCAATTCGGTTATCTAGTCTCACCTATGAGAGGCAGGGCCAAGTTTAAATAAGAGCAAAGTCCATCTGGAGAAGGGCTTGAACAGCACGGTAAAGTCAGTACTCCTAGGGCATTCTGCACCAAAAATTAAAAAATTCTGTGCACAATATTTTAAAATTCTGCTAGTTTTATTTGTCAATAAATAAATGCATAGGCACCAGCATGGCAGTGCCACTTGGTGCATGAAAGTGGGAGATCACCCTGCAGCTTCCCCCCTTCCCCCCCGGTCAGTTTTAAATTAGTTGCCTTTCAGTCACACTGTATGTCCCCTACTACTGGTGTTATGAGACAGAGAGATCTACCTTCTCTGTGCCATTTATTGTTTTATATACTTTTATCATCTCTCTTTGAATTTCTCGCTTTTCCAAGATAAAAACTCCCATTGTTATCATTCTCTCCAAGTTTTTCCATTGGAGGGATAGCCCAGTGGTACAATTCAGTACACGCACTTACTCAGCATCACCGACTGAATTTAGGAGTTAGTTGTTTAATGTAGCCCAAGGGTTTTTGCAATTTCTCCTTATTCCTAAACTTTCTCCTGCACTATTATCCAGTCTCCAAAAAATTCTCTGAATATTGCACTTGCCTTATCTGCTCACATGTTTTCAGGCTTTCCTTACTGTGTCTGGGAAATGAAGGGAGTGTGGCTGACATTCTTCATTTTTACACCTAGGGTGTTAGTAACATCTGTTGGAAGAATGTGGCTAAAAGCTAAGCTAACTGTATTTTAAATCCACATGCCATGTACAATGTGTAGCTATGAGAGGTATAGTACAAGTACTGCAGCTTGCTGGAAGTAACGTTCCCTTACGCTGTGCAACATAAGTTTATTTATACAGATAACAGGCATTCTAAATAACTTTTCTGTTAGACTGAGATCTGTAGCAGTGTGACTTTCTGGGAAGTTGTTGGGCTGTAATGTGAATCACAATCCTGTGATTATAGGAAACAGAAATTGAAGAAACATTGTTTGAAATCCTAGTGCATCTGGAACAGCTGCTCCATTTTTTTTCCTTTTGGAGATAACTGTGTTGTAGAAAATGATTCATTATCTAATTTTTTTCTATCTTTTCCCTGTCAAATGCATTTTAATAAAAATCCTTATATTTGAGATTTTAAATACTCTGACTCCAGAAAATGGACTTTGAATCAAGGACTGATGCCTTTCAACAACTCTCTGCAGATTCATTTGACTATTGTGCTTCAGCATGTGAAATTGAATCTCACTTTATATGCGAGACAAAGTTTATGCCAGCCTAATTGGTTACTGGCATTTCTTAGTCTCACAGCTGCTGTATTCAGCTGTGTACTAGAAAAATATAATGGAATAGTGTTTACAGAGAGCAAGAGGTAATTGTAAAGGTATAAAACTTTCCAACAGTTTTTTGTTGTAAAACGGGTAAATTTTGAGCAGTAAACTGAGTGGTACCAATTTTTATGTTACACTATATGCTTGCTAGTTTAGCTGGGAATATTTAGAAGCTAGACATAACTTTTTTGTCTTGTTATTTATTGAATCCTAGTGTAAATTTTTTTGCCACAAAGCAGATCATGATTGGCATAGAGTTGGAATGAGTATTGTGGTGTTTTTATTATGGTCTGCTGGCTTCTGTTTGTGAGAAAATTCGATCTTCTCCATTTCGGGACTAGGCTGCTTTGATCCTCTTTTATTTATTATGGCAAAGATAAAACTTCTGGCTCTTGGATGACCTAATGTGGAATAGACTCCTAGTTTAATAAATAATGCCTCCTTGAATGGCCCATTGATTAAGTTTTGAGAACTGCTTTTCCTTCAAGACTTACAAAATACGGTTTTGTATTGAAGATGAGTTGTCACAGGCCATGCTTTCCCTCTAATATCCCCCTCTGTGGTCAAATGTGGCATTGCAGGCTCTTCCTACTTCAGTTTCCTCTCAGTAGCATATTTTGTCTCTCCCAAGGATTTCCATGGCTCAGCCCTCTGTCTGGGTCGCTCTGAGGTCAGTCACCTTCTGGTGTAATTAGAGTCCAAAGAAATGGTTCTTCTGCCCCACTTGGGTGACCAGACAGCAAATGTGAAAAACCAGGAGAGAGGTTGGGGGCTAATAGGAGCCTACATAAGAAAAAGATCCAAATTTGGGACATCTGGTCACCCTAGCCTCACTTGAGCCCCTCTTCAACCCACCCATCTGACTCAGTTTGTGTCTGTACTCTGTGATAGAGCTTGATTCTCAGGCTGCTTCTCTGGAGTCCCCTTACAGTTTTGTCCCCTATAGGTTGCATTTCAGTCTTCCCCACTCTAGGATAGAGCATGGACTCCCAGGCTATTTTGCTAAAGTCGTTCTAGACTGTACTTCAGGGCCTTCCGAAGGAGCCCAACTTGCTCCCTGTGGTTTTCTCCTAGGCATTTTCTCATACCTTTATGAGTTCCAGGTGTTTGTCACCTGACCCCAGTTAGTTCAGCTCCCTTAGATTGGGGGAGCCAGTTAATTATAGCACAGGCGGAGCTGATTGAACCCAGGCCTACTGGACCTTAAAGGGATAGGCCACCCTGTTACACAGTTATATCGAATACTACTTTTCTTTTCTTCAGACGGAAGAGAGAGCAGTTCTAAAATATCAGCCAGTGAACAGATAATCCTATCATGTCTCACTATTTAATTAACTAACAAACTTTTCATTTCCAAGTTGTCTCCTTACTCTAGACTGGCAAATGGACTAAACATTACATTTTCTATGGTCTCAGAGGTACTATTTAATCTCAATAAGTATTCTTTTCCAATCTTAAAACACTGGTGAAAAGTATTAAGGATTTGTAAAGAAAGGCTGATTGAGCTTTGCAAATCAACCCCCAAAACACTCTCTGTAATGTACACCTAGCAGAGATAACACCTTTACAAACAAAAACAGATATTACTCACTTTACCAAGAAAACAGATAACTAGTTAAACCAGTTTTGAAAGAAAATCCGTTTGCAAGAGTTCAAATTGTTACAGGTCATTAACTAACTGTGTATGAAAATCTCGTGGAGAACAGTATCTGTTATTTCACACCAGACTTTCCATAGAGGTGCTTGCCAGAGCAAGTGAAATAGATTAGGATTGTGTTGTCTCTGTCTATTTTGTTCCTATAGGAAGTCCTGCTCTTGCAATTAGTCCCGGGAAATTATTTATAGGAACATCGGTATGACTGCTACAATTGTGTGATTTCTGTTGTGGGGTGTAACAGGGTGGCTCATCCCTTAATGCATGGGAATAGCCAACCCTGATTACAGAATGAACTATTCATGGAGGAGATCAGGGTGATTGCCCTATAAAGAGCAGCAGGAAATTATAGAGAAATTGTGGAGTGTGTAAATGGCCCTCAGGGTATGTTTACATTACTCGTTGGATTGGCTGGGTCTATCTATCATAGGGTCGATTTATCGCATCTAGACAGGACGCAATATGATCCCTGCGTGCTCTCCTGTCGACTCTGGTACTCCACCACTGCGAGAGGCACAGGCAGAGTCAACGGGGGAGCAGCAGCAGTTGACTCAGCGCCCTGAAGACGCTGCAGTAAGTCTATCTAAATACGTCAACTTCAGCTACGCTGTTCCCCTAGCTGATTTTTTTTTAAAAATCTTTTGCTAAGTGCTTTGATAAATATAGTTCTTCTTGGAGTGATTGCTCACATGCATTCCACTATAGGTTAGGTACGCGCAGCGTGCCTGGTTGCCGGGTAGATTTTCCCCTAGCTGCAGACTGGGTGAGCAGGGAGCCCCCTGGAGTGGCGCCACTGCGGCACTCTATAAGTACCCCTGCGACACAGTCTGGCCCTCAGTTCCTTCTTTACCGCTCATGCTGGTAGTCGGAAGAGGAGTTCTGCTTTTCAGCATTCTCCTTATCTCCTAGCTAGTCGATTGTTCTCTTAATTGTTCGTTGTTAGCAGTTGTTGTTAGTTAGTTTACATAGCCTTTGTAGTGTAAATAGTCAAGTGCAGGGGTTTTTCCCTGCTGCCAGAGCCTCTGTCTTCAAGGCTCCGGGATTCAAGCACTCAGAGTGTGGGAAGCCTATGCCTGTGGGGGATCCACACTCTAAGTGCCTCTCAAGTGCCTGGTAAGTGCACTTGGCAGTTTCTTCCTAGATCTGCAGTACCTTCAGCCCAGGACCCGCAAAGACAGGCGGGGAGCCGACCTGAGGAAGAACCGCCAGCACCCGCACCGCTGACTCCGGCGCCGCAGGAGGCCCCGTCGAGTCCGGTGCCAGTGGTCTTGCCACTTGGGGTGCCAACTCCGCAGCAGCTTCCCTCCACGATGGAGGCGTGTACTGCTGCGAGAGGGTTGCTTGCCGGGGACGCCCCGCAGCAACAAGTCCGGTCGACGGGCAGGCCGCCCATGACCGAGGCAGAGATCGCGTGTCGGAGCCCGGCAGGCCATGGACACCGCTCGATCTCGCGGCGCCGACCAGACTCCCGGGGGCTCCGGTCGCAGTCTCGGCGCCGCAAGGAGTTGAGACCCTGCTCAAGGCCTCCTCCTGGCCATTCGCGCCACTCGCGCTCTGGCCGCCGATCAGAGTCCCTGCACCCTGGTAGGGGCCGGTCGTACTCTCGGCACCGGTCGCACTCCCGGCACCGAACCCCGTCGCGGCACCGAAGGTCCTCCCGGTACCGATCATCGTCTCGGCACCGAGACTCCCCGAGGCGGCACCGTTCAGGTAGCCACGATTCCTCGGATGGGCACCATACCGCCCGGTACCGGTCGAGAAGCCCACGGCACCGGGAGTGTAGAGAGCGGCACCGGACCCCGTCGCGGCGCCGAAGGTCCCCCCGGTACCGATCATCGTCTCGGCACCGAGACTTCCCGAGGCGGCACCGTTCGGCTAGCCACGACTCCTCGGATGGTCACCTTACCGCCCGGCACCGGTCGAGAAGCCCACGGCACCGGGAGCGTCGAGAGTCCGCCGGCACGCGGTCCCCTCGCTCGGCGGGACAAGCCCAGGTCACCCAGAACCCTGCCTGGTCAGAGTGGGCGGCATGGGGGTACGATCGGCCCCGGGAAACCCAGTCTGAACCCGGGTTCCCGGTGAGCTCAGAGGGTCCAGTGGACGTGCTGGCAGGACCATCATCGGCAGTCCAGCCCTCCACGGCACGTAGCCCTATGGAGCCGGGTCCCTATGCCTCCCCCGTAGGGGTAGAGGCAGTGGCGGGCACTTCATCAACTAGCACGCCCGCCTTGGACCTCTCCAGTTACCAACATCTCCTCCAGGCAGTTGCTAAAAACATGAACCTGCCTTTGGAAGAGGTCCCAGTGGTGGACGACCCGGTCACCACCATGTCAACTAAGGGCACTCCGGCATGGGTGGCAGTGCCGTTCATTAATACTATTAAACTCCACACGGTGGCAATTTGGAAGACCCCCGCCTCTATCTCCCCCACTGCTCGTGGGGTGGAGAAGCGTTATTTTGTCCCAGCCAAGGGATATGAATACTTGTATGTTCACCCCACGCCCTCCTCCCTGGGGGTGGACTCTGTTAATAACAAGGAGCGCCACGGGCAGGAGGCGCAGGTCCTCAAGGCCAAAGAGGCCAAAAGGTTGAACCACTTCGGCAGGCAAGTTTATTCCTCCGGGGGCCTACAACTCAGAGTCGCCAACCAGCAGGCACTCCTGAGTAGACACCATTTCGACACGGGGGAGGCCCTTACTAAATTTGAGACTGCTCTCCCGCAGGAGGGCAAACAGGAGTCCAGGGCCCTATTGCCCCAAAGCAGGGACATATCTCGTCATGCCCTGCAAGCGACCCTGGACTCGGCCGATTCTGCGGCCCGGACAATGGCCCCGGACAATGGCCGGACAATGGCATAGCCCTCCGCCGGGCAGCATGGCTCTCGTCATCCAACCTAGCCCCGGCCATGCAATTTAAAATCCAGGACCTCCCCTTTGAGGGACAGTCCCTCTTCTCGGAGGATACGGATGCCCGTCTCCAGGCCCTCAAGGACAGGCGGGTAACCCTCAAAGGCCTGGGCATGCACACCCCAGGCCCACAGAGGCGTCCCTTCATCCCGCCACGCAGGAAATTCTTCCCACCTGCGCGCCCGCCCAAGGACTCCTCCCTCAGGAGAAGCCGCCCTTACCGCCGGCGGCAAGGGCTTAGGCAGGGCGGAAAAAACAAGGCTCTAAGCCTTCCCAGGGGCCCAAATCCAACTTTGATGGTGCGCCCGGGGGCAGTTCACCAATCATAAACCTGGATCCTCCCTTCGGAGACCGTCTGTCCTACTTCCGCCGTGCATGGTCGGACATTACATCAGACCAGTGGGTCCTCCGCACGGTGGAGGTGGGATATTCGCTCCAGCTCTCCTCCACTCCTCCCACCCACCCACCCTCCTCGTCCCTCTTCAGGGACCCCTCTCACGAGCAACTCCTCGTACAGGAGGTGAGGTCGCTCCTCGCACTGGGAGCCATCGAGCCCGTACCGCAGGAGTTCAGGGGGAAGGGGTTCTACTCCCGCTACTTCCTGATCCCCAAGGCGAAGGGGGGCCTCCGGCCCATCCTGGACCTGCGCGAACTCAACACCTACATGATCAGGTTCAAGTTCCGCATGGCCACCTTGGGCACTATCATTCCCTCTCTGGATCCGGGAGACTGGTTCGCTGCCCTCGATATGAAGGACGCTTACTTTCACGTGAGCATCAAACCCTCACACAGGCGTTACCTCCGCTTCCTGGTAGCGGGGGAACACTATCAGTTTGCCGTCCTGCCCTTCGGCCTGTCCACCGCACCCAGGGTGTTCACAAAGTGTATGGCGGTAGTAGCGGCATTCCTTCGGCGCCGCGGGGTACACTTATACCCGTACCTCGACGATTGGTTGATCCGAGGCACCTCCAGGGACCAAGTGTCAGCTCACGTGCGGCTCATTATCAGCACGTTCGACCGCTTGGGAATCCTTCTCAACAGAGAGAAGTCCACCCTGGAGCCTACCCAGAACATAGAGTTCATAGGAGCCCTACTAGACTCCACGGTAGCAAGGGCATCCCTGCCCCAGCCTCGGTTCCTCACTATCCAGTCTGCCATCAGACAGCTACGCAACTGTCCGATGACTACGGTCAAGGTCTTTCTCAGCCTGCTAGGTCATATGGCATCGTGCACTCATGTCATACAGCACGCCAGACTAAGGCTACGCCCACTGCAGTCGTGGCTCGCGGTGGCCTACAGACCGAGAAGGGACAGTATGGACGCCCTCCTCTCCATCCCCAGAGCCACCCTATCCGCTCTGGCTTGGTGGGAAGACCAGGACAATGTGTGCCAAGGGGTCCCCTTCCTTCCCCCCAGCCCGTCCATGTCCCTGGTGACGGACGCTTCGTCCCTCGGGTGGGGAGCTCACCTAGGGGAACTCAGGACCCAGGGCCGCTGGTCGGAGTCAGACCTCTGCCTCCACATCAATGTCAGGGAGCTGAGGGCCGTCCGGCTCGCGTGCCAGGCGTTCCGGGACACATTACGGGGTCACTGTGTAGCGGTGCTGACAGACAACACCACAGCCCAGTACTACATAAACAAGCAAGGCGGGGCCCGCTCCAGCCCCCTGTGTCAAGAGGCGATTCTCCTATGGGAGTTTTGCATAGCACACGCTATTCACCCGGTGGCCTCCTTCCTTCCCGGAATCCAGAACACCCTGGCGGACCACCTCAGCAGATCCTTTATGGCCCACGAGTGGTCCCTTCGGCCAGATGTCATCCGGCCGATCTTCCTGAGGTGGGGGTTTCCCCACATTGATCTCTTCGCCTCCAGACAGAACAGGAAGTGCCTCCAGTTCTGCTCCTTTCGAGGCAGCTCCCGGGGATCCCTGACAGATGCCTTTCTCCTACCCTGGACTGGGCACCTGTTCTACGCGTTCCCTCCGATCCCGCTTCTCCACAAGGTGATCCTGAAGATCAGATGGGACAGGGCACACGTCATCCTCATAGCCCCGGCCTGGCCCAGGCAATGCTGGTATGCGTCCCTCCTCCGGCTGTCCAGGGCCCCGCCCATCAGCCTCCCGATGTGGCCAGACCTGATCTCCCAGGATCACGGTCGCCTCCTGCACCCGGACTTGCGGTCCCTTCACCTCACAGCGTGGTTACTCCATGGCTGAGAGGTCCTGAGCTCTTATGCTCAGCCGAGGTGCAGGATATCCTTCTGGGTAGTAGGAAACCATCCACCAGAAGTACCTATACCGCCAAGCGGACCCGTTTCTCTGCCTGGTGCACACAACATGACATCGTTCCAAGTGAGGCTACTATCCCACGCATATTGGACTACCTCTTAGGCCTCAGAAATCAGGGCCTTTCTACCTCTACTATCCGGGTTCACCCCGCTGCCATATCGGCTTTCCATCCGGGTCAGTCGAACCACTCAGTCTTCTCCGACCCTGTGGTATACCGTTTCCTTAAGGGTCTAGATAAGCTGTATCCGAGCGTCAAGCGTCCCATTCCACCTTGGGATCTCAACCTTGTGCTCTCACGCCTCGCGATGCCCCCGTTCGAGCCCCTCGCCACGTGTTCCTTACTACACCTTTCCTGGAAGGTGGCATCCCTAGTAGCTATCACCTCGGCTCGTAGAGTGTCAGAGATCCGTGCACTGACCTCCGAGCCGCCCTACACTATCTTCCATAAGGACAAGGTACAGCTACGTCCCCACCTGGCCTTCCTGCCTAAGGTGGTCTCTCCCTTCCATGTTAATCAAGACATTTGTCTCCCAGTCTCTTATCCTAAGCCACACACCTCTGGAAGGGAACAGCAATTACACACGTTGGACGTTAGGAGGGCTCTTGCTTTTTATTTAGATAGAATAAAGCAATTCAGGAAACAACCCAACTTTTCGTGACAGTTGCGGAGAGGATGAAGGGCCAGCCAGTTTCAGCCCAAAGGCTCTCCCCCTGGATTACCTCGTGCATTCACACCTGTTATGAACTCGCGGACAAGCCGCTTGAGAGAGTAACAGCACACTCCACGAGAGCGCAGGCGTCCTCTGCGGCCTTCCGGGAGGGAGTCCCTATTACGGACATTTGCAGGGCGGCTACCTGGTCCTCCGTCCACACCTTCGCCGCCCACTACGCCATAGTCCAGCAGACCAGGGACGATGCGGCGTTTGGGTCAGCGGTCTTACGATCAGCAATGGGTCAACCCGACCCCACCTCCTAGGTATTGCTTGCAGTCACCTATAGTGGAATGCATGTGAGCAATCACTCGAAGAAGAAAACAAAGTTACTTACCTGTAACTGTTGTTCTTCGAGATGTGTTGCTCACATCCATTCCAAACCCACCCTCCTTCCCCACTGTCGGTTTAGCCGGCAAAGAAGGAACTGAGGGCCAGACTGTGTCGCAGGGGTACTTATAGAGTGCCGCAGTGGCGCCACTCCAGGGGGCTCCCTGCTCACCCAGTCTGCAGCTAGGGGAAAATCTACCCGGCAACCAGGCACGCTGCGCGTACCTAACCTATAGTGGAATGGATGTGAGCAACACATCTCGAAGAACAACAGTTACAGGTAAGTAACTTTTTTTTCTCTGAGATTTGATAGTCATAGAATATCAGGGTTGGAAGGGACCCCAGGAGATCATAGAGTCCAACCCCCATCTCAAAGCAGGACCAATCCCTAATTAAATCATCCAACAGATTTTTGCCCCATATCCCTAAATGGCCCCCTCAAGGAGTGAACTCACAACCCTGGGTTTAGCAGGCCAATGCTCAGACCGCTGAGCTATTGGTCCCCCACACACTCCCAGCTGCAGTTGTGTGGACATTCCTATCTCTTTGTAAGGGTAGCTTTTTTTAGTTTAGCTTATGTCATTTGTGAAGAGGTGTAATTCAAGCAAACAAAAAAGGCACTCATACTGCAATGTGTCTTCACAGGGGAGTTATACTGCTATAACTATACCATGTTTGAATGTACACCTTGGGTTGTACTGAATTCCCCCCCCCCTCAGATATTGTACTCTTGTGTATCAGTGTCATTGGGGGAAAGCTTTCCCATGTCAAAAAGCCTGGTTATGGCCTATCCAGATTTAGGCTTAAGCTTGGGGCCCTTGCCATTTGTGCTAGCACTGAAGAAGCACAGTCAGTGGTCCCAGTTTACTTGGATTCTACTAGTGAAACCCAGGCTGTGCCCTTAGATGTAGATAATCCGAACAGGCAGTGCAGAGGTGCAGGCTATGCTGAGGGGAAAGGAGGGGAGAAAGGAGATGAGAAATTTTCACATAAAGAATCTGACACACCAGGGAAGAGCAGACAGATAAACGGTGACCAGTTTTTAAAGTGCTTGTACACAAATGCCAGAAGTCTAAATAATAAGATGGGTGAACTAGAGTGCCTCGTGTTAGAGGAGGATATTGACATAATAGGCATCACAGAAACATGGTGGACCGAGGACAATCAATGGGACACAATCATTCCAGGGTATAAAATGTATCGGAAGGACAGAATAGGTCGTGGGGGCGGGGGAGTGGCACTTTATGTAAAAGATAGTGTAGAATCAAATGAAGTAAAAATCTTAATGAATCCACATGTTCCATAGAATCACTATGGATAGTAATTTCATGCTCTAATAAGAACATAACAATAGGGCTCTATTATCGACCACCTGATCAGGACAGTGATAGGGATGACGAAATGCTAAGGGAGATTAGAGAGGCTGTCAAAATAAAGAACCCAATAATAGTGGGAGACTTCAATTATCCCAACATTGACTGGGTACATGTCACCTCAGGACGAAATGCAGAGATGAAATTTCTTGATACTTTAAATGACTGCTTCTTGGAGCAGCTGGTACAGGAACCCACAAGGGGAGAGGCAACTCTAGATTTAGTCCTGAGTGGAGCGCAGGATCTGGTTCAAGAGGTAACTATAAAAGGACCGCTGGGAAATAGTGACCATAATATAATAACATTTAACATTCCTATGGTGGGAATAACACCTCAGAAGCCCAACACTGGGGCATTTAATTTCAAAAAGGGGAACTATGCAAGAATGAGGGGGTTAGTTAAACGGAAATTAAAAGTTAAAGTGACTAAAGTGAAATCCCTGCAAGCTGCATGGACTCTCTTCAAAGATACCATAATAAAGGCCCAACTCAAATGTATACCCCAAATTAAAAAACAACGCCAGAAAACTAAAAAAGAGCCACCGTGGCTTAACAGCCAAGTAAAAGAAGCAGTGAGAGAGAAAAAGGCATCTTTTAAAAAGTGGAAGTCTAATCCTAGTGAGGTAAATAGAAAGGAGCATAAGCACTGCCAAATAAAGTGTAAGAATGTAATAAGAAAAGCTAAAATGGAGTTTGAAGAACAGCTAGCCAAAAACTCAAAAGGTAATAACAAAATGTTTTTTAAATATGTCAGAAGCAGGAAGCCTGCTAAACAACCAGTGGGGCCCCTGGATGACAGAGATACAAAAGGAGCACTTAAAGATGACCGAGTCATTGCAGAGAAACTAAATGAATTCTTTGCTTCAGTCTTCACGGCTGAGGACGTTAGGGAGATTCCTAAACCTGAGCTGTCTTTTGTAGGTGACAAATCTGAGGTATTGTCACAAATTGAAGTATCAGTAGAGGAGGTTCTGGAACTCATTGATAAACTTAACTGTAACAAGTCACCGGGACCAGATGGCATTCACCCAAGAGTTCTGAAAGAACTCAAATGTGAAATTGCGGCACTATTAATGAGGGTTTGTAACCTATCCTTTAAATCGGCTACTGTGCCCAGTGACTGGAAGATAGCTAATGTAACGCCAATATTTAAAAAGGGCTCTAGAGGTGATCCTGGCAATTACAGACCAGTCAGTCTAACGTCCGTACCGGGAAAATTAGTTGAAACAATAGTAAAGAATAAAATTGTCAGACACATAGAAGAGCATAAATTGTTGGGCAAAAGTCAACATGGTTTCTGCAAAGGGAAATCGTGTCTTACTAATCTATTAGAGTTCTTTGAAGGGGTCAGCAAACATGTGGACAAGGGGGATCCGGTGGACATAGTGTACTTAGATTTCCAGAAAGCCTTTGACAAGGTCCCTCACCAAAGGCTCTTACGTAAATTAAGCTGCCATGGGATAAGAGGGAAGATCTTCTCATGGATTGAAAACTGGTTAAAAGACAGGGAACAAAGGGTAGGAATAAATGGAACTTTTTCAGAATGGAGAGGGGTAACTAGTGGTGTTCCCCAAGGGTCAGTCCTGGGACCGATCCTATTCAACTTATTTATAAATGATTTGGAGGAAGGGGTAAACAGTGATGTGGCAAAGTTTGCAGATGATACTAAACTGCTCAAAGTAGTAAGGACCAAAGCAGACTGTGAAGAACTTCAAAAAGAACTCACTAAACTAAGTGATTGGGCAACAAAATGGCAAATGAAATTTAATGTGGATAAATGTAAAGTAATGCACATTGGAAAAAATAACCCCAACTATACATACAATATGATGGGGGCTAATTTAGCTACAACCAATCAGGAAAAAGACCTGGGAGTCATTGTGGATAGTTCTCTGAAGGCATCCACGCAGTGTGCAGCGGCAGTCAAAAAAGCAAACAGGATGTTAGGAATCATTAAAAAAGGGATAGAGAATAAGTCGGAGAATATCTTATTGCCTTTATACAAATCCATGGTGCGCCCACATCTTGAATACTGCGTACAAATGTGGTCGTCTCATCTCAAAAAGGATATACTGGCACTAGAAAAGGTTCAGAGAAGGGCAACTAAAATGATTAGGGGTTTGGAACGGGTCCCATATGAAGAGAGATTAAAGAGGCTAGGACTTTTTAGCTTGGAAAAGAGGAGACTAAGGGGGGATATGATAGAGGTATATAAAATTATGAGTGGTGTGGAGGAAGTAAATAAGGAAAAGTTATTTACTTGTTCCCAAAATAGAAGAACTAGGGGCCACTCAATGAAATTGGCGTGCAGCAGGTTTAAAACAAATAAAAGGAAGTTCTTCACACAGCGCACAGTCAACCTGTGGAACTCCTTACCTGAGGAGGCTGTGAAGGCTAGGACTATAACAGGGTTTAAAAGAGAGCTGGATAAATTCATGGAGGCTAAGTCCATAAATGGCTATTAGCCAGGATGGGTAATGAATGGTGTCCCTAGCCTCTGTCTGTCAGAGGGGGGTGATGGATGGGAGGAGAGAGATCGCTCGATTATACCTGTTAGGTTCACTCACTCCGGGGCACCTGGCATTGGCCACTGTCGGTAGACAGGATGCTGGGCTAGATGGACCTTTGGTCTGACCCAGTATGGCTGTTCTTATGTTCTAAAGTCAGCTAGGCACTGCCCACAAATTGGACAATTGTGATCAAAGAAGGGCATGGCCAGAGTTCCTAGGACCACATCTTCCTTGCGGCCTCTGCTAAAATGGTTCCTGGAGCAGAACTGATCTATGCTGGCAGAGGGTGAGAGTGGTACCACTGCTTCACCTCCTGGAATCTCCTCTTAGGTGCATCTGCAGAAGTAGTGCCAGAGGTTGCAAACTGTAATCCTCATGGATGCAGAGGTGAATTGAGCCCAGTGTTTAGAGGGAGACTTGTGCCACTATCTAATCCAGAGGTGAGCAACCTTTTTGGCCCGAGAGCCACATTGGTGTTCAAAATTGTGTGGAGGGCCAGGTAGGGAAGGCTGTGCCTCCCCAAACAGCCTGGCCCCGCCCCCTTCAACCTTCAGGATAGGTTGTAGATCCTTGATGATGCACTGGAGAGGTTTTAGTTGGGGGCTGTAGGTGATGGCTAGTGGTGTTCTGTTACTTGCTTTGTTGGGCATGTCACGGAATGCCACTAGCCATTCTATACTAGTTTCCGTGCCAACAGCGATAGAATATCACTCCCCTGTCAATTTCAGAATTCCTTTCCCTTCTGCTCCTCCAATTCTGGGGTGCACTTGAAGATGGTAAGACATTGTCCAGCCTATTTCCCCATTACACAAGTTCCCTGTTCTAATGCTGGTATATGGAGCTGGCGGAGTGGGGGTGGGGGTGTCCCCCAAGAGGCAGTAACTCTGTTACTTCTGCAGGCTGTCTCTACACTGCAGGATGTTACCCTGAGGGGTGTCCCCAAGAGATGGAGAGGATTCTATTAAAAAAGGCAGTGGGATAACTGGGAAGATGAGTGCTGTTGTTTGAGGATGGTGCCCCTCAGTTGGTTCAGGAGTGAAAGGAAAATGCCAACTATGTGGACAGCTGCAAGAAGGACTCGTTGCCTTGCAATGGGTGTGCTAAAATAGAGCACTACCTTTGCCTTGAATTCTGTTGTATAACACCTACAGATCAGCATAAAGTGCACTGCAAAAGACACCTCTTCAGTGAGTGGTCTGAACCCATTTTGCTGCAAAGGGTTTAGTGATCCTGAGGATCTGACTGAAAATGACCATGGGCTGCCGTAACTTGTGTAGCCACCAATGCCTTGTACGCTCAGTGCACTGAGAGTATCTCTGTAGCCCCATTTGGGCAATTTCCCTTATAACCCAGTGCATGTAAAGGTACCTGAAAGCTCAGGGCACTGATCAGACTGTTATCCAAGTTACTTTTCTGTTACCTTTTCTCTTTCTCTGTCTGCCATACAATACATTTGCCATACAATTAGGCTGACCATACGTCCCGTTTTGAACAGGACAGTCCCGTTTTTTACATATTTTTGGACCATCCCGTCTTTTTGACAAAAATATCAATTTTGTCCCGTTTTTGGGGCAGGTCCCAAGCTTCTTTCTAGGGGGAGGTTCTTTCTTTGCAGGACTCGCAAGAGCTCAGGTGAAGAATCTTGCTACCTAAGGACAAGTATCAGATGTCAAAATCTCCGATGAGCAAACTGTGCTCATCGGAGATTTTGACATCTGATACTAGTCCTTAGGTAGGGAGAGGAGGCAGCGGACGGAGGGAGAGAGCAGGGAGGAAGGGAGGGATGGAGAAGGGGGATGGAGAGAAGGAGGGAAGAAGGAGGAATAGTGAGAAGAGGAGGCAGCGGGCGGCAGGCTGAAGCCGACGGCGGAGCGGAGCTGTCCGGAGCCGCAGCCGGGGGCCAAGCGCGCAGGCGGGGGGGGGGGGGGGGCTGCCGGCCGGGTTTTATGAGACATAATCACATAAAACCCGGCCGGCAGCCCCCCCGCCTGCGCGCTCAGCCCCCGGCTACAGCTCCGGACAGCTCCGCTCCGCCGTCGGCTTCAGCCCGCCGCCCGCTGCCTCCTCTTCTCACTATTCCTCCTTCCCTCCCTTCTCTCCATCACCCTTCTCCATCCCTCCCTTCCTCCCTGCTCTCTCCCTCCATCCACTGCCTCCTCTCGCTCCCTCCATCCCTTCTCTCTATCCCCTTCTCCATCCCTCCATCCCTTCCTTCCTCCCTTCTCTCTATCCCTCCATCTCTCTTCCTTCTCTCTATCTCCCTTCTCCATCCCTCCCTTCCTCCCTTCTCTCTCTCTCTCTCTCCGTCCACTGCCTCCTCTTCCATCTCCCTTCTCTCCATCCCTCCTTCTCTCTGTCCCTTGCCTCCTCCTCCCCCCTGCTCCCTACCCCATCTCTTCTCTCATCCATCCATCCTCTCCCTTCTCACCTTCGTGCCTTCTCTCCCTCCGTCTCCTCCATCCTCTTCATCCCCCATCCCTGTTCTGCTTATTCCTCCATCCATTTCCTCCCGTCCCCCCTCTGCCTCCCCCCGCCCGGCGCTGGGGGGCCCAGGTGGGGCCATGGCACTGGTCACCTCGCTCACCGAGCTGGAGTGCCTGGCCAAGCTGCTGTTTTGCCGCAAGGGGGCGCTGCGCCAGAAGGTGATCCACGTGGTCAAGAGCCACAAAGTCACGGCACGCTTGTGCAAGCAGCCCACGTTATGCAGCCACTGCACCGACCTCATCCGGTGAGACCCCCCTAGAGCTCCCCAGCGCCCCTCAGCCCACGTTCTGCAGCCACTGCACCGACTTAATCTGGTGAGACCCCCCTGGGACCTAGAGCCCCCCCAGACTGCCCAGAGCCCCCCTAGAGCCCCCCAGAGTCCCCAACCCCCCCCCCCCAGCGCCCCTCAGCCCAGGTTCTGCAGCCACTGCACCAATTTCATCTGGTGAGACCCCCCCCAACCCCGTCCCGTTTTTGCCATCCCAATGTCCCGTTTTTGTCTCAAGGAAATATGGTCAGCCTACATACAATACATGCCTGCCATACAATACATTTCGTATTTTTTAGCCCACAGGGTGCCACCATCTTGAGCAGGGGGTGGGGGTTGAGAGACCTGCTATTTGCCAGGAGTGAGAGGGAGCATCAAGGAGAATGGGAAGGAGGGTGAGGGAATGCCCACTTTGTTCCATAGTTGTGAGATTTGACATACACAGAAAGAAACCCTTCTGAGTTTCTGGAGCGGATGCCATTTGGGGGAGTGGGTTGGATGGAGAGCAGGTGGAAAGAGGTCTGTGTCTGCTCTGATCCTCTTAACTTAGCACCTCCCAGGTGGTATCAGGAACCAAGTTGTTTAAATCCCTCTATGCAGTCAGTATTCAGACAGTTTATTGTAATGCTTATGATTAAAGTCCCCCCTGCAGTATAGTCAGGTTGAGTCGCTGCTGGGCTCGCAGGGGTCATCTCCAGTGCGATCTCTGCCTAAGTGTCTGGTTTGGAATTAGGTGTGATGAAGAGATTGTGGCTGTTTGGGGAAATCTCCTTGCCAGGGATCTCTGTCAGCTGGGTGCCTTTGAAACTGTCCACGGCACAGCAGGGTTCTGTGATGGTCTTCTTACAGACGTCGGTCCACCTCCTGATACTATGCACGTTGCTGGGAGTGTTATATAATTATAAGCACACTTGTTTTTGTCCCTTGTGTTTTCATAATTCTGCTAGAGCTCCTTAGCTTGGATCTTGCAGTGGGCCATGTCCCGGGGGCACCCCTTCTTCTGCACTTGCTCCATAGCTGCTCATAGACTGTCACACTCTGATGCTCCTTTAAAGATGGGACTGGATGTGCTCTTGTCCCCTTGAGGGCAACTGGATATCTGGATTGGACCTCAGGCCCTGGCTATATAATGGACTGTCGGTATGTGTACTTGTCACAAACTGAAATTGCAAACGACTGCACCTGGGCCAGCATTTAAACAGGGAGGTGATAGCTAGTCAAGATGATCTTTTGAGTAGTGGTGGGCACACAGGAAAACAGACTGGTTGGTACATGTGCTGACAGTAAGACGACTGCCTAAAGTGGTGATATCAATCTGAAATAGGAATGTATCCACACAGACCTTATACAGTACTGGTATAACTCATTTGCGAACAAAGCAGGAGATCAGACTAGATGATCATAATGGTCCCTTGTGACCTTAAACTGTATGAGTCTGAGTCTAAGTTGCTTCCAGAAAGATGAATTCAAGCAGGAGAGGATGCCAAATAAATAAGAAAAAAAGAACTGCATTTAGATGCAAGGGAGTTTATGGCAGAAAAACTCAAGTTCTTTTGAAAAAGCTTTCCCCTGTAGAAGATCTAACATGGAAGAAGCTATGTACTGTATCTTTGTCTTTAGTCTCCCTTGGAGGATGTGTTTTATAAGGCGTGGCCAGGTCTATTCTACCACGTAGCACATTTTTCATTGACTTCTCTCAGAAATAGAAAGGGCGGGGGGGGGGGGGGGAAGTGTCTGGAAAAAGTGGATCTCTAGCCATTACACCCACAAGGGGCTTTGTGCATTCTTCCATTCCCCCTCTATTTCAGGGATTCCTTACAATGTCTTCTGCCAGCGCTTCTGTATACTACTATTCTCCCTCCTCCCATACCAGGGTCTGCCATCTCCCCCTCATGCCAGTGGCTCTGTGCAGACCCATTTCTGCTTCTCTCCTATTGTTCGCTCCATGTCAGGGGCTCGGTGTCAGTCCTCTATTTCACCCTTCCCCGCCCCAGGGTAGGAGCTCAATGTACCCCCAGCTCTCACACGAGGATCCCCCAGGATCTCTCACCAGAGGTTCTGTGTGCCTGCCATTCCTCTCTCCCCTCTCCCCTGTGGTAGGGTCTCTGTGTGCTCCCTATTCTCTTTTTCCCCTGCCACATGCTCCCTATTCTCCCTACCTCTCACCATACCATGAGCCCTCAATCTCCCCCCTTCCAGGGGTTCTGTGTGCTCCCCATTCTCCCCCCCCCCCGCCAGGGGTTCTGTATGTACAACCCCCACTTCTCTTCCACCCACACCATGGTTGTTTCTTTGGGAGAAAAGTTATTCAGAGTTTGAACATGTTAAACTATATTGAGAGATTGCATGGCGATGAGATGGGATATTGTCATGCTGGAAGGCATTATGGATACCATAACTCAATTTGATCTGCAGGTAATTGCAGAGGTGCCTGAAGTTGGGGCCTGTATTAAATAGATGGAAGGGCCTCCATGTGTCCCTCATGTTTCCTCTTGCAGTTCCCCCAAAATCAATAGGGTTTTGGCCATTGATGTCTAAACAAGCCCTGAAACTTTGGAATTTATCTGATGCAACATTCAAAGTTATCTGAATACAGACAGACAAAGGACATCAAGCTGAGTATATGGCCTTGCAAGCTCAGCTGACCAATTTGTAGTACACTAAATATTCATGATAAAAATTCTTCAGTCCATGTCTCCATATAAAATGTTTCCTGTCTCAATATAGTTCATGAAGACTTGCATGCTGTTTGCAAAGTCATATCTACAAAACGTCCACTTCTCCAACAATGAACAGTGTTGCTTGCACTTTGATATATCCAATCTGATAGTGGTGCTAATGATGAAATCCTCTCCATTGTAGTTGGATGACTAGCTTACGTCAACTGAGGGCATCAAAAAAGCTGATAAGGGGCTCTGAGCCTATTTCAGGAACTCAATAGAAGACTGCAAAAAAGCTCTCAAATACATGTTTATCTTGACTATATAAGTACACCCAGGTAATGTCCTTTCAGTAAAAAGACCACAAAACTGGAACTGCTAATGAAAACCCTCTAAGCCAAGAAAGTTTGTCAGATTGCATGTCTCCTGTTCTTTCCTGCATAATTAGCAGTCACATTTTTATTTTTTAACTCCTATGATTCTGTGCATACTAATGTATTGTCACGAGCTAGTTTTGTGGGCTCAGCCTTAGTCTCTGTGTGTTGTCTGTTTACTCTCTGAGCTTTTGGAGGCAGCTATTGTCTATTTTTATATAAAAATCTGCATAGTGTCTAGCTCAATGAGGCCTCTAGGCACTACCATGATAGAAATAAAATAAACTGTCTACATTCATTTTGTTTAGAAGTGTTTGGGGAAAATTGGAGATACTTTCTTTTTTAACATATTTTTTTGTGAAGGAAGTTGCAAGATCAGATCCAGAACCTCTGGGGTGCAGACTGGGACTAAAATAATTTCAGGGAAAATTCCATAGCTGCTAATAAATGAGTGCTAATGTCTCCCTTCTAGGTCGAATACATCAAGCTATGGTAACATCTCTCAATGAAGATAATGAAAGTGTTACTGTTGAATGGATTGAAAACGGAGACACTAAAGGCAAAGAGGTACACTAAATATTTTGGGATGTCTCTATTTTTTAAACTTTTCTAGAGTTAAGACTCTTGGAATCCTTTTTTTTAAAAACTGTGTATATTTTATCTTGAACCTGAATTAGTTCATACAGTAAACCTACTGGAAAATTGTGATTCCATGGTTCCAATTATTGTTTAATGTGCATCATAGAACAAATGACATCAGTTTCTGTGGTGCTGTATTTTATTTCCTGAGTATATGTTTCTATAATAATAATAATGCAGAGTTCTCATGTAGCACTTTTGATTATGGATTTCAATGTCCTTTATATTGGCAGTCAGTCGCACTATCCCCATTTTACAAAGGGGAAAACCGACACAGAGAGGGAAGTTGTGACAGATTTCTTTTACCAATCTGCCTGGGCCATAGGATCGTAGGGGCGGAGATGAAGAGAACATACCAAGTGACTGAATTTTAAAGCTTTATTAAGAAAATAATAAAAAAGACAGTCGTGAGTGCGGGAACTGCTTCCACCTCACTCAAAGGAAGAAAGAAGCGTTAGTGCTCACACCCTGACCCCCTTTCATACTCTGACATACAGCTCCGGGCTGGCCAGGCCCTGGGGTAGAGGGGAGAGAGAGGGATGGACGGGAGGTTATCCTGTGCACAGATTGTCCAGAGGTTCGCTGCCAGAATAGATCTCCAACTTGCTTCCACTCTTGGGAGGGGTTTATGCCCTGGGGTTTTTTGGGGGCATCCCTTTCAGAGACCTTTGCTCGGTATTCCATTCCAGGTCGGTTGCCTGTGGCTTCTTCAGCTTCCCCAAAACTCACCGGCTCCAAGGTCACGAAGACAGACTGTTGAGTCTCACTGGGTAGCCAAACTTCGCAAACATAATCTTAGTCCTATAATTTGTGTTGCCTTTGTTTTGCTTCTGTCTATATTTTTCACAGCCAGCTGGGGCTGAAATCAATTTTTTGGTGCTTGGCATGGGGTCTGTGTTGCTTTCTCTATCTCTAGGCCAAGCTGACTTTTCAAATTAACCCGTTCCTTTCCCTCTGCCTCCTGAGACCTGCAAAGGAACCTTTCATTCCACTCTCATACCTTTAACCCAGGGGTCTCAAACTCAAATGACCATGAGGGCCGCATGAGGACTAGTGCACTGGCCCGAGGGCCGCATCACTGACACACACACATACCCTCGCTGCCCCGGCTCTGCCCCCACTCCACCCCTTCCATGAGGACTAGTGCACTGGCCCGAGGGCCGCACCACTGACACACACCCTGCCCTCCCTGCCCCGGCTCCGCCCCCACTCCACCCCTTCCAAGAGGTCCCACCTCTGCCCCACCTCCTCCTCTGAGCACGCAGCTCCCCATTCCCTCCTGGAAAGCGCTAGGCACCACCAACAGCTGTTTGGCAAACAAAGCAAGAGCAATATAGGAAGTCCAGAGCTAGAAACACGCGCGGCCCAGCCAGGCAGCAGAGAAGCCTCCACTTCTGGCCCCTCCATCCTGCAAACTGCTATGGGGAGACCGGGGGGGTGGGGGGGTGGGGGGAGGCGCCAGAAAGCTTGGCGGGCCGCAGGGAAGGGCTTTGCGGGCCGCATGTGGCCCCCGGGCCGCATGTTTGAGACCCCTGCTTTAACCCTTCTCAGAACACTTTGCAATGCCTGCAACAGCATTAGCAACATACAATACTGATCTGCTTCCCCAGGTGACTTGAGGAGGGGGGCCATTGAGGTGTGACAAAGTGACTTGCCTAAGGTCATCGAGCAGGCCTGTGTCAGAACTGGGAATAGAAAAACTCCTTTTTGCAATAGAACAGGACTAAACTATTGATGCTTTCTTTTACTTATAATTTTTAGGCAACCTGAGGAACAAAATTGTTCAAAAATTTTCTTCAGCTGAGGATACATGAAGTATCTCCGTTTACAACGCTAAACAAACAATGGATTAAAATCATTAAAGGTGTCTGCTTGTCTGTGTAAAATTAAAAAGTGATATAGGTGAATTTGCCTCAGCAGACTCAAGTGTGCATGTGTCTATTTTTTTCTTCTTGTTAACAGATTGACTTGGAGAGTATATTCTCACTTAACCCAGATCTTGCGCCTGATGAAGATATTGAACCTAGCCCAGAGACTCCACCACCTCCCACTCCTTCAGCCAAAGTAAACAAAATTGTGAAGGTTGGTGATGTGTTCAATTAAAATTACTATTGTCCCATTCACATTAGTATTTAAACTGTAGTATTTAAGAATTTTAAGTTTAATGTTCATTTCTGTGCTTTATAAGCTAATTCAGGAATATTTTAGAAATCCATCATGAAAAAACTTGAGATTTCTGAAGGGCAGAACCGGAAAAAGAAGAAACCGGTGATTAATCTTAATGATCTTAAAGGGGACAGAATGAATTTCTTAGCTTAAAACCAACTTTAAACTCGTTAAATATAGCTTGTGTCCTTTATTGTGAAATGTATGTATATCTTGAGGAAAATTATATTTGGACCTTTTGTCTTAGAGAAGGTTTTGGAGGTTATTAAATGATACATTTAGCTCGCATCCTGTATCCTCTTCATAGTAAGTGCTGCCAGGAGGGACTGTGCAGTACCACCTCCCTATGCTGCTCATGCTGATGTCTGTGATTACTTCTGTTCACTGAAAGTAAGCAGATATTGGACTACAACTTACAAAAGATGTGATAAAGTGAACAGATTATAGAGATTTCTCTTTTTATAGAATCGACGGACTGTGGCTCCTGTTAAGAATGAAACTCCTGCCAGAGACAACAGAGGTAAATGATCAGTTATATCTTTCCATTCCACAAAGCAAGAAAGTGAAAATGTTCATCTGACAGAGTGTTATTTAGTATCATATGTTTTTTCTGTTTTATTACATGGCCATGTTAAATTTAATGGGCAAGGGGAGTAATTACTGGAACTATTATGATGATGTATTGTTTAAAAGTTAGTATGTAATCAGTTTTATATAAAAGGCCAGCTTTACACTTCTATCTACCTAGTTACTGCCACTTGGGGAGGTGGTGTTCCTATGCAGTGGGAACAACATCTGTCACTGTAGGTTGTATCTACATCGTGGGGTTATGCTGACATAGCTTTGGTGCTGTAGTCCCTAGAGTGTAGATATGGCCTAAATTCAGTATAAGATTTATTGCATGTCTATATTTTATGCATCTAATAAATATATTCTTTAAAACAGCCTCTTGTCATATTTCACCGTTTCAGACGTTCCTTTGTGCTTTTGATGCTACTTTTGTTTGTTACTCAATTCAGTATTTAAATAGTCTCTAAAAGCATGTCTACAGGACACTCAGGAAAGTTGGGAGTAAATTAAGCTAAAGTGAACTAAAGTTGCTTAATGTCTTAATTATGAGCACCCACACAGTAGTTTAATGTACTTTGGATTTATGTCTTCAGTTAATTTAGCTGAACTTGCCTCAGTGTCCCTGTGTAGACATACCCTTAGAGCAGTGATACACAGACAGAGGCTTGGGAGTAGCAAAGTGGCTCTTTAATGTGTCTCCTGCAGCTCTTTGTAGCACATATTAAAATATTGTGTGATTTAATTATTAACCAATTATGATGCTTTTACTGTGTCATTAATCAACTGTAGTTGATTATATATGTAAAAAGTGACTGTTTTTTTTATCAGCTACAATTAGTTTATATCAAAAAGTAAATGAAACAGTGAATTCACATTACTGTGGGTCTTTTGAGTAATACTGATTGATGATTTGGCTCCTGAATCAGAGATTTGAGTATCACTACTTTAGTGACTACTTAAATTCTGGATTGATCAACAGCCAAAAGCACAAAGGAATATATTGTAAAAAGCCATCAGATGGTGCCCAAGTACGAGCAGCCAAGTCCTGGAGGCTCAATGGCCTAGAGGGGCAAGAAGCTGGAGGATTCCAGGATGGCTGGAAGGAGCCAGGAAGGTGAGGGACAATCTTGGCTGTAGTACTGTGGGCAGCCTCTGTGAAAGCAAGAAGGACTGTGCCACATGCAGAACAAGTGTGTGAGAGCCTGGGGAGCAGTACTGTGGTGGGCTGGGGCTCATGGTAAGCACATAGGCTTGTGTTTTGTCCTGAGAGAAGGTGGAGGCCCCTGAGGAGCATCGTACCTCACCAAGCTGGAGGCCCAGACTGAGAAGATGCAGAGCCGATACCTAACCAGGCTATTGCATCTCAGCTCTGTGTGCACCACTGGTTGGATTAGAGGCCTCTGGGGAGGAGGGGGAAGGGGGTTAGTGAAGGTTTGGGGCACCTGTGGAGGTGGGGGAAGGGATTGTGCTGTTGTTGAATTCCACTAAGTTTCCAGCCATCCATTGTTTCCATCCCATTGTTTCCATCCCATCCAGTGTTTCCATCCCATTGTTCTGTTCCCATTCCCTTGCCTTACATTCTTTTATATAAAATAGTTGGAATACCCCTCTTTGTTATTGGATTTTGTGTCAGGAGTTTCCGGACTCGTGTAAACAAAGGAGGAAAATGCTCAACCTGGAGAGGAATAGGTGCAGGCTCGCTAGCTCAGGGCATCTACCAGCACCTCTGTCCAGCACAAAGAGGTTGACACAGCATGAAATAGGACAAAAGAGTGTTTTAAAAACATATACTTACTAGATGGATAAATGTGATGCATAAAGTCCCTAAAAATACTAAAATAAACATGTATTATCTAGCTAAGGGTGTTTTTTTTCTCTCTGTTGTGTTAAAATTATTTAATCTTTACTGATAATGCAGTATCTGATTTCAGTATTACCACTGTCACATTCAAACAATTTTGTTAAATGAGTTAACTTAAAAATCTTTTTGAGTGATCTCTGCATGTTCCTATTTGTGGATTCAAGGCACCTGCATCATAAACTTCCAGAATCTTCTGATGGGCAATTGGAACCACTCGGTCCCTTCTCCTTCCCCAGGCAGAGACTTCCATTGGAATGAAAAGGAGAAAAGAAAATTTCAGTGTATATTGGTGGGGGAGGGAAAGAATTCCGGTTTTAAATTAATTTGATTGGTCTAAATTTAAAACAATTAATTGTATAAATGGTGTCCTTCCTTTCATGATATTAATTCACTTTTTATTTAAGCAATTTACAAATCTAGTTTTGCAAACGTTGATATTGTCAGTGTTCTCTATGTGCCTTTGTACAGTAGTAACTTCAGCTTGGTTCAGGAGAGCTGTGCAAGTTTAATTGCTGTGATGGGAGCTGCACTTTTTATCCTCCACCTTTGACTCTTAAGAATTTTTCCTTTTTTGCTCATTCAGTTGAGCCTTAGTGTCAATATACTGTTTTGTTCAATGTGTTGATGGATACTGTAAACTAGATCCCATTTGCTGGTGAATTGGAACTCTGATGTCTTATCATAGTTTCCACTCAATTATACCAGGGGAGTGTTTGTCCATCCATGTGTTTGCTGCTCCCACAGTTGTCTTCATGCTCTTAATTTCATGTTGCCTTTCGTACATGGACTGTCCTGGTTGAACTGCTACTTAAACCATTACCCTCTCCTCCTTCAAATCCCTTCTCATAACCCACTATTTCTGTGATGCTTACAGGAACCTGGCCAACTGAAAAGGGATAGTTTTAAGCATCTGTTATGGGTACAATTTAACATTTCTGAAAAAAACATGCCATAAATATATGTAAAACATTAAACACCTGCCACTCCCATTGACTTAAGTGGGAAGATGGGATTACACAGCACCTCTAAAAATCAGGCCACACGGATATATAAAAAAATGTACATATTTTTATTGTATCCTCGACATCTCCCCTCTGTATGTTACCTGCCCTTAAATGCCAAAATAAAAATGAGATGTGTCTCTAAGCATTCAGACTGCTCCGATTTGTATATCGTATCCTGTTCCTTCTTTCTTTTCTGCCCCACACTGCTCCCCACCCCCATATATTGCAGGGTCTATGTATTATTATGTGTTAGAGCACCTAGAACCCTTGTCTTGGTTCAGGTCTTTAGCTGTCATCACAGTGCAAATAAATATCTCAGAATTTTAGGCCCCAGTACTACAAACACAAATATATGGCTAACTTCACTCATGTGAATAGTTCTACTTATCTTAAGTTAAATGCTTGCTTAAATGTTTGTGGGGTTGAGGCCTGAGTTGCTAGTTTATGTTGATTATAACTAGGGCTCTGTGTTTGGCATGGAGGTCGTGAAAGTCATGGATTCTGTGACTTTCCGCAATCTCTGTGACTTCTGCAGTGGCCACTGCAGCTGACCGTAGAGCTGCCCAAGCAGCAGGCTCTCCCCCAGCAGCGGCCCCTCCAGATACACCCCACCTCCCACTTCCTCTCCCCAGCACCAATTCCCTTAAGATTTAGTCAGTGGTATTTTTAGTAAAAGTCATAGACAGGTCACAGACCGTGAATTTTTGTTTATTGCCTGTGACCTGTCCATGACTTTTACTAGAAATACCACTGACTAAATCATAGCCTTAATCATTAGCATTAGTAATTCACTATATAGTGTGTTTTAACTAAAAACACACCTTTTATTTTTTTCTAGTAAACTACTTGTTTACTTAGATGTCACTAAAAGACCTTTTTGTTGGGTTTTTAATCATAAAATATTTCAGAATTTGACAGTAATATGGGAAATGTAAATACTGTTAAATGAAAAATGTATTACATTTTCATATCAAGATTAGTTTTAGACCATTTTATGGTTTTCTTTTGCAGCGGTTGGTTCTGCACGTGCACGACCTACTCAACTTCCTGAACAGTCTTCCTCTTCACAACAGAATGGTAGTGTTTCAGATATATCTCCAGTTCAAGCTGCAAAAAAGGAATTTGGACCCCCTTGTATGTAAACCACGTATCAAGGATTCATTCATTCTAGGCATTACATGTACACTCTCTTGGACATCTGTGTAATCCATAATTGTTGAGTGGTCTAAACACACAGTTGTGTCTGTAGATCTTCATAAGAAGCATTTTCAGATTACTGTGGCAAACAAAAGGTTGAGTTCTGTCATTGTCCTGTTGGTAATTGGGTTTTAAATTTTTCCTTCAATTTTTTTTAAATCTTGACTGTTCATTTAAAAAAAAAAATATTTTAAATTGTCCAGTCTTTTTTAGTTCAAACCAAGTGATCACATAAATCAGTTAGTATGTTTTTGAGGGCCATTGTCTGTTATATTTTTATTTGGGTATTTCTTGTCCAATTTCCATGACTAGTGTTTTAATTCAGAGTTTTTAATAAAAGTTGCAGTAGTTATGCTTTGCTAGTATTGAGCTGTTTGAGGAGCTAATCAGTATAAAGATTTAAATACATTGTAATTATTGATAAAATAACATAATTGAAAACTTGTAGTGTAAATATTCAATCCATGTGACAATCTGAATATTCCAAAATTGTATCTTTTTCTTTAAGCACGTAGAAAATCTAATTGTGTTAAAGAGGTTGAAAAATTGCAAGAGAAACGTGAGAAAAGAAGGCTACAGCAGCAGGAACTTAGAGAAAAAAGAGCTCAGGTTTGTATTGGTAGTTCAGAGCTGAATTCTACTGATCGCTGAAAGCCTGTGTCGAGAAGATATATGCCAAGTTATCATGATCTTTATTGTTTATATAAAACTAGCAAAAGTGCCCGGCGTTGCTCGGGTCAGTCGGAGGTGGGGAGGGGGCAGACAGCTGACACCCCCTGACCAACCCCAACACCCACACCTCACCCCTCACCCACCCCGACACCTTCCCACCCCCCCCAGACCAAACCCGACACCCCCCGGCTCACTTACCCCCCAACCAAACCCGACACCTCCACCTGACCCCCCCCAACCAAACCCGACACCCCCACCTCACCCGCCGACCGAACAGTGTATTTAATAATCTGTGTGCTACACAGTGCACCGTGAGCCGGGGGGGGGGGGGGGGTGTCGGGTTTGGTCTGGGGGGGTGGGAAGTTGTCTGGGTGGGTGAGGGGTGAGGTGTGGGTGTTGGGGTTGGTCAGGGGGTTTTGCGGTTGGTGGGGGGGTGAGGTGGAGGTGTCGGGTTCGGTCGGGGGGTAAGTGAGCCAGGGGGTGTCGGGTTTGGTCTGGGGGGGTGGGAAGGTGTCGGGGTGGGTGAGGGGTGAGGTGTGGGTGTTGCAGTTGGTCAGGGGGTGTTGCGGTTGGTGGGGGGGTGAGGTGGGGGTGTCGGTTTGCTTGGGGGGATGAGGTAGGGGTGTCGGGTTCGGTCGGGGGTAAGTGAGCCGGGGGGTGTCGGGTTTGGTCTGGGGGGGTGGGAAGGTGTCGGGGTGAGTGAGGTGTGGGCGTTGGGGTTGGTCAGGGGGTGTCGGGTTTGCTTGGGTGGGTGAGGTGGGGGTGTCGGGTTCGGTCGGGGGGTAAGTGAGCCGGGGGGTGTCGGGTTTGGTCTGGGGGTGTTGCGATTGGTGGGGGGGTGAGGTGGCGGTGTCGGGTTTGGTCGGGGGGTAAGTGAGCTGGGGGGGGTGTCGGGTTTGGTCTGGGCACCCACCCAGACACCTTCCCCCCCCCCCAGACCAAACCCAACACCCACCCCGACACCTTCCCACCCCCCCAGACCAACCCCGACACCCCCTGGCTCACTTACCCCCCGACCAAACCCGACACCCCCACCTCACCCCCCGACCGAACCCGACACCCCCACCTCACTTACCGTCCCACCAAACCCAACTCGGATCCGTCGCAGGGGGGGGGCCCAGAGCCGAGGGATTCCGGGGACCTTCGCAGGTGGGGGGGGGCGGGGCACAGAGCTGATGGAGTCCGGGGTTCCGTTGGGAGGGGGGAGGGGCAGAGAACTGAGGGATCTCCGGGGTTCCGTTGGAGGAGGGAGGGGTGAGCTGAGCGAGTGCGGTGTCTGTTGGAGGGGGTATTATGCCATCATCACCACCTAACCTCCCAGCTGATGTGATTGGCCCTGAAAGACTTTCACCCCTGGGGGGCGTCAGAGGTGAGATCCGAAAATTTTTCGACCCTTACCAGCATCTAGACCCCAAGACCCCTAACTGTACCAAATTTCAAGTCTCTGGCTCAAACGGTGCGGGAGGACTTCGCTGTCATACATACACCACTTGACTTTTATATATATAGATATGACTAGCTTGAAACTAAATGTTTTCTTCTTATGTACAAAACGGCATGATTAGTCTTCAAGTTCCGTAGTAATTTAGAGTGCATGGTTGTGTTGTTGTGGTAACTAACCTTATTATTTTATCTGATTCTTTTGTTTCACATACATTTATTTTTTAAGTTTTGCATTTGCTGGCCTGGCCATAAATACTTACAAATGCAATCTCAGTGATAACTCTTGCCCAAGAAAAACATATGGACAAAAATATTAAGATCCTTTGCCTCAAAATAAGGTATCACATTTGTCCTTTTCTTATCTTCAATGGGGTGTGAGTGGCATTATTTGAGAGCTTGAGACTTGAAGAATATTTTTTAAATACCTCTACAGACATTTTAGTTTTGTAACATACAAGCAATATGGCAGTAAGTTGTTAGAACTTTCTGTTAAAATATGAAGCTGCTAATCTTGTAAGAGAAATATTTTAATATTAATGACTTTGTCACAGGAGAGTAAAAGATTTAGAAAGACCAGTAGCATAATCTTTTTGTCAGTCCCGTATGTATATTTTAGTCTAAGGAGATACTAGCAATCTGCTAGTGACACAATGAGCACCACCAGAAAGTAAATGATTCAAGCAACTTGATTTCATGGCTCTATGATGGGCCTAAGCTTATCTAAAAGGATACATGTAGAATTTTTTTTTCTCTACTTTTCATCCATTTAAATTATTCAGAAAGCTACTGTTTCTTTCTGTGAGAACAGATAATACATAGGATCCTGGTTTTTTTTTTTTAAAAGTTTTTTTTTTTTTTTTTTTTTTTTTAGATTCTGCCTGCATTAAATCTTGAATTATTGGATTTCAAGAAGCCTTTTTTGTGTCTAGCATTTCTAACCTCTGTATATGGGAGTTACTCTGCTGATCTATGTAGGACTGTGCAAGTGTATTGTGTTCGTTTTCAAAGGTTTCTTTTTTTAAATGCAATAGTAGTAGAGTACTAGTCTAATCAAAACTTTTTCAGTTCTTGAACCCCAAGTGCTAAATTTTCAGAATAGTAGGAAGGCTAAGACTTTTTTGTAATGACCAGTGTAACTTTCAGAATCTTAGAAGAAGCAGGCATGAAGGTAACACATTTTATGTAGATTTCTGTAGGATATTTTTTCAGTTTTCATAAGTGAGTGATGAATTTGTAGATCTGTTTTATTTTACTAATTATTATTATTACTTTAGGCAGTATTATTTTAATGGAGAAGGTTTTGGAAAAGGGCAAGAGATCCCTTCCCCCTCACCCCTTTCAGGCTTTCTTATGTTGAGTCCTTATCAAGGATGATGTTTTGGATTGCCTATTAATTAAAAGTTTATTTTAAAATTGAACAGAATGCTTGTATTTTTTTTGTTTTTACCATAGAAATCCAGCTTGTTTCTTGATGAGTAAAACAGTTGCATGGTCAAAACTAATGATGTGTGAACAATATGTGGCTTAACTTTTGCAAAACCTGACTTTTGAAGAAAGTTAAAACTTCAGCAAACATCATATACCTCTATTCTTGTTTCTGTAGCTTTTCTATAATTATACCTGGAAAGTATTTGCAAGTGTTATGTTAATGAAAACTTTGTAACTCTATTTTTTTTCCATAGGATGTTGATGCTACAAACCCAAATTATGAAATTATGTGTATGATAAGAGATTTCAGGGGAAGTTTGGATTATAGACCATTGACAACAGCTGATCCTGTAAGTTTAACTCAGGAATTGTTTTTAAAAAGGCAAGGATTTTCTTCACAGATTTTTTTTTTTTTTTTAGCCCTTTATATTGTTTTACCACTCTTGAATATTTTTTTTTAAGATAGTGGTGTATTTGTGAAGCAGTGAGGACCAGATTTTAAAAAGGTATTTAGGCATTGCAGTGTTGAGCATTGCAGTGTTTAAGGGTACGTCTTCACTACCCGCTGGATCGGCGGGCAGCAAGTGATCTTTTAGCGATCGATTTTTTTGCGTCTCATTAAGACGTAAGGAATTGATTGCCAGCGGCACCCCCGTCAACTCCAAAACTCCAGCTTGTCGCAAGGCACAAGCTGAAGTCAACGGGGGAGCATGCCGCCGATTGCTGCTGCCATGAGGACGGCAGGTAAGTCGGCTGAAGATACGTTGACTTCAGCTACGTTATTTACGTAGCTGAAATTCTGTATCTTCCATCGACCCCAACCCCACCCTCCAGTGAAGACCAGCCCTATGTACCATTGACATTCAATGAGATTTAGGCTGTTAAGTGCTTTAGTTGCTTTTAAAAATGACTTAGACTTTGAAGTGTTGAGTGCTGCAGGGTCTAATACCTTTTACAAATTTGGGCCTGAGTGATTAAACTCCTAAATGTAGTTTTTGTACCCTAGAATTCTAATTCTATAACTTGTAACTTGCTGAATGCTATGTCCATTGAAAGGAATTATTAAATTGTATGCAATTAAAATGTGTACTAACTATAATATTAAACTCTACTAATGTACACTTATAGGACAGAATCTTCAAAGGAGGCTAAGGTGTCTAATTCCCTTAGGTCTTTGAATACCGATTTCTAAATGTGTATATTTAGGGCCTTATCTTGAAAGGTACTGAGACCATCTCCCATCTCAATGGGGCAGATCCTCAGCTGATGTAAAATGTTACAGATTTATTGAAATCAGTGGTGCTGTGATAATTTATACTAGCTGAGTATCTGTCCCAGTATGAACAGAGGTTACTCAACACCTTACAGGATGTACTCTGCATCCTACAGGATCTGGTCTTAAGTAAATATAGAGTTGTACCCATGGTTTGTTGAATACTGCACATTGAGCACTTTTACTTTTTGAAAGTTGAGATTTACTACCTTCAGAATAATTGCTGTAATGATCAGACTTTTAAAACACTCTCCATTAAAATTAGTACTTAATTCAGATTTTTTTTTTTGGTAGATTGACGAGCACAGGATATGTGTCTGTGTAAGAAAACGGCCGCTCAATAAAAAAGGTATATGACCATTTAATGTTTAGCTGGTATTAGTCTCACTAAACAGCAGCTTCTGGTGGTGTCTGATAGTATTTTTATTATGGAATCAGCTGGAGGCACCAGCCATAATTGGGGCCCCATTGAACTAGGCACTGTGCATACATGCAGTAAAAGAGTTCCTGCCCCAAAGAGCTTATAATCTAAATAGACAAAATGGACAAAAGTGGTAGAAAAGTAATAGTAGTATCATCATTTTGCAGATAATCTCTCTTTGCCTCACTTTTCTAAGTGACTTGAACAAGGTCACATAAGAAGTCTTTGGTTGATCTGGGAGTTGTACTGTAGTATCTTGAATCCCATTCCAGTGCCTTGATACAAAGTCCTTTCTCTAATTCACTCAGATTTTCTTTTAAGTGATCAGTAATGAATTAATTTGCGTTATCATGTAACCACTTAATGAAAGGTTCTTCCTCAGTATATTAATTTGTATAATAGAAAATATGTATCTTTATAAGCTAAAGTTAAAAATCAAAATGACTGGCCTTTAAACTATAATTATATATACATAGAACAGTGTAGCGCGTCGTCACTCACCCGGCGGCGCCCCCGTCTGGTCATCTGGGGAATCAGCTCTTTTGACCCTGGAGCGCCCTCTGCCGGCCGACGTCCACTTCTCCACTCTGGCCCCGTGCTCCTCTCGGACCCCGGAGCCCCTTGCTAAGGGTGCTGCACCCCTGCAGTACCCCCCTGGTCTTAGGGTCTCCCCTCCCTGGGGGAACCCACCACCCACTATCCCCAACTTGCCTTAGATACTGCCACTGCCTGTCATCATTTGCCTCAGTTCACTGAGGCTGACTGCAGTCTCATGGCTACTCATCACCGGCAAGAAGGGGCTGGGCCTGCTGCTCTTATCCAGCCCAGGGCCACCCCCTTGCAACCCCCAGTACCCCGTGGGTCGGGCCTTCCCTAGGCTCAGCAGGCTGGGGCCCTCTCACTAGAGCTAGTCGCTCCCTGGCTCCCAGCTGCTTTGCCCTCGCCCTGTCCCAGTCCGGGTAACCTGTTAATAGCTCCCTGCAGCCAGGCCCTGTCTCCCTCTGGCTACAGAGGAGACTGACTCACTCTCAGGCCCTGCCTCTCAGGCTTTTATACAGGCCGGTGTTTGGGGCGTGGCCAACCAGCTGAGCCTGCTTCCCACTCAGCCTGGGAACTTGCAGGCTCACAGCCACAGCCCCTATCCTGGGCTGCTACAAGCCCCCTTCCTGGGGCTACCCCAGCCCCTTTTAAGGGGGGGAGCGGGTGGTCACCCCGCTACACACAGTCTTACTTAAATGTGTGGTGGCTTTAGTAATGCATCCTTTCTGAAACATAAATATCACTGTTAGCTAAGATGACGACAACAGATTGAAATATTTCATAAGCTTTTTAGAGTAGAAAGTGTCATTAAGTGAGCACAGTTGTGGACAGGATTTTAACAGACAAGATCATGGTTCGAGGTGTGGTCAAAATGGTTCCCCATTTGTGCAGTGGAAGACATGGCAATGATATTCCAACAAATCTCTTGTAGAATTCCATCTGATACAAAGAATATTTGAGAACTATGTGGCAGAGAGACCACACTAAGAGTCCTGTATTCATATAGTTGTCAGCTTCTCCTTTATTATCTACTACTGACTGGAGTTCAGTCATCACTGAAATAAGTTAACTTACTTTTTGAAAAAAGTTTTCCCCCTCTGATGACATTTTCAGGGATATCTTGGTTGGCTGAAAATTTCTGAGCATAAATTCCATATCCTCAAAATACCAAAGGGTTGCAGTGAGTCTTGGAATTGTGTCCCAGAAAGACCCATTCTGGAGTATCTTCAGCGAGACAGGAAGTGACAGGAAAATTTTGGAGAAAGGGTGGGAGAGAAAGGTACATTGTTTTATTGATCTGAAAACAATCAAGTAATAATGAAAGACGAAACATGGAAGAAGGGCAGAGAGAAGAGCTCTCACTGTGTATAAATAACAGTCACAAAATCAGGTTATTTAAAACTGCTCTCCACAGCCTGGTTGGTTAGAGACACTCAACAGATGGATCTGGGAGCAATTCAATTTTCATTGTAGCACTGCAGTTCATCTTTAATAAAGTATGACCTAGGAAACTAATACATGTGGGGAAAATGACATGGGTGATAACTAATTGGACAAAGCTAACTAGAGAGGAAACGGCAAATTGGCAGCTTGTTGTCATGAGTCATGATTTATGGGTCTCTTGTGGTGCAGAACTGGGTCTGGTTCTGTTTCAGTCATCTGTATTGGTGGTTGACATCAGTGAAGGAACTGATTCTGTGCAAGATGCTAGGGAGATGAGCAGCTGATTGGAAATGGGAAAGAAGACTGAAGTTTTGAATCTGCACAAGGAACTAAAAATATTCTTTGTGGAGGAACCATATTCTCCCCACCTCACCCAAAAGTCAGATGCACATACAATACATTTAATAACATTCTGAAAAAAATGCACACTTTTGTTGTAGAAGTTTATAATGAACAATATTTTCAACTGCCCCAGTCTTCTAATCGGTGAAGAAAAAAGACTTGGAGAAACTTGTGTTGAAAGGAGAGAGGGTGAATAGGGAGCTTATTGTATTAACAAAGGAGTAACTTGAATAGGGAAACACTACTTTTCTTAATATACAAGCTCCACATTTGGATAATTTTTACTGTATTAGTCGTCTAGTTTAAAATGGGACATAGAAGACTCAATTTCTACCAATCTTACACATGCCAAATTTGCTGAAGTCCCTGGGAGTTCCATGCTCTGAGAGCTTGCAAGAACTGGGCTGGGCCCTGAAAGAGTAAGGTTTGGGTAGTTAGAAGATTTCATTTACGTGATTATATTGTTTGTTTCTTAGGAAAAAGGCAGATTCTGAGATTTAAAAATGTTGTTTTGTAAAATCCTGATTCAAGAAAAAACATACTCATGATTTACAATAGCTTGATGAGATCATCCTAGGATATAGGTCAAGACCCATTTACACTTCAGTGTTAAACTGTAATTGTCTACAATTAACATAAAGCAAAATAAATATAGGTGGGATTTCAGAGGTTATCCCAGAGGGTAATCAGCAAGTAGCATAGGCTGCCATATCAGGTAAGCATGAAAGGCATTATAAAAGTATTTATGATTATGCCATATACACATTCTGAAAACGTAGAAGTAAGGTACAGTTTCAATGCAAAGTATGGACCTATTAAATTCTCCTTTCACTCCAATTCTTCTGTGTCTCAGTTCCACATTTACCACAGAATAATGCATATTTTGAATGTGGAGTACTGCACTTGAAAACTGAGTAATCTACTTGGTATCTTGGAGTTATACTTTTTAGTTACTTCCTAATACCTTTGTAATTAAAAGATGATGGCCAAGAATGAAAACATAATTATTGAAGTCAAAACCTTCCATTTAATTGTGGGAAAACTACATTGTATTCTTAAATTGTGTGCCTCAAAGAGATTTTATATACAGACAGAAGCAGGGCACATCAGTAGTCTTGACTGTATAAACAAAGGATCTTTATTTTTGTGCATCTCGTAGATGATTGGGTTCTCTGTGTGTTTTACTGATTCATACAATTAACAAACTGTAGTGATGTGTAGTAATTATAGTCCATGCACTTAATAATCCATTTTTTTTTGGAGAAGATAGGCAACATCCTTTGAAATTTGCAGCCTTTTCTTCTAACAAATCATTTAAAAAGGATTTTCACTTTAGCAGAATAAAATTGTAAAGATCAGTTTTTATGATTTGCCGACTAAAGAATCTGCTCCTGGAGTGATTCTGAATGAAGATATATTGTATATAAAATAGAATAAAAAGTTTTCATGGTTGAAAAATCTTCACATAATAAGGGTATAGTTATAAGGAGTTAAACAAAGTGCATGTGTGAAAAAGAAATGATACCATTTGTAAAAATGTCCAGCTATGTAAGTAATAATTATATTTATGAATTTAAGACTGATAGTCAAAATAGTGTTGGATTGTAGTTTTCCAGCTGGAGAGGGGATATAATGAGTGAGTTTTTTTTTTTTTTTTTTTTTAAAGCAAAATATAAGGCAGTAATCTTTGGATATGTCACAAATAAAACCTTAGAGGAACAAAAGCATTTTTTTTTTAAAGAAAGTAATTATAGAACAGGCAGGCAATTGTGAATTATGAAGCTATCATTCTTTCAGGTGATACTAGAAAGGTGCTCAGAAACTGCATTTTCAAAACTGCAGTAATTTGTATAATTACTAGGACTCCATGATGGAATTACACACTTACAAATCATAATGTGCATGATTTATTTTTTTTTTAAATATAGGGATCAGAAGCAGAGATCCATGGCATCACATTTACTTGGAGCAATTTCATTACCTTGGACATTGTAAGAATGTAGATGACCAAGTGGTGTAAAAGTTAATATGCATAGATAGTATATATAGATACATATTTATATATCAATCATTTATTTTATAGAAACTGTAATGAAAGACCTTGATGTAATCACAATTCCTAGTAAAGATGTTGTGATGGTACATGAACCAAAACAAAAGGTGGATTTAACAAGGTACCTAGAAAACCAAACTTTTCGCTTTGACTATGCCTTTGATGACACTGCTCCTAATGAAATGGTTTACAGGTATGTGTGTATACTTTTTGTTACTATTTCTTTTCACTTTTTGTATTTTTGGCCTTATCCTTGACCCTAGATTTTACTCCTCCTACAATTGGTCTTCAAATCTCTGTGCCACTTCCATAGCTTTGCCCGTGTATATTTTTCCTTTAACTCAATTTGTGCTGAATTGTCTGTGCCTTAACCTCCACTTTCCTTGAGTATTGTAATTCTCTGCCCTTCCTCAAATCCCACCTTCTAGACTAGGGGTGGGCAAACTTTTTGGCCTGAGGGCCACATGGGGGTTACAAAATTGCATGGAGGGCCAGGTAGGGAAGGCTGTGCCTCCCCAAACAGCCTGTCCCCGTCCCCATCTGACCTCCTCCCACTTCCTGCCCCCAACTGCCCCCCTCAGAATCCCTGACCAATCCAACCCCTCCTGTTCCTTGTCCCCTGACTTTCCTCCGCCCCGACCCCTATCCACCCCCCCCCCCAACAGACCACCGGGACTGCCACCCATTGTGCAACCCCCCAGCTCCAGCTATGAGCTAAAAAGTTGTGCTTACTTTTAAATTCTATTTAAGTGTTCCTGTGTGTATTACACACTGTATAATTGTTAGGCTCTTTTCCACTGATCTTATCTTGTGCCCAAATCTACTCCGTTATAAGGGCTCATTCTTTTTTATTAATCTAGGTCTCCTTTTTATGGTAAACTGGGTTGACAATAATTGGAGTTCTGAAAACAGCCTTTTCAAAAGGGACCACTATCCTATGGAAAAGAATTTATGCCCCCTAAATATAGCAAATTATGTATTTTTCATAGGTGAAAAGGATTAGTGAGGAAGTAATCTAAACTTAAAATGCTTATGTTCTTTCTTTCTGTGAGTTGTCTTTTTACCCACAGCAGGTAAAAAACTGAAACAGGAAAATTTCAGTGGCCTTCCCTTAAGCACACAGGTTTCCTAAGTTTAGATATTTGCATGGACAAGCACCTTTTTGTATCTCTAATAGTCACTTAATATACTCCTCTCCCCTCCCCAAAGTAGTGCAAATTAATTCCATTCTAACCACAATTTTCATCCAGAGTTATTCATATTTTTTCTACTGATGGGAGTATTGCTGTGTCATGTCTGAATTGGTTGTTATAGAAGAGAGAGATAATGTGTGACTATTGTTTTGTTTTGCCATGTCTCTTGGCTATGGAAGTATCTATTAGACAATTCAATTGCAAAGCAGTTGTTAGGGGTTTGGAGAGCTTGCAAAATCTTCTCTCTTTTGGAGCGCCTGCATAAGTACTGGTTACCAGGCAGAAAACATGATATGACTGTGACAGTTGACTAGGAATGCAGTAATTTATGTCAGAAATTACACTATTAATGCAAATCCACTGTCAGTATACAGAACTACAGTAAACTGTTTAAAAGATTGTTTTAATCCTTTGATTTAGACAGTCTTTCCTAGCTTAACTTTCTAACAGTAACTTATTGAATAGATACTTAGGAAAATGTTTAGGGAAAAAATGTTTGAGTTATGATGGGGTAAAATGTTGATTTATATTTAACTAAGTTTGCTAAACTTTAATGAAAAGTCTCTAATGCTCCTGCTTTTTTTGATTTAAGGTTTACAGCTCGACCATTAGTGGAGACCATATTTGAAAGGGGAATGGCCACATGTTTTGCATATGGGCAAACAGGCAGTGGAAAAACCCATGTAAGCAATTCTTGTAAGCTCAATAACACAATGTATCCACAATACAATTTTCTCTGTCAAAACTTTCACTTAATTGGTTCACTTATTAAATAATCTGACTTGTAGAAGAGCTCTGTATAGCTCGAAAGCTTGTCCCTCTCACCAATACAAGTTGATCCAATGCAAATATATTACCTCACCCAACTTGTCTCTGATAATAAACATGTTCTGCCATTTTTATTTTAGACCATGGGTGGTGACTTTTCAGGAAAGAACCAAGATTGTTCTAAAGGAATTTATGCACTTGCAGGTAAGTAATCAGGTGTGTGCATGTATTTTCTTGCTAGATGCTGGAGATAGACAGCAGAAAAATCTAGTTTACCCATTTTAATGTAAGTGCCTGCATATTTTGCATTATTATAGAAAGGAGGCTCTAAAATAGCTTTTAAGCTTGTAAACTTTCTTAACTACACTGATACATATATTGAAGTAAATAAAGTTTGAGTATAAATGGCTGAAGAATTGAGCTTCCCATTTGTGGGGGCTTCTGTAACTCTCTCCAAAATATTTTGCTAGTTTTAACTCCAAAAGGAATTCTTAAGACAAATATACCAACTGTTTAAAGAGAGGCCTTGGAGTACAGGAGTTCATGGCCATCCCTCTCTGTCAATCTCCAAGGGAGGCCATGCCTCCTAGTTGTCAAGCGCTTAGAATGGTAATCTGTAAAAGGGGGAAATTAGCTGTCTCAAGAGCTCAGGCCCTCTGGGCTGAACCGTGTTTTGTCATCAGGGTTCAAGCTCTCAAGCAGGGCAGTGCACCCAAACAGTTCAAGGGACTCTGGCCCTCGGGCAGGACAGAGCAGTGAATAATCTAGGGGCCCAGGCCCCTGGGCAGGGCAGAGCAATAAAGGATTTAGTGTCCTAGCTCTGGCAGATAGTAGACTAACACAGGCCTCCTGGCCTAAGGTGGGGAGGCTGCTACCCCAGGGGTGAGGTAGTAGAGGGACCTGGGCCCACCATACCCCAGGGTCCTTACAGTGGCGGACTGTTCTGCCACTAGGTCGGTGGGGATATGGCTGCAATGCAGTGACCTGGGTTCAGGCATTAGCAAAGCAAAGCAGCTGGACTATTGTTGGCTGTTCCTGGGCTACTTCCTATCCTCCCTTTGGGGTGTACCTGAATCCTGGGATTAGCCTCCATCTCTGTGGGGTACACCACTAGTGGCAATCACAGCAGCTTCTCAGCATCTGGTCGCTCTGGTGAGTCCTCAGGACAGCGATGGTTTTCTGCATGCACCTGGTCCAGCAGCAGATTGGAAGTGTACATCTTCCTCGCAGCTCCAGCTCAACTGAGCTGCAGGGCCTGCCTTTTGTACTTCCTGTTCCTGTCCTGCCCCTCTGCTTCTGGTGGAGTGGCCGTGGCCTTCCAGGTTCCACCCATCGGGGGACATTTGGCTGTTCCTCCTTGTCAGTCTCTAAGGGAAGCAATCCATCCTCACTACAGAATAGTTTATAGTTATAACGTGTGCAAGAGATGCATATGAATAAGACAAACAATGGTGTATTTAAAGATTCTTGACTAGATGAAAATGCGTAACTAGATTTCTGTATATTTGAAAATATATTCACAGCTCGAGATGTCTTTTTAATGCTAAAGAAGCCAAACTATAAGAAGTTAGAACTTCAAGTATATGCAACATTTTTTGAGATTTACAGTGGGAAGGTAAGTGTAAATTCTTGATTTGGGAAAAATATCTTCAGAGAACACATAAGGGTTGTGAACAGAACACATAAGGATTTCTCATTTTATTTTCATATGGATCTTTAGAGCATTTTTCTAATCACTTGCTAGGCTGAATTCTGAATGATGATGATGTTGATGATGATATTATTTAGAATTAAGTGTGTCCTAAAGACCTCTTATTATACACATTTTTTTTTTTTAAAGGTTTTTGACTTGTTGAACAGGAAGACCAAATTAAGGGTGCTGGAGGATGGTAAACAGCAGGTCCAAGTGGTGGGATTACAGGAACGGGAGGTTAAATGTGTTGAAGATGTACTCAAGCTTATTGAAATAGGCAACAGCTGCAGGTATCTATGTTTTTAAATTAGTTTTCCAGTGTAAACTATAGTGAATCAGAACACTTCCACTGTAATAAGTGTGTGTGTTTGTCTTTTCAAAGTCTTTGCTGTCTACATTGTACAATATAGCTTTTCTTGAGCTGATTGAGTACAGTTGTGCTGTTGCCTCCCTTTTGAATCAAGGTGGTTTGGTTATCTACATCTGCTAAGAGGAGTTGAGATGAATTTTCTGTGTGCTGTATACTGTATATGTTTATGTAACCAGCTTATTGTCTTAATGTCACATGTTAATACTCTGGAATTCTGCCAGATTTTTAGATTTAAAAAGCCAGCATGCATTTATGTTGTGACAGAGGTTCTAGTATCCAGTTTTAAAATGCTCTGAGTCTGATAATACATTTAACGGGGGGAGAATGCTTGGATAATGCTTTCTCTTTCATGCTCCTCTCCCCCTCCCCCCTCCCCTTTTCCCGGTAGAAGAGATGGAGCAATACAGTAGACTCTTGATTATCCAGGATGTGGATTAACCAGGATGTCAAAAAAAATATGCGTAACTTGCAGGGCTGGCTCTGGCTTTGTTGCCGCCCCAAGCACACACACAAAACGCCCCCCACCAGGGTGCAGGGCAGCCAGTGAACCAACACTCCCTCCCCCATGTGCAGGGTGCCTGGTGAACCAACACCTCCTCCCTATATTTCCTATAGATGGTGATTATCTGAGATTTTATTAACCAGGATTAATTTTCTCCTTATCATCCTGGATAATTGAGAGTCTACTGTACATGTAATTTTACTGTTGTTGTCAAGTTGTATTTTGGTAGTGTCCATAACATGCTAGGCACTTTCAGCTCTTAGAAGAAACCACTTCCCTGCCCCAAAGAGCTGACTTACAGGATGTTTCAGTGCGTATGGTCCTTCATGTACACTAAATAGTATTTCACTCCCCCCCCCCCCCTTTTTTTTTTAAAGAACATCTGGTCAGACATCTGCAAATGCACACTCATCTCGGAGCCATGCAGTGTTTCAGATTATTATCCGAAGGAAAGGGAAACTGCATGGTAAATTTTCTCTGATTGATTTGGCTGGAAATGAAAGAGGAGCAGATACTTCCAGTGCAGATAGGCAAACACGACTGGAAGGTGCTGAAATTAACAAGAGCCTTTTAGCACTCAAGGTAAATAAAATTCACTCAATTTTATTTGAGTAGATGGCAGTCTTCTCATTATTATTCTTCATATAACAAAAAGAGGTCTCTAATAAGATGAGTGTTTGTGTAGGTAGGTCTTGTCCACTAAATTGATAAAGTGATTGATAAACATTTAGATGAAACATTTTAAATGCCATAAGAGAACACTTGTACTGTATTTCCATTTGTTAATTACTGTGTAAGAAGCATGGTATAGAATTACTTGATAATATGGTATAAAGATTTTTCTCAGTGTAAGCATGGGATGGCAACACTATTAACAAGTGACATTACACCAACTGCTTGAGTGTAGACTTACTGTTAGTATTAATTCTGAACTTCCGTCATTACATTCACTGAAGGTGGACTCCTAACATTAACTTAATATTATTTTAATGTACAACAGCATCTCATCCAGTGCTTATATTTTCTGTATGTGGATTGCATTGATATTAAAATATTTTTTTGCTTTAATTATGAGGAGAACATAAACTTTTGTTCTTTCAGGAGTGCATTAGAGCCTTAGGCCGAAATAAACCTCATACTCCATTCAGAGCAAGCAAACTTACTCAGGTGCTAAGAGATTCATTCATAGGAGAAAACTCCCGTACCTGTATGGTAAGTTTGTTTATTAGTTTATAAGTGATATACTTATAAGGAGAACAGGAACTGCCTATTAATGATCTTATGGTTAATCTTGGTAACTTGCTACTGAGAGACTATATTTAAACTTGATTGTATCCAACACATGGCATGACACCTAGAGATCATCTTTCAACAGGAAAATTCTTCCCCTTTTCCTTCTCCTTAGCCAGATAGCTTCAGTGTGTGTGTGTTTGGCAGTAGTATCAGAATCTTGGAAAAGATGAGGGGAAATGCATGAATCTCTGACCTGACAAAAAAGATAAATTTGGAGCTGGTATCAAGTATTCAGACTGCAGGATAGTTTGCTTGTAGATGAAAGGGATTAGAGAAGTTAGTATAGGAGAATTAAAGAAGGGGATAGAGACATATTTACATCAATGTGCAACATCATTACTCAGCATACATTCTGAAAAGCAGGACTTGTTCTCCCAAATTATCAGAGGGAACAGATTAGGAAAACCAAAGGTTCTCTTTAACTTTAAAGTGCAGTTCTACTGTAGAATGCATTAGTAAAAATGAAATTTTGTATCCATAACTGTTCTCTCTCAATAACTTCTGGATCAAATGTTGAATTTATAAATGGAAATGTGGTGCTCTTTCTCTTTCCCCTCCACCCCGCCTCCTCCAAACAGCCAACTCAACTAATTTCACCCAGAATGCCAAGCCGTGTTCTTTCTGGCTTGTACATGAGCACTAGTAATAAAGATTCTGCAAGTTTTCTTCCATTACTTGTGCTTGTTTTCCCTGAGCAGAAATTGGCCCTACAGTTAGTTTCTTTAACATGTTTTATTACTAGTGCACAAGCCAGAATAGACCAAGCCCACTTTGCCATAGTTGTATTAGATCTGCTGTGGTAACAGTGGTGAAAGCTTGTTTAAATCAAAAAAGTAAATAGATAGGAATATGAATACATGCAGGAATTAGTTATTGAATCAGAGTGCAGTTCCTGATTAAAATCATACCACTCTGAGTAGATATCTGCATATTATTTTCCTGATTTCCCAGGTTGAGTTTGCTTAATTTTATAATTTTGTGACATTTGTGAGAAGAATTTACTTTTATTGCATTGAGAATGCTGGAGTGGTTCTTCTGATTCTTTGATCAGTTCTTTGTGATTTAATTTTGGATGAAACATTCATTTTTTTTAATGCCCTATATATATATGTGTGTGTGTGTGTATGTATATATATATGTATGTATATATGTATATGTATATATGTATATGTGTATGTATATGTGTATGTATATATGTATATGTGTATGTATATATGTATGTATATATGTATATGTGTATATATGTATATGTGTATATATATATATATCACACACACACACACACTGTAAAATGAACCTCTGAATGTTGGGGTGTGGAAATTTTCCTGCACGATATTTTTGTTGTTTCCCAATTACAGAATTCCCATAATTAGGCATTTGAAGACCCTTTCATTATAAGCCACATATTTTTCAGGCATTTAACTTTTTAGTGAAACAATGTTTTGTAGCTGTTGTTTCTTGTTATTTTGCATTTAGATTTAAAAATAAAAGATTTATTTTTAAAATTCTTTGATGCATTTGTAGAAACCAGGTTTATAAGCAATTGGAAAATTACTCATTTTTAACAAAGCAGAGAAATGGGAAAATTCCAGATATGAACATATTGCACCACTTGTGAAGTAACGTATTATCAAATATAGTTAGTTAGGACAGACCAGTCAGTTGTTCAGCACCTCCACAAACCATAGCCAGCCTTTCCTATCCTCAAAATAGTCTTTCTGTTTCTTCTGACCGCTCTTACTCCCCAATCATTGATACCGTGTTTCCCCGAAAATAAGACAGTGTCTTATATTAATTTTTGCTCCCAAAATTACATTACATTATATTACAGCGAGAGGCAAAACTGGAAGTATGTCTTATTTTCGGGGGATGTCTTACTTTCGGGGAAACAGGGTATGTTATGAACTAGATCCAGGGTTCTCAAACTTCATTGCACTGTGGCCCTCTTCTGACAACAAAAATTACTACAAGACCACAGGAAGGGGTCTGAAGCCTGAGCCCACCTGAGCCCTGCTGCCGTGGGTGGGGGCAATTCCAAAGCTGGGTGGGGCCTAACCTGAAGCTCAAGAGCTTCTGCCCCAGGCAGGAGCCTGTAATCTGAGTCCCACCAACCAGGGCTGAAGACCTTGGGCTTTGGCTTTGATCCTGGGTGGTGGGATTTGGCCCCTCGCCCCAGCAAGTCTAATATCAGCCCTGGCGACCCCATTAAAACGGGGTTGTGACCCACTTTGGGGTCCTGACTCACCATTTGAGAACCGCTGAATTAGGTCATGTCATTGGTGACACACTCAGTTCAAATTTTACATGCTCTGGTCTAGGACATCAACTTAATTTATTGTGATCTACTGAAAGTGTGTGCAAAACTGAAATTGATGCAGAGAGTATAGCAGAGAGCTTGCCAATCTTGAGAAACTATATCTAATGCTATCTTTCCTCTTACCCCTATATTTTAAAATGGCATTGTAAAGAATGCAACAAACTTGCAGACCCTTCTGCTAAAACTATTTACACTGCTGTTTTCACAATTTACACTTTGAAGCACAGTGTGTTCTGTGTAAAGGGCATAAGGTCTTAGGGTATGAAAAATATGAGTATGCAATGTAATGACTACATTTATTTGACTGTAGATAACTATGATCATGTGTGTCCTTTTTTTTTTTATTTATTAAAAGAAGGAACTTCTAAAAATGCTAGACCAACTTTGTGATTATTTTACACACACAGATGTCAGGAACTTGTAAGTTATGGTTCTCAGAGTAACTACAACTTTGATTAAAATTTTAGTATATGTGCAAAGTTAACACCTTATGCGGTATGTAAATTAGAACATATGGGTTGTCAGCTACTACAAACACACCTTTGATTTGCTAAGGCATAAGTTTTCAAGTATTTTTAGCCTTACAATCTATATTACTGTTTTTATTTTGTTTTTAACAAAAAGTAAATAGTTTAAAAGAAAATAGTTTCATTTTATTGATCATCTAAAATACTTTACCAAAATTTCACTTTTTTTTTTTAATTATTCTGTCTGTTGGCAGTGAGAGAATCTCTTCTTGTAAGGAGATTCGTTTACAAGAGAAATAAATCTGTCTCAAATGGTCTAATTTTCTATTAGAGTTCAAAACCTTTTGCAGATTGGGTTGTATATATTCTCCATAAACTTCCATCTTAAGGAACATCTTGTATGCATGTGAATTCATGACTATCAGGTTCTGGAAATGTGCTAGTGCATACCTGCTAGTTCATTTTCTCTCGCACAAATCAGCATTGGAGGGCTGCTTTTTGAGCCTGAAAAACTTTTTACGGTTGTTTTCTCCAAATTGTCCTATTTTAGTTTATTAGGTTTTCTGTTATAATTTTTAGTATTAAGCCTTAGTAGGCCTAGTGTTTAAAATGTTCTCTGCTGTATGTAGGAAATCAGAATGTGATCCAGAAGCTTCAAGAGTTGAAAAAGAGATGTTCAATGTGGACAATTATGAGTGGGACGAGTTTCGCTATAAAGAAAGCCACAGATGTAAGATCTGCTTAAAGAGATTGTTTTGAGCTATCAGAGCTCAGAAGGAGAAGTTGCAATCTTACCTTGCGACCTTCTGAGAAGCAGAACTCTGGTTTGCTGGCACTGTACTCTTTCTAGTTTTCTTGCAGTACCTTGAGTATTTGGAAGTTGGAAACATCCAACAATATCTTCAGCTTCAAAGGAGCATCAGCATAGCTCCAGACTTTTAGTAAGGGCATCCTCTTTGAGTTTGTAAATACTGTATTATTGCTAATCTAAGTGGGATATTAAGGGGTGTGTGTATATAAACATAAGCATATATTACTGTGACTGTTGTTACTGTATTATATAAGTTAGAGAGCGCTGGCATGTAAAGCCATTTTCCCTGGCTTTTGACTGCTCTAAAAGTTGTACTGATTATACCAAACTGATTGGCCCTCTGAAGAAACAAAGATGGACTAAATCACAATGAGATATGCCTATGGGACTTTCCTGGATTAGGATTTAAAGTGCAATGTTAGCATGTTTTAATTAACACATGCTAATATATTTGAAAAGACTAGTGTATATAAAACTCACTGTTTTTAACATATATTAATTTTTGTTCACCTTAAAGCCACCACTGTAATTTAACTTGTTAATAAGTGTTAAAGTAGAATGCCTTCACTATGATAGCCTTTTAAAATGTGTGTGCAGTATTAGCATAAGGTCATGGTTGCAGAACAATATTTCCACTAATACTGGCTAATTTACTGTTTAAAATGTTAAGGGCTAAATATTTGAAGTTCCTGAAATAAGATGTATTAGGTAATGAGTCAGCAGTACTCCTGGCTCTTACTGCTAATTTAATAGATAAAAACTCTGCTACAAAAATTTCACATTGCACTGTATTTTTAAATAAAGCCAGAATGGAGATTTTTTAAAATTATCTACCTCTTTAAAAAAAAATTCTTAAAGCAGTGTTATGGGTGATACTTAAATGCATCAGAAGCCAGTAAATTGAAAAGTGCTATGGTTATAATTATGCTACATTGCAACAATATTACATTAACGCAAATTAACTTTATGAAGTACCAAAACAGTTAGGTTTATGCACGGATGCAAAGTTAGTTGCTGTGGGAATATTTCACTAAATATTCTGTGTGTTAATGTTGCACTAAAATAGTTGTTTGCCCTTTATCCCCTGTATTTATAAAAGGAAGAAAGCAGAGTATTAATTGTTAATGTATTGTCAAACAAATGTGACTATACATTCATATTAATACAGAGGGGCATTAATTTGAATGTGGAGTCTGCACATTCTGGTCACACATTGCATGTGCTGAGCTGCTGTAGTGCTTCGGTTTAGGCACTTACTGCAGTTATGGGAACAGTTCTCGTATTGCTCTTGGAAATCCACTTATCTGAGAGGTGATAGCTAGAATTAGAAGAATTCTTCTGTTGACCTAGTGCTGTCTATACAGGGATTAGGTTGATTTAACTGCATCTCTTGGGTTGTGGATTTTTCACACCCCTGAGACACGTAGCTCTGATCATGTAATTTTTCAGTGTAGACTAGCTCTTACTCACCAGAGAGAGAAACCATTCCAGCGAGGGATCTCAACATTATCCTTACAGACCAGACCCCTTTGATCCTCTTTCTGAATAATCTTTAACCTTGTACTCAAGATGGCCATTTTAGTCACCATTACATCAGTTGGAACGGAAGTTCAGTTGCTGAACTCCAAGCTCTCATGGTTAACCCTCCTTATACGTCCATTCACAGAGATATGATGGCATAAAAACTTCATCCTAAATTGATTCCCAAAATTGTGTCAGACTTTCATTTGACATCATTTATTTATTCTCCTCCTCTTTCCCCCCCACAAGACTACATACCTTTCAGGGGGAGAGAGAATTCCATACCTTGCAAGGGCCTTATAATATACTAACTTGGCAGAACAAACCCTTTTAGGCTGTCTTCCTCTCTCCTCCCACCTTCTTTTTTGCCACTTGGAACAAACATGTCTTCTCCAATGATGTTTGTCTCCATAATATCAACCTACTTCCAAATCAATGTGCAAAGATGATTGCTGGTACATGGTGGGTAACTAGAGTGTCAAATTGTAGCTTGCTAAAGTAATGAAACCTTAGGCACAGGTGAATCATTCCTCACAGGAAAATATCAAAATGGATTTTACGCAGTGTATATCTGTCTGCTGTTATATGATTGTATGGCTTATATACTAGTATCTTCACATATTAGAGCTCACTCCACTAAAGCACAAGCTGCATCTTCTCCATGCTGTAGGATTTCTGTGTCTGAAATTTTCAAGGCAGCTATGTAGAGTTAATCCTTTTAATTTCACTAAATGCTATGCCCTTGACCTGGCTGCAAGATTAGATACCAAATTTGATAGAGCAGTGTCAGTTGTTTTTGTTAAGTGACAATTAGAACTCCTCAGTCCCACCTAGAGTGGGATCCACACAGACACATACTTGAAGCAAAAAATGCTTATGTTATAGTAACTGGTTTTTAAGATGTTGTTTGTGTGGATCCCATGATGTGGTGTCCACTCTGCTTCCCCCACAGGCTTTCTTATCTGGGATTCTTAAATTATGAGGGAGCTGAGGGATTGCTGAGGCATTTCATATCCAGGGAGGTACATGCACAGTGTGGCTGGGGCCCAACACATATTGCTCTTCAAAGTATTCTGATTTTGCTGCGCTCATGAGGCAGGTGAGCACCTAGAGTGGGATCTGCCTGGGCAACATCTCAAAGAACCACAGTTACTATTCGGTTTAGTAACCATTCTGTTCACGTTCGAATAATTCAGAAAAGAATGAACAGATTAAATTAGATTTTGTTTTGCAGTCCTCTGCTGAGTAAGACCAAGCTTGAGAAATCTTAGCTAAGGGTAACAGTTTAGGAAAATAATACCCTGATAAGAGACTTGGAACAAACATGTCTTCTCCAGTGATGTTTATTGTCTCCATAATATCAACCTACTTCCAAATCAATGTGCAAAGATGATTGCTGGTACATGGTGGGTAACTAGAGTGTCAAATTGTAGCTTGCTAAAGTAATGAAACCTTAGGCACAGGTGAATCATTCCTCTTGAAACCTGAATATATTATAAATATTTACAAAGCATCCTTGGCATTATATTACATCTAGAACCTGTTGGTTTTGTCTATGTACTATGCATTTTATTTTGTAACTGAATGTCTTTGTCTCTCCTCTCTCATGTCTGTGTCTGTCATTCATTTGTGATGCATGAATTTAGAAATATGGGGCTTTTGGTAGTGATTTCAGGTTCATGTTTCTAAAGGAAATATGGAGCAGAATTGTTCTCCAAATGCCAAAATGATAGGGAAAGGTTTTTTTTCCTACCAAAGAGTAGAGTGAAGAGGTGTGTCATACAGGAACAAAGACTCAAAAACTGTAACCTAGTGGAGTGAGGAAAGGTGCCTAATGTTTTTAAGAAATCTGCTAACTTTTACCTGGAAAGTACTAGTGGGAACTTCTTTTTGCAGCATTGGTCCCAGATATTAGAAAGACAGCTGCTGTGTGTAAGCTTGTCTTTCCCCAACAGAAGTTTATCCAACAAAAAAGATTACCTCATTGACTTTGTCTCCGTAGTGGAAGTTTTATCAGTTATACCTAAATATTGCAGTGTATATAGTCCTCTGTCAAATACCTTCTGAATAGATTGATTGTAGCGAGTGAAAGAAAAACTAGAAAGTCTTGCTGTGTGTGATGTTATTAATGTCTTTTTCACTCAGTAGTCTTCAAGAATAGAATGTGTAAAGAAATGTATTTAGGACAGTGTGAATGATACAATAGTACATTCACAAAACTCAGTTACTCAGCTCCCTTGAGATATTGGAACAATTGTCAGGTGAGGGCTTCGTTTGAACACAACTTGATGCAAGTTAATACCTGATAACCCCTTTACACAGTAATGACTTTGCAAGGATTTAGAAACTTGCTGTTCTTGTTTATTAGGTCCCATAGTAATTCACAAAGAAAAGCTTGTGGCAGTCAGGTGACCTGTTTTAAATGAATAATTTTTTTTTTTTTTTTTTTTTTTTTTTAGCAACCAGTATGTACTAATATCAGTGGTTTAAATTTGGTGTGGGATATCAAGACTCCCTAGACTTTTCCCACCTGCCCTACCCCCATATTTTGCCATTCTCTGAAGTACGAGAATTTCTTCTTAGGATGATTGCCTGTGCTCTTCTACAATACCCAATCATCACTACACAAATCTTCATCTGTTTCAAACTGATGTTGTCTGGACTGGCAGAAAAATGTTAGTGTGAAGGATGATAGACATAATTGCCCTGAGTAGTCCCATGTTTACCTTTTCCTGTGGCACTGGAGGGGCAAACTAGATAACGTAGAAGAGCTAGGACACACTTATGCCACTAGTATCTGATTTAGCATAGTTAAATTTACTGAATGTTGAAAAGACCCTGAGAGCTACAGTATTTTACTTTAATACTTAATTTGAAATTGTATCAAGAATAGGATCCAGACATCTTTGTTTGATACTTAGTTAGCAATTTAAATTTCTCTCTAGATAAAGTTCCCAATTCAGAAAAGCATTTCTGTTCAGGAAAGCATGTAAGCATATGTTTAACTTTAAACAGGTTTATGTGCAGTCCTGAATTGGGGCCCAAAATGAATCTCTCAAATCTGTACATCTGTCAGGTCACATGAGTGCTGAAATGGAGAACAGAGCTTTGAGTAGATCAGCCATGTGTTCCACTTAGGTGTGTATGCACCAGGGCCAGACAGTTCTGCATTGGAGAGCCTGGGTGTGTGTGTGTGTGTGTGTGTGTGGGGGGGGGGGTGATGCTTGTGTCTTGTGGCCATAGCTCCTCCCTGGCTATATGAGGTGGCACCACCCCAATTCCCTTAATTCCTTTTTTTACTGGTCAGGGCTGGAGTCAGAGGTCTGTGTGGTCTTAACCTCATAACTTCTCCCTATTTTAGTGTTTTTTCTAGTATGTATGTATCTAGTGTATGTACTTAGTAGTATTCTTAACTAGCGAAAGTGTCCGGCGTTGCTCGGGTCAGTCGGCGGTGGGGAGGGGGCAGACAGCTGAGCGAGTGCGGGGTCCGTTGGATGGGGGCAGAGAGCAACCCTGACACCCCCACCTCACCCCCCGACCAAACCCGACACCCCCACCTCACTTACCCCTCGACCAACCCCGACTCACATTTTCACCCCCTCACCCAAACCCAATACCCCCACGTCTCCCCCTACCAGCTCCAACACCCCCTGACCAACCCCAACCCCCACACCTCACCCCTTACCCCCCCAGACACCTTCCCACACCCCCAGACCAAACCCGACACCCCCGGCTCACTTACACCCCGACCAAACCCGACACCCCCACCTCACTTACCCTCCGACCAAACCCAACTCGGGTCCATCGGAGGTGGGCAGGGGGCACAGAGCTGAGGGATTCTGGGGTCCATCGGAGGGGGAGGGGGCAGAGAGCTGAGGGATTCCGGGGTTCGTTGGAGGTGGGAGGGGGCACAGAGCTAAGGGATTCTGGGGTTCCATCGGAGGGGAGAGGGGGCAGAGAGCTGAGGGATTCTGGGGTTCCATCGGAGGGGAGAGGGGGCAGAGAGCTGAGGGATTCTGGGGTTCCATCGGAGGGGAGAGGGGGCAGAGCTGAGGGATTCCGGGGTTCCGTCGGAGGGGAGAGGGGGCAGAGAGCTGAGGGATTCCGGGGTTCTGTCGGAGGGGAGAGGGGGCAGAGAGCTGAGGGATTCCGGGGTTCCGTCGGAGGGGAGAGGGGGCAGAGAGCTGAGGGATTCCGGGGTTCCATCGGAGGCGGGAGGGGGCACAGAGCTGAGGGATTCCGGGGTTCCATTGGAGGCGGGAGGGGGCACAGAGCTGAGGGATACCGGGGTTCTGTTAGAGGGGGGAGGGGCAGAGAGCTGAGCGAGTGCGGTGTCTGTTGGAGGGAGTATTATGACATCATAACAACATAGCTGCCCAGCTGATGTGATTGGCCTTTAAAGACTTTCACCCCTGGGGGGCGTCAGAGGTGAGATTCGAAAAATTTTCGACCCTTACGACCATCAGGACCCCAAGACCTCTAACTGTACCAAATTTCAAGTCTCTAGCTCAAACGGTGTGGAAGGAGTAAGCTTACGTACATACATACATACATACATACATACATACATACACCATTTGACTTTTATATATATAGATAGATGTTGGTTAGATTAGTGTTAGATTTAGTTAAGTAGTCCCCTGTGATGTCCTCTCTGGGGTGGAAGCGTTGTAGTGTGGAGGAGAAATCCCCAACAATGATCACCACACATAGTGCTTGCTGTTCTTGAATGAGTCCCTTGTCAAGGAATGGTGTTTGGTCTGTAGATGGTTTGGTCTGTAGAAATGGATTCAAGTGGCTAAGAATCTTTGTCTAAAACAGCACTGCTCAAACAGGTTCTACAGCATGCTTTGACACAGAGGTCACGCTCAGGTTCTGCACTCTGGAGCAGGTACCTCTCCAAAGAAATGGAGGAGCTGTTTCTTGTTGAATGCATTGAGGAAAAGGTTGCATAAGATCAATTGAGACCACTTCAGGTCTCGTGGGGTCTCCTCTGCCTCCTCCAGGAAGAGTGTGGACTGGTCTGGGGTTAGTGCTGGTGCACAGGATGGTGCAGGTGCCTCTTAACTGCTCCGTGGTACCAAGTTGGGAGGTTAGAGACCCTGTACTGTTGACTTCGGTTCTTGCCTCAGGGCATCTGTTGAGTCCAGTACTGATGGCTGGCACTAACTGTTTCCACATCAGTGGCTACAGACATCCTCTGTCTTTTTGTCCCAACCTCTCCTTTGGTCCAGGACTTTCAGGGCTGAATCGTTGGCTGAACAGGCTGCTGAACCCTTGGGTCTGTTTGCACCACAGCCCAATGTTCCCCTTCCACAGTCTGTGGAAGCACGTCCAGTACCGGACTTGATGCAAGGAACTTGGCATCAAGAAACTCCTTGTCACCATTGCAGTCAGCAACATAGATGTTAGTGTGATGGCTTTCACCACACTCCACTTAGGCACTGGCAGCTGTTTCAGTACCATTACTGACTTCAGGATCAACGCCACTTCTGGCATTAGTGTACTTGATGCTGGTGGTACCGTTTCCATTACTGGTGCCTATCCCTGTCTCATTCTGGGTGACTGATGAGTTAGACTGGTTACTTGATCCCTCAGGACTTGCTTAATCTATATCCTCCGAAATCTGAGACTCCTCAGCATTGAGGTCAGGATCTTTCTCCTGTTGTTCATCAGCCAGCCCACATTGGGGACCACGTATGGGCATTACAGGCTCCAGGATTGGCACTCGTCTTGCGGTCGGGATGGGGGGCCCCTGCCCGGTGCCTACTGGACACCAATGCTCTATCCTTACCAGTGCCCCGTCCTTCCTCTTGTATGCATCACTCTGCACTTACTTAACTGGTCATGTCCTCAATACAGGAAAGTCAAAATTGGTCTCTACAGTAAAACCTCCATTTAACGGACTAATTCGGGCGAGGGGGTGTCCATTAAATCCAAAAGTCCGTTATTTAATAATAATAAAAAAATGAGCTGTCGGAGCAGCAGCCCGCCTGCCTCAGGGTCGGGGCGGCAGCTCCGCAGCCCACCCGCTGCCGGGACCCGGGCACCAGCTGCCGGGAGCCGTCAGCCAGCCCGCCCGGGCACCGGCTGCTGGGAGCCGGGCGGCAGCCGGCAGCCAGCCCGCCAGAAATGGATCAGGAATGCATCAGACTTGCTCAGAAATTTTGTCCGTTGCATCCGAAGTCCGTTAAATCGAGGTCCGTTAAATCGAGGGTTTACTGTACTCAGAAAACTGAGTTTACCGGGGCCTTAATAGACTGTGCATGTTCAAGAGTGTTTCTGCTGATTAATGGGGTGGTGACCTGCAGAATTCAGCAGATCTTGGACTGTTTGCTGCTCTCTTCAATTGTTGGGACTAACACTTAGCTCGTTGAGAGGCATCCGTGGTGATCTCACCTTACATCTACCATTTCACGCAAGATTGGTGTTTTACAGTGTCATAGTGGCGAGATCCTTGAAAGGAATTCTTCTCCATCCACTGGTAGGGAATGGATTCCTTTGTGGGACCTTAATATGGCCTTAGTACCTCTCAGAGGACTTCTGTTCGAGCCTCTGGTATCCTGCCCTTTTCCTCTCTTATGTCAAAAAACTGCTTTCCTCATGGCAATAATTTCTGCGAGCATGTGAGTTGAAGTCTTTGATGGCAGAATCTTACGTGGAATTCTCCAAAGACCAAGTGATGTTGCAGCTGCATCTGAAATTTGTTTAAAGAGGTCTCTTGGTTTCATTTAAGCCAAGCAGTATATTTATCTGTGTTTTCTAAACCACATTCATTCTTGGAGGAGCAGTGCCTTCACACTTGAGACATCAGACTATGTCTGGCCTTTTACCCGCACAGGACTAAACTCTTTTGGGCTTTGCCTCTTCTGTTTTATGTCATATGCAGACCATATGAAGGGACAAGCAGTCTCCTCACAGACGATCTCTAAGTGGATAACTTCCTGTGTCAAGACTACATATGAAATGCACACTACATGCAGGCCTGAGCCCATAGCGTTCTTAAGTGATGTCGCAATATTGAACAGTTATGCCATTATAGCGGCATCCAGAGCAGATGCAAATGTTGGGAAGGCAGTCCTGCAGTTCTTGTTTAAATAGTTAACTTAAGCTGTACCTTCTGGGAGTGGGGCTTAGAGTCTAAATGGAACAGATGGCTGCATCTATGTGAAGATTACTGTATCTGTGGTTCTTTGAGATGTGATGCAGACATTCATTCCACGATCCTCCCTCCATCCACTCTGAACGTGTCTGGGCATTCAGTGTGAAGGAGCTGAGGGGGGTCTGGGTGATGATACCTGATCTAGCCAGAGGAAGAGGCTATGGCCATGAGGCATAAGCACCGCACTCTACAGATACTGCTAGGTAAAACTCTCTAGCTTCAGTGCGCTGGGCGCATACGTACCCAAGTGTGCTTCACATCTTGAAGAACCAAAGTTACAGTAACTCTTTTTTCTACTGTTTCTTACAAAATCTGAAAGAGGGGAGAGAAGAAGTCTGGTAACTCATGCCAGAATCCAGTAAACTGGGCCTCCCGCTGCTTTAAAAAGCCAGGCTCAATGAAAAAGGAAAAATTCTGGGACATCTGGAAGAAAATCGACTAAAATTCTTCTCTATTTGATAGGGTTCGGATCTCTTTTATAAAGATTAAACGGAAATGCTAGTTGACAGTAACTCTGCATTTGGATTTATGTCTGTTACTCCTGGGGAAATTCTGTGCCAAAAATTAAAAATATGCAGAATTTAAAAATGTGCACAGAATTTTTATTTGTCAAAATAATAAAATGTAATCCGTTATTTTGGTAATTTATTTCAAAATACCTGTCAGCAAGTATGTCATAACAACATGGATACCAAAAAGATTCAGGAATTATTTGTTAAAAAATAATTCCTGAATTCCCTACTTGGCATAGGAATACAGAACTTTTGTACAGTGAAATCTCGATATAACGGACTAATTCGGGCGAGGGGGTGTCCGTTAAAGCCGAAAGTCCGTTATTTAATAATTTTTTAAAATTATTAAATAATGGACTTTCGGCTAACAATGGACACCCCCCTCGCCCGAATTAGTCCGTTATGTCGAGGTTTTACTTTTATCACGGCCGGGAGCCCGGCTGCTGGGACCCTGGCGGGAGCCGTCAACCCGCCCGCCTGGGTCCCGGCTGCGGGTGTGTGTGTGTGTGTGTGTGTGTGTGTGTGTGTGTGTGTGTGTGTGTGTGTGTGTGTTTGACAGCTCCCGCCAGGGTCCCAGCAGCGGGAAGCCCGGCGGGAGCTGTCAACTCCCCCCCCCCCCCCCCCCCCCGGGGGAGCCGGGCGGGGGGGGTTGACAGTTCCCGCCGGGCTCCCCACAGCGGGGAGCCCGGCGGGAGCTGTCAAGTCCCGGCGGGAGCTGTCAACACAGGGGAGCCGTGGGGGGGGGGGTGTGTGGTTTGACAGCTCCCGCCGGGCTCCCCGCTGCGGGGAGACGGGCGGGAGCTGTCAACCTCTGCGGGGAGTGACAGCTCCTGCCCGGCTCCCCGGGGCGGGAGCCGGCCGCCCCCGAATAACGGATTTCGGATGCATCGGAAATTTTGTCCGTTGCATCCGAAGTCCGTTAAATCGGGGTCCGTTAAATCGAGGGTTTACTGTAGTTTTAAATGAATTATTACTCCTACAGAAACATATTTCCTGCATGCCTCAGAAGTAGTGCAAAGGTCAGGGATAACCGAGGAGCTGAGGCAGAGGGAAGCAATTGGGAAGGAGTCTGGGAGTGAACCTGGATTGTTGGGTGTGGGTAGGAGAAATATGGAAAAGGTGTTTTTTTTTTAGTTTTTGTTGTTTGAAGGTGAGATTTTTAGGGAGTTCGGAACCACGCCCATGCAGACTCTGGCTGACCCTTAGCCTCTCCCATTCAGTCCAGTACATCTGCCGCTGTCCCTACATCCCCGTTCAGCCATCCCAATCTCCATGTTTCCCTGCACCCCTGCTCAGCCACCTACAGTCCCCATGTGGCCCTGCACCCTCAGTCGGTCCCCCTGTCCCATGTGGCCCATTCCCATTCAGCTCGTGATTCCTCAGCACCTTGTGTGTCCTGCTGTCTCTTTCTTTCTTTCTCTCCACCCCCACCCTGTGCCTCCTCATCTTGCCCTACAGGCAGGGACTCTGAGGAATTCAGCCTCTTCTTCCTATCGGCTGCTGACTGTTATGGCCAGTGAGCTGGCTGACCTCTGTTCTCGTGCCAAAGCAGCCGCTGGGGGACAAAAGGCAATGCCTATCTGCGGTGCCTCCAGTAGAATGTATTTTCTGTGGAGAAAAAAATCTGCAGGGTATATGAATTCTTTGTGTGTGCAGTGGCGCAGAATTTCCCCAGGAGTAGCCAATGTATGAGAGAACCCCTACATGTAATATATAGGGTTAATTTTAGTTGTAGGTCAGAGTTGCTCAGTGAGATGGAATTTAAGCACCAAAATCAGAATGCTAGGATTCTCAGTATTATGAGAGGGAATGGGAGTAACAACCACCCATTTCTCAGACACTCACCTAAAATCAGATTTTATGTTTGTAAATGCTGGGAGTCTGAACATAGGGAAGACTTCTAAATGAAAGAGAACCAGGGAGTTAAGTGGATGCAGCTCAAAAGATGTGATGATTTTACTTTGCATAAAAAACAGTAGAAGTTGTTTGAAGTTGCAGTGCATGGCTTTGGTGCTGAAATAATTAAGTAAGGTCAATGAGTTGATGCTGTTTTGTCAATTTCCTAAAACATGTAGTTTGTGGTAATTCCCACCCTTCCCCACCATCTGATCCACAGTTCATTAAGGGCTGCAGAAAGACTGACTTCAGTAGGCTTTTGAATCAGACCCCAAGCATCGTATGGGGTTTTGTACCACATCAGAAGAGCACTACAGATCTAGTGACATACGGCACCTTCAAGTTGTTTCACTTGTTAGCAAATCTGATATTCTTAACAGTAGTTATCAGAGCAGACCAGAGGGATGCTGGTTAGGAGGTGAAAACCCATATGGCAGTTTGTCATATTGGAAAAATTTCTTCCAGATTCCAAAACTGGTGATCTAGCCCCTGGGATCAAAGGAGACCCTTTATATTAATTTAAGAGTGGGGCTGAAATGAGGGGCCCTAAATGGCTATTTGTCAGGGCAACAAACATAGCCAATCACCAAGTCCTGTTACCACCCCCACCACCCAGTGGTGGGTGGTCAAGGCTGGATGCAGAATGTGATATCCTCTCCCCATGTCCTGTACCATGAAGAATAGGGGTAAAAGGAAGGGTAGGAAGAAAGAGAGAGAAGCAGCCCCCACTTTCCCATACACATTCTAAAGGCAAGTGGGAGGGGGAAGTAAAGGGAACACTTGGGGCACTGCCCTAGCTGCTCCAAGTTGAGATCTCATACCCCTCACACCTGCTGAGGGTGTGTCCACTGCTCCCGGCCCCATCAAAGCCTCACCCTGGCTAGCAGGGTGACCATTTTTTAAGGTATGGAAAATATACCTTTAGAGGGAGAGATGATAGACTGTCAGTCAATTTGGTTTATCCAAAAGAAGGTTAAGAAATGACTTGATCACAGTTTACAGATACCTACATAGGGGAGAGATCTCTGGTAGTAGACAGTTCCCTAATCTAGCAGAAAAAGGTATAGTTTGATCCAGTGGTGAGAAGCTGAAACTGGACAAAATCAGACTAGAAATAACATGGACATTTTTAGCAGCAAAGGTAATTTACCATTCTAATAATTTAATTTGGGGTTGTGGTAGATTCTCCATCACTTTGAAGTCTTGAAATTAAGATTGGGTATTGTTTTAAAAGATGTGCTGTAGCTCAACCAGAAATTATGGGCTTGATGCAGAAATTACTGAGTGGGTTTCTTTGGCCTGTGTTATGCAGGAGGTGAGATTAAATTACCATTTTGGTCCCTTCTGGCCTTAAAAATCTGCTGAGCTATATGAAATCTGAAGTGCAAGGTAAACTTAAGTTCTGTACTGTTATTTTTACAAAAAGTTTGTTGACTTGTGGTTTGTTTTCCCCAGATTGCTACTATCTCTCCAGGGATGGCATCCTGTGAAAACACTCTAAATACGCTGAGATATGCAAATAGGTATGGGAAATATTTTATTTATAGCTAATTTAGCTGTTGGATTGGATCTCTGAATTTTGGTATTCTGTTACTGTGTGACATAATTATTTTAGGCACTTTCTAACTGTTTTTAGTATGCTTGCATTTCTTTCTAAAACACAGACCAAAAGACTGATCCAAGCATTTATTGTATTTGAAGTTAGTTTCATGCTTGTGAAAGGTAACAACTTAGCACTGGAAACTGAATTCCATTATTTATTGGTAGACAAGAGTCTGTTAGCACCTTCACACTGGCCAATATGCTTCAATCCTGTTCTGGAGGTGTCACCTTTTGGGGTAAGAGGACAGATTCAGTCTCCATGTGGATTTTGTCCTAGAGGACTACTGCTGAGATGGTCAGTTATATTGTGTACACTTTTTCAGTAGGAATTGAGCCCACCTTGTTGTGAAAGGTACAGTCTTGCTTTCCAGCACCGGAGCTTCCAGGCTAGTCTATACTATAAAATGTTGCTGCTTTAACTATTGGTATAATTATATCCACAAAAAGCCCCCAGTGTAGATGCAATTATGCTGGTGTAGAACTGTCTATACTAGGGCTTTTACTGGTGTAAAATACTATAGGTGTGTCAACGCATACATCAGTGTGTGGAGTACAGACCCTGCATGCTCAGCTAGCTCAGGAATACATTGAGGCACTGCTTAGGGGAGTAGAGTACGGACAGACCATAACCTTAGGATATGCTTGTGATGACCTGTTTAGGACACCCAGTGCTGTGAGACACTGTTACCGCTCATTCTCTTTGGAAGTAGTGACTCTAATGATTTCTGAGTGTGTACAGTGAGAGGGACTGGACACTGGGAGACTCGGTTCACTCCAAGGCAAGGCTTTGACAGGCAGATCTTGATGAGCTGGCTGACAAGGCAGACAGGTTCATGTGTCAGCGAACAGACACATAGCTTGGTAGCAGCAAAGCTCTCACTCCTGCTAAGGCAGAGTGGGAACTCTGTTGCTCGCAACTCTGGGTGTCCTGAGCCGAACGTCATAGTGTTCCCTGCATGGCTTTCTACATGCCCACTGCTATTTTTAACAGTGTAGTGTCCCCCTGCTGGAGCCTTTACCTGCTGCGGGGAAAGACTGAGCTCCCTGCTGTTGAAACCTTTCCCTGCTCCCTCTCCACTGCCAGAGATTTTCCATTGCCATGTGTATCAACATACTGCAGGTGTAGACATGGCTTATATCAGCAAATCACACCCCTCACTGATATCGTTATAACACTCAAACTTTTAAGTGTAGACCATCCCTTGTAGAGTCCTCCTTTCCCACCACTATTTCTGTTCTTATTTTTAAATTGTTTCTTCCCTTTAGGGTGACCAGATGTCCTGCTTTTATAGGGCCAGTCCCGATTTTTGGGTCTTTTTCTTATATAGGCTCCTATTACCCCCATCCCCTATCCCGATTTTTCACATTTGCTGTCTGGTAACCCTACTTCCCTTCAAGAAACAAAAATGCTTTTTACACGTTTGTGGTTGAATATGGATATCCTATATTGCTTTAATTTCCTCACTTTTACCTTTTTGACACAAGTACAGAAGTATGGAATACAAACAGGATTTTTTGTCTATAGAAAACTTAAATTTACCAAACTTGATAACTTGATCTGTAAATGCATAGAATAAAGCCATTAGGCACCTATTTTAACTGGTAGAATTTTTCTTATTTTTGTATTACTCCTTTTAGAAGAATTGGGCTTATGAGTACAAATGGGTAGCCAGGGACTTCTCAACTGCATAGTGCTTTCCACAGTTCGTATATATATAATTTCCACAGTTCGTGTATGTGTATATGTGTGTGTATCTATATCTATCTATATCTATATCTATATATGTGTGTGTGTGTATGTGTATATAAGCAATGTTTTAAAGTTGCTGTATGTATATTTGACTATACTGCTGGAACAAGGACTCTGAAATAAATGTTCAGCAGTAAACGTGAGATCCTTTGAAGATTTTTATTTTTTCATACTTGAGGGAAGGCAGTTAATTTTTTTTATGTTTCAAGCATATAAAGCTGTCCCTGTACTTGTGAGGCTGTTATGTTCTGCAATAATAATGCACTGCAAGCCTGTATATGTTTTTAATATTTCTGTAACAAGTTTCCTAGAGAACTTGGTTTGTTTTCGAGAGACTCATATATTGTGCAGAAGTATTAATTATATTTGTCTTTGTATGCCAAAATCTGATACGTGTCTAACATTTGTAGACTTTGTCCACACGTTTAAATCTTAGACTTGCCTTTGTATTTTAACTCTTAATGGTCTTTTAGCAATGTGTCATTTTTATATCAATTTTAGGGCTGTCAATTAATTGCAGTTAACTTGCACGATTAACTCAACGATTAATCACGATTAAAAAAATGAATTCTGATTAATCACACTGTTAAACAATAATACAAATTTAAATGTATTAAATTTTCACGTTTTTCTAAATTTTCAAATATATTGATCTGTTACAACACAAAAGACAAATTGTATAGTGCTCACTTTATATTATTATTTTTATTACAAATATTTGCACTGTAAATATGAAAAACACTATTACTTTTCTTTATCTGTTCACCTCATACAAATACTGTAGCATAGCCCCTTTATTAGGAAAGTGAAACTTAGAAATATAGATTTTGTTGTTACATACTGCTCTCAAAAATAAAACCATGTAAAACTTTAGAGCCTACAAGTCCACTCAGTCCTACTTCATTTTCAGCCAATTGCTAAGACAAACAAGTTTGTTTAAATTTACAGGAGATACTGCTGCCTTTTCCTTATTTACAATGTCACCTGAAAGTGAAAACAGGTGTTTGCATGACACTTTTGTAGCTGGCGCTGCAAGGTATTTGTGACAGATATGCTAAACATTTACCGTATATACTCGAGTATAAGCCGAGTTTTTCAGCCCACTTTTTGGGCTGAAAAAAGCCTCCTCGGCTTATACTCGAGTCACCCCGGTAAAAAAAAAAAAAAAAAAAAAAAAGCCTCGCTCTCCCGTCCCCGCCGCGCGGGCGGGCTGCCGGGAGCGTCCCGGTTCCCCCCTCCCCGCCGCGGGCGGGCTCCCGGCAGGGACAGGACGGGTCGCACCCGCAATGGCCGGGGCTCCCCCCGTGACAGGCCGCGGCACGGAGCCGCCGGGCCCAACCGCCCCGGGATCCTCCCGAGCCAGCCCTGCTACCGCGCAGCGGGGGCCGTTCCCCCCCCCGGGGAGGGGTGAGTGCAGGGCCCGGCCCGGGCGGCGGGCTGGGGGGGGGGGGGGAACGGCCCCCGCTGCGCGGTAGCAGGGCTGGCTCGGGAGGATCCCGGGGCGGTTGGGCCCGGCGGCTCCGTGCCGCGGCCTGTCACGGGGGGAGCCCCGGCCATTGCGGGCGCGACCCGTCCTGTCCCTGCCGGGAGCCCGCCCGCAGCGGGGAAGGGGGAACCTCGGCAGGGGGAACCTCGGCAGGGGGGAACCTCGGCAGCCCGCCCGCGGCGGGGAAGGGGGAACCTCGGCAGGGGGGAACCTCGGCAGCCCGCCCGCGGCGGGGAAGGGGGAACCTCGGCAGGGGGGAACCTCGGCAGCCCGCCCGCGGCGGGGAAGGGGGAACCTCGGCAGGGGGAACTCGGCAGGGGGAACCTCGGCAGGGGGGACTCGGCTTATACTCGAGTCAATAACTTTTACCGGTTTTTGTGCTAAAATTAGGTGCATCGGCTTATATTCGGGTCGGCCTATACTCGAGTATATACGGTATATGTCCCATCATGCTTCAGCCACCATTCTAGAGGAAATGCTTCCATGCTGACGATGCTCGTTAAAAAAACAATGTGTTAATTAAATTTGTGATGGAACTCCTTGGGAGAATTGTATGTGCTTGCCTCTATTTTGCTCGCATTCTGCCATATATTTCATGTTATAGCAGTCTCGGATGATGACCCAGCACATGTTCAAGAACACTTTCACGACAGATTTGACAAAATGCAATGAAGATACCATGTAAAATTTCTAAAAATAGCTACAGTCCTCGACCCAAGGTTTAAGAAGTGACTTCCAAAGTCTGAGAGGGACGAGACATGGAGCATGTTTCAGAAGTCTTTAGATGTGGTGGAAGGTACAGAACCCGAACCACCAAAAAAGAAAATCAACCTTCTGCGGTTGGCATCTGACTCAGATGATGAAAATGAACATGCATTGGTCTGCTCTGCTTTGGATCATTATTGAGCAGAACCCATCATCAGCATGGATGCATGTCCTATGGAATGATGGTTGGAGATGAAGGGACATATGAATCCTTAGTGCATCTGGCACGTAAATATCTTGTGACACCAGCTACAATAATGCCATACAAATGCCTGTTCTTACTTTCAAGTGACATTGTAAACAAGATGCGGGCAGCATTATCTCCTGCAAATTATAACCAAGTTTGTTTGTCGGAGTGATTTGGCTGAAGTAGGACTGAGTGGATTTGGAGATGCTAAAGTTTTACATTGTTTTTGAATGCAGGTTTTTTTTAGTGCATAATTCTACATTTGTAAGTTCAACTTTCATTATAAAGAGATTTCACCTCATACAAACACTGTAGTGAATTGAAAAATACTATCCTTTTTTATAGTGCAAATATTTGTAATAAAAAAATAATTTGAGTACTGTATACTTTGTATTCTGTGTTGTAATTGAAATCAATATATTTGAAATATAGAAAACATCAAAAATCATTTAAATAAATGGTATTCTATTATTTAACATGATTAATTTTTTTAATCCTCGACAGCGCTAATCAGTGTATAAATAAGTGACTTCCTGCGGATGTTATATAAACTGTACACACACATTAAAAAGTAATGTGTGCACAGTTTACAATACGAATGAAACGGGGGGTAATATGCAGTTTGAAGTAATTATAACTGTAGTCACTCGATATTTTGAAAGGAGCATTTCCAGGGAATATTCAACTCAGGCCACATTCTGTTCATTATACCAATGTATACCCAGAATAACTCCGCTGAAGACTGTGGAATTATTACAAATTTACACTGCTGTAAATGAGCATAATTTGGCTAGTTGAATTTTCATAGGAACATGCTTGAAACTCAAATTTGAGGAAGGTTAAATATCTCAATAGTGTCTTTAAACATGTTTTATCTTAAAAACAAACTGCTTCATTTGTTTTTTTTTCTTTTCTAAACTATAAAGGAGAATGCTAAATGAAAAGTTGTCATTTTAATGAATGTCTTTACAAGAACACTTTCTTTTAATATGCTGCTGTATCTTGCTGCTGCAGAGTAAAGGAATTTGGAATTAGTCCTTCGGACATTCCCTTCTCACAGAGTAGTGGCAGTCGCTCTGATCTCTCTCCTTCCTATGAGTATGACGACTTTTCTCCTTCAACCACCAGGTCTACTTCATTCTTTACATGGAATCTTTATTTTAAGTTTTTTCTGTTTAGCTGTATAATTTTACAGATCCAAACCTTCATTTATTCCCTTGCCTTGAATCATCACATACTTTGTTTTCGTCCTGTTTGACAGGTGACGATACTGCATGGTCTGCAATCATCTTTCCAATTTTTTGTTAATTTTTCTTAAACATCTGAATAGTTCATATTGAGGCTTGCTTTTCCCTTCATGCATCAAAATGGTGATGTCACCTTTGTAGATTTAGTGGATTGGTTCTCATAAGTCTGTTTAGAGTAATTCTAAGTCTTTGAATTTTATTACCTGATGAAAAATAAGAAAGTATTACATTTCCTTTTATTTTTATTAGTGTAGTGAATCTTACATATACATGTGGGGTTTTTTGGTGGTTTTTTTTACTCCATGTTAGCAAGTTGTTAAGGTTAGACAAAATATCCTTCAGTAATAACTAACCATTTTGGTTTATTTGCAAATTTGGATTCATTTAGTTCATAAACTTTTTTTAAAGTGGACATCCTTGCTTGAAAGGATGTCGTCAGCTGCCCTTTGTAAAGTTCAACTTTTCTAAGAATCTCAAAGTTGAAATTGGCTTTAATGAATGATCCGTCCATTCTTTGTGGACACTAGATTGTTTGTTTACTGGCACTGATTCGTTCTTTTAAAGTCAAAAAGTGCTGAATCATTTATTAACCAAAAAGGTGCATAGATAGAGAAATATATTGGCCAGATTTTGGTGTACAATCTGTGAAGCTATCTTTACACTAACAATTACAACTATTTTTGTCTTGTTATACAGTTTTTAAATGTTTATGGTTAGATTGTTTTTTCCCTTCTTGTACCTGTTTATACCAAAGACAGTCTTCTTTACCTTCTTTAAATTTAAACTGGATGTTTTGTAACAGATATGTTTTAACTCAACCACAAGATATTGGCCGTGATGAAATTCTGTGTCCTGTGTTTATATAGAAGGGCAGACTAGATGATCACAATGCTCCTTTTTTGGCCTTAAAATCACATTAAATTTCTGAAGTTGACATCACCTTTATTAAATAATTAAATTGCATCTGAATCCATAAGGCTTTAATTTATGTTTTCTATTTTACATTGAGCATCATTTATTTTAAAATAAAATCTTTTTTTTTTATGATTACAGAGTGAAGGAATTGACAGTTGATCCTAGTGCTGCAGGAGATATCCGTCCAATTATACACCATGCTCCAAATCAAATTGATGATTTAGAGACACAGTGGGGAGTAGGGAGCTCACCTCAGAGAGATGATCTTAAACTTCTTTGTGAACAAAACGTGAGTAGCTTTCATCATTTTAGGCATGTGTATATACAATATTGTCTTTGAATTCAACAGTAGATCAAATCCTGAATAATATATGTTTATAAGGCTACTAGCTACTTGGTTGAGACTTAGCCTCTGGACTCTTTCAGATTGTCATATAAAGTTAATGCTAATTCTTAAAAATGTGGCTCTTGAGGCTTGCTTTGTTTTAGATTCGTTCTGTGTACCTTGCTGCTAAGGACACTTCAGTACAACTGCCTGTTTGTTTTCGAAGTTGCTGCTTTGTCTCTGGATATTTTTTCCTAGCATGCCTTCATCCCATATTAGGCAACTGGCAGCATTTTGTAAAGCCTTTACTTTCCATTATCGCTTCTAGGGCTCTCATTATTACTTCTCCAGATATTCCCCTTTCATGCAAATACCTGTTTCAAGTGATTCCCCCCCCCCCCCCCCCCCCGAAGACTTGTTAGTGTGCATTTTTCTATGCTTCATTTTATTCTGCTTTATGCCATGTTTCTAAATTCACTGCCACAGTTGGGTTTCCCTCAGCGCTGTAATTGGAGGCTGCCTTAGAATGTGGCTTGACTCCCTCTTCAGGAACAAAACCCAGATAGTCTTCCTCATGTCCTTAATTACGGCGATTTCCTGACCCACCATCTTTTTTTGAGCTACAGAGCATAGAGAATACGTCAGAATAATTCTGAGAGCTTGTCTCTACTTTAAAACTTGCAGACATAACATAGCTATTACAGAATAATAATGATCATTACTACACTATAAAATGCCATGTGGATGGTCTTATTCAAGAATAGATTTATTTGGTCATAAGCTTTCGTGGGTAAAAAGCCCATTTCAGATGCATCTGAAGAAGTAGGTTTTACCCATGAAAGCTTATGCCCAAATAAATCTGTTAGTCTTTAAGGTGCCACCGGACTCCTCATTGTTTTTTGGATACAGTCTAATGTGGCTACCCCTCGGATACTTATTCCAGAATGTCTTTTGGTAAACTTCCAGGTGTAGACAAGCCCTAATTTAGCTCCAGATTGGTTCCTTTGCTCTTCCCTGTCAGACAGTACTCTGGGCTCCTCTTCAGGAATCTGCTTTCATAACAAAGGCAGTGTGCCACAGCTGGGCCTACTTCACCTTAGGAAGAGACAAAGCTGTGAGCTTCCTGGGCAGCTCTCCTGCACCTTGCCAAGCAAATCAGTACTGTATCTTTTGCTCTCCGGAAGATGCCTCTGTCTGCCTCCTTGGCTTTGAGTCTGTCACTGGCCACAATTGTGCTGGCAGGAATGACTTTTTAGGCATTGGCACCTCTGCTAGAGGAGAGCACAGTAGAAGTAGGCTAATAGGTAGCCAGGACCCTTGCCTCTTGAGTGAAGAGTCTGGTCCCGCCTCTTTAATTGCACCACTGAAGTAAAACTCACTTTGTGGAAATGATGATTATGGATACACAGAGAAGAAAAATTCTTCGGTATCTAATCTGAACTTTCTTGAGATCCTGCGATACTTTCCCTGTCCTCACTGGTATTGGCAACATCTCCGCAACATCTCCCTGTTTAGTATCTGTGGATCTAATTAATATTTCTTTCTCTTACAGATCACTAATAGATATGTAAAAAGAATAGGATTAATGATTTCTGTGGTTCCCACTCAGTTTCCCTTTTTTTTTTTTTTTTTTTTTTTTTGTTACTCAATAGAAAAATTGTTTGGAAAATTGTAACAAAAAAGATGAAAAATAAATGAAAATTCATTTGTTTTGCTACCCCTCTCCCTTTCTCCAATTTCTGATCATATCTAACCAGATGCAATAAGTTGTACACTCCTGAGTCCTTCTTTCAGCAGGATAGCTTTCTACATATTTCCCTTTCTTATCTTGGGATAGGATGAAACATCCATTTAATTTTAGTTTTTAAAGCAAAATTCATCACAGAATAATTAAGCTTTATTATTTTTTCAAGGAGGAAGAAGTTTCACCACAGTTGTTTACTTTCCATGAAGCTGTGTCACAAATGGTAGAAATGGAAGAGCAAGTAGTAGAAGACCACAGGGCTGTCTTCCAGGTAAAATACTGTTCACTGCATTGTATTTGTATTAATCAAATAACTCACATTGGCCAGAGAAGTTCAAACTCTTGGGACACAAGATGTCATGTGGTATACTAGTAGTCATACCTTCACAGATTTTTAAACACAGTTCTTACGGGCAAGGCCATTGTGGGAAGATACAGAGCCAGAATCTATATATGTAAAAGTCAGATGGTGTATGCGTGCGTGCGTGTATGCGCGGATGTATGCTTACTCCTTCCACACCGTTTGAGCTAGAGACTTGAAATTTGGTACAGTTAGAGGTCTTGGGGTCCTAATGACCGTAAGAGTCGAAAATTTTTCAAATCTCACCTCTGACGCCCCCCAGGGGTGAAATTCTTTAAAGGCCAATCACATCAGCTGGGCAGCTGCTGTTCTCTGTGACATAGTTATGATGTCATAATACCCCCTCCAACAGACACCGCACTCGCTCAGCTCTCTGCCCCTCCCCCCTCCAACTGACCCCGGAATCCCTCAGCTCTCTGCCCCCTCCCCACCTCTGATGGACCCGAGTTGGGTTTGGTCGGAGGGTAAGTGAGGTGGGGGTCTCGGGTTTGGTCGGAGGGTAAGTGAGGTGGGGGTGTTGGGTTTGGTCTACGGGGGGTGAGGTGTGGGTGTTGGTCAGGGGGTGTTGGGGTTGGTAGGGGGGAAACATGGGGATGTTGGGTTTGGGTGGGGGGGGTGAAAATGTGAGTCGGGGTTGGTCGAGGGGTGAGGTGGGGGTGTCTGGTTTGGTAGGGGGTTGAGGTGGGGGTGTCAGGTTTGCTCTCTGTCCCCATCCAACGGACCCCGCACTCGCTCAGCTCTCTGCCCCCTCCCCACCTCCGACTGACCCGAGCAATGCCGGGTATTTTCGCTAGTTGTATATAATACACCATGTCGTCCATCCACCAACTCCTTTATTACAGTGGCAAAGGAGAAGCATACTGCTATATTGTCTGTGAAACCCAATGTCACTTCTGTTGTTTTCTTTTCAGAAGCTGATAGTCTTAAAGAAGTCATGTTACCATAGAGCAGATACTGTGATGCCTATTATATCAATATCCTCATTTAATATGAGGCACTCCAGTTCACTCATCTTATTATTTAGAGACTTCTAGCATTGGTATATAAGCACTTCGAAAACTTGTCACTTTTTTAGATGTCTACCATTACATGATATAACTGAATGGGACTTTTTTCATTTGACTGTTTCTCATCAGATTTTACCTGTATTTTATCATCTTCCCTCCTTTCCTTCTTACTAGGACATAGAGAATCTCCATTAATAGATCCTCTGCTAAGGGATGTCTTTGTTCAAGCTATGTGCTCCTTTTCGCCTGTCGGCTTTCCCCCAGCCCTTAGTTTAAAAATTGCTCAACTACCTTTTTAATTTCAGCAGTCTGGTTCCATTTTGGTTTAGGTGGAGCCCATCCTTCCTGTACAGGCTTCCCCTGTCCCAAAAGTTTCCCCGGTTCCTAATCAATATAACCCCCTCGTCCCTACAATATCATCTCATCCACGAATAAACACCCTGCAGTTCTGCCTGTCTAACTGGCCCTGCGTGTGGAACTAGAAGCATTTTAAAAAATGTTACCATGGAGGTCCTGGACTTCAATTTCTTACCTAGCAGCTTAAATTTGGCCCCCAGGACCTCTTTTCTATCCTTCCCTATTCCATTAATATCTACATGTACTGCTTCTACCGGCTCCTCCCCAGCATACACACAAGCCTGTCTAGATGTCTCGAGAGCTCCGGAGGGGAATCCTCTTGTGGAATGAAGCTGTTATAGTGGGTTCTGAGGTGTGCCATGGCGTGTCCTCCCTCCCAGGGTGTCAGAGTGGTCCCTTGGAGTTGTGGGAAACCAACTCGCTTCAGCAGTCTAGCTCAGTGCATGGTGCCCTCATATCAGGGCCACAAAGGTGGCATAAAGCAGTGATTTTGCCCCTGCATATGGCTATGCTGAGTGCTCCAGACTATAGCAGAGTATTGGAACCACTATCTTTGGCTGTTCTTGGTAGAGCCATTGGAATGAAGGAACCATGTATAAAACATATTAGAAAGTCTTACAGTTTTGCTACCTAGAAAACAAAAATTCAGACACTGAAGTGAATTTGTGTTAGAATTCATGAAATTGTTTGCCTAGTAAAAGGGCACACTAACTTTGGGAAGGCAGAAAGACTTGGTGAGTTCAGCTGCCTGCCTTCCAACCTGTGCCTTGGCTAATGCATTCAGCTGTCATGAATCTCTTGTCTTTTCAGGAATCTATTCGATGGTTGGAAGATGAAAAAGCTCTTTTAGAGATGACTGAAGAAGTAGATTATGATGTGGATTCTTATGCTACACAACTTGAAGCAATCCTAGAACAAAAAATTGACATTCTGACTGAACTCCGAGGTAAGGCTGTGTTTTTTGTCCATTTATGTGTAGGGGTCTACCAAATTCACAGCTGTGAAAATCACATCATGGACAGTGGAATCTGGTCTCCTCCATGAAATGTGGCCTCTGGTCGCCCCGCTGTGAAGGCAGAGCAGAGAGTGAGAGCTGCTGGCCGGATGCCCAGCTTTTGAAGGAAGTGTCGCCGTCAGCAGCAGCAGAGAAGTAAGAGTGGCAATACCGTCACCCCCTAATAAGTTTGCGACTCCCAGTGATGGGTTGCCCTCTTTGAAGATGCCACCTGATGTGCTGAGATACCCCTGAGCTCACTTGTACTGCCAACATGGGCCCCCTTTAACCTGTCTTGCTGAGCCAGGCTATTAAGCCTCCTCTAGTGCGCGCACACTCACTCACACACATGTAGGGCCACACACAGCTGCAGAAAGACACAGACATAGAGCTCTGAGAAGACTCAGCTTAAGGCACTTGTCCCAGCACTCTGGTGTCCACCTCCCTTGGAGTGAAGATCCAAAGATATATTGTCTTGTGCTGTGAAGAAATTTATACAACATAAGATGGTAAATCCACACCCTCCCTCAATGTGGAGGAAGAGATGCATAACTACATCTCTTCCCCCCCCCCCCCCTTAGAAATTACAGAAACTGGGTTTAATATAAAGAAAACAAAATTTATTAACTATAAAGGCAGATTTTAAGTGGTTAAAGGGGTAGAAAACAACAAAGCAGATTACTGAGCAAATCAAACAAAACATGCAAACGAAGCTTGACTCACTAAAGAAACAGGTTACAAAAAGTAGTTTCTCACCTTAAATGTTGAATTAGGCAGAATGCAGAGTTTCTGTAGTTCAGAGTTCTAGTTATTTCTTCTTATAAACTGGACCACTCTCAGTCTGGACTTACCTCCTGCCTTTCCCTTCAGGTTAGTTCTCTGGAGTTTTGCAGTGAAATAAATAAATGTGGAGGAAGTCTCCATTTGTTGTGTAACTGCAGTCACAAAAGTCCATTTGTGTATTACAGGAAAACAGTGGATTCTATAAGGAGTTGTTTGCATTTTGATGTTGAAATCAATCATGTCAGTATAAAGAATGGTTTCCAGTCCAATTCTAGAGATTTTAAAGTTAGCACTGGAAGTTACCTTAATATGTAGAAACATGTTAGAGGTGTAATCCTGCAGAGTTCAATTGGAGATTTTGTGTGTGTAGTGTGTATAAATGATAAGGGGGACAGGGAGTGCATGGGAAGCATATTTTGTATTGTGTGCTACTGTGAAGTTTCCTAAAAACCAGGAGTAAGGCCTAAGAGGGGAGCAGATTACTAAGAAACTTGTTTATATAGGGAATATTACACTTGAGCTTATGTACTCAAATATGCCCATTATCTTCCCTGGCTCCATGTTGACTGTAGCCTCTGCTCACATATATGGAGGAATTCAACAACCTTGTGCTCTTTGCTGGTGAAATACTTGCAGCCTCAAGACTTACCCACAAAACACCCTTTGAACACAAGCATAATGGCATTTCTTTCTTTCCTTTTTAAAGATAAAGTGAAATCTTTCCGGGCAGCTCTACAAGAGGAGGAACAGGCCAGTAAACAGATCAATCCGAAGAGACCACGTGCCCTTTGAAATGGGCCTCTGCTGCTAATGGAACTCCCGACTCCTTACTGCTGTAACGTACAGTTGTTACGAGACGGTGGCTGTAAGAACTCAACTACTTGAAAGCGTAAAAACTTTTGAAGTGTCTGTGGAAGTGTCCAATTTCTCCTTCACCTGAATGACATTTTCAGTTTTGTGTGAAACACTTCAATGATGTCTCCAGAATGCTTCTAGTCCAGACAGCACAGCACAACCATGCAGGGTTCAGAGCTGTGAAGCACTTTGTTTAAAATGTTTCATTTATTCAGATTGTGAATTTTATGTTTTGGAAATCTTTGCCATTTTTTTTAATAATGAAGTAAAACTGTGGACTTTAAAAACTTCACTATTTCCTTTTAACTATGTTCAATTTTGTTACAAAGACCAGCTGTGCAGTTTTAAATTGTGTTTGCGTGCATGCACACCTAATCAGTGATTGTACATAACTTCTCTGCTAGAGACCGCTGTGCTAACCTATTCCCATTCTGTGCCTTGATGAAGGCTACTTGATCCTAAATGTCCTTTCGGAAGCACAGCCTTAATAAATGACATTCCTTATTTGTCAATGTAAATTACTTTTATTGTGTGTACATCTTTAATGTGTGTGAGACTTTTTTTTTTTTGGGGGGGGGGGTGACTAGTTCATCTCACAGGATGTACCATATCACTGAACAGGAACTAAGAGCTGTTAAGAGTGGCCAAACAGCTGAACAGACCATCCTCGAATAAATCTGGAATCACGATTTATTTGAATACCATAAAGAATGGTTATATAATGCTAACATTCTCTTTGTAAAGAATATAAATTAGTTGATGTATAATAAAAGGTAACATTTAAGTATGGAGGAGAGTTGTATGTTGGAAGAATACAGATATACAGTATGTGTATAAGTGTGATAAATGCTGTCTAGAATAAAGGTTCAATCTGATCTCTACATATAGGTAGAAGGACTATAAAAGTTCAGGGATCCAGTGAATAGCATAAACAGAATATCTTTTCACACAATTAAAAATTTGGCTTCTGATGCATGACAACTTACATGTGCATTAACTGTAGTTTGCAGATAGTATGTATGGAATAGTACTGTTGCTTTAAAGAAAGTAGCTAATGCATCTTTTTCCCTTTGTACAGTGCCAGCAGCTGAAAAGTGGGGTGAATCTGTATTATTTGAGATTTGCACAATAGGCTGCACAAACTCTACATGCTACAAATCTCACAGGTACCTGAAGTCTCACAAATAGCACCATACATATCCAGCACTTTTTAGGTGGTGGCACTTGAGTTATTTTTGCAAGTCAGTGTTCAAAAGGAAAAAAAAGCCTTTTATGTAAGAAATTTTGTCAAACAATTTTAGCCCTCTTTGAGTTCTCCCTGTTTCCAGGAGTTAATATCAGCAAACCCTAGGAATGGTTTTAAACTTGGTTTTTGGAACACAAGTCCAATTATGCTGGGATTTAAGGGAAATAAAGGGAAGGCAATGAAAAGAGAGCTAAATGAGCCTGAGATTCTCAGCATTTAATGTTTGTAACTCTCATAGGAAGGTAGGCTATGGGAGACCCTTGTTGCATCATGGTAAAAAGCTCCTATCTGTAAACATGAAAGCTGAAAAAACAATGTAGATTTTACACAATGTTTAATAAATTAAACAATGAAACCTCAATTAGAGATGAGAATTTACTTCTATGTAACTTGCATTTGTTTTGGGAAGGAATTTAGTTTGTGATCACATCTACTGAAATTAGATGTATAATTTTTTTAAAAATCATATTTAAAAAGCACATGGTGCTAGAATGGGTGCTTGTTTTATTGTAATAAGCATCCTGTACAAGCTTGTATTGTTTCACTGACTTCAGTCCTTAAACTGCTATATCAAAAATGTGCTGATCTTTCACTTTTTTAGTGTCCCACTGACACTTCAGTCTCATTTGCATTGACGTCTATGGCTTTGAAGTGACTGCAAGTCCATGAGACATTGCAATCAAAAATTAAGAAGAAATTAGGTAAGTAAAATTAGCTATAGTGTTTTTTTCTATAGTAACTGATGCAGGTTAAAAGCATTGCCTGCTTCTTCAATCAAAATCTTTAATTAAAATGATCTGAATTGATAAATTTCTAAATATCACTTTTCCTCAAGGCTTGAGCAATAACTCTACGTAGAGGATTTCTATACAAGTCAAGATAACATGGGTGGTGTTTCTTTAGCAAGTCACTACCTTTTTTTCCCCAGAGTGGCAGGTGTTAGTCTGTATCAGCAAAAACAATGAGTCCTTGTGGCCCCTTTCAAACAGTTGACAAGAAGGTGAGAGTAACAGATTGTGAAGAAATCAGTTTTTGTAATAACTTATTACCACTACAAGTGATTTTTCCTACTTTGGTATTTTACTATTAATTGAATTATCTTGTTAGACTGACCTCCACACCCTCCACTTGATAAGGCTACTCCCCTCTTTTCATGTACTATGTATATATACCTGCTACTGTATTTTCTACTCCATGCATCTGATGAAGTGGGTTCTAGCCAATGAAAGCTTATACCCAAATACATTGGTTAGTCTAAGGTGCCACAAGGACTCCTTGTTGTAACCTTTCTTTTGTCTTGTGTGTAGAGTCTTATGCTTTAAGATCCTCTGAAAAGTACAACCTAAATGTGATTCATTATGGATTATTGCATCAAACTGCAAATTAAGAATGGTAGATGCTATTCAGATAGTTGTAAGTTTCATGAAACTGCAGCTAATTCAAATATGAAGCTGCTGTATTTATAAAATGTGCTTGCTTCTCTACATGTCCAATTTTTAAAATTTTCCCATGTAAAATATATTTTACTTTCTTCACTGCTGCTGGGAAATTATTTTTAGCTAAATGTTTTCAGTATTGTTCACTGACTAGTTCTTGTCTCCTACACTAGCCTCACATCACAAAAGGAATCGTGGGTTAATAATGGAAAGGAAAGTAGTATGATCACATAAGTATTTGCACTTTAAAAGAAAATATGGAGAGTAGCTTCTTAGGAACATTCTGCTATAATGGACAGCCAGTGATAAGTGGTAACTATTCTCCAAAGGGTGATGAACTCTTGCCCTAAGTGTAAATAAGCATGTTTATAGTAGGAAATCAGGACTCTTTGATTTGAGGTTTTAAAAGGAGTAGGATACCACACCAATTAACATTTACTGTCTCAGCTTGCACTGAGGGACATTAGAGAAAAGAGTCTAAATCCTGCCAAAGTGTGAACGATAAAACCTTGATTTTACTGTTTACTTAGCCCTATAAAGCACATTGTGGTCTATAACAGATGGAGTATTTGTGTACAGTATAGTTTAAGGCAAGTTTAAGGAAAGTTTGTCAAACTGCATTGTTACTGAAGATTATATGAAAATGGTAATATTGTCTTAGCTGCCTCTGAATGCACTTCAGCATCTAGCTGTAACTAGCTGAAAACAAGTGGGAGTGTTTTGACTGGTACAGACCTCTTAAATAACTGACTAACGCCTTCCATTATCTTGGGCACCTTTGCTGTGCAACCTGATAGCAAGAGTTTAACTGCCCCAATATCTAGAACATCTGCAGTGATTATCTCACACTCATAGCAATTCCTCTAATAGTCCAGGGCCTTAGTAGCCACCAGAAAAGAAAGATTAAAAGTCTCTCTCTTTAGAAAAAAGTTAGTTTATTCTAACCTTCCATGAATGGGCATCATAGCACCAGTCTACAACTAGTTCTGTGGTGGCCAAACAGATGTTGAGTTCCATTCTGAACGCTGTAAATGGCAGATGAAGGTGCAAAGTTATGAGGGAAGGGTTGAAGGTGGGGCTTTTGGAGTCACTTCATATCATGGGGGAAAGAAGGTACATAGCTTTTAGTCTTGACAGTTACAATTTTAAAATGCAACACAGCACCTTTACAGCTACGGTCTTCAAACAAGTACTTCTGAGCAGTTATTGCAAAATAGTCCTCTGTACTTTTGTATGGTGGTGATTGCGCTCAACATGAGTTCTTCCTCCTATGAACATCTTCGTCCATGTCACATTTCAGTTCTTCCTAGAGAATGTAAAATGCTCCCTGTTCAGCCACTTATGAAAAATGGATGCCTTCTGAATTGAAGCCATGCAGCAGTCTGTTGAAGTAAAATTATCATCTTACATGAATTTGTACTTCACACAGTAACACTTATGTCAAAAACTACCTAGGGGAAGGGAGGGGATAAGAAGAGAGAAGTCTTAAATGACTGCATTCTGTTCCAGTCATTCTGTCAAGGAGCTGTCACAGGGTTGTGGTAAGGACTAGTAGTGAGCAATCAACTTTGAAACCTCAGGAGAGGTGTAATTTTAGTGCAACCTTGTCTACTGGAATGTTTAACCTTCACTAATTAAAAAACAGCAGTTGATTTAGATGGTCACAGCAGCCAGACTAGTTTAGTTATAGCAGACCCATGCCTCAGAGAAACTACCCTTTTAACTACAGCTCCTTTCCACCTTAGGCAAGTACTCAATGCCTGATGAGCTAGCCACATTTCTTAAGCACTGAATAGGTAACAGTATAGAAAGGAAAACAAGTACTTAAACGTTCTAGATCATTTATTTGACATACTGTGTTACATTTGGGTAGACACTGTCTAAAATATTCTGAAGCTACCCATTGAGGGGATTTCAACTGCCTAATTTGATGACAAACAACAAGAGAACACATGGTTAATGTAACAGATGCAGTTTCAGAATTCTGTAGGATGTCTAATGCTGCTAGAAACTCTAAGGGAGAAATGTGTAAGACTTTAGGGAAGATGAAAATTAAACATAACTTGTCCTAGTCGTATAACACAATTTATGGAATGAGATTTAAGTACTCCAGAGTGCTGTAAACAGCAGTTTAATCCATATAATCTTTCATACTAGGGGATAAGGATCTTCATCTGTGGTGATAAACTACTTCTCCCAGCCTTATGTAATCCAACTGTCAAGCTCCTTTTCAACAAAAATTTGATTCAAATGTGTGTTGCTTTGTTGCCTTCAGCCTGTGTGGCATCATCATCATGTGTAGTAAAAATGAGTTTAAGGATATAGAAATAATGCCCCTCACAAAAAACTGAGCTCATTGGAGTCTAGGGCAGTAGTTCTCGTCCAGGGGTCCATGCACCCTTTCAGGGAGGCTGCAGCGCCCATGGCTGAAACACGGTGGCCCTGCTCCAGCCAGGAGGGGCAGAGGGCTGAAGATGGCAAACCTCCCCCCAATCCCCAGGAGCAGCAGGAAGGCTGAAGATGGGAGCCATGCTAGGAACCCCCACCCCTGCACATACACAGCCCCTAGCTACCCGCATCTAGAGCTACCCCTCCCCCCTATACACAGCCCAAGCTGCCCTGCCTCCCTGTACCCTGAGCTACACCCCTCACTTCACACAGCCCCTAACTACTCCCTTCCTGTACCGAGCTACACCCCTCACTTCACACAGCCCCTAACTACCCCCTTCCTGTACCGAGCTACACCCCTCACTTCACACAGCCCCTAACTACCTCCTTCCTGCACCCTGAGCGGTTTTCAAACTTTTTGAACTGAGTCCCCCCCCTTTGAATTACATTTTTTGGTTCTGTCCCCACCTAGCTTAGACAGTTCTTGCCCTCACCCCCTCCGAGAAGTAAAACTATGCCTAAGGATCTCCCCAGCCTACCACCCCCAGTCCCCTCAACCCAGGCCCTGGCATAGTTATAGCATGTTTTGGGGTGGGCCACAGCAAGAAAAAGGTTGAGAACCCCTGGTCTAGGGTAAGTTTTCAATTAACTACAGCACAAGATTTCGATTCCTATTAATCTAGAACAGACTCAGTCTTCTGTTCAGAATCCCCATTGTTCTCGTATATATTAATTGTTGGACCTAAAGTTATCCTAGACTACTAGAGTTAAAAAGACTACTAAAAGGTAGTTTCACCTATATTGACAGTAATGTACTCACTGGATCCATAACATGTCCATAGTTCAACCTCTCATATCAAAAGTTGGTGGTGGTTGAGATATCACTACTTTTCCCCCAGTCCAACAATATGCAAATCTGTTAGTTTTATATTAGAGCTGTGCCTACCTTTTTAGAACAGAGCAGTGTTTGAAGTATGAAGGGAATTCAGAGAGAATGAGTTTACCTAATGAAGTCATCTATATCCATTGAGCGAGCCCGTTTTTCAGAGAAACCTGTATTTTTTAGAACCATCTGTATTTTCTCTGCAATTTTGAAGTTTTCTGGTATTCCCTGTCAATGTAAGTTGCAATACAGATTAATATTGAAAAGATAACTTACAATTTTTAAAAGCTTGTTCATTCCACAAGTCTTCAGTTATTCAAGCACATGCCAAACTTTGCTATACATCAAGGTGACTGACCATTCCAATTGAAAAATACTTTAAAAATAATTCAGGTGGCTGTTTTCTTCTCAAGGTATATACAGACTGTCCAACAATCCCGAGTTTTTCAGTATTGTCCCACAAACCCCCAGCTGACGCACCTCCTGGCCCATGTGACTGGCTAGATCAGTATATGCCTGATTTGTGGATTTTTGTAAGCCTCAAACTCACTGCAGATGAGTCACAGAAATATTTTCAAATAGATACAGTGTGAATGGTTTTATACTATGTCAAGCTTTTAGTATCCCTTAGGTGGGGAGGGGATGAGGGTAAATTACATCCCTGGAGACATCAATGGAATCTCAATATATCCACTGTTTCTAAATTCTCATGTAAACCTTCACTATAGTTTATAGGATCTTAGAATTCTGTTTATTTTAAATATTCTGTTAGTCTAAAGGTACTCTTAGGTAATGTTTGTTCAGATTTGTTTAACTTCTGGATGAAAGATTTTTGTACCATCTTGCCTCTGTTGAATTTTACATCTCATACTTAGCTCAACTTGTATGTTACATTTAACAGGAAAAACTTCTACTTACAATGTTATGTACAGAACAGTGAATTCGATAATTCTGATCCAGCAGCTGCTGCACCGCACTTGATCTGAAAGTGAGTAAATACAGTGAGTCAACTATCAATGCAGAAGTCTAACTACAGTGAAACCTGTTTATTTTTAAAAACAAGTTGTCACGTGAGAGGCTGTTCAGAGGTTTTTATAATAAAGATAAAACAGATGTACTGAACACATTGGGTGATCTCTTAAAGCAGCTTCCTAGTTGGCATATAAAGGTTTCACTGTATAAGAGTTCCATGACCAGTGTAAACTGTCCAACAGTGCACTATGGGGATGCCTGAATGGTCTGATTAATATAGTTGTTGAAGCAAGGCTGGCTACAAAACTAGACTGAAGGATTGCTAGGTATTTCTGTAGGAGAAACAAGCAATTAGATACACTCTTAAACTTTGACAAAACCCTCTAATAGAAGTAACTTACTTAAATGCTGCAGAGAGCGTCTTGTTTTTCCTGACAAAGGCTATCCTGACTAGACCATCCCATTCCTGAAACACAAAATGCATAACATTTGCTTGAAGCAATATACAGCTCCTAATAACCAGTAATATTTACTATTAATTTCATGACAGCATAATAGAAAAGAGGTAAATCTTAGTAATACCCCAACAAGGCTTAGTTTTGTACAATATAGTACAAATTGACAAGCTAAATACTCCACTGGCAAAGGTAGGCCGACATTACCGAACTGCTAACTGGACAATCACCCAGATCTCTAGATACCTAGAAGTCGTATGACTGAAGATTAGGAGGCTGAAAACCTGGACAAAACTGGGGTGTAAAAAAGGGAAACACCTTAATAACTGTTTAGAGCAATATTGCCCTCGAGTGTCGATATTCAGCAAGCGTGCATATCCTTTGAGTCCTCAAGGACTCTTCTTTGCTCATGATCAACTAAATACTGCCAATAGCCATAAATGTCTTAAATACTTTGAGGCCTATACATGAAAAGCACTGCAAAATTGCTAGGTATTATCACCACCAACTGCTGGCCAGGAGCTTTTACGTTTCAGTCCAAGACTAACCTAACCACAGCAATCCTGGCCTGTGTCACTTCCAGGGAAGGAACAGGGGTTTTGTGGAATGTTGAGTTTGAATTGCTGTTGGGGCATCCAGATAATGTTGGAAAGATACTCAGATGAGAGTCTGATCAAGAAGGGGAGAGGTACAATGAGGAGTCAATGAATGTCTAGTGCAGTCATTTTCAACCTGTGGTCTGCAAGCCCCTGGGGGTCTGCAGATTACGTCTAAGATTTCCAAAGGGGTCCACACCTCCATTTGAAATTTTTGTTAAGAGTCTGCAAATGAAAAAAAGGTTGAAAACCACTGGTCTAGTATCGATATGATGGAGTTACGCCTATTTAAACAGTTTAAAAAAACCCTTTAACGCTGCTTATGTAGGTTATATGAGCAGTATTGTTGCTTTTACACCATTTGAAAGAGCATACAGAACGGAACATTAAACAGCACTATCATTCTATTACTTTATTGTATGTGGTCTGAAGTATTTGAATCTCACCTGAAAATTAATAGGTGGTGGAGGGTTCTTTGGCTCTATTCTGACAACACTGGATTCAACTTTGGGTGGAGGTCTGAAATTATTCCTTCCAACCTGTTAACCATTAAAAGTTAGATAATTATCTCAAACAGCAGGAAGCAAATATTCACATTCTTGAGAAAGTCTCCTTACTGACATACATTCCTACACTGGTTATTGATGCAGTCACTTACTTTCATTAGATGATCCACACGGGCTAATAACTGAGTGTTAATTGAGAGTCTGCAGTATAGTTTATTCCCTGGTTTTGCAACCAAACGAAGAGCAAATTCTCTCTGAAACATAAGTATTGCACACCTGAGAATTAAAGAAATGAAAACATGAGTAATATATTGCAAATAATCTACAAGCAATAGAACTTCTAGGAATAAATTATTGGACTTTTATTTTAAAGGCAAGCATAGAGATGTGTCATATACTCATATTAGAGAATCTCCGCCCTGATGTAAGTCAGGCACAACTATAGCAAAACAACTATAGCACCTGATTACGTTTGGTCTTAACATGGCTATTTGTAACTAGTGGTTAGAAGTAAATTAAGAGAATTTACTCTCAGTCTTACATGCATGACCCATGTAAAATAATTCCAGCTTTTTATACCTCTCATTCTGGACCTCTGAAAGCCAGAACTTTCCTAAGTACAATTGTTAAAATAGTAAATTAACAGCCTCCACTGATTTTAATTGTTTTCTGGTATTTCACTAAGTTAAAGAAGTGCTGATCACCAACCTTGCATTGTGCATGACAAGTTTGCTGACTGCTAATAGGCATACTGGTACCTCCTGTCACTGATTAGTACTGTAGCAAGGAGTCTGAATCTGCAGAGCTGCCAAACTAGAATAAAAGTGAGCTATTTGCATTTCAAAACTGATCTAAATTTTAGAAAAATAGTAAAAATAGATATCCCCACTAGTCCTTCAGATCCAGTCAAAGGCATCAGCAATAGCAGTACTCCAGTTCATGGTATCACTGTTAACTACCAAAAAGGTGTTTAACATTTTGGCACTGTCAATGGTGATTGGGAGTATTATGCTGAGGAGAATTCCTGACTAGTGGTTTGCTGGGCTGATATCTTTAACAATAATCCCAAATCAGATATTTTGTAAAAGTGGCCTTTGTTTTGCATTAGGCAATCCAGAGAGTGTCATCTACATACCTGAAAAAAGGTCTATGCAGCAACAGTTTGAAAACAAAAGGTGAAGAAATCTAGGGAAAGAGTAACACTGTTAATATGGCCTCTCTGAGCAAGTACCACCAAAGATTCATGTAAACTGTTATTCCACTGCAATTGCTTTGCCCCTACCTGATAAGGCAAGTTAGCCACACACGTATCAAAGAATGGCAAGTCAGTTTTCAACACATCTCCAACTTTTATTTCTAGTTTATTTGCTAGGCATCTAAGGGTGGGAAAAAAACACACTTATTACCTTAGAAATACACATTTCTAAAGAGGTCAGGTCCCTAAAATGCAGTGGAGCGAATTGTAGTGTTAGTACTTACGTGCCCATGACTCTCTTCTGAAGTTCACCTACAAGTCGTGTGTCAAGTTCACAAGCAATTACCTGAAAATAAAGAATTATATTTGCAACTTTAACCAAATCAGAACTATGAATAGGCTTTTTGCTATTATCTCAGAGTAAGAATAGCTTTCGTTAAAGACATTTTAAAAAAACCTTACATTAGGATATGCGCATTTTCTATCACAAAAATATCAGACTACATTAAAATTTCTAAATAATAACAAGGCCATTGAAGAGAATTACACATGTAAAGCATAACTCTTTACCTAAATGTGACTGGATGCCTTGTAAAAATGGTAAAGATCCAACACAAATGTTAATGCAGTACACAGATTAAAATTACATTGAGTATCCAATTGTCAAATATTCTTAACTTGACTTTAAAATCATCATTGTTACTCTATCAGTGGAGTTGTACAGAGAGAAGGATATGAACCCCAAGAAAGGAATAGATACATTATTTTCCCCTTCCCCATTTAAATAGGGCAATTAGACACCTTTTCATTCGTTCATTTACTAAGTAGAAGTTTGTTCAAAAAAACCAAGATTATTTTTTCCTAACTCATTCTTACCTTTTTTACTTTCTCTAGCATTTTTACTGTCAGGTTACCAGTTCCAGGTCCTACTTCAAGCACAACATCTGTGGGCCGTAAAGCAGCCTAAGAACAAATGAGATTGTAGGAAAACAATAATAGTTAAAAGAAAGAATATTACCAAGTAATTTGAACTAAGAAATTCTATGTGTAGACATTAATGGAGTTGATCCTGTATATGGTTAATAGATTTGGAGAACTTGTTTTCAAGGCAAAAAACAAAGCTGCCCAACTCTTTCACTTTTAATTGAATGCAACCTTTTGAAAACATAGTCATTAGGTAATCACATCTGTGTGCACATAAAACTCTGCATGTAACCTTGGCTCCACTTAAGGCAATGGGAGCTTTGCCACTGACTTCAATGGGGCCGGTATTTTACCCTTGGCCATTCTAAAGGAAAAGAGAAAGACACTTAGAAAATCTTTCACCAAATGCGACAGAGTCCTGTGGCACCTTATAGACTAACAGACGTACTGGAGCATAAGCTTTCGTGGGTGAATACCCACTTCATCAGATCCATGCAGTGGAAATATCCAGAGGCAAGTATAAAGATGCAGGCAAGAATCAAGCTAGAGATAACGAGGTTATGCTTATGCTCCAATACAAGGTTAGGCTTATGCTCCAATATGTTTGTCAGTCTATACGGTGCCACAGGACATTCTGTCGCTTTTGCAGATCCAGACTAACACGGCTACACCCTGATACTTTTCGCCAACTGCACATCTTGAATTTACATTTCCCATACCTTTCAAGAGGCCAAGAAGGGATTAAGCACCTCACACTTACAAAGTATCCAACTTCAAGTAATTCTCTAAATTGTTTAGAAGTATTTGTCTTAAAAGATTTTAGGAGATAGAACATTTGAATGCAACTCTTATGACAGCTATTTTACTTAGTTAGGTTCAGTTATTACCAACCTTCTCTATAATGTTGTTAACAATGAGGGGATTTTTCAGGATGTGCTGGCCAATTCCAGTCTTGAACAGGATACCTAAAATAAGGTATAACCAAGCCAGTTATAACACTATCATCAAAAATATCACAATTATTTTGGTACGACAAACTAGATTTTATACATCTAAAGCTTTTACTGTAACTACAGTAGACTCTCGATTATCCAGGATGATAGGGAAAAAAATAATACTGGTTAAGAAAATCCTGGATAATCACCATCTATAGGAAATATGGAGAGTGGGGGTTGATTCACCAGCCATCCTGTGCCGGGGGGGAAGGGTGTTGGCTCACTGACTGCCCTGTGCCCTGGTAGGGTTTTTTTGTGTGTGTGCTTGGGGCCGCAACAAAGCCAGAGCTGGCTGTGTGAGTTGCGTGTATTTTATTTGACATTTTGGTTAATCCACATCCTGGTTAATCCAATTCTGGATAATCGAGAGTCTACTGTAGACTTTACCAGTCTAACACCTGGTCTACACCTACACCAGGTCCATATGGCTCAGGACTGAAATATCTCATGTCCTATGTGACACAATTAGGCTGACCTAAACCCACTGTAGATGCAGCTAGGATGACAGAAAGTTGCTGCCTCTGAAAGAGGTGGATTATCCACACTGACTGAAAAACCATGTAGGAAGCATCTACACTACAGTGCTATAGCTACAATGCCACAATTGTGCCTCTGCCGCGTAAATAAAAGAACAGCCATAAAGTCCATCAAGCCCAGTATCCTGGCTCCTGACAGCAGCCAAAGCCAGATATACTCTAAAACACATTAACAAAACTGTCTCTCTCCTTCCATTGATGTGTATGTAGTACACTGATCCCCTTAGAGTATACAATGTCCTTGTGATTGTAAAGACTGGCACTTGGCAGTACTGACATTCCAGAAGCAGGGGAGCCCACATTATCAACCATTATTAGTGATATTGGGAACAAATGTAAACAATTAGAAAGTTATCAGTGACACTGTACTCAGGTTAAAGCAATAAATTACACATCAACACTACTGCTAGGTTCCTAAAACCACAACTATTTTTTTCATTATTACATTTAGCTAGCTCTTTTAGAATAGGAACCTTGACTTTTTACGTATCTGCATACGGTATTACTAATAAAATTGGAGTGACAACAGTATGCTCGCCAGTGTACAAGTACAAGGCAGGAGCTGTCATGAATTAGGAAACTTGGCGTAAATTAAACACAAACTGCAATCCTAACACATGCATATCCCTACCGAAGCTTAGTACTTGGAGTGGAGGCCATCATCCGTAAGAAGTATATTCTAAGGTTGGGGTAGGCAACCTATGGCACACGAGCCAAAGACAGCACACAAACTTATTTTCAGTGGTACTCACACTGCCCAGGTCCTGGCCACCGGTCCAGGGGCCTCTGAATTTTATTTTAATTTTAAATGAAGCTTCTTAAACATGTAAAAAAACATCTATTTTACATACAACAGTAGCTTAGCTACATTATAGACTTCTAGAAAGAGACTTTCTAAAAACGTTAAAGGTATTACTGGCAAGGGAAACCTTACATTAGAGTAGAAATGAGAATGAATGAGGACTGGGCACGCCACTTCTGAAAGGCTGAGGACCCCTAATCCAAGGAGATCTTAAAACAAGCAGAGCTGCGCGAGCCGGACCAGGGCTCCGTAGCAGAGCCCAAGGCTTCATCGGCTTTAGTTAGGGCCAGGGGACCCCCCGAGGAGAGCAGACTGGTGCCGCCTGGCCGCCGAGGCTCCTGCCAGCCTCTGCCTCCCCGCGCACAGCTCCATCCTGCAGGCCGCAGCCGAGACGGGAAGGACGCGGCACCGCCCCCAGGAGACCGACTCTCCAGCCCGCCAGGACCCTCGCTACCGGCGACTCCCACGAGGCTGCGGAGAGCGTCACAGGGGGCGAGTGACGGCCCCACACCACCCCTGCCCGCAGCACTCGGAGCCTGGGCTCGTCTGCCGCTCCCCGCTCTGGGGCCACTTCCCCGAGCGGCACCCGCCGGCCCTGGGCCACGTCCCCCTCCGCCCGAACGGCCAGGGAACGCGACCTGCGGCCGGCCCCCGGCCTCTCCCCGACGGGCCCGCGCACTCACCTGGGCCTGGGCCCGGGCCCTCAGGGCGCTGCTGCCGGCACCGTTTCTTCGCCTTGACTTTCGGCATGGCGGCGCCCGGCGACACGCACTCCGGTCGCACACACCCCACAGGCGGAGGAAGTCGGGATACTATCGTCGCGTTCGGATGACGTCAGTAATACGCGCCGGGCGCGGGGGGGAGGAGGAGGGGTGGTGCGTTTCTGCTCTAGCTGGAGCCGAATGGTCCCGGCTCGTGGCGCGAGCTTCGGAAGAGGCGGGGGTCCCGTCACGTGCAGCGAGCGGCTCTGACCCAACGGTGAGCGCGGGCGCCGGCGGAGCCTGGGGCAGGGTCGGTGTCTGGCCGGGCAGGGGACGGTGCGTGGCGGGGGCAGCGGGACTCACCTGTGCCAGGTCCCGGAACGGGGGAGCTCCCCGAGTGTGAGCCGGGCCGGTGTGTAGCGGCACAAACAGCAGCCTCGGGACCCCAACGTGCATCCCGTGAAAAGTCCCGAGAGGTCGCCAACGTCGCATCGAGGGGATCGCCCGTTAGTGACCGCGCCCCCTGCCCAGCACTCCCCGCGTTCATCCACCGGGGAAGCATGTGGGATAAAGGATCATCCCGCCCCTCGGCGGGGAGCATCCGCGGAACAGAGCGGTGGGGGGAGGATGCTGGAGGAGGTGGGGTCCGAGACTTGGACGTGCTAATTGTGGGGGCCTTAAAGGGAGCACAACCTAAAAAATGGATGTGATGAGTGGGGAGCCAGTGCAAGGACTCGAGGGCTGTGTGCCATGGTCATGTCGGGCCAAGAAGATGCCTTCAGTTGCTGTGTTTTGTATGGAGAGATGTGAGTCCTGTGTAGGGCGGAGGAAAGGTGGCAACACTCAAAATGAGGGATCGTTAGGGCAGAGGAAGGTTTTAGCTCTTAGAACAGAAAGGATGAGATTTGATCTGTGTGTTGCAGAAGAAAAAATAAGATTTGTTTGTATCATAAGTTGATGGGGAGAAGCAAGAAAAAAGTAACAGAAACTTCCCCTTTGTGCAGGTTATTCCATAATTATTTGCTCCTTCTTCTGAAGTCTTTGGTACTGTTCAGGGTCGGAGACAAGATACAGTATGCCATTTGCTATTCTAGGTGCAGAGAAGACCATTCAGGATTATTCTTGGTCTTTGTCTATTCTGGCAGCTATTTAAAGGACCGGGGGGGGGGGGGGTAGAAGCAGCAGGAGTCCCGGCCCTTTAAATAGCTCCCAGAACCCACCCCTGCTACTCCCGAGCTCTGGGGGGCTATTTAAAGGGCCCAGGGCTCCCATGCATCTATCGCCCTGGCCCTTTAACTAGCCACAGAGCCCTAAGGAAGCAGTGGTGGGGTTCCAGCGGCTATTTAAAGGACTGGGGTAGCAGAGACAGGGGAGGCCCGGGCCCTTTAAATAGCCTGTGAAACCCACCCACTATCCCAGGGCTCTGGGGTCCATTTAAAGGGACGGGGGCTCCCCTGCTTCTACCCCCCGGTCCTTTAAATAGCTGCCAGGGCCCTGGGAAACCAGCGGCGGCGCTCTGGCAGCTATTTAAAGGACGAGGTGGCAGAGACAGCGGGATCCCCAACCCTTTAAATAGGCTCTGGAGCCTTGCTGCCACTACCCCAAGGCTCCAGCAGTGGGTCTCTGGCAGCAGTTTAAAGGGCTTGGAGCTCCAGCCACTGCTGGGGCGTACCGGCTTACTTTCACCTCTGCCTAAAAGCCTTGTAGTGGAGCCATAGTCATAGTGAGTCTTGTATTGTACAGACGTGTCAAAGTAGTTCCTTTTGATGTGGAAGAGAAAGTGGGCTATTATCCATTTTTCCAACTCCACACCTCCAATCCCATATTGTCTTCTGGCTTCCTTGCTTCCTGTTGGGTAAACTGGAAGGACTGAGGCATCAGTTCCATATTTCTTCACAGACTGTGCTTTTCTCACTTTAGGTTATTTCCCTCTTTCTCCAAAAGATTCCTCCAGAATTAGCCTTCCAGTTAGAGAATTGTCATCTCTTTTTAGAGATCTTTGAAAAAGGAGGATTTGGGATCCATTCATAACACCATTTTTCACCCGAACTGGAGAAAGGACTGTCACGGTACAGGTGAGTTACTTTTCCCTCTTATAATCTTATTAGAAAATAATTTTAGTACATGTGATATGTAATAATCCAGGGGTAGGCAACCTATGGTACGGGTGCCAAAGGCAGCATAGGAGCTGATTTTCAGTGGCACTCACACTGCCTGGGGCCTGGCCACTGGTCTGAGGGACTCTGCATTTTAATTTAATTTTAAATGAAGCTTCTTAAACATTTTAAAAATTTTATTGACTTTATATACAACAATAATTTAGTTCTATATTATAGACTTATAGAAAAAGACCTTCTGAAAATGTTAAAATGCATTACTGGCATGCAAAACCTTAAATTAGAGTGAATAAATGAAGACCCAGCCCACTTCTTCTGAAAGATTGCTGACACTCGTAATGATCCCACCTTCTCCAGGCTATGTATTGGATGGTATCTTGGCTTCTCTGAAAATTGAGACTGATAGCCACATTGCTTTTTTTGCAAGTCTTTGAATCGAATGATCATTATGGATTTATTTTAGCCCTCATCACCAAATGATACTGTAATCTGCTACAGCATAAACCATGACAGTCATTACACAAAGGTGTTATTTCAGATGTGTGAGTACTATAGTCCCCAGGTCCTTTTCTGCCGCACTAGTTCTTAACTAGTTATTTTCCATTTTGTATTTGTGCATTTGATTTTCCCCTTCATAAGAATAGTACTTTGCACTTGTCTTCATTGAATTTTATCTTGTTGTTTTCAGACCAGTTCTCTAAAGTATTCTGGTCATTTTGAATTCAAATTTTATCCTCTAAACTGATTGCAACCACTCCGAGCTTAGTGTCATTTGCAAATTTTATAAGAACACTCTCCATTCCATTTTCTAAGTAATTAATTAAACTATTTAATAGTGTTAGACCCTGGACCATTTCAACTACTTTTTGCTGTGATTTTTTGAGCTAGTTATGCGCCCACTTCATAGTAATTGCATCTAGACAACATTTCTGTAGGTTGCTTATGAGAATGTCATGTGAGACTAAAAAGCCTTACTAAAATCAAGGCATATCATGTTGACTGCTTCCCTCTTATCCAGTAATCCTGTCAAAGAAAGAAATTAGGTTGAGTTGGCGTGATTTGTCCTTGACGAATCTATGTTGACTCTTCCATAATACCATGTTATCCTCCAAGTGCATACAAATTGACTATTTAATAATTTGTTTCAGTATCTTTTAAATGTATAGAATTATGTCTATCTTAATACAAAGTAATAAGTGAGGCAATATGTTTATTAAATAACATTACAAAGTATAGGATGAAGAAACAGGGAGGGAATAAAATCTATTTATTAATCGTGGAAGGAAGTGAAAAAGTCAGAGGAGCAAGTATTGCCAACCTTGCAAGTTTAAAAATGTAAAACAGATCAAGAAATCATGAGTTAAAAAAAATGCATTGACTTCTGACTTTTGAACTCAGTAGGAAGCATTCCTCTCACCCTCCATTGTACATACAGTAAACCCTCGATTTAACGGACCTCGATTTAACGGACTTCGGATGCAACGGACAAAATTTCTGAGCATGTCTGATGTATTCCTGATCCATTTTGGGCGGGCTGGCTCCCGGCTGCCGCCCGGGTCCAGGCAGCGGGCGGGCTGGCTGCCGGCTCCCGGCTGCCGCCCGGGTCCAGGCAGCGGGCGGGCTGCGGAGCTGTCGCCCCGACCCTATGGCGGGCGGGCTGCTGCTCCGACAGCTCATTTTTTTATTATTATTAAATAACGGACTTTTTGATTTAACGGACACCCCCTCGCCCGAATTAGTCCGTTAAATGGAGGTTTTACTGTACTTATATTGGATTGAAAATTTAAGCTGAAATTTACACTAAATGTATGCATGCAGATTGGAGGGTTTCTCCTTCATTCTGCTTGCCAAACTGAGGGAAATTCTTTTTTGTTATCCCAGGCACCCCTTTGGGCACATTTCCCTTTGATTTATGCTAGATGCTGTTGTCAGTTTCCTCATCAGCTGCCCCCTCCAAGTATTGTCTCCTATCTCCCTCTGGCATCTTCCCATTCACAATGTCTTCTTATTGTTAGAATTTATTATTTGTATTACAGTAATACTCAAGGACTCCAATAAGGGTTGGCGTCACTGTGCTAGGTACTGTACAAACATATACTAAGAGACCATTCCTGCCTTCAAGTTTTTATAGGTAATCTGATTTTGTCTTCTGGGTGTTACCATCAGTCCAGGTCTTCAGTCTACTGCTTTGTTTCCCTATTCTCTGCTACTCTCTCCTTTGCTCTTCTACCCCATCTCCCTAACTTGTGTATACCCTCTGACCTCTGCTTCCTTGATTCCACTTAAGAGCTGATTTTTGGTTTCTCTTGTTCACTTATATAGTCCCACATGACATTATCATAAGCAAGCTAAGAAAATATAGTCTACATGAAATTGCTATAACTTAGGTGCACAACTGGTTGACTGTTATCAAATTGGGACAAGGTATCAACTGAGGTACCACGGGGACCGCTCCTTGGTCCAGTACTATTCAATATTTTCATTAACAACTTGGATAGTGGTATGTTAATGAAATTTGTGGATGACTTTGTGTCAAGTTTTGGCCCACACCTTAAAAAGATGTGAACAAATTGGAGAGAGTCCAGAGGAGAGCAACAAAAATAAGAGATTTAGAAAATTTGACCTATGATAAAAGGTTGAAAGAACTGGACATATTTAGCCTAGAAAAAGAAAGCTCATGGGGGACATAACAGTCTTCAAATATGTAAAAGGTTGTCAGAAAGAGAATAGCTATCAATGCGCTCCACGTCCATCGAGGGTGGGACAAGATGTCATCTGCTTATTTTGCACAAAGAAAGATTCAGGTTAGATATTAGGAAAAATTTGCTAACTATAAAGATAATTAAGACCTGGAATGGGTTACCAAAGGAGGTTATGGAACCCCTGTTGTTGGAGGTTTTAAGAACTGGTTAGACAAACACAACAGGAATGGTCTGGGTATACTTAGTTCCATCTTCGTGTTGGGGGACAGACTAGACAACCTCATGAGATTCTTTCAACCTTACATTTCTATGATTGATATAAATCTCCTTTAGGGGCATCTCAAAACAGAAGTTTTGTCCCTTTATGTTACCTGGAGCTTTGTCAGAATCAGGATGAATTTGAAGATCTTGTCTCTTACTATTTCTTACCTACATCTTGTTTCCTTCTTTGCTGAGTTGCATGACTTAGATCAGGCAAAAACAAGACACTTTTTCCCCTTATTTTTAAACAGAATATGTCTAGAGTTATTTTTTTTTCTTTTCTGTTCCAGGAACCAGTAAGAGTGACATTAGTAATACTTTACGTGGCAAATTTACTTCTGTATATTTTTGCAGAATCCAGTAGAAAGTTTTGGCATACAGGAGCATTGATGCCACAGTTAGCAAAGTATAAAATCATTTTTTTTTTTTTTTTTTTAGAAAAACAGTTTGAGACTCCAGTTGGAAGGAAACACTACTAGAAATATCAAATTCCTCTGCAACTAAGCTGGGATATTCTAAAAGCATATCTAATCAGTTACAGAGATGCAAGTTGAAATGTTTGCATGCATACATACTTGTGTGAAAGTACATACTTTTAATAATGTCCATGAGAGTGAGGTACAGAATATGTACAAATGACTTCTTGTATGATATAGTCACCTGATTTGTATTGGACAGCAAATTAGATGTGAAGTTGTAGTTCAGTATACCAGAATGATTTTGGGCTTTAGATATATTTGAGGTTATTTTAAAAATAGAAGGCACAACAACATGTTCAGTGCTTTCTTTCGGGAAAAGGAGTTTCAGTCTCGCATCATATAATCAGCGCAGGCAGGTTGGTTTGGGCACTCGGAGCAGCAAGTGGAGATGTAAATAACCACCTGGGAGGGAGGAGTGCTTTGCAGTTGTATGTGTGAAAGAGAGACACTCTGTCCCTCTCGCTCACTATTGCAGCTTGCTTGGTGTGGAAGGGCAGGATTTCCGGATGTTTCTGAGGAGGTAGGTGTGGGACAGGCACTGTCTCCTCAGACAGAGCAGAATGTAGCAGCCTACCTGCTTAGTGAATTGTTCCCATTCTCTTTGTGAATTCCCCCAGGAGTATAAAACAGGTGTAAAAGTTTTACAGTTTAAAAGTTTAAAAGTTTTCCTTTATATTGCCAGAGTTGTGCAAAGGACATTATGGTCTTATCAATGCTCCTGGTGCTTTAGTGATTAGAACTGGTCTAAATATTTGGACTGAAAAAAATTGACTGAAAAAAATCAGAATATGCTCCAGGAACTGTTTGCTACTGACCTTTCTGGGGATGGTCAGTAGCCAATTTAAATTGTGAGTTTGATTCCCCGGCTCTCACTTGCTCTTCAGTTGCCTATTATGTAACACTGAGCATATGGCTGCATATATTTGTTGACTAATAACTAGAAATAAAGGGTCAAACCTAGTTGCATTACTGTTAGACAAGGATGTTTGGGGATTTCCTCCAATGCTTCCTGCTCCCATTCTCCATCCATTGTACTGTAGTTTAAATAAATTACTGAATTAATTGAAACCAGAGTGATTATATTGCATTATTTTGACAAACAAAATATGCAGAATTTTATACTAGAAATTTACAGTATTTTATGAATATCTTTCATATCATCCCAGGCTGTGTTCTGCCTGTTGTGAAAGTTGAAGCTACTTACAGTATTGCTCTGAGCCTCTTGCGCTTCGCAGAAAGGTAACTAATAAAAAATGTCTTCAAGAAACCCTGACCTTTGTAAGGCTTTGGAGAAAACTCGCAACCGTGGATTGTGGACTTATTCTCCTACTGGAACTTGTGAAGTCTATATGCTCTCAGAAAGGCATTTGAAGTGAAGAACTTCAGCTAGTTTATGTCCAAAGTTGTATTCTCTGGACTATCAGACTAATGCTGTTTATTGGTTTCCTCCTAATACTTGTACCATTCCAGGGAAAAAGGATAAGTTAAGGATATAGTTTATCACAATACAGTGGACTCTTGATTATCCAGGATTGGGTTAACCAGGATGTGAATTAACCAGGATGTCAAATTAAATATGTGTAACTCGCAGGGCTGGCTCTGGCTTTGTTGCCGCCCCAAGCACAAAAAAACAACAACCCACCAAGGCGCAGGGCAGCCAGTGAACCAACACCCCGCCTCCCAGGCGCAGAGTGGCTGGTGAACCAACCCCCATATTTCCTATGGATGGTGATTATCCGGGATTTTATTAACCAGGACTAATTTTTTTCCTATCATCCTGGATAATCGAGAGTCTACCGTATGGATGTTTATATTCTTCTTTTGTGAATAGGCAAGTTCACCACTGAAAGTTGAAAGCTGCTAAACTTATATTCTTTCTGGTATTTTAACAATTGCTCTGTTGGATAAGGCACTACATTGGAACTCAAGAAATGTGGTTTGTATCATGGTGCCCCAGACTTCATTAAACAAGTCACTTAATTGCCCTCTGACTTGGCTTCCCATCTGTAAAATGGGGAGCAATACTCTTGCCTTGCATAGGTGGTGTGAGGATAAATTCATTTATATATTCAAGTGCCTAAATACTATTGTGTTGTGTGCCATAGAAAAGTGTGTAATTTTTTTTTGTAAGGGCTCGATCCTACAAGGTGATGATTAAAATCAAATGTATGCTTCGGTGCTTTGCTGGATTGGGAGTGTAGTGTTCAGCATCTTTCATTAATCTGTACATTAATATTTTTTCCTTTTTAAATATCCTTATCAGATTTTCATGGATCTCAATAGTGCCAGCACTGTTGTTCTGCAGGTCTTGACCCAAGCCACCAGTCAAGATACTGCTGTGCTGAAACCAGCTGAGGAGCAATTGAAGCAGTGGGAGATACAGCCAGGCTTTTATTCAGTCTTGTTGGTAAGCTGGAGTGAAAAGTGCTATTCATTACATGTTCCGCTATATATAGTTTTCTGCCATTTGGCCTTTTTCTGTTACTTGTCATCTGACTAAGTTTTGAAGAGATGGGCAGGACACTTACTCGCTCACTTGCACTTATTGGTACATGGAGGAAATAAGTCTCAATCTTGCTTCTGTAATAGTTCTGAGAATGGTTAGGAATGGTTTTCTCTGTGGTTAGCAAATAAACCATTTTCAAAACTGGTTCAGGAGTAATTGTTGCTGCAAAAGAGATTCAGGAAGCTATTTTCCGCACAAAAAAATAAAAATGTAGTTTAAATGAATGATTACGCAAAAAATATGTCAGTCTCATTAATTATGTACACACGCAGTAGCACAGAATTCCTCCAGGAGTGTTTTAATGGAAGTTTTTGTGGTGGTAGAAGGATTTAGAAAATATCTTTTTGCCACAGCTATAAGTGATCTTAAACACTTAATCCTGTATTGGGTTGCTCCTCCCTCCGTTGCTATACTTTCCCACATATCTGCTGCCTAGTATTGTCTTCTGTACTTCCCTTTTCATGGTGAGAATGGATTCTGAGACCTGGAAGTGTAGCTTCAGACTCCTCCTCCTGAGTGTCTTATGTATACAGTCTACTCCTGAGGGAATTCTGTGCTAAAATATTAAAAATATTTTAAAATTCTGTAAAATTCGGCCTATTTTATTAGCGCAATATAATCACACCAGTTTCAATTATTTTGGTAATTTATTTCAAAATATCTGTCAAAATATATCTGTAACAACACAGATAACAAAAGAAGATTCAGGAAATGCTTTTTGACAAATAGATTCCTTACTAGCATATTAATATTAATACAGAACTTTGAGTAATAATTCATTTGAATTACAATACAGAAATGTATTTCCTGCACACTTCAGAAGTAGTACGAAGGCTTGGAGGAATCTGGGCTAATGGAGGAGCTGAGGCAGAGGGAAGTAATTGCTGAGAAGGAGCCTGAGAGTGAACATGGAGGGTTGTTGAGTATGGATGGGAGAAGTATGGAACTGATTTTCTTTTTTTGTGGGGTAGGGAGAAGATTGTTAGGGAGCTGGGGAGCCTCCCCCATGCAGACCATGTGTGACCCTCTAACTGCTCCCATTCAGTCAAAAACATCTGTTCCTGTCTCCATGTGAGACTGCACCCCGTCTCCCCCATCTTCAGGTGTCACTGCACCCCCACTGCAGTCCCATCCCTATGTGTTCCTGCACCTCTGTCCTCCTGGGTCGCTACACCCCACTCAACCAGCTCCTCCTCCTGTCTCCATGTGGCCCTGGACCCCCACTCAGCCTCCTTCCTCCCCCTGTCCCCATGTGTTCCTGCACCCCCAATACACTCAGCTTCTGGCTCAATACTGTCATCCCACTAGCTCGTGTGCCCCCACCGCAGTCTGTCCCCCCAACTAGCTCTTCTGAATCCCAATCTGTTTACTCCCTGCCCCCAGCAACTCCATGTGCCCTGCTCTGAATGTCCTCCCCCATATCCCATGCTCCTCACCTGACCCTGGGTAGGGCATTGTGAGGAACCCAGCCTCTGCTCCCTGCCTCTGTGCATCTGGCTGCTCCAGTGCAGCCAGCTTTCTGTTCTGGTACCACAGCAGCCTCTAGTGGACAAAAGGTGTAACTGCAGCCCATCTCCAGCAGAATCTATTTTCTGTGGTGTAAAAAATACTCGTGGGGTCATATATGAATAACATTGGGTATTATGAGATGATTTCACCATCTTTGAAGTCTCTTATTCTTAAAATTTTCCACCAGAAACCTCCAATTAATCTAAATTTTGGGATGTTTGTGTTTAACTCTACATTAAAACTTATTTCAGTAGGAGAGATCTGGATCTCTGCTACTTAGTTATTAACCTTGTTTAGAATATAAATCACAACATTAAATTAACTATAATGTTATATCAATTGAATATACTATGTCCATCTAGAGTACAATATTCTGGATGCTGTATAAACCAGCTTCCATTTCACTATATCTCTTTATCATAACCACGTGGGTATAATATTCATTATTTATTTTATTTGACAATTGCTCTGAAAACAAGAAGATGCAATTCAAGAAAGGTAAGTGCAAAGTATTTCACTTAGGAAGGAGAAATCAAATGTACAGCTACAAAATGGGGAATAACTGGTGAGTGTGTAGTACTGTTGAAAAGGATACGGGGGTTATAGTAGATTACAAACTGAATATGAGTCAATAATGTGATGCAGTTGTGAAAAAGGCTAATATTCTGGAATTTATTAATAAGAGTGTTATATATAAGACACAGGAGGTAATTGTTCTGCTGTGTTTGGCATTGGTGAGGCCTCAGATGGAATACTGTGTCTAATTCTGGGAACCACAATTTAGGAAAGGTGCCAAAAAATTGGAGAGAGTCCAAAGGAGAGTAACAAAAATGATAAAAGGTTTAGAAAACCTGACCTGTGAGAAAAGATTTTAAAAACTGAGCATGTTTAATCTTGAGGGAAAAAGAGACTCAGTGGGAGCCTGTTATGTCTTCAAATATGCTAAGGGCTGTTACAAAGAGGACGGTGATCAATTGTTCTCCTCCTACGGTATGACAAGAAGTAATGGGCTTAATCTGCAGCAAGGAAGATTTAGGCTAGATACCAGGAAAAGTGTAGTTAAATTCTGGAATAGGCTTCAAAGGGAAGTTGTGGAATTTCCATCATTGTCCAACCTGTTCTTAAAAATCACCAAACACTTGTCAGGGATGATGTAGGTTTACTTGGTCCTGTCTCAACGCTGGGGGCTGGCATTGTTGACTTTTTGGGGGTCCCCCCCAGCCCTCCATATTATGATTAGACCATATACTAATCTTGTTTTTTTGCATCTGAACTATTTCTTCTGCTCTTTCTGTCCTGTTGTCTTGATGATGCATCTTTGAGCTGCCCGCACTCTTTGATCTGACTGATTTCCAGTGATTTCTTTTTGACTTCTAGGACAAATGCCTTTGCTCCAATTCAGATTGTTCTTGAGCCGATTCACTTATTCCCATGTCTATAAGTACATGTTTACCTTATTTTGGATCTGACCTTCCATTTAAATGACCGCCTAAATGGAAACCCCCATTTGTATCTTTTGTAGTTCTGTCTAAGAATTGTGTCACTCTTCACATTGTAAGGGATCTTGGAAAATTTGTATCAGCTGATTAACAAGCATCAGTGGTTCAGATCTCTCCCTCTCCCTTTTATCCTTGTCTTGATAATAGTGTAGACAGTTACATCTCTTGATCTAGAGCCTGCCGGGGGCCTGAAGACAAGGAATTTGTGAACCCTTCCATTTTGATTGAGCCCTTTATTGCCCTCTTTTAATATGGGATGGAAAATATTGTCAGTGTGTCCACCCTCCATTCTGCTTTCGGAGTCTTGGCTACCATAGACTCTGAATTCCAGGAGAACTTAGGGAAGAGTCCTTTCTGTCCTCAGAGAGCACAAGGAGGCACAGGGCACACTGTGGACACTGCTATTTAAAAGAATCCAGTCTTTAGGTATATATGAGCCTCATTCACAAGAGTGGAAATCCTCACTAACAACACTTTGAAGAACCACAGTTACTGTACAGTAGGCAGTAGTTCTACCTGCCATATTAGGGGAGGAAGGTCATCTGTCTGAATCAAAGTTAGAGGTTCCAAGTATGTATAGATTAAAAATAAAAGGAACATGTATTATAGGTGGAGCTGGTATCATTTGTTGAGGTTGACTGACACTTTCCATTATAAAACTCTGTTTTCATTTGATTATAACTGCCAGACTTTACCATTTGAGCCAAAATTTTTCTTGCTGGGTTCTGTTTGTGGATGCATTTTTCTGGAAAACTTCAGCTAAAACGTTGCAGCCATTTCCAAAAACAAGGCTAAGGAAAAGATATGTTGCTCTGCTCATAATAGAGGTCACCAGAACTAAATTTGAAAAGCCCTAGTGTCCTCATGCTTTGGGGTAGGGTTTTGAAATTTGGTAAGGGAAGTGGGCTTTGTCAGGTATATGGATTTTGTTTTCACTATGAAAATCTACCCAAATTTGTTCATGTTTTAAACCTTTTATATATCGCACTTAGCATATACTCATTAGAGACGTCTTCGATTTTACTGCTAAATTCCCAAAGATTCTGACCAGACTGCACATGTTCCAGGCTGAGCAGAACTTTTCTTGCTTGGCCTAGGCAGCATATGCAGGAGGAAGCTTATTTTCAGAGAGGACAAGAGCTGCACTTGCAGGAGGGTGGGTGTGGGGGAGTAAATTGGAAGGAGGAGTTTGGCAGGGAGAGTAGGACTGTAGACTGGCTGGGGAGTAGTGACGTTTGGGAGACTTGGTCTGGAAGCTGAGGAGGGAAACTGGAATGCAGAGACTTGAAGCCAGTAAGTGCTTGTGACAAGTTGGGTCACAGAAACCCCCTTGGGATCAGATATGCTGGGACTAGGTCTGAGCCTGATTTCCCTGGCAGCTTGGGACTTCAGTACCTTGCCTGATTGTGCCAGACATGCTAGCCTGCTACAAACACAGACCCAGGTCTGAACCACATCCCCCAAAAGCTGCAGGCTTACCTGAAAACAGCTTAAGAAATGCTCCTGTCTCCAACATCCAGATACTCAGTTCCCAGTGGGATCCAAACGTAAAATAAATGTTTTACTATGTAGAAGTACTCCTCGTTCTTTTTGCAGATACAGACTAACACGCTACTATCCTGAAACCTGTCACCATTTACTTGAATAACCCCTTCACACTATGTTGACCAAATCTGCCTTACGCTCTTTCTATAGCATGCACTTTAAATACAAGCATAGAGCCAAAGCACATAACTTCAGATATAAAAATGATACATGCATTCAAATAGGATGAATACATGCAGTAGAACATAATCTCTGCAAAGATGTTGCATGGCATATCTAGCATAAAACATATTCTAGTTATGTTATATTTACACCTATAAGCATATTTCTATAAAGCATTATGGGATGCAATGTCACAGTGCTGTTGGGAGAGACTGGGATCAGATGAGGCGCTTGGGTGGGCGAGGGCTGGGATTGGTTGGACAAGGATTCTAGGTATTGTGCAACTGAATAGCAGGCAATTGAATTCTTTCTACAACTATTGTTTTGTGTTCCTGCAGGATTTAATCCATGGCAGGTTGTTAGCCAGCAATACAATAACGACCAATACAATCTTCTAGCAGATAGCTAGATATAAAACACTCGAACACACACCCAGATTTATACAAATGCCTTCCATGATCTTCACACCAACAACATATATTACTTTTCTGGATCCATTTGTTTAATTCCTCCAGTCAAAGCAAAAATACTTAGAGGACGATGAATCAAAAATGCCCAATTTTTGTTGTTTACATCAGTTGATCTATCTAGGTTCTTATACCAACTCCCTCATCGTGCTCTGAGTATTGAATGGCAAGATAAGCTGATCTGGGAAGGTTGTTGCATCCTCAGAGGCATCGCTTAGAGGTCTGATCTTCAGGTTTGACTTCTCTAGACTCCAAGGAATAACAAAAATTTAAATCCAGGTAGCATTAGCCTATTATTTCCCAATGATGTAACTAAATGGAGTTCAATCAATTTACTGTATTGAAGGTTCTTCTGGACAAACACAGGTCTCATTTGCTGTGTATGTACATTAAAGATGATTGGGGAAAATGTATCACTCATGATGATTGGAAGAAAGGGAAAGTCTTAACTTTGGGAGACTTGTGGACCAGACCAAGATATAAATAATGTTTTAACTTTTTTTTCTTTACAGAATATCTTTACTAATCATACTCTGGATGTAAATGTAAGGTGGTTAGCTGTGCTGTACTTTAAAAATGGAATTGACCGCTACTGGAGGCGTGTAGCACCACAGTAAGTTCTATGTTTCCTTTGTTTACATGTTAGAGTAGATTGTGTTACAGGTTCACCATTGTTAAAAAGAAAAATGATAACTGATAGGAGGGAAGAAATGTGTGCCTGGAAGTGATAGATAAGATTCATACTAATTTTCAGCACTAGAAGGGACATGAAAAAACCAAATAACTCATTAATGAACTAGTTTATTAATACTTTGGCACTTACAATTTGGTCTTTGTTGTGTTGCTTTTAAGGACTGCGTTGCACAGTCTGTCATGTTTGTTAGATTTTGTGATAGGTTGCTATCTGAAAGGCTTAGTAATGACAGACATTTGAAAACATTAAAGGCTCTTTTGGATATTTTATGGATACTCTTATGGTGACTGAGTCTAGAACTTGTACTATAGGTGTATGTGTCAGATTTACAATAGATGTAGAAATTAGAGATCAGGGAGTTGACTTGAAATCTACACTTGAATTATGACCCACACCCTTTCTTTCTGTTCCAATTTTGGGTCATTTTGATGGTCTGGAAATTCAGAATTACGTTTCCATGAATAAACTTAAATTTCACCATTATTCTTGTCTACCAAGCCATATACCTAAAGTTTACCTGGGGTTGCGATCATAATATAATATAAAACCAGTGTCGTCATGTATAACTATACATGTCTTACAGAATGGTTTTTTTGTACGCGTAGATGTAAGTATAGATTTTTTTTAGGACTTCCAGAACTAGGAGACAAATAAGGAAGGCATATAATGGGGTCCTATACAATAAGCTTCCAGGATTGTCACACCCAAGCCTACACTGTCTGTTGAATAAATGTGAAGTGAGGGAAACTGCAACAAGCATGGTTGAGAATTATTTTGGTCCCGATTATCACCAGAGTCAATCATCACCGGGATTCATGGTCTGTTACTGTCCTGTTTTTAAGTTCTCAGCCATTTTGACTTTGAGTCCTAGACCATTGTGATGTCAGAGGTCACTCAACCTGTCACCACCCTTCCTCTACAGCTAATTTGCATGCAACAGTGTCATTGATTATAGGAGGCAGTGTCATTGATTATAGGAGGGAGCCTTTACAGATGGTGGATCACTTGGCACAACTGCCTCACCTATGTGACAGCATTGGCTTGCAGCTGCTAGTACTACTGCTACTACTAATAGTGGCATATTACAGTCACAACATAGTTTGAATAGTAGATAATGTAGGCTGAATTCTCAAGCCCAATCTTTCAAATGGGCTGTTCTGAACCAATTGGTGAGGATGTGACAGTATTTTTGTAATATCCTGGCTAATAGGAATACCTTTTGCACAAGGACTATATAAACTGTTCTTCTGGACAAGAATAGTGATGGACACCATGACCATGTTCAAGATCATTTGTTATTTGCATTGTGTTAAAAATTTGAGAAAGAAGAATATCGCCCCACTGTGCTGTCCAAACATACCGTATACAGAGAGATGATCTCCACCTCATAGAGATTATAAACTAGGTTAAGAGAAGATACAACTGTTGGGGGAGGGAGCTGTGCAGTGTACAAGACATTAAAAGTTCATAATATAACACCCAATGACTGTATAATTGAACTGCTAGGATATTCTTAAATGCATATTCTTATCGGCCTGCCATGCTGACATCTTACATTTGGAATTGCCAGTCTTTTCATACCGGTTTGAGTGAGGAGGAAGGAACATAGCTTTGAGGTTTCTTTTCACAGAGATAATGCTGCTTTGGGTTACACCAATGGTTCTTATTAAATAAGGCGCATTTACGAACAAGTGGAAATCAACTGTGGCAAGAGGTTTATGTTTATAGTATATTTCCATTTTTATGTGCCAGTCTTTATCTTAGTGGCAAAATCCATTGCCCTGTCCTGGGACAGATAAACTGGCTGCAACTTGAATTGTTTGTGTGTCACTCCAGGGTTAAGTTTGCTACTAGATTTCCATTATAATCCCATTTCTAACTTCCTCTGGAAACTTCTTACATGTAATGTCTTGTCAAAGGAGTGTGTGGTTTTTGTTGTTTTTTTTTCTTTTTTTCTTTTTTAAAGAAAACTCCCTATTAGGGAAGGTTTTTCAGAGATAAATGTCAGAAACATACTATTTTAGGGTGTAAGTTTTCGAAATTGGTTCAGTTTATTAACTTTAATATTTATGCTGTTCATCTTTTGTTTGAGAAGCAGTCCCTTTGAATATTTCTGGACTGATCATTTTGGATTGTTTGTTGCAGGCTTTGAACCATTCTAAAGTGTGTGGGAGCTCTGTGCTAAATTTATGAAGTTCTTGCCATGAGATGCTTTAAGAGGTCTGGAAGAGTAGCTTTTCAAAAAATCCTTTTATATAGCGAAAAGGATATCAAGATATGTTAATTAACACATCTGTCATTTAATATGCCATCTAATTTACATATTTGTGGAGAATCAATTATTGCTCTCCAAAAATTATTTAAATAAATTAATAATCTTGGATCTGTGCTTGGGCTTTGTGGAAACTCCCATAAATCTAAATTTCTATTCTATTGATTCTACCAGAGCTAGCCCCATGCTATTCCTGCTGAAGACTGGCACACTGGAAATAACCTTCAGTTCTTTTCTTACTTGCAACAAACTACTAAAAACAAGAAAATAATATGAAGTTACATATCCACAATTTCTTTGCCAAGGAAAGCTGTTGAGTGGTATACAGCTGAAATACGTATTGCTGCAGAACAACAAATACAATACCAGATTTCTAAAGAAATTGTTCCTGGAAGGTTCTCAGACCAAAAAGCTCCAAGAATCTTTGCTGCGCTCTTAGAGAAAAATGTAACAGATAGTAAGATTGACTGAGGCACGTTTGCTTTTGAATAGATTAAGAATAACAACATTCTATATATTTGTACACATAACTATTTTTAATAATGGCCTTTTGGAGGAAGTGACCATAACCATTTTTTGATGTTGGAGGTGAAGAGAATGGGAAACCTGCTGGGACCACAGGGAAGACAACAGCCCCTATTTTATAGTTGAAGAGTTTTCTGGAAAGTGAGACGGTGACTCACTGAACTCTGTTGGGCCCCTCCACTCTTCTCCAGTCTGGGGAAAAGGACTTGGGCATACCAAGAACTAATGTATGATCACACTAGGACTGACTATAAAATCTTTTCTTCTAGTTGCCGATCTAACCAATATTAGTTCAGCTCCTAGACTGGCTAATGGACTTCCTCTCAAGTAGATTTAATTGTTGTATGGCACCTGGATATGTTGCAAACATAATAGTCCAGCTGCTTAAGCTTGATAAGTATGTACTTACATGTCTTATTTACAGTACTTCATATTCCCTATTCTAGGGGAGGTTGTGATTTCTCTTTTTCCTTTTGTCTGGCATCTACTTACTTTGACAGTGTTGTGTCTCTTCCTGACAAAGTGATCAATGGCTCCATGACAAAGCCCTGGCTGGGATGATTTAGTTGTGGATTGGTCCTGCTTCGAGCAGGGGGTTGGACTAGATGACCTCCAGAGGTCCCTTCCAACCCTAATATTCTATGATTCTATGAAAGGCATAGCATAGCATCTGGGCCTCTCAAGAATACAGAAGGTACCACTTGGGTTCTACTTGACGTGAAGGCTTACAGCTGCTTCCCCATGGCTGCCTGTGGGCTGTTCAGAAGCCTAGAATTACTCCTGAGGGAATTCTGTGCCAAAAAAATAAAAATTATGTGCACAATATTTTAAAATTCTGCACATTTTATTTGTCAATAAATAAATGTGGCTCCAGCATAGCACTGGGGAGCACAGGCCACTGGATGAATTGAAGTGGAGATCACCCTGAAGCCCCCACCTCCCTTAGTACAGGGACTCGGCAGTGAGGTTGCATCTAACCCTGACAGAGTGCAAGGGCTGGGCATGTCCCAGAAACAATTGGGGCCCTGCACCTCTTTGCCAGGTGCACCAGGTGTAGATGGGAGGGTCAGCCCAGCAGGATCCAAGTGTGGAGTGGCTTACTGTGGGAGGGATCCAGGTATGAGGCGAGAGGGTTTTGTGTGGGCAGCTCAGTGGGAGATCTGGATGCACTAGAACTCATTGGGGGTTCTGGGTGCAGGGACAATGGGACTCTGCAAGGGATCCAGGTGAAGATGGTTAGGGCTGAGTGGGGGGCAGGGGTCTGGGTGTGGGAGGCTCTTTGGGCGGGTCCAGGGGTAGGGGGATAGGGCTTGTCAGGGTAAGGGTTCGATGGGCCTGCTTAATAGGGGAACCCCAGCTGCTGCAGAGAGAACACCACATGGTGGGCTCCTGCTTCCCCCCGTGATTCCCCCCATCCGCTCTTCTTCCCCATTTCATCCCCCTCCACCCAATGCCACATTCTCTGCCCTATTCCACCACCCCTTCCTTTTCTACTGCCTTTCCCCCCCATCCCCTCAGCCACCTTCCTTCATTTCCCCAGCCCCCTGTGGGCACTCACTGTTGCACAGAAAACAGGAAGAGGAGCACAACTGGCACTAGGACCCAGGAAGCAGTGTTCAGCTGCAGAGTCAGGGGAGCCCAGACTCAGCCTCCTTCAGCTAAGCTGGGCAGCTCTGCCCTTGCAGAAATGAGGGGGAGGATAGTGGCACATAATCTCGTTTGCCCCCACAGGCCTCGCTTCTGTTTAGGGGGGGAATCCCACACAAAGCTGGACCCATGTTTTCTGCAGGAAAGCACAGGAATTCTGTAGGGGCCGGGGTCGGGGTGTGTTTTCTGTGGGCATGCAGTCCTGCAGAATCCCCCCAAGTGTATCAATGTCTGTCCTACTGAATGCTATGTATGTCCATTTCTTGGGGCTGCAAAAGAGCAAGGGTTATTGCCCATACTATTATGTCCTCTTCACAGCTCCCTGTTTGTCCCTGGAATTGAGCAGGGGCTATGGTCTGGCCAGTTGTCTCTAGGATTGTATCTGTTACACATTCAATACCTCATTAAGTCAGTGCTTTTTCTGCTCCTAGTTTTTTTTTCTCGGGGGGATATTTTTGTGAGCTTGTGTTCCTTTGCTGCATTGTTTTCCTTGCTATTGTGGATTGCTTTTCACTTGGTTCTTGTATATTTGGTGCCCCTCAATTAGGTTATTGAGTTGGCAACTTGAATAATGTTCTCTTACACCAAATTTTGCTTGGGTTTGTGAGTGCTCAGCATAAGTAGTCTTTCATCCTGGATTTCTGGTTTAGAAATAGTAAGTTTATTAAAATGGTTCCAAAGACAAATGAGAAAAGGAAAATAATCACTTATTTGAATAAGTGAATACTTCAGTTTCTCCTCTTTCCAGACTTCATAAGACAACAAGAGCAATTCCCTTCTTTCTCCTCTCCTGCCAAAAGTAAAAAAGGGTTTAATTGTCCAAACCTTAATGATTTCACTACCTTTGATACCAACTCTTGTCTTTCTGGCTTCCAACTGAAGCAATTTAGTAGTATTGACTACCCTTGCTTTTCAGTCCATGAATTTTAGCACTGAAGTGAAGTTAATGTAGCTAATGGTACTATAGTCACTTTCTTTGTCCATAATTTAATTGTTATATTACAACTTTAAAATATTAAGGGAAGATCACAGTCTTTTTCTCTTGGTTTGTGTCTCCAGCAAGTCTTTTGCAGAGGGCTCAACATAATATAAATGGTTTAAGATTAGCAGCAGTGTTAGTCAGTATCTGTAAATAAGATGAGGAAGACTTTGTAGCACCTTAGAGACTAAACAGTTTATTTCAGCATAAGATTTCGTGGGCTGTAGTCTCTAAGGTGCTACAAAGTCTTCCTTGTCTTATTTATAATATAAATGGACAATTACCATCCAGCAGATTTCAGTGGCCTTGTTAGTCTGTATCATCCAATTACCAGCCAGCAGATGTCACTGTTGCATCACATGAGCTGCTTATCAATTCAGAAAAAAAGTGTTCTGTAAACATGAGTTTCTTGTTTTTAAAGTGTCTCGAGACATTTTATTACATGTAACTATTAATGAGCATATTTTTTACATTTTTTCTTCTGTTGTGCACCAATAGTTCTTAGAAAGATCAATACATTCAGGATAAACCTCAGATACGTAACTTGTGCACAAAACAATTTTTCAAATGCTTTTCAGCACTTTGCCACATTTGCTTATCATGAGATGTTTGTGTCAGAATAGTCCATCTTCTCCTACTTGATCCTTTCATAGAACCCTAATTCTGAATCTTTCACATTATGTTTATTTATATGAAAGATGAGTTGGTGTACATATTTAACAGATATGAATGACTATTGTGGGATTGAGTGAAAAGAAAATTTGGCATATGAGGTGAGTTCCCGTTAAATAACACACCATATAGATGGAAAAAGTATGCAGAAAATTATCAGTTAAATTGCTTTTTTATGCTTTCTGTTTTTCCCAAGGGTATCCAGTTGTAATAATTACTTTTATAATCAAGATTAAATTTCTTAATTGTAAGCACAGTAACTTACATTTATCGAAAAATGTCACTCAGAAGTGTAGACTTTTGTGATTGGCTATTTTTAAAGACCTAGTGGATATGTCTAACTCAGCAGTTCTCAAACTTCATTGCACTGCAACCCTCTTCTGACAACAAAATTACTACATGACCTGGGGCGGGAGAGGGAGGAATGGAGCCTGGATATGGAGTCCCACCATCCCAGGACAGGGTGGAGCTCAGGCTTCAGTTTCAGCTCCAAGTCCCGGCAAGTCGAATGCTGGCCCTTTCGACCCCATTAAAATGGGGTTGTGACCCATTTTATGGTCCTGACCCACAGTTTGAGCACTGTTGGTCTAACCAAAAAAATGATGGTAGTGTCTGTTTTTTTAAATGGCATCTGTATACCTCAAATCAATCATTGGAATTACTGTTTCCGAAACACATTTTCCACGTTTATAGAGCTATTCATAAACAGTAGGGTAAAATTTTGAAAAGTATCCACGTCTCATTTCCAAAAAGATTTGTAAGCATCTAAGTCTCATTGAAAGTCAATCGGACTTAGGCTCCTATATTCATTTTGAAAATGGGACTCTCAGCACTTCTGAAAATTTACCCATGTACTACAAATTTGTCTACATTAATTTGGGAAGTAGGGGAGAGGAGAATACATGTGATGTAGCTGGAGAGACACTTCACTGAAAATTAGGAAGATTCCTATGAACGTTTTCTGTAAGAACATATCACATTTTGTTCTGTATTGTCTTGACTTGGACCTTTAAGGCTTTTCTAGACTAGGCTAAAAGGTATATTTTAAAGATAACATATTTTAAACAATAGGGAACTTAGGTAGTATTTGCTGGGAGAACTGAATCCTAGAAGGGAGGCAGTCTGACTAGTGTCTGGTACATTTCTCTCTGCTGCTTGAGAAAACTAAGAAAAAGAATGTAGATTCTGGAACTGTCAGCAAACTGAGGAAGATAACAGTGGTTCATTTAACATTTGCAAGTGTCTCTCTGCAGCTATAAAGGCTTGATAGAAACGATTTAGGTGAAAGCTTCCATTCCATTGAAAATGATCATTTAGGTCCTTTGCCAGAGATCTTTCCATGTGGCAACAGTTAATGTGTGAGGTTTTTTCCCCCCAAGCCCTGTATAATCTGTAAATCCTGATAAAATGTTTTAAAAATTCCTTATTTTGAATGCACAATATGCGATTGTCTAACAATTTTTTCATTCAGACTTCTCTATGTTACAGGAGTGAGAAATGTTAAAATTATTTAGTAATATATAGACTCAAATTGTATAAGAAGTTATGTTAAATAAATGTGAAAGGAAGGCATAAAAGTTGACCATAAAAGTATTTGTATAAAAGTTGACCTCCCTAATCTGTTTTTCTAGTATGTTATTGGTGTGTGTGTGTATGATATATATACAGTAAAACCTCCATTTAACAGACTAATTCAGGCGAGGGGGTGTCCGTTAAATCAAAAAGTCCGTTATTTAATAATAATAAAAAATGAGCTGTCGGAGCAGCAGCCCGCCCGCCACACGATCGGGGCGACAGCTCCGCAGCCCGCCCGCTGCCGGGACCCGGGCGGCAGGCAGGAGCCGTCAGCCAGCCTTCCCGGGTCCTGGCTGCTGGGACCCGGGTGGCAGCCGGGAACCGTCAGCCAGCCCTCCCGGGTCCCGGCTGGTGGGACCCGGGCGGCAGCCGAGAGCCGGCAGCCAGCCCGCCCGCTGCCTGGACCTGGGCGGCAGCCGGGAGCCGTCAGCCAGCCCGCCAGAAATGGATCAGGAATGCATCAGACTTGCTCAGAAATTTTGTCCGTTCCATCCGAAGTCCGTTAAATAGAGGTCCGTTAAATCGAGGGTTTACTGTATATATATTTCACTCAAATGGTGCCTCTTCTAAAGTTTTCCAATATAGCAATATGTTTTCATGGCAGTAAACTGTGAAAGATGTTTCTGGACTTAGCAAAAACCTTTCTTATTATTGACTGAATGGCATAAGAAATCATTCTAAAAGTGCTACATTTCAGAATGAAAAATTTGGGCTATGATGTACTGTCAGCATTTGTACATCAGTAGAAGTCCAAAATAAGTGGCTACTAGAGTTCTCTTCCCCACAATCCTCAAGTGGTTTCCCCTGGTGCCTGGTGGAAAATAGGGAGGCGTGACACCCCAGGTAGCTTCTGGTGAGGAACTGAGGGACAAGAAGCCTCAGGTGGCTTCTCTGCTCCCAGCAGGGAACAGGGATCGGAGGTGGAGGACAGCTCCCAGAGAGCCTGCTGGCAGCCTGTAGGGCAGCGGGGCTTCCAACAGAGACCTAATATAGGTCGACTTCCATTTCTAGTGTAGACATACCCTCAGCTATTCCCGCATCTTCCTTCTAGAGTTTTCTTAAATTGTTCCTTTAGCTTTGGGAATTATTCTATGATAAAATTGAATTTTTATGAAAAATATTTTCATTTTCAGTTAACATTGTTCAGTAGTTGTTGGATGACAAATTGTTTGTTGAGCTGCAGTTACCGAGCTCTATTATGTGATTCAAAAGGCTACTCCGGAGGGAATTCTGTGTCAAAAAATTAAAAAAATTGGTACAAAAAGAATTAAAATTCTGCACACAATATTTTAAAAATCCTCATATTTTATTTGTCAATAAATAATGTGGGAGCACAGGCCACTGGCTGCACAGAGATGGAAGACCACCCTGCAATCCTCCCTCACCTCCCGGACGGAACATGGATTGGCAGTGAGGCTTCACGTGACCCTGATACAGCACAAGTGCCGAGCCTGCCCCAGAAATACCCTGGGCCCTGCTCCTCTGTGCTGGATGCACCAAGATAGCAAGCGAGAGGGCCAGAGTCTCACATGTATGCCCAACCCTGGCTCCCGATCCATTTGTGGGGGGCAAGCAGGCTCAGCGCAGCAGGATCTAAAAGTGGAGGGGCTTAGTGTGGGGGGGGTCCAGATGTGGGGAAAGAAAGTCCTGTATTGGGCAATCTGGATTCAGGCAGCTTGGGAAGAAGTGTGGGGGATCTGGATGCACCTGGGCTCGTTTGGGAGTTCTGGGGGAATGGGACTCTGGGGGAGGTCCAGGCGAAGGTGATTGGAGATCAGCAGGGTGTGGGGGGGATTTGAATGTGAATAGGGCTCGATGGCGGCGTCTGAGTGCTGGGGAGTGGGGCTTGGTGGAGGTGTGGGTGTAGCTGATTGGGGCTCAGTGGGATGGGGGGTTGGGTTGGGTAACGGGGCTCATCTGGGTGGTCCAGGTGGGGGATTTGAATATGGGGGGCTCAGTGGGGGTTGGTCTGGGTGGAGGGGTTGGTGGAGCTTGGGTGCAGAGAGGCTCCAGCTGCAGGCAGTGAGGGTCATCAGAGTGGCAGTTTGGATGCAGGTGGATCTGGGCATGGGGGGAGGGTTTCAGATGAATAGGGGTTGGACGGATGGAGCAGCTCCCTTTACAAATGACTCCTCCCCCCGTGGCTGAGGCATGATAAGGGCAGGAAGCGGGGAATGGGGGGAGTGTGCAGGGGGGGAGATTTCTGGGTGTCGGTCTGACCTGGCATTGACCCAGAAACTTCATACAGAGGAAGAGGGTATTCTATCCTCCCTGCCCAGCTGGGACTGGCAGCTGAGCCTGCTTTTGGCTGGGGCTGAAACTGTCGGTGCTTAGTCTCTGGCTGAGATTGAGTTTTTTGTGAAAAGTTTGAACAAAAAAGTTGCAGGATGTTTTTGAGAATAAGGCTAGTAAAATAGGGTAATTTTGCTAATGTTACAAATGTTTCCAATGGGCCTTTTGCTGTCCCCATGAAAATCTACCAGGATTTTGTGGAGCTAAAAGCCCTGGGAAAATTGACATATGTTGTGTTGCCAATTTACAGAGTTTTATCAGGAATCTCATAGCATTTGATGTTTTTTTCTTAAAGCCCCAGGTCTTGAAGTAAAACAATTTCATGAGAATAACAGCTTTCATTTTTTAAAGATAATGTTTCTAGCCTCATGGATGCAGAGAAAAGATAAATGTGAGTCCTAAAGGTTCAAAAGCTGGAAAGCAAGTAAAAGACATTTATTATTTTATAAAATCTCATGATTTTTAAGCCAGTCTGACTTTTCTGGGACATGACTCATGATTTGTTTTAAACTAGAGGTTGTCAGTACTGCTTTGTACATGTGCAGTAGAATGTTTACAGCTTTTTATTCTTAATTTTCATGTGTCACTTGCACTGTGCGTACTCCTAGGGCAGGCAAGAGCAAACTATGGCCTGCGGGCTAGATCCTGCCCTGGCCTTGTGCCATCCCTGTTGCCCCTAGGGGTGGGGGTGGGACAGAGGACTCCGCATGCTGCCCTCACCTGCAGGCACTGTCCCCCCACAGCTCCCTTTGGCTGGCAACTGGGAATCACAGCCATTGGGAGCTTTGGGAGTGCTACCTGCAGGTGAGGGCAGCGCATGTCAGAGCTGCCGGCCCCACCCCACCCCCAGGAGCCACTTCCAGATATGCAGGCCACTTCCCGGAGTAGTGCGGGGCCAGGGCAGGCAGGAAACCTATCTTAGCCCTGCTGCGCGCCACTGCCACTCCGGAGCTACTTGAGGTAAGTGGTGCTGGGCCAGAGCCTGCACCCCAAACTCTTCCTACACCCCAATCCCCTGCCCTGAGCCCCCTCCTGCACCCTGTATCTCTCCTGCACCCCAAACCCTTGCCCTGAACCCCTTCCTGCACAGCACTCCCTCCCACACCCCACACTCCCTCCTGCACCCCTGCCCCAGCCCTACATTCATGGCCCTGCATACAAATTCCCCACCCAGATGTGGCCACCTCAGGCCAAAAGGTTTGTCCACCTCTGTCCTAGGCCCTGCTAAATGTCTTACATTCTTCTGAAGCAGCCACTTCCATAAACCTCCAGATGAAACAGATCTGCTGCAATAGCTTTCTCCTGTCCTGTGGAAAAATAGTTTATGATCATGTAGTATAAGGACTTTACTCGAATAAAGCTAAATGTCTGATAGGTCAGAATTAAAGCTGAATGATAAGCCTAAATTGTACCATTTTCTAATTTTGAGTGCTTGATTTTTTAATTTTAACACTCTTCATGTATACACTTTTATAATGTTTGTGTGCGTGTGCGTGCACTCACAATTGTGGAAGTGCTGTTCATGGCTCCACAGTTAGATTAATTGATCTTTGCACTTAAAACAGGGATAAAACTGTTGTTTTAAATAAAGAATACAGCGTATCTGCCTCAAAATTATTGCTCTTACACTTTGTATGGAATTAATTTTCTGAGAATTTAGGGGTAAATCGGTTTGAGTTAATCAACTGAAAAATATGTCCTTAAAGAAATTTAGCTCCTAATGTCGACTACTTTCTTTTCTCAAATTATATTAATAATATAATTATTACAAATTTTCCACTGTAGTGGAGTGGCCGTTCTGCCATAGTTAATGTAAAGGGTTGCTTACTGGATATTTTTTTGAAGTTTTCTTAAATGTGCTCGGTTTCTAGGGTTGTCTTACCATTTGGTGTGCATCGGAGGATATGAAATAAGATGTGCAATTCAAATTTGGGGTAATTTGGCCATGCTGTTCATGGGATTTAGCCCTCTTGAAAAAAAACCTGCGTTTTCTTAAGGTTGACAGATTCTAATAGTCTTTTTTTTGTGCACATGTGGGAGTCCAGCCGTGTCTCTGATCTAACCCCAGAGTATCTCAGTCACTCGACATTTAGCTCAGCTAGCGCATGGCATCCACTATGCCTTTTTATTTCATTGGATTTCAGAAGCTTGTTGTAAATGAGTCCTTCACCACTCGTTGCACAAATGAGTCAGAGATCACGCTGTGCCAACACCAGTGCCCTTTTATTTCCTTGTGCAAGTCCCCACCACCACCTATATACAGTTATGTATACTATAGTGCACACAGCAACTTGCTCCTCCTTTTCCTGTTCCCCCCTGTGCACTTCCTTCCTGTCAGCTTTATCCTTTTGGCCTGGAAGGCTCACAGGTGCTTTGCCTTTAGCCCTTCTTTCTAAGGGCCACACCCTGCCAGCTCCAATTAACTTCCCTGGCTGGGAGCTGAGCTAACAGGGGCTGGCTCAGAGCTTCTTGGCCAGCACCCTGTTACACTTGAGTTTTGCTGAATTCAGCATTCTGAAATGTCACGAGATACCACTGAACAACCTTCACTTTTAGTTAACAAAGTATTTTGTCAGTGAATATAATTAAAACTCATTGAAATCTCATGCATTGCTTGAAGATTTTTTTTTTTACTATGAATGGTCTTTGCCATTAATATTCATAAATCAAAGTTTTACTTTCAAAAGGGGGTAACCAATAAAGTTATAGTATAGAAGAATTGTCTTTGGTTGTTGGGGCCTTTTTGAGACGGTCTTCTCTTCCCTATTGTTTCTCAATAGGACTTAGGGTATGTCTATACTGTGGTAGGAGACTCGTGGCACAGCTGTGGCTGGTCCATGTCAACTACTTGGGCCTTTAGACTATATCAGTATCTTTGCATAGCAGGCATCAATTTTCCCAGAAGGCAACTTGGTTCATTCTCGTTGAGAACAACGGGAGATTAGAGGCCATTTTAATTGAAGACAGTTCTTGAGTTTCTCTGAAGGAAGTGTTATGCTCCTGCCTCTGCTGACAGATAAATTTTCAGTTATGATAAGCAATGGCAAAAATGACTTAAGCCTAAAATTTTATTTTCTAAAGCTACAGTTGGCACTGGGTCTATTCAAAATAGAGAGTGAGAAAGGGGGGGAACATGCTTGCAGATAAATGTAGGTAGTGCAGCAGGGAGGGAGGCAGGGAGAAATTAAGGCTCTCCATGTGCACAAGTGAATATAGGGAGCTACAAAAACAGGGACAGGGAAAACTGGGATTTACAGTATCTGTTTTGCATTGATGTGGCAAAACAAAGCAGCCCTGAACTCAGTTTGATTGGTCTGTGTTTTGCACAACTCTAGAGTGGGGTAAATTATTGTGAATCTGGTCATACAAGTTAAAATAAAATGATTTAATATTGATACTTCGTATTGTCATATAATTAGAACTATCACACATTTGCTTGGAGATTCTTGCTTTAGTGTTCACATATGTATCTTTTAATTATGTAAAAGCAAGGAAATTCCCAGACAAAGCATTGTAAAATGGAATTAAAATTGATAGTGCATCTCAATAATTTAGGATAAAAATAAACATTACTGGGATATTGTAATTATCCCAAAATCAAGTATTAAACTAGGGAAATTGGGGTTAAGATTTAATTTTTAAGAAATCCAAACATGTTTATAATTTAACATTTACTGTTATGTAATCCAAACAACTTTAATGTTGCCCAGTAGTGACAATATGAAAGGAAAAAAATGAAAATGCGTGTTTAAAAATCAGTAGAATGACTTAACGATAATCATGGGTTTTTTTTGCATTGTGTCAATGTCACTTACTCTTTTTGCAACTTAATTTAACTGTATGTGAAAATGATATAATATCTAGTAACCTCATAGGTGTTTTGAGGGTTAATTGTTTGTAACATACTTTAAAATACTTTGGTGAAAAGTACAGTGCTGTATAAGGAAACAGTAAAAAATATTATTTACTTGTGTTAAGTCCCTCACTGTTTATCCCTCCTTGTTATACATCAGCTTACAGTTCTGTACATAATATTTCATACATAGTGTCAGTTTGATCCTATTTTCCATATTTGTCTTATACTCACAGATAACTTGCAAAAGGATATATGTGTTGGGTTTGAGTCTGTTAATAATGGACTGCAACCAAGATAAACCTGTCATAAGTCTGTGTGTATTACCTAGCTACACACAACTGCTTTCAACGTGATTTATATACACTGCTGGAAGTCAATAAAAAGTTGATGACAGAAGGTCTCATAAGTGCATGTATGCGTCCATCTTTGTGTCCTCCTACTGTCTCTCCACTTCCTCAAATGTCAGTGACTTAAATAATGATCTCTTTATACTTCACCAGGCTGAAGTTTGTTAGTAGCAACAAAACTATATGCATGAAAATATTCTTCATCCAGTCAGATATATTAAACTCAAATGGAAATGGTCTTTTCAGGGTAGATTGATTTAAATCAGAGCAATTTAAATAGCTGATTTTAATCTTAATTTAAATCAGCATGCAGGAAACCTTCATTTAAATAATTTATTTTAATCATATTTTGCATTTGTACTTTAGTTATTTTCCCACAGAAAGGTTTTCTCTTTGTTTGGTAACCATTAAAATGTTAATTTGCAACTAAATACAGCCTTTACGCAAAATTTGGTGCTCCTTTCTTTTAAGCAAGAGGATATGCTCTGTCTAAACTAAATTAAGCAGTTATACAGCTTAATTTACGTATGATTAGATTATTAATTTTTACATTTGTATTCTGTTAGAAAATGTTGAATGATACATGACTTTTTAAATAAATGATTAACTTTTTACTTGTGATTGGGTTAAGCTCTATTTGGATGGAAATTGGAATTCAATTAAACATGCACAAAACCAGCATTTTATATTTTAAAATGAATTAAATAAAATTACCTTTAAATGTGGTAGATATATAAGAAAAAAATTAAAACATTTTGCATTTAAGATTACATTATTAATCTTTAGTTAGTGAACTAAAATGGTTGTTTCAGGTCATCATGTCCTAGAAGATTTTAGAACTAGTAGATCTCATGGTCTCACACCTACTTTTGATTCAGATTGAAAGAAAAAATAAGATTTTGTGCTTTTTCAGTTCCTAATTGGTGTCTTAACTTTGAATAAACTAGTCCAGCGGTCGGCAACGTCTGCACGCGGGACCGCAGGGTAAGTACCCTTAGCGGTCCTCGCTGCTTTATTTACCTGCCGGCTCGCCATGCACTGCTTCCCGCGGCCCCTATTGGACCGGAATGGCGAACTGCGCCCATTGGGAGCAACGGAAAGCAGCATGCAGTGAGCCGTCACTGGGGCCAGCTAAGGGTACTTACCCTTCGGTCCCGCGTGCCAACGTTGCCGACCATTGAACTAATCATTGAGTTGAACTAGTTGAATAAACTGAAATGAAGAAAATATTCTCACTGCACCTGCAGAAGAGGCTACTGCTGTCAAAAGCTGGTTTAGGATATTCATCATGTTATAGTGCCAGGTGCTTAACCAGTGACTTCCATCTGTTCAGTGATCTGACTTTCTTTAAAACTTGGCAGCGAACTTATACTGCTTAACATTATGTTTTGTTTAATTTAAAAAGATTTTAATAGATTATATGTAGTTTCCTCCACAATAGGTTGTCAATTTCAAATTTAATTTTAAATGTTATTTTTTCTCTAATGTAAGTAAAAACAATGTAAATTAAAAGTTCTCAATTTTAATTAACGAATCTAATATTTTGATTTTTTTTTAAAAAAAATCATTGGTTTTATCCACCCGGGGTCTTTAAATTTTTTTAGTGATACTACGTATAAAAATAACTCTCTATAAATATGCATTAAAAGTTGGGAGGGAGGATTTATAGTTTAAAAATATAACATGTTAATTAAACATCTTATTATAACAGTGCTCTTTCAGAAGAGGAGAAATCTACATTGCGTGCTGGGCTTATCACCAACTTCAATGAACCAGTGAATCAGGTTAGTAATTAAATTAATTATAATTAGTCTCTTAACAAGTGCTCTTATTGGGATGTAAATTTCATTTTAATGAAATTTTTTAAAAATGAGATGTGACAGAATTTCCAAATTTCAGGTTTCCTTTCAGATAGTATTTCATGTTGATGTGGGTTGTGAGATTTTATCACAGAATAAAGTTTTCCCAAAGTATCAAGTTTTTCTTCATTTGAATGGATTACCATTACTTACACCCTCTTGTATTTCAGAATTAAATTTGTATCTCCTTGTGTTTCAAATAACTAATTTTTGCACTTCTGTGTTTGTCTGAGGCAGACTAAAGACTCATTCTTTGAGTGTATTCCATTGTGAATACACATGTACTTCATGTGCCCAAAGTCATAGAATTCTGGAAGGCAGTGTCTGTTGTTCTGTACGTGTGCCCTTTCTCTCCTCGTGCCTCTAATCATGAAGATAAAGGGCAGAGCAGACTGTCTGCCTCTCTAGTTTCTTCATGCCATTGCACAGCCTGCATTGGAAACTCCAGCATCCAGAGCTTCATCTTCCTTTATCGTTCAATCTGTAAATATATATGTATATATTTTGTAAATAGTTGAGAATGTTACTTGATAGTTTTTAGTTATGTTTATAGTTAGTTAAATTTTTCATTCCTTCCACCGGTATCCCATTGTGGGTACTGACCTATGCCCAGGACTCTGGCCTTCAAAATCTGTGCTTCTTCTCAATCAGTTATGACCATCAATGCTGCCTGTACAGTCTTGGGGAAGCTCACATTGCGATAAGGTGCAGTATATGCTGCTCCTTCCTCAGGGGGTCGGGAATTTCATCTTAAGAATCGCTTAATGGAGAAAGCATTTGGACTCAGATTGGAGGATCTGATATATCCAATACATCAGCCTGACTCGGCAATGAGTATGTATCCTGTCATGAGGTCTGACTTAGAAGCCAGGGAATCTACTCCCACAGATCCCCCATTGGGGTCTTGTCGGGAGGGCAGGAGCATTCTCATAAAAACAAGAGCAAATTCTCCTCCAAAACCTCTTCAAAGAAGTTGGATACAACCCTGTGTAAGTCAAGTAAGTCTTCCCACTCATACCATGAGGACTTAGAACATCCTAAGTCTCAGGATCATAACAAGCTGAAGAACCCTCCTCAGTCTCCACCATCTCAGTTGCTTTATTCGCAAACTGAAATTTTGCATGGTCACACTGGCTCATATAATTCCATCCCTGGAAAAGGGCAGGTGGCTTAAGTCTCTTGATATGAAGGCTGTGTATTCACCCTGCTCTCAGACATTTTCTCAGATTCATGTTGGGCCCTGACCATTTTCAATACAGAGTGCTCCCATTTGGCCTTGGTACGCCCTCAGGGTCTTTCCCAAGGTCTCCTTGGGAGTAGCAGCCCATATCAGGGGAAGATGATGAAACCACAGTGCCCATGTTGATGACTGGCTTCTTGTTGCAAAGACGTATTGAAAAGCCTATGAGTTGACTTAATCAGAGCTTCGATTCTTATCTTTTTTAGGGGTCAATGTAAGACTTTTATACCACATCAAGCACAGTGTGTTCTGTGTGTGTATTTTTATTCATTAAACTATTTGAGCATTTTTTCCATTTTTGAGCATTTCAATTTGTAAAAGAGCTAGGGCTTCAAGAAAGATGCCTTTAAAAAGGATTAAAACCTTTTTGTCTTTTGCAGTAGTATGAAGTTTCTTTCATTCACAGGCACCTTAATTCACAGGCACCTTTCTTTGGAGTAACTAAGTGCCTGTAATCTGGTTTACTCTCTACCTGGTGTATTCATCATGGACAATTATACAGCTTGATGAGTTGGGTTCTTGGTGAACAGTATTCATTATTGTTTTCTGACAGCAGGTTTGTAACATGAACACTACAGTCGTGTATAATGTGGCTCATAAAGTTGGGAAATGAAGACTCAGACAAATTAAATTATAGAAAAAGGTGTGTTATGTGTGCGATTAAATAAGTAGGATATTACTATGTGGTGAGTAGTAGAGCTTCTGATTTTTGGAAATCCACAAGATATGTTATGGGTCTCAGCCCTGCACCCCAGGACTAAATCAACCATATGGAGGGAACAAAGAAGCAAAATGTTTCTGTAGATATCAGTTGGCTGATTCTGATGCTTAGAAAACGAACCCTCATGAATACTTTTCTTTAGGCCATCCTGCAGATCTCTGTAAGCTGCTGACACCCTTTCTGTTCCTGTTATCCCTTTGTGCTGCTGTTGGGAAGGAAGAGAAAACAGGATCTGAATTTCACTAGCAACTCTACCTCCTTCTACTGCCAATGACATAATAAAAAAATTGGCAGGAAGGAGCGTTGCAAGGGAATTTGAAGATATCAAACTGAGATCGGACAGTTAGAGAAGCAATAAAATAAGTTATGTGATTTACCCTTGGGTACTCCCTCTGTCCCCCATAGCTTGCTTTGGTTCTCTTTGGCTGGTTGGGAGCATATCTTTTGACCCTCCTGATTGGAAGATCTCTTTTTGGATAGAGTGAAGGGCCAATACTGGTGTTTGAACCTGGGCAACTCTTCATACTGCAAGCTTGAAAGCTGCTTCAGATTCTGATTTAGGAAAGCACTTACAGATGAGTTTAACCACAAGTATTTCTAGTGACTTAGGGCTTGTCTTCACTCCCGCGGTGCGGGAGAGATCTTCTGGCGATTGGTTTATCGCGTCTTGTTAAGACGCGATAAATTGATTGCCTGCGGCTCCCCCATCGACTCCGGAACTCCAGCTTGCCAGGAGGCGCAAGCTGGAGTTGACGGGGGAGCACGCCGCCGACTGCCACCGCCGTGGGGACGGCAGGTAAGTCGGCGGCAGATACGCAAACTTCAGCTACATGATTCACGTAGCTGAAGTTGCGTATCTACTGTCGATCTCCCTTCCCCCCCAGTGAGGACAAGCCCTTACATAGACACACACCATCCTTTTTAGTTTTAATTTATACAGACTGGCTGCTGCTGGGAAAGGGTGATGAGTCCTGCTCATGAATCCAACCTATAACCCCCCCAAAAAAACATAGTAATCCATGGCAAATCTCAGGGGGAAATAGGACAAGTTACTGCTGCTTGAAACAGATTAACATGCTAAGTCCTTGATCCAGTAAAGTGCCTTGAGTGCATAACTTTAAGCATGTGGTTAAATGCTTATCTGCTCCAAGCACTTAGTTTGTGTCTGTTTGAGGCTGCAGTCTGTTTTTAGCATTATGTTCTGCAGACATTTTTCTTACCTTTATACAAATAGAGAAGGCAAAAAGGCCATGTTTAGAAACAGGAAATGGTGCTCATATACTATGCTGATGAGGGCCATATGTATTGTTAACACTACCTAGCTCTCTCTATATAGATACATGTGTGTGTATGTAGAAGAAATTATATAGAATTAAACAGGAAGAGAAATGAGGTCAGATTAAAATCTTTTCATTGGGCCAAGAATGGTGTCTAAAGTATTGAATCCTAACTACAATAGGGCTGCTAAAATGCCTACTATCTCTCTAGCTGCCCTTTAAAATCCAGTAATACAGTAAAATGTTGGCTGAAGTCTCAACTAAACAACTAGCTTAAAATTTTATTAGCGTTTATTAAATGTAACAGAAGTTATGTTTCTGGAATGTAAATTTTATGTAATCTACCAAGGCCTTATGTGTGTCTTTCTGGTAATTGTTTTCTCTGCAGATAGCCACTCAGATCTCTGTGTTGATTGCTAAAGTTGCTAGGCTGGATTGCCCGAGACAGTGGCCAGAGCTTATTCCCACTCTTCTAGAGTCAGTGAAAATCCAAGATGATCTCCGCCAACACAGAGCATTGCTTACTTTTTATCATGTTACTAAGACTCTGGCATCTAAACGACTTGCTGCAGATAAGAAACTTTTTTATGATGTAAGTAACACTATTAATAATGCAACATGTAATATTCTGGGTTTGAGAGAAGAGTAGAAATGCTGTTTTACATATTTGTTTATAAAGGTTTGTGATGGGTTGTGGAAGTGGGTACATGGCAGGTGCACATGTGAAAGGGTGACAAATGGTTATTTATTCTCTATACATGACATAAGTCATAATGTGTGATGTATTTTTAAAGAAAGGAGGCTAAGGTGAGCTGGTAGCACCACCTGTTAGATTGCCTGACGCTTTTCATGATAAGATCCTGGTTTCAGTTGCTCAGAACTCTCCCAAACTTTTAACCACTGGGCTGAAATTTTCCATGCTGGGTGTCTTTCTCAGGCTGAATTTTTTGTTTGTTTAAATTTCAGTCAAAATGATTCAGTCGTTTACAAATATGAGGCTAGGGAAAAATGCATTGTTTTGCTGTGTTTTTAAAAAATAAATTCTGGTGACCTATTTTCTGAGAAGCTTTAGTGGCTCTGTGATGGTCTGGAGGTCCCGTGTGTTCGCCGTTCGGTTAGGTATGGCATCACAGGCGAACCCTTCCTCACTTCCTTTAGCCAAGGTTATAAACAAGTCAAGGCAGAGCTTTTTTTAATCAAAGGGCAACCTTCTTACAAGTGTTTATTATTTATTATTTGTCATTTATTAGTGACAGTCATAAGCATAAATAGAAGCTCACTCAGACATACCTGGGGACATTCATTGCCTTGGGCTTAGTCTAACTGGCTGTCTCTGGCTCCTTCCTTCAAGAGACTCTTTCCTGTGTCAGTAAACAGCCTCTGATTTGGAAAACCTTCCCAGTTCCTTCTCAGATTACCCTTTCTTCAGTCCTTCCTTTCACAAGAATCTCCAGCCCTCCTCGTTGGAACGCAACTATATTGCTTAGTTTTACACTTTCTCCTTACCTAGGAGTCTCCCCACCAATCCTACCTGGAGCTGGGTTTTGTTAATCAGATTTTCTAGTCCCTCCTAAGCAGCATCTTTTCAGCCTCTTAAAGGGCCATGCCACGTGAGGGGGTGGGTGAGCATTAGAATTCACTACCCTAGGGGTCGGCAACCTTTCAGAAGTAGTGTGCAGAGTCTTGATTTATTCACTCTAATGTAAAGTTTTGCTTGCCAGTTATACATTTTAACGTTTTTAGAAAGTCTCTTCTATAAGGTTTTAATATATAACTAATTTATTATTGTATGTAAAGTAAACAAGGTTTTAAAAATATTTAAGAGCTTAATTTAAAATTAAATTAAATGCAGAGACCCTGGACCCAGGCAGTGTGAGTACCACTGAAAATCAACTTGTGTGCTGCCTTTGGCATGCGTGCCATAGGTTGCCTACCCCTGCGCTACCCCATCATAGCCTCTCCGCTTTGGCGCAGAGACTCAAAATTTAGCCAGTGGGATGTGTGTTTTGTTTGTCCTGTGAAAATCTCCCCAAATTTGGCCAAAATATAAGGCATTGAAAACTTGGTTTGCTCATGCTCAGTAGAGAATTATTAGAATTCAGCAGCTAAAGTGTCAGAAGATTCCATCCACACTGAGCATGCTCCATTCTCTAACAATGCCTACTGCTATCCAGACTGAATGTGCACCGTACCTACAGAGTGACTCTGCATGCTCCACACTAGGCTCAGAAGAATGGAATGTGCCAGAGTGAGGCTGGGCAATGGAACTGAGAGCCAGGAGTCTGCCTTTCCTGTGCTCTCAGTGACCCCCCTGCTGACGCCTGTGAAGTATGGAGGAGGAAGCCACCTGACTAATGCAGAGGAAACAAGAGCTGGACTGGGGGGATGGGAAAGGAATAGTTTGGGACTAGGAATCTGGTGAGCCTGGGACTGAGGGGGAAGACAGAAACTAGGACTTGTAATCATTGGGGGATGACAGAGACTAGTGGGCAAGGTAGCTGGGAATGAGAGACATGAAGAGTGGATTTGGGGACTGACTGGGCATTCGAGATGAGGGAAGGAGGCTGGCACTAGCAGATAGAGTTTAGAGGTTGGTACTGGTTGGGTAAGGAGGCTGGGAGTGGAAGCTGGAGGTTGGGGTTGGTTGGGCCTGGAGGGCTGGGACTGGGAGCTGGGATGTGTGTGGGTGGCTTGGATTGGGAGCCAGTGAAGGAAACTAGGGGGAGATGAGGGAGGGAAGACACAAAAGCAGGCAAAGAGGAGATAGTGGGATTGTCTGGAAGAAGAGACAGAGAACCAGTGAGGAGGAGAATGGAGAGAGGGAGAGGAGATGAGCCAGGAGCAGTGGGGGGAATTGGGACTGGCGGGGGAATTGGGACAAGGAGTCAGGGAAGAGTTTTGTTGGTGAAAAGGGAGACTGAGATTGGATCCCGTGTGTGCGCATCACAGTGAGGGAGAAACAGATTGGACAAAGCTGGAAACTAGAACTGTCTGGGAAGGAGACTGACATTGGGATGAGAAATTTTAGTGGAGACTGGAAATGGGATAGGAGGACAGGTTGGTGGTGATTGGGTAGAAAGATGAGCTCTGGGGAGGACAAAACAGACAAGCAGAAGTCTGCAATCTCTAGAGTACTCCTCTCCAGAGCCTGGACCCAAGGTTGCTAAGTTTTGCCATTCTTTTGCTGTCTGTAAATATCTGTGAACCCTACTGGCCAAGTATGTGTGTCATCGCCCTTTAGTACTGCTCTACATAGACGGTAGCAACAACCTACTATTGCTACCAGTAATTCCATCCTCTAAAGTGGCAGAGGTCTCTGTGCAGTGGACCTAAAGGTTCCGACTCTGCAGTAGAACCACGAGGCTGTCTATCTGATGCCATATGATGGAATTTGTTATTTCAGTTTGCTTTTTTAAATACCTAGGAAATTACAGAAATAAAACTGAAAAAAATATTAAAGTTGCAAAATGTAACACTCAAAAGTTAGCAAGTTGACAGTATTACAGTATCCCGTACAACCTTTATTATGTTATGCATTATGATACAGAATTTAATTATATGAGAACTATTTCTTGCCACAGGACCCCTGCCTCATTCAGTGCACAAGATGGAAAGGGCTCAATTAACAAGAAGCTATGCAACATTTGTTTACTCATGTAATGTCTGACCTTAAGCTTTATTTACTGCACTCTATTCAAACAGTGCTGTGAATAAAAAAATATGAGTTTACTCTTGGGCTTTTCTGTGACACTCATCACTTTAGTATCAGAGTGTTTCACGGTCATTAATTAATCTTCACAACATTCTTGTGACGTGGGGTGTTTTTATTATTCCTGTTTTACATATGTGGAGCAGAGACACAAAGAGAGACGAAGGTCAAAATTGTTCACTAATTTTGGGGGCCCAATATGAGACACTTATGGCCTGATTCTTCAGAGTACTTCATATTATGTAGCACTTTATATGTTCAAAGCACAGTTTCTGTTGACTTCAGTTGTAGCTGTGAGTGCTCAGCATTTCTGTAAACCAGACTCTGGATTCCTGTAGGAAGTTTGGTTTAAATAACTTGTCCAACATCACATAGGATCTCTGTAGCAGAGGCAGAAATAAAATTCAATTATCCCAGGCAGCATTCAACGGCCTGTATTAATTTAACAGGTCTGAGTGGAAATGACAAATCAGATCTCATGCAACTACTCTTGTTATAAAAATCTGTTGATCATAGCATATAGATTTGTCCTATAGGCTAACAAATAGTGCATCTTCAGCCCACTGTTGACTATTATGAAGTATATTTTCTAAAGCTGTTTTCTAGCACGATTTGGCTCAGGGAAATGTACCATTTTGTCAAGAATTATATTAAATGATGGTTATCTAGAAAGGTCCTGATATTTTCAAATACATTATAGGCCGGCCATTAATATTCAGGTTAATGTTGTGCAAGGCTGTGTATTCAGAATGCTCAGTACTATTTAACTGAACAAATTGGGGCTGTCTGAATGCACATTAGTAGGCATCCAGATTGACAGAAAAATCTCTTTGCTGTGGTGGTCAGTCATCCTTCAGGCAAAATATAATTATATGGTAGATGTTCTAAGCTACAGTGTAATGCTTTTAGGGAAATATAATCTCCTTTCCTCTGTCTTTTGGTCTCTTGTGTTTGATTGGGGGCAGCTGTGGCCTTAACAGACCTGTTTGCATTCTTCTTGAAACCCAAGTTTCCTCAGTCATTCTGCCAAAGGTGGCACATCAAGTTGCTGCAATGCCTTTGTGATCTGATTGACCCACTTTCTTGTACAAGTTACTCCCTAATGCTTCCTGCATAAGATGACCTGCAAGAGTTTGGGTGAGCAAAAGCCCCTTACCCAGGTAAGCTTATTTTGAACATCTGGTTCAGCTGTCCATATGAAAATACAGCATGCTGCCTCTGATTCCTAAACTGCTCCCTGCGGCCAGTGAGTCATCTGTGTGAAGATGCTAGTGCTGACCCCATGATTCGAGAGTGAAACAAACTAAGGGCTTGTCTACAGAGGGCCACTAAGGAAAGTTAATCTGAATTAACGACCGGTGTAAATTTAAAGTGGATTCATTAAACTGCTTTAAACCCCAGTGTAGACATACTCATTCTGAATGAAAATAGCCTTAATGCAGTTTAGCTTAACTCACAATAGCATATAATGAGGTTGTTGAGGGTCCCTGGGTTATGTACTTTTGTTAATTAGCCAAAAAAAAAGGGGGGGGGGGGCTCGTCGTAACTGTTGGTTTACATCGCTATAGGCCTAATGAGAACCATGGTTTACCATGTGAGACTGTGGTTTATGAATTCAGTGTTGATAAGTGCAAAGTGTAATTCATGTTAGAAAAAATAATCCTAACTAGATGTGCAAAATGATAGTGATTAAATTAGCTGTTACCAGTCACAAAAGAGATCTTGGTGTCATTGTGGATAGTTAAAGCTCATTGAAAGCACTGTCTACAATAACTGTATGAGGTTGCTCTTCTCCAATGCCACCCTCGACCTTCTCCAGTCCAGCTTCCCCACTTTGCACTCCACTGAAGCCACTCTTGCCAAAGTCTCTAATGACTTCTTTCTAGTTAAAGCTCAGAACCAGTACCTCATCCTTATCCTCCTTGACTTGTCAACCTCTTTTGACATACAGTAGACTCTCGATTATCCAGAATTGGGTTAACCAGGATGTGGATTAACCAGGATGACAAAAAAAATACGCATAACTCACAGGGCCGGCTCTGGCTTTGTTGCCGCCCCAAGCACACACATAAAAAAACCCCATCAGGGGGCAAGGCAGCCAGTGAACCAACTCCCACTCCCCCCGGCGCAGGGTGGCTAGTGAACCAACCCCCCCACCCCATATTTCCTATGGATGGTGATTATCCGGGATTTTATTAACCAGGATTAATTTTTCCCCTATCATCCTGAATAATCAAGAGTCTACTATAGTCGACCTTTTTCTTCCTCTTGAAATCTTGTATTCCTGACTCTCTCCTTCTCTGGTTCTCCCCCACCTCTCTAATTGCTCCTTCAGTGTGACCTCCAGAATATCCTCTTCATCCATCCTAAAGCTTCCTTTGGGGGTTCTGCAGGACTCTGTCCTCAGTCCCTTCTCTTCACCTTATCTCTGGATAATCTCATCTACAAATTCAACTATCGTCTCTATGCTGATGATTTACAGATCCTCCTCTTTATTCCAGACCTATCTCCTTCTGTTCAATCTAAGATCTGGGGATATCTTGCCGTCAGCTCATGTTCAACATGGTTAAAAAGAGAGCTCATATCTTCCCTCCCGCTGAAGGCTCTCCTCTTTCTTTCCTTCTTTCTTGATCCCTGTGGACAATACTGCCATCCTGCCTGTCACTCAGGCATGTAACCTGGGCATCATCTTTAACTCAGATCTGTGTTCTAGGTCCTCATTTTCAGGCTATGTCTAAATTTTACTTTGTCTTTTTCATAATGAGTCAATGATACAGCCTTTTCTACCCATCCATACAGCTAAAGCTCTTGTCCACGCTGTCCTCATATCATGTCTCAACTAGTGCAGTATCCGTTTGTCTGGCCTTTACAAATGTATCTTTACCCTCTTCATAGCCTTTCAAAATGCTGCTGCAAAGATTATTCTCCTAGCCCATTACGTCACCCCACTATTGGCTCCCCCTTTTTTGTTTGTATCAAACAAGTTACTACTTGTATTCACTTTCATGGCGCTTCACAGCTTATCCCTATCATAACTGTCCTGTCCCATTCATTATTGAAATGTTGACTCCCACCTCCAATTGGTCTACGATGCCAGCCTCCTTTGCCCACTTGTTGAATTTTCAACCAAGGGTGTTTGTTCTTTTCCTATACTGCCCCTGGAAATATTTAAAAGGCTCAAATGCTCCTTTCCATTTACACAAGGAGAATGCAAACTCAGTGGGGGAAAGCCATCTCTTCAGCACTCTTCTCCCAGGGAGCAACTGAAACTTTGCAGGTTCTCTACAGACTTTAGACTCCATGGATGCAACGCATTGCGGGGCTTGAAGAACAATTGCTTTCAGTAGTATAATTTCTCTTTCACCTCCAAACCCACGAGTTTGCCCATTGCAGGTTTATTGTGTTGAACTAGTGTTAACTTGCACAGACTCCTGGTTGGCAGTATGGACAGCTGTTACATGCCATACACAAGAAGTATTCTGGTTGGAGGCCCCTCACAGCCTGGTTCCATCAGAGTGTGTTGCCAGAGAGCCAGAGTGAGGAAATTAGATGCTAGGGAAGTTAGAGGCACAAGGACTCTGCATTTATGTTCTTGGTCTCTAGTGGCGTACTTGTGTTTTGTGAGGCTGAATCAAGTACCACCACATTACATTTAATGGGATAAATGAGCAGGAAACTCTCAGTGCAGACTACTAAATCCTCCTTCTCTAGGTTGGAATAACTCCTTCAGGGAAATGTAGGGTATCATCCTGTCTTCTTACAAAAAAGTAACCTTTATTTCTGATATTTTCTAAATACAGTATGCCCCTTTACTTTTTTTGCAGGATGGATAAAAGACAGTGATTAAAAAAAATAAAGATTAAGGTTTTTGAAATATAAATTGACTTATTTATATACAAAGACTTGCTCCATACTTTTAAATTTGAAGCTCTCTGTCTCAACCTCACTATAATTTCTTAACTTAAATAACTTGGGGAAGAAAATCAGTTTAATATGCTTCATCAGTAAGGAATATGCATAATTGTGCAGCTGGCATCAAAATGGGGTTCAACATATGCACATACTGTACAGTACTATTTTTATTACACAACATAAATATGACTAGAAATTGGAGTACAGTGTAACAGACATTCACCAGTCTACAAGATATGTTGTGTTGAAACTTGCTTGAAAAGAAACCAGTTCTCCAGTTTTGGTCTTCAGCAAGAAAAATTGTTGTCACAAAACCCTTTTTGTAGCCATGTGGATTAGCCAGAGAAATTCAAATTAGAAATAAAGGAACACATTTTTAATCACTACAAACTACCAAGGGAAGTGGAGGATTCTCTGTCTCTTTGCTGTCTTCAAAATCAAAACTGGATGCCTTTATTGAAGATTTTTTAAAAATCAAGCAGGCTATTATATAGGAGTGATAATGGCCTGTGTTTTGGTGGAGGTCAGACTAGATTTAACATTCCATTCTGACCTTAAAAGATCTATGAATCGATAAATTTATTGTACTAGTGTCAAATATTGGGATTCAAGTGTATTGGTTTTTCTTTACAGTTAGCATCTGGAATTTATAGTTTTGCCTGTTCCTTATGGAATCATCACACAGATACATTCCTACAACAGATCTTTATGGGAGATGAAGCTGCAGCTACAAATTCATTAGAGAGAACTCTGTTGTCATTGAAAGGTAATAATTTAAAAGATTTTTAAATATGTATGCTTAATGTACTATAATAGATGAAATAAGGTTATTCAGGTGACATTTGTATATTCCTGTTGTTGAGTTACGGTGTCCCTGGTATCTTGTGCGAACCTTGGAATCTTGATCTATTTACCTGGATCTAATTTATCAGAAGCCAGTTGGAAATAGCTATATTTTGGGTATTTTGGATAACTTTTTTAATAGTTGTTAGCCATTTAGTATAGCTGTTGCACATTTTAGAGTTGCTGTTTCTCCTTTCTGCTGGTGATATGGGTGACCCTAGTCTTATGTTGGGTTTCAAGAGATGCAGCAATCTCTCTATTCCTTTTGTGTATGGACTACAGACACAACTCTTATAAACATCAGAAGATTTAAAAGGAAGGCTTTGTGGGCGATAGTATTCAGGAGTTTCTGGAAACGCCACTTTACCTTTCCTATGAGAGAACTCCAGAAATGGTAAAATTAGGCCACTGGATCCTTTTGATAGATCATGAAAAGAAGAACCTTTTTGGAGTAACCTTTTTTCATTATTGTTCATTAGCCTTATTTTGATATGAATGGAACCTTAAAATAGAGCTGGGTGAATATTTATTGGCAAATAGTAAATTTACCAAAAAAATATTTTTTCAGGGCACTGAAACTATTTGTGGTATTGTCATGAATTTTGCTGAACATTTTCACTTACCGTATATTTCGGCGTATAAGACGCCTTTTTAACCCCCAAAAATAGCCTCAAAATTAGGGGGGGGCGTCTTATACGCCGAATATATTAAACTCACCGGGCAGCTGGAGCTGGGGCGGCTGCAGGTGGCCCGGCGGGCGGGGTGGGGCGGCGCTTCCCCCCCCGAGCCCACCCGCATGTGTTGGGGCCGGCGGGGAACGGGAGCAGCTTGGGCCCCGGGGCCCCTGGGAGCGCCCGCCCGCGCGGCGGGGACGGGAGAGCGGCGCGCTCCCAGCAGCCCGCCCGCGCGGCGGGGACGGGAGAGCGGCGCGCTCCCAGCAGCCCGCCCGCGCGGCGGGGACGGGAGAGCGGCGCGCTCCCAGCAGCCCGCCCGCGCGGCGGGGACGGGAGAGCGGCGCGCTCCCAGCAGCCCGCCCGCGCGGCGGGGACGGGAGAGCGGCGCGCTCCCAGCAGCCCGCCCGCGCGGCGGGGACGGGAGAGCGAGGCGCTTTTTGTGTGTGGTGGTGTTTTTTTTTTTTTTTTGGTGTCCGGCTTTTTTATTTAAAAACTCGGGGGCGTCTTATACGCCGGAGCATCCTATATGGCGAAAAATACGGTAATTGTTTTTTGGGGGGGGAGGGGAAGACCACTAAGGCACCATGAACAAAATAGTAGGAGGAGGTGGTGCCACTATCCATGTCATAACTTGTAGTCCAGTGCTTAGGGCATTAAACTGCGATGTGGGAGACCTAGGTTCAATTTTCATGCTTCGTGTGGAGAAGGGATTTGAACTTAGGTTTACCACATTGCAGAAGAGAGGGGGGAGTTGAACTCTGGTCTCCCACATCCTGGGTGAATGTCCTAATGAATGGGCTAAAGCTTTTCTGGGAGGCACCATAAACACCACCTTTTCCTCCTCTCCCTCCAGCCACTTGTGAATCTAGCCCTTTAAAAATGCCCAGAAAAAAAATATTTCAGGTTGAACAATATGTTTTGTTCAACATGAAATGGACGTTTTCAATCGACTGGATTTTCAAAAAATTTAATTTAATTAATTTTTTTTCTAATTTTTCAGAACTGCCACAAAATCAATTATTTACCCAGCTCTACCTTAAAGGATAGGAGGGATAGCTCAGTGGTTTGAGCATTGGCCTGCTAAACCCAGGGTTGTAAGTTCAATCCTTGAGGGAGCCATTTAGGGATCTGGGGCAAAAAATCTGTCAGGGGACAGTACTTGGTCCTGCTAGAGTAGGCAGGGGACTGGACTTGATCTTTCAAGGTCTTTCCAGTTCTACGAGATAGGTATATCTCCATGTATTATATTCTTATAAAGCCAAACTTTAATGCAGGCGAGGAATCTAATGGTGCAAAATACATGCAATTTATTTCATATTTGAATAATTAGAGGTTTTTATAACAATGGTTATTATAGCCATATGTTTAATTACTTGATATCTGGGTGGGTGGAGAGTGGGACAGCATTCTACAAAAATAGATTGTGCAAGCATGATATTACTGTATTTTTCAGTGCTTCGTAAATTGACAGTTCATGGGTTTGTGGAACCTCATCGGAATGTAGAGGTGATGGTAAGTGATACATGTTTGTTTCTAGATATAATTCAGAATTCTTTCCATGATATTCTAGGCATTGTTAGAATTTCACTCCACTTCAAAGAGAGATCTGAAATTTATAAAATGATGCATAATTATATTATGTGCAGAAGGCTCAAGAGACAAGCCTGATAAATATAAAACAATAAGCCTAATATGTTATGCTAATGCTACGTATTTAAAGGGTTTTGATGGGCAAAATATGAAGTGTTCAATTTGGATAAAGATAAGCCTGTATGAATTTAGTGGCAGGCTTTTTCTAAATTAGAAAGTTTTTGCAATTTAATATATGGTGTGATTTTTAAACAGCTTAGTTATACCAGTTCACACATATCTGTATACACTCCAGTTTTGGTGTAAATAAGGCCTATTTCTCTTCTTAAATCAGCTTCTGATAAATTGAAAGAAGTCTGGTTTACAGCAGCCATTAGCCAAGCTGAAAACTCCACACCTTTTCCAACATATAGATTATTTTAGTGAATAGTTTTAGAAACCAGTAAGTGTCAATATGTATCATCATTTTTTTCAATTGTCTTTTTTTCTATTCTTTTTAACTTTCTGTCTTACTCAGTGCACTGAAGTATGGTTACTGTACATTCAATGTAAACTCCAGCAATATAATAACAAAGTTTCAGAATATTATTTTTAGCAGATAGTATTGGGCCCTTATATGTGTTATCCTCCTCTTTCTGGTACACTGTAGTCACCTTATGCTTCTCACACATACTTCAAAATTAAGGGATACCAGATGTAGTGGATAAGGGGGTCTCCACTAATATTTCAAAGATAGGCTTCCAAATGACACAATTAGTAAATACGCTTTTGCTACAATAGAGCAAATTTTGTAAGGCTTGTGATATCCTAAATCCTTCCCTAGTGTTTAAGACAAAGGCTCAAGGGATCTTACCATTTCCATAAGGTATATTTCACTCACATAACTTAGTGAGTGTGTAGCTCTTTGTGTAATCAGACTTCTAGTATAATAGGAAGAAGCCTTGCCAAATAAACTGTGGGATATAAAAACAGATTTTTCTTTTGTGATTATAAAGATGTGTTCCTGCTGCTTTCCAAAATTCAGTAATTAATGGACAGAGCTACCAATTATCATAGTATCAAGAACTCTTATCACTGTGTGAAATGAATGCTTAATATTTACAGAGTCTTCTAGGGTTTACTTTGTGGATTGGCTTGACATTTCTGAGGGAATAACATTTAAGGCCCTGATCCAATAAAGAACATCAACACATGGTTAAGAATTTTGCCAGATGAGGACCTTAACAACAACAAAAAACCTACTTTGTTTTAAAGGTTAAAAAATCTTAAATATTAGGCGGCAGGAGCCTGGGGAGAGAGCCCAAAGAGGCGGCTGGCTGAGCACTCAACCTGCTGCCGCTTTGGGATTTCCCCCCAGGCTCCTGCCAGCTTGGGTCTCAGCCCTCTGCCAGCCTGGGCTTCCTACACCCAGGCTAGCAGGGGAGCTGACTGGGGCAGGTGGTGGGACCACCACCATCCCCCCCCCCCACCTCCAGGATGGCTGGCGAACCCCCCCACCCCCCAGTAGGCGCTTGATTATCCAGGATTTTATTAACCAGGATTAAGGTTTTCCCGATGATCCCGGATAATCGAGAGTCTACTGTATAGCTTTACTTAAATTTATTCAGATTCTTAATTTTTACATTTTTATATTATATTAGAAAATGGTTAATAACACATTTGTTTATGATATGATGTATTTTTTTACTTGTGATGTGTTAAGCTCTGCTTGAATGGAAATTCAATTTAAAACGCACAAAATAGCATTTAAAATGGTTTTTAATCAGTTATTAAAACAACCTAAAATGTTGTGGAGACATGAGAATTTTTTTTAATCAAAACATGTTTTGCATTTAAAGCTAACTGATTGATTAAGTATTATCTTAGCTAGTGAAGTAGAGCGGTTTTTTCTGGTTAGCATATTATTCAAGGTATTGAGAACTAGTAGATCTTGTTCTCTCACATCTAGTTTTTATTTATAGGTTGGAATAAGAAAATAAGCTTTTCTGCTTCAACTCTCACATCATTTTCTTAACTTTGAATAAATAGTCGTTGAACTGAACTAGCTGAATAAACTGAAATGATAAATTACTCTCTGTGTACTTACTGCTGTCAAAAGCTGGTTCAGCACTTCAGTGGATCCTGGTTCTACGTGCTTAATCAGTGACTTGGCTTTTTAAAAACTTGGTAGTCAATATGTTATCAGTAGTTCGCTGTCAAATTGGGAGGGCGTAGCTAGTGAGGTCCTGCAGGGATCAGTCCTGGTTTGGGACTATTCCATATTTTCATTAATAACTTGGATGATGGAGTAGAGAGTATGTTTATAAAATCTGCAGATGACACCAACCTGAGAGCAGTTGCAGGCATGTTGGAGGACAGGATTAAAATTCAAAATGACCTCGACAAATTGGAAAATTGGTCTGAATTCAACAAGATGAAATTCAATAAAGACAAGTGCAAAGTATTTCACTTAGAAAGGAAAATTCAAATGTACAGCTAAAAAATGGGGAATAGATGGTAGTACTGTTGAAAAGGATCTGGGAGTTATTGTGGACCACAAACTAAATGAGTGTTGTCAGTGTGATGCAGCTGTGAAAAAAACAAATTTGATTCTAGGGTGTATTAACAGAGTGTTGTATGTAAGACACAGGAGGTAATTGTCTTTCTCTATTCAGCACTGGTGAGGCCCTTGTTGGAGTACCCAGTCAATTCTAGGCACCACAGTTTAGGAAATATGTGAACAAATTGAAGAGAGTTCATGTAAGAACCTGAAGATTAGAACCCAGGTTTGCAGAGCCTAGAGCAGCTGATAGTCCTACAGTGCCACTAGGAGGCCTTGCAGGCACACCCAGGGAGCAGTGTTGAGAATAGGCACAGGAAATACCTCCCAAGAGACCCAGAGTGACAGTACCCCGAGGCCCTCTGATTAAAGTATATAATGAATATCCTAATGACAGAACAATAAATGAAAGGATAATATGCCGTCATATGGGTGAATTACTTAAGTTGAATATACATTCACAATCAAGGGGCTGGTCTTCACTACTTGCCGGATCGGTGGGTAGCGATCGATCTGGTAGTGATAGATTTCTTGCGTCTGCTGAAGACGCGAGAAATCGATCGCTCGTGGCGTCCCCGTCGACTCTGGAACTCCAGCTTGCCGGGAGGCGCAAGCTGGAGTCGACGGGGGAGCGCGCCGCTGACTGCCGCCGCCGTGAGGACGGCAGGTAAGTCGGCTGCTGATACGCAAACTTCACGTAGCTGAAGTTGCGTATCTGCAGTCAATCCCCTCCCCCACCCCTCCTTAGTGAAGACCAGCCCAAGAGAACACATTTTCAGTAGCAATTAAATGAGCAGAACAGTATAAAGGAAATTAAAGACATGGGACTCAGGTAAAGCATCATGAACTAGGTAGGATCGTGCTGTGTTTTTAAAGACAATTTTCATGGGCACTACAATCCTATACAGTTGTGGCCTCAGAGTTGGATGTTTTTTCTTTTAGAGTGTCCAGAGCCACTATTGTCAACACTACATTAAGAAGATATATCTCCACTACAGACTAGAAAGCTGCTTAGGACTCCTCATGTGCTTGTAACAAGGAGACTTCTCTAAATGTCATAGCAGACTGTCTATTGAATCATTAATATTTATAAAGCTCATTATCTTGCTTTTGCTGTCGATTATATTTTTGAGATGTAGAATGCTTGTGTTAAAACCTAATAGTCAGGTGTTTTTAACATTTGTACGTTTGCATACTTCTGTAAAAATAGGTGGTACTTTCACTATCACCTTTACGAAATGAGTAACAAAAGAAATTGATGGATTTATACCTGTTGTGGTTTTCTATTTTTTATCATCTTTACACACTATATATAAATGAATATGTATTGGGTGTATATTTTAAGTTCTGGTGTTTTCAGCATACAGTTTGAACTCAAAATGGCGTAACAATTTGTAGTACCCTGTTTCCCCGAAAGTAAGACATCCCCCGAAAATAAGACGTACTTCAAGTTTTGCCTCTCGCTGTAATATAATGTAATGTAATTTTGGGAGCCAAAATTAATATAAGACACTGTCTTATTTTCGGGGAAACACGGTAGTAGTAAATACTTATATTAGAGTATGTGACAAATTACTGCCACTATATTGCTGGGTCCTGCGCTTTCTCTTCTTGTGGGGAATTCAGGGAGCTATTTCTTGCCCCTGAACAGGGTCTTAACTGTCCCACTAGTATCTTAGAGGGGAGAAGTGGAGAGGGAGGGACCCAGGCCCGCCCTCTACTCCGGGTCCCAGCCCAGGGGCCCTGAGGATAGCGGTAAACCACTGGGATTAGCTACTCCTTCCCCTGGGCTACTTCCCTCTCCTACTCTTCAGCTTGTGGGGGCTTCCTGCCCTCTCTCTACACAAGCCAGGTGTTCCTTTACTTAGGGTCTGGGTCTTTCTTAGCTCACTGCTCCAACGCCTCCAAACTGCTCTCCGCTCCAACGCCTCCAAACTGCTCTCCGCTCCAATGCCTCCAAACTCCTTCCAAACACCCACACCTGTCTGCCTGAAGCAGGTTTTTTTTATTAAGGCCTTAATTGACAGCAGGTGCTCTTAATTAACCTGCTGCCTGCTTCCCTAGTCTACAGGGAGCCACGCCCTAATGAACCTAGAGTTAATATACCTCCCCTCAAGCACTCTGCCACAGCTCCCTGACCCTCCTCTATCACAGGTAACACCCAAATCTTTTACTTGGTCCCTTTCTCCTCAGAGCTACAGGGTTATGAGTGCTCGTGTGACATTATGGACCTAGCAAATCTATCACTTTCAAGCTGTGCCCATCCTGTGATGGCACTGTCTGCCAGTGATTAAAGAACTTGGTGTGCCTTCTAACTTGAGAGAAGCATGTTCCTGAGCACTGTATGCAAATTCCTGCTCAACTGTATAGGTAGAACACCACAAAGCTGCTTTAAGCTTTACCTAATGAAAGTTGCTGCCAGGGCTTTTGTTCTTAGACATCTGTCTGGCTAAGAACTAGATACTGGGTCCCTGTTGTGTTATGTTTGTCTGGAATGAGTAGCAAGACAAGCACCACGCCCAGAGAAAGCTCAGTATGCTGGGATTCCATTAAATTGTCTCAAGTCTGATGCTGAGGCCCATGTTAAGCCACACACTTTAGGAACCCTTCATGTTCCACAAGGGCAACATTGACTCATGTTTCACTGGCAGGCTCTTTGAGTCTTTGGAAGACTCTGTTTCTCAGCAATGTTCTACCTTCTCTGAGCCAAGGAAGAAAAAAGAAACAGAGCTATTAATGAATTGGAACACAGTGGGAGGCCATTGTTTCCCAAAACATCAATCACTGTCACCACAGATGGCAAAATTACTATAATAGGGACATTTCAGTGGTCATGTTCCAGCTTTATCCACCATCAGAGCACTGCCATCCAAACCTGTTGGTCCGTGTGGTCTGGGTAGGTAGATATCCTGTTATCACTAAGCCAGTTCTATGGTTTGAATGACTGGTTAAGTGCATGGAACCAGAGTTTATTGAAGGGCAAAACCAGCTTTTGACAATAGTAGCCTCTTCCACAGGTGCAGAGAGAGTATTTTCTTAATTTCAGTTTATTCAATTAGTTCAGTTCAATCACTAGTTAATTCAAAATTAAGAAACCAAATAGGAGTTGAAAAAGCGGGAAAGTTTGTTTTCCTCTTTCAAAGTATGAATAAAAACTAGGAGAGGATGAGATCTACTAATTTTAAAATCTTTAAGCACATGCTCACTAGGAACAATCACTTCAATCCACTGCAGATACTACTTGCTTTGTTTAATAAATCAGTTTTAAATGCAGAATGTGTTTTGATATTTACTTATTTTTTTCATGTATCCAGAAAATTTTAGGTAGTTTTATTAACTAATAACAAAACAGTTTTTAGATAACGTTTTTGTGCATTTACATTTGAATTTGAATTTCCATCCAGAAATAACTTTACACAAATAGCAAGTAAAAGATTAATCTAGTAAACAAGAAATGCATCATTTGCCATTTTCTAACATGATTAAAATTAGTAAATAAGAATCTGAATAAATGTATGTTAAGCTATCTATTGATTAAATAAATGGTTATCTAAAAGAAGCACCAGATTTTGTGTAAGGTGATATTTAGTTGCAAATCAGCATGTTTTAATGGTTATTAACCAATGGGAATCAACCTTTCTTTAGGAAAATAACTTAAAAGTACAAATGCAAAACAAAAGTAAATTGATAGTTTAAATCAAGGTTTGCTGCTTGCTGATTTAAATCATGATTAAAATCGGCAGTTTTAATCAAGTCTATTTATTTTTGGCAAGAAGCCAACAGACAGGCATAACCAAAACCATTGAAAATAGGATTCCTGATTGAGCTGTCATTTCATATAAATAGTTGAATTCCCTCTGATTATTTAGGACTTGATTTATACTGCTTCTGCAAAGCCTCTCACTGTTTCTGAAAGAACCTTTCCAAATGACACTTTTTTGTGGTATTTTTGCACTTGTCTTATTAGATTTAGAATTCAGGAATCTGAAACCTCAAGAACAGTTGATTTAAGTAGTTAATATGTAATTATAAACTGTAAATTATGAGCAACAACTAGAGAAACTGTCCAATTACTTTAATAAATATATTCATAGGTGCTCATAGTTTAATGGATGAAAATAACCATTCAGTTTATAAGTGCTTATCAAGATTATATCTGGCTCATGTTTATTTTACAGTATCAGTATTTGAGCTAGTCATTTGCTCATTTATCGATGTGTATGATCTCTCTCATTAATACTGTGAATGCTAGGGTGCAACCACTCCTGATGGATAAATTTCTTATGATTTTGGATTTCATAAGACTATATTAGACACACTCCATTGGTGGAATGAATTATATATAAATTGGCAATGGAGTGAGCTACTCTACCCAGGTCACAGGACATATTTTTATTTTCAGGGGTCATACCGGTAGAACCTTCAGAAGTTACAAAGAGTCCTGTGGCACCTTAAAGACTAACTAAAGCATTGAAGCATAAGCTTTCATGGGTTACTACCCACTTCGTCGGATGCATGCCAATGAAGTGGGTATTAACCCACGAAAGCTTATGCTTCAATACTTTAGTTAGGGCTGGTCTCCACTAGGGGGGGAAATTGACTGTAGATACACAGCTACGTTAATAACGTAGCTGAAATCGGCTTCTCTACATCCGACTTACTTCCCATCCTCACGGCGGTGGCGGTTGGCGGCGCGGTCCCCCGTCAACTCCAGCTTGCGCCTCTTGAGGAGCTGGACTTCCGGAGTCGACGGGGGAGCCGCTGGTGATCGATCCCTGCTGGCTCAAGTGAAGACAAGCCCTTAGTCTTTAAGGTGCCACAGGACTCTTTGTAACTTCTGCAATTCCAGAGTAATACGGCTATCTCTCTGATAGAACCTTCAGTAATTTTGCTTCTAAGCACTTAGAATCTGTCTAATGTTTCTTTATGACTTATGTAATGTTATGTAATGTTAAATGTAATGTGATGTAATGCCAAATAAATATATAATTTCTTTCTATCACTGAGGCAAAACATTTTACTCATAAGTACCCATGGAATTTAGCCATAGCTTCAGAATTAAGTATGATTTACTGAAATTTCATTCACTGAAGAAAATCCTAACCTCTTGTTTACAACAAAGTCTTACCTTACAAAGGGAGAGATTCAAAGGGGGGGAAGATCGTCATTATTAGTAGTTGCACAGCAGAATTTTGTGTTATTTTTCTTGAGAAATGATTGGATAGTGAATGAAAAATAGTAAAAATCAAAAGAAAATTGTGAATTATATAAAATATGTAATTCAAATAGAACAATGTACTCATTATATTTGTGTTTAATTTTTCTAACAGTAATGAAATAATGTAGGGAATTTTAAACTCTGCCGATGCTTCTGAACTGACTTTTCAATTTGATGGATCTTTAGTGAAATCCTACATTTTTTCTATGCAAATAATACTTTTCCTCCATTCATATAGTTCACAGTGGGCTTTATTTTTTAAAGAAATGTGACTTTGATATTTTTCAGGGATTTCTACATGCAGTATTTGAGCGACTAAAACAGTTTTTGGAATGTAGTAAGTACTTATCTCAAGCATGCTGTTCTCTTCTGGTACATTAATAATCAGATTCCCCCAACCTCTAATATTTAAACAAATAGTTGATGTCTAAGGCATTTTGTCATTTTCTCATTAATACAAAACAAACTATTTCAATGCACTTTTCAGTCCTATTGTAAAGAAAAGATGTTCAACAATAATACAGATCTTAATTCTGAGTGCCAAATAACCAAAATCCTCTCTCCCCTCCCCCCCAAAAAGTAAAGAGATTTAGTGACGAATTAATAGTAATAGTAGTAAAAAGGCAATGTCTCCCATATAAACCACAGACCAAAGAGGAAACATTAAAAAAGCCTACATACATGGAATGTAAAAATAAGCTAAGCCATCTCAAACTTTTCCTTGGATGAGTTTTGGAAAATGTCAAAGGGGAGAGAATTTGTGATTATTGCCTTCAATGATATCATGAAACAGTCAGTAGTTTTAATCTCAAATTTCATTTACTGTGACAGGAAATATTGTGAGAGATGTTTTTTTCAGGTACATTTGTCCAAAAATACATTTCTGGTTCATTTAGTCCAATATTCTGTCTATGCTAATGTGATCAGTACCAGATGCTTCAGCTGAAGGTACAAGAAATCCTGTAGAGGACAATTAGGGAACAACCTACCTATGGGGCAAGTTTCTTCCTGACATTTGGTTAATGATTAGCTTATGCTTTGAAACATGAGTGTTTAATATATCTTTCAATTTTTATCCTGTCTAATCTAGCAGCAAATGTTCTTACGTAGATATTTCTATATATGTAGCCTATTAAGACCTTGGCATACATGTTAGCTTGTGGGTTCTATACATTCATTATGTCTTGTGTGCTTTTTAAAAATCCACTTACTTTTACGCCTTTAAAATTTGTTGCTTTTGTTTCATTGGATGATGCTGTTTTTGTTAAGTGGGTAAATTAGTACAGAGTATACCTTTACTATACACTATTCATTGTCACACACACACACTCTCTCTCTCTCTCTCTCTCTCTCTCTCTCTCTTCCTTCCCCCCTCCCCCGTGTCTCTTCTTATTTGTGTGCTCCTTAAAGTGTTCCAGTCGTCTCATTATATACTTACTCAGAAATGTCTCTGTGCCTGTAATCATTTTTGTAATCAGTGGTTGAATCCATTCTGTTTTGGCTATATCTTTTTGAAATAAGGCAACCAGAAATGAACATGGTATTCCATGATCAGGGTGTACCATGGATTTTTAATAATGGCATTATAAACTTGTTAGTGTTTTCTAACCCCTTCCTCGTCCCTACTGGCAGTTGTTTGCTTTTATGACAGCTTTTTCACTGAGCTGTCCATAATGATGGTCATGTTCTTTCCTGAGTTTTTATAGCTAATTTAGAAGTAGCTGTGTGCCCAATATTTGGATCCTGGCATTTGTCAGCACTGAATTTCATCAGCCATAGTGCTATCTGTTCACCTTGCTTTATCTGCAGTTAGAAAGATAGGTCAGCAAGAGTGAACTGTGTCTCCAAAGATAATTTTTCCAAATGTGCATATCATGAAATAAAGCAAAGATTAAGAAATTATGTTTGTTAAATATCTGTGATTTTTCTAGGTAGAAGTATAGGAATGGAAAATGTATGCAGAGACCGTCTAGAAAAGACTATTATTCTCTTCACTAAAGTGGTAAGTTTCAAATTTACAATTCTGTTACTAGAATGGAGTTTTCAACATTTTGAACAGGTAATCTACATTAAGTTAAATATATATGCTTTAAAACACATATGTTTTATATACTGTGAAGAAGCAGTTAATTGTAATTCATAGCTTCACTCTGACTAAATATAATCTTGAAAACATGTTCTCCTTTAAAGAGAAGCGTATCTGCTTTACTCAGGAGACCAATATGAATGGTCAGACTGTAACATACACTTTGTTACCTAAAATAAATGTAAATGTATTTTAAAAGTAAAATTTATAGCCACCGTTTTGGAGCCTGCTGTTGACAGACTTATTTAAAAAAAAAAGTATTGTGCTTTGATCAGTGTAGGAAGTTAATATAAGAGATTGTAAAAATTTTTCCAGCACATTAGGCCTATAGTTCTTCGATGTCTCCTGCAAACAAAGCATTCATATATCTTTCTTCCTCATTCAAACCAACAACCAGAGAGTACAGGGACTGTTTCCAAATCTATCTTTCATTTATTTTCTTGATAGATGCAAAAAAGCTATTCATTCTCTTCAGACAAACCTCCCTGAGGATTGTCTGAATGCAAGCCTTTCGGGCTCAGGTGACCTTTTGTGACTCAGAGACAAAAGGGTGAGGCAGTATCTTTTATTGGACCAACTTTTGTTGGTGAAAGAGACAAGTTTTCACGCGATACAGAGCTCTTCTTGATCACATAAGAGCTCTGAATAGCTCAAATTCAACAACAAAAGTTGGACCAATAAAAGATACTGCCTCACTCACCTTGTCTCACTCATATCCGGGGACCAAAACAACTACAAGAAAACTGCAAACAACATGTATGACTCAGGCATTTTTGGAATGCTACAGAAATTTAAAGGAACTGAAGAGAAAATTCTAGTGTAATGGAACTCAAACACTTCAGAATTTTAATCCTTACGGATTCAAAGGCTTTCATGGAAGAAAACGTAACCTATACATCACAGGAGAGAAGACTGCACATGAACAAAGCCTGATCCATTTAGGAAACTAGTCTCTCTTCCTCTTTTGTCTCTCCCCTATTGTGCGTATCTTTCTTGGTCTCCTGTGATCTTTAACTCTGAATAAGCTTACTACAGATAGAAAATGAATGAAAGTCTAATCTTGTGCTGAGATTGAGTTTGTTGAGAGCACATCTAGAGTGCAGTAGCAGAGACAAGACTGAATAAATTGAGGGGAAGACTTTTAACTTTTCCCATTCAAGTAGACAACTTCCATTGCTGCCGCTTACAAAGTGTTTCAGAGTAGAGAATGATTACATTCACTAATAGGGGCTTATGTGAGCCTTTTGTTAACAGGCCTAGACTTTAGCCCTGCAAAGAAGAATCAGATTTCATTTAAAAAAGTTTCCAGTCTTGCAGAGACACCTTTGAAAATACATAGTTTAAAATGGTTTGTATAACTAAGGTTTAAACTAAAGGAATAAATGCCTGGACTGAAATTGGGGTGAAGAAAATGAAGATCCCTTTGTACGCACCTTTTTTACAAAAAGAAGTATTCAGTTATAATGGAAGAGTATCCCAACAGACCCAATCATTAATCTTTCTCAGGCCCCAGTACATATTTAGGGGATGGGCAGCAAACTATTATCTTCCAGGCATATCCCAAAATCCTCAGTTTGTCCCTGTGCATACCGGTGTGATGTGTGATTGATGTGGTACTTGTCACAGTTGGAGAACATAGGATTGGCAATTTTTTTTTTTTGGAGGTCTGATTTAAAAAAAAAAGTCCAGGGTTCGCTCTGCTTGTTAAAATGTTTAGCCCTCTCCAAAGCTGGGATTTTTCATCAACAATGCAGTGTTTAAAAAATATCTAGGTGGAGTAAACTGATAAAGTAAATGTTCAGTACTTTAAATATGGTTGGAAACACATATAAATGGTGGAATACTAATAAGAATGTTGTTAATTTCGGGGCTAGTTTTTTTCTTGTTTTAGTGAAAATCCGTTCTTAATTCTGTGAATAGTTACTTAGCAATAAAATAGCACTGAATAGATGAAAAAGTACATGGTTCCTTAAACTGTTATTCTTATTAACAAAACATTGTTTTGGAAATGAGAATTAGAATGCCAACAGATAACATGAATGAATCAGTAAGCACCATAAAAGTGATTATGTTTTAATTTAATTTTTGTGGCCAACTGTTATATTTGCACATTACATAAATGTGCTCCTGTTTTTGCAAGATGGTTTATGAAAGTCCTTTATGCACATAAAATGTGTTTGAATTAAATCATATGATGTTTTTCTTCCCTCACTTTTTAGCTTTTGGACTTCCTGGACCAACATCCTTTTTCATTCACCCCTCTGATTCAGAGATCATTGGAGTTTGCTGTAAGCTATGTTTTCACAGAGGCTGGTGAAGGAGTTGCATTTGAGCGATTCATTGTCCAGTGCATGAATCTCATTAAGATGATAGTAAAAAATTATGCTTACAAGCCATCAAAACGTTTTGAAGGTACTGCTGCTCTTTCCTCCGCATGTTTTCCCATTCTTGGGGGGAGAAAAAATAAAAAAAAAGCTTGCCAGCTGTAAAACACTTACTTCAAATGTTTTTTAAAAAGCCATTTTAAAAGTTGTTTAAAATTCTTAATATTGTACTAGTTAACATTATCATGTACTAAATATTGCATATTGTTAATATTTTAACTGTGAAAGTCAAGCTTTAGGAATGAGTCTCCAAATTGTTGTATAATTACCACTTAAATCCATAAGAAACATGCAGCAAAACAGCTTTCCCACATAGACATACAGAAAAATTACTCACTGCTTTGGCTTTCATTAACCATATAAAATAAAGAGCCTGTTTTTTAGTTCAAGGGCCAAGTTAATTTATGGGTCCATGAAACCCAGTGATGTCTTTTTCCTTTGCTAGGAAAATGTCTGATAAAAGAATGTTTCTGTTGTGTACCATAGTTCACAGCAATACTGTTTGAGATACAGAATCAAAGTAAATATTTCAGCATGTTCTTGAATGCAATGAATTTTTCTGCAATTCTGACTCTACAGTTATTTCACAAGAGGATGGCTCTAGCTAAATATTTTTGAATCTAATACATGGATAATTACAATTACTTTCTTTAGTGTTGAAACACATCTGTCTGTAAAGATTACTTAATTTTAGTTTAGTTTCATGTTTGTGTATGATGAGACACCAGCATCTAATTGGATTCAGAAAAAAAATATGTAATTTTCATTTCCAAATTAAAATTAATACAGTGATGGCACTACATTTTTGAAGAGGTTCAGAAATTCTGATGATTTTAATTCAGATTATCAAATCCAGTACTTAAAAATGTGTTGCAGGATGAACTGCAGATTTTCAATTGTTATTTGATATTCTTGTAGCAGGTATTAGAGTGTCAATAAACTGTAACATTTTGGATTATGAACTATTAACAGAGAATTAATTATTATGGAAACGCTACTTGCCGTTCCATAATTATTATTTGCTTTTTTGGAATTAAAGGAGGAGTTAAAATGCTTTTTGTATGAAGAATAGAGTGTATCCTGCTAAAAATTACAGCATTTACTCTTTGGGCACCAGATGAATTTTCTGAGAATTTGAAAGTAAGCCTGTTAATTAGTTTGAAATAAAATTAGTTTAAAACATTGGTTTTTAAAGAAATTTTGCATCCTGTCAGCCCATTTTTATGTCCTGAATGTCTTAATAATGGAACAACATAAACTTTTCAAATGTCATGTGTGGTTGAAACTCACTGGAAATCTTGTGACTTGGTATAATTCAATAATTATTTTAGGCTTAATGGTCATTTTTTGCATGTATTCTTCATATCTGAAAGATCCTTCATCTTTGATAAAAATGAAATTTTTTCTTCTTCTGAGAATTCCACAGTGAACTTCCCTCTTTCACAATAGCTGTCATTTTGTATTATCCTCTGTGATAATGTAGCTGTAGGGCTACTCACTAACAAAAATGCCCTATTACAGAATGGCCACCACCGTGTGTGTTTACAGTCAGAGTGAAGCCAAGCTGATTCAGGGAAGATGGTGGTTCCTAACAAGATAGGATGACACAATCTTCCCTGAGAGTCAAATTTTTTAGTTATGATGAAGAACAACAACAAAAAAAACTATTAATCTGAATAATTTAATTAGCATCAGAAAGTAAGCAGTCCGGACTTATTTTAGGAGGCATCACTTTAACCAATTTTTTCAGCTAATAAAACAATCTTATTTGCTAAACAGTGAGGTGCTTTATAAGAAAGTGTTGTAAAGTCAATATGGAGATGTAATTGTTCCTTTCAGTATGAGGGTCTTCTGTCCAGCATTTTCTTTCTTTAGTGATTAATAGGAATATAGTATAATGTTAAGTCATGAAATAGTAACTGTGTATTACTATTACAGATAGCAGTCCTGAAACTCTTGAAGCACATAAGATAAAGACATCATTCTTCACATACCCAACATTAATGGAGATATGTAGAAGATTAGTCTCTCACTATTTCCTGCTAACAGAGGAAGAATTGACAATGTGGGAAGAGGACCCAGAAGGCTTCAGTAAGAAATTGCACTGTATTTTCATCTAATTTTATTTAGATATTTAATAGTACCTGTTCCCTTTCCACAGTGCATCCAGAAAATGCCCATTGTAAGATCCACAAGAGAAACTGATTGGCATTTTTCTTTGTACAGTCTTGTATCAAGAGATTACATTTTCGAGATTCTCTTCATAACCTGAGATGTGCAGTAACTCATAATGTTTACCTATCCATAATGTTTTCATACCGATTAAATACATCGCTAATATTGCTTAAAACTGTAACTAAAATACTTGCTGTATTTTTATGTAATGTTTTCTTGTTTTCTTTATGGACTGTAGCTGTAGAGGAGACAGGAGGAGATTCTTGGAAATACAGTCTCAGGGTAAGTATTTTAATTTGAATAAAACAAGATTAATTAAAAAGAAAAGTGGTTCTTCATGCCTTTGCTAAGTGGCCTGTAGCCCAAAGGTGTGAATTTATTTAAAAAGTGTAAACCAACAATTGGAGAAGAATCTGAACTTAGTTACTGTGAACTTCAATCTGTAGCATTATATCTAAATTTGTGTTAAGATATTGACTAATGTTTAGTTTTAAAATGCACTGGAAAGTAAATGTACAGTGTGTTACGGAAAAGAGGTGGAGTTCATATTCTATATGGTACTTCAGAAATATTGAGTAAGGGAAGGCAATTTCTTTATCATATTTTTCATATTTTATGTAAAAATTCTAGCTCAAAGACCTATCTTTCTCTGTTCTGTGAGACGTTTAGCACATCTTTAAGTACTGTAAAATAAATATTAAATAAAAGTTCCGAAGATTATTTGGTGTAACATTTTCAAGTGTTACATTTTAGAAAACAAACTATTGTAACAAAGAAGATTGGAGGAAGAAGACACAGGTCTTTAAAAAACAAAAAGCCCCTATAGAATGTAACATTTTCATGCGTCAGCATCTATAGCTTTTAAAGGCATATCCTTTGAGTTCAAAAGTAGGATGATAGAAAAGACATAATATAGAGCATACTCAATCCTGTGCACACAGGAATGTACTCTGTGCTTTTTATTGGAGTCCAAAATACACTAAAGGAAGCAGCTTATATCTCTATGTATGTAAAGTTTTACTAATATCTTGATTCCTTCTACTTCAATTTAAATATATACCGAACACTAAAATTGCAAGTAGTCTCAGTTTTAAATTGCTGTGAGAATTGTGATTATCCTGTTTTTCACCCCCATAGTGCGAACCACATTGTATTAGAAATTCTTGTGTATCACCTCCATTCTTATATGCAATCATAGAGCATTCATGTGATATTGACAGGAATTCCTTGTACAAAAGAATTTTTTTTTGTATATTGTTAGCTGTCTTTTAATGCATTTTAACAATTGGAAAGAAGGCGCTTGACCCTCTTTGTGATCAGCCAGCTCCCTCCATAGACTAGCAGTAATCAATAGACCACAGTTTAAGAGGCATTTGTCTAAAGATCTACTGTATGCAGGACATTAGTACCAAAGAACTGAAAAATATCCTAAGTGAAAATAGAGCAAAGACACCTAAAAATATATTTTAGGTAGCTTTGTTAAATATTGAAAATCTAGTATAAAGGTGCAACTCGTTTATTATGCATGCTAGAGGACTAAAACTGTGCTAATTGTATTTCTCTTGGTTATTTTTTTACTTATTTATTAACTGATCAGCAAACTTGGAATGTAAATGTTACATTGTGAATGAAATACTACTGTATTATAGTGTTGCTCTAATTCAACAGTAAGTTGTAGTGTTGGAGTGCTTTCCTTATGAGATATTTAATAGTTTAAATGTATTTATTTTACTGTATATTAAAACTAGGCTAGATTTGTCTTATTTAGGGTTTATAACAAATTTGTTTTACTTTTTCAGCCATGCACAGAGGTTCTTTTTATTGATATTTTCCATGAATATAATCAAACCCTTACTCCTGTGCTTTTAGAAATGGTTCATAGTCTACAAGGTAAGATTTTAAAGATGTTTTTAAAATACTGGAATTTCTATGCTATTTCGTTTTTTGCAGTCTGTATATTAATCCTAATGTTTATGTATTTGTGAAATCTAAATTTGTATCCTAAAATATTTCCCCCTATCTTTCAAATAATTCTAAATGATATTGGACATATTTTGTAAGTATATTGTGATGAAAATGAAGGGTTTGTTTACAGAAAGGAAATATTAGGAATTTTTGTTTTCATGGACCTAGACTCTATGGTATCTTTAACTATACAGTAAACCCTCGATTTAACGGACCTCGATTTAACGGACTTCGGATGCAACGGACAAAATTTCTGAGCAAGTCTGATGCATTCCTGATCCATTTCTGGCGGGCTGGCTGCCGGCTCCCGGCTGCTGCCCGGGTCCCGGCAGCAGGCGGGCTTTGGAGCTGTCGCCCCGACCCTGTGGCAGGCGGGCTGCTGCTCCAACAGCTCATTTTTTTTATTATTATTAAATAACGGACTTTTTGATTTAACGGACACCCCCTCGCCCGAATTAGTCCGTTAAATGGAGGTTTTACTGTAGAAGTTTCAGGGCTGAAAAGGAGATTATGCAGTGCTTATGGTTATATTTCTTTAGCTAGGGCAAAATTTAGAGCAAGGACTGTTTTTTAGTGAGGATTTAGAACTCATAGGATTTTCTACAAGTTGCTGACCACCTTCATAAGTCTCCATAAGTCATTTTACGAGGGGCTTACCAAGAAATCCTTGATTTATTTAAACATTCCGAATGAGTTTATGATGTATCTGACATCACTGTAGAAGCCACCAAATATACTTTTAGGAGATGATGCCAGAGCTTTACAGATGTTCTAGGTGAGGTGAAGAATCTTTGGTTAGAAAAGGTCAATCCTTTTCAGTTAGACAGAGGTCCTCTTGGCTAAGCTAAAAATAACCAGGACTGCAGCTCAGTCTCTGAGTTTCACAGTCAACCTAAAGGTGTTAGGCCTCACCGTACTTTTCATGATGGTAACCTTTGCTTTTACTCATTGTGCCCTGTTTTCCCCCATAATGTGCATCACAGTTTATTGAAGAAATTCCTGTGGATCACCCCCATTCCTATTTGCAGTCATAAAACATTTATGTGATATGGACAACAATTTCTTATGGCACGTAGAAATAGAAAAATGTTTCTATATGATTAGCTGTCTTTCAGTGTCATTTAACAATTGGGAAGGAGGAATGGGAGCCTCTTTTTGATCACCCAGCTCTCTCCTCAGACTAACAGTGATCCATAGACCACAGTTTAAGTGTCTGTAGACCTGTCTACCCTGTAGACCCATGCAATCAGTTGTCTTAGTGTGATCAGGATTCAAGACATTTTAATGGATGGTTGCAGAAGTTGGGCCTTATTACTGCTGTTTGCTAGCTCTATCTGCTTCATTTCTAGCCAAGCACAGATTTTGAGAGATGTACCGTAGAACCCTATAATCAATGTTCACAACCCAATTACTTTCCATTTCCCATTTCTTGGGGAATTAACACATCTTTCTTTCTCGTTGGCTTGGTATTTCATTATGTTGGATTGATAGGTTTTTAAGATTGTAAGAGTGATGCACTCTGTATTACAAATAAGTTAATTCAGTTTCTACTGACATAGTTTTGTTCCTAGACCTAGTGACAATGTCTATTGTGAGATTTCCTGCAGACTGATCTTTTTTGCTATAGAAAATAACAACAAATGTCACTAGTTCTCTTTCCAAGCAGGAAGTTGTCAAAGAGTATCAATGGACTCTTTCCTGAAAGATTAGAGTTTAATAGTGAGGGGATGTCCTTTGTCATTTTCCTCATTTTTTCCAATCCCCAAAGTTTTTCACAAGGGAGCACCAGAGAATACTTATGACCTTGATAAACTCAGAATGTGTACATCAGAGCTATTAGAGGGAGCTGCCTCTATTTCTTCCCCATCAGACTTAACTTGCAACCTGGATCAGTGTCCAAAACTATGTTATGGATTTTTATGATATATTTTGAATATGTACCTAGAGTAATGGATGACTGAATTCTAAATAAATAGAAATAAAGAAATACTCCTTACCTGAGGAATAGATTTTACATCCAGAGACAGCTTCTGTGCACAGACCTTGGATATTTAAGATCTTAGATTTGGTACTGTAGCTTTGGTACTGTAGGAATGATAGGTTTCTAGCACGGAGGTGACAAAATGAGACTCCCTTAAGGTCTATATCTGGAAATGTTGGTCACTTCTCTGCCAAAAGCTTTTTTGGGTTCCTAAGGTTAAGGTATTAGCTGTAAATACACCTGCAATTGTGAGGTCTCAAGAATTGTCAGAATGGGAATTATCATTGCCAAAATTGTTTGTCATAAAAAAGCCAAAATTAAATGTTTAAATTGTTAGAACTTTATTACATTGAATTATATAACAAACAGTTTTATGTAATTTGTAGAAGTAACAAGGTGGTCACTTTTTTTGCAAATATTCATTGCTTGATGGTCATTCTTTACCAATTCTTATTTTTTTCCAGAGTTTTTTAACTTATAAAATATGTACCTTTATGAGTACTCTGTAGCTGCATATTTCATGATAAATGTAATTAACTACAACTGCCAAGATGACAAAGTATGGCACAATAAGGATTTGAATTTCCTTTGCTTTCTTCAATGAACATATTGTAGATACTTTCCAATCACAAATTCAGTATTTCAGTAAGGCACAGAAATATTCTTGATATCTAGTATGTTCTCTTAATCAGAATGGGTCCTCTCTTAAAGGTTCAAATAACCCAAAAGCATTGGTTTAACAGTGCTGTACTCTTTTAAATACAGGATACATTACTTTTAGGTTTGTATTTATAAAGAGGAGTGTATATTTTGATTCTTTGCTATGTACTACTTCACTGAAATATCCACGGGTCTTACATTCATTGTTTAGTTAATGCGTTTTTTCTATAATTGCTTTTATTTTAACTTTATTACAGGACCTACGAATGTGGAAGATACTAATGCTCTACTGATTAAAGATGCTGGTAAATTAAATTTCACTTTGCCTTTTAAGGAGCACAGCTGGTTATGTATATGCCTGACTTCTATAAAATGTCTGAGGAGAATTTGTGAGATATAACTTTGACATTTTGAAAAACTATTCAAAATTATTTTTTCATAGAATTGAGTTTGAGCAGTTCAAACAGCAAAATTATAGGCAAGAATTTTAGGAATAAAGTATGTAATAATATAGTACTTTTCAGTACTTTTGCAAAAATTAATCCCATAGCACTTCTGTGAGGGAGATATTCTTTCCATTTTACAAGCAAGGAAATTGAGGGAAGGACAGATGACTTGTCTAAGGCATCTGATGGAATCATTGGTAGAGTTTGGTTTAGAGCTGTGGAGTTCCTGACTCCTTTAACTTCTGTGAACAATACATGGCACTTGTCTTATGAGAAATTAATTTATTTGTAACTAAAGAGAACTCTGAGGGAAGTTTTGTAAGATTTTGTCATTGTTTTACTCAAATCACTCCTTTTTTTTAATTTCTAAATTTTCAGAATATAACTGCTGGATAATATTCCTCACTGCACAACAGTGATTTAAGCATATTTTTCAACATTTATTCAATTTTAGTTTTTAGAATTTTAACAAAGTTTGACTAGAGCAAAACCTAATTTCTCTGTTTTTCTCCAGTCTACAATGCAGTTGGACTGGCAGCTTATGAGCTATTTGACAGTGTGGATTTTGATCAGTGGTTTAAAAATCAGCTATTAGCAGAGCTACAGGTCTCTCATAACAGGTAAGCACCCTAATATTTCTTTGTATTTTGACTGTTAAAGTAATTTGTTGATACAAGTTTGTTAAGATGTGGTATGAAGCAACTGCAGCTCTGGTGAATATACCTCTGGTGAATATCTCTTCCTTTATACATCTGTTTTATTAAATTTTCTCAGTACAATAAATAACAACTTTAATCATTCAGCTCACTTTGAGAACGTAGTTCTCATCCCCATATTTTTAAAGTAAAAACAGGACAGCCAATGGCTCACCGGAGCAACCCCTTTCCTAGCAGGGCTCACCCAAACCGCCTTCCCCATGCCTCTCAGGGCTGGGACTGACCCCTTCCTCCGTGCCACCCAAGGCTGGGACTGACCCCCATCCTGAGTTCAGGGGTTGATTCTCCCCTGCACTCCCAGCTCGGCGCCTCGCCTGACTGAGGCTTATTTCCCACGCCTCCCTGTTCACTCAGCTGAAGGGAGCCCACCTAGCTCAGTAAAAGGAGGTGAGCCTGGTGAGCCGAGTAGAGCAAGACACCTTCCTCACCGTCCTATTGTACAAGTTATTGCTTACCCTGTTATCCCTTCCCCTGTCCTCCCACAAAACTGAATGCTTATTTGTCTAAGTGATTGGCTGAACAAGAAGTAGGACTGAGTGGACTTGTAGGCAGTGAAGTTTTACATTGTGTAGGTTTTTCTGTCACTTGTAAGAAGATGAATTAAAACATCTGTTTGGTTTCCAACCTTGATATTCTTTAGGGAGGGACAGATAGCTCAGTGGGTTGAGCATTGGCCTGCTAAACCCAGGGTTGTGAGTTCAATCCTTGAGGGGGGCATTTAGGGATATGGGGGAAAAAATCTGTTGGATGATTTAATTGGGGATTGGTCCTGATTTGAGCAGGGAGTTGGACTAGATGATCTCCTGAGGTCCCTTCCAATCCTGATATTCTATGATATTAAGTATATTTTGAGACTTTTTGGTGCATTATATCTTATTTTATAAGTGTTTTATACATGCTTATTGAAAGTGTTAAATTGTGTTAAATTGAAATCTAAACAGAAAAAGATAGGAAGAAGGAGCAGGTCATTCTTTTAGTGTCTGGAATATGTAGGAATTTTAAGAGCCCTTAGTTTCTTCCCTTACGATCATACATTTTCACTTGATGATAACAATTTAACATTTATGTACTTAAAGGGTCTGTTAGCTCAAGATACAGGAAAAGGATCATAAAACCAATTAAAGCAGCTCAGGATTCAACTGAAAGTCACTTGGTTTAAAATCAGGCTTTTGTTAGATTTTAATGCAAGAGTGCATAATTCAAATGGGAGATATTTCATTGTATCATTACCATATAACTTTTAAGCAAAAGAATATCAAAATTACATATTCATGGGCCAAAATCAGATCCTTTATATACCATATTGCCCTATGCTAGAGATGGGATGGGAGTAGATTATTCCCTAGCTACTTATAATTTGGATAGCCTGTCTTAATTGGCACAAGAAATGTAGTTTCAAAACTAGCTTCTATTTGGGAGTGACTTGAACACTATAACCTAACCTACCGCCCTGCACACCAAATCAGCCAATTCACTGGAATATAAATATATCACTTGTCATTGAGATTGATAATGCCTTATTATTTTTAGCACTCATGCTGAAAAAGACTGCTGTCTTCTCAAATTATTAAATAAAGCTTATAAGGAATTGTTAGTGTATATCTGATATGGTTTAATCAACCTCTTAATTAGATTAATTGGGTTTGATACTACCCGCTTTCTTAATTTCATTTGTTTACACTAATTATGTCCTGTTAATTTTCCTTAATTACTTAGTTTAGCATATATATAGTTGGAAATCTTTGTGGATGGAATATCTTGTCCCCCACTCAGAGACAGGACTGATAAAATTTGAGACAGAGGACATAATGCTCTTTGATCCATCTAGTGGTGTTCCATATAACTGCACCTGTTATGCTCACTGCACAAAAATGTGACATTATTTGTCAGTTAAGATTTCTTTACAGCATACCTAACAAAACCTAAAAACCAAGGAAAATAAATTTGATGCTTCTAACGGTATATCCTTCTAACTTTGTATGAGTAGGGATCCCAGCATTTCAGCACTTTCATCTTGAAACCTGAGAGCTGGTAGTCACACAGTGTGCCTTCAGCACTGTCCTATGTACAGGGTGGACACCTGGTCTTACAAAAGATAATTAGTAGCATCAAATGACTGTTCTAACCCTTGTTTAGATAGTATTGCCCCCAGTGCATGTAAGTATAATTAATGCTGATTGTAGAAGAGCTTCACACACCTGTAGTGCTGTGGTAAAATCACTTTCTTGACTCATTAGCAGGTCAAAATCTCCTAACAAGGTATTCCTTAGGCTTTCCTTCTGCTCACTGCCTTAGTTGTTGTAGGATATGTCTATACTTAAAACACTACAGTGGTACAGCTGCAATTATGTCACTGTAGCATTTCAGTGTAGAGACCTATTACAGTGACAGGAAGTAATCCATGTCTTCTGTCCATCTAGTGCTGTCTACGCCAGATTTTTCACATCTGCTTATGTAACTTTTCAGTGTAGACTAGCCCTGAGGGTAGACCATGAGTGCTGGCAGTGGGATCCATGTCTTAATGTTGCTGCAAGCAGCACGTTCTGAGGCACGCATCTCACATCTGTGACCTCTGACAAGGGCTTTTCTTAAGGCAGAAGGCCCTGGAATCCTCTAATAAGCCCTTTCAGGTGCTTCATTCTAACTTCCTATCTAGTGCCAACGAGCTCTCAAAATGAGTTATACCTTTGGCTCTGACTGAATAAGTCAGATCAAGTGGATCCTCTGGTTACCCTGGTGGGCATTTAAAAAATACTAGTCTCTTTCTAAAAGAGGGGAAGGAGGAATAGGAGGGCCTACAAAGGGAGAGACTCTTGGGTTATAGCTGACCCTAGCAGACAACATGATAATAAATGGGTAGTTTTATTTTAAAATATATTGTCATTGATTTATTGTATGCAGAGTAGATTCTCTCTTTAATGGAACCTGGTAAATATGAAGCTCAGCATGATGGAGTAAATGTTGATTAAAAATCTTTCTCTCTCTCTCTCTCTCTCTCTCTCTCTCTCTCTCTCTCTCTCTCTCTCTCTCTCTCTCTCTCTCTCTCTCTTAGAAGTCTTAAACTATTTTCTTGTAAACTGTATGGGAGATGTTGGTATGAAGGAAGGACTTGAATGTGGCAAGGTGATGGAATAAGGTTTTTTGGATGGAGTTCTTGGCAGAGCAGAGGGGGCATGGAAAAACAAGGGGCCCAGTGAAACAGTGTAATAAGACAAGGCCTGATAAATAATGAGCAGTTTTTTCAATGAAAATGGTGCCTGATAGTGAAGCAGTTTGACTTCAGAACTTTAAAGGTGTAGTTTTCACCAATCATGTTTAAGGAAAGATGTGAAAAATGGGTTTGTTGGACATTGTCTTCCAGTATTCTTCTAAGATAGTTTTTCTTAATACAGAAGTTTAAGAAACAAGCATAACAATAATCTAGTACAATAATTCTTTTTTGTTTTAAAGGTATAAACCAATACGCCGACGAGTAATTTGGTTAATTGGACAATGGATTTCTGTAAAATTCAAATCTGACTTGAGACCAATGTTATATGAGGCAATTCGTAACTTGCTTCAAGACCAAGACTTAGTGGTATGTATGAATAAATGTAACTTTTTAATAAATATTTTGGATTATTTTTCATTTATTTCTTACCTAAATTTAGATGAAAAGTTTTAATTCCCTACATGTTAGAATTGAACAGTATATACTTCAGGAGCAAAATTATGTTATCAGGGAGATCTCTGGTGCATCTCTTCTTTCCCTAAAAGTATCTGCTCAAGGGCAAGGTATTTGATTTCATTTTGAATCCTGCCTAGAAGTGGTGGGAATAGTTTCCAAATTCGCAATTCTCTGATTTATTCATAACCTGTTTTTAAGCATAGCTAATCCCCATCTTTTATTAATTATATGCATCTCTCTCTCTCTCTCTCTCTCTCTCTCTCTCTCTCTCTCTCTCTCTCTCTCTCTCTCTCTCTCTCTCTCTCCTGCTAAGTAGCTAATCAGTATGCATGCATTTTGAGATTGTTGAGGCACACCTATTTTGTACTTCAGTGAACCTGTTTGGTTCACAAATGGTTTGACAAACACACTGTTTTACAGTACTAGTTACATAGAGTTGGGTGGTATCGTTCATACCTGCTGTATAGTGTTCTGCTACACAACTGTGTTTTTTTAAAAACACTATCTTGAGAGATGATATTGCTGCAGAGAAGGCTACATAGCTAGATCACAGTGTATTACTGTATCACTTCTGGGATTACGTGACATTTCACTGACATTTTTGCAAATGAATTGAAAGTATAGTGGTGTTTGTGATGGAGAATTTGACAAATTGTATCCATAACTTGTCGTATCTTCAATGGATTGCCAGCTTTGAAAGTACACAAGTGTCTTTAAAAATTGTGCTTTTTCTTAAAAATACTAAAAGGTAGCAATTTGCTATAGAAAAAATAGTTTTGGTAACTCACCTCTTTGATCAGTCTTCTACCAGATACATTGTTACTATTTAAGTCATTCATTTGTAAGAGTTTATTAGAAACAGGTAGGTCAGAATGTTTGATATATGAACATCACGTAGTGCTGGAATCTTTATTGAATATCTGTATTCACTGTAATGTAGTTGTTTCATTCCCAATGTTATGCCGTAATTGAAGACTGTAAGTTAAAATGGTGCATTTTTTTCCCCATTTTCTAACATGATGGTTACAGGCTAGCTGTGCCTCTGTCCCCTTCTTTGACTGTCTGAGTGCACCCCCTCAGGTGTTATTCCTCTTGCTCTTAGCTTTTCTGGTGAGGAGTTCTGCAGTTCTCCTAGTCTTAGACAGGGTCTCCAGGCTTACAGCCCCCTGTGCACCAACTGTGATTGATCAGCCAGTCTGTTTGGGTTCAGCAATTCGTCCAGGGACTGTGACCAGTGGTTAACACCAGACAGCTTTCTTAAAATGAGCTATTGCTTAATCTTAATGGTAGAAACACAGCAAAGATAAGGGAACAAAGGATTATAAAACAATGAAAAGTGTACATGCAGAGCTATCTTTTCCTGAAGTACTAGATAGGCTTATCTGATCTCTCGAGTCTGGTTCACCTTAACTCAGTACACCAGTCTTCTTTCTTCAGGTAGGGTGTCTCTCTAAGTCCAGCCAAGTTCTCTGTTTTCTCCTATGTCCCTTGAGCCTGGTCAAACTGGTTTGGCCAGCTCCCAAGGATAATTAACTTCAAATTGGTGGCTTGTGCATTGTCTCAAGTGATTTATGAGCTGTTGGTTTCAGAAACCATTGTGGTTCTTCCTGCATAGGCACAACCAATTCCTGTCTGAATTAACTCCTTATATAGTAAATAACTATAACAATCAGATAAACATAACATAAATTATTGCAGCAGAAATTATTCACAACCAACAGAAACTACTTGCAGTGAAATTCTGATGTTCACTGAATCAGCTCCATTGCTCTTTTTTCTTCAGCAGCAGTGCCCTTCACACTAGATTTCCAGGTTTCTATTTAAGGGAGATATTCCTGTCGCATTCTGGGGTGCAATCCAGGCCAACCAGGGGTTGTCACCACCTGCCTCACAACTTTGGGTGCCTCACAATGCTTTGCTGTTGTAGCCCCAACCTGGGCTGCTCAGAAACAGCCAAACTCAGCTCAGATTCTGAGTGTCTGTGTACAGTTGCAGTCCTGGCCTACCAGCAAATCACCAATATACCAGTTACACTGACTTCCTCCAACTTTGGATTCTGCTTTCAGGATGATCTCAACACACTCTCAGTCCCAAACTTTCCAAAAACATGTGTTCTGAACTGTCCAGCCCTTTTTTCGACAGTTCAGATATTACAATCTGTCGCCTTTGTAAGGAGACAATATTCAACAGTTTGCTACTTTAACTGGAGTTACCAAACAGTTCAATTTAAGCACAGCACTGGATTGTCTTAGATTAAAGATAAAACAAGTTTAACCAAAAAAAAAAAGGGGGGGGGGGTAAATAAATTCAGGTTTGAGATTAAGTTAGAAGTGATTACAAGCAAATAAAAGTGAAAACATGGCTAAAAGTCTAGAACTTCATCTGGCAAGTTTTGATTCAAGGCTTTATTTACGATGGCTTTCTCACCCAAAATCTTCCAGCAAGATAGTGACTTACCCTTTCGTTGGTCAGGAGGCCCAAAAGTCCTCATGCCCTTGTCTTCTTAGGTGAAAGAGAGAGAACTTGGGGTTCTCTGACCCTTTCTATTATAGTCCAGTGAATCTTTTAAGTGGGTTCTCCTGATAGTTACCCTTGTAATAAAGTTTATTCAAGAAGCATAGAAGGTGACATGGAGTCTGGTGGTATAAGAGTCTCCATGCTCTTTCTTTTACCTTATGTGTTTTCTGAAATCCAAATTGTTCTGTTTCCTGCCATCTCCTCCCCCTGCAGTCTCGAGGACCGTGTTTACTACTTCTAGTTAAACTGAGGTAAACACACCTTCCTTTATTTAGGATAGGTTTGTTTAACAACTTTTATCTAGGCAGCGCTGTATGGTTTTGAACATGTGCTGATAACATACGGGGGGACTTCATAACTTTATATATAATGTTGCTATATACAGTTCACTGTGACATTCTTCACAAGTCAGTTATTACTGTACAAGGACATTTTCAGTCACCCCAGAGCATGACTTACATCAAGGCATCCATTGTGGTCTCAACTGCCATGTCAGAATCTGTCAGCAGCAACACTATGGTGCATTGAGTGGTCAGCTAAAGACATTTAGAATTGTTTCTTTGTTGCTGATCTGACTGTTCAACCACTTGGATTTGACCTGCCATGTCACCTTTGGAGACTGCTGAACAGGTTTCGAACTGGCCAATGAATATCCACATCCACCCCATCCAAATCATGGGGTCTGTGCGATGATCCACATAGTCATTTTGGCCTCTGTCATTCAATGGTGCATGTTGTCAATGAGTGTCAACTGAGAAGATTTAATGGTGGCCCAAGAGCCACTGTTCTGATGAAGTTGCTGTTGGGTGGCTCAGCAAACACTGCAAATGCAGGAATTTAGAAAGTTGCTTTCCTGTCTCATTTATAAAGGTTAGACTGAATTGCAGGCTTCATATTAACAGAATTGAATTGAGTAGGTCTATCACTTGTATGTCATGTATATTTAATAAGTATCCATTGCTTTCATCACTACATTCCTCTGTTAAACACTCTAATACTTCATTTTAATGAATGTGTCCCCTTTTATCATATCAGATATGTGATATGCAATTGTATCTGATCAGCATGTTGTAGATTAGTTGGGTATTTGGGAATTTCTCTGGTTAGAGAAATATTTTTTTGCTTTGTAGAGCAAGGTACAGTGAAACCACTGGGCACAACTTCTCAGGATAGACAAAAAATAGTTGCTTAAGAAAAGTAGTGTTCTGCTGAAGGTGGATTACATTTATTGCAAAAATATTTGGGGAAGTTGGTTTCTTCTCAAATAGGTATTTTAGAATGGATGCTTATAATAGTGGTGGCCTTAAATAGCTTTGCTTTGTATTATGTCTCACTTGCTAGTCATTCTAGATAACTATCAAGAAATAATTATTCAGCTGTGAATAATTAATTACTTTGAGTGGCCTCTGTATGCACATGTCGTCATCCCATTTTCCAGTGTAGTGTCGTGCTCAATTTTCATCTCTTTCAGACAACTAACCTGTTTGTACATCATCATTCTCACCATTGCCAAGTGTTCAACTGCCAGTAAATATCAAAGTGCACTCAATTAAGTTCAGATGCAGTATCTAAAGGGATGCCTTTGCACTATCTTTGTCGTAGAATTTTGCAAAGTTGCTTTTGAAGCTGTGTATGGGCTTTTATTTTATCTTTCACCTGAGATCTGATCTGAGAATGAAATCAGTTTTTTCTAATAATCTTGACCTGCCATCCAGAGCTGATGCTCATTTTGGCAGGTCTACAGTCCTTGTTTACTTAAAATGGCTTGCCTCACTTTTCTGGTATTATGGTGCTTGTTAACCTCCCACAAGCCTCACTATGTGGAGGCCACTTAAAGAAAGAGAGGTTACGTAACATTAACTCTTGTTCTTCCAGAATTTTGAGTTAGCATATTCACACTCTTTACTCATCTTCCCCACTTCTCCAGAGTTTAGGAGAATCCCTGAGTTAGTGGAAGTAATTTAAGAGCATATGGGGCCACTTGCTTTTTTATGCCCTCAGAACCCTCCATGAGTGGGAGCTGACTAGAAATGAAATGTCCCAATAGACTCTGCTCATTAGAGATTGTAATGGCTTGCAGTACAGACTTCTTAATCTCAGAAGTATGGATACAGAGAGGCAACATTCTTGAAGAGCAGCAGTTACTATAAGTAATTTTCTTTCTAATCCCTACATCTAGCTATTAAGAATAAACCACTGAAATATTTTAAGTATCTTAAATGTAATAAAAAGCAATTAACAGTTCACTTGGAAGCTGTTATTGACAGTCTTATGTGGACTGGGCTCAGAGAATTAGGCTCCTATTTGAATATGTAAGAAAGCTTTAGCTTTAAAATTTGTAAGATTTATTTTTATTGCCTTTTTGGTTCACAGTTAAACCATCTTAAAATTACTTATTTAAAATGATCTTATCTTACAACAGTTTTGGAAATTTCTGCTTTTCAGTGTGTTTTCAATAGAAGGGGCATTCTTTGTCTTAACTCACATCATCAGTATTGGCAGTTTCCACTGAAATACTATTTACATCACTCCTAAATTAGTTAGTAATGAAATAGTGACAGGTATTTTAAAAAGTCTTACATTAATTTCAGCAGTATATACAATGATGTTTAAGGCATTGGTAGACTGAAAGGAGTCAGACTTGCTATTGAAGAAATGAGACTCCAGGTGTGGGGGAGTTGTTCAGGGCCACGAATGTTAGGATGAGCTGCTTGCATGGTAAATTTTTAATAATGTTTAAGTAGCTCCCAGGATGGCTTTAAAAAAAGGAAAGTGTTGTTGTTTCCACCCTTGTATGTGGAATTTTAGATCATTTACATAAATGTGGTGACTTCTGGCTCCTGGGTACCAATGTAGCCAAGACTTTGTGAGATTAGTGGCTAGGATGAATGAAAACCTTGTTTCAGTTTTGGCGTTCTTGCCAAATGTGTTTTTTTTTTTTCATTAAAAACTAGGAAATAGGTCAAAACTCTGAATAAATTTGTGTCAATTTATTCTTTTGCATAGAGACTGTCCGGTTTGACCAATGTACCTGGCAGAAGGACATTGCTGGCACACATGGCATATATCACATTGGTAGATGTGCAGGTGAACAAGCCCCTGATGGCATGGCTCATGTGATTAGGTCCTATAATGGTGTCACTAGAATAGACATGTGGACAGAGTTGGCACCAGTATGTGCGCAGGAGTTCAGGAAGTACCCTCCATCATCATCAAGATCAACAACTATGAACTTAAAGTGGTGAACACATCATCAGGTTCAACAACTATGAACTTAAAGTGGTGAACACATACCTGGGCTCCACTATCACAGTCAGCCTTTCATTTGAAATGGAACTCAACATCCTCATTGGAAAAGCTACCACAAGAATGTCTAAACTCAATGAGAGAGTATGGCAAAACCACAAACTGACAGAACAGACTGGGGCTGGTCTACACTAGGGGGAGGAGTCGACTGAAGATACGCAGCTTCGTGAATGCGCCTTGCAGTGAGCTGGAGTTCCAGAGTCGATGGGGGCGCCGGTGATTATCGATTTATTGCATCTTAACGAGACGCGATAAATCGATCACTAAAAGATCGATCGCTCCCCGCCGTCCAGCAGGCAGTGAAGACCTACCCTAAGTCTCTTCAGCCACAGCTGCCATAAAACCACTGAGTAAATTCTGTACCTCCTGGGGCACATACCCATGGTCTCTTGAGACTGAAGGATGCATACTAAATCCTTCTTTTCGTGGTTCAGGTAGAAGAACAGATCCCAATAATAGCTATCTGGATTTATTCTGAGTGGAAGGTCTTGAGCCATATCAGGACATTTCTGTTCACCTCTGCAGCTTCCTGTGGATTTGACAGGTTTGTTTGGCTGCGAGGTCCCACAGAATAAATGTGTTTTATTTCCATGTATGTGATCACAACCAGAGCAGGATACCAGTAGCTGACAGTTGGCATTTGGGAAGCTAGCAAACAAACAAACAAACAAAAAAAAAGCATTTGTTAGTTAGACACTGGTTATTAGTTTGAAGTCTGTAGCATTGAGCAATGATTTTTGTGGTGCTCAGTGGCCTACTGTATAGTTTAAGGTGGGGTGGCCAACCTGTGGCTCTGGAGCCACTTGTGGCTCTTCAGAAATTAGTATGTGGCTTCTTGTATAGGCACTGACTCCAGGGCTGGAGCTATAGGCAACAACTTTCCAATGTGCTGAGGGGTGCTCACTGCTCAACCCCTGGCTCTGCCACAGGCCCTGCCCCCGCCCCACCCCTTTCTTCCCCCTCCCCTGATCCTGCCATGCCCTCGCTCCTCCTCTTCCCTCCCCCCCCCCCCCCTCAGAGACCTGTGTGCCATGAAACAGCTGATTGGGAGGTGTGGGGAAGGAGGGGGGAGACACTGATTGGCAGGGCTGCCAGTGGGTGGGAGGTGCTGGGAGTGGGGGTGGGGTTGGAGCCGATGTGTGGCTGCTGATGTATTATTGTGGCTCTTTGGCAATGTACATTGGTAAATTCTGACTCCTTCTTAGGCTCAGGTTGCCCAACCCTGGTTTAAGATGAGGGAATAAAATCCTTAAATTTTCTGTTAGTAGGGGTCCCAGTGTTCTCTCTATCGTCTAGATGGGATAGGGCTGAGTGTCCCTGTTAGTGGCCTTGCTTGCAGTTAATGCTTCCTTGACTGCTTCTTCTCATAATTGTCTGAATTCTTGGAAATAGTGTGTTCATGGCTCTGTAGTTGGTTTGTTGGTGATAGCCCCTGAGAACCATCCCAGAAAGAGGTGATCCCTTCTGTCTCAAGAATTCTCATCATAGCCATATGGCCCACTTCTGCAGTCTTTGTTTGACTTAACTGAGTGTTTTGCCTGAGTGTAGGGACTGCTGAATATATGCTGCAGGTGATGTGATTCTTATAACAATTTGTAGTAGTTTCCTGAAAAAAATCTAATTTATGCAAAACCTACTTCTTATAAACAATATAAAGCTAAAAACCCTGGGCAAATACAGAAATATGCCAGGGTTAAATTAATTTAATTTTATCCCTGGAAACATGTAGAGCATATGTGAAAGCTTATCAATTTCAGATCTGAAACTATTACACTAACTTCTGTGAGATAATCAAAGTAATATTTAATAAGGTTAATAGCATGATATTTCCTGATTTTTGTCTTTCAGGTCCGCATTGAGACAGCTACAACACTGAAGTTAAATATCCTTTTTATTAACTACAATTTTCCATTTTATTATTTCTTTATTCAAAGCTACTGCAAATTAATGGTTTTTGACTATTAATAATTCACATTTTAATAGTAATTGTGTAGATTCACAAATAGTTGAATATCAGATTGAGTCAAAGATATTGTAATAATGTTGTTCAATCTTCAGTTTTTCTTTAACTGTTGTTCACCTGTAGATGATTTTGAGTTTAGAACTGACCAGTTTTTACCGGTAAGAGCATTTATGTGAGTGTGAGAGCTTGTGTGGGTGGAATAAGGGAGGGAAAGAAACAATTCCAGTTCCATGTCAAAATAAATTATTCAATAGTTGCTGTATTTATTTAACTTCAATAACAAGAAAAAAGCTATTGCACAGAGACTTTATTGTGCAACAGTTAAGGTTGCCACACACATATCTTACCTGACACACACACAAGCAAGGAAGAGCCTCCTGACAATACATGTATACTCCACTCTTCCACCCACAGATACACACCTTGTCACTACCACAGCTACCACGCATCACAGACTAAGCATTATTCCCAGTATGAGTCCCAGTCTTTAGTAAACTGCCTCTTCCACATATACCTGATTTTCCCTCAGAGCTCTTTCCTGCACACACTGCTTCCTAAATTATCCTTTGCCGGAAATATTAGTTGCGGTTGTTTGGTGTAATGCAATATATTAGGAATGTAACAAAATTTCCCCTATGTTTATCTTTGTGGTCACAATGTTGTCAGTAAATAAATAATGAGATGGTAACTACTGTACAGTAGATTGTGATCTGTTTCAATTCAGATTTTTTTGGTGCAATATATTTAATGAACCATAAAAAGTATCTTGTAATTTATACTGTTGGCCACTTGTGTCTACATGCATTATGCATTTGGTATTTTTGGTTTAGCTGTTTGATACTGTTGGAATAAGTATGAAAAATGTCATTAATAATAACTTGAGGAAACAAAATTGTTGTCAAAGTTTACAACTTTTGCAAGTCCTCTAGCAAATTATCAGAGACTGCTTAAGAGAATCTGCTGCCCTATGCAAAACTGTGCGCCACTCATCCCTGCAACCCACTAGAATAGACACTCTAAATCTGGGGTGGGGAGCACACGAAGGACTTTCGGGAAAGGAGATTGCAGTGAACCTTCTGGTCTTTGGTGGTTATGGAAGCATAACTGGAGAGGGGGCCTTGCAGTACTACTCAGTTAAGGTTTGGCCCAGCTGTCCCTTTATCATGACAGAGGGGCAGCCAGGCCAGATCTGAGAGTGGTGTTGTGACCTTGTGCACAGGGTTTTCTTATAGATAGTGGCCTCTGAATATCATTACCTCCAGAGGTGGTCAGAGCGTCCAACTTTTTGGAATTTATACTTTGAAGTAATTTTAATACATTTAAACCTGAGATCAAAGCTTATTGAAACTGGTCCCATGCTTGAATTCTTATGCAAGCCTAGTACTTGTTAGGCACTGAAACTTTGTAAAATTCAGTTTTTGATTATGAGTGGTCAAAATGTATTAGACTATTTTTCGAAATGCAAGACCAACATGTTGCAGAACTTCCAACACACTAAAAGTTCATGAGAAATTTCAGGCCAGTGCTGTAGGCAGGTAAGAAAATTGCTGTTTTAGATTTCTATTTGTATTGTTGATAATCTAACTAATCCATAGTTTCCTAAATTTTTTTTTTATTGTAGTATCTGGAATCCATGTTCACTCTACTCTTTCAGCTACTTCAAGAAGTCACAGAATGTGACACAAAGATGCATGTCCTTCATGTTCTTTCTTGTGTGATTGAAAGAGTCAGTATACAGGTAACTGTTACAGATTATAATATGAAATTTGAAGCCTAGCACACTTGTCCATTGATGAGAGCAAAGAAGATTTTTTTTCTATTTATTACTATTACATTATATCAAAATGATGGAAGAGATTTTATGGGTATATATAATCTATCTAGTAATTATCCTGCAGTGTTTGTTTTATTTCAGTAATCTACACAGCTCTCTTCACATTTGTAACCTCTTTTGCTCTGTCTGGTCTTCTCCCACTCAACTTCTTGTATTTTTTTGCTATTCCCTACATGTAGAACAGTTCTTCCTGTTCTGATGTGCAAAATTTAATTTAATTTTTATAATTCCCTTTTTTGTCTTAGACTTTCAGCTCTAATCACCTTCTCTCACTTCTGCTTTTTAATATTTTTTGTTGTATCTAATTACAAGATACGTTTTTTGAGGTACCCATCATAATGTCTAGGCAGTTTAGTTTATAGCAGTTCAAGGACATGGAGCTCAGTTTCCTGCACTGTTTTAAAGTTACCATCCTCAACTACAAGATTATAAGATTAAAATTGTTGGCCTCACTTTTTATTACTCACTTTCCTTAGAATGGAAGTATATTTTCAGTTTAAATTTAGGAAATTCAAGATGTTCCTGGGGAAATAAAATTTGATTGTTGTCTGCAGTCATCTCTTAACTTTTTAGGGTACTCATCTTAAATGGACTAGAGAAAGGTAAGGCAATGTAGAGGTTGGAGCAGTTCCTCTGACTTGTAAGTGATCCTCGAAGCAGCAGCCTTCTTTATGAATTTCTGAGACAAACGTAGCTTTTTTGTTTATCCGCTGTATGAACAGAGAGCCTAGTAGTGGCTCCTCACTCCTTTCATAATTGTTTCTTATCCTTCCACAACAGTTTTTCCTAGTGACACCTCCTTTTCTCTCCATGGAAAGAGCACTTGTGATTCCTGTTTTTCCATTACCCACTGATGAAGGTCTTGATATAGTGATAGGAGCAGCAAAGCTGATAGTGGCTAGATGGGGGCAGTTGAGGATAAGTAATGCTTAATTTAAAATAGTTTTAAAGTGATTGTTTTATATCTCTGGCACACTTTTGTATGCACTACTCATCATCTTGGATTGTGAACTCTTCAAAGTGAGGTTTGCATCTTACTCTACACGTGGAAAGCACATATCACATTCTGAGTGCTCCTGAAATGCAGATAATAAAAGTATATAAATTGTGAGAATGTCTGGATAAGAGATGAAGTTCACATGAGATTTACTGTGGCTCTAATATTGATGCTACTCTGGATTATGTGAATGTTTGAGGCACATATAGATCATCTCACTTGGACTCCTTCATCACTGGAATTAGTTTTGGGGAAATGCAGCCACCCAGCACAATCCTTAATCTCTTTCAATTTACGCTAGCCAGCCGTGTTGATTGATGACCGCTCCATGAACTGGAAACTCCTGGCAGGCAATATTTTTCTTGTCATTTCTGGCTGAAATAATATACCATGCTTAATTAAGATGATGATTTAGTGTATCTTAGCATTAAATTTAATTCTGTATGAGATTATTAAAATAGGGACAAGAAGCATATGTAATAAATGAGACAAAATTTACAAGGTTTTTGTCCATACTTTGTGTTGAGGATGATATGGTAAAACAAAAACAAGTTATCGTTTCAGCATTAAAAACTATTATGCAGAGGTGGTTAATTTATGGTACTCTATCTAGGTGGCTAACAAAATGAATTGGAAATCTGGAAATTTATCTTTCTTTATAATTATACAACATGCACAAGGTGTTAAGAATTACACATCTGGTATTTTTTATTGTACATTTTGTTAAAACACCTTTTGCTTTTTTCTATAATATCATAGAACTGCAAAAAAGAACTTTTACAGTGTGCAATAAGGATGTGCAATAAAAGTCATTTCATGTTTCAGCTATTTGAACTGGTGTTAAATACAACATGCAGTATTATAATTGCATTCGTTTCACACTTGTGTTGGTGGTGTTTGATTTAATGTTATGAACTCAGATTTCCAGTTTATAATTCTGCTATAAATACTTGTTCTGACTGAAATTTTTCATATAATCTGATATTCTGCTAGGAAGTTTATTCCTTCTTTGAGTAGTGTCCCTGTGGGTGCTCTACTTCAAGTATGTTTGCTTTCTGTGCCTTTGATCAGAGATTTTTGGTAGCAGTGTCCACTTGAACTGTGCATGTGCCTTACACATCCTTGAGTCCCATACCGAGATTATCTAGGGCTGCACAGCCCTACAGCTCTCAAGAAATTGGTCTTGACCTCTACACAATACTTTTTATAGGTGTGTTTCTGGATTTGATTATGTGCAGGGTTATCTCCCTCCAAAGAGGTTCCTTGCTCTAAAGAACCTTATCCAAAGAATCCAGCTCAGTTCTCAAGTTCTGCAACTTCTGGGAAATGCGGCACCTTATGTTTTCATAACACAAAATGCCAGGTTCCATCTTCAAAGTCTTCAGAAGTGGCTCCGGATAGCTTATGTACCCAACAAACAGGTCTGAAGAAGCAAGTGTCGGTACCCAGTGGTGTCCTACAGTCACTCACCTGGTGGAATGATCCTTCCAAAGTTTGTGCAGGAATCTCATTCATACAGACTCCCTCCATGGTCGTGATAACATTAGACACTTCCCTCTTGGATGGGAACACATTTAGGTCTTCACACAGCCCAAGGCAAATGGTCACAGTGAGAACAATGCTTACACATCACTCTTCTGGAGGTAAGGGCAGTCAGAAATGCCTGCTTCCTATTTTTATCCTTAATCAAAACAAGTCAATCAAGATCATAACAGAAAACATAGCTTGTATATATTATATTAGTCATCAGTGAGGAGCACATTCTCCTCTCTCTTCACTGAAGTGATAAAGCTCTGGAATTGGTGGCTGGCCAACCAGATAGTTTTGTTGGCTTCTTCCTGGGTATACAAAATTCTGTGGCAGACAATCTCCACCGAAAATTTCCCCTAAATTACAACTGGGAGTTGGACTTTCAAGTCCTCAGACAAAATGATTCTATCTTCGGGGTTTCCAGAAGTCAGTCTTTTTGCCACTGCAACCAACACAAAATTCAGAAAATTCTGTTCCAGAGGAGGACTGGATACCCAGTCTCTAGGAAACTTTTTTCTCTTTACATGGAGAAAGGGTCTTTTTATGCATATCCACCAACTCCAATGCTCTTAAAGGGTCTCAACAAGATTGAGAAGGACTGAGCCAGAGTCATTTTGACTGCACCAAATCATTTCAGACAATTTTGGTTTCCTTACCTCATCAGACTCACTTCTCACCATGCATGGCAGCTTTTGATCAGTTCTCAAATGTTGTCTGAGAATGCAGGTTGAACACATCACCCCAAACTGAATGTTCTCTTACTCCAAACATGTCTCCTCAATTCTTTTGGGAGGATGGGGGAGACTAGATAAAAGCATCCTGTTCATTAGGACTACAAAATGTGCCATTAAATGTCAGGAGGGAAACTACAAGACACACTTACCTTCAGAAATGGAGACAATATTGTTTTTGGTGTAATTGCCGTCATCTTTCGCCGATCCAACCATCTCTTTGCATAGTCTTAGGTTCAGTTCCAATAGGTAATCCATCAAGGTTCACTCAGCGTCAATAATAGCTTTCCACTCACCAGAAGGTTTGTCAGTTTTCACAGAAGTGACCATAGTGAGATTCCTGAAAGGTTTTATGAACCTTTTTCTGCAGATTAGAGATGCTAATCTGCTTTGGGATCTCATCTTATTCATAACCATCTCATGAAACAGACTTTTGAGCTACTAGCTATGTGCTCTCTGTTACAGTTGTCTGAAGGCAGCCTTTTTGGTGGCCATCACGTCTGCATGAAGGGTAGAGGAGATTGGGGCTCTAATTGCAGACCCTCCATTTATTGTGTTCTTCAAAAAACCCCGGCATCTTTGCCACCCATCCAAAACTTTTACCTAAGGTTTCATATTAACCATACTATTCACCTTTCAGTTTTCTTTCCTAAACCACATTAGTCTATGCAGGAAGCTACTTTTTATGCAGTAGGTGTTAAGAGGGCATCGGCCTTTTACTTGGGCAGAACCAGATGATTCAGGAAATCCCCTAGACTTTTTGTTTCTATTACAGCTAGATCTAGTGGATTCACTGTCTCCATGCAGAGACTTTGATTGATCTTTGAATGTATTATTGCCTTTTATAATTTGTCTCATATGCCATCTCCCTTCTGAGTGACTGCACATTCTACTAGATCAGAATTTATGTCTGTAGCCCTCCTCAAGGATATTCCAGTTGCTGAAAATGTAAAGCTGCATCATGTACTTCGGTGCATATTTTTTCAAGCCATTATCCTGTAGTTCACACTGCTAGATTGGATGGTGCTGTAGGCAACATATTCACTCTTCAGTGCTGGTCTCTGTTCCAAAATGCCTGCTTACTTAAGGGGGTTATGCTAAGGAGTCATCTGAAATGGAGCATTCACAGGAATACTACTCAATGAAGGAGAGGTTACTCACCTTATGTAGTAACTGGAATTCTTTGAGAGATGTGTCCCTGTGGCTGCTCCACTACCTGCCCTTCTCATCTGTTTCTGAAGTTTCCTCTGTGGGACTTTGCATTAGAGAAGGAACTAAGGGTGGTTCATAACCACAGCTTTATATAGCCTTAGTATGTGGCATGAGCATATATTTAGGGTGCATGCATGGGTTGAGTGGGCAATGATACCAAAAATCTCCAGTCAAATGCACAGAGCACATACATATCTGAAGTGGAGCACCTACAGGTGGACATATCTTGAAGAAGTCCAGTACTGCACAAGATGAGCAACCTCCTTTCCTTTTACTGAACTTGGTTTTTCTTGGACTCCTTCTTCCCACACAATTCAATTATATAGGCTGTTCTAATCCATACTGTAGAAAAAAACACTTCAATATGAAAACATCTCAGTTCCCAAAATAAATTTTTTCTTTTCATACATGACTAAGTGTTTACTCACATTTTCATAAAATTTGCTATGAATAACATGTTCTATGTAACAGTTACATAATCATGGACCATTTAAATCTCTTGGTAAGAAATGTTAGGTATTTTTGTTAATAAAAAAAGGAGCAAGTTCAAAACAAAAAATATATTTAATATTGCGACAAAACCAACTGAACCTAGCTTGTGTAATTTTGTCTCAAAGATAATGTGTGAAATTTTTGAGATTTAATAGCTTTTGTATAGTTTCATGGTTAAGTAAAATATTTTACTCTGATAAATATATTGTCATTTTGATTTCTTGACTGTAGATACGACCATATGTAGGATGTTTGGTTCAATATTTACCTCTCCTTTGGAAACAAAGCGAGGAGCACAATATGCTAAGATGTGCCATTCTAACTACTCTAATTCATCTTATTCAGGTAAAGTATCAAAATATTCCAGATATTTTCTCACATTTGTATATTCTGTGTAATATTTTATGCTGGTAAATTGAAGATAGAATTTAGCTTTATAGAGTATTATTTACATTTTAGTTATCCTTAAGTGCTTTATAATAATATATTAGAAATATAGTGCTATAATTGTGTAGGCAAGCATAGAAAATATTATACACTCAGTAGTTTTTTACATAGTTTTGGCCATTAAAAGCGGCTTTATTGAGTTTTATTAAGTTAATCAAGTTAACTTTTCATTTTGAAAAAAAATGGAATTATGCCTTTTAGTCTTCTTTATGAAGTAATGAAGAATACCTGAAAGGTTCTAACAGTTTGCTTTTTCTGGCTTCTTCTCCTTCCCTTAATTCAAATGTTTAGGTTGCATGTCCCTTCTTGCAAATACTGGAGATAGTTCAGAGTTGTCCACATCCCTTCCACTTTTGCACTACATTCTTTGCCTATTGGATCTATCCTTTCATTTACTCCTCACTTGTATCTCAGAGAATGGAGAGCTCTAAGGTTTGAGACACTGTCCAAATGTTTTTTTGAATTATAATTGCGTTCATAGATTTTGTTGATAAGTTGCTATAGAAACGTAGGAAAGACTTCAAATTCATAATTAATGAAGGACAGTTAGTTTGCAAAGAGCACTGGAAGCAGCAGATGGTGTCTTGCAATCTATGGCAATATCTGTAGTAATGGGGCAATCTTCTTAGCTCCAGAGTTTCAAAATCCCCACAAAAGTGCCATCAACAATGCGGGATCTATCCAGAATTTTGATAGTAAACATTAAAAAGCAGAGTTGGACAAGACACATAATAAAACCTCATTTTTGAGGGTTTATGTCAATCTCTGATTATATGAGATTCCCCTAGAGTGTAGATTATCTCACATCTGCCTTCTGGGGTGTTTCTTGCATATTCCTCTGAAGCTTATAGTGGTTACTTTTGGAGACAAAATAGTGGATTAGAGGGACCACAGGCCTGATCCATTCTGGCAAGTCCTATGCTCCTATGAAATATATTTTCATTTTTATATTAGGACTGTGCTTTCTGAATATATTTATTATTTTTGTGTGGCAGCTTTGATTTGTTTTGTTTGTTCAGAGTCTTTAAATAGAGAAGTCCTTCCTCCCTTTTGTATAGGCATCTGTTATTTTTATATTGAGATGCTGTCTACTACATGAAACACTTTTTTCTTCCGAAGTCCTCATTTTTGTTCTTTTGTGACATCCAAAGATACTTCAGATTTGGCATTTCTCCCTGTGCTCATTCTGTGGAAAGACAAAGGAGCAAGCATCTGCTCTAGAAATACATGCTTTAGCAGTTTTCTTCCTCGTAGGGAATTTGCTCAGAGGAATTCACTGAGACTTTCCAAGAGACTACTGCTTACCAGATGTCCTAATAAATATAGCTCTGTATGTATTCTCAGGAAGTCAAAGCAGTTAACCCTCTTGAAAAAGGAATCTAAAATAAAGGCAGCAAGTTATGAAAGTTGGCAAGCTTCCTGTTTTCTTTTCTTCCTATATAAACTCCTAAAAAACAAACTATTTACAAATATATGAACAGAGGACAAAACTGAATACAGGACCCAAAAAGAAAATACAACATAATTTAAAACCAAAGTGGACCTAAGGTCTAAAAAGGGTTAAATGAATTATATCCTCAAATCAGGCATGAAGTCTGGAGTGGAGCAAATAATAGGCAGCAAAGTCTGTGCTGTTGATGAAGAGCATGCTCTAAAAAGGTACTTCTCAGTGATGCGGGAATAAGAACCAGAAGTAGGCTTGAGACCATGGCAGGTAAGCTGGTAATGATGGTAATGAAAGGATCCTGTCATACACATCATGAAGGTTTGGATGTTTTTTCTTTTTGTACTCACTTTTAAGCTGGTCTGAGAAAATTGCAGGTTAAAACAGACATTTTAACCAGTTGGATTAGAAAATAGTCTAGAAGTGATACAATCCTGGTCCCCTTGAAATCCAGGGGAATTTTGACATTGACTTCAACTGAGCCAGGATTTCATCTAAGATTTTCCCCCCCCAGATGGAATATCTATAGTGAATACTTACTAACCTTGCATACATAAGTGTGATGGGTTGGACCCTTTGGGAAGCCACCTGGTGATCTGAGATATCACGGAGTCTACCTGTTCTGCCAGCATGGGCCCCTTTAACCTGTCTTGTCGAGCCATACTCTTAAAAATCTCCTCTAACATACACATAGGCCAGGCCACAAAAAGCTGTGGATCTGCTCTGGGAAGACTCCGCTCAAGGAGCTTCCATATCACCCAGATGTCACCTTTGGAGTACAAACCCAAAATTATATGAATTTCCCCTCTTCCCTTAATGTGGAGGAGGTATACACAACTTCTCACCCCCAAGTTAGAAATCACATAAGCTGGGTTATATTGTAAACCAGAAATACATTTATTAATTCTAACAGATGTTTTTTAAGTAGTTAAGGAGGTAGCAGACAGAATAAGGCAGATTACTAAGAAAATAAAACAGAGCAAGCAAACTAAGCTTAATACACTAAAGAAACTGGTTACATGTAAGTTCTCACCCTAAATGTGGTTCTAATCTTCACAGGCCGGATGCCTTTCCAGCCTGGGTCCAGTTCTTTCCCCCAGGTCAATCTTAGTTGTGTCTCGCAGTCATCTTGGGTGGGGTAGCAGCGGAAAATTGATGACCTGGATTACCTCACTCCCTACCCTTTAATAGGATTTGCATAAGGTGGGAGTCCTTTGTTTCCTAGTTTGACACCCTCCACCTGCCCAGCTTCTCATGGAAAAGTACAGAATTCAAGATGGGTTCCTATATCAGATGACATGGTCACATGCATCTATAGGGCCTCTGTAGCCATTCTTCACAGGCTGAACCACACATTCACAGGAAAATTAAGCTCTTTTGCAGTCCATTGTCTCTTGCTGATAGGCCATCAGCACTGCCCGGATTTTTCATTGTTGTACCTGAAGTGTTAGCAGGGTGCGTCACCCAAAGTAACATAGTTGAAATATAAATACATAGTCAATATTCCTAATTTCAGATACAAAAATGATATGTGCATATAAATAGGATAATCATATTCAGTAAATCATAACCTTTCCAATGATACCTTACAAGGCCCATCTTGCTCAAAGTGTATGTTAGTTATGTCATATTCCTATCATAAGTATATTTTCATAAAGAATATGGAATGACACATCACAAGAAGTACATAAATGAGAGCTTTTAATCACATTATATTTAAGTAGTAGTTATAATATATACTTGTTCATAAGCCAAATATTTTTGGTAAAAAAGTGAAGAATCAAAGAGCAGGGGTCAGCTTACAAACAGGTCTATACCAAAATTTGATGATTTTAAACTCTGTGGAATTATTGAATCAAATTGAATATCTGATACAATGACGTTTTGTTTACTTGGTGATACTTAACGCAGCTTCCATTGGCTGGGAATGGCAAACCGCGACCACTGGACCTTGAGGGGCCCTGCACCTGCAGATGCTCCAAGTAAACAAAACATCACGAACCAACAGTGGCTTACTCTGACGGGCCGAGAGCCAAAGTTTGCCAGCCTTTGAAATATAGGGTCGGCTTATGAAAGGATCATACAGTTTTTGCTATTTTTACCTATTCATTTTGGGGGGTCGGCTTGTAAATGAGCAGGCTTTATCAGCAAATATCTTTACAATTTTATATTTGCTTTTTTAAAATAGACTGTGATAACTACAAGATTTACATTTGCCTTAAATTTCAGCAACTACTAGTTTTTACAGTTTGAGATATTAATAGTTTCATTTATACATGATTTCATATATCATGAAATTTAAAGCGAACAGAATCTAGATGTAACAGTATGTTACATAATTTTAGAAATATAACCAGTATGGGTTAAATAACTGTCTTGGCATGGCATTGTAGGCTTGTCCTCACTGCATTCTTATGTAGCCTTCCTCAGTTCCTGTTGCTACAGTTTCAAGTTCAAGTTTGGCAATTCCAGGAAGACCAAGTATAGCGATCATAATCACAAGTACAAAGTCTTATCTCTATTATAAGTTTTGTTAAAGCATTAAGTAAAGTTACAATTACCCATGCATATATAAATTGTACAAAATTCCATGCAATGACTAATGGAAGTCTACACTGGAGGGGGAGGGGTTGACCTAAGATACACAACTTCAGCTACATGAATAGCATATCTTAGGTCGACTTACCTGACCATCCTTATTGCAATGAGTCGATTGCTGATGCTCCTCCGTCAACTCCTCTGCCTCCTCTTCCTCCTCTTGCAGAGATGGAGTTTCAGAGTCGACTGGGAGCATGATCGGGGATCGATTTATCACGTCTAGATGAGACGCGATAAATTGATTCCCAATACATTGAACACTATCCGCCAGTTCGGCGGGTAGTATAGATGTCTCCCAAGAATGTAGTCATACTCACATCTGCAAAGGTATTCAGGACTCTGATGAATTTCTCATCCCTTTGTGCAGGGATTTTCTGTGTGTCTTCCCTTTGGATCTTCCCACTTTTACCCAACCAGGGAACCTCTTTTATATTGTTGTTCTGACCCTGCTTACCACCTTAGACATATGAATGAGGGTTTTCAACTCTCTTTTCGTTATCTGTACTTCCACACCCCCTGACTATTGGGGTGCCCCATTTTTCATAAGTTGTTGTCTTAGTTCCCCTTGTTCTCATATGTGTCCACGGTAACCCGCAGTCCAATCAGGATGTTCTATGATCTTACAATCAGGTGTCTTGTGGTCTTGGACAGTACATTGTGGGCTATTTTTCTGTAACATTGTGTATTGGCACAACTTTTACAGCAGTGATTCTCAACCAGAGGTATTCATCTAGATAATATCATCTAGATATTTGCCTAGTTTTACAACAGGCTACAGAAAAAGTACTAGTGAAGTCAGTGCAAACTAAAATTTCATATAGACAATGACTTGTTTAAATTGCTCTACATACTATACACTGAAATGTAAGTACAGTATTTATATTCCAATTAATTTATTTTATAATTATATGGTAAAGTGAGAAAGTAAGCAACTTGTGAGTAACAGTGTGCTGTGACACTTGCATTTTTATGTCTGATTTAGTAAGCTGGTAATTTTTAAGGTGAAAGTTGGGTGGTACGCAAGACAGTCAGACTTCTGAAAAGGGTACAATAGTCTGGAAAGGTTGAGAGCCACTGATTTACAGTAACTTTTATAACTCTACTAGCATATGGTTATTCCTAGGTCACACATTCATTTCAAACATTCTTAAGTCTATGCCCCAGTATGGCTAAGCTAAAATCTTATGTGCCTCAACCTATTGACCTTGCATTCCAGCCATGTTTTACTTATGTACCTAATACACATTCATCATTCCTAAATGCTTGTCAGTCTTATACATATATATTATTACAATTTAAATCTATTTAGCATACATTGATTATGTATGAAATAGCATATGAGTTGATCATAATAATAAATAACATAGTGATAATGGATAAAATGAACTAATTGGCTACAGTTAGCTTGAGCTTTAACTTGAGGTTTGCCCTATCTACAAACAAAAATCTATAAATTGAGTTAAATGGTGCTTTAAACTAGAGTTAGTTAACCTGTCAGAGTTTAAACTCAAATGCTGCTGATTGTCAAGCTAGTAATGAAGTGGGAATACTGCAGCTAGAGTTATAGCAGCTCAGCAGCTGCTAATCCACTCACTTTTTGCTGCTTATCAAATTGCGCTGTGTTAGCTCCAGTCAGGGCTAACTAATGACAAAAATATATACATCTGGCTACACAAATACCCTTGCCCTTCACTAATTGTTCATTACTGACAGGCGGGAGGCCAGGACTACAAAAAAAAATGATAATTGCATTAAAGTCTGCTATCTGCCTCTTAAGGCAACATTTTGTTGGCCAGCTGCTACTGGTAAAATTCTGATAGTGCCTTCATAACTAATTTAAATAAATAAATAATCTCTCTGCTGATAAATTCAGGGAAAAAGTGAGGTTGGAGATGGCAGTGACGTGAAGCAATCCTGCCGAGCTCATACTTGTGTAGGAGTGATATCACATATAGCAACCCCCTTGGCTGGTAATAGGTGGAAGGCCACCATGTTTTGCTTGTGGTCCAGCACGCTCAGTCATATAGTGCCTTCACTCCTGTTTTTCTTCATTTTTCTAAGTGTTAGTGTATTCTTTCATCCTTTCATCTGTACATATGTACAATTGTGTATTTTAGTGCGCATATCGCTTTTCGCTTCATGTGCTATCCATGCTTCGCATGATTGAGTTTGCAGGTGATCGTCTTATGGATTTGGGTGAAGTGGATCTTGAGGAGGATAAATTTGTGTTGGGTTCCCTCTGTCAGTTTTGGGAACCTTCACAGTAAGTATCAGAGAGTGCTGACGGAAGGATAAATAAAGGGTTTTGAGAAAAGGGAAGGAAGATATACATATATATCAAAATATTCTGAGTACATGGTGAGCAAGATATTTCAGACTATCTAAATATATGATTTATAGGCTATTAAAGCTTATAATATTCATATTTGCTTGAATATAAGGTAGTTTTTCCTTGTTTTCTCAATGCCTGTCTAGAGATTACCAGAGTTTTTTCTGATAAAGTCTTTCTCTGACAACAAGCTATGTGTGTGACTCTGTGTCCCCAAGGTGTTTACTTGAGATTAAATAGTGGCTCTGAGGGAAACAGAGGATAGAAGAGCGAATGCGAAGAGAGAGAGCTTTTCTTGCAGCATTTTCTAGGCAGACATCTGCCATATGCATTCTGTGCATTAAAAGTGACAAACTCCGTACCTTATCATTTGAGGATATCGTCAATGACTTTGCTCTCCAAAAATCATGAAAGAAAATGCTTTAAATTTCAGTGTTAAAATTAATGTGATGTGAAAACAGACATACTGTAGGTTGTACTGCTTCCATTAAGTAAGCTGGTCTGTGTAACTGTACTGCTCTTGTGTTGCTCTAGATATAAAATTTTCATATCTACTAATTAAGAAATCAAAGACAAAAATATGTTGATTTGAAACTACAGTAAAACCTCCATTTAATGGACTAATTCGGGTGAGGGGGTGTCCGTTAAATCAGAAAGTCCGTTATTTAATAATAATTAAAAAAAAGAGCTGTTGGAGCAGCAGCCCGCCCGCCACAGGGTCGGGGCTACAGCTCCGCAGCCTGCCTGCTGCCTGGACCCGGGCGGCAGCCGGGAGCCGGCAGCCAGCCCGCCTGCTGCCGTGACCCGGGCGGCAGCCGGGAGCCGGCAGCCAGCCCGCCCGCTGCTGTGACCCGGGCGGCAGCCGGGAGCCGGCAGCCAGCCCACCAGAAATGGATCAGGAATGCATCAGACTTGCTCAGAAATTTTGTCCGTTGCATCCGAAGTCCGTTAAATCGAGGTCCGTTAAATCGAGGGTTTACTGTATAATAAACAGGCATATTGCAAAACACATGTTTTAGTTAGATTATTATTCTATTTTTACAACTTTGCCTTTGTATATATGCAAATATAAAGCTTTCATGTTTATATATGAAATGTCCTTTCTGTGAAAAAAAAAATTTTTTTTAATGGTATGGGGCCTTTCACACTTGACATAGTTTAGGGCCTCAGAATGTCATAATCCAACCCTGGCTCTAGTGTTGTTTACCAATGTGATTGGTCTTTCTACAGCGTGGTCTCTCTTGAGGTAAGCTATCTTGAGTGGAGTAACTTGATAATGGAGATAAGATACTGCCAGAGATTGAGGTGTTTTATTATTTGAATTATTGTTTCAGCCAGTTTATCAAGTACAGATTTAAGATTTACTGGACTGTAGTTTCCCAGTTCACCTCTAGATTATTTTTTAAATGTAAGTACAGCATTTGCTACAGTGGTGCAGAAGGTGTTTTAATGAGAGATTGCATATATTTGTTGGAAGTTCAGCTACTACATACTTAAGATGCTTCAAAATTGGATGTATACCATCTGGGCCTCGTGATTTATTACTTTCCAAAATATTGGTTTCTCCAAGCATCTTTTCTTCTGACACCTCAATCTCTGATAGCATTTTATCTCTATTATTGGAAGAGAGGAAGTCCAATGTAGGTATCTCTCCATATTTCCTTATAGTCAAAGAAAGGAACTGTTGAGATAGAGTTACGGTTGAGAGTACAATGCAGTAATTTAGGGTAAAATACGTTACAGGCAAGGTATAATTATTATTACAAAAACAAGAATTCATCCAGAATTTCTGAGATAAAGTTAAAACATAAAATAAACCCAAACGTTAGCTTATGGAAATGCAGAGTTACTACATCAAACATTCTTAATTCTGCTCTATAGTGAGAACGTTTAAAATTAAGGCATGTTAGTCCTAGATTAGATTAAATTGATTTTAAAGATGTGTTAGGTTGTGTGGTGTGTTTTCTGTGCCTTACAGCCATATGTAAAGGTCATTCTTTATATTAGTTATTAGAAAAATCACTGTCATTATAAATATGAATCCTTGTTAAAAGAATTTGTATTCTTCCTGTTCAAAGAACATTTCCAAAGCTTTAAGGTGTAATAAAATCCACAAAATAAATTTTGACAGCTTTCCCTGCTTTAAAATTTTGCATCCCCTTGTTTCCATTAAGTATTTATAGGCTCCATCTGTGCCACTCTAAAGTTTTTCTAGAGAAAGCATGATTGACATTGAAATGATTTTAAAATGAGTATACTATTTGCTAATCAGTTTTGCAAACTTTTCATAATTTTACTCTCTTCAAAATAATTGAAGAGGAATCAGGAGTGATATAATATTTATATTTAATGCTGTATACAATTGATATATTTTAGTCTGTTTATCATTAGTCATATAGTTCCAAAGTCTGGTTTGAGATCCTTCTGCTGATGCTGTTCTAGCAAGCCCCAGAACCTGTCTTAGGCCATATCCCCTAAAAAGTGGTGGTGGGGTTCCTAACTCTCATGATTAACAGTAGAGGGATATATGGGTGGTAGGATTTAGATAGGGGATGCTGTGTAACCCCAGCCTCTCTTCCTCACCAGTCCATTAGTTTTTATTTTCTCATATGTTCACATCAAAGTCCATCCCAAAATGCTGCTGCTTCTACTCTCCCAGTGGGTTTAAAGATTAAACCTGACTGGGTCTAAGGACAAATCTCAATCAGTTTTTCCTAAGTAATGAAAGTCTAAATTGGTTTGCTGATATGTCTATTTCCCAAGACATTTTAAAGTGTGTGGTTTTATATATACTGTATGCGCGCTAGTGTAATATGTGGCATAAAAATGTAGTGACTGTGTGTGCTAAGCTTATGGTTTTATTTTTAGTGCCAGTATTCTAGAATTTGTTATGTTCCATTACTAATAGTAAAAATGAAATCCAGCTGACTTCATTGGTGTAATGAGTAATGGTAGAAAATAGGTGTAGCCTAAAAAGAAAATATCTTGAATTTTCTGTTTCAGATCAGAATTTTTAAAAATTGTTTTACACTGTTTTATTTATTCCTCCTGCAGGGACTAGGAGCAGACAGCAAGAACCTCTACCCTTTCCTTCTTCCAATTATTCAGCTAAGTACAGATGTTTCCCAGCCTCCACATGTTTATCTTCTGGAAGATGGCTTGGAATTATGGTAAGTGGAAGAACTTTGCTCTGCATATATATTTTTTTCTTGTTTTCCCCAAGAGGAGAGAACAGTGCACATTAACATTTTTATCACTATTACCAAAAAATGACGTGCTTAGAAACATATAATGATGTGGCAACCTCAGATTTGGGATCAAGCAAACTATGGACTGTTGCTGTTTTGACCAGTGGAGGAGATGCTAAGTTTTAAAGAGTGAAATTCAGGTTAATAATTGTTAAGAACTCTTGCTATCCATTGAACAAAATAATGTTTAAAAAAGACAACTCTCAGTGACAGGGTTTTTTCAGAAGAATGAGTTGCTGATAATATTGGAGATAGATAAAATTCTCAAGGTAGCAAATAGTGATTCCAGCTGAATTAGTGCCCTACTCTGTAGTGAGAGGTTCTTATGACATAAATTGGCATCCCAATTGCAAAACACATATGCGAGTCTCTAAACAAGCTTTTTTTATCAATAACAAACAGTAAGTTTTAAAACATTTTTATGGGAGTACTGGGTGAAATAATCATGAAACATAGTATGCTTGATGCTGTTCCTAAGTCAGTGTCACAATAACCTTTCAGTTACCAATTCATGGGTCTTGGACATTTTATAGCAGTGCTGGTGTTGGAAATAGTTCAGAAGGTTTGACTGAGCATGTAGTGTTTTTTGATCATGTTCTTTGATTTTAACATAATTAGAAATTTCATGGATTTTACACCCAAAGGAATGTTTCCTTTCCCCATTCTTTTGAGATGACAGAACCAGCAAGTATTCCACAGATCAGCAGTATGGAAAACACCATTTTGAAAGATAATCATTTCAAATAATTGTGGCATTCTTCATTTGGAGAGATTTGATATTAATGCTAGAAGATTACAATATTTTTACACCTGTCAGAATTGTTCCATTTAACATGTTTATTATGCAAAACAGGGAACTAAATATAAACAATGTATTTAATCTACTCTTAGGTTAGTTACATTGGAGAATAGCCCTGGTCTTACTCCTGAGCTGCTGCGAATCTTTCAGAATATGTCTGCCCTTCTTGGTGAGTCTTAATAATAAGGATTCTGTTTTCTATACTAACATCATTGTTCATGTTCTATTAATAAAATAACTAAGGCAGTAGGAAGTTGAGTTATCAAAATTCTTACTATTCAAAGTGCTTGAACAAGCTTTGACTGACTTAAAGAATTTCCCATTTTCTTGCACCCTGATTGTGTTTAAATAAATTAATATTTTAAATGCTTTGTACCTAAAAAGGCAAAGAAACAAACTGCAGATGATGCTTTTTATTAATGGCATGTTTCCTAGTTAAATACAAACGGTGACCTTTGGAGATTCACCATCGAATTCAATGGGTCCAGAATTTCATCCAAAATATTTGCTGGTTGGTAGGCTAATTTTGATAGGTACACAAATATAGATTTATTTCCCACAGTGTAATTTTTATTTATGAGACTGTATGTTCTTGGAGCTATATGTTTCACAAAAGATTCTGTGCGTCTTATGTTTGGAGACTATATGATGTATATTCATACGTGCAGCGTGAGTGCTATTAAAATGTAGAAGTAACTGAAGTTGTTTAGCAGCTGAGTGTTACTTGACAATTAATTTTGGAAATGTAATTCAGCTTACTTATTGAAAAAAATCAACTGACTTGGACTTCATAGTGTTCCATCAGGCAGTAATGACACTGGATGGGGGGATAGGTTTGTATGTGTGTCAGTAAAATATAATTTATTTCTTGGGAACTGGATTTTCGTTACCTTTTTGCATAACTCTTTTGAGAATTTAAAAATACTGCAGTAATTTTAAGAGAGAGAAGGTGGTTGAGATAATGTCTTTTATTGGACCAACTTATGTTTGGTAGAGAGACAAGCTTTTGGGCTTATACAGAGCTCTTCAGGTCGGGGAAACTTACTGAGGTCTGGGCTACACTACAGACCTATATGGGTATAACTACATTACTCAGGAATGTGAAAAACCCACATCTCTGAGCGACATAGTTATACTGACCTAACCCCTGGCATAGACAGCACGTTGACTGGAGAAGGTCTCCTGCCAACATAACTACCCCCTCTTGCGGAGGTAAGTACACCCATAGGGGAGGATTAACTATGCCAACAGGAGAGCTCTCTCCTGTCAGTGTAGTGTCTTCATTAAAGTGCTACAGAAGCACAGCTGCACTGATGCAATGTTTTAAGTGTAGACTTGCCCTTAGAGCAGGCCTGCACAACTCGGAAAGCAGCGAGGGTCATATTACTGCAAAAAAAACAGCTGTGGGCCGAAAATCCCCGCCCCCATCCGTTTCCCCCCACCCCACCGCTTGGCTTTCCCCACCTGTACTCACCCCCCACGGGCTGCACAGTGAGCCCATGCAAGCCGCATGTGGCCCCTGGCCACATGTTGTGCAGGCCTGCCTTAGAGTGTTACAACTAAACAAAAGGTGGAATGGATTGTTTGCTATAAGTAGATAACACACATTTCAAGGGATCATTGGAGGTGAAATGGCCCATTATGGCCCCTCTAGTCATAGGGAGAAAAGGAAGGAGGAGGGTAAACAGCTGGAAGGGAAGTTGTTAATGTATTATACATAGGGCCTACCAAATTCATGGTGCATTTGGTCAATTTTGCAGTCATAAGATTTTAAAAATCATAAACTTCAGGAGTTCATATATTTAAATCTAACATTTCATGGTGTTGTAACTGTAAGAGTCCTGACCCAACTCTGACAGTAGCAGCTCAGAAGTAAGGGTGGCATGATCTGGTATTGCAATCCTTACTTCTGCACTACTAGTGGGTGCTGCCTTCAGAGCTGGGTGCCGGGCCAGCAGCTGCTGCTCTCTGACCACCCAGTCTAAAGGCAGTGCAGGAGTAAGGGTGGTAATACCGCAACCTCCCTACAATAACCTTACAACTCCCCCATGATCCTCTTTTAGGTCAGGACCCACAGTTTGAGAAATGCTGGTCTTCTCCCCATCTCCCACCCACCAGGGAAATCTGTATAGTATAGGGTAAAAGTACACAAAAGACCAGATATCATGGTGGAGACCAGATTTCACAGTCCATGGTGCATTTTTCGCAGCCATGAATTTGGTAGGGCCCTTGTTAGACATTGTATTAATAAGCTATAAATTCAGTGTCTCTATTCAGTCTGTGATTTTTAGTGTCTAGCACAGTTATGAATTTGAGTCCCCAGGTTTGTCTTTTGAAAGTAATGTCCAGATTTCCTTTGAGGATGAGGACTAATAGGTCAGATCCAGAGTGATTGCTTTGTGAAAAGTGTCCACCCCCAGGTGAGGTGGTGTTTTTGTCTTTTATTATTTTCCTATTTGAGTCCATTTGAGAGCCGAGTGTTTGTCTGGTTTCACCCATGTTACTATTGGGGCATTTAATGCACTGGATGAGGTACACCACATGTTGTAATAGGCATGTGGTGGATCCATGCATCTTGAAAGGTGTGTTGTGGGGAATGTTGATGATCGTAGCAATTGAGATGTGTCTGCAAATTTTGCATCTGTTGTTCTAGCAGGGTCTGGTGCTGCTTTGAGATGGTGTGTCCTGGTCTGTGGGGAACTTTCTTCTTCTGATGAGCTTGGAGAGGTTGAGGGGTTATTTGAAGGCCACAAGAGGGGGTTCAGGAAGGATTTCTTTCAGGATGGAGACCCCCCCCCCATCAAGTCTTGATTGTAGTTATTTGATACCCCATGTGGTTCCACTCTGGGGTGGTAGGTGACAACTAAAGATATGCGGTTGGAAGGGGTTTTATTTCTGTACTGAAACAGGGTCTTGTGGGTATTTGGGTGACCCATTCCATGATGTGATCTACTTCTCTGGTGGACTGTCCTATTTTGCTGCTGGTAGTTTTGCATGTGTTACAACACTATACACAGTAATTTTTGTTATGCAAATATTTCTTTGCTTTCCTTTAATTATTTTCTGCACTTTTATGTGCTTTTGGAGATTGATGAACTAATTGCTATAGCAAGTGAATTTTTCAGAAGAAAATTTTTAAATCATAAAAGAAAATGTAGATGTTAACGTTTCTGAATTGGTCATGAACATTTATCATATTTTCTAAGATTAATTTCAGTACTTCATATGTTATTATGAAGTTAGATGAGAAGTGTTCCTCATAGTAGGCATGCTTAACTTAGCCCCTCTCCCATGATCTTCCCATTTAATACTACTGCTAATCACCAAAATTGTACTTAAAGAAAAAGTACTGCAATTGCAAAGAGCCAAGGTTTTATAGATGGTTCAGTATTTAACTTCAGATTTGCATGTCCATCTTTGCAATTGCTAAACACTTCCTCTTAAACTTCCTTCTGTATCTTTTGAATATCTCCTTTTTATATATAAATTTTGTAACATAGTATTGTCCAAGTGGTCATGATTTTCATAGTAGTCCTGCATTGCCTTTCCACGTATCTTAAATTCAGAGATTACCCATGTTTTTTCTCAGTCATACATCTGCATTAGATAGCGAGAAGTAACAGGTATGGAATGAGCAGCTCATACCTTCGTACATTCTCCTAATAGATGTTAAGAAACCTGCTATGTTTGTTATTCCTGCCTTATTTTAAGAATTTATGCCAGAGCATACTGACACTTCTCTTTGGAAGAATTCAAGTTAGAGAGGAAATTCTTTAAATATGTACTTAAATGCCACAGTTGAAATTAAGCAGAGCTAACTTTATGCTTTGGATTTATAGTAATTAAATTTGTAATTAAATTCGTATTTTTATTAAGATTTTATTTTGATACTGTTTACCATCATAAACAAATAGCCATCCTACCAAAAACAAATAGTTAAATAACTATGCACCAAAAATAAATATCCCACTTTCCATATGCAACCCTCAGTCAATATTTACTTTTGTAAGCAGCTTTCTGAGAAAGAAGTGCAATTTAGCTTGTTCTCATGTCAGAACAAAATGGGGAGCACCTTCTGCAGGAAAGAGACCTTCATGTAGAACACACCCTGCCAGCAGTCCACTATTGGAGAGTGGGGAGTGTAACAGAAATACCACCACAGATTTCAACTATGGCAGTACGGCATGGAGTGAGAGATTGTATCTGAGGTAGGATGGTGCTGTAAAGTCTTATAGGTCTAAAACAGCACCTTCAATTACACTCAGAAACTCACAGGCAGCCAGTGCAGATCATAGACCACTGGTTCAGTATATTTGTAGCAAGACACTCCACTTAAAATTCACTTCTGAATAGGCTGTAGGTGTAGCCCTGCAAGGAGCAAAATAATTAAATCCGTATTGTATTGAGTGATGACTCAACAGTGCGCACATTCAACAGTTTGATAAAAGTTCTCAGCTAAAGTTTAAATCTGTCCTTTATATCAGCTTCTGTTTCCAATGACTGGAAGATAGCTAATACAATGCCAATATTTTAAAAGGATTATAGAGGTGATCCCGACAATTACAGACTGGAAAGTCTAACATCAACACCCACCAGACATGCCTGGACTTGTGTTCTCCAAAAACATGTAATGAGGATATAAAATGGAGGACAGAGGCCTCATGTTTCATGCTTTCTCCTCTCCCACCTATGCTGAAACCAACGAGAACACTGAATTTGAGGAAACTGGTCCCCAGGTTAACAGAGGAGGCTGTATACAAAAGACTGTAACCAACCTGCAGTGTTGAGTGGGGTGAGAAAAGTTGCTTCGTCTAGATATTACCTAGTCGAATAAGGTTGAGAATTTAAACTATGTGCTTATCTTTTATTTTCCTTTGGCAAAAGTCAGAGTAGCTACCAATCACTTATAATCACTTAAAATCTATCTTTTGTAATCAAAAAACTTACTCTAATGTTTATCCTTACCAGTGAGTTTGACTGAAGTACTTGGTAAATTTGCTCAAGTTACAAAGGCTGGTGTATGTCTACTTTCCATTGATGAAGTGGTGAATCAATTAATAAACTTACCTTGCTCAAGAAAGGGTTTTAGCAATGTAAAGTGGTGTATTCCTGTGCTACAGTGCTAGGAGCTGGAGGAATTTGGCTGGTGCCTTTCTCTGTTTAGTTCGTAAGTGGCACTGGGAGCATTCATGCAATCTAGCTGGATGCGGGTTTCCCCATGCAGTTGTACTGAGTGGTAACAGCACTTGCTGCTTATCACCAGTAAGGCATTTTGAGAGACAAACCAGATTATGAGTTAAGGGGGCCACAGCAGTACCAGAGTCCAGGATTGCACCCCAGGGATCCCATCACACTGTTACAGTTATGGAGCAGAGATACAATATTGATCACTGAGAATTTTAGGTGGGAGTGGCTGCGTGTGGCTCCTGGGATTATGCAGTATTTATTCTCAAAGTTCCTAGAGACAGAAAATACTCCAGTTTCATCCCAGGATATCATCAAGCAGGTAGAATGTCACTGAGGATTGATCGGGATTCTGCCTCTCTCAGAGGTACTTTTGGCTTCCAACCCAGAAGAGATAATAGATCTGGCAATGATATTCCCAGAGCCTGTTCTTTGTCTGCTGATATCTTACATAATGTATATGACCCTGAAGGTGATTCACAGTTTGTGGGACCAATTTTAGTAGTGTGGTAGCATTGGTCTTTTTACACGTTGGTTAAGGTGGGAGAATCATAGAATCATGATACTAGGAAGCATGGCTGGCAGAACATGGGGAGAATATCTTTAGATGGTCTTGAACTCTTCTGTAAGGAATGTTTTGAAGTATTCAGTTAAAATATAGGGGTTTTTGTAGCATTTTTCATCTGAAAGTTAAAGAAGTGGAGGTCCTCCAAGGTACAATCAATCCTCTGTTAACAGAGGTACCTGTGTATTCAGTGGAGTCATGGGACCCAGCAGAATAAGGGACTTGGTATGGACAGAGAAACTGGTTACCTAAAAATTCAGGGTTTTCAGTTATATAAAAAAGCCTCCCTTTTTTGGTCTCTGAACACAGAGGTAGCGGACTTTTCCACAGCAGGCGCTTGGAGAGTTATGTGGTGCTCTTCGTTGGGAGAATATGTGTATTGGTCAGTTAAGTGGGAAGAGGATGAAATACATCTCAATCGTAGGCAAGTGCAATAGATATGATTGCTAGTAGGGGCTACAGTTAGTGCACCGTTGAGCTGGTGGATTGGAATTCTGCCAGTGAAAAAGAGTTGCACTTTTGGTTGCAGCAATATAGAAAGAGGGGAGATAGAAATTGCTTGGGTCAGGGAGAAGGGCCGTGGGAGAGGAAGGAAGGAAGATAGAACTTGCTTGCTGGAATCTGGAGGGCCAGTCTTCTGATAGAACTCAGAGATATTAGTCTTACTTTCCTTTCTCTTGGTGTAACACAGCGGTGACTGCTTTTTTCCTTTCCCTATCTTTTTTTCCTTCATCATCTTTTTCCTTCATGTCTTCTTTTCCTTTGTCCTTTCTGTTATTTGTGGAAGAATCAGAAACAGTGCGGAGAAGGTTGGCGAGAGCTGCACCACATTCTCCGTGCTTCCAGTCGTATGAGGTAAAAGACTGGTGGAGAGCGTGATAGAAAATCATTACATTTGTAGGAAGATGAAAAGAAGACAATGGCATAGAACCAGTGACAAGTAATTTTCTCATATCAGAGGTCTCAGCTGAGATTGATGTGCTTTTACTGTTAAGCAGTATATCTGTGAGACTTATGTTTATAGACAGAATGACCCCAGCTTTTGACTCCTTGGGATGGGGGCAGACTTGGCTGTGTTTTGCCTCTGATTCCTGTCATCTTATTCATGTCACTGCTCTTGGGAAATATGTTTGCCTACATTATAAGGCATGGTGATCATAGAATGAATAACTAAGATGTATTTCTCCTTGCATGTGTGCCAGTTGTTCTAGTGTATCTACATTTTCATATACCACATTGATAATATGTAGCAGTGATTTCAAAGTTTAACCCTTGAAATGCTAGTAGCATTAGACTTTTGGTGCAAGTAGCACTACTGTTCACTTCCAGTGGAACAGTGGTGACTTGTATTTTATTCTATATGGGTTGTTGTGCCAAAGCACTGTCCCACAGCACGAAATTAACTAGTATAAAGGTTATTGATGAGATTGAGTTTGGGAATCCAGAGGAGGTGATAAAGTTTCAAACTGGACCCCCTGTCAAGAACTAGTTGAGAAAGAGAGGTTTCAGTGGGCTAATGGAAGCTCCTCTTTATTGCTATAAATAGTGAGGGTCATTGTCACTAATGTTTAAACTTGAAAGTTCGGATGATCACACTTCTCTTAATGTCAATTTAGGGATTTATGAAAGATATTGCATTATTTCTGGCTTGCAGACTCAAGAAAACAAATATGCATTGATTTACATGTCAATAATTTCTTAACTGTAGGTGGCCTTTATCTTTTTTCCTTTAAATTAAAATTTACTTTTTTCTCACTGAAAAATCTGTAGAAAGACTTGTTTCTGAGATTCTCCACTTTCCTTGAGGAAGATGCAGGGAAGGGATGAGGAAGGATTAAAAACATCTCACATCTCTTTGCTTCTCATTATATATTTGTGTGTGTATCTGTGTATTTATAATTTATAGTGTGTGATAGTTTTCAGTAGTCATTTCATGTAATTGCTGTGAAAAACAATTACAGGATTTTACATGGCTGTCAAAATAAATCAATCAGTAATGACTTCTGCATGTATTTCTTTCTATTAACAAATTAAAACAGCTTTGACAGAGAAAATTAAGTGCACACTGATACAGTGAATATACTATCTTACTATATATTTGACAGTTCAGACTTAAGGAATAAGCAGGTAGAGCAAATTAACTGTTTTTCTTGAAACTGACAATTTTGAATGTGAAACTGATGTTTTCCCCCAACTTTCTTGCTTTTCTTCGTTTTCAGATAAATTGAAATGAAGAAAAGTTCTTAATATTACTGAGAGTTCTATTGTTGGTCTAAAAGTCATTATTTATACACTGTCTGGCAGATAAAAACACAGTTAACTATCTTTAACAGCTTATAATCAAAATGAAGATAGATTTTTTTCATTCCAGTTGCCTACATTGTAGTTCTATATATGCCCTTATTAGATTTAGATTCATAGATTTTTAGGTCCAGAAGGGACTCTTAGGATGGTATAGTCTGACATCCTCTAAAACACAGGCCATAGAGTTTCATCTGGTGATTACTATGTCTGGCCCAACAACTTGTCACTGAACTAGAACACATCTTTTTGACAGACTCCAAGTAAAGAAGAATTTACACATCCCTTGGTAAACTGTTCCAAATGTTAATTACCTACACTTTGAACTTTGCTAACTTCAACTTCAAGCCATTCAATCTTATGCCTTTATCTGCTAGAAGAGTCCCTTAATATCAAATATCTTTCCCTGTTTAGGTATACACAGACCATAATCAAATTGCCACTTTATCTTCTCTTCAATAAAATAAATAATTTGAGCTCCCTTTGTCTCTTACTGAATTAGACATGGTTTCCAGAACACTAAGTATTCTTGTAGCTCTGAACACTCTCCAATTTAGATAATGCCCATTTTCTTTTTATCAGTTCATTTGTGGCCCATACCATTTCATGTTAAGACTTTTTTCCTGATTTCCTTTCGTTTTTATGTTATTTTAACCCATTTTATATTTTTAGTTAATGTTCCTGTCTTCTTATTGATCCTTATATCAGTCCCACTTTTCCCTTCCTTGTTAGAGCCATCTCTAGCTTTGGTCAGAGAACTTAGCACTTGTCACAGCTTCCTCACCTGAAACTCCAAATGAGAGTCCCCTTTCCCTCAGTAGTGCCATGTAATCAAATCAAGAAAGACACTTTTCACTGAAGCATTGTCCAGATGACAGCATCTTACTGCTGCGTCTGTGTTGGTATTCCTTCAGTTCAGGTGGCTGATGCTGTGCTACCTCCTAGGTGAGGTGCAAATGTTAAGATTTTTTGTATTTGTGTCTTTTACAGTGACATGCACATATAGGTGCTTAATAACTATTCTGTTCCATGTTCTTTTGCTGGGTGACTAAATTCTATGTGCAGAATACTGCAGTTGTTGTAGTGGCATTGCAGTGATTGTCTGATTTAAAGTGGAGGTTGGCATTCCAGTAAATAACTCCTAATTTGGTTATTTGTAGCTCTGGTTAAAAAAAATATCCATTTAACGCTTAGCTAATTAACTTAGTCTCTGTTTGCCTTGAGCCTGAATTTTGATTCAGTTCTCAAGGAAAAGGTAATTATTAAATTTAAAGGAAAAACACCTCTGTACTGTAAATAAAATATTTATTTTATTTTATTTACAGTACGTGGGTCCAAAGTCTGAGCAAGCAAATTCAAGTGTACTTCTATATGTGCAGCTGAGTACTTAAACACTTAGTAATTGTGCATGCACCCACTTAACTTCCAGCACAGTTGTCAATTTGCAGCAAAAATGTAGTCATCCCATTGTAAAGCCGTTTTTGTCAGTACAGATGGGCCTTTTATCAAATACAAAGCTTCTTTCTTAACATGTCTCCATTTGAATGCATAACAAAGAATGAGAAATTAAAACATTTTTTTAAATGTACATTCCTTTTATAAATGTTGGATAACAGAAAAGGTAAATTTACTACTACAAATAATAGATTGTAACTCAGAATAATTTCTAAGGTCCCTGCTTGTCATATATTGGTGGTAGTGGATTTCTTATGCCCTACTTTAGCTGATTGGACTAGATCTGCTGGAAAGCATCGATAAAATGGTCATTGTGCTCTCACTGAGGTCATGTCTACACTACAAACTTAAGTTGACCTATACAGTAGACTCTCGATTATCCAGGATGATAGGGAAAAAATTAATTCTGGTTAATAAAATCCCGGATAATCACCATCCATAGGAAATATGGAAAGAGAGGGGTTGGTTCACCAGCTACCCTGCACTGGGGGGAAGGAGGTGTTGGTTCACTGGCTGCCCTGCGCCCTGTTGGTTTGTGTGTGTGTGTGTGTGTGTGTGTGTGTGTGTGTGTGTGTGCGTGCTTGGGGTGACAGCAAAGCCAGAGCCGGCCCTATGAGTTGTGAGTATTTTTTTTTTTTGACATCCTGGTTAATCCACATCCTGGTTAATCCAATCCTGGATAATCGAGAGTCTACTGTATTAGATTGATTTATAGCCACTGCAGTAATTTGGCGGTTTGTGTCTACATTACCCTCCTGTTGGTGGTATGCGTCCTCACCAGCAGAGCTTCCACCAACTTGAGGGGCACTGTGGAGGGCTGCCTCCCGGGCTCTCCATTCTGGGAGCTCAGCCGCCCCCCACCCTTTCCCCCTCCCCCCGCCGGGCTCGGAGCTGGGAGCATGATCAGCACTCAGCTCAGAATGGGAAGTATGAGAAGCAGCCTGGCTGGGAGTGAGGAGCCACAATCGCAGGGGGGCAGCAAGGTTCCCAGCAGAAAGCCCAGGAGGCAGAGCAAGTGAGGGTGGTAGCCCGGCTAGGAGTGAATCTGGAGCTGGGCTTTCTTGTCAATTTCATGGCTCCAGTAAGGAGCCATGAAATTGACAACAATGGCAGCCAGCAGCCAATGTAAGTATCCCACAGTGTCTGTACCGCCACTGTGTTGCCCTAACTACACCGACATAAGCCCTACACTCCTTGTGGAGGTGGAGTTGTTATGTCAGTGTAGTAGGTCACATTAGCCTGGTCTTCACTACCCGCCTGATCGGCGGGTAGCGATCGATCTTTTGGCGATCGATTTCTCACATCTTGTGAAGACGCGAGAAATCGATCACCCACGGCACCCCTGTCGACTCCGGAACTCCATCTTGCCGGGAGGCGCAAGCTGGAGTTGATGGAGGAGTGCGCCGCTGACTGTCGCCGCCGTGAGGACGGCAGGTAAGTCGGCTGCAGATACGCAAACATCACGTAGCTGAAGTTGCATATCTGCAGTCGATCCCCCCCGTGTAGTGAAGACCAGCCCTTACTTTGGTGGGAGAAAGGCTGTAGTGTAGATACTGACATAATTAGGTTAACATAAAGTGCTTTACATCGATCTAACTCTCTGTAATGATAACTCTAGCTTTCGCGGTTTCTTTAAAAAAAAAAAGATATTGAAGTAATCACAAGTTGTTCTTCCCTAAAAACTGCTTTGAAAATTACATTTAGTTGAAGATGTATAACTAATCTTTAGGTTTCCTTTCAATGAGAAAAATGAGGAAATTCCTAGGGGTTTACGTCTAATTTACCTCTTTTTTTTTTCATTTAGATATTACAGCGATCTGTAAATAGAATGTGGTTTTACATATCCTATCCTGCATATACTATATTACTTGTATAACATACTATACAATTTATAATTCGATGTAGTGTAAAATTCTTGGTAATTTTTATTCTGTTTTTTTCTGTTGCGGGGTTTCATTTTACCTTAAAATCCATTCCTTTTTTCTTGTAATCTAGTGTTCAGTGAGCTGAACATTTTCACCAACTGTGATTAATCTGTTTTCGCTTCTGTTAGTTTAAAGAATTAATTTTATGGTTTTAGGGATGACCTTTACAATTTTTCATGAGATTACTTTTTGTACCCTGAAGATTAAGGTTCAGTTTATACACTTAAGGCATAGCCAGCAGTCATTTGACAGCAGTCTTTTATCTATTGCTCCTGAACTGCTTAAACCAGTTGGAAATTCAAGATTCATTTCATGCACCGTTTATCTCTCAGGTGTTTCCCTATATTACTTTATGCTGTTTGGCTTTTGGTAAAGCCTCTCTTGAAAATATGACCCGATTTTAAATGTTTCTTGTTTAATACCATACATTGTACTAAAATTCATTTTATTTGTTGCATGTGGAATGCTTGTTCTAGCTCAGGGATGTTTATATAGAATAGAGTTAAAGTAGAAGGAATTTTAGAAAAGAAGGTGGTTAAGGAAGGAATTTAGCTAGCTAATCTAGGTGGTTTATTTTAACCTATGACTGATCGACTTTCCTCCCAAGTACAGTTCCATGGGAATAAAAGGAAATAGGTTCCAACCTCTACTCAATTTTCTCATGACTGAAGATATTTCAAACTCTGAGTACACTAAATGGCCTTGGTGCTTTCCTTTTGTAGATTTTTTTTGTTACATAACTGCACTCAAAAACAAAATAATGTAAAACTTTCGAGCCTGCAAGTTCACTCAGTCCTACTTCTCATTCAGCCAGTTGCTAAAACAAACAAGTTTGTTTATATTTATCTGAGACAATTCTGCCCACTTCTTATTTACAATGACCTCCGAAAGTGAGAAGAAGCATTCACATGGGACTTTTGTAGTCAGCATTGCAAGGTATTTACTTGCCAAATATGCTAAACATTCGTATGCCCCCTTCATGCTTCAGCCACCATGCAACCCCATGGGTCTCTGCAACCCCCCTTTTCTGTCCCCAGGCTCAATGCTGTCACCCCATGAGCTCCTGAGCCCATGCCCCAGTCTGTCCCCACCACTAGCCATTCTGAACCTCAGTCTGTGACATGCTCCCCCCCAGAAGTCCTGTGTGTCCCACTCTGTCCAAACCTGGCCCTGTAGACAGGGTGATTTGATGAACTTGTACTCCTGCAGAATTCTGCAGGACTGGGCATACCTTTTTTCCCATTAGAAAATACATTCTGCTCCAGAAGTGTCACAGTTCCCTCTTTTGCCCAGTAGGGACTGTTCTGACATCAGAGTGGTTTCTCGTGGGCAAAACGCAGAACTGCAGCACTTTTTAGGCAAAATGTATTTCATGGGGGGAAATTATGTGGGACAGAGGAATTCTGCACATCTGCAGATGTGCACAATTCCCCCAGAGTAGTATGTGTGTGGCCTCAGTGAACACTAAGTTTTGAAGTGCCACACAGATTCCATATGCACAAAGGCAATAATTCTACTGATAAATAAACTTTAATTATTTTCCTTTGTGAAAAATATCACACTAAAAGGGTAATAATTTATCAAACATTTCTACTCACCCATCTGCCTTTTCCCCTCAGTTGATGTATTGTAATGCTTGTAGCAATATTTCACTCAAAAATAGAATGAGATATTAGAGAAGACTTAATTCCACTCAACGCTTTTCCCAACGTTTTCACGTCTACAGGAGGTGTTAGAAAGTTGTGTTAGAAACACACGTTGTGTTAGAAAGTTTATCATCCATGTATTGGGAGTATGAATCCAGGTGTATGGCTATGTAATTACTAACTTATTTGGAAAAAAATACCCCACCAGGTAAGTAATTCTGTGATATAAAGCAAACAAATATCACACAAATGTAAATATGACTAATTGTTTAAAAAGTTAATTGTTTAAGTTAAATCCTTGTAAAAAATAGTTGGCAAAGACACTGACTCATCTGACACTTATTTTTGCAGAGCTAAGTTCAGAAAACCTCAGAACCTGCTTTAAGATCATCAATGCTTATATTTTTTTATCATCTTCTGAATTTCTCCAGGTATGTGGGGAAATTTGTTACTATTTTGTGAAGCTGTGGGTTCACCATTTTAATATATATCAATTATACAATACTTGTGAAAGATAAATAAGGGGAATCTCCTGCGGCCCAGCTGAAGGGAGAAAAAGAGACACAGTACTGAGAATTAGGTAATCAACATAACAGAAAAAAATATAAATAGGTGACTGACGGAATTTGAATTGAGATTGAAAGAACGAAACAGTATAGGAGGCAAAGGGACTGCAGAGTCCGGAGGAAAGGGGATGCTGAATTGGAAGGAAGGAGGGAGAGCTGTACAAGAAAAAGTCAGAAGTTAAAATAGAATGAACAAAAAGCAGGAAAAAATGGAAAGAAAATCCTTAGAGATAAAAGGAGAAAATGAAAGGACAAAGATGGAGAAAACAATAAACCAGTAAAGATACAACTTTGATTACTTAAAAATGCATATTATCCACTCTTTGACTTTATGTTCAATTCCAGCCAAATAATATTTCAGAACAGCTAGATTCTACACTATAGTAAAAGACTTCAGGTTTATCAATCTGCCTTTTCCAGGGATTAGTCCAGATTCTATGCTTTGGTACACTGCTAATACAAATCAAACGAGAATGACAGAATCTTGTGGATTTAAGAATTTTAATGGAGTTGCATGTAATCCACCCACAGTACTGTGGAGTGGACCATTGTTCCTCACTAGTGAGGGAATGAATGAGCCTCTAAACTAGAGGGATTTTTTAATTCCTACCTCAGAAGGGGCAAGCTGCCAAGAACTTTCAAACAAGCTGTGGTCAGCCATCTGCCTGTCACAGGGTCCACTCACCACTAGGGCACCTCCTCCTGGCTGCTCTGGGCATTAAGTCCTTCCAGGTGCTGTGCCCTCCTCTATCAGTCTCTCAACCCATCTCTGCAACTCCAGGTGCTCTTTCTTCATGACTTGGTTCTCAGGACAGGTCACTATGGTCCTCCCCTTCAGGGCAAATCATCCTAGGCAGTCTGCTCTCCATTGCCTGGCCTGTGCCACATCCCCAGTGGCTGATAGGGGGATCTGGGTCCACCCTTTACTCCAGGCTCCAGATCAGGGGCCCTCTTTTCAGTAGCCATGGTCTGCACTATCTTATTCCTTACTGCTTTTCCTCTGAGTCTTTCCTCCTTTCTGGTTCTCCCCCTTTTCTGGGTTTGCCAGTCCAAACTCCCTTCTTCCAGGGCGTGACTGCAGACTACTTCTCTGCAGCCCCCAGCTGCTCTCAGCTATTAGGCAGAGCCTGTATAAAGCCCGTTCCTGTCCAGCTGAATCTCATCTGATTAATCCCTACTCCCTGGCTCCTCCTTCAGGTGCATCTGGGGAATTAATTGGCCCATCCAGCCACCTTAACCCCTCCTGGGCTTGGTGGAGGGCAACTCCCCATCTTACTGCCCAGGAAATCAGTTGTGGACCCTGTTGCTTCTTGTCTCTCTTTTCTGGAAAATATCATTGAGAAGGTGGTTGTTGACCAACTCCAACTATGGCACTCATAGGTTCTTTGGATTTCATCAACTCAGATATGACCACCCTCTGGCACAGAAAGAGTGCTTATAGTTGTTGCCGACAATCTCAGGACAATGGAGAGAGGCCAGACTCCCACAGTGGTCTGTGGTCATAGGGCAGTGATGGCAAACCTTTTTGAGCCCAAGTGCCCAAACTGCAAACCAAAACGACTTGTTTTTTTTCAAAGTGCCAACACCCCCGCTCGACTCGGGACTCCCCCCCCGGCCTCAGCAGCGCGGCTCACCCCCCCCCCCCCCGGCCTCAGCAGCGCGGCTCGCCCCCCCCCCCGGCCTTGCCTCCCCCCCTTGCCTCGCCTTGCCTCCCCCCTTGCCTTGCCTCCCCTTGCCTTGCCTCGCCTCCCCCCCTTGCCTTGCCTCGCCTCCCCCCCCTTGCCTTGCCTCGCCTCCCCCCCCTTGCCTTGCCTCGCCTCCCCCCCCTTGCCTTGCCTCGCCTCCCCCCCCTTGCCTTGCCTCGCCTCCCCCCCCTTGCCTTGCCTCGCCTCCCCCCCCTTGCCTTGCCTCGCCTCCCCCCCTTTGCCTTGCCTCGCCTCCCCCCCCTTGCCTTGCCTCCCCCTTGCCTTGCCTCCCCCCTTGCCTTGCCTCGCCTCCCCCCTTGCCTTGCCTCCCCCCTTGCCTTGCCTCGCCTCCCCCCCCGCCTTGCCTCGCCTCCCCCCCGCCTTGCCTTCCCTCCCCTTGCCTTGCCTTCCCTCCCCTTGCCTTGCCTCTCCTCTCCCCCCCCGCCTTGCCTTGCCTTCCCTCCCCTTGCCTTGCCTCCCCCCCTTGCCTTGCCTTGCCTCCCCCCCTTGCCTTGCCTCGCCTCCCCCCCCTTGCCTTGCCTCGCCTCCCCCCCCTTGCCTTGCCTCGCCTCCCCCCCCTTGCCTTGCCTCTCCCCCCCCTTGCCTTGCCTCTCCCCCCCTTGCCTTGCCTCTCCCCCCCTTGCCTTGCCTTCCCTCCCCCCCCTTGCCTTGCCTCCCCCCCCTTGCCTTGCCTCCCCTTGCCTTGCCTTGCCTCCCCTTGCCTTGCCTCCCCCCCTCGCCTCGCGCGGCGGCAGCGCCGCCGCCTCCTGCCTTGCCTTGCCTTGCCTCGCGGCGCCTCTCGCCGCCTCTCGCCTCGCCTCCTGCCTCGCCTCGCCTCCTGCCTCCTGCCTCCTGCCTCGCGCGGCGGCGGCGGCGCCTCCTGCCTCGCCTCGCCTCGCCTCGCCTCGCGCGCCTCCTGCCTTGCCTCGCGCCTCGGCCCCGCCTCCGCTCTCCTTCTTGCCTTGCCTCGCCTCCTGCCTCGGCCCCGCCTCCGCTCTCCTTCCCGGGCTCCGGCCGTCCTTTCACTTCCTCCTCCACCACCCGCTCGCCTCTTACTGACCCCGCCCCTCTGCTCCGGCGTTTTGACGGCGTGCCCACAGAGACGGCTCGGCGTGCCGGCAGCGGCACGCGTGCCACGGGTTCGCCATCACTGTCATAGGGTATTGCTGACCTGACTGCAAGACCTTTAGAGCAGATTGAATCAAACTAAAACAGTTCCACTTGTTTCTCTCAGTATTATCTCTGATACTAGTTTTGATTGAGTGCTGTTCCTTTCTGAAGGCTTTCTTTCATAGATTCCTGGATTAATCCAATCACTGTTTCTGTTCAGTGATAAACATGTTTACAGTGTATTCAGCAGCTTTTGAAAAATGTATCTTGCTTCTATTAGACTATGGACTAGGTCTATAGGCCAGCATGAAAAATATCTGTACTATCACACCTCTTTTAATTTAAAGGAATAAAACAACTCTGAATTTTTGTACTGTATTTAATTGAAGTATCTTGCAAAATCAACGTCATAGTTTCCTACTTTGCTGATTTTCAGTTTTCCTCCTTATTTATTATTACTGTAATAAGCCAGTAGATGGTACTCAAGTGCAAGAAGCCAATGGCTTAGGGCAGTGATTTTCAACTTTTTTTCTTTTGCTGCTCCCTAAAAAACTTTTAATGGAGGTGCGGACTCCTTTAGAAATCTTAGACATAGCCTGTGGACATAGCCAGTGGTTGAAAACTACTGCTCTATGGTGGTACAACCCCAGGTTGAAAGCCACGGACTTAGGGGGTCAAGAAGTCAGAAGATTCCAGGACTTTTGGGAGGAGCCAGGGAGAGGGGTGGTGCAAAGGGCACCACCTTGGCAGGAGTGTGTGGGTGCAGGACTCGAAGAAAGGAAGGAGGACTGTGTTGCCCTGGATGCAGGTGAGCGTAAACCTGGGGGAAAAGGACTTGTGATGGACACTGCTAGACTGGGACTGGTAGTAAACACTTTGAACATAGATTAACAGCTTAAATAAATAAATATCTACAGTTAACAGAGCAGTTTATTTTTTGCCTTATGGTCTAGATTACAGACATTCACTTGCCTCACTTGCAGGCTAAACCCCACAATCCGACCTCTGTCACCAATCTTTTTTACACACCATTCCATCTGGACAGAGGTGCTAGTAGATGTCCTAAGGTACCTTTTTCCTCTTTGGGATGAGCATAGACCCTGTTTGTTTATGTTCACCTGGAAGCCCCAATACAAAAACCCAATTGCACACATAGGAGTTCTGAGACCATTTATATAAAAGAATATTAGGCAAGGAAATGGGTACAGACCAATGGACCAAAATGAGATAGAGGACCGAGGGAAATTCAACAGCAACAGTGAAATATATATATTTTAAAAAGGCACAATCCAGTCTCCCGCCTCTAGAAATATCCAACTCCATCGCCCACCTAAGGCTGCTGAACCCACCAGTGGTGCACATAGAACTGAGATGCAATAGCCTAATGAGGTAGCTCCTCAGTGTCTGCTCAGGCTAGACCTCCAACCTGATGGGATAGGATACTCCTCAGCTACTCATACTTCACCTTTCCTTGGGGGGGACACACACAGATGCCTAAGTCCAAAGTGCTTACCACCAGTCCCAGTCTAGCAGTGGCCTTCACAGTCCTGTATCCTGAGCTCACCCATATCCAGGACAATACCATCCTCCTTCCCTTTCACCAAGGCCCTCTCCCCCTTGGCTCCTCCCAACTGTCCTGGGATCAGCTGGCTCCTTACCCTTCTAGATCATTGATCTTTATAGATTTGGCTTCTCACAGTTGCATGCCATCTGCTGGCTTAGTACATTATCCTGGACATTTGCTTGAAAACACAATCTTTGTTTATCAGTTCCTGATACTTACTACTGCCATTATCACATGCATTTTAAATCATCCCTCACTATAGTATCTGGAGGTCAGATTCTGTCACTCGTATGCACAGTTAGTACCTTATTCCCCAAGTAGTTCCATTGATTTGGGCTACTGTCTGAGCAATGTATGGCCTACTGTGAGCAAAGGTGACAGAACCAGGCTCTTGGTGGCATTTTTTCTCTCTCTCTCACTCTCTCCTTTTTTATTTTTTTACAGAGATCATTACAGACTTTAAGGCAAAAGGAACCTTATGATGTGTGACAAAATTTTCAAAAATGCTCAAATCCCACTTTCAGAAGTGATGCAGATCTGTAGGAGCTTTTAGGTGCGAGAGAACCACCATAAGGCTTATGCCACACTAGCAGATCAGCCAGAGCCCCTTCATTCCCTCCTCAAACTCTGTTTGCTGGATTAGAGAGTCATCTGGTACCAGATGTCTTCTCTTTGTATAGGTAATTGTAATCGAGTCACTTTTCAACTTTTTATTTAATAAGCTAATATAGTTTGAGCTTGTTTAGTCTCATGATAAAGAATATTTTCCAGACCACATAGATCATTCCTGTAATGCTGTTCAGAGGTCCCTCCAATTTTCAACTTACTTTTAAAAGTGTGGACACCAGAAGTAAGCACAACATTCCAGTAGTGATCTCACATATACCAAACACAGAGGCAAAATTACCTCCCTGATCCTCAGTATTCCTGTTTATACAGATTAAGAAATATCCACAAGTAAGGTATAGCCTTTCTTCACTGCCTAACTGTGATTAAATCATAATGCTGTTTGGAGAAGTTAATAGTAATATCGAAGTTTTGATAGTTATTTGGATTACATATAAATAACTGATTAGTTTGGAAACAACAAAGATCCTGCTCTCGTGGAAGTATTGCTAGCAATAAATAAAAAAAGAGAAATGCATATAAGGGGAGAGTGAGATACAAAAAATGTGATGCAAATTGTTGAAATAATCACAATTCTCAGCAATTTTTTAAAAAAATTCTAAGATGCTAGCTGGTCATTTTGGATTTTTTGTGGATGTGCAGTAGATTATAACTTTTAAATAACTACCATTTTCCTACAAATATAGAGTAAAGTTTAAATGTATGTCTTTCTGCAGCTTATGACAGAATTAGTTTCACTTGGAATTACAATGGTAAATAAAATTGATTACAGAATTCATAATATGCCAAGGTTTAAGGGTTGTTTTTTTCTCTTCATATAATGCAAATAGCAAACGTTTCATGTTGGTTTTCATTAATTTCAGGTGTATTCAGGTGACCTATGCCGAGCATTTTGTGAGCTCTTAAAGGACATAACTACTGAAGGTCAAGTTCAAGTGCTGAAGGTAGTGTATATTGTCATTTCTGGTTTTCCACTTAAAGTAAGTAAAAAAATCAGTAACTTATTACAAAGAACAGGCCTTTGTAACACATTTAGGTATAGCATGTAGCTCTTAGATTCACCTTAATGCTCAAGGGGACTGATAGAAGAAAACCTCTCATTGTTTAAAGTAGTAATTACTAGTGAAAGCACAGAGTGTTTGGTTTGTTTGTTCGTTTGTTCATTTTGGTTTTTTGATATTTTAATCATACAGATTTTAACATGCTCATTCCAAGGAAATTATATTAGTAAATTTAGTTATGAAGTCTTTTGTAATATAGACACTGAACAGGAAAGATTTTGGATTTTTAGAAGAAACAGTAAGTGAATTTCTGAAACCTGTGATATGTAACAGAAAAATCTGAAGAAGAGTTCTGTGTAGCTTGAAAACTTGCCTTTCACCAACAGAAACTGGACCAATAAAATATATTACCTCAACCACCTTGTCTCTCTAACAGAAAATTATCAGTCATGTAGTGGTAAAGTTATAATGCTCAAATATCCTTAAGATTTGACGAATTTTCTGTATGCTGTTATTTATGGTGAGTCTGATGCTACTTGTTGGTTAAAGTATTGATTAGAGGATAGAAATCCTAGAGAGGGAAAGTAAAACACAGCAGCAGAAAACCCAAGTGATGTTGTAAAGATCAAGATTTACATTAATAATTTTCTCTTGTGGAATGTCTTCAGAAGATTCCCATTGTAAGAAGCATACCAAGCTGTATCATCACTGGGCCATTTTAAGAGTTTAGCCATTAATAAATATCTATTCTTTAATCCAAATATGACTATACAAGGCTTCACTTCTGTAATGGGACTTCTTTTTTTGTTGATGGTTGGAAGCAATCTTGAAATAATGCTATTAAGCCACTGACCCATAAAAGCAAGAATGTCATGATGCAACATAGAACTTGCAAAGAAAGTGTGGGTCAATTAACGCAGCTCAGGGTGAGAGACAAAGGTGGGTCTAAGCTACCTTTTTATCTCCCCCAATCAGGCCCATCTTGGAGCAACATAAAGGCACCAGCTCTAGTGCTCTGGTCATGCTCCTCACATCCCTTTCCCCAGATGTTTTACGCACATACAACTTTTGTACTGATGGAGCTAAATTAAAATGGTCATGAGATTATTTTTTTTCCAGTCACTTAACTGTACAGGCAGCTTGGAGTATGGAACTTTGTGAGGAATTGGTCCAGTGAGTGAAAGGTGACCTTAAAATAATTGGATTGATTTGTTCCATAGCCTAGCAGCAATACTTTTAAACTGTAGAGACAAATTTGTGAGTGGCCAGCCATTGTATTTTAAAACTGTTGTGCTCAGGAAATCTCAGGGACCTAACTACACTTGCCTTCACTTTCATTTGGGTTTGATGAGAAAGAACTCATGAAAGATAGATAGTTGTGCTACTTATACTTAATAAATTTTTTTTAAAAAAGTCTACATTAACAGTTCACCTCACTGGAATGTTCCACATTCAAAGAAAGACCTTGGGGGTCAGCACTGTTGTATTTAATTTATGGCTAGCAGTGACATCTTAGAATCTGCAGGAAGCTAAGCACAATTGTATTTGATTATAATGACAGGTCAGATAGGAAAGGGATATTGTGTGAGGTGGACATAGGTTTAAATAGGCAAGTATTTAGTATAACATAGCCTAGAATATAATATAGAGGAAACACATCACTGTTAACTAAAAAAGAAAATGCAAAAAAAAAAAAAAAAAAAAAATTCACAAGTCCAAATACATTTTAGAAAATTGCTATTATTTAATTTTTAAACATGGTTCTGAATTTAGTTATAGTTTTAGAATATTTTGCTTTTCATTATTTGGATAAAAGTGTAAGATTAAGAAATTTTATTTAATTCTAAAATTGCTTAAAATATTTCTTAACTTAGATTATATCATAATAAATAACAAATATTTCTCGTTGACATATTGAAAGGTAATTCAGTATGTCTAATACTCCAGAAATCTTAGGGCTCTTTCCATACATCTAATGCTTTGGTCATGTGGGTAGTGAAAACTATTTTATCTTGTGGATGCTATCTTTCTGTAAATGTAACGTTAAATGTGGTATATTTTAGTTGCACTTTTTACGATACTGTAAGCCTGCAAAAATGTCACCCAGTTCAATTATTTTAACTACAGGTACAACCAAGTGAGAAATATCAGAAAAAAATGTGTGGGGGAGGTATGAGTTGATGTGTGTAGATTCTGTATCACCTTACCATGCGAAGTTCTAACGTAGTTCATAGGCACTGTATAAAAACAGAGAAAAAAGATCATCTCTGCCCCAAGGAGTTCACAATCCTAAATATAAAACAAGAGACAACAGTTGGATACAGTTGGAGGAATATAAGAGAACAATGAGACAATACTGGTCATAATAGGCAGCTGTCACAACACACCAACATCTTAATCACTGTCAAGTGTTTTGTAGGCACTGTGGCAAAGCAGAGTTTTGAGGAGGAATTGGAAGGGGAATAATGAGATAGCTTTGCAGATGGTTACAGATAGTGCTTCCCAAGTGTGTGGGGAAGCATAGTAGAAAGCACAAGGGTGCTTGTTTGAAAATTGACTAAATGGACAAAGAAGGCTGTCATCATAGGCTAACTGGAAGCAAGCTTTGACAACTCTGTAGTGAATGAGAGATAATAGGTAACCTTAAAATTGACTGTAAAGGGACTTGAAAGTGAATACACTCAGCTTCTGTTTGATGTGCTAGAGAAGGGGAAGACAGCAGAGGGATGCGACATGGTCAAAGCGACACAGTAGGAGAATGATCATTGCAGCAGCAGTCTGAATGGAGATGAGTGGGGCCAGATTGCCTTTGTTAAACCCAGAGAGAAGAGCGTTCCATTAGTCAAGATATGAGATGAGAGTTTGGACAAGATTATTAGCTAGATGGATGGTTAAGAAAGGCCATATCTTAGAGATGTTATGGAGAAAGAATTGGCAAGGTTTATACATAGCCTGGATATGAGGACCTAGAGTAATTTTGGAGTTGAAGATGATGCCCAGGTTATGGGCCTGATCGTGGTGATGTCCACACTGATCAAGAAGGGAGGTAGCAGCGAGAGTTGAGGAGGATGATTAGGAACTTTGTTTTAGCCATGTTGATTTTGAGATGATAGCTAGACATCCCCAAGGAGATATTAAAGAAGCCGAGATTTTTAGTTTGAAAAGAAGGAAACAAGTCTGGAGTAGTGGTAGATCTGTGAGTCATCAGTATAGAAATGGTAGTTGAATTGAGATTTCCCAGAGATAAAGTGTAAAGGGAGAGGAGAAGGGGACTAAGACAGAGCCCTGTGGAATCCTAGCAGAAAGTTGAAGCACAGATGAGGAGGATCCTCTGAACAACACACTGAAGAAGTGATGAGAGAGGTAGGAGTACCACCAAGAGAGGATGGAGTGATGAAAGTGGAGGGAGGACAAAATTTCAAGAGAAGCATTGTTGATGGTTTCAAAGCTGACTGACACGTCAAGGAGGATGAGGTATAATGCCAGAGCTCATAAAAGACTTGGCAAAAGCAGTTTCAATGGCATGCAAGAGTCTAGGATAGAATTAGAGAGAGGGACTCCAGACAGTGATTGTAGGTGGTGCATTCAGTGAAGACTGTTTAGAGCAGAAGGATGATCTTGTGATTTAGGTACTGGACTGAGAATTGGGAGGTTGTTGGTTAATTTCCTGGTGCTGCCACAGATTTCCTATTTGGCTTTGGGCAACTGATCTAATTTCTCAATGCCACAGTTTCCCATCTTTACAAAAGTGAATAAAACTCCCTTTCTCCCACCCCCTTTGTCTTGTTTATTTAGATTGTAAACTCTTCTAGATAAGAATTATCTCCCACTTTGCATTTGTACAGTGCCTTGCACAATCTTGGTTAGGGTATCTACTTGCTACTGTAATATAAATAGTTGTTTTGTAAATTGCATTATTGTGTTCATTGATGTTACTTTTTTTAAAAAAAAATAGGTTTTGGAAACTCCAAATAGATATTGTGAAAAACATATCTTGATAAATTCATTTCTGAGATCTAAAAATACAAGTATTGACACTTTAAATATGCCTTTTGCGGAAACTCGGAAGAAAATAGACATTCATACTGTGCAATTCAGATGTTAGAATAATTATGGTTTATTACTATCACTGTTTGAAAAAAGATGTCTTTGCTAGGAGCTTTAACTGTGTCTCTTAAGTCTTAGTTTCACTTGCATTCAGTTTTTTTAGTACAACATAATTATTCATATAGCAGAAGTCTGCAATGAACTGATTTCTCATTTTGATATACTATTTATGATTTAAAAAATTGTAATGTTTTGCCCCAAGTAAAGCCAAGTAAAACATTTTCTGTTTTGAAGTGTTCATGGTGGAACATGAAAGTTAACAAGCTCCTTTTTGGTACCAAACATTGCAGAAGCTTTGTTTTCATTCTCACTCCAGTCCCTATCTCCCTCCCCTAAAAAGCTATATGGGGAGATGATTTCCGATAGTAGAGGCCTTTTTTATCTGGCAGACAAAGGCATACTGAAATACAGTGCCTGGAAGAAGAAGTTGAGCTGTCTACAATTTCATGCATATGTACTTGTCACTTAATGTACCTAGGCTGGGGATGTGCAACCTGTGGTTTGGGGGGCACTTTTGATCCTTGAAATGCTAAATTGTGGCCCTTGAGGGTACTTCTACTCAGAAGAAAAAATGTATTTGATTATTAATTGAAAATGTATTTCCTGAGCCAGGCTCTGTGATTTTTAAAGTGAAGTACTTGAATCAACCATCTAACTGTTGAAGGTATGTCTACACTGCAATTAAAAACTCGTGGCTGACCCATGTCGGTGACTCAGGCTCACTGTGCTTGGACTAAGGGGCTGTCTAATTGCAGTGGAGATGTTAGGAACTGGGCTGCAGCCCAAGCTCTGGGACCCTCCCACCTCACAGGATCCTAGAGCCTGGGCTCCAGCCTAAACTCAAATATCTACACCACAATTCAACAGCCCTGTAGCCTGAGCTCAGCAAACCCAACTCATCTGGCGTGGTCCAGCTGGTGGTATCTAATTGCAGTGTAGACGTACCCTGGGAGGAGGTAGTTGACACTGTTTTCCCGCCTGCCTCTCTTTGCCTTCTTATAGCCCCAACAGCAATTTTGTTGGGATCCCATATCTCTTTGAACAGTTCCAGTAAGAAGTTCATTGGCCACCCTCCATCAATGTTGGGATTTGAGAGCCATAGGAGGAACAGATGGCAGCCCAGATGGTTTTTAAATGGCTTTCCTTACTCACGGTACCCTGGGGTAGGGGGAAAAGGGGAGATGCTGACAGTCATACCTCAGTTACGGTTCCTAGGTGGCTCGTGGCTCCAGCACCAATTGATTATGATCCCCAAGAAATCATATGCCACTTGAATATAGCTAGAAGAATGAAAGATTTGATGATGGAAGGGCAAGATTCTCTCCTCCACTCCATCCTGCTAAGGTGGAAGAAAGAGAGTGTAATCTGTGCAACTGATCATTCTCGCACCACAAGGAGGCCTCCAGCAGATGCAGACCTGGAATATTAATCTCTGTGCATTGGGTGTGGGGCAGTCTTGGCTAGATTGAGCTGCACTTTGGGTATCCTCTCTGCTACATGAACCTTTGGGGGCCCATTGGCACAAGTTAGAGCAGCTTCTAGAACTGCTCTAAACTGGATTGGGGCTGATCAGAAAGTAGTAATTGGCTTTGATGGCCATCTCTACACCCTCTTTGAGTCCTGAGCTGATCACAGCCACAGCAGGGAATCTGGCTCAAGATACTTAAAGGATAGACATTGCTCAAAGCTATACTATTTTGAGCTGCTACTCTAAAAGTTATGCTTAGAGTAGTAGAAAGAGGCTTAGTTACTCCATCTATAAAAGAAAAGGGGTTGGCATTCCTCACTACAATTTTTCAATGGGAGCTGTGGATTCTTCACGTTATTGTTCCTATGAGTGCTCTACCATTGGATATGTACATTCCCATGTGCTCTTGATCAGTCTTAAATTAGTAGTGTCTGCAGGTCCGCACCTGTTCATTATACAATGTTGTGCTCCTGGGCAAGAGCGTATAGGGAGAGCTGAACCCACCACCATTTCAGTTTCTTCTCAACTGCTTTTGGCTCCAGATCCACTTTGCATTTTCCTTTTCCAGACCCGAAGAAGACTTCTGTGTGGCTCGAAAGCTTCTCTCTCTTTCCAGCAGAAGTTGGCCCAGTAAAGGATAAAACCTCACCCACCTTGTCTCTCTGACCTTCAGCCCTCCCCAGCCCTGGCTTCAGAAAGTCAACCAGCAAATCCTTTTTAGTGCTCTTGCTTCCAGTCTTTTCTCAGGAGCCATCTACAGCTCCTATCTAAAACTCTCCACAGTCCTCTGATCTCTGACAGCTCTCACTTGCCCTCTTCCTGACTAACTGAGTCTGTGTTGTAAGGAAACCCTTACTCACTAAGGCCTTGTCTACATTACAGGGAAAATTTTATTGATGTTACGCAATTTGACTTACGTGAACAGCATAACTCAAATCAACATAGCCTATATCTACTTATCGTGGGGTCCACACTATGCGATGTCTACAGGAGATGCTCTCCCGTTGACTCCCCCCTACGCTTCTCAATCAGGGAGAGTACAGGAGTCAATGGGAGAACTACCTGTGGTCAATTTTGCTGGTCTTCACTAGAACCTCTAAATCGACCGCCAATGCATCGATCGGCCGGTAACTGTAGACAAGCACTTAGACTCTTCCTTTCCCGGATTCTCCTTGATCCTATATAGCCCTAGGAGCTGCCCTTTCCTCTTAATATACCACATTGGGAGCACCTGTTCTTGCACAGAGGAACTGGATCTGCCTTATTGACAGGGTTCATCCCATGTGATGGGGGTTATACTCAATAAATTGTCACAGATTGCTAGATAGCTAATATTTTACTTAGCTGTGAAACCTACTTTCCTGTGCTTCCCTCCCACCAAACACTTTACTTTAGTCTTCAAAATTGATTATACGTGGTATTTTTTTCTCTGGTCCAAATGCAAATCAGTTAGAAACAACAAAACGCCACAGATCAGATATATATATAAGTTTATCTGTACAGTTCAGTTTAGCAGAATATTTATGAATGTAGTTCATATCATTTTAAGGTTTGTACACTTCTGAAGAGTATTGTAAATGTCTATTTTTTATAGTTTAAAAAATAGCTCACATTCTATATCACCCAGACTAATAGACATTGATGTGCATAAATCATGGAGTTTCCATTGTAATTTTTCAGTGTAGTTCTTTGCTTGTTTTTATGTTTTGTTTGTTTTTGTTTTTTTAGGTTGTGGAAAATGTCCTAAAAGTAAACCCAGCATTGGGGCCTCAAATGTTTCAATCCCTTTTGCCATCTGTGTTTAGGGGGATTATAGATGGGGAGGTAAGAATTATTTTCCTAAAACTACTTTATTTTTTTTTCATGGTGAATGTATTTGCTTTCAACATATTTTCCATAAGTTAGTACCCAGATACCAATATTAAATAAGTAATAGATTTAATTTTAAAAAGCAACTACTGGAAAATGAAATCTGACTGGAATATTTCATCTGATTTCACAGGTTTATTTCTTACTTTTCCAAATGAACATATGCACCACTATGCTTTTTCACCTCTGCCCTTATGAATTCAGTGTTACAGATTCAAATATTTTATTTGGGGTAGTTTTTATTACATTTTATGAAGAGTGTAGTATATTAACATAATAGAAGAAATTCAAGTCATCAAGTACATCCCCCTGGGAGTCGTGTATAATAAAGAATAGATGAATGATCAAATTTAATTACCGATATTAAATTGATTTTATCCTTGATATTTGTAGATCTACTCTCTTCTATAGAAAATGCAGGATTTATAGAAAATGCATATTTTAGAAAAGTTCTTAAGGCATTTGTTTCTCATTACTAGAGCTGCCTTATAATGTCTGCTGATCCCTGCTGCTCTTGGCAAGTCTCATCAGAACCCAACCAGCTCATACTGTGGGTCTAAGTATTAGGCACCTCAGCCTTAAGATCAGGTCACAGCTAAACTTTTTCACCATAACCCCCATGCCCACTCCACAGGAGTCTGCACTTTCCCAGCTGTTCAGCCATTTTGAAAAAAAGGTAAAATCTAGTCTTGCATAAATACATTTAAATCTCAAAACTTTAAATCAGTGAAACATTATTTAAACTTGGCTCACTTCTGAGATCTCAGTGAGATCTATAAAACAAGCCTGAAATGTGTTACATGCAGGCAGACTTTTGTTCTTGTGCAGAGCCTCAGGAAAGTCATTGGAGTTCTGTATAGTTTACTCCTGAGGATATTCTGTGCCAAAAAAATAAAAATTCCATGCATATTATTTTAAAATTCTGCAAATTTTAGTTATCAAATAAATGTGGAGACTCCAGCATGGCACTGGGGAGCATGGGCCACTGGCTGCACAGAAGTGGAAGATCACTGCAGCTCCCACCCAGAACACAGATTCAGCAGTGAAGCTGCACCCAACCCTGGCACAGCACAATGACAGAGCCTGCCCCAGAAACACCGTAGGGCCCTGACCCTCCATGACAGGTTCACCAGGGTTGGGCAGGCAGGCTTAGCAAGGCAGGATCCAAGTGTGGAGAGGCTTAGTGTGGGGGATCCAGGTGTGGGTTCCGAGGGTTCTGTGTGGAGCAGTCTGGGCACAGGCAGCTCAGTGAGAGATGCGTGGCAGGGGGGAGGGACTGGATGCACAGGGGCTTGTTATGGGGTTCTGGATGCAGTGGTAATGGAACTCTGAAGGGGGGGTCCAGGTGAAGATGGTTGGGGTTCAGCGGGGGGCAGGGGTCTGGGTGTGGGAGGGATAGAGCTCGGCAGGGGGGTCTGGGTGTGGAGGGCTCAATCGGGGAGGTTCAGATGCTGGGGGAGTGAGGTTCAATGGAGTGGGGATCCAGGTGTGGTGGGTTGGGGCTCGATAGGGTGGGGATCCGGGTGCAGGTGACTCATCAGGGTGGTCCAGATGTAGGAGGAATGGTGCTTGTTGGTGGGTTCTGGAGGTGGGGGGGGGGCATGTAAGACTCGGTGGGAGGGTCTGGGTATGAAGGAGTCTGGCTGCATGGAGGTTGGGAGAATGGGAGGAGCAGTTCCCTATACAGTGACCCCTCTCCCTGCAGCAGAGGAGCAATGACTGCAGGAAGCGCAGGGAGGGGAATTTGCGGAGCTTTCTAGAGGCGGAGGAGGGGTGGGTCTGACATGGCCCCAGATGCCGTTCAGGGAAAGAGGAAGTCCCATCCTCCCCAGCCCAGCTGGAACTAGCAGCTGAGCAATGGTGCAGGGTGGCAGCCACCAGTTTAGTCTTTCCCAGTCACACCCTCTACCCCACAGTGATTTACATTTATGCCAGCTGCCCTGGGCACCTGAAACATACTGCTTGGGAGGGTCACATGACCACGCTTGCGCCTTCTTTGCTTCCCCATCAGAAAGTCATTTTTCTGCGGGGAAGCAAAGAAATCTACAGGGAACATAAATTCTGCGCATACACACAAGTATAGTTGCAGGGAGCCTTACAATTAATTGCAGGATTGGGACTTCAAAGTATTAGCAAATTTTTGATTGGTTAAACCATTGAAATTGTGTGTGCCTAATTTCTGATCATACTATGAGGAAACGTGTGTGTCAGTTTAACCCAGAACCAAAAATAAATGACTTCTTTGATTTTGCTCAAACTGTAAAAAAGAAAAAAGTTTAGGCTGATACTAAGCAGGGAAAATTTCAGCCAAAATGAATTTGTTTCAGAATATGTGGCTGATGTTGAAAACAGGTTAAAAAGAATGACAGTTTATATGTAATCATAACATCACCCAAGACATGGTGTGTATTGTAAACCATTATACAACACTGTGTTAATTGAGTTTATACAGCACCTTATGAACAATAAGGTTCTCCAAAATAATTAGAAGTGTTTTGAGTTTTTTGTTAGCAACCAATTTAATTCAAATTAAAAAAGATGCATAGGTAAGCAACTAAAACAAATAAATGGCATAGATAAAATGTGGTCGTCTGGGAAGTTATAACATCTTTAATATCACTTGTTTGGGAAGAGTTCTAATATCACCTTTGACTAAGGAGCAACCCTTTGTTTTAAGTGAACATTTTAAAGTACCTCTCAGGTTTCAATTTTAGTGAACGTAAGAACATAATAAGAACATAAAATTAGCCATACTGGGTCAGACCAATGGCCCATCTAGCCCAGTATCCTATCTCTGATGGTTACCAGTGCTAGATGCATCAGAGGGAATGAGCACAACACGGCAATTTTCAGTGATCTAGCCTCAATCGTCCAGTCCCAGCTTCTGGGAATCAGAGATTTAGGGACACTCAGTGCATGGGGTTGTGTCCTTGACCATTTTGGATAAAAGCCATTGATGAACCTATCCTCCGTGAACTTTTCTAATTCTTTTTTGTACCCAGTTACATTTTTGGCCTTCACAATGTCCCATGGAAATGAGTTCCACAGGTTGACTGTGCATTGTATGGAAAAAATACTTCCTTTAGTTTGTGTTAAACCTTCTGCCTATTAATTTCATTGAGTGACCCTTTGTTCTTCTGTTATGTAAAGGAGTAAATAACACTTCCCTATTCATTTAATAAGGAATGTCAGTAGTTTAAAACCTACATTTACTGTAAACACTTGATTCCATTTTGTTACTGTAAAATGTACCTATATATTTATATATTATAAGTAATTAAGATATTTAGAATCTTGAATTAAGAGAATGTGTTTAAAGAAACATGTGCTAAATAAATTAATACTATGTCTTTATTTTAAATCTTTGTGCACTGAAATTTATCTTGTCGGTTTATTTAAACTTTGGCAGACTGAGAACAACTATAGATAGAGTTCTCTTGTTTCAGGGGATTACTTCATCCCCTTCTGTTACATGACCTAAGGTTTTCATTTCATCATTTCTCTTTTTCTCTGTGGTTTTTAAGTGTACCTGATAAATCCCATTATTTTCTCACATTGAATAAAAAGTAAGTGATATCGTAAGGTGGTAAAATAACATATTTCAGCACTTTCTTTGTCATCTGTTATTTCACCGATTTGTGTATTTGCACTCTGCTATTCCTTAACTGTTCCCATGAGGAAGTGTCACCACTGAGAATTACGGTGATGAGTTGCTGTTGCCAGACCAACAGCACTTTTATAAAGCTAACAAAAGATCTGGTAAATTGGGAAAGGAACCAAACTGCTACTGACAATTTGTTGAGTCTCCTGTGCCAGGGACAAATGAACTAGATAAGGAAGGAAAAGGAGACTGAGTTAAGCTGCTACTGATGTTCTGCATAGCTGAGTGACCTGAAGTATCACTGAATAAAGATGCTAACTGAGATAGGAGAGAAATTTGTTACTTTGCTTTTGTTTTGTGCTAAGAATTCCATGTTCTCCCTTTCAGTGGTGCTGTTGTACACTGAGTGGGTTAAACACTTACTAGCTAAGGTTTTATTTTAAGTTTTGAAAGCCTCTCAAAGTTCAAGAAAAATGGCTATTCTGCATTCCTTAAAATGGGGCGGTGTCATTCTTAAATACATAATAATGGTTAAGAGGCAAATTTTATTTCAGTCGATAGCCTGAATAAATGAGTTGTGCAGCCTAAGTGAAGGAATTGGGGAAGGGGTCTCTTATGTAGCCTTTGTGGTTTTTGAAATCCCTTGCTGTCCAATCTACTTCTCCCATGTGCTAGAGGAGTTCAGGGAATCACCACAGAGCACAACATGGCATTCAAGAAGTATAGAATACTTGAATGGTGGCTTAGTATCTTCCTATCTTGCTGCACAAAAATTCCACTAATTCTGAATGTTCCTACAACCATCTTAATTCTGTACCTTGTCACATATGCATTTTTCTCTTGCGATATGTCTACACTTGGAGCTTGCGGGTGTGATTCCCAGGTTGAGGAGACATACTTACGCTACCTCTCATCAAGCTAATGCACTAAAAGCAGAATGGAGTTGACAGTTAAGAGATCGTCTGAGATCCTAGGCACGTACTAGGGGTGGCTAACCCATCCCGTTGCTTGTGCTCCCATGGCTACACTCTATATTTAGTCTTCTAGCTTGATGAGAGCTAGCACGAGTATGTCTCCTTGAGCTGGGAATCACACTCCCAACTTGAAGTGTAGACATACCCTCAGTGATACCTGTGTAACTCTTTGCCTTCAATACAGATACAAAGGTGTGATTGATTGTAGCATGCTAAACAACCGTTGATGCACAAGAAAGAACAAAATACAGCTTACTCTTTGAGTGATGTTGGCTCCTGCTATGCTAAAAGGAATAAAAAGCAGTAAAAACTTAATTTTGTTAGTCAGTACATATAATTCTGAATTGCCATAGGGTACAGATAGGTTGAGTAAAAAAGGTTTTACAGTCAGTTTTTAGAGTCTAACTATACTTTCAGAAGTCAGTATTGGCAACCTGATAGCAGAGATATTTTCAAGTATTATTTATTCTTCTTTGAGATGTGATGTATGTATTCTGCTCTTGGGTGTTTGACCATTGGAGACTGGAATTGTTTTGATCACCAGTTACCATTGGCTCACATTCTATCTGCCCTCATGCTTCCTATTCTCAGGACATAAAGAGGTGGGTCAATCAATCTTAGTTTCTTCTAATGCAGTGAAAGCAATGTCTTTACTCTAGCTAATTCTATTTCCATCGTTTATTTATGGTAAATTTTGACCATAGTTAGTATTCTACTAGTTTTTATTTTAGGATAGTTTATTGTAGGTTACATTTCATTTGAACAACTTTTCTCTCTATATGTAGCTCTTTGCTACGTGGTACTGGGTATTCAGTCTTTATGGTTGAACAAAAATTCCCTGGCTTCAAATACTGTCACCCACGTGACACAGCCATCGCACCTAATGATGGAGTCAGGTTTGTTATGATGGCCATTGGGAACAGAGAGTTATGTTCTCATCCTGATATCCACTTCCCTGATCTATCAATTTGCATATGTTCCATACTCCTTATCACACCTGGGGCTTGGGATATTGGAGCTAGTGGTTGGAGCCGAAGTCAGAATCAGGAGTTGAGCGAAGAGTCCGAACTGAATTGGAGTCGAGAATCAAGCCCAAGAGCAGGAGGGCAGGGACTAGGACAAGGGGTGGGGGGATAGCTCAGTGGTTTGAGCATTGGCCTGCTAAACCCAGGGTTGTGAGTTCAATCCTCGAGGGGGCCATTTAGGGATCTGGGGCAAAAAATCTGTCAGGGGACAGTACTCAATCCTGCTAGTGTAGGCAGGCGGATCCTGCTAGTGTAGGCAGGGGACTGGACTCGATGACCTTCAAGGTCTTTCCAGTTCTAGGAGATTGGTATATCTCCATTTATTTATTTTATTTTATTTTAAGGCTGGGAAGCAGAGCTCAGGAGTCAGGTGCAAAGGCAGGGTTCAATAGAGCAGCCAGTCAGGGATTCACCCAGTTGCATGGATAACTTTCTGTGTCTTCTTCTAGCTTAAATAACACTGCTGGACCAATCAGTGCAGTCGGGACGCTGATGAGCAGTGCATCTGATGGGGCTAGGCTCCCATTAGCTACCCAGTCCATCAGTTGCGAACAAGATGGATGGTGGCTAGGATGCAAAGGTTGCCTGGGGATCCACAGACCTGGTTTCAATTCCTGTAGAGCTTCACACTCCTGATTATACTGGACTTCTCAGGGCCCTCAATTTTGAGAAGACTGGTTTCATGAAAATATTCTAGACCAGCAGTGTCCAGTACGTTCGCCACTAGCCACATGTGGCAAACAGGCTACTGAATTGTGGTTAATGCATGAGCAATGTGTGGGTCTGTGAATCCACCATTTCTGCACTATATTTTATAAAATCAAAGTAAAATCTGGAGGCTGCGTTAAGATGCGCAGTCAATATGAGTTATATATCAGATTTCAGGGTTATGTAGTAGTATGTAGTATGTTTGTAGTATGTTTTTTAATCCTTTTTTATAATGTGGCGAATAAGAAAAATTCAAAACCACAAATGTGGCTAGCATCAAATTTCTATTGGATATCGCTGTTCTAGACTACAGTCCCCTTCTCCAGTCAGGCCATCTACATCTTGTTCAGAACAGCAGCCTCATGTTTCTCCAGGTGAACAGCAAATCCAAACTTCTCAAGAAGAGCAGTTTCATCAGACTGATCTCCTCCAGCTCCACTTTTATCTTCTTTCCGTGCCAAAATTGCAACCCCATCTTCTTCAACACCACCTGAGGACTCTCAGACATTTCAGACGCTTCTGAAGAGATTGGCTGAAACAATAGAGAGCTCCAAAACATCTAGACATATTACACACTGCACTTCTAGAAGAGCTGACAATGCCAATTAGTAAGGACCTGCTGGAATTGGCTCAGCTTTTGTGGCAAACACCATCACAATTCCTTCTTCTTCAAAAGAGATCAATAGAAGACATCAGGTACTATCATCAAGGTTTGAATTATTCAATACTGACCCCATTCCAGGCTCTCTTGTGATTGTAGCAGGTCAGGAACATAGTGAACAGCTAAGCTCCAAGTCACTGCCAAAGGAAAAGGAGCCCAAACACTTGCTGAGAAGGAAGAGCTTTGCCTCTGCTAGTCGTCAAATGAGAATCTCAAATGATCAAGCTATCCTTTCTAAAGGCAAGTATCTCTGCCGGTATAGGATCACCAGGTTCCTTGACAAGATACCCAGGAGTCCAGATCAGAACTGCAATCTCTGATTAATGAACAACTATCTCCAAAACCTCATTACAAGCCACAGTGGATGTATCAAATTCTGCTGTGTATTTTATGATGATTGCTGAAACAATGAGGCAAGTGTCTTGGTTCCAGTCTTTGGGTATCCCACGTGAAGTTAAGAGCACTACTGAGGATTTACCATTCTAGAGCTGAGTGCTACTTAGCTTTAAAACAGATGACATCTTATAACTCTGTAAGATCTCCTGTGAAAATTTAAGATCATTTGGAAGAATACAGCCAGTTGGGGGGGGGGGGGGGGGAGTCCGGTAGTCTCAGATGATGATGAGTCCATTACAAACCTTGTATCACAAGTCTTTTGGCTTGCTAGTAAGCAACAGTGTTTTGACCAGAGGTGTCCATCTGCTTCAACTACGTCTATCAACAGGCAGCAAGTTTGGTCATGTCGAGAACTCAGAACTGATTGTTATGCATCTTTTTCTCTTATTTACCCCTTTTGGAAACCATCTATTATATTTTTGAGAAATCTGGAATAATATTTCATCCGACAAATAGGGCAAAGATGAGGTTCCTCATCGATTCAGGGGAAGAGGTTTTTACTCTTGTTTAGTCCATAGCCACTAGGGTGTTAACAAACGTGTCTGGTGGTCATTGAAGTGTTTCTATGAAAGCAGACCATTGGATCTTACCTCAGTGATCAGCTGATACATGTTTCCTCCCCTCAGCAGGTCTTGGAAAATATTCATTGCATTCTTCAGGCATTGACCATTCTGGACAAAGTGTATACAAGGAAAAGTATGTGCTGATTCCATTTAAAAAATAGAATTTATGGGTGCTCTTCTGGCCCCCATGGCATCAGCTTATATACCTCAGTCCAAATTCAAGAAGATCGTGCAAATCATAATTCAGTTACAGAACACATGACACAAAACTATAAGATACAGTTAAGAATTCTGTATCACATGGCATTGTGCATATTCGTTACTCCCCGTGGCAGACTTTGCCTTCATTTGCAAGCATGGCTGAAATCTGTCTACATTCAATCAAGTTACCATATAAACATGCTAGTGCAGATCCCTCAGTATGTCGTCTTTTTGCTTCAGTGGTGGAAAAATCCAGTTCATGTATGCAAGGATCTTCTCTGAACACCTACTTCCAATGTTAATTCTGTTACCAGATGAACCCAAACAAGGCTGAGGAGCTCACCTGGAGCATCATCAGACCCAAGCACTGTGGACAAAGGATGAATCTCTTCTACATATAAACATTTTACAGCTCAGGACGATTCTTCTTGCCTGTCTAGTATTTTGTCTCTAACCCATGGCAAGTCTATACAGTTAAATGACAAAAACCACCACTGCTATTTTTATGTAGGCTGGCAGGAAGGAGCAAGGCTATCTCCCCTATGCCAAGAAGTAATCTAGCTTTGTGAGTGGTGCATCAAACATGGAATTTTTATCAAAGTTATCCCTCTCCCAGAACTGATGAACAGATTGTCTGAGTAGGAACTTTTCTTCTGACCATGAATGGTCCATAAATATCTGTTCTTCAGCAGATTTTTTCAGAAAGGGGGTCACCCAGTTATAGCTCTACTAGCGAAAATACCCGGGGTTGCTCGGGTCCGTCGGAGGTGGGGAGGGGGCAGAGAGCTGAGCAAGTGCGGGGTCCGTTGGAGGGGGGAGGGGGAAGAGAGCAAACCTGACACCCCCACCTCACTTACCCCTCAACCAACCCCGACTCACATTTTCACCCTCCCACCCAAACCCAACACCCCCACGTCACCCCCCTACCAACCCCAACATCCCCTCACCAACACCCACACCTCACCCCACGTAGACCACACCTGACACACCCACCTCACTTTCCCCCCCAACCAAACCCGACACCTCTACCTACCGCCACAAACAAACCCGACACCCACACCTCACTTACCCCTCAACCAACCCTGACCCCCGGCCTCACCCCCCCCAACCAAACCCAACACCCCCACCTTGCCCCCCCCACCAAACCCAACACCCCCTGACCAACCCCAACACCCACACCTCACACCTCACCCACCCCGACACCTTCCCACCCCCCCAGACCAAACCCAACACCCCCGGCTCACTTACCCCCCCGACCAAACCCAACACCCCCGGCTCACTTACCCCCCCGACCAAACCCAACACCCCCGGCTCACTTACCCCCCCGACCAAACCCAACACCCCCGGCTCACTTACCCCCCCGACCAAACCCGACACCCCCACCTCACCCTCCGACCAAACCCGACACCCCTACCTCACCCTCCGACCAAACCCAACTCGGGTCCGTTGGAGGGGGGAGGGGGAAGAGAGCAAACCTGACACCCCCACCTCACTTACCCCTCAACCAACCCTGACCCCCGGCCTCACCCCCCCCAACCAAAACCAACACCCCCACCTTGCCCCCCCCACCAAACCCAACACCCCCTGACCAACCCCAACACCCACACCTCACACCTCACCCACCCCAACACCTTCCCACCCCCCCAGACCAAACCCAACACCCCCGGCTCACTTACCCCCCCGACCAAACCCAACACCCACACCTCACCCCCCCGACCAAACCCAACACCCACACCTCACCCCCCGACCAAACCCGACACCCCTACCTCACCCTCCGACCAAACCCAACTCGGGTCCGTTGGAGGTGGGGAGGGGGCAGAGAGCTGAGCGAGTGCGGGGTCCATTGGAGGGGGGAGGGGGCAGAGAGCTGAGCGAATGCAGGGTCCATTGGAGGGTGTATTATGACATCATAATTATGTCACAGAGAACAGCAGCTGCCCAGCTGATGTGAATGGGCTTTAAAGAATTTCACCCCTGGGGGGCGTCAGAGGTGAGATTTGAAAAATTTTCGACTCTTACCTTGACTAGGACCCTAAGACCTCTAACTGTACCAAATTTCAAGTCTCTAGCTCAAACGGTGTGGAAGGAGTAAGTGCACATACATACACACATACACGCACACATACACCATTTGACTTCTATATATATAGATTTGCAATGGCATTGATTGTCTGCCTCTTGAGCAAAAGCTGTTCACTGAAAAAAACTGAATGCGGCTATTAAAGATATTTTCTGTCTCATGATTACAATAAATTCACTTGCTCATATCTAAAAAATCTCAGATATCATTGTGGGGGTATCTGCTTTTTCATTTTTCAAGTACAAAATATTGTAAATTATTTGTTTATAACTTACTAGATGCAAAAGTTAATACCAGAAATACCATTGATATCTCCTGAATTTAACAATGTTAATTGATGATACAAATATTATCTTACAACAATCCTCTAAGCTTCTGAATACTAAGGCCATTATTGTAACTAGCTAAAACTTATCTTAAAAATATAAACTGAATTTTGGGAGACTAGCAAATTAGCCACTGTATAGACTTGCCAAAAGGTATCAAAGAGAACTGTAACAATATTTTAAGAGATATTAAACAGTTCTAGATATAAATGATAAATATTAATTTTACAAAAATACATTCCAAATTTTTCTTTGCTAACAGAATGTCATGTTACCAGTACAATACATGCTTCATGGTGTAAGATGTAATTAGTCTAAACTATACAGTACCTTGAAAGTTAACATCTGACAGCATTTACTACTCAGTGATATGTAATCTAACATTACAATAGTTGTCCAGATTGGTAGAAGAGAAGCTACCTTTGTGGTAACAGTAGGTCAATACTGTATCTCTGATTGCTTCTGTGGTACACCTCAATAATTCCTGATTTGGTAAAAATAGGTAAGGCATTAAGAAAGAGAATGCATGAAACATTCTCTCTATATCCCAAATACTGTTTTGGTATTTCTGCAGTATAGTATGTATTTTATCTACATTAAAATACAAATCTTTTGTTTTCCTTTCTTTTGTTTCAGAGGTATCCAGTGGTGATGTCTACTTACTTGGGAGTCATAGGTAGAGTTCTGCTACAAAATGCAAGTTTTTTTTCACTGCTTCTGAGCCAGATGGCATGTGAGTGTGGTCAAGAGGTAAGAGGATTTGTCTTGGCATTTCAAATGAACTGTTTATGAAAGGCTTGATCCTATGAACACCAAGTGCTATTATTCACAAGAGTAAGTTACTCTCATGCTTTTTTGGTTGACATACCCCAAATGTGCAAGTGGAAATAAAAGGTCATTCTGTTTTCATCTTCTATTTCCTCCCACTCTCCAAGAAAGCTTGTTTTAAAACATTTTGAAATGTCTGTGAAATATTTTACTGTTGTGAATTCCAAGGACTGCCCACAACCCTGTGTAGACCACTAGACAAGGCAACCATGAGGCCTGGGCATTTCTGATAACTCATCCCTTTTAAGAGAAGTCAGGCTGATGTCTAATTTGCAGCGAAGGGTGTGCCGGGTTCCCCTTGGTGAAACCTGGAACTGTAATGCTGCTGGGCCCTTTGGTTTACCAACCTGCACAACCTCTCACACTGTGGTGTTATAACAAGCTGCAAGCTTTTCCCAGGTACTCCACTTCCACAGACATTCACAGGCAGGGAGTTACTGCTCACGAACTGTGAACAGCTGAGGTTCTAGCCCAGGGTTTCTCAAACTCCCCGGAGGGTCGCAAGCTCCTGCCACCGCAACTCGTGGCGGGAACTGGGGGCCGTGGCGCAGCCGGCAGCCCGCCCGCTGCGGGGACTGGAGGGGTCGCGCTGCACCGACGGAGCTGGAAAAGGGGTCGCGGTCTCAAGAAGTTTGAGAACCGCTGTTCTAGCCAAATCCCCACAGCTCCCCTGCCTAGGACCCCAGAGCTGTACCGTCCTGCCCTGATCAGAAGCCTGACCAGTGTAAATTTTATAACCCTCTGTGTTTTTTCACCCCCCTGACTGAGAAAGTTGCAGCGCTATAAAGTGCCAGCCTAGACAAGTACTAAGTCACTGTGAATGATCAGTAATTGACTACTAAAGTTTGCCCACCCTTGCTCTAAAGGCTGTTTCTTTCACCAACAGAAATTCGTCCAATAAAATATATTACCTCACCCACCTCATCTTGAATTATATTAGAGGAATTGGACCAATTCCAGTTACTATTTGGTTACATTCTGGTATATTCCTGTGCTGCATACCAGTTAACTGGTCCTGGGCATGTCAAGACTTCTAAAATGAATTAAGAAATCCCTTATTACCATAACCTGTTGGGCAAAACCAACTGGGCAGATGAGGGCTTTCGGTTCCCATCCCAAGAGTAATCTATCGAAACATTATTATTATGAGCTATTGGGTAGTACAAACCAGCCTACCTGCAGGATTTCCTTTTCCTGACACAATCTCAGAGATTATAAACAGGGAGGATTTGGAGTAGTGTGTTCTGGAATGATTGGGGGACGAAAGAAAGATAACCCAACAATAAACCTGTATTGGGTGCAGGGAAAGCAATCTCTTCCCCTTTTATCTCTTTCTCTCTCACACACTCTTGCCTTTTTAACCCCTAGCAAAGGAGGGCTTGTAACAAAGGTGGGGGTGGGGGAGGAGGAAGAGGGTATTAGGTCGCATGACCGGAAAATGTCCCAGAATATAGAAATAGGCTTTTCTTTTCTTTCTTTTTTTTTGGTGCAGAAAAGGCATACAAAGAAATTCCCGTTCCACCTGCCCTCGATTTGTGTAAAATCTCATAAATATGGCGAGAAATACACTCATGTAATATCCAGAAATATTTTCTCAAAAATAAAAACTATATTAAAATGGAGTTAAAATTGAGATTGAAATATTAGTAATTTACAGCTTAAAAATATTATAAGCATGTTGTATTTATCCCTAAAACAAACTTTACAAATCCAGGAAATTTAGAGTCGAGTTAAACATAAATCCAGGCATGCTGACATATGGAAATGCACAGTACAGTAACCCCAGAACTACCTTGGGTGAAATCCTGACTCCATTGAAGTCAATGGCAAAATTTCTATTTTTCACCACTTGCTCTTTCACCACTTGCTCTTTCACCACTTGCTCTTTCACCACTTGCTCTTTGCCACACGTGCTCTTTGCCACATGTGCATTTCACAGAGAGAAACGTCACCAGATCCCTTTGCAGATCTTACAGAAGCACAGAGGGTAGATGAGCGAATGGTTTACTTCAACCCGGCGCTGCCCTTTGTGGGTAGACCCTGCCAGCAAATCAACCAAATACCCATTGAATGTTTTGAAATTCTGGGAATTCATCAATGGAAGCCCTCCTGACAAAGGACGGTTGCCATGGGCCAGCAATCACCATGGAGGTCCCGTAGCCTCTGCTCAGCACAGTTCAGCACACTTGATAACAATGCATCAGTGATAGGAATAAGGAAAGAAATAATTTACCTGGTATTAAATGATGTTTTATATCATTATTTGCTGAATGCATTTGCTGATTGAAAAAGCTTTTTAAAAGATACAATTTAAACCATAGTTTGCATGTTAAGGCAGTATGAAATTGAGCATTCATCTCATTATTTTAAACCAAGGAAAGCCAAGTCAATTAAGTTTACCTCACTTTCATTTATATAAGAAAATATTTGGCTTTCAAATGTGACACATGAAAGCATTCATTTAATTTTAAACATTCATCTCACATTAATACAAAAATAAATATTCCAAGGACCATGTTATTTGTAGCTCTTTTCCTGGTTGTTTCAAAATGAAATGATTATAGTGTGTGCCTAGTAGTGCTCAATATAATGAAAGCTGCAGAAATTTTCAATTATAACTGTTTTCTGAAACTTCATCTTTTCCCAAGATTAGTTTCTGCTTGATGATCGGTTTTTTTGTTTGTTCAGGTTTTTTTCTTTTTGCAAAGTTTATGAGCAAAAGTGAGGGTTGTAATGTTGGCAATTGTGTTTAACTTAGAAGTAGGTTGGGCTCTCTCATTCCTGCAAATAACCTTCATCAATTTTCCTAAAAAAAAAAAAAAAAAAAAAAACTTTTGAAAAGGTTTTGTTTTGTAAAGCATTTTGCAACTCAAGTAAAAATCAATGTATTTTAAAAGGGGAATCCCCTGTATAGACATGATGGCCTTGAAAGGGTCGAAAACAAATAACATAGCAAATACATAGTATGTGTTAGAACATCACAAAGAAGAATGCAATGCTGGTAAAAATGGGTGTTACAGATATGTTGGCAGCAGAAGTATAAACACAGTAAGTAACTGGAAACAAAGAGGTAGAGGGACCTCTGTTTTACTCTGTTCTTTTTCTTTTTTACTTTACATTTATTTTTTGGTTTTCCATCTACTGTCCCCGCTGCCCCCCTTTGTATTTTCTTTCTCTTTCTTTTTCCTGTTTCTTTTAGAATTTTCTAATTGTTTTTATGACTTTTTAAGACATGTTGTCAGAGGATCTCTTCTCAAGCCCTTCCTGCAGTGAAACTGATCTGCTCAGCAATATCTGAAGATACACCATCAGATGGCTTTTTCACATTTATACTATTGGTGAACTTAAACTAGAGCACGCAGAAGAAGGAAGTTGATCGGCCAAAGGCTGAAGTTAGTTTTGCCAGCCCAAACTAAACTTAATACCTCACAGTTTTGGTCCAGCTTCATAGTTTAGCAAAATGCATTCTCCTACCCAAACCTATTTGAGTGATTTGTTGTCAATCTCTTCTGCCCTGTGTCGGAAATAATTACGACTGCATCATCATATCTAATTCCAATTGAAGCCATCTTTGGAATTCTTTGTACAGTAACTACCGGTAATCATACACTAATATGTGAATATACTGCTCTGAGAGTTGATATCTGAGACGCACACTCCTCTCTTTCTCTTGTTTTCTTTTATGAGGATTTAGCCATAGTATCTTATGTATTAAGCTCCTCCAGCCTAAACTTTTAACTCACTTTTAGGGCATGACAGTAAGATCAACACAAACATCAGTTTGTGCAGCATGCAGTAGGATGCCTCCTAAATAAGGAAGAAATACTTAGATGCACCAATGCTCTGCATGTTTTTATGGCTCCTTTTGTGCCTCTGGAACCAATATAAGGCCCTGATCGTTTGAGGGCCCAGCTTTTTTAATCTGTTCACAATCCCCCAGAACAGCTTCATCCAGAGTACAGCTCTTGGGAGTTGGATGTGTAAGGCCTTTTTGAGAGAAGGCTGTCAACTGCAGAATGACCCTTTAAATTGGGTCCAAAATTGGTGGCCTTCAAAACATGATGCAAAGCTCACTAATTTATGAAAGGCTTCCTTTAATAATGAAGATTAGTAATAAACATAAAAAGGAATTAATAACAAAAAAATTTAAAATGCCTAGTAAGCAAAAATCTACCAACAAAGGTAATACAGTTTACTCTTATAGAGAATAACGGGCCAGATTCTCCAGTTCATTGTGGCCATTTTGCAGTACATAAGCAATACAAAGCAACCTTAATGACCTCAAAGATGGTCAACAGAATAGTCTCCAGGTGCAGGGGAACTTTCCACTGGTATACAGCGGGTGAAGATGCTGTAACTCCTCTTATTCCAGCCTCCACCCCACAATGTAAGGTAAAAGAAGGGGTATGTTGAGTGCCTTCTGGGGCCTATTGTGGATGGCAAAAAACAACAAGGAGAACTTGTGGCACCTTAAAGACTAAAATTTATTTGGGCATAAGCTTTCGTGGGTTAAAACCCACTTCATCAGGGTATTGATAGAGGCCGTGGCAGAGCAGCGATCTGGTATGGCTGATCCTCCACTGGTATAAGGTTCCTTTTTTCTGTTCTTGTGTAGCCCTAATTTTCACCAGGGCAAGTGGCTCTGAATCAGGGAGTCTTTACTCTCCACTACATTGTTATTGAGAATCAGGGCTTGGAAATCTAACAGTTTTTGGAATCAAGATACTTCAGTGACTGGAACTCAATAAATAATTTATATGGTTTTTAGAGTAGCCATTTAATATGAAATGGTATTAAATAACACACATACTGTCTAGTTGTGCAGCACATGTGGCAGTGTAATTGCATGATTCCTAGATTAGGATATGCCATGTCCATGTATTTTGATGTGTTATGTCAGTTGTCTTTTTCTTCTCGCCTCCTACCTCGCTCCCCTTTCCCTCCCCCACTTCCCTAGTAGCTACTGATAGATTTGAGGCTATTTAATATTGTCCTGTGACATTTTATCCAGAAGTATAGAATTACAGTTTTGACAATTAAGGAAGCTGTGTGAGCATTGGGCCTGGTAAAAATGGGGCTCACCACTCCCACAGCTAACTGTAGCACTAGGATTCTCAGAAGCATTCATTAATTGTGAGAGTTAGTAATAGAATGGAGTATCCATTTTATGTCTTCTCTTTGAGTATGCTGATTTTGTTGGACAGCTTCTCATCTGCTGATTTGCCAAACTGTTCTTTTCAGCTTTTTCTCTTCTGTTTCTTGCACCTTTTATCCTTAGTCTCCTTTTCCCAGTATGTACACAGTCTAGAGCAGGAGTCCTCACAACAATTTCTTTCATGGCCTCAGAGTGCAGTCAGCAACTCTTGCTGGTGACCCCTCTGATAAGCCCATCTCTCTGTTGCTGCATCTTGCAGCCCTTCAGCAAGAGCACACTCTGGGGAAGGTGAGTTGGGAACTCACCAGACACCTGTGGAATCCCAGGCTCCCTGTGCTCTGGCTAGGCTGGAGTGGGGCAACTGCTCAGGAGAACACCCCAGCAACCAAAGGCAGCAGCCACCTCCACTGACAAGAGCTGCCTCCGCACTGTGTACACTGGCCCCATATGTCTCCAGAGGTGCTTGCCTGGAGCCCTGAGTAGGCTAGTTTCAAACTACTTTACACTGTAATTCCCTAGTTGGGATTTTGGTTTTTTTGTAGAGCATCTGATCTGATGTTTAGAGATCTGTTCTTTGGTAGCTGCTGCACCTTTTCCTTTGCTGCCAGGCAATCAGAATTGTCCCATCAGTTTTATATTGTAACTAGCTAAAATACCCGGCGTTGCTCGGGGTATTTGTAATTGGAAACTGGGATGTAAAAAGACTACCATGTTTTTTATTAATACAAATTTTGTTCAGACGTCTCAGCGTTGCTCGGGTCCGTTGGAGGGGGGAGGGGGGAGAGAGCTGAGCGAATGCGGGGTCCATTGGAGGGGGGTATTATTACATCATAACTATGTCACAGAGAACAGCAGGTTTTAACCTGCTGCCCAGCTGATGTTAATGGGCTTTAAAGAATTTCACCCCTAGGGGGTGTAAGAGGTGAGATTTGAAATTTGTTTGATTCTTACCCTGATTAGGACCCTAAAGCCTATAACTGTACCAAATTTCAAGTCTCTAACTCAAACGGTGTGGAAGGAGTAAGGGAACATACACACACACACGCATACACCATTTGACTTTTATATGTATAGATTTCTGAAATTATTATAGCTTTGTTGAGAACACTTTGTTTAAAATGAATATGGATAGAATCAAGCACATATAATAACTGCCTATACTAATTACCTGCTCCTATAATGAATGGTATCTGACATTCCATACTGTCAGAAAATGATGTGATGTCTATTGAAAGGCATGTAAAGTGGTTCATATATGTAAAATTGGTTTGCCAAAATTTGCTGGCAGATTTATGTACAATAGCTCTTATACTGTTGTTAGTAGAGTCTATTCTCTGTTGCCATGCTCTATATATAGTACTGCATAAAGAAAAGCTGAACTTTATTTACTCATTCACAGGGAATTTCCTGTGTTTTGATTTTTTAATTCCTACCAGCAGTCTCATTCAAAATTAAAATACTTGTAAAATATCTGAAAAAGTAAAACTCACATTCATTTCAAGAAGAACACCTGGTTATATCACTGCCATTGTTTTATTCTCAGTTTAATTAATTATTTCAAATTAGGTTTAACAACATTAACTAGTGTGAGAAAATATGGCTTATAATTGGTGCAGATTGCAGACTTAATTATGGAGCTTCAACCTGCATCTCCATAAGTGAGACTTAAAATTAAAAAAACTCTATCATAAGCTAAATTAAGAATCTGATTATCATGTATATTCAAGAACAAAAAAATGCAAGTTGCAACATACCTACCTCACTAACACTATTCACAATATTCAGCTGATTTCAAGACACGTGTAGTGTAGTGTTATAGTATACATTTACCATGAAACCACTGCTCAGAGGGTGAAAATATAGTGCACTTACCTAATATATTACCTAGCATGCAAAATGCTGCTTCTGTGCAGTGAGTTAATTCTTAATTGAAGAGCATGAATTCACACAGATTAATCTGAAACTTCATAATATAGATTCTGAGTAGGAATGGGGAGGTGATTTTACTTCTGTATATGGCGTTGCTGAGACCAGAATCAGATAGTATTCTAGTATTGGTGTCTACATTTTAAAAGGAATATTGAAAAATTGGAGTGGGTGCAGAAAAGAACCACAAAAATGACACCAAAGACCAAGAATATGCCTTACAGTAAGCGACTTAGAGTTCAGTCTTTTTAGTTTATTAGAAAAGGGAATGAGAAAGTGACTTGATTACAGTGTATAAAAACTTTAATGGGAGAAAATACTGGGTACCAAAGGGCAATTTAATTTAGATGAAAAAGTTGTAACAAGAACCGAACCAATGGCTGGAAGTTGAAGTCAAGACCAATTCAAATTAGAATTAAGGAAAAGATTTTTCACAGTGAGGCAATTAATCACTAGAACAAACTACCAAAGGAAGTTGTGGTTTTTCCATCTCTTGAAGTCTTGGAATCAAGACTGGATGCCTTTCTGGAAGATATGTTTGGCCAACTACACGTTATTAGGCTCAAAACAGGGGTAAGTGAGAGAAACTGAATGGCCTGCTTTGTACAGGAAGTCAGACTAGATGATCTAAATTAAAAGCGAAATTAAAATAATTGAATTTCTAATATACTGAAATATACACATTCAGATTATGTGAAACAAATCTCACTTTTACATGTATTCACATATAGGGAAATACTTGCTTACATCAAAAGCTTAACACTTCATTTGTAGACTATATGTAATATTGTGGCGGGATTTGTTTTTGCAGTTGGACCAGCTTCTTGGTAACATGATTGAGATGTGGGTTGACCGCATGGATAATATTACCCAGCCAGAAAGAAGAAAGCTTTCAGCCTTGGCATTACTTTCACTTCTGCCATCAGATAATAGGTGAGCAAAATTTAATAGATATCACTCTGTTTATCACTAAGGTTAAAACAAATGAAAAAGAACTTGCCTGATGATTTTTAAATATTTTAAGAAGAATATACTGATAAATATTTTTGCTGTATCTGTTGTTAGTGACCAAAGAAATGAAAAAGCTTAATATAAAATAGTATTAAATAATTCTTCCCTTTTTAAATTCTGCATAGCTACTATAATTTGTCTGCTTGTTTCCTGGACAACATTACTTGAACATATGCGTATATGAATTAGATAATTCTACTTCAGGCTTGCCCCATTTTAAAACTAAAGAGTTGCTGCTTCTCTCCCTCCACATTTAAGTAGCTGGATCAATCTGCTTGCTAGGCTTTTGATGTTCCATTGTGAGGACAGTATTTGTTTGGTCTTACTTCATATCAGAGCAGATCTGTCTGCTATAGGATTTTTTTCAGCATGACAATGAGAGGGGAAAAAACTGCATGAGAAGATGTATGTGAACCCAATAGGTACAGCTTATTTTATTTTGCTCCTTTTACTCTTGGGACCTATTATGGAGAAATAAGGCAGAAGGAGAACTGTATTCCTCCATCCAAAGTTTGTAGTTATTACCACCCCAATTCTTCTTTAAACTCAGTTATACTTTTGGCTTTCACAAAGTCTCCTAGCAACGTTTTCCTCTGGTTGATGGTATGTTGTGTAAAGAAGTACTTCCTTTTAAATCGGATGCCTATTGATTTCATTGGGTGATCCCTGGTTCTTGTGTTATGTGAAGGGGTAAATAACACTTCCTTATTCACTTTCTCTACACCATTCATGTTTTTATAGACTGTAGTCATATTCCCACTTGGTTGTCTATTTTCGAAAATGAAAAGTCCCAGTCTTTTTAATCTCTTATCATGTGGAAGCTGTTCCATACCCCTAATAATTTTTGTTACCCTTCTCTATATTTTTTCCATTTCTTGTATACCTTTTTTGTGATGGGAAAACCAGAACTATATGTACTATTCAAGGTGTGGCCATTCCATGGATTTATATAGTGGCATTATAATATTTACTCTTATTATTACACCGTTTCTAATCAGAGAGGTTAACCATGTTAGTCTGGATCTGCAGAAGCGACAAGGAGTCCTCTGGCACCTTAAAGATTAACAAAAGTATTGAAGCATAAGCTTTTTGTGGGCTAATATCCACTTCATCAGATGCAAGCAGTGGAAGTATTAGCCCACAAAAGCGTATGCTTCAATACTTTTGTTAGTCTTTAAGGTGCCACAGCACTCTTCATCTTTTCTAATGGTTCCTAACATTCTGCTAAGCTTTTTTGTCTGCTGCAGTTACACAGTGACTGGATGTTCTCAGAGAACTAGCTACAATGGGTCCAAGATCTCTTTCTTGAATAGTAACTGTTAATTTAGATCCCCATCATTTTGTATGTGTAGTTGGGATTATGTTTTCCAATATTTTCCCATTAATTTGCCTTTATCAACACTGAATTTCCTCTGGCATTTTATTGCCCAGTCACCCAGTTTTGTGAGATCCCTTTGTAAGTCTTCTCAGGTTGCTTTGGACTTTACTAGTTTAAGTAATTTTGTATCCTCTGCAAACTTTTCCACTTTACTTTTTGTTTACCCTTTTAAAAAAATTATTTTTGAATATGTTGAACAGCACTGATCCCAGTACAGATCCCTGGAGAACAACAGTATTTACCTCTCCATTCTGAAAACTGACCATTTGTTCCTTCCCTTTGCATCCTGTCTTTTAATCAGTTCCTGATCTTCCCTCTTATCCCATGACTTCTTGGTTTGGTTAAGAGTCTTTGGTGAGGGACCTTGTCAAAGGCTTTCTGAAAGTCCAAGTATACTATATTCACTGTATCACCCTTGTCCACCTGTTTGTTCACCCCCTCAAAGAAATCTAGTAGACTAGTGCAGCATGAGTTCCCTTTACAAAAGCCATGTTGACTCTTCCCCAAAGTATGACATTAATCTACGTGTCTGATAATTCTGTTCTTTGCTACAGTTTCAACCAATTTGCCTGGTACCAAAGTTAGGCGTACCAGCTTGTAATTACCAGGATCGCCTCTGGGGCCTTTTAAAAAAATTATTTAAGTGATGGGTTACATACCACAGTATGGATCCTGGACAACAGGATGGATCTCTCAATAAATTGACTCCGTTCTGTTCACTCCCTCTGAAGCATCTGGTACTGGCTACTGTCCAAAGATAGGGTACTAGGCTTGTTGGTTCATTGGTCTGACCCAGTATGGTCATTCTTATGTTATGTTATGAGAGTAAATAATACACTCAGTGCAGAATTACATGATATGTTAATTTGAACATAGATCTCACTTTTGCAATGATGTTTCAGTTTTACACTGTACCAAATTTTAAGTTTACGGGTGCCAAAGAATTTTGCATTGACAACATGTAGTTGTATAGAAGTTGCAGTGTGGAAAGCTGAAGATTTTGGCAGCTGGTTAGGGGGCATTTGGACTTTCAGCATCAGGCAGGAGTTGGGAGATTATTTAAGGTTTGGACATCTGTTAAGTGTTCAAAGCTTTTAGCATTAGGGAGTGAATGTTCTTCCTCTTCCATTCTCCTTTGTTGAGCAGGGCATAGTTGATTTATCATTAGGGAGGGATGGGTGATTGAATACCTAATATATTGTTAATGAACAAAAAAAAAAAAAAGGAAAAACAAATTTCTCCCCCTGCAGATCAAAATAGCAACCAGCTACATCATTGTCTCTTCCTCCATAGGTCCTACTGCATTCCCAGTGATAGATAAGTACATAAACTAGATAGGTTTTTTTTTTATTAACAGTATAATAGCTGGCATTGAAATTCACTGTTGCAATTCATAGTTATGATGAGAGAGGGCATTTCACAGTTACCTGAGAAATACTGTTCAGTCTGCCATGAGGCTGAGGAAGTCAGTATAGCATAGAGTTAAACTTGGTTCACAATTTTTCCTTAAACCCCATAATTTTTTTAATGTCACCAAATTCTACAGTCAGTTCTGTATCCATGAAATTATAGAAAACATAGGCCTAGTCATATCTCCCCAAATGGGGAGCATTTGGGTGAATAGCTCAGCTCAGGAGGGATCATTGCTTTTATAATGAACAGAAGCTTATCTGCAGTCCACCAGGGCAAGGCATGTAGCCATGAGTCTGAGCCAGCATGTGGACTGCCTCAATTGCTCCTTGGGAAATGCTTATAAAAAATTTTCAGGAGAGCTGCACAGAATATTGTTTTGCATGGTGGACTTATTTATAACCGAATTCAAAACTTAGCTGAAGAGGTTTTGTCGCAGATTCAGCTTGTCGGGGGTTCTGGCAGTGGGTGGAATCCTCGTTGCATGTCTTACCTCCTTCAAAGAGTCTCTGAAAGACATGAATGGAGGGAGTAAAACTTAGGTTGATTGCTTTAGACTGGTTTTGTTGATCGCGGTGCTAACACTTTGAACCACAAAGAAAATGAGGAATACTTGTGGAACCTTAGAGACTAACCAGTGTATTTCATCATAAACTTTCTCAGTATCTCATTCTGCTTCTAGCTGCTCCTGATTTCCCATTGCAAATACCAAACCTTCCTAGTGATGCTTAAAGATGAATTACTGCAGGAAGGTGTTTTTTATGCACTCTCAAAGGTCAGCATCAGTCATAGACATGACTCCAGGGTAGATTGAAGTCCCATCTATTAGATCCCCAGTCCATTAGTTAGCCGTTTCTTTTTCATGGCATTAGAGAAATTGGCTGCCTATCCTAGCAAATGATTACCTGCTTGGTGGATCTATATAGTGTTATGAAGATTTGCCTACGTTCCTTGAATCTGTTGACTCATCTTTTTCTTACTTTGGGCAGTCCTCAAGTTAGTGTTCCTAGTAAGGAATTACCCTAGCCTGATATCTGGGAAACTAGCAGTGCTGTTTTGTAAATTCGCTTTTATTGCTTTTGCTGAGGTAAAATTGTTAGAACAAAGTCTGGGATATTCATTTAACATTTGTTTGGCCTAATCCCAATTCTGCCGTTTCCCAATATTTCCCATTTAAATCAAAAAACAAAATAAAGTTGACATTCTTTGGATTTACTTAAAGCTTTAAAGTTTTGTCTTTAAGTACAACACAATAAATCTGATTCCCTTATGTGTAATCTAATGTCTTAAGAATTGCCAAAAAATCTGTCACTCATCCTTAGCTAATGGGATACAATCTTGTATCAAGCAATGTTATTAGGCTAAAGGGGGTCATTTTGCTCCTTGCTGTGAACTCACACTCAGCTAGAGGCCTGCTTGAACATATGGTAATTCTGTTTCTTAGTCTGACTCGGTACATTATCCATAGGCATTAACATGCTGACTCAAACTTTTCTTCCGATCCAGCATTCAGAAGAATAGATTTGAGTGTAGTAGTACATACCAACAAAATGTAGTCCCTTTCAGCTAATCTTGCCTGTCCAAGGTGTGATGGTTTACTATAAAATGTGCTCTTGTTATGTGATAATTTAATGTTGGGTATTCATATAACTTAAGACAGGCAAACACTCGTTTCAAAAGTACATGTTTACACTATATGATACTGATTGTGTGTTGACTGCATGTGGGTTTTATACACAACATGTTCTATGATGAATGTTGTTTGAAGAGAAAAGGTGTGTTATCTAAAAGGGGAAAAAAAGTATAATCTGATTAAATGATGAGGGTTCCAAACTATAGTATTATTTGCGACCATGGGTCAGTGTATTTAAGTGTATTTTTGAAAAATAGTAAGCTGCTTGTTATTGAAGACACAAAATATAAAAGCATCTGAGTAAACCTCAAGTGAAGGATTCTTTTTCCTTTGGGGAATACTTTCCAATTTTTTTTCTCTCCATCTCCAAAAGCTGGGCTACTACTTAAGTTAACATTTTCATTTTTCAGTTGTTTACCTGAGACCTAGTTGCAATAGTATGGTATGGGAAATATACATGTTTTTTTGCACGTAGTCCTGTTTTCCCCTAGAAATCTTCCTTCCAAATACTAATGGGGTCCAGCCCTACTTACCGTATATACTCGAGTATAGGCCGACCCGAATATAAGCCGATGCACCTAATTTGAGCACAAAAACCGGTAAAAGTTATTGACTCGAGTATAAGCCGAGTCCCCCCTGCCGAGGTTCCCCCTGCCGAGTTCCCCCTGCCGAGGTTCCCCCTTCCCCGCCGCGGGCGGGCTGCCGAGGTTCCCTCCTCCCCGCCGGACCAAAAAAAAAATGTGCGCCCCGGTTCCTCCCCTCCCCGCCGGACAAAAAAAAAAAAAAAAAAAAAAAGCCTCGCTCTCCCGTCCCCGCCGCGCGGGCGGGCTGCCGGGAGCGTCCCGGTTCCCCCCTCCCCGCCGCTGGCGGGCTCCCGGCAGGGACAGGACGGGTCGCGCCCGCAATGGCCGGGGCTCCCCCCGTGACAGGCCGCGGCACGGAGCCGCCGGGCCCAACCGCCCCGGGATCCTCCCGAGCCAGCCCTGCTACCGCGCAGCGGGGGCCGTTCCCCCCCCCCCAGCCCGCCGCCCGGGCCGGGCCCTGCACTCACCCCTCCCCGGGGGGGGAACGGCCCCCGCTGCGCGGTAGCAGGGCTGGCTCGGGAGGATCCCGGGGCGGTTGGGCCCGGCGGCTCCGTGCCGCGGCCTGTCACGGGGGGAGCCCCGGCCATTGCGGGCGCGACCCGTCCTGTCCCTGCCGGGAGCCCGCCAGCGGCGGGGAGGGGGGAACCGGGACGCTCCCGGCAGCCCGCCCGCGCGGTGGGGACGGGAGAGCGAGGCTTTTTTTTTTTTTTTTTTTTTTTTTTTTTTACCGGGGTGTCTCGAGTATAAGCCGAGGAGGCTTTTTTCAGCCCAAAAAGTGGGCTGAAAAACTCGGCTTATACTCGAGTATATACGGTAACTTAAAAATATTTGTCCTGTACGTGAAAAGTCTGATTCATGTGAATAAAACTATTTAAGTCAATAGGATTATTAATTCAAGTAAGGATGAGTTTGCAGGATGATATTAATGAGATGAGGCACACAGTATTCATGCTAGCAAGCAATGCTCCTTCAACTTTCTGCAATTACATATTTGTGATTCCCATAATTTATTCATTTCAGTATATACTAGCTATAACGTTTGAGTTTATTACACCACAACTCTAAAATCTTATAAATGTAGTGAGCAAATGACAAGGTCATTCTGGGGGGTTTCCAAGTCATTGTTGCAAGAAAAAGATACTGAGTAATTCTGTCCTTGAATAAAACTTCAAGTGTTAGCAGGCATATTTATTTAATTTATGTCACATGTACAAAATCAGATCATTGTGAAATTTCACAGTTTTCCTCTGTGACACTGTAACAGTGCGGCGTGAGACTCATCCCTGGAGCACCCGCTTCAGGCCGGTGTTTTGCTGTCCACTGGACCCATGTCCCTCCCTGGACCCCAGTGCCCTCTTCCCTGGGGTGCTGCACCCCTGCAGTACCCCACAGTCTCACTGGATCACCCCTCCATGGGGAACCCCCACCCCCAACTTGTCTCAGCCTATGGGCTACTGCCAGTCACCATCAAACCCCCTTTCACTGGGGCCAACTGCAGTTTCTATAAGCCAGTCATCATAGGCAAGGAGGGTTTGGCCTGCTAACTCTGCCTACCCGTGGGCTTCCCCCCGCAATTCCAGTACCCCTTTTTGGCCATCTCCTAGATCAGCAGCCTGGGGGATTTCCAGGATGGAGCTCCCCAGCTCCTCTGGCCTTCCCCCAGCCCTGCTCCACAACAGGTACCCTGTCAAGCTCCCCAGCAGCCAGGCCTGTCTTCCTCCACAGCTAGAAGAGACTCTGCCAGGCCCCTGCTTCTCAGCCCTTTTATAAGAGCCTGCTGTGGTCTGGTTGGGGCGTGGCCACAGCTGTGCCTGCTTCCCCATAAGCCTTGGCTTTTCCTTTCAGCCCCCAGCCCTCTTCCAGGGCTGACTTTAACCCTTTCTGGCTGGGAGCGGGTAACCACTCCTCTACAGACACCTAGTAAGATTGCCAGGTCCAAAATACCCTCTCAAAGAGAATCAGTTGGGCTATGAAAATCACCAATCAAATAACTGCCCTGCCACTATTGAAGATTATAGTCTTATACATCTTCTGCAATTATGGGAACTTGTACTTCATGTACTCAATACACAGGTCTGTAACTTGCATTAAAAAAAAGGCCTTCCAAATTCATTAGTCATTCAAGTGCAAGTTAAGTTGGACATTTTAAAACAGAACTCTTTTGAGTTATCCAAGAACATGCACGCACAGAAAAAGTGAGTAAGTTTTTCCCCTAAAGATTTCCCACTCAGTTGACTTGATGCTTCAGCCATGAGACAAGTTCGATTTGATCTGTCTTTGTGTTTCTCAATGTGGAGAACACCAGACTAATTCAGAAGTAGGAGGTGGGACTGAAGGAGAGAAATGTCACGATAGAAATGGAGAAAACAGCCTGACTTTTGTTTCCTTCCCCTTTCTGCCTTCTGAACTGCTTAGTTTTGCTTCGGCTTTTTGTAGATGCTTTTCCTAGCATGCTTTTCTAGTTTATGGCCCTTTTAATCTGACAGAGACTAGTAGCTGCAGATTTAAAGTCACCATTTTGCTTGTGCTTGCTGCAGACTTTGCCTCTTTCCCATCCAGATGGAAAATATTTTTGTTCCTTGTTGTGTTTTCCCCTGGTATTCATTTCCTCTAATTGCTGAGAAAGGACCTACAACATTTAGAAAGTGTATTGCATTCAGAAGAATCCCAAACCATTCTGAAGGTTACATAAATTGTATTATTCAGTTTAAAAATTAATATCCCTCACAATTTGGTTTAAAAATGTATTGTGAATGTAAGTCGCAAAGTTGTTTTCAGAACCCAAAAGTTTCAGGGACTGGGTGAGAGAGCCTTTACACAACAAAAAGAAGAGATTTCGTACATTTCAACCCCCTCAAAAATATTATTCCTTTGCTGAAAGCTTGTCGATAAAGGGTCTGCACCAGTGAAGGATTCTAGAGTGGCTAAGGTTTAATACTACTTTGTGGTTTTAGTTCATATTGGTTTACATTCTGTCTGTCTGTCTATGTATTATAAAATCTTTTTAGGCAATGTCAATCAGAGCCATATGTAGCACAGTAGGTAAGATCTAAGTGTCTTTAATAACAATAATAGCATTATATGTACTATTGTGTGCATGTAGTCCTTCAATCCAGCATCCTGTTTATCTTCTGAAGTACAGCTGCACATTGTGCTATAGTCTTTAGAAGCTCACAGTTAAATTTTTTTTAAAAAAAAACAAATCTCTTTCCTGGCTAGTATGCTACAACGCATTTCGATTTAGCAGCAATTTCCTGTTTTTACTTGTTTTCCTCATAAACTGAACAGTGTCCAACTATCTGTTTACCTTCTGAGTCCAGCCACTTAAATTATGTAAGACTTCATGTATTTGACTGACTTATACGACATTATTTTATTTTCTCTTCCACATTCTGTGCTCTTACTTACTATTTAGAAACCTCACTTTTAGTTACACCCTTCAATCCATAAAATATTTAAAAAATAATCTCCTGTGTTCTGCCATTGGTTATTGTTGTTGCCACTAAAAACCTACTCTTTAAAAATAAAATATATATAGGCAAATCACAAAATGTTTGTTACTGGTAACATGCAAATAAAAATATAAATGCAGGTATATAAATGTAAATAGATTTAAAAGTATATATTGAACTAAGCTAAGGGGTCTTTCAAAACTTCAGTAAACTAAACTCTAGCTTTTTTTCGCTCTTTTTGCAAATTTTATATCAGAGACCAACTTCAAAAGCCTCTTGTAGAAGGATACTCTGTCATGGGGAGCTATGTACTGTCTTGCTGTTAGTAAAGGGTGGCAACTACTGCTGCTCAGAGGCTGTGTTCAGAGGCTGTTCAGAGGCTTCCCTTTTTGTCTGTGTTATGAGTAAGGCTACGATTCTGTCATGGAAGGTGAGGGGAGCTGACGGCGAGGAGACCCTACAGCTGCTCAATTGCCATGGGCAGTGATGGGACCTCCCTACTGTTCAGTCACAGTAGGGAACCTTCCCACAGCTTTCAGCCACTGAGGGAACATGGGGATCCCATAGCCTCCAGCCGCTGTGGATGCTGGAGCCTCTTCCCTCTCCATTTTGTGAGGGATATTTTCGTGGGCTTCCATGAATTTTTGTTTGTTGCCCATGACCTATCTATGATTTTTACTAAAAATATCCTTGACAAAATCTGAGCCTTAGTTATGAGCAACCTCACTGCAGAGGAAACACTGGCAGGAGAAGGAAGACAGTGCCAGAGGGAAGAGCTCCAGCCAGAGAGAGCTGGGACTGGTGGCTTGGGGTCTAGATGACTGACAAAGGAAGAGCTCCGAGTTGTGGTAGAAGACCTGGAGCTAAATATGAACTGTTGAATTATGGTTATGGAGTTTATGTTGGGGACTCGAGGGATTGTTTGGATTATTTTTTGACTAAGGACTCTCTGAACTTTATTTAATATTAAACCAGACCTGGGTAGAGATGCTGTGAGCCATAACAGACTGTCTTGAGAGCTTAAGGGGCCTGTAAGAGAGAGTTAACAGGGATAAGGTGCCTACATAGTGATTCCTGGCCATGAAGGGTCACACAGTAAGTGGCCACCCCCATATAGATCTCAATAACATTTGGTAAAGGTGAGATTTAAAATGAAAAGTACAGTGTGCCTGCTCACTTTGTGCCATAGGTTCTTATCCTATAATCCCCAGTAGGGACTATGAAAGAGTGTCACTATCCTAGCATGCTTTAGTCCTTCCCAGTTTAAAAAAACCCACCTTTGACCCCACTGTTTATTCTACCCCATCTCCCTTTCATCTCTAAGCTGTTTGAACACACTGATTACAGTGTGCACTTAATTGAAACTGTTCCCAGCTATTCCTTGCTAAAGCACAGAACTAGTATACCACATTCATGATCCTTGGCCTGTCTACCAGCTTTGACATTTCCTCCTTTAGTGTCCATGACTCTGTCCACTTCCGGTTCTTCTTCTACTTACCTAATTGCTCATTCAGTGTGTCCTCTAGAGTTCTTCCTCATCCCCCTTCAACTTTCCATGAGAGTTCCACAGGGTTCTGTCCACTTCTTTTCTTCCTCCACAGCTTATTTCTGTAATATCATCTGCAACATAAAGTCAACTACCTCCTCTGTGCTGCCAACTCACCAATCTGCCTCTTTGCTCCAGATCTGTCTCCTTCTATTCAAACTAAAATCTTGACCTGTCTCTCTGACATCTGCTTATGAAAGTCTAGGTATCATATAAAGCCCAACATGGCTAAAACAGCTCTTAATATTACTCCCCTTGCTACTTCCTGTCTCAGTCAGAGTGGACAACACTACAATCCTGTTTGACACAAAGGGCCTGTAATCTGGGTGTGACCTTTGACTCAACCCCCCCTCTAGATCTTCACATCTGTTGCAAAAACTGCTTTTACCTTTGGAGCTTTAATCCCAATATACTCACAAAGAACAGGCATCACTCAGTAGGTTTCTGGAAAACAAGATTTATTGCAAGCAATAGGAGTCAGAGGGGTTATTACCCAAACAACTGGCTCAACTCCATGACAGGCTGAGACCTTTCTTATACTCAGGTGAGAATAAGGGAGGGGGGCTTTCAATACACTTACACAGGTGATAACACTTAATGGCTATCACATCCATTGTTCAGTATTAATCTATGCCATTTACATGTCTGGTAAACAGGAGGCCAGGATCCTTACAGGTACTCAGACACTATGACGCCTTGCCCAGCTGTGGCAGGGTAAACATGAGTTTAAGATGCATGCAGGACAGGGGTCAGGAGTGCATACATAAGGGTGAGACTATGTTCTAAGGCTGTTTTTAAAATCATACTACACAACATTCATAATACAGTTGCTTCTAAATTGCGTTATTCCAACACATCCAGGCTGTGTCCATATCTTGCAGATTCTTTCTGTATAACATCGCTAAAATAAACCTTTCATATCCATCCACCCAACTAAAACTCTCCTCCAGGTACTTATCTTGCATCAGGATTACTGCAATATCCTTCTCTAGGGCCTTGACAATTACAGCCTTCTGTTCATAGCCATTCAGAATGCTGCTGCAAAGATCAGTCTTCCACCCATCTCCTTGACCATGTTACCCCTCTATTTGCATAATCTACGGGCTTCAACTCTCAATCACATCTAATATAACATATTTATATTCATTTTCAAGGCTTCTCACACCCTCCAGTTGGCCTATGATGCAAATGTTTTTCACTCACTTGATACATCTTCAACCAGACACTTTCATGCTTTCTCCCATGCTGCTATTCGTGCTTGGGAGGAGCTTCCTGTGAAAATTTGCTGTGAATATCCTGTGAATATCCTTCTCCAGATTGCTCCATAAAGATTATCCTTCCTGTGAAAATATGCTGTGAAAATCCTGTGAATATCCTTCTCCAGATTGCTCCATAAAGCTCTCTGCCAGGATGCCTACAAAAATCCTGACAAAAGCTAGGCTGCTGGTATGGTGAGACCCACTGCCTATCACTTGACCTATATAGAGTCATTGTTTCCTTGTATCTCCCTTATCTGTCTCTCTATATATATGTTACCTATTGTTTTATACTTAGATTGTGAGCTCTCTGGGACAGAATACTGTCTTTTTTGTTCTGTGTGTTTACAGCACTTAGCACAATGGGATCCTGGTAACTAAGGCCCCCAAATACTATAACAATAATTAATTATCAACAACTAAAAAGTCCCTTGAGATATGGGATGTTAATGTGGGTCTGATAAAACTGATGAAAGGTTCTTTTGAACCACTAAGATCCTGTAAAATAAAGTATTTTATAGAATCAAAGAGGTTGAGAGTTCATCAAGTGCACCCCCTTGATACTGAGGCAGGACCAAGAAAATCTAGACCATCCCTGATGGGTGTTTGCCCAACCTGTTCTTAAAAATCTCTAATAGTGGGAATTTCACAATCTCCATCGGAAGACTTTTCCAGAACTTAACTACCCTTATACTTAGAAAGTATTTTCCTAATATCTAACCTAAATGTTTCTTGTTGCAGACTAAGCTGATTACTTCTTGTCCTATCTTCAGTGAGCATGGAGAACAAATGATCACTGTCCTTATAACAGTGCTTAACATAACACATTTAAAGACTATCAGGTTCTCTTTCTCCCCCCCCCAAAAAAATCTTCTTTTCTGAAGACTAACCATGTTGTTTTTAACCTTCCCTCATAGGTCAGCTTTTCTAAATCTTTTATCATTTTTGTTGCTGTCCTCTGGACTTTCTCTGGTTTGCCCACATCTTTCCTAAAGTATAACATCTAGATTTAGACACAGTACTCCAGCTGAGTCCTCATCAAGTAGAGTGGGACAGTCACCTCCCATGTCTTTCATAGGACACTCTTGCAAATAGCCCCCAAAATAATAATAGCCCTTTTTGCAACTGCATTGTTGACTCATATTCAATTCATGATCTGTTATAACCCCAGATTCTTTTCAATAGGACTACCACCTAGACCAGTGATGGGCAACCTTTTGAGCTTGGTGTGTCATACTTCGCCAAAAAACTGAGCATAACTCGGGTGGTGTGTCACTTTGAGGAAAAAACATTATTTCGCGATATTTATAGTTTAAATAACATAAATGTATAATTGTTATATATAATTGTATTTAATAAACCAAAAACTAATTATTTAACTGTCCTGCTTAGTGACTTCTTTGTTCATCCATCAGTCGGTTTCTTTTGTTGGTCTTGATATTATTTAGCTTGTGTGGGGTGCCGTGAAGTAAGATAAGTGAGGGGGAGGGGGAATTCTTTCACAAACCTGCCTATTAGTGACTTTTTTGTTGCTGAATTTCATTGGCTAAATCTTCAATTGAAGGTTGGTATTTTGTACACTTCAGGCCCAAGCAAGCGCTACTAACTTCATCTGTCAATCTGTTTCTTTTGTTGGTTTTGATATTATTTAACGCTGAGAATAAGGCCTCACAAAAGTATGTAGAGGGAAAAATTGTGAGTAAAGCCATTGCTATATTTTTCAGGGTGCTAAAAGTGTCTGGTAGTCGGTTCCAGGCACTCCAAATTTCCTGTTCGTAGTGGCACTCCTCTTGATTCTCCAAGCGACACCTTTCCAGATTCTCAAGCTTTGACCTCAAGTCGACAAACACCTGAGCCCAGATACTGTCTTGAAATTCTGCAAGTTGCATCTCCAAATCATCAATTTGCATCCATTGGAAACCATTTAATTCCAAACTACTGTAGACTACTACATCAGGATACTTAATTATTTTCATGGTCTGTTCTAGACTTCTAAATTGACTAAATCTATCACTAAACTGGTCAAGTAACGAGTCTAAAACATGCTGGTACTTCATATGCAAGAGTTCCATTTCATTTTGTACAGCTGCACTGGCCTTCTCAAAATACTTTGTTACTCGAGGAAAATACTTATAAGTTTTAGTTTCTACATCTCGCTTGAAAATTTTAACTTTACTTTCAAAAGCTTTTATGTATCCAAACATAACGTCAATACTTTTGCCAAAACCTTGTAACTTTAAGTTCAGTTCATTAATATGAACAGAGAGATCTGTAAAAAACATCAGGGTGTTGACCCACTTATCATCATTAAGCTGAGGAAAGTTTCCCAGATCCTTATCGTCAAGAAATACCTTAATTTCTTCAAAGCACTCCACAAAGCGCTCAAGAACTTTGCCTCGGCTCAGCCATCTTACATTATTGTACATCAGCAGTCCACTGTAGGTGGAATCAACCTCCAGTAAAAGTGCCGAAAATTCTCGCTTGTGAAGGGGGCGAGCAGCTATTAAATTAACTATTTTTGTAACAACTGACATTAAGTCGTTTAAGTCGGTGAATCCTGCCTTGGCACATAAAGCCTCCTGATGGATAATACAATGAAAAGGCACAATCGGATGTCCAATAGCTTCTGTAAACAATTTGACAAATCCAACTTTTTTCCCCACCATATTTGGTGCCCCATCTGTCGTCACTGACACAACTTTAGAGATATCAATGCTTAGGTCACAAAATGTTTGCATAACAACCTTACATATTTCGCTTCCTGATGTACTCGTTGGCACTGATACTAACTTTATCAACTCTTCTCTCATTGTGAGACCATCAGAATATCGACCAATAATGGCCAACTGAGCATGTGATGTGACATCAGTAGTTTCATCAAGAGAGATCGAAAAATATTTACACTTCCTTATGTCTCTCTGCAATTGATGTTGCACGTTTGTGTTCAGTCTCATTATTCGGTCTTTTATGATATTTCTACTGAGTGGTAACTCAGATATTCTCTTAATAATTGCATCTTTATTCTGCATATCATGAAATAGAACTGGTGCACATCTTAGGAGAGTTTCTTTAATAAATTCTCCCTCACTGAGCGCTTTTCCATGCTGAGCTATAGAGTGAGCAATGCTCAAACTTGCAGATGTTAAATTTGTAGAGCCTTTCATAAATTTAAGGATGGAATTAGATTGGCTCTTATAAAGGTGTAGCTGCCTGGAAATGTATTCCTTCCTTTCATCCTCACTTTTTTCCAGGAGCTGGGAATGCTTAGTTTCGAAATGTCTATTTATATTCCACGTTCTGCTTACTACCGTTTCAGTACATAGAACGCAAAATGATCTGCCATTTTTTTCTATAAAGCCATACATCTCGGTCCATGTCTCTTGAAAGGGTCGGCCACTGCTACTACCACTTCCTTTACTTAACCTTAGTTTTTTATTTTTTGGGTTCTCCATCAGGGGGGCAGTGACAGAAGATAGAATTATAGATAGCTTGTTAGGCCTGCAGGCAATTAGGGGTTAACTAGCCTAACTAACCACAAAATGGTGCATGTAACTGTCTTTTAGGAAAGGGCAGGGTTAATGAGCAGAAATAGGGTTTAATAAGGATGCACAACAGTAATAGTGGTGAAATGGAGTCTGCACTATGGAGCAAGATGGTGTTCCTTATGTGAATTAAAATGGCTACCACTATTTTTAATGGCGGGAAACGGCACCCATAGCACGCCACAGGCCCTCGCCTCTCCCAGCCTCCCCCTCACTTATCTCAGTAATGATGGATTAGAAATCCATCACACCCCAGAACAGTAGATAATGGTTGCTGTGGTTAACTGCTATTTGGTTACTAGTAATGGCAGGGCCCCCAGAGATGCGTCCCCTGCTGCGTTCCACTGCTCCCTGCTCTGCCGGCGGAAGTGAGGGCAAAGATCCTGGCTTAACCGGAAGTCACAGAACTACACGCTCTGTGCCACGTGCTCCCCGTCCCCCTTTCCTGCTGCGGGCGGGCTGCTAGTGATGGTGCCCCGTCCCCTGTCTCTGCTGCCCAGTTAGAGAAAAAAAAAAAAAAACACGTGCTCCCCGGTCCCCCTTTCCTGCTGCGGAATGCTAGTGATGGTGCCCAGTCCCCTGTCTCTGCTGCCAAGTTAGAGAGAGGGAGAAAAAAAACACGTGCTCCCCGTCCCCCTTTCCTGCCGCGGAATGCTAGTGATGGTGCCCAGTCCCCTGTCTCTGCTGCCCAGTTAGAGAGAGGGAAAAAAAAAAACACGTGCTCCCCGTCCCCCTTTCCTGCCACGGAATGCTAGTGATGGTGCCCAGTCCCCTGTCTCTGCTGCCGAGTTAGAGAGAGGGAGAAAAAAAACACGTGCTCCCCGTCCCCCTTTCCTGCCGCGGAATGCTAGTGATGGTGCCCAGTCCCCTGTCTCTGCTGCCCAGTTAGAGAGAGGGAAAAAAAAAAACACGTGCTCCCCGTCCCCCTTTCCTGCCACGGAATGCTAGTGATGGTGCCCAGTCCCCTGTCTCTGCTGCCGAGTTAGAGAGAGGGAGAAAAAAAACACGTGCTCCCCGGTCCCCCTTTCCTGCTGCGGAATGCTAGTGATGGTGCCCAGTCCCCTGTCTCTGCTGCCGAGTTAGAGAGAGGGAGAAAAAAAACACGTGCTCCCCGTCCCCCTTTCCTGCCGCGGAATGCTAGTGATGGTGCCCAGTCCCCTGTCTCTGCTGCCCAGTTAGAGAGAGGGAAAAAAAAAAACACGTGCTCCCCGTCCCCCTTTCCTGCCACGGAATGCTCGTGATGGTGCCCAGTTCCCTGTCTCTGCTGCCGAGTTAGAGAGAGGGAGAAAAAAAACACGTGCTCCCCGTCCCCCTTTCCTGCCGCGGAATGCTAGTGATGGTGCCCAGTCCCCTGTCTCTGCTGCCCAGTTAGAGAGAGGGGAAAAAAAAACACGTGCTCCCCGTCCCCCTTTCCTGCCACGGAATGCTAGTGATGGTGCCCAGTCCCCTGTCTCTGCTGCCGAGTTAGAGAGAGGGAAAAAAAAAACACGTGCTCCCCGTCCCCCTTTCCTGCCACGGAATGCTAGTGATGGTGCCCAGTCCCCTGTCTCTGCTGCCGAGTTAGAGAGAGGGAAAAAAAAAACACGTGCTCCCCGTTCCCCTTTCCTGCCGCGGGCGGGCTGCTAGTGCTGGTGCCCCGCCCCTTTCTCTGCTGCCCAGTTACAGAGAGGGAAGGGGAAAAAAAAAAAAAAAAAAACCCATGTGCTCCCCGTCCCCCTTTCCTGCCGCGGGCGGGCTGCTAGTGCTCGTGCCCCGCCCCTTTCTCTGCTGCCCAGTTACAGAGAGGGAAGGGGGGGGAAAAAAAAAAAAAAAAAAAAGCACGTGCGCCCCGTTCCCCGTCTCGGCCGCGTGTCATCGGCAATGGCTACGCGTGTCAGTGCTGACACGCGTGTCATAGGTTCGCCATCACTGACCTAGACTGTTATTTCCCGTTTTGTAGTTGTGCTTTTGATTTTTTCTTCCCAAGTGAAACAGTGTACTTGTTTTTGTTGAATTTCATCCTGTTGAATTCAGACAAATTCTCCAATTTGTCAGTCGTTTTGAATTCTAATCCTCTTTCCCAAAGTGCTTAAAACCCCTCCCAGTTTTTGTATCATTTGCATATTTTATAAGCAGATTTTCCGATCCATTATCCAAGTAATGCATGAAAATATTGAATACTTCCAGACCGAAGACTGACTCCTGTGGGACTCCACTAGATACGTCCTCCTAGTTTGACAACGAATCATAGATAACTGCTCTTTGTGTATGGTATTTCAAACAGTTGTGCATGCACTTGATGGTAATTTCATCTAGACTACATTTCCCTTGTTTACTTACAAAACAGTCATGTGGGTCTATGTCAATAGCCTTACATGAAAGATGATTTTTCTGGAGATAGCTTGCAGAGTGAACAAATTTCAAGTCCTGGTGACTTTTATCCTGTTTATCTAAATTTTACCAAAATTGTCAGGGCTTCAGAAACATACAAAATTCTTCTCCAAGAAGATGAGGGAGTTCCACCTTAATGATCCTGTTGTCTTAAAAAAACATTTTTCCTATCCTGGTGAGGTCATTCGCCTTATATTAAAAGATCTTAATATGCTTAATATTAAAAGATCTTTGGGGTTGTATTTGGGGCAGTTTTTGCCTAGTTTTTTAATTTTATTTATACAGTGTTGGGAAGGAGAATTGACATGTGTGCATTATTAGCCAAGAGAAAAAGGTGGGTTTTTTTTCAAAAACTGCTTTTTCCTAATGAGAAAATTTCAGATGAAATCCTGGAGGGTTTTTAAGTAAACAGACTTTTTAAAAGCCACAACTTACTGAATTATTTTGAAGTGAGAAGATTTTCAGGCTATATTTATTCACATCTTTATTATTTGTTGACTGTAGTCTGCATGAGTATGAGGTTCTCCTATTTATTTATTATTGCATGGACAGACTTGTTTGCAATATAATTTACACATCTCAGTTTCAGTATGTAAAGTGAAGTGATGTAGGCTGTTTGGCACTTAACTCCCACCACCAGTCTGCGAAGTGGGTCCCTAGATTGTTCTGCTCATGACAGCTTCTGCTGTAAACAGAAGCTTGCTCCTAAAGTCGAGAGTAACATCCCCATACTTTTAGTTTTACAATTTGAGTACTGCCAATTACATAATTGGCAAGTATATGTACTTATAGTGTGTAATTATAAATCCTCATTAGGTAATTACAGTTAATTATTATGTAGTTTTGCTTCCCTCTGCCACTTGCTAATTTCAGTTTAAATTATTAAAATAAAATTTCACCACAAGAGGTTTTATACACAATTTAAGAAAGAGATGAAAACTGTTTTATAAAATTGTGTATGCCCCCTCAAAGTGCTTATATAAATAACATGCTTGTTTCTTCACAGGCATGGAAATAAATAATTTTAATATATTTCCTTATCCTTCCCACCCACTTACACTCACTCACCCCACTAACAAAAATGTTCCCATCTGATATTGGTACATTTGGAGAATTCTGGTATAGGTGAGGACACCTCTCTGTAGTGTCTGTGGCAAAAGACCTTTGCCCTTGTAATTATGTGCACTGGTGGACATGTTGACTGCCAGATAATGGTACAGTTTGAATTACTTCAGTCAGAATTGTGGCCTCAGCCTTCAGTCTAGTTACCAGTGTGTTTTATTTCTACATCTACTTAAGTGTCATAAGCAAAGACTCTTCAGTATGGTGAGTGTTTTCTCTAATTGCATTGGCAGGAGACATAGATTCAAAGGCCAGAAGGGACTGTGGTAATCATCTGCTACATAACACAGGCTATAGAATTTCCCACAAATAATTTTAGAACATATCTTTTAGAAAAATGTCCAATCTGGATTTAAAAATGGTCAGTGATAGAGAATCCATTGCAACCATTGGTAAATTGTTCCGACGGTTAATTACCCACACAGTTAAAATTATTCCTAATGTCCGGTCAGAATTTTTCTAGCTTCAGCTTCCAACCATTGAATCATGTTATATCTTTCTTTACTAGACTGAAGAGCCCATTGTCAAATATTTGTTCACCAAGTAGGTGTTTATGGACTGTAATTGAGTCCCTCCTTAACCGTCTCTTTGTCAAGGTAAATAAATTGAGCTTTTTGACTCTGTCACTATAAGGCATGTTTTCAAGTTCTTTGATCATTCTCATGGCCCTTCTCTGTACTCTCTCCATTTATATCAACATCCCTTTTGAATTGTGGACATATATACAATGGGCAGACACTATGCAAACTTTATTATATAGCTATTTATGTACATAGTTATCCCTCTATTGGCACTTGTTCACCTTTCTTGAGGCCAGCTGAATTGTGCCACTTAAAGCCTAAGCTACAGAATTTACACATTGCTGACATGTTTGCAGAGAAACTGTTGCTAACTTCAGGATTCAAAACTTGTGAGTTAAGTCCCTTAAAATCAAGAAATTGGGTAAAAAAAATTGGATTTTTAAAAAAGAATATATTTGGAGTATTTTTTATTTGCCTTGCTATCTGTGAGCTTTTAGGGTGCACTCACTCCATGTGTGCAAGCTTTATTTCCACAACCATACGGACTAGAAACAAAAAGAAAACACACAGAGAGAGAGAGAGAGAGAGAGAGAGAGAGAGAGAGAGAGAGAGAGAGAGAGAGAGAGAGAGATTTCATGAGTATTTTTCTTCTAGCATCTGGAACTTTTAAAAAAATCACCAAATATCACAAGTTTCTCAATAAAATTACAAAGGTTCACCAACACTTATTGACATGTCTCATTTCTTGAAATATTGATTAGTCTGGTCCTCTGAATGAATCTTTTGTGTTTAGACAGAATATGACTTGCAATATTCACAATAGAGATTGTGCACTACATGAGTTAATATTCAGAAACTGTCCAATATCTAGTAACACTGAAATAGTTAACATTTTGATTTTTCATGAAAACTATACAATATAATACTAGGTATGGAAAGTTTGTATTGTCTTCAATTTTTAGGAAGTCTGCTAAGCTGTTTATGCTTCCTCTATTTTGTGTAATTACCTGGTTCTTGAGAAATACATCACAGCTACTTGTGATGACAGCATATCAGTAGAACTCTGCAAATCTGCGGATATCTGTTTTGTATCTGCGGATATCCGTGAATCATGTTTGCAGATTGCAGATGGATGCAGATTCAAATTTTATATCTAAAACCTTGCAAATCTGCAGCTATCCACTTTATATCCATGGATATGTATGGACCACATTTGCAGAGCATGGATTGGATGCGGTTACAAATTTTGTATCCACACAGGGCTGTATATCTCAGTGCTGTCTCCTGAGCTATCAGGCAGTGAAATGTTGCTGACAGCTGAAAGTTCAATTGTTTTAGTTTTTAGTCCAATCCCAGAAGACCTGTTAAGTTATTACAATTTAAAGGTAGACATTAACCTCAATATACTTAAATCTGTCATTTTGAATTTAACTTGTCATCATTTGTCATTGCACAGTTGAAACTCAGCATCAAGGAAGCCAGATGTCCAGTAGTATTATAAAGAATTAGATGGTATTGTAATAATGACAAGACCTTTCCAGTATTGTAGGCATGTTATAATTTTTTCAAAAGACATTTGTGTTACTGTTTAGATACATTTATTACATTTTCCCATTTGTGGTTTGAACTAAATTTGACTTTATTTAAGTGTATTTTGTTTTAGTGCGCCATAGTTCACATCACTGGTGACTAGCTTTTCTTGATGCCATAGATACTGCTTTATTTAAATGCAATAAGTTATATACTTACTGTATATAACTGCTTGTTTTATTCTGCTCTGTTTGCTTGGCAGCTATTTCTTGCTGGAACTTCCTAGTAAAAATTGATGATTTGTACACAGCTATTATAATTTGGGGTGCAAACTTTGCCAAGTCATCTTAGAGCCTTGCTAGTTAATGATTCTGGTGATGAAATCTTAAATTTTATTGGATGCTTTTGGTTAATTCATTTGATTTAGGATTACATTTGAAAAAGGTTTGTGAAGATAGAGCTTGTTCATTTTGTTACTTGGGAGAAAAAAAAACGTGTATTAATTCCACAGTTACTGCATATAGAGTATATAGTAGAGATTATGATTTGTTTCTAGCATGTTTGATAGCTTTGCTTTTATGGGTTTCCTTTTACAATTGGAATTTACTATTTTTTATTAAATTAATAGGATAGCATCATAATTTTGCAATGGATTTTATGGTGTTTGATAAAAATATCAGTAGTGTTGTTATGTTTTTAACTAGTGGTTTTAGTTTGTGAAAGGTTGTTAACTTGATATAAATATTGTTAAAAAAGACTGAGAACTGTTATGATTTTTTTTCCATTTGAATTCATCACTGCTTGCTAGTGATCAAAAATAAATTATCCATCAGCTGTTTAATGTCCTATACTTTCAGTGAGATAGTGTGAGAGTGTCCATCTCACAAAAAATAACATTTTTATTATATAAATAGAAGAATCCAAATCTTCCAATATAGTACTGAAATGCTGATTTCATTTATGGGAAGAAATATTTTTATTTGAGGAGCTGATATGCCAATTGAAAGTTGATTTGGAAATGTTCCAGGAGATGCTGCTTATTTTATGTTACAACAGTACCTAGAGGCTCCAAAATCAGGATTGGGCTGTGCTCTGTAGAGTTACATAGTAGGAGACAGTCCCATGTCCAAAGAATCTATTATCCGAACAGACAAATGAAGGGTAGGGAGGGGAAACAGAGTTACAGAGAGGTGGAGTGGCTGCCCCAAGAGTGCAGCAGGTCAGTAATAGAGCCAGGAATAGAACGGGGTCTCTGGATTCCCAATCCCATGCGTTGTTCACTAGACTATACTGTGTCTAACTTTTGGAGGCATTTTTGGAAATAAATTGGCTCAATTAAAATTACATTTCTCTAGATTTTTCCGTTCATTATAAGAATTTCTTGCAATTGAGAGCATACATTATTGGAATTATTTGGCAAGGAAGGGTTTTTTTGTGGGTGTTACCCTTTTGTTGTTGTTTATTATTTGTATTATTATAGCACTTAGGAGGCCTAGTCATATACCAGGACTCCCTGTGTTTTTCACAAATCAGAGGAGAGTGATTAGGAAGACTGGAGAGAAGGCTTTAGCAATTGCAGCAGGAGATGAAAACCTGTCTGAACCAAAAGAAAAAATAAAATCTTAGAAATTATATGGCGGAAAAAGATGAACAATGTGGAAATAACCTAGATGTTATGAGCAAGAGAGAGGGAAGAGTTGAAGATGGCTCACAGATTTGGTGAACTGCTAAGTTTAAGTTGATTACATGATATCCATCAGATGTGGAACTGGATGGAGGGAGACAGAACAAAATAAGAAAAGTAGATTTGTGAGTTATCACCATATAGATCAGAGTCAGGCAAACTACAGCCCGCAGGCCACATCCGGCCCGTCAGACCATTTAATCCGGCCCTCAGCTCCAGCTGCGGAGTGCAGTCGGTGGGCTTGCCCCGCTCGGTGTTGCTCCCAGGATTTGATTCAACCCCCCTCGGGCTCCTCTGTAGTACGTGGAGATGTGGCCAGGTGGCTCTGTGCACCGCTCCATCCATAGGTGCCACCTCTGCAGCTCCAATTGGCCATGATGACAGCTGTGGGTGGGGCAGCATGCAGAGCCACCTGGCTATGCCTTGGAGCCAAAGAGGGGACATGCTTCCGGGAACTGCTTGTGGTAAGTGCTGCCTGGAGCCTGCATCCCTGAGAGCCCCTCTCCCCTTGACCAAATCCTCTGCCACAGCAATTATCTGCCTCCTGCTCTCCAAACCCCTCGATCCCAGCCCAGAGCCCCCTCTTGTAACCAAAGCCCCACATTCACAGCCCCACCCTAGAGCTCGCACTCTCAGCCAGCGCCCCCCCTTCCTACCACACACACACTCCGTGCCCCAACGCCTGCCTCATCTTTGGTTCCCCTCCCGCCCTCCAAACCCATTGGTCCCAGCCCGGAGCACCCTTCTGCACCCCAAAACCCTCATCCCTGGCCCTACCCCAGAGCCCACACCCGCATCCAGAGCCCTCACACCCCTCCCTCTGCACCAGTCTTGATCCCCCTCCTGTACCCCGGAGCCCTCACCTCCTGGTACCCCAACCCAGAGCCCCCTCATGTACCCTGAAAGCCTCATTTCTGGCCTCACCCCAGAGTCTGCACCCCCAGCCGAAGCCCTCCCACTCTCTTATCCCCCCTATCCCCAGTTTTGTTATCATTCATGGCCCGCCATACAATTTGCATACCCCGATGTGGCCCTCAGGCCAAAACGTGTGCCCATCCCCAATATAGGTGGATGGTGGTTGAATTTGTGTGAGTTGATGAGATCACTCTGGCAATCCCCTGGTGCGGGGGGGTGGGGGGGGAGAGATGTAGAAAGAAGCTTTGAACAAATCATCAGAATAGTAGGAGGTTATAAGTCACAAAAGCCAAGAGGACAATATTATTGGGAGGTTGTGATTGATAGTGGCAACAGCAAAGCTCCAGCAGATTAAGGATGGTATAGAGACCCTGAAATTTGACCCTAAATTTTATGCTGAGATCCTGACAGTATACTGTAGCTGAATCCACAGTTGTATACTATTTTTACATTGTTACATACTTTTTTCTACCTTTTATGAAAAATAAACACTGGCATAAGCAAAGTTGGCTCTACGAGCTAAGGAGCTTCACCTTGATTTTTCCTGTCTAGCATACCTCAATTTACAAAAGAAAAAACATCAGTAGAGAAATTGCAAGTTCAAAAGAATAAGTGTGGTGATATGAATTTTTTCATCAATTCTGTGCAGTTTAGTGTAATTTGTAATAATTATAGGTTTGGATTTCTCTTTAAAAATCCACTTTGATATCTTTAATGTTGTTATTTTTTGAAAAAGGTAGACATGGATTCATTTAGTTCTTGTTTGAACTTACTGCATATTTTCCTGCTATGCATAAATTGATTTTCTGAACTGGTTAATATTCATAGCCTGAATTATATTAGCTTTAATCTACGACAGGTTGGCAGATAGAGATAAGATACAGGTGGCTTGGAAAGACTACAGTTAATGCAACAATGGTGTATTTGCAGTCTGCTTCTATAGACCAATCTTTTCATTTAAATCTGACAAATTACTGTCTCTGAGACTTAGTATAAATATTTACAAGTATTATAGTAATTTATATGCATTGTTTGTCATCTGACATTAATTTTTAACATGTAAAATGCAATGACATTAGTAATTTTTATTATCCAGTTGTAATCTGAGCATATTTAGATGGAAATCACCACAGAATTCAAAATAAATGCTATTTATTAACATATAAGACTTGACATTTTCATTACCATTGGAGAACAAGATCAGTAATAAGTTGAAATGCAGTGATTTAGTTCCACATTGTTTGGGATAATTCTTTTATAAGTTGTGATTTTTTTTTTATCAAAGTGTGGTTTTCAGCCATTTATGAATGTTGTTCCTTGAGAGGGACCTAAGATTTTGAGAAGCAGTTATTTCAGTTGCTTAATATCTTGTGTACCAACCTCATTGTGGGTATATTTTTGTTCTCTCTCCCTCTTGCATCTTCTTTCCTAAGGAATTAATAGTTCTTCTTCGAGTGCTTGCTCATGTCCATTCCCAGATGTGTGTGTGCTCCGCGCATGCACGGTTTTCGGAACTTTTCTCCCTAGCAATACCCGTAGGGTCGGCAGGGGCGACCCCTGGAGGGGCGCCGATATGGCAATGTATATATGCCCCTGCCGACCCTCCCCCCACTCAGTTCCTTCTTTCCGTCCGTGGCGGTTGCTGGAACAGCTATTGGCTTTATTCTCGTGCGATACCCGTTCTTCGTAGTTGTTGTAGTTGTAGTTAATTATAGTTATTAGTTTAGTGTTAGTAGTTAGATTGTTCTGTAGTTGTTAGATTTTGCTTAGTCCTGACGCCGGGTTATGCCTGGGGCGTCGGGATTCAAGAACTGTGGAAAGTGCGGTAAGCCTATGCCGGTTAGTGACCCTCACTCCTATTGTTTAAAGTGTTTAGGAGAGGGTCATCAAACCGAGCTTTGCTCTATTTGCAAAGGCTTTAAACCCCGCACAAAGAAAGAAAGAGATCATCAACTGAAACTCATCTTGATGGAATCCGCCCTGCAGCCCTCCGAGCCTTCCGCTTCTACCAGCGCACCGGCTTCAATCCACGGTGCCGCGGCACCGAAGCCCAAGAAGGCTCCGAGGCACCGCTCACCTCGGCACCATGCTGCCTCTTCCCGACGGCACCGCTCACAATCTCCGGTGCCGTCCAAGAAGTCAAGGGGCCGTTCTCCAGCACGCAAGGCGTCTGATGGCTCGCCCGCGGTGCGGTCGGCTCTGGGGCACGTCCACAAGATCCGTGCCGAGCCGGCACCAGCGGCTCCCAGCGTAGAGGACGTGCCCACCTCTCTGGAGGTATCTTTTTCCCCAGAGAGAGACCAGCCCGGGTTAGACATGCCGTCAACCCCTGAGGCCTTTCACGCGGTAACCGATCTCATGGACTTGGCCAGAGATCCAGTTCCGCAATTCCTGGTCCCGGCACCGCTTCCTAGGGCCACGGCACCGATCATCCCCCCAATGGCACCGACTCCGGTACCGTCTGACGCGGTGCCGTCGACTTCCCAAGAAGCACCCGGTGCGGGTGGAGTCTCTGCGGCACCGTCTCTCCCGGGCCCATTCCAGTTGACGTGTCGGCACCGTGAGTCCCAGGCACCGGCGCATCCTATCGTGGCACCGGACGGCACCGCGCCCCCTTGGTCGCATTCGGACTATTCGTCTGAGTCGGACTCCAGATCGTCCAGGTCCTGCTCTAGACACAGCAAGCACTCGTCCCGATCCCACCATTCTCGGCACCGGCGCTCGTCCCATCACAGGCGTCCCTCTGGGTGGACGGAGGAAGCTCAGGGCCCGGTCCAGTGGCCTTTTTGGACCCCCTTTGCTTTTCATCAGGCTCAGGGGCCTCCTTCCACTACGATGTCGCTCCCCCCGGTGCCGCGCGGTCCGGTCTCGGCCACCGTTAGCAGACCCCAGGCAGAGGCCAGTGCAGGGCACCCGGCACCGTGTACATCGGCACCGGGGTCATCGGTACCGGAATCCACTGAGGCTCACGGCACCCTACCTGCAGAGACCCACCACGACATTCAGGAGCTGCAACAGATGGGGGACCAACAGCTTACATCTTCATCATCCTCCCCGGATGAAGCAGTTGCAGGCTCCTCGACGTCCCTGCCTCCCATGGACGTTAGGGGACATCAAGATCTCCTTAAGAGGGTGGCTCAAAACCTTAACCTCCAGGTTGAGGAGATCCAGGAGGATGATGACCCCACCGTGGATATTCTTACATCGGATTCCCCATCCAGGGTAGCTCTGCCATTTATACGTAGGATCCAGACCACAATGGATAACCTGTGGCAGACGCCTTCATCCCTCCTACCTACTGCTAGGGGAGTGGAGAGGCGCTACTTTGCTCCACGAAGTGGGTGCAAATACCTTTTTACCCATCCTCCACCAGGCTCCCTGGTTGCCGACGCGGTAAACCATAGGGAACGGCAGGGCCAAACAGGGCCCACTCCCAGATCCCATGAGGCCAAGAAGCTTGACTTAATGGGAAGGAAGGTGTACTCTTCGGCTGCACTCCAACTCAGGGTGGCTAACCAACAGGCGGCCCTGAGCAGATACTCTTATAACTCCTGGTCGGCCATGAATAAATTCGAGGCCCAAGTGCACAAGGACTCAGCTAAGGAGTTTAAGGCGATTATAGATGAGGGCAGACTGGTTTCCAGGGCGGCACTCCAAGCTGCCTTAGATGCTGCCGACTCGGCCTCTAGACAATTAGCAACTGGATTGGTTATGCGGAGGGGTGCATGGCTGCAAGTCTCCGGGATTCCTCCCCCGGTGCAGGCTACGATACAGGACCTCCCCTTTGATAAGCAGGGCCTGTTCCATCTTGATACGGACAAAAAGCTTCAGTCTATGAAGGACTCCAGGGCAATGTTGCGTTCTTTGGGCCTACACACCCCGCAGACACAGAGGAGACCCTTCAGACCACCCCCTCCTCCTCCACCTAGACCTTACCAACCCCCCCAGGCAAGGAGGGACCAACCTAGGAGGGGTGGGAGGGGAACTGGCCGCGGCCGCCCGAGATATGGCTCGCGGCAGTCCCAAAACTCCGGTGTGCACCAACCGAGAACCGGTTTTTGAAGGTGCGCACGGGGACCCCAGACCAGTCTCTCTGTCTATGACCTCTCTACCCTTCGTAAACCGCTTATCCCACTTCTACCAGGCCTGGGCCTGTATCACCTCAGACAGGTGGGTACTCAGCCTCATAGAAGTGGGATATTCTATCCAATTCCGCACCCTCCCACCCACCCACTCCCCTTCCCCATCCCTCTTCAGGGACCCATCTCACGAGCAACTCTTAGGTCAGGAGGTAAATACCCTCTTGTCTTTGGGTGCCATAGAGGAGGTTCCTCAAGAATTTCGGGGCAAGGGATATTACTCCCGCTATTTCCTTATCCCGAAGGCCAAGGGTGGGCTCCGTCCTATCCTGGACTTGCGAGGCCTCAACTCATACATAAAGAAGTTGAAGTTTCCAATGCTGTCCTTAGCCTCCATAATCCCAGCTATGGATCACAGAGACTGGTTCGCGGCCCTCGATTTGAAAGATGCGTATTTCCATATCTCCATTATCCCGAGCCACAGGAGATTCCTGCGATTTGTGCTCGGACATCGACATTACCAGTTCACAGTCCTCCCTTTCGGGCTCTCGACCGCCCCAAGGGTATTCACAAAATGCATGGCAGTGGTGGCAGCCTTCCTCAGAAGGAAAGGCATCCATCCATGTTTACCCCTACCTGGACGATTGGCTTGTAAGGGCAAGTTCCAGGAACCTACTAAAAAAGCACATACATTTCATCAGGGCAACCTTCCTTCGGTTAGGACTCATCCTCAACGTCTCAAAATCGACCCTCATTCCTACCCAGAGGATCGAGTTTATAGGGGTCATACTGGATTCCCTACAAGCAAGGGCGTTCTTACCTCCTTCCCGGGCCAAGTCCATCGCGGACATTATTCATTCACTCCTACAGTTCCCCACCACCACAGCCAGAAACTGTATGGTCCTCATGGGACATATGGCAGCCTGCACTTACGTGGTGCCATACGCAAGACTCCGCCTCAGACCTCTACAATTATGGTTCGCGGGTGTCTACAACCAACGCAGAGACCCGCTAGACCTCATCGTGACTATCCCAGTAGAAGTCAGACGCTCCCTCCACTGGTGGCTCCAGCCTCAGTCTCTGAACGTCGGGGTTCCCTTTTGCAAGCCCCAACCATCTCTGACCCTGGTGACGGATGCTTCCGCCCTCGGCTGGGGGGCGCATCTCGTGGAGATCCGGACTCAAGGCCTATGGTCCCAGGAAGAGCTGTCTCTTCATATCAATGTCCGGGAGCTCAGGGCGGTCCGTCTAGCATGCGAGACGTTCCAGTCACTTCTACAAGGCAGGTATGTGTCAGTCCTAACAGACAATACAGCCACGATGTTCTATATAAACAGACAGGGTGGTGCTCGCTCTTCTCGCCTGTGCAGGGAAGCCCTCGCCCTTTGGGAGTTCTGTATCCCTCTAGGGATCTCCCTCACAGCTGCATATCTCCCGGGGACTCAGAACGTGTTGGCAGACACGCTCAGTCGTTCGTTCAGGGGTCACGAATGGTCCCTCAGGCCCGATGTTGCCCACTCGATTTTCCTGAGGTGGGGGTTTCCCCTCATAGATCTGTTCGCCACGAAGGCCAACAGGAAATGTCACAGGTTCTGCTCCCTCCTCAATCTCAGCCCGGGGTCAGAGGGAGATGCCTTTCAGGTACCATGGACGGGGGGCCTGCTCTATGCATTTCCCCCGTTTCCCCTTGTGCACAAGGTATTGCTCAAGGTTCGACACGACAGGGCATCTCTCATATTAATAGCACCGTCCTGGCCTCGTCAACACTGGTACGCAGTTCTGAGGTCACTGTCCGTGACGAGGCCGTTAACACTCCCTCTTTACCCAACATTGATCTCCCAGGACCACGGGAGGATGCTGCACCCCAACCTGCAGTCCCTCCATCTCACGGCGTGGAATATCCATGGCTGAATCCAGAAGAGCTGCGGTGCTCGGACTCAGTCAGGGATATCCTCCTCGGTAGTAGGAAACCTTCTACCAGGGTTACGTACACAGCCAAGTGGAAGCGTTTCTCCTTGTGGTCTCAGGGTAAAGGTAGAGATCCTCTGACTTCTGCAGTCTCCAGTATTTTGGACTACCTCCTTGAACTGAAACAGCAGGGATTAGCAATCTCTACTGTTCGTGTGCACCTGGCCGCTATATCGGCTTTCCACTCGGGGTTTGGAGGTACTTCGGTATTTAGCAACCCCTTGGTTCTCAGATTCCTAAAAGGTTTAGAGAGATTATATCCCCAGGTCCGTCAGCCTATTTCCCTGTGGGACCTCAACCTGGTTCTGAAGGCATTAATGAGGCCTCCATTCGAGCCCATGGCCACATGCCCTCTATCCTATCTTTCATGGAAGACTGCCTTTTTAGTGGCAATCACTTCTGCCCGTAGAGTTTCTGAGATTAGGGCGCTCACCTCTGAGCCTCCCTACACGGTCTTCCATAAAGATAAGGTTCAGTTACGTCCTCACCCAGCCTTCCTCCCAAAGGTAGTCTCACCTTTTCATTTGAGCCAGGATGTGTTTTTACCGGTATTCTTTCCCAAGCCCCACGCTAACAGCAGGGAAAGAATGCTTCATTCCTTGGATGTAAGGAGGGCTCTGGCTTTCTACATAGAAAGAACTAAGAGTTTCCGTAAATCTCCACAACTTTTTATTTCGGTGGCCGAGAGGATGAAAGGGTTACCTGTTTCCACCCAGCGCCTTTCGGCCTGGATTACAGCGTGTATTAAACTGTGCTATAACCTCTCGAATGTTACTCCCCCAGCACTAACAGCGCATTCGACCAGAGCGCAGGCCGCATCTACGGCATTCCTGGCGCACATTCTGATCGTGGAAATCTGTAGAGCAGCGACGTGGTCTTCTGTTCACACCTTCGCGTCACACTACGCCATCGTCCAGCAGTCGATGGAGGATGCAGCTCTAGGACAAGCGGTCCTGTCAGCAGGGACTCAGTGTACTCCTCACCCTCCGCCGAGATGACTGCTCGTAAGTCACATCTGGGAATGGACATGAGCAAGCACTCGAAGAAGAAAGAACAGTTACTCACCTCTCGTAACGTTTGTTCTTCGAGATGTGTTGCTCATGTCCATTCCGAATCCCACCCGCCTCCCCTCTGTCGGAGTACCGGCAAGAAGGAACTGAGCGGGGGGAGGGTCGGCAGGGGCATATATACATCGCCATATCGGCGCCACTCCAGGGGTCGCCCCTGCCGACCCTACGGGTATTGCTAGGGAGAAAAGTTCCGAAAACCGTGCATGCGCGGAGCACACACACATCTGGGAATGGACATGAGCAACACATCTCGAAGAACAAACGTTACGAGAGGTGAGTAACTGTTCTTTATCAAATACTATTGCAGTACAATAACCATTCTGGTAACACCTAGAGGCCCCAAACAAGATCAGGGGCCTACAGTGCTCAGTGCTGAATGTATAAAGTGAAAGACAGTCTTTGTCCCAAAGATCTCACAGTGTAAATAGACAAGATAAAACAAAGGGTGAGAGAAAGGAAGTGTTGTTATCCCCATTTTGCAGATGGAGAACAGAGACAGAGTGATCTAAGGGTATGTCTTCACTACAGGACTAGGTCGATTTCCCTTAATTTGATTTTCTAAACTTGAGTTTAGAAAATCGAATCAGTGTGTCCCCACCAGGACATCAGGTCGACAGTGGTCGACACTGTCTGTCCTAGAACTTTTGCAGGGGTCGACATAGCCTGCATTGCACTGTGGGTAGGTAGCCCACAGTGCAATGCGTGCTGGACCCCCCCCCCCCCAGCAGCCCCGAGCCCCCCCCCGCCCGCCTGAACAGCCCCCCCCCTGGAACCCCCCCCGCCCGCCCGCCCGATCGCCCAAGCAGCCCTGCGCCGGCTCCCCGCGCCCCCCCCCGCCCGCCTGAACAAACGCCCCCCCCCGCCGGCCCGAGGGGGGGGGAGCTGGCGCAGGGCTGCTTGGGTGATGGCTCAGCTGCCTGGTCAATTTCACCTGAAATTGACCAAGCAGCTGAGCGGATCGCCCAAGCAGCCCCGCGCCGGCCCCCCCCCCCCCCCAGCAGCCCCGCGGACCCCCCCGCCCGACCGCCTGAACAGCCCCCCTCCCCCCCCCGCCGGACCCCCCCGCTGCGGGGCTGCTCCGAGGTCGGAGGCTTAACTTCAGATGCCTCTTCACTACTCACAGTAGACATAGAGAAGTCGATTTTAGCCTTACTTCTCTCGTCAGGCAGGAGTTACAAATTCGATTTTGAGGGCCCTTTAAATCGACTTTAAGGGCATGTATGTGAAGACAGGTACACGGTTAATTCGACCTAACATCGTTAAGGTTGAATTAAAGTGGTAGTGAAGACATGCCCTAAGTGGCTTACTCAGGGCCACAGTGGCATGAATGCTGCCTGTGGCAGAGATAGGATTTGAACCCAGATCTCTAGAATCTCAGTTCAGCACCTTAACCACAAAACCATAATTCAGTGACTTCTTGGTTAATATATTTCAGGGTTGTTGTTTTTTTCCTGTGATGCTGCAGATATGTTATCAATTTTTAAAAATAAAATGAGACTGAAGATATTGAAGGCTTTTATACGCATTTCACTAACGTTTAATGAGACTTGGACTCCTAAATGCCTAAGAGCTTGTCTACGTGAATATTTAGTCCGTGCCAAGCTGGGGTGGGAATCTACCTCACACTAGCTTAAAGCACACTGACAGTTTGTGTAGACCTTGCTGATGTGTGCTACCCCATTGCCAAGCAGGCTAGATTAAAGCATACTAAGGAACTGTTAGTGCACATCAGTAGGGTCAACCTGTGCACTACTGCAGGATTGATTTAAACCCCAGCTTGCCACAAACTATGTGTTTGTCTAGACCAGCCCTAAGTTGCTTTTAAAAATGGGACTTGGGAGTCTAAGTCAAGTAGGCTTTTTGGGAATCTTTTTTTGCATGTTGCTAAAACTTTTCCTTTGGAATAATACATTTAAAGAGTCTTTTTTTGGCAACACTGATCTCTTTATTTACAGTTACACCATGGATATTTTGTATTAAGAATCAGTAATATCAATTTAATAAGCATATTTTGGACTCTTTTATGCCAGTCCATAAACAGGAAAAACAGGGTAATCCAAATACCATATTAGATTATTACATTTCCAGTAGGAAATAGAAGGAAACTAATTTTATTCTCCTGTGTGCAAGTTTAACACTTCCCCATTTCTGATCAAATCATTTCACTAGCGATAAGTCTGAGTTTCAATGTGCCCTCCCATATTTCCCAAAAATTTTGAACTATTCAGGACTTATCTTTGTTCTTACTTCCTGTTTCAGGAATCAAAGAAGCTGATTCCTGTCATGGTTTGGAGAGGATTCACAAATGTCCAACTGATAATAACCGCCTTCTTTTTCTCCTGGATTATAGAGAAAAATCAAGAGATAAGAAGCACAACTTCATGAAATCATGGGTGGCAGGACGTTATTGAGCCCCTGCTTTCTAAATCTCCCTCCCACTCCTTAGAATAATATCCTAGGCTCTTTGAATTACAGCACTGCCTACTGTTATGGTCTGTGCTAAATAGCTCTCATGTGCCTTCAAAACCACAGTCTTTGTGTAATTTCTATTATATGTTTCAGGGGGTTTTGCCTCCATGTTGTCTCTTTCCCTTAATTGGTTTCCATCCCATCAGGGTTCATGAAGCTGCTCCAGCAGCTCTTTTGGCCTCATTGACATTATACATTTGGTAATTCTAATATCAGTTATCTCTGACTGAGGCGCCAGTACCTGCTGTTGAGGACTACCTATTCAATTCTGGACTAGTTATGAGCTCCTTAAAGGACTGCATGGCAACAATACAGCTAACTATCCTGCCATTCAGTATTTTCACACCCTACACTCGTTAGATTCATGAAATGCCTTATGCAAATGTTCTCTTGGGCAGCCACGCCTTCCTTGAGATATTAATGCTGACCAGATAGATGTGCTCACCAATTGAGCCCCTGGCTACAAATTTCCTTTTCTGCCTATCCATCAAAACAGATTTCCTAGTAACAATAACATCTGCTAGAAGGGTGGTAGAAATAAAATATGTTTTTATGTTATGTTCTCTTATGGCAGGACCTCTCTATACTGTTTCATTAGTACCTCTCTATGTACTTGACACCTCATTCAAAATTTGTACAAAGGTAGGCTGTAACTTCCTTCCAAACCAATTGCTACACCTACATGTCATCTTCCATAAACCTCATTCCAACAAAAGGGGGGAAGCCAGACTTCACATCCTTTCAGACACTGTCTTTTTATGTAGACTGAGCTAGGTCTTTTAGGGTGCTCCCTTCCATAGGAACTTTGTCATGCAGATAGGGTAAAAAGTCACGTTATATTGACCCAGAAATTATCTAATTGGATTTCTACAGGCATTAAGACATGCTGTGATTTAATTATCTTAGACCAACCAGGAAGAATTACAGCTCTTTCCATCAGCTATTAGGCAGCTTTGCCATCTTCTTTTAGAAGCTTTGCAATCTTAGAAATCTGTAGGGCAGCAACATGTGGTTTGGTACATACATTTACAAAACATTACTCTGAGCACCCTCTTCTTAAGAATTAGGTTATTACTTGTGAGTCACCAAGAGTGGTATACATATGGACAAAGCACTTGGGGGAAAAAAAGGTTAATTAACTTAAAGTAATTACTGTTTTTCAAGATGCATTTTCCATAAATATTCAATGACCCACCATCCTTTCCCACTACAGTGAAGTCCTTTAACATTTTGTATTGGCAAAGGAATTGCAGGACAGTTGGGGCTGCCCCACTGTTTATATTCTCTGATGGGGAATTCTGCAATGTGCTTAAGTGGAATTTGGAAAGTAAAACCCAAAAGGAGTTTTACCTGTAATATTAAAATAGAATTGTTATTATTATTATTATGCCTATGTACAACAAGGTAATTTCAGACCGTAATTTATGGGGGTCTTTTTTAAAGAAAACAAGACAGTGTTTGCTTCTAATGTACAAAAGAAGCACAGCATGCATTTTATGAATATGGCCTTGCCACTATTCTGTTAGATTTGGACATTCTAATTTTTGCTTCCCTAGAAATCTCTTTTAGCATCTGTCATTACAAAACAGCTTGCAGAACTAACACTAATTTGAAAGATTTTCAGGGCAAGTATTTTACTTTTTGTCAGTAGCATATTTATGGCACTATATAAATAATATTTTCTAAATTGAGAAATCTTAAAAAAAATAAAATCCAAAATACAGATTGGAAAATCAGAGTAATTACTTCAGCAATAATGACCAAACCATGGTGTATTTAGTGGGGATAAAAGGCCCGGTGGGGATAGTTTATTTTGCTTCAGCCTGTTAACTCCAGCCATTTATTTGTCCAAGAGCTATTCTGTAACAAGGCCATTACTGCTTTTATAAGGTGAAAATGAAAAATGTAGGCTTTTGGCTATTTTTATAGGTAATGCTGTTTTAAGCTCAGATCTTGCAAATGACAGTGAGCAGGCTGTTGCAACCACACACTATCATTTGCAGACTAGGGCCTCAGTTGCTGTGTACATGACATTTGCAGTGCTCTGTACATGAATTAACAAGACAGTCTAACTCCTTTTTCATGTACATTCCATTTATGTTGGAATTGCTGTTTCAAAAAAAAAGTGACTTACTTTTTTAATCCACTCCAAAAAATGGCTTGAAATTAACGTTTAGTACCATTGTTTGTTTAGTTACAATAGCTGTGAAATTAAGCACAAAAGACAATTTTAACTAAAATCTCAAACTATATTACTATTACAAATTGCTGCAAAAAATCTATATGCTCACTGAATGGACAAGAAACATAAGAAATCATTGTTATTCAGTGTTTACTATGTACTCTAAAAAGCTTCTATAAAAATGTCCACTGATTGGGCATACTAATGATCTGTCAACAACATTCTGTGCATCTGGAAAACTGTTCATCTGTTACATTTGCAGTGTTGCTAAGGATTATATAAAAGGGTGACAAGCCTTAGGAAACAAAACTTTCATACAGATGGGAAGGGTTGTTGAAAATCCCAGGTCAAATTCTCTGAGGGTGTTACTCTGTTAAAGTAATGAAAAGAATTTGGCTTTCTACAAAGAATTTGCACTGATTTACCTTCTAAAAAGAAACATCCATAATTTTATGAAGCAAATGTAGGAAAGATGATAAATCAATCCTTTAAACTTGTATATACATTTATTGTACATATACTTAGCATAACCTTACTGAGATGAATGATGCAGTTTGGAGCAGAGTTTAAAGTGGCTGGAAGTTATTTCCATGTCAGCATTTTTATCCCAAAAATACCCTTTGACGATAGGCGAGGGTGGTAGCAACACCTGTAGCTAAGGTGTTTCCATTATAAGACATTATTTTCAGTTGCTTACAACCTTGCCAAATTTAGGACTTAAATTTTCCCTGCCAGATGTGTGCCTCAGGATGATTTTTTGTAAAGTTTTAACAAAAACAGTTCAGTGGTTTCTGAGAACGAAGTCAGGAAAAAGTATGTTGTTTTGCCTGTGGGGTTGTTTTTTTTTTAAACAACCATTTTGTTGAGAAGTTTTAGTGCATCCAGGTATTGGAGCAGGAACTTGAAATTTGGCTTAGGGTTTCACCATGATATCAAGCAAGTGCCCTTTGCTGTCCCCATGAAAATCTACCCAAAACTAATTCCCCATTACATTGGCCTCATTGCCACTACTGAAGTGATTATTTTCTCCCTTGGTATTCTATTGTTGAGAATAGCCCACATCCACTTTAATTGAATTGTCTCATTAGCACTGACCCGCCCACACACACACACTTGGTAAGGCAACAACCATCTTTTCATATACTGTGTATATATATATGCCTACTGTATTTTCCACTCAATGCATCTGATGAAGTGATTTTTGCCCATGAAAGCTTATGCCCAAATAAATTTATTCGTTTCTCAGTTGCCACAGATATTTCTTGTTGTTTTTGCTGAAAAATTACAGTTTGCACATCCACTGTAGAGGTTTGTTAGAGGCAGGCAGCATTATATTCCAAAGATTCATCTGCACTGAGAATCCTCCATTGCCACACAACTTTTGTGTGATAACTGGAGTGCACACAGGACATCCCACAGAGGGACGGTGTGTGGTCTGTTCTGGAGATTCAGGGACTGGGCAGGACTTTTCCTGGAATTGCTCATTCTAGCTGGTAAAAGCAGCTGTGGTGCTAGATAATTGAGAGCAGGGAGACTCTCTCTTCTACACTATAAATTCTCCCCTCCTAGCAGCAAGGAGGAAAAGGAGAAAGCAGCCTGACTAGAATGCAAAGAAGTGAAGTGACAAGGGGGGAAAGGAAGTAGGAACCAGAAAAAGGGTAGGAGCAGTCTGAGGCCAGAAACAGGCAGAAGGATCTATAATAGCTAGACCATGCTCCCATCCAGAACCTGGAATAGACTTAAATTGATTCTGGTGCTGTGTAGCAAATAGCTGTGAAACTTACTGGCAAAGCCCCCTTTGGTGGCTGAGCCACATAGACAATAACAGCTTACTACTGCTACCTGTTAGCTCAAGTGATAAAGGTCTGTGCTGTGGATCTAAAGTTTTAACTGACCTTCCCCCCCTCCCCCCCCCCCCCCCGGAAAAAAAAATTGCATCAGGCAGATACGCAGCATGGAAAATTTCAGCCATAACACTTGCAGTTTGGGAAAGCTATAAGCAATTGTATCATGTGGGAAGTGTCAGGCAACCTTAATATCAGGTGGTGCTACCAACCCTGCTTATCATAGGAATGATTGAATCACTGCTGAAACTTAAAAAGTAATATGTGAGATATGTCATGAATTCTACATACATACCTACAAAACTATGTTTTAAAAGGGGACTTCTCCAGTTGAAGCTGCAGGGAGAATTTTAGGCTGGAACATGGATGCAGAGATTTCCACTCTTACAGAAATTATCACAAGATCTTTTGATTATCGCAAGATTTCACAACCTCCATTTTTATACCTCCCAAAGATGATGCGTTGTATTTTCGAATGCACCTAAGTGGTTTGGGAGCACATATCCCATTGAAAGTCACTAGCATGCTTTTGAAAATGGCATCCAACACCTCCAGCAATATAATGGCACGTTATGATATGTTGGATCAAGTTAAAAAAATGACGTAGATAAAATATTGCTTTCTAATGTCTCACCACACCATTTCCTACACCATCTAAAATTTCATTGTTCTTCCATCCAAATACTAACCAGACCTGATTTTGCTTAATCTGTGAGATCTGATGAGATCACAGCTCAAGTCCTTTTTTATAGACCTCAGTACTTTCTTACTTGGTAAGAGTACATTAATTATGTTGTTTGCATTAAGAACAACCTTTCTCTGGAGTCAGTGAACTGTGTGATTTATTTTCTGTTTGTGATAAAATGCTTTTACGTTTATGACCTGTGTTATCACAATAGATATGTTTTACTCTGTAATATTTAGATCTATCTAGATATCTGACATGCAACTCTTATTGTGCGCCACTAGTTTTTAAAAATTAAGCATGTGTGGACTGTAACAGCCATGTATTACAAGTGAATTTATTTCTGGGTTTTCTAGAAGTAAATAGCTGAGATTTCCTTTCCAACAATACTTTAGAAGCACAGATAAAATGACTTCCTGTCTCACTATTTCCTGTATCCATGGTAACCTCTCTTTAACCACTCGCTGCGGAAGAACCTATGGGAAGAATGTTTCCTGAGTGAACAGTTGCAAAACGTAGGGCAAAAAGTGAGTGCTCTAATAAACCGGAATGTTGCTAACAAAATTCTTACAGCAAGTCTAAAAAGTAAATTGTAAGTAAGTCAAATGAACTGCCTCACAAGCCAACTGATAACATGAAATTGTGGTTTGGGGTAAGACTTTTTTGGGGGGTATATTCTGAATTTAGCTGGGCTTACTTAAAAGGAAATGAAAGGTTACTGATGAAAAGAAACTTGATTCAATGTATAAAATAAGTCAGTACGTATTTCTTTATGAATGCCAGTAAAGCTTTAAAACTAGGCATTTTCAAATATATAAAAATAAGTAAAAGAATTTGCAATGTGTTAAATTTACTGAAAGTCATTGTTATAACAGAATTATTTGCTGTTAAATGATAACTGATTAAATATATTTCAACTAGCTTGGCAAGCATATTCATTTTACCATTCTTTTACTCTATTTTTAGTGCCCTTCTAATATAGGGTAATTGGCTAAGAAGCAATTTAATCTTTAAGATGTTTAACTATTCAGTGTCAAAAGAGAGAATATGTAGAATACAGTATTTTAAAGTACTCCTTGTTAATTTTTATGGCATATTGTCTGAGAATATTAAAAATATCACAGAGTTGCATCTGTTTTTTAAAATTATACAAATAGAATCTTAGAACTTTAAATGAGCAATATTTACAAATTTGATTTTTTTTATCTCTAATAGCTAAGTCAGAGATGACTGGGAAAGCCAAAGACAGGGATGTGTGTGGACTTCAAAGTTCTGTACCCTACACAGGAGTATTCCTCCATATCCTTAACTGTTTTCTTTTGTTGCTGCTTCAGAAAGAGGTACATGGCTGTCCATCCGTCTGCCAGCTCTGCACTGGGAAACAAGTTAACTGTCGTAACTTAGGTCTTTCAAGCATTCCAAAGAACTTTCCAAAAAGTACAGTACTTGTATACCTCAGTGGGAATAATATATCACACGTAATTCCATACGAATTAACTGGCCTTCAGAAGCTTGCTGTGCTCTATTTGGATAATTCCAGCATTTCATATGTGCATCCAAAGGCCTTTGTTGAACTTAATAAACTGTGCTACTTGCATCTAAATAATAATCACATAAAACGTTTGGATCCAGGAATATTTGAAGGGCTTTCAGATCTTCATTGTTTATACCTTCAGAATAATCAAGTATCTTTTGTTCCTAGAGGATTATTTAGTGGTCTCATTTCAATTCGATACTTAACACTTGAACGAAATCGCCTCAGTATCCTTGGAAGTGGCACTTTCTTGGGAATGATTAGCCTTCAAACACTTAATCTAGCCAACAATAAGATTTCACGGATATCAGATACAGCATTTCAGCACCTTGGAAACCTTGTGTATTTGTACCTTGAAGGTAATAATTTAACACACGTGCCATCAAAGGCCATTGGAATACTTAAAAATCTAGAAAGACTTTTCTTGTCTCACAACCCTGTTGAGTCAATACATCCTTTTGCATTTAAAGGACTGGACAGGCTTGAATATCTATCTTTAAAAAGTGCAAAAATAAAAAGCATCATCATGAATGGATTTGCTGGATTAAATAACCTTAAAAAGTTAATTTTAAGCCATAATGATTTAGAACATGTAAATTCCAACACTTTTAGTTTGTTGCATAATTTAATGTACCTGCAGCTAGACAAGAATAAAATAGTTAGTATTGGTGATAATACATTTGAAAAAATGGGAAATTCTTTGAAGATTCTAAATCTAGCATCTAATAACCTTACTGATCTGCAACCAAAAGTGCTCAAGCCTTTGGTTTCATTAACTCATCTACAGGCAAATAACAACCCTTGGAACTGTAGCTGCACACTGCTTGGGCTACGTAATTGGCTAGCATCATCTTCAATTTCTGTCAAAATCTACTGTCAAAATCCCCCAAGATTGTGTGGTAGACCTTTGCATTATGTTAAATGGACCGAATTTACAAATTGTGCTATCACTACCACTAATCCAGAAACAGCTTGGAGTGTAGCATCTGTAGGTAACCATCAAAGCACCACCACATTAGTGATGGCATGGCATATGGTAACCAAATATGACACACTTGTACATTTGGAAAACGTTGGAACTAAACATGTTGCTTTCTGGGGAAGAGCTCCAACCACATCTTCCAGTCGATTTCTTTATGAAGAATATGCTGCTGGGAATCCATCAGAAGCAACAACAGTGTTATCAGTATTACCAAGGCAAACAGCTGCACAGATTGTGCCAGTTAACTTGACCATGGAACAGAAAACTGTATTTCCTCCAGATGCTGCATCTGTATCCTTAAAAACATCTCTAATCTGTACTCAGCAGGTGGAGAAACTGAATCAGGCATTTGACATTTTATTAGCCTTTTTCATTTTGGCTTGTGCTGTGATCCTTTTTCTAATCTATACAATTGTCCAGTTTAGACAGAAGCTGAAGATGCTGAAAGACTCGGGGGAAAAGGGAATAGAGTACTACAGTTTTTACCAGGCTGGTAGATACAATATAACTGACCCAGTTCAGTCCCTACCTCAAAATCCTGCAAGAAGTTCAGAATTGGACCAAATTAGGCTTATCAAACGAACAATGCCTGAAAGTCAGGCACAAGTCATCTTGTTTGAACATTCAGCATTGTAACTTACTCAGCTAGACTTTTGATGTTGAATCTATTGTGGTTTGAAATGTCAAGAAATCAAGTGTATTAAGTTCTCTTGAAAATAGTCAAAGTTTCTCTGTTCGGTTAACTGGTTGATGGTTTTGTGGAAAATGCTATAATTTGGAAATTATATCATGATTCTTACTCTAAATGTCACTAAATCTCTTAACATTTAATAGCTATATTGTCATTTGAATCTTAAGCCTGTGACATGGACAAATCTCATTCTACTCTGCCCCCATTTGAGGGAATCCTTCATTCATAACTCCTGCAGCTTAAAATCAGAGTTCTCCCTAAGTGAGAAGCTAAAACTATGTTTTTAAAGGGTTTTTTCTTTTCAGATATTTACTATTATTAACTTATTGATAGAAGTAACATAAACTAGCTTGTAAATGAGTAAGCAAAAACTGATGGAGATTGTTGTTGTCACTATCACAAAGCTGAAATATTTGTGTGAGAAAATGGTTCTCTTAGGAAGATAGTCTCTTAAAATGTGAATAGTAATTCACAATGACTATCTGAAATGGAGCAGAAAACAAAAGGGATGAACATTCCTTTTCATTTACCTTGGATTAGGTTAAATCTTCTGAGAAACAGGCAAAATAAACTACATTATTTGTATTATAAAATACAAAATATAAGTTGCTAATATTTGGAGTAATTGTTACAGTGTGCATAGTATGTATATTCAAACTATATATACCATATAATTCATTATACAAATTCTCTATCCAAAAACCATAGTTATCCAAATCCACAGTATGTCCCCCTATATTAGTTAATAGTATTAGTTAATAGCATTTCTATTTATCCAAGTGCCCAGTTATCCAAAAGTTTTGGCTGTCCCCCAGGCCTAGGAAGCAGGTGGCTAAGGCTAGATGGGTCTTGGCCTCCCTAAATCTCTGCCTCTGTGGTATAGCCACAAGTGGGTTGGGTGGGTCTTAGCACCCCACCCAAATCTGAGCACCAGTAAGGGTGCTTAAAGTGTGGGGGGTTATGGAGGATTCTCAGCCCTAGATTTTTATTTTATTTTTTTAAGATTGAGACAGGTTGCCAAGGGGCACAGTCTTCTAGTAGAGATGCTGCCGCCTCATATCATTCTACACATCTGTTTCCCCATCAACACAGGCTCTGATTGTTTGGCAGCTGAGAGCCTATCAGGTTTTGGCCAGGGTCCCCACCCAGCAATGGATGAGGGCAGGGCATGCCTCCATCAATAGGAAAGGAAGTAACCTGAACTGGGTGCTTTCCCATGGGCTCCCATGGCTAATCTGATTGTAGCCAACATCTGCCACCAACCCTGGTCTATGGATGGGCTGAGGCATGCTTCTGCCAATGGGGAAGCAGTAACCAAAACTGTATGGTGTAATGGCAGAACCATTTCCTTGCTGCCATAATGGAGCGGTGGCCAGGCCATATTTGAATGGCATTGTGACCTGGCATGCAGGGTATTACTACTTCCAATTTCTGCTCTGCTCCCACATGACACAAGGTGCACCCACCTAGGCCTATATGTGACTATGCTCCTGGTCAGCCTCCCCTCCCCTAAAATATATATATATATATTCACCATCCTCCTGGGCCATGTGGATAAACAGAAATGAACCGTATATTGTTTGTTCATGTATGCATCTATCTCTCTCTGCATATCACACTAACTGGAAAATAGGGTATATAGATAAATAAATTTTCCTGTGCATTGAAAAAAGGACTTCATTATATCCAGCATCAGAGGCCTAGATAATTATTGCTTAATAGGAGGTATTTTTTCATCCCAAGTTTAATAGTTTTTTTTTCTATGAACTTGTAGATGCCAATTTATGTATCATTCATCATCCCATTTAAGATTTTTTAGTTTAAAGTGCTGTATTATTAGATGGCCTTTGCTTAGGGTTCCGTTTTGAATCACAAGGTGAAATGACTTGTTCTCAGCCAATATTTGAGATCTAGCTCTTAAGATCAGGATTTGTCTTGAATAAAGGCAAATTAGTTTTTAATTTGTACCTTGCATCTGTTTTACTATTTATTTTTACTCAGAATATTGTTTGACTATGTCTGCTGGTATCCTGGGGTGGGTTTTAAACTGTTTTAACTGTCTTTTATTTTGGGGCTATATTTATTTGATATTTTCCTCCCCAAACAATGTGAATGACAGCACTAAAAGGGGTATAAAAGTTTGTCACAACTGCTAATTTAGGGTCAGGTTTTCAGCCAACCCTAAACTGGGTCCCCATTTTTGTAGGTGCATTTTGCATTCATTGGTATATACACCAGAAATGTAGATCATTTATGTATCTAAGCAACCAAATCTACAAGCACAATATTTGTGCCTAAAGTTTTGCACCGGTAAAAATGGAGAGCAGTGTTTGAAAATGTGTCCCAAATGTGAAATTAATGTATGTTGTTCACTTTTAGTACCAGATCCTTTGGCATTTCACATCCCTTTTTCATCATGCTGCCAGTAGATTCTGCTCAGTCTGTCGTGGGAGCTTCACCACAATGTGCAAAGGACATCCTCTAAAGCAGTGTTTTTCATGACCCAGTATTGGGTTGTAGTATGTAAGGCACTGGGTCGCTTTGCTCAGCACCCAAGGATCTTAGCGGCTCCAGTGAGCACCACCGACTAGGACATTAAAAGTCCCATTGGTGGTGCTACCCAGCTAAGGCAGGCTAGTGCCTGCCACTTTGATTTGCAAGTACCTTTCTACAGACAGACACTGCCTAATCTGGGAAATCCTTTATTTTGTTACATTGATTTGAAAGATGTTTCCTTGAAAATAAGTGAGAATAAGACATAATACATTTTATATTGCCTGATCTTTAATGTAAGTTTTAGACAATGATAACCATGCATTGCCTTTTTAAAAAAATATATGTCCTGTATTCTAAAAAATTTGCACTGTTTAATTATTCCATATTTGGTAAGGCTTTTGGCATAGTTGTAAAAATAAACTTTGTTCCATGGCTGAAAAGTCATACACTTCTTAACACTATAACTTTTACCCACTTTTGGCAAGTGTTCTACATTCCTCTGACTCGAAACTTTGCAATACTCTACATTTTAAAATCTTTTTACCAGGTCATTCAATTGCAGCACACAGAATAAAAATGATAATTTCTCTTATGTAGGAATGTAATAGAAAGATCCCTTCTCCACTGCCAGAAAAGAGAAAGATGATGAAACAAATTTATAATCCAGATGCCTTTCAGAATGTTGCTGACCAAACAGTGTTACCACAAACATCTACACCATTCCTTGCCTCTTGCTTCCACCCTAGCTCCAGATGACAGGATCTCAGGTTCCCAGTGGTTAACCTTCTCTGATATACTTTGGAGAATCACAGATCCTTTGAAGCTTAGGTGTTCAGGCGGGCCTTCCTATGAGCGTTTGCCACCAATTTGTAAACACTGAAACCCCCCAAAATATGTGACTAAGAGCTGCCCAGTGTAGTTTGCACTCTGGCTACTTATGATAATCCATTCAAGAGCCCCCTGAATAGGTGGATCACACTTGGCCATTTCCTGTCCTGCAGAACTGTACTTTCCATAGACCACCCTTGTTGAGATCATAGATACCAAAACCCCAACAATGGTCCAAGAATCGTGCATCTTGAGAGCAATAGAAAATATATGCCAGATGGTTTATGCTTCTAATTGAGTGGCATATCCTCAAAGGGTATAGTCTACACCTCCAGAATCCCAGAGCTATTCAAATACAGGAACCTGTTGAAACCAGCCCTGCATGTTCTTTGCATTCTTGGACCATGTGCCATATCTGCTGTACTGTGTTCTGCTTGTTTCCCCTTGTTGTGTCCTTTTGTGTACAATTAGACTATTCTACACTTCATGTTGAAGTATTTGACAACTGATGTGGATTTTTGGTGTTAAAAGTTTTAACACAAGTTACAAGTTCATTTCCTAGAGGACATTTTCTAGACTTGAGTGAAAGATGGGACAACAACTTTTAATATCAAGATGGTTATTTAATGATAGATTAAATAAAGTAATGTCAAAGCAGGTTTTAAAAAACTTGTCATGTATTCACTATAAAACTTCAGAAACAAAGACATGAAATAATCTAGTGCTAGACGCAGTGTCTGTTTTTTCTAGATATGTAGTATATTTTGTTCCTTTTTTGGATGAAAACAGAACATTTTCAAATAACTATAAATAATTTGAAAGCCGCATTTTATCATCTCTTATAAGCAATTCTTATCCTAACTACTAAAGTAAAATGAGAACCTGACAAGAATTAAAAAGTAGAACTTCAATTTTAAAAAAATCAATTATGAATTATTTTTACCACCACTTAAATGCAGTTTTACTTTATAAGATAGAATATTTAGGAGATAATGGATAGGACTGAGGTGCTATCTCCTTTCAAACAGATAAGAAATTGATTATATGGATACATCCACCTGGTCCTCTCAGACTACAAAAGCCCTACAACTCTTGGGATTTCACAAAAATGTAGTATGGACAGGAGTGCTTAAATTGAGTTGTGATGTCAGAAATGAACAGAACCATGTTGCATTTAACCAGTTAAGGTTACCTCTAATTGGCTATAAAATAATGGTTGAAAGTTGTAGAATGGACTGGATCTATGGGTATTTCCAACAAGCTCCTGGAGGTGAGATTAATTCCACTGTCCTAATCCATGATAGCTCTGCATTAAAATTCTTGGATTGTGAGCAACATTTATACTTTATCTCCAGTTCTCCAATTTAGTCTCACATGTTCCTGAGCATCATTTTGCTGTAGTCTTAGTTTACAGACTTTGGAACTCAGTAAGTTACCACTTGAAGCTGAACATGAGGAAGACAGAGGTTATGTTGGTGGAGAGAGTAAAAGTATCTTGAAGAGTTTGGTCTGTGGATGCACTCTCCTTTGGTTGAAGGTGCATGCTCACAATGGGTAATACAGTGGATAGGTTCGGAGCACTCCTGGATTCTCCACTAATACTAAGATCTCACATAGCAGTCTTTGCAAATAATACTTTCTATCATCTCTGGTTCACTCAGACACTCTGTCCCATCCTGGTGAATTATGCTTTGGCCTCAGTTATTCACACCTTTGCCACCCCAGAGCTGAACTGAATTGAACTGCAATATAACGGGGCATGAAGCCTTCAACATTTAGGAAACTCCTGCTAGTATAAAACACTAGGGTAGGTCTCCTCAGCAACAGAGACTACCGCAAACACATCACACCTGTCCTCCACTTTATACACTGGCTTCCCATGGAATTTTGAATCAAGTTCAAGATCTTCATCCTTATTGTAAAGGTGCTCAATGGCTGAGGCCCAGATTATTTAAAAGATCCACCACAGTTTGAAGATAAAGTCCAAGGCTGTGAACCTTGCTCTTCTGGCACAATGGAACTTTCTACAATAAGGATAGCGCTTTCTTGGGGACTGGCCCAGGAGTATGGAATAAACTCACACAGGAACTAATAACCATCACAAACCTCACTACCGTCCACTCTAAGAGCAAGGCATATTTGTTTGGCCTTTCCTTTACTCATATAGGTGTGTGTGTGTGTGTGTGTGTGTGTGTGTGTGTGTGTGTGTGTGTGTGTGTACACATAAGCAGCAGCTGTTAGTCACTTTGCTTAATGCTGGAGGGTACTCAGATACTATGGTTAAAGGTGCAGTATAAGAACATGTATAGAACAGAATGGTATATATTTAGGCCATGTGCTGCTAAAGTGGCTTGTTGAGAGGTTGAATGCACCAGCAGAGTCCATAGGAACATTCTAGTGTCCTTCATGAGTCTAAGCAAGCACTGTAGTATCTAGATCAGACAAAAATGTTTCCTAAAGTATTATGTGCTCCCAATATCGCCCTTCCCAAAATAGTAAAAGTTATGGGGCCAGTTCAACAAATCCATTTTCAAGCTATGAAAGGATGAAATGGACCTTAAAATATAACACTAGAGTCAGTACCATCAACCTGTCACAATGAAGTATAAAAAACTGTTTTATAGCTGTCTTCAAAGCTTGGTACAAGCTAGGTCTTGTTTTCCTTAGCTGCTTCATTCAAACTAAAACTTTTAGTAGAGGGCTCATCAATCTAGCAGACAAAGGCATAAAAAAGATCCAAGGACTGGAAGCTGAAGCTAGATAAATTCAGGCTAGATTTAATGAACATTTTTTTAACAGTAATGATAATTAAACATCGGGATGTTGTAGACTCTCTCCTTCCCTTGAAGTCTTTAAATCAGAATTGGATGATGCTCTAAAAGATGTGCCAGGTAAAATTTGTGACGTGTGTTACACAGGAAGTCAAAACAAGATCATATTAGTCCTTACTAGCCTCGAGGTAAAAACCGCCTATTGCTGGTAAGCGTATTTAAAATTTCCTGTCAGGGTGGTTAAGCACTGTAATAAATTGCCGAGGGAGGATGCGGAATCTCCGTCATTAAAGATTTTAAGATCAGGTTAGACAAACACCTGTCAGGGATGGACTCTAGGTAATACTTAGACCTGCCTTGAGTGCAGTAGACTGCACTAGAAGACCTCTTGAGGTCTCTTCCATGTGTTCAATTCTATTAAACGTATGATTGCTATTAGAAACTATGCTTGCTAGAATCAGTTCCAATATCACTCTTTCTTTCATATTTTTAATTTTTCTTCGGTTTACATAGTCTTTTTTAAAAAGAACAACATACATTCTCCCTCTTCCTTGTAACAGACTTTTATGTACTGAAAACTGTTATCATGTCCCCCCTCAGTCTTTTCTTCTTCAGACTAAACAAACCCAATTTTTAAAATCTTCCTCATATGTCATGTTTTCTAAATCTTTAATCATTTTTGTTGCTCTTCTCTGGCCTTTCTCCAATTTGTCCACATTCTTTCCTGAAATGTGGTGCCTAGAATTGAACGCAATACTCTAGTTGAAGCCTAAGCAGCGTGGAGTAGAGCAGAAGAATTACTTCTTGGCCTGGGCCACACTGGGGGGGAAGGTTGACCTAAGATATGCAACTTCAGCTACGCAAATAGCTTAGCTGATGTTGGCGTACCTTAGAGCGACTCACCTGTCCATCCACATAGCGGCAAGTTGACCGCTGTCACTCCCCATCAACTCTGCTTCCACCTCTCGCGGCAGTGGAGTTCCAGAGTCAACAGGGAGCGCACTTGGGGATTGATCACTGCCTGCCGATCCAGCGGGTAGTGTAGACATATCCCTTGTGTCTTATTTACAACACTCCTGCTAATGCATCCCTGAATGATGATCGCTTGTTTTGTACAGTGTTACACTGTTGACTTATATTTAGCTTCTGATCCAATATGACCCCCAGCTTCCTTTCCAGAGTATTCCTTCCTAGGCAGTCATTTCCCATTTTGTATATGTGCAACTGATTATTGAATTAATCCTATTTACTTCTCACCTTTTCTCCAGTTTGTGCACATCATTTTGATTTTTAATCCAATCCTCCAAATTTAAAGATGAATTGCACTCATATAGTAAAAATAAATGTTTTTCCCTTATTTAAGATATTTCAATTTTTGTCCAGTTTTGTAATTGTCTACAAAGTTGTATGGTACAAGTTATTGGTAGACGTATAGTGCAGTCTCATTCTTCTAGAGAAAAAAAAGAAAACTCTGTTTCTAGTTATTTGCCTCTTAGATCCTTCTAGTCACTTGTTTTGCCAGTTGCTTTTTAGCTGTTTGTGTAATTTATTTTAAAAGTTTTGAAAAGCTACTTGACAATGTGTTCAGCTGAGCATTAAATATAATGAAAACACTGCATTGTAGATGTTCCCTGTGCTTGTCAAGCAAATTTCCTGTTTAGCTAGTCCAACTTTAACATTTTCCTGATATTTTCCAGTGTCATCCAAGATAAATTCTGTGGCATCATTAACATTTCAGTGGAAGGGCTGCATGATGTTATGACTGAAGATCCTGAAACAAGAACATACAAAGAGTAAGTAGAAAATCTAATTTAACCTGTATGTGCTGAATAATACTAGCAGTTTAAGATCAGCACACTCTGTCTCTCTCTCTCTCCCTCTTCCCTCTACCCCGACCCTGGAAAAACTGTTTTGGGGAGTTGAGACATTTGCATGTTCTGAAGAAGTCTGTTTTCACAATAGTGGATTTTTTTTTTGTATGGGGTTTCATCGGAGTATTGAAGCATGAGAAAAAAATTGTAATTTTGTGACAAGTTTGAAGGGGGGAGTAGACTACATTAGATTTTAGCTAATAAATGTACCTACCACATGGTTTTACAAATTGTGTGTATATATACACACAGAAACCTAGTTGTGATGATTTGTGAGACCATGTGGTAGGTAAATGTATGACGCAATGTCTAATTTGTAAATCTTGTCCATGTGGAAGGTAAATGTCAATCTTGTCCATTAATCGCAGTTACCGTATTTTTCGCCATATAAGACGCTCCGGCATATAAGACGCACCTAATTTTAAAGGCGGAAAATCTAGAAAAAAAAGATTCTGAACCCCCTCCGCTGAAAAGCCGCAGATTTTTTTAAAAGCACCGACCCCCCCCCCCCCCGCCGACTGCACCCCTGCCCTAGTCCCCGCAGCTGCACCCCCCCCCGTCCCCGCCGCGCTGCCAGATCCACCTGCCCCCCCTCTCACCCCTCCTGGCAGGGCCCTCTGTGGCTGCTGAGGAAGGACAGAGTTATTTTAGTTCAATGTGTCTGCCACAATGGGCTCACCTCCCTTCCCTGTTAATCAGGTTCTCAAAAGCTCCATACCTGGTCTTCACAGTCTGTGAGCTTCGCAAGGCAAGGTCTATGGCCTTCTTCGTGTTTTGTGCAAGCTTATGGCCAGCACTTAATAAACAATAACATTATATGCTGCCAGGTCCACCTACCTACCCCCCCCCGTCCCCGTCCCCGCCGCTGCAGGCAGGCTGCCGGGTCCGCCAACCCCCCCCCCTACCCCCCCGCCGTCTGCGCCGCTGCCCCTCCCCCATCTCCGCCGCGGGCGGGCTGCCGGGAGTGTCCCGGTTCCCCCCTCCCCGCCGCGGGCGGGCTGCCGGGAGCGTCCCGGTTCCCCCCCTCCCCGCCGCGGGCAGGCTGCCGGGAGCGCCCCCGGCAGCCCGCCCGCGGCGGGGAGGGGGGAACCGGGGCGCACGCGCGTTTTTTTTTTTTGTTTTTTTTTTTGTGACTGCGGGCGGGCTGCCGGGCAGTATATTCGCCCTATAAGACGCACCAACTTTCCCCCCCCCCCCCCCCGTTTTGGGGAAGAAAAAGTGCGTCTTATAGGGCGAAAAATACGGTAACTCATGCGATTAACTCAAAAAATCATGATTAAAAATGTATTGTAATTAATCACACTTTTAATTTCACTGTTAAAAATAGCATACTAATTGAAATGTATTAAATATTTTTGACATTTTTCTACATTTTCATATAAATTGTATTCTGTGTTGTAATTGAAATCAAAGCATATATTATTTTTATTACAAAAATTTGCCCTGTAAAAATTATAAAAGATATAGCATTTTTCAGTTCACCTCATACAAGTACTGTAATGCAATCTCTTTATCATGAAAGTTCAAATTACAAAAGTAGATTTTTTTTGTTACCTAACTGCATTCAAAAACAAAACAATGTAAAACTTCAGAGCCTACAAGTCCAGTTAATCCTACTTCTTGTTCAGCCAATTGATAAGAAAAACAAATTTGGTACCCAATTTACAGCACTGGAGAGACTGGGAGCCCATTCTACAAGAGTAACCATTCTGCCACAGCTTGTCTACATAATAGTATCTGCATCTTAGGGCTCGTCTTCACTCCCGCGGTACGGGATTGATCTTCTGGCGATCGATTTATCGCGACTTATTAAGACGTGATAAATCGATCGCCTGCGGCTCCCCCATCGACTCCGGAACTCCAGTTTGCCAGGAGGCGCAAGCTGGAGTCGACGGGGGAGCACACCACCGACTGCCGCCGCCGTGGGAACGGCAGGTAAGTCGGCGGCAGATACGCAAACTTCAGCTACGTGGCTGTCGATTTCCTCCCCTCCCCCCAGTGAGGACAAGCCCTTAGATGTAAAAGTCTTTATTTAAATGGTACTCATCCTTCTTCATGTGAATTACTGTGTGCTAATCTTCTACAAGACATATATGATGAAGCAGTTTCTTGAGAGAGAAAGTAACATTACTAATCAGTATATATTGTTGCTGCAGATCCACATTGATCCATCCTCCTTCCTTGCTTCTTGGGAGTACTGAAGCTAGTTTAGATGAAGTAGATAAATGAATACATATATGATGAGGCCTTGTTCTTGGGTCCCCAGATGGAGCCCCCCCCCATGTTTAAAATATGTTAGAATGGTTGTGAAATTACAAGGCCAGTGTACCTCCTACAGTGTTTCTCTGCGGAGGCTATATATTCTGAGAACTCTAGTAATTGGTAAGAAATTTTCCTTCTACAGAGGTCATAAGCGCTGTGACTCAGCACAAAGGATTCCTTAACAAAGTATTTATGGTCAGGTAGAGCCGTTGTAATTCTGAATGTGCTGCTCTGCCTAAATGCTTTAAAACAAGGTAAATTACAGAGGTATTTCTGAGTGTAAAAAAAAGAACAAATGTGGGTGCTGCTTTCACACATCCAATTCCTTTATGCCTTAATCCTCCTTATACATTTACAAAGAATCATAAAAATAAATAAAACAAACAATTGTGAAGAGTAAACCTTTTCGTTAATGGAAAAAACAAAGACTAGCAATAATGCATCAATATACGCAGCCATCATATTTTATTCCCCAAGCAGACGCCATATCAGCTACAAGAGAGAGAAAGCAGGATTTTACATATAAACATCTTCCTATTGACAACACTCACACATATGTATGAGTGGAAAAATCTGTTCTTCAATGCTATGGTACTAAGGATATCAAAATACATTTTATTCTAGAAAGCAAGAGTGTCATTATTGAGATTTTCTCCAGCATGTTTATCTTCTGTCAAGTTAGAGGATGTCTTAGCTGAAAAATAATTTGAATTCAGTTTACAACTTTATCTTACAAAAAATCAGTGTTGTTCAGGCTCATACATAATATACACTGTTCTTCTGTTTAATTTGGCAGCAACAGGGATATTAAACAGGAAGAAGTTAAATTCTGCTGAATATTTTAACCCCCTGCTGAAAAAATTAGAAAGTGTTCCTTTTGAACTACATCAAATGCATCCCTGCAAGAAAAAACAGAATTTTAAAACCCAGAGATGATAACATAATTTATTTCTGGTAAGCTCCAATATTCAATGTCAATCTGACAAAAAAAACCCCAAAAAACAGATATCACAATGAAAGCAATATCATAGCTGACATTGGTTAAAATATGGATTATCCATTGTCAACAGATCCCTCTTGTACCTCTGAAGAGAGCATGGAGCTTAAGTGTTGTAATATAGGAATAAAGAATGTCTTACTATATGGGAGGAGCATTCCTTCAATTTCAAGCATCTCTGAGATATAATTTAAACACATTGAGGGGGCTGTTAATTACGTAACACTGTCAGTATGGAAGAGAAATGTACAAAGTATAAATTGATCAATATTTTATGTTTTCCATTGTAACACAGCATATCTGAATACCACATCAAATCAGTAATCTGTGTTGCCTAATAATGACCAATACCAGATACTTCAGAGGAAGGTTGCAATAAACTCTGTAGTAGATAAATAAGGATAAACTGCACAATAGGGGACATTTCTTTCTAACCCCTTTGTATGTTTTAATTGGTTTATGCCCTAGAGAAGGAAGTCTTGATAACCAGTATAACAAGAACTAGTTTTTTTACCCTATGAAATGTAATTGTGGATGTTCCCATTTTTCATCCAAGTGTGTAATCCTTGTTGAACCTCATCAAATTTCTTTTGGCCCAGTCCTCTAATTTGTCTAGGTCCCTCTGTATCCTATCCCTACCCTCCAGTGTATTTACCACTCCTCCCAGTTCAGTGTCATCTGCAAACTTGCTGAGGGGGCAGTCCACACCATCCTCCAGATCATTGATAAAGATATTGAATAAAACTGGCCCCAGGAGTGACCCTTGGGGCACTCCGCTCGATACTGGCTGCCAACTAGACATGGAGGCATTGACCACTACTCGTTGAGTCCAACGATCCAGCCAGCTTTCTATCCACCTTATGGTCCATTCATCCAGCCCATACTTCTTTAACTTGCTGGCAAGAATATTGTGGGAGACTGTAACAAAAGCTTTGCTAAAGTCAAGGAACAACACATCCACAATGAGTTGTACAAGTTAAGCATGTGCTGTCCAAAAAGAGTATTTTCCTTTATCCGATTTTATATATTAGTTTTAAATTTCATAGAATATTCTGTGTTCCACTCTGCTTCTCCGAGATTCATTGTCCTAAATTAAAGTCTGTTTGTTCATGTAAAGAAGCAAATTTACTTGCTGTACTGGTTTGTGTAAGTCACCCAAATTCCATGCTGAGGTATGAATCAAATCCAATTTCTGTTCTACTGATTCATGAGTCTTTACCAGAGCGAGTTGTTGTGTGACTAGAACTTACTAACATTTTCTGCCTCTTTATTTCTGAAAGTATTATTTCAGCTATAAGTGGCAAAGTCTGATTTTGTTAACTGCCAAATGGTCCATAACACTACTACCTCCTTACCATAGGCTTTTGCAAAGGGCTCTGTGGATTTGGTTATTTTATGGTTGGTAGTTTGTTATTGGTTAAGAATTACTCTCTAATTGTCTTCCCCAGTGTTTATTTAGACACTAAAGATTCTGGGATATGGATACAGTTGTATTAATGTTTTGTCAAGTTTTTGTTTTTGTCCGTCCCCCCCCCCCCCATCATCCCAGAGACAGTTTAATTACTATCCACAGTGAAAAAATACTCAAAAATCTTAGACTTCATTTATAATGCAGCCTGAAGCCTTCATTGGCAACTTGGGTTTACACCACAATGGTGCAGATTCCATGGTTGATCTTAAATATAAAACAAGGGGAGCCCTTGGGTTCTGTGGTTGCAGTTCAAACACACACTTCTCATTCACATTGCTCATGAGGACTAATGGGTGTGTCCCTTATATATATAAAAGTCAACAGCATACTACAAAACTATTATTTATATTATATTTATAAATATTATATTTATAGAATATAAATAATAGTTTTGTAGCATGCTGTTGACTTGCAAAGGGGAGAGAAAGGATCTGTGAACTAACTAGTGTCAGAACTGATGTGAGTCTTGTGATACATTTCCCAAGTATAGATATGTCCTAAGAGAGAACAGTCTTGAAACAAAGGGAACTGAGACCTTCTTCATTAGCTCATTGAGGGACACTTGGACTGCAGCATCTTCACCACAGAGGTCTTATTACATTATTTATTGGCTTATCATAACTTTGGGATCAGACATTTTCAGCCACACATCCATGTGTGTCTTTCCTTTCATTTCTACCGATCTTCATCAAATTATGGAATATACATCTCCTTTTGAAAATAAATTCTTTATTCATCAATTCACTTTTATTAAAGACCCTAATCATTTTTTACCGTAATGAAACAAACTCCAGAGAGCCATTTTTAAAATGCACCAAACATTTGTAACCTGAAATAATGGGATTATATAGCATCGTTATTAAACTGAACCTTGAAAAACCTTAATGAAAGAACAATTTAAACCACCACAGAGCACAAAAGTGGAGACAACTTTATTAGCTAGCAGCATTCAACAGCAGGCTTACTTTGCAGCCTTGGCACATGCACAGTTCTTATAAAGCAGAATTAATCCCTAAGCATCTGAAATTTTTAAATTTTACTTCAAAACCTGATTTAAATAGAGACTTAAATAGAAAAACATTTGACCTCTAGTTTTAAATAACTTATAAATATTTTTCAATTATCTTGAAGACCTAGTCTGCCATTTATTTTTTGAGTATTTTAATTGTTAGTGTGAATTTACAATATCTGTATTTCTGTTCTTAGCTGCATGTTGATGTCTCATTTTGAGGAGCCCAAAGTGACAGAAGATGAGGAACCTCCTACAGAACAGGAGAAAAGGAAGAAGATGGTAAGTTCTTGATATCTTTAGTTAAATGTTTAGAGTTATAATTTAATATAGTAGTCAACCTTAAGTCTTTGCCACTGAATTTGGTTCATCCATGTCATTTATAGTACGCTTTAAAAACTGCTCCCCATCTGAGAGGGTCAGGAACCTTTAGAACAAATCGCATAGTATAGACCATTATACTTTTTCATTTTTTTCAGACTCTAAAGTCTAGTAAAGAACAAAATAGACACATAGCTGAACATAATTTGTTGGGGGAATAGTCAACATGTTTTTTGTAAAAGGAAATCATGACTCACCAATCTAACTAGAATTCTTTGAGGGGTCAGCAAGCATTGATCCAGTGCATATATTGTATTTAGATTTTCAGAAAGCCTTTGACAAGGTCCCTCACCAGAGGCTCTTAAGCAGGGGTCTCAAACATGCGGCCCGGGGGCCACATGCAGCCCGCAAAGCCCTTCCCTGCGGCCCGCCAAGCTTTCTGGCGCCCCCCTTCCCCCCCGGTTCCCCCATAGCAGTTTGCAGGATGGAGGGGCCAGAAGTGGAGGCTTCTCTGCTGCCTGGCTGGGCCGCGTGTGTTTCTAGCTCTGGACTTCCTATATTGCTCTTGCTTTGTTTGCCAAACAGCTGTTGGTGGTGCCTAGCGCTTTCCAGGAGGAAATAATGGGGAGCTGCATGCTCAGAGGAGGAGGTGGGGCAGGGGTGGGACCTCTTGGAAGGGGTGGAGTGGGGGCAGAGCCAGGGCAGCGAGGGCAGGGTGTGTGTCAGTGGTGCGGCCCTCGGGCCAGTGCACTAGTCCTCATGGAAGGGGTGGAGTGGGGGCAGAGCCGGGGCAGCGAGGGTATGTGTGTGTGTCAGTGGCGCGGCCCTCGGGCCAGTGCACTAGTCCTCATGCGGCCCTCATGGTCATTTGAGTTTGAGACCCCTGCTCTTAAGCAAAGTAAGTAGTTATGGGATAAGAGGGAAGGTTCTGTCATGGACTGGTAACTGGTTAAAAGATCGGAAATAAAGGGTAGGAATAAATGGTCAGTTTTCAGAATGGAGAGGGATGAATAGTTGTGTTCACTAGGGGTCTGTACTGGGCCAAATCCTATTTAACAGATTCATAAATGATCTGGGAAAAGGGGTAAACAGTGAGGTGGCAAAATTTGCAAATGATACAAAACTGCTCAATATAGTTTAAATCCTGACACACTGCGAATTTCTACAAAATGATCTCTCAAAACTTGCTGACTGGGCAACAAAATGGCCAATGAAATTCAATGTTGATAAAGGCAAAGTGATGCACATTGGAAAACATTATCCCAACTATACCTATAAAATGATGTGGTCTAAATTAGCTGTTACGACTCAAGAAAGAGATCTTGGAGTCATGGTGGATAGTTCTCTGAAAACATCCACTCAATGTTCAGCAGCAGTCAAAAAAGCGAAAAGAATGTTGGGAATCATTAAGAAAGTGATAGACAATAAGACAGAAAATATCATGCTGCCTCTATATAAATCCACGGCACACCCACATCTTGAATATTGCATGCAGATGTGGTTGCCCCATGTCAAAAAAGATGAATTGGAAAAGGGTCAGAAAAGGACAACAAAAATGATTAGGGATATGGAACGGCTGCTGTATGAGGAGAGGTTAATAAAACTGGGATTTTTTAGTTTGGAAAAGAAATGACTAATGGGGGATATGATTGAGGCCTATAAAATCATGACTGATGTGGAGAAAGTAAATGAGGAAGTGTTATTTACTCATAACACAAGAGCTAGGGGTCACCAAATGAAGTTAATACACAGCATGTTTAAAACAAATACAAGGAAATATTTTTTCACATAACACACAGTCAACCTGTGGAACTTGTTGCCAAAGAAGGTTGTCAAGGCCAAGACTATAACAGGGTTCAAAAAAAGAACTAGATAAATTCATGGAGGATAGGTCCATCAATGGCTATTAGCCAGGATGGGCAGAGATGGTGTCCCTAGCCTCTCTTTGCCAAAAACTGGGAATGGATGGGGTGACGGGATGGATCACTTGATAATTACCTGTTCCGCTCATTCCCTGTGGGGCACTTGGCACTGGCCACTCTTGAAAGATCCAGTATGGTCATTCTTATATTTTTAAAAGAAATGCTACCAAGAAATGATGGGAGCGGGGAGGAGGGGTTTTTCCTTCCAGTTTTTGCCTGTATCTCAAACAGGAACATTACTAAGAATTTCCAAACCTTTAGCCTTTTTCTCAGGAAAAAAGTAGTATAAACACAGAAGTGTTGTTAGAAACTTGAAACGTATTCTATCCTGTAGAACAGAAGTGACAGTTTATATCTGTAACAATTTGTTTAATTCGTATTTCTTTCCTTCTTTGGTAGAAAGCCAACATCTTATATAAACATTTGGCTTTCGTGTTTTTTGGTATACGGTTGGCAGTTTCCTCAGGTGGTTCTTAATTTCCTTAAACTGTATGCTAATTTTAAGTAGAGCCAATTAGTGTTTTAGGTCAATTCTTTGCATATTAATCTAGCTAAATCCACTTTTCATTAAGACTGCAGTATCCCTAATTACAATAATCTCATGCAGCTGTTTTTAATTTTGTATTTTTAATTCTAAACGTCCATAGTTTTTTGTTAATTAGAACATATTCATTAAAAAAATGATAAAAGTTTCACAATCCACAAAAATATTATCCTACTGATACATAACAGTTTTATGATGATAGTGGGTTTGTTGCTTTAATAGAGCCAAATTCAGTAAGAATGCATTGCTTGTAAATTGTTTTGAAGACCTGTTTGCAACAAAATTCTATGCTAAGTGCTCGCTTTTTGGTAGCAGATACCCAGACCCAACCACAGAAGTTCAGGATATATTTGCTGTTGCATAAAATAGTCTACTTCTTCTCTTCCCTTCCCCTTAGTTGTCGTCTTCTATTCCAAGCTTGAATTTTTGTTCTTCCTTCCTTCGTTTTTTGTTCCCTGATAGGGTACTGATATATAGAACCTGTCATCTGGGCTGTCATAGACCAAGACACAGAATGACATTGTAAGCCATTCACCTTTTAGTTTACTTTCTGTGTCTCATTTGAGACAATGCAGACTCACTACCAACCAGGCTTTCCAAGCACTGGCGTTTACAAGAAACCCACCATATTGTACAGGGAGGTAGAGGGGCTTAGCATATTTGTTTCAGGTAGGAAGGAAGTAACATGGAGAAACAGAGGAGGCAGTCCTAGAAAGCAGAGAAGTCCTCAGTGGTAACCAGTCATCATCCTAGCAGTCACAGTAAGTGACAAAGAGAAATCCAGGATCTGCACTTCTGCAACTGAGCCACTGAAAGCAAATTTGGCAGTGAGAGGGAATGTAACATCTCTCTAGTGTAATTTTGTTGTTTTATTAGACAAAATATTTATTTGAGTAACGGAACATTTAGGTAAAAGGGCTGAATCTGGTACCCCCAAAATCAGTTTTTGAAAATGACATTATGATATTAAGCATGTGCATTTCTTCTTTTGTCTGCATTGTTTTATCAGCTGACTTCTAAGCATGGTTCTTCTTCAATTGTTTGCTTATGTCGATTCCATTCTAGGTGTGCACACGCTCACGTGCTCGGTTGTCAGAGATTTTTACCTTAGCAGTATTCGTAGAGCCAGCTGCGGTACCATCTCGAGTGCTGCACTCATGAATCAGTATATCAGATGCCATTGGCCCAACGCATTCTCAGTTGCTTCTTACCGCCTGTGGTGGTTAGTCGGACCACCTGTCTTTTCATGGCAAGGGCTACCATTTTTTTTCTCTTCTGACTTCGAGCCTTTTAATTGTTTATAGTAGTTAGTGTTAAGTAGTTTTTAAATGTACCGAGGAGTTAGTAGTTAGAGTCCCAGTGGGGACTTTGCCCCAGGTGAAGCATGCCCCAGTCTCTGGGGTTTAAGCCTTGCGGGGACGGTCACAAGCCTATTCCTGTAAGTGACCCCCTCAACAGCCTCCTCAAGTGTTTGGGGGGGAGTCACATGTGAAGGACAAGTGCCGTATTTGTAAAAATTTTCAACCTCGGATTCAGAAAGAGCGAGATATTTGTTTGTGGACTCTCTTCATGGAGGCAGCCCTTCGTCCGACTTCCAAGCTGTGCTGCCAAGACTCGCCTAGTACCTCGGCCTCAATGCACAGCACACCCCTGGCACCAGGCTCTGCCCAGCACTGCTCCCCATTGCTGGTGCCCAGAAAGAAAATGAAGACATCCTAGACAGGCAACACTCGCCATTTCCATGCTGCAGATCTCCAACAGCACAGCCCAGGTCTTCTGGGGCTCACACTTGGTCACAGGCACCACAATTGTGATCCCCACCATCTCAACGCAAATCGCCTTGGGGAAGATGCCAGTCTCCATTGCACTAGCGTACCATTCATCCTCCCACCGGTCATCCTCAGCCCAACTTTCGGTCGCCTGGCCTGTGGGAGCACTCTGTGATGGTGCACCCCATAAGGCTTTATGGGGATATACTTATAAATGTATATATGATATAACTGAAATATGTTTTATGCTGTATATGCGGTTTAACATAGCTCTGTAAAGGTGATGATCTAGTGAATCTATTTCATCTATTTGTATGCATGTACCATTGAAGTTTGGAAGTTATGAATATTGGCTGTAAACATGCATCAAGCATTTGGTCAGCTTCTTGAGAAAGGAATATGCAAGTTAAATGCCCAGTCGAGAAGCACTTAATAGACAAAAGAGCTTGGGAAGCTCCAATCCACATAAAAAGTCTACCTGAGAACGGTCAAGGTAGCATGTGAGCAATGGCTACTACCTGTAAGTTCTAAGTCATGCATGGACATGTGATTTGCCCATGTGACTCCAAATCTCCATTTTGCAGCTGGATTCTACACGGGGACGGAGGGGTATCAACCCAGAGGAGGAAAGTCTATAAAAACCCCTGGGAGACCCCTCCATTTTATCTTCAGCTGACTCAAGGGGTAGCCTCTCCACCACCAAGCATACCTGAAAGAAACTGGAACAGAGCACTGTGACTAAAGGGGTGTATGAGTGGTAGCTGAACCCATACTAGAGGGAGGTTAGTCTGTAGAAAGAAGCTCACTGAAACAACCGAGGGTGAGATTTTCTCTCTATTCAGTTTTATTTCTGTATTAGAGATAGATTTGCGTATTTTATTTTATTTTATTAGGTAATTCACTTTATTCTGTCACTACTTGGAACCACTTAAATCTTACTTTCTGTATTTAATAAAATCACTTTTTACTTATTAATTAACCTAGAGTACGTATTAGTACATGGGGTGGGGGAGCAAACAGTTGTGCGTATCTCGTTATCGGTGTAGAGGATGAACAGTATGAGTTTACCCTGTATGAGCTTTATATAGGGTAAAACTGATTTATTTAGGGTTTGGACCCCACTGGGAGTTGAGCATCTGAATGCTAAAGGCAGGAACACTTATTAACCTGTTTCCAGGTAAGCCTAGAGCTGCTAGGGAACGTGCTTCAGACTTGGGTCTGAGTTTGGAGCAGACTAGAGAGTCTGACTCAAGCCAGACAGGATTCTGGAGTCCCAAGCTGGTTAGTGGGCAAGGAAGCAGGGGCAGAAGTAGTCTTGGCACATCAGTTGGCAGCCCCAAGGGGGCTTCTGTGATCCAACCTGCCACACACTCAGCATCGCAGTTCCATTCTCTGTGGCCCTGGTCCCCTCAATACTAGCATGGATCCTCCCACTCCAAACACTGGTCTCCGGCAGCAACGGTCAGCAGGCAGACACAGGCGTCAGTGCCCCATCGTGGTCACTGGAAGGGGATTCCTCTGGCACAGAAGGGCAGTTCAGCCCCTCGCCAAGACCCCATTGGCGCAAATGGGCACCTGAGGCCACCTTAACATCTACGGCCACCTTGTGTTGCACAAATGGCTTCGTTGTTTGGAGGCCTGTCCCAATTTACCTTCAAAGAACAGGTAGACACAGGAGATCTTGAATACAAGTTTATTTGCTCAGCAAATTGAAGCCACAGAGTTAACACTCAAATTGTGGCTTGGCCCTATACATTGTCAAGACCTTTTTATACACTTCTTTAGATGAAGGAGGGGCTAGAGGGGCACCATGCAAATTAACAGGTGAAAAAGTTTTATGACGTTGTTCCCTGTCTATTTACTTATTTGTCTGGAAAGAACAGGATATACAAACACAAAGTTCCTATCTTGAAATGGTACATATGGGGTAAGAATACGTACAGATATGAGCTAAAATATATGAGGTAAGACAAACGTATAAAATGTACAGGACAAGATAAGAGTTTGACATACATGAGACAAGAGACAAAACGTATGAGACAAGACGTATAAGCAAAGACATATGAGATGAGATAAGAGCTTGACGTACATGAGAGGAGCAGGAATGTATGTACCAAGATGAGTTAAGTTTCTCCTCCCTTTAGTGAGAGAGAAGAAATAGCTTAGAATACCGTTACAACATTTAAAATACATTTACTTATAATTTACACTTTTCCTACACTTGGCAGCACAACCAGGGGCCAGCGCTGTGGCCTTAAAGAAGTGCATGGGTCATGTTGGTAATACACCGCCCCCTTCACACCATTCATCTGCTACTGCCTGTGGTCGAGAACTTGGGCCTAGAGGTGGAGGAGATGGCCGAGCAGGTGGATACCATGTTCGGTGTCCTCTCAGCCTCTACCTGGCAAGTGTTGAATTACTATGCATGACGGGGTCCTGAAAATTGCCATGGCCCTTTGGGAAACCCTGTTGTCCATTCCTCCCACCTCCAAAAAGGCCGACAAGAAGTACTTCGTCCCGGCCAAACAGTTCAAGTACCTTTATACCCGCCCACCTCCAAACTTGCTGGTTGTCTCTGCAGCTAACGAAAAAGACAAGCACAGGCAATCTAGTTCAACTGCCAAAAATAAAGAGGCCAAAAGACTGGACATTTTGGAGAGAAAAATGTATTCAACAGCCAGCCTGCAATTCCGGGTAGCAAACCATCAGACCCTCTTGGGCAGGTACAGTTTTAACTGGTGGGACTCCCTCCGTAAAGTCAAGGAGTCCCTCCCTCAGGATTTAGCCCAGGAATTTGGCACCCTGGTGAAGAAAGGCACCATGGCAGCTAGGTGCTCTCTCCAGATAGCGTGGGACACGGTGGACTCGGCAGCTAGAGTGGTCACATCGGGGTGGTCATGAGACGCAGCTCCTGACTTCAGACTCCCAGTCCGTCCCAAGAGATGCAGACCCCTACCCAGGACCTCCCATTCGATGGGAGCGGACTCTTTTTCAGAACAGACTGATGTGAGGCTGCACAGGTTGAAGGACACTTGGGCCACCATTTACTCACTGGGCATGCATATACCCCAGTCTGCATGGAAGCAGTTATGGCCGCCCCTGCCACCAAGGCCTTGGCAGCCTCGTCAAGGGTATGCGAGGGGAAGGGAGAAAGACACGAGCTTGTGAGTCACCTAGAAGGGAATTGACATGAGCAAGCACGCAAAGAAGAAAAAAATGGTTACCTACCTTTTTGTAACTGTTGTTCTTTGAGATGTGTTGCTCATGTCCATTCCATTACCCACCCCTTTGTCAGAGTTGTCGGGGAAAAAGGAACTGAGATGGCGTAGTGCAGGCGGCACTTGATATACCATCGTATTAATGCAGCATTCAAGGGGATGCCAGAGCTGGCTCTTTGGATACTGCTAAGGCAAAAATCTCTGATGACCACGCACATGGGCGTGTGCACATCCAGAATAGAATGGACATGAGCAACACATCTTGAAGAACAACAGGTACAAAAGGCAGGTAACCATTTTTTACCTTTGAATGATTGACAGTGCAACCTGTCAGAAATCTACTGCATTATTTTCCATGCATTATGGGGAGATTACTTTATTGGTAAATGTAATTTTAGGAAGAGGAAAGCAAGTTAGTTACTAGAGTGTTGTTATCTCTATATTTCAGAGTGTTTCAATACAGCAGTTAAAACTTTTTTCTAAAGTACGTCATGCTCCATGAATTGTAAATCTAGGGCCAGACTCTCACCTGCACTTAATCCATCTTGCAGTAAATGGTCTGTAATCAAACATTAGTCCCACAACCCATGAGACGTTGGGAACACATTGGAAAAGTCTCTGTAAAGTGAAGGTTAAATACAACTTTCTGGACAGTTAAGGTTTATTTAATTTAAACACAGCTGAGGTTATATCTTGGAATAGAATGTTAATTCATTGCTTTTGAGTTTGAGAGACAGATTTCTTCTGATAATGAAAATCACAACATAACTGAAACATTTTTAAACTGACATAACAATGTGCACTTCATACTAGAGGTTTGAGGATGCTTAACTTTATATTGAACGAAATGATTTTTTGGTTGAAGTTAGACTGACTTTCATATGGGTATGTATTGGAACTTTTTTTTATTCTCTTACCTAGTATTATCATTTGGTGAGAAAATATCATATATACCTATCAATAAATATAAATATATATCTAGATATAAATATGAACTATGAGAAATCGAACTTCTTCACTCCTTATAATAAAAAAAAGTTAACCACTGTGATTATAAAGAGACTATTGATTATAATACTCTCTTATTATATTGTAAATCGAACTCTGAGGATTAGGCTGCATATTATTCATCCCTGCCTGATCTTGAATTAAAGTATTTGTCTGATCCTTTCCTGTGAGATAACTTTGTCCCTGGAGAAGTCTTGCAATGCCATTTTACTGATGAAATTGTAGATAATTAAATATACTTCAAGGAAAACAGAATCCAGTTTGCATAGGCGTGTTGGCTGAAAGTTTGTAAAATAAAGTCTTTCTCACAATAAGTAGCCCATGAAAAAAAATTGTAACAGATTTTTTTTTCTACCTTTCTTGTTGAAGCCATCTTGCTGAAAAATGATTTTTATTTGGATTTTTTGTACATAATATAGTGCATCACACACAAATATAGATTTATAAAAAGTATACAGTAATCAATAAGAAAAATATGAGTTTTTTCTTTATTAGCTTGTTTACAATACAATGCACACAATAAAATATTGTTTCCCATAAAGTGCAACAGTATTGCTGATAGCATGAGAACAATTTCATGTTAATCAACAACATTGTGCATTATTTCTCTTTAACATCTTCAAGGTTCTACTGGCATTGAACCCTCATTGCTTAAGCTTAAAAAAAACACCATGAATTTAATATCTTTTCAAGCTTAAAGCTACATTAACCTTTCTCTCTGGGTGCTGCAAGTTCTGCGCTAGGTCTCTTAAGAGGCTCAGCCCAGAACCTTACCCTCTGTGTCTGCACATTGGAGCAGGGTCTTCTGTATTCTATACTTCTATATTTGTACAGCTCCCAATCCTGATCATGACCTCTGGATGCTATCATAATATAAATAACTGGGAAATGAGAGCTATACCAGAATCAGTGACTTGATCCCAGTGCACACTTCTGAGTCAGTTCTGACCTCACAGTAGTGGCATCATCATTAAATTAGTAAGTGCTTTGAGGTAACTTAGATACTACACTGATGGTAGCCCAGTAAATACCTAGACAAAGATTACTTGTTTCAACATTAGGGGCTTGTCTTCACTAAAGCCGTCAGGGATCGATCTTTTGGCGATTGATTTATCGCGTCTCATCAAGACGTGATAAATCGATAGCCAGCGGCGCCCCCGTCGACTCCAGAACTCCAGCTCGCCAAAAGGCGCAAGCTGGAGTCGACGGGGGAGCGCGCCGCTGACTGCCGCCGCTGTGAGGACGGCAGGTAAGTTGGCTGTAGATATGCCAAATTCAGCGTATCTACAGCCGATCTACCCCCCTAGTGAAGACCAGCCCTACAAGTACTATTTACCAGCCTGTTAGAAAGCTATGCATCAGTGTTTCTTATGCCAACCACAATGGTATCTGCTTTATTGGGACACCTTTACTGAGTGTCTGTCATCGTGATTAAGCAGTTGTTCTAATAATCTTTTTTCATGAACAGTCTGAAAAACTTTATAATGAAGAGGTTAACAAAGAGTCCTGTGGCACCTTAAAGACTAACTATAAAGTATAGAAGCATAACCTTTCGTGGGCTAATACCCACTTCGTCGGATGCAAGCAGTGGACTTTTTCATGAGGTTGATGGATTTCCACTCCATGCGGCTAAATGCAGTGCCTTGCATGATGTCAAGAATCAGAGAGGTAGCCGTGTTAGTCTGGAATAGCAGAGGTAACAAAGAGTCCTGTGGCACCTTAAAGACTAACTATAAAGTATAAAAGCATAAGCTTTCGTGAAGTGGGTATTAGCCCACGAAAGCTTATGCTTCTATACTTTATAGTTAGTCTTTAAGGTGCCACAGGACTCTTTGTCACCTCTGCTATTCCAGACTAACACGGCTACCTCTCTGATTCTTTATAATGAAGGTTAACACTGAACTGAATAAAAAGGCTGATACTAAAAAGGCTGATACTGAATAAAAAGGCTGATATTCAATATATTTCTTCTTTTAATCCTTCGTTGGCCATTTCTGAATTTGAAGGCTGAGCATTTCAAATGTAAATATTACTTAACCCTTTGACACTGACTGAATACTCATTGAGCAGAATTTTTGCTAATGCTGTCTCAATTAAGCAACAGTCAATGCCATACATGATTATTAGACTAGTTCAATTTTCAGGAAAATGTCTCACTAAAGTTGCTGTCCTTATTAAACATCTGCTAATTCAATTTAGTATACCAATTATAACAATAATAATAATAATATGTATTTCTGTAGGGCCTACTTTATGAAGATCTCCAAACACAACATGTTAGTTAGAATTTAGTAGTATTATTCCCCAAGTTTATCCCCATGTGGAACATGAGGGACAGAAATTAAGTGCCCAGAGTTACATAGGAGGTCTGTAGAAGAACTAGAAATGGAAACTAGATACTGGATCTGAATTACATGTCAAATTTATTTTTTCCATGTGGAGTTTTCCAGATTCATGTACAGAGGAAGATAATCTTGTCAGGTGCATATACATTACCAAGCTTGTTATCTTATGATCATGTAGAAGTGTTTTCATTCATGTAATGCAATAAATTCAGGAAAATCACAACACAAAATTTAAACAAAAATCCCTAACTAAAGGTCCATTTCAATACTAACTTTTTTAAAAGATTTCTTGATATAAAATCACAATATTTTAGAAGACAGTGCAGTTAAAGAATATGTAAATTGTTCCAAAATGTCAGTTTGCTATACAAAATATTTAAATGCTTTACAAAAATAATATTAAATGCCTTTCATATAACTCATCTGAACAGAGACCTGCAAGGAGCAACACATTAACACTTTACCATGTACGATAACTGGTAACTTATTAATAGTATCTCAGCTCTCTAGGCAATAATGAGAAATTATCAGTTATTCTGTCAGAGAGATTAGTTTAACCAATCTTAGCATTCTTGTAATTTTAAAATTTTCATCCAAAGATTCCTAGCAACTGAGTTATTGGTCAGTCTTCTACAGATTGGCCTTCTTAGCTTCCTTACATCCCAGGGGAAGTTGAATCTTAAAATTAAGCTTCACTAGTATATCAGACTTCCAAGTGAGCACAATTCATGTGCATGAAGCAAACGTAGTACCACGGTTGCTAACAATTTAAATCATCTTGGAAAGAGGGTCCTGATTTTGTAAGGATATTCAGTTCAGCGTAACCAATCAAAGAGAGGGAGCACTTCAAAGAAGATATGATGACATAAGTAAAGAATATCTGAGGAAAACTTGATTTCTAAGAACGCAGTTTATCCTTCAATGTGCCTTTCTTCCTACTTCAGTAAAACAAATCATAAAGCAAAACTATCTAGTTACACTGCAACAATATATTCACCTAATGACATTGCATTTTAGCAGCTGATGGAAGAGCTAGAAATGATAGTGAATCAAAGGCTAAAAAACCTATGTTGGAAATATAGAGGTGATAATTTAGAAGAGATTTACAACAAAAAAGTGACAAATATGGGAGTGGTGAAAGACTGCAAAGAATTAAATGCCAGATAGTAGAATAGAATAAAAAGCCTTCCTTCCAGTCACTTATGAATGAAAATGAAAAGTAATCCACCATTTCACCTCAGTGGCGGGTGTTCATAAGAAATATAAAATGTAGTTTTAGCACTTCTTTTGTGATACGTCAAAGGATTTTCATGTCTTTCTTTTTCTGTTCTAGTTTTCTTTCAGTTTTACCTTTATCTTACATGAAATAAGAGAAATATGCAACAAGCATCATAGTATCACAGTGATAATATTGTAGTTAACATTAAGTTGGATCTTGCATTCAAACCTCTATTTTTATTTGATTACAATATTATAAAAATACTTTGGGCCTGGAATTTCTCCCAACTGATTTTAAAAAAATCAGTGTGTTTCTTTTTTCCCCATGCAGGGAGGAATTTTGTCTGGTTGTTTTTTGATGTTTCAGTGTTTTTATGTAGTTCAGAGGGTTTAATACATATGGTGTAGAAAGTAGTCCTCAATGTAGAATGTTTTTTCTTCTTTGAAGAAATTTGTTTTGGTAACAGCCTGTCATGAACATTTAAAAATTATGCGGTAAGTGTAACTCATGCTAAGAGAGTGTGAGCTGCTCCGCATACGAGGTTGTCTCCTACAGCCACCAGATAAGGTAGGAGGCTCAAGCAGTAGAGGGCTTATGCTTTTATTTCTGAAGGTACAGTGTTCAAATTAAATTGTTAGCACAAGTAGGGTCATTAGATAGGAATGCACAATATGTTGCTTTCCTGTTTGATATAAGCACACTCCGAAGTGTGAAGTTTTGTGTTAATTCCCATAGCAGGAAGAGATAGGAGAGGTCTAATTCATCAAGTTAATTATCTTCAAAAAATTTAGACTTATTCAGACTGACCAGACGTCAGCACCCTTCGCCTGCAACAGTAAGCCATTTTAATTTTTCAGTTTGTCATTTGCCTAAGGGTTTATAAAGTACTAAGACTAAAAGTACAAGAAACTCCAATCATACAGTAGTTGTGTAAGATAAAAAATTATAAGACACAGACATAGTTGCAAATGAAGTGGCAGTAACAAGAACCTCTGAAGAGCAGAGTTGCACATGTCTAACATGCATGACTTCATGCGAATTCTAAGATTAATGGGAATGGGTCTGATTAGTATTTTCATGGATGGCTTACAAGAGAAAAAGGACCCTATTGAAATATATCTTTTATGCACCATTCTGTTACTTACAAGAAAAGAGGCATGCTCTAGTTGACTAACCATTAGATGAGACTCAAAGAACTCTTGAGTAAAACTCTGTAATTTTTTTGAACAAATAGTTTATTTACTGAATAATGCAGATTCATCCAGAAAAAAAAATTCAGGCTTGGGGAGGGTGGTGACTTTATAACTTTAGCCCAGTGGTTAGGGCACTCGGGATGGGGGAGACCAAGGTTTGAATTCATGCTCTCGAACAGGGATTTGAACCCAGGTCTCACCCATTCCATGTGAGTGCCCTAACTCACATTGGCAGTCTGGGGTGAATTTCTGTACATCTCTTCTGTTGAAGTTGTTCCATTTTGTATGTACTCTTAAATTCTAATCCTGACTCTGAAAGTAACTCCATGTGTTAAATCACTTCAGATTACATGATGTCTCTCTCTAATGTCCTACTCTATAAAATGGGGTCAATACTTACCCACATTCATAAGTATGATGTAAAGATTTAGTCATTAATACACACACACAAGTTTGAAGATATAAAGTGCAATGTAAACACACTTAATTAATTATTGAAGCTAGTACAGAGAAAAAAAACACAGGTTCTATGTTGACTCTATACATAGGAGAAAACCTAGATTATTTGGGTTTTTTAAAAGGATTCATTAAAAATAAAGATAATCCTTATTTTTATTTATTATGTATGTATAGTAGCATTCACTATGTGCGAGGTGCTTTCAAACATTCTGGAAGTATAGTCCCTGCTCTGAAGAGCTCATGCTCTAAGAATAAGCAGACGTAGATGGACTTTTTTAGATTCTGAGGCCAGAAGGGTCCACTGTGATAACCAAGTCTGACCTCCTGCACAACATAGGCCATAAAGAACTTGCCTGAATAAATTCCTCTTTGAACTAGGAGTGTTTCTTTTAGAAAAACATCCAATCTTGATTTTAATATTGCCAATGATGGAGAATCCACCACTACCAATTGTTCCAATAGTTAATTACCCTCACTGTTAAAAGTCTACACTTTTTTTTCCCAGTCTGAATTTGTTCAGCTTCAGTTTCCAGCCACTGGATCTTGTTATACCTGTGTCTTCTAGATAAACCAGGCCATTATCAAATATTTATTCTCCATGTAGGTACTGATAGACTGTGATTAAGTCTCTTTTAACTAAATAAGATAAATAGATTAAGCTCTTTAACTTTCTCACTATAAGGCATGGTTTGCAATCCTTCAGTCATTCTCTGGCTCTTCATTGAACCCTCTTCAGTTTATCAACGTCGTCTTGAATTGTGGATGATGGAGCTGAACACAGTATTCTAGTAGTGGTTATACTAATACTAAATTCAGAGGTAATATAACCTTCCTACTCACAATTATTGAGGTTAGTAGAAGGGAATAACTATAGGTAGTTTGTATAAAAATTAGTTTGATTCACTGTAAGCCTCAAGTCAAGAGTGGATGCAGATTGTTATCTAGTGGTTTAGAGATTAGGCGTGAAGTCTACAGAAGGGTTTTATTCTCAGCTGTATCACTCATTTGCTGTGTAAACTTAGACCAAGTTACATAACCTATGTATGTTTCTGCTTCCCCATCTGTAAAATCTGGTTGAATGTCATTTCTAATGTGGCCATCACACTAATATCAACCATACTTCACATGAATGACCAGAAATTTACATAATGGTAGCTAATAAAGTATTGCAAGATCTTCTGATCGAAGAAGTTATAGAAGTGGAAAGTATTTTAGCAACTTGAGTCCATGATTTGAGAACGGTTATTTAACTAGTTTGAAACTATAGTTTAATGTTCATTGTGGAAGTAACTGAGTTCTCCTTGGAAGAATTTGAATCAATGAAACCACTTCTCAGCGTAAGTACAAAGGAAAGCAAAAGCTTTTTATTACTCCAGCTCAGATTATAAAATAGACGTATGAGTCACTGGTGTGGTGGGACTGTCTCTTGCCTGCATTACTATATATTTGCGCTTATCTGTTTTCCACAGCTTGCACTGAAGGACCCTGTACACACTGTGTCGCTGCAGCAATTTGTCTATGAGAAGCTAAAGGCACAGCAAGAATTACTGGGCGAACAAGCCTTTCAGGCACTTATGGAAACAGTGGATACAGAAATAGTCACACAACTACAAGAATTCTTGCAAGGCTTCTAAAGAGTCAGAAACAAGATTTTGTATGTCTAACTCTCCAGTTCAAAAATATGAAAACACACCTCGCCTTCCATCTTATATGCAAAAATCTGCTTAAATGCTAAAAGTAACTAGTGTAAAAAATAAAGAAGCAGAGACCGTGAAACTGATTTTTTTTCTTTCTGTAGGATTGACAGAATAAATGTAAATTGGCTCCTAACTAGAGTTTACAAACCTGTTTCACAAGAGAGTATAATTTTATATATATGAGGAAGGGGGGGCAGGGACTGCATGAGGTAATGTGTACAGTGAAAACAACTGTTTAACTTACTGTTCATAGAAAAAGAAATGTTTTGGTTATCTTATAATCATGTGTGTTTAACACTTTGAGGAAAAATGAGGGCTAATGTTGGAGATATTTTTGTGTAACAATAGCAGCTCAATTTGGCTGCCTTACATTTTTAATTGTTTATGACACCATAATAAAAAAATAACCAATTCTGCACAGCAATTTAAACAATTATTGCAGCAGGAGACTATGGGACTATAAGACATTAAGTCTTTAATTGGATTTTAATATTAAGATTTTCATGCTTGGGGAGATAAACACCAGTATGAAAAGACAACACATTTATCAGCCAAATGTTTTATTTTCATGACACTGATGCATATATGGGTATAATTGTTAGAAAAGGGAAATTGTCTCATTTTATTTTCTGCAGACATGTTTTCTACTTAAATATGTAGTGTAGGAACCCAAATACATCATGGTAATGCACTTTTGTCCTGTGTCAGAGACCCAAGTTCACTTCCTGATCCTAGTGTCTCTTTCAGGCTGGTGGGAGCTGAGTGAATTGTGGATATATGCCACCAGCCTTGCTAGAAGTTGAGGTGGAAGGTATGCTCTCTGTGTTGCTGAATAGTGCCCTTTTCAGAAGATTAAGGACCTGGTCCATAGCCTGTGACTTCAGTGAGCTTTAACTTTGGATCAGACACTATGAATGGGATGAGAATTGCAAATTAAGAAAGATGGAGGAAGGAATGTTCAGGGCTCTGTCAGGGACACAAAGGAAAGTTTCTGTCCATCCCTCTTTCCTGCCTTCAGTCCCAGGAAAGAAAAAAAGTGGGTTTTGTTTTGTTTTTCGGATGTTTGGGTTTTTGAGGATCCAGAGGGTGCTTTACTTTTCCTATCTGCCCTCTATTGTCAGAAGCCTTTTTAGTTGTGGATTGTTGTATTTTTTGTTTGGTTGTTTTTTTAAGGAAACTGTTGAATACATGGTAGCAAAATGTACAGTATGAATTTTCTATAGAAACCTGGGTACAGTATGTAATTGGAGAACCTACTGTCCCTTTGTAATCTTATAGAACCGAAAATGTGCTAGAAATGTTGATTCTTCCAAAAAGACAAAAATAGTAAAGTTTCAATTAAACTTTCCAAAGATACCTCACCTCTGACTGTCTTAATCTGTATGCTTTTATTCTTAAGTGTGCAAAACACTCTCAATAGTTCAGAGATTTATGCCTCCTTCAAGGTATACCTATAAGGTATAACAGAGCCGTGAATTGTAAATGGCAATATTATTGTTCTGAATTCTTCACTACAGATTTAACTTTTGTGCTTGATGCTTCAGGCTAAAAGCTACTTAGCATGATTTACCCCTCCCCCCATACTATTAATATATTTCCATTAGGCATTCCAAAATAAATTTAAATTGAGCATATTAAATAGGCTTTTCTGACATATGCTGTAGAATGCCTATGTCTGTTAATGTGATGATAAATACTAAGGCATAAATACTTTGAAGATAGAAATTCTCACAGAATGCACATCTTACCACTTCCTGATGGCTTTTCAGCTTAGGTATTGATACAGCAGATTTACTAAAATAGCTATTTAACTATTACTTTATTTAAATCCCTGGATAAAAAAATATAGCTTTTAATTCAAAGTGCCAAAAACTCCCTAAGTTCTAAGAGTATTTTTGTTAAAATGCAATCACAAAATTAACAAAGCTATTTTGAAAAATGTGTTGTTTTTAATGTCAAAACAATACCTCAGTGATTCCTAACATGCCCACTCTCCAGGAGAATGACCTTTGAAACAGTTTTTTTTCATGTCATACAATGCTATGTTGTGTATAAATGGATAGTTCTGGAGCTTTATGACAGAGATGTCTTGAGGGAGCATGTACTAGTCTGTAATTGATTCCAGCAATATATGCTTAACACTGCTTTTTTGGTAGTTTTGTTATTGTATGTCCATTAACTCTTGTTCTGCAAATGGAACATTCCCATCCCCAATCCCCCTCCAAAGAAATGTGTGATAGGCAAATCCTAGAAAGTTGTGATCTTTGGTTGCTATGGATTAAAAGGAACTCAAGGGTGGTTGAGGCCATTCCCCCTTTTGTATTCTTTCAACCCTCCATGATGGGAGGGGCAAATGCACGCAGCATTCCAGAAGTTTCTGGAAGCCAAGGGCATGGGTGCCTTATCCCACCAGTGTGAATATGCAGACACTCATCTCAAAAAACTCGTTACAGGTAAGTAATTTTCATTTTCTTAAGAGAGCTATGCTAACCCTGCTTTCCTCTGGTCTGGAAATAAATGGAACAGACACTTTCTTACAGGATTTTGGTACTTCTTGAATTACGTTTGCAGAGCTAAGAGTGATTTCTTAGAGATCAAATCCTAACCCTATTAGCAAAATTCTTACTATAATCGTGGAAATGTTCTCATGTTTAGTTTTAGTTTTTCCTCTTCCTTGGCTAACACAATGGTATTTTTTTCCCTCTAATGTTGAGTAATTAAATTAACAGTCTCTTAACAGTCCAATTTCATAAAATGCTATAATCCAGTACCTCACGTCATTGGTTATTCATCAGAGGACAGCACCAGGATCTGGCCCATCTTTGTCTTCCTCATAATTCCCATTGAAAAGTCCAGCTAAGAGAAAAACTATTCAAACAATTAACTGTAAACCTGTAAAATAATTAACTGACACAAAGACAGCTTGAAATATTAATTCATTATTATTATTTATTAATTATGTAAATTAAGTACCTAGACAAATGCAAGAATGATAGGGAACATTTCTGTTTTCTGCGTGTCATTGTTTTTCACGTTAGAGACTTGATCCACCCTTGGCTAATTAACAGCCATGTTAATGTTAAATGACTGTTGCAAAAAATTTTTAATAGGCTTTCACAACACTGTTGTTGTTAATCAGTGACTCTAAATAATAAAAAAAAAGATTGTTCATTACTTTAGGGGATTTCATATTTTAGCCCTGAAAGCCAATAGGAGCTTTGCCATTTACTTCAATAAGTGTAAGAGTAACCGTTAGGGTCAGGTTTTCAAAGGTATTTAGGTGACTGAAGATGCAGATAGGCACCTAGGTACCTTTATGTTTCAAATTCTCATTCATTACTAGTGGACAGAGGCAGATTACAGTTTTTATGGGCCCTGGGCCAGAGCAAGAGGCAGGGCTCCTCACTCTGCCTGCAGTTGGGGGGTGGGGCTGGGAGCAGAGCTGGGACCAAAACAGAGCTGGGATGGGTGGCAGTCCACCCCCACCTCCCAAGAGACTGGGCCAGCCCTGCCACGCCCTCCCAAATATTCCTCTGCAACCCCTAAGGGGGAACGCCCCACAGTTTGGGGACCATTGTGCTGGACACTACATACAGATGTGAAGACAAGGTTCTGACCAAAGGAGTTTATAATCTGAATGATCGTGGGAAGCTGTGAAAGCAGTGTGAGTTTGGCATGTAGGTAAGTAAGTATGAATTTTGTTGTTGTTTTTTAGGAATTTTGAAGAGAAATAGTTGCGGGGGACACACAAATGGTTTTGGTTTTGTGTTATAAAGATCTGTTGCATTGACCATCAACACAGTGAAAAGCTGTGGAAATGTTCTATTTCTAACCTAACGTGCAACTCAGGTTGCTCATGAGTTATTAAGCCCTGAATGCTCTTTATGCAGTAATTATTTTAGCCATCAATAAAGTAGAGCCAGCTTTGGGGTAAAACTATTTAACAGTGCATAGCAACACTCCACACAATTATTTGTTTGAAATTGGAGATACCACCATGTCCACTTGAAACTACAGAAGGAATTTGGCCAGGACACTAAGGCTAGTTCTTACAAAATATGCTATTGGATCATTAGTGGCCAGGGGCCAGACTCTTGACTTTACTTATCACCCAAGCACCAGCTTATGTCTCGGTCCCCTAAAAGTAAATCCTGTTTTGACGTTGATTTGGTATGAACCTAGAACTTATAGGTATTGAATTTATATCACCTCTTTCTACGGCACTTGACTTTTCACTGGTTTGCTAATAGGATGTGATCTGTATAGGTATTAAATATTTGATCATGGTTGTGTTGTCTTGCCATCTTCAAGTTACATTATTTTATTATTTATTAATTCATTTTTTAATTATAGCACCTACCAGCCTTACTCCGTACCCTATTGGGCTAGGCATTGTGCCTCAAAATGCTTACAGCCATGGGGTAATTGTGCGATCATCGCTCTATGAGTGTAAATAGAATAACAGACAGTCATGTATATCAATCTGAAATTCCATTGATAACTGCATTCTATTACATATCCTCAACCAGGCTGGCATTTTCATATTGGCATTGCTTTAAAGAGCATTTAATCTGGATAGAATTTAAATTACAATGTGAAGAATATAAATCTAAAATAAAAATTGTAAACAGCCCACCAGTTAAGTTAAAGAACCAAATCCTATTGATTCTAATCATGGCTGTTTGAAAATTGTCTACTTTTTGGAGTCTATTCTTATTACTTAACTGTCCCTCAAAAATCTGTTTTCTCATGGATATTTAGATCCTTTTATAATAAGACTACTGACTGACAGACAAGTTATCGACATGGACATGACTCATCACCTATGTGCATAACCAATGTTTTGTTTTCTTTGACAGCTCAACAATTATAAAATTCCATTTATAGTTCACAAAATAATCACAAATCCATTGTCAGATCTTTATTCAATGATATTAGCTATAGTTTAGTAAAATACATTTTTCCATTGTCTATTTCCAAACTCTTTATAATGTTTAATTTACAGATTTTAAGGAAATTTGAACAGTTGAACATGCTATGTCTTGAGCTAGCAAATACAGCATATTTATAATTAAGGTGCACATTTTGAAGGCTTTCCAGACTCATTTACTTGTCTTGCTTGAATGCCGCTGCTTCAGAAAGTAAATGATTAATTGCTAATTCTTCAACGCTCACAACTTCCATCTTACTTCCTAGCTATAATTAATAATGATAAGTAATCATCATATAATCAGCTTTAACAGCTTCAAAAGAAACTTTCCATAAGGTGCAGTACTTGCACATACATACTGGATTTTGCTGACTCTTGGGGAATGCAAAGTGAATGGAAGAAAACTGACTACAATGAACTTTTGTTAAAAAAATCTATTGTTGAAGCTATTTTGAGCAGTTAGAGGACAATGATACAGATTATCACCTCTAATATTTTGCTGTGCTTTACTGCAGTTACTACATAATTTGTGTTTAAGAAAAATTATTTAGCGCAAGAATTTCCTTTTAAACGTCCTTAAAACTGATGCTATGAAATAAGGATTTTTGGTCATAAAATGGAAAACTTACACCAAGTGTAAAAGAAGGGAGGAAAGAAGCAGGCGTGAAAGCAAATATGTCCAAAGCAACTTTTTACATAATTTTTATGTTGAAATCAGAAACTTGGAATCAGTTTTCCAGGGTTTGCACCATAAAAACTGATTCTCACAGTTTTACTTAGTCAAGAATAGAAATTATACCATGTAGCCTGGTGTCTCCATTCAAAACTAACGAATATGTCCCTAACATCAAATACTGACAGTGACCTACTTGTGAACAATCTGATGGCCAAGAATTAGTTACACACATTTGTCAAATAATGTTTAAATTTGAGTATAACTTAGTTGCTCATAGACAGATCACAAACAAAAAAAACCCTCTAATTTATTAGTATAATTACAGTACTAATTATTTGCTCAGTGGCACAGCCTCATAAATACATGTCAGGATCCTGATAGGCAGAAAGATAGGCAGAACTAGTGGCAGGAGCTTGGCTGCCAGGAACCAATGCCGGGGGTCATGACCAGTTCCCGAGTCAAGATGAGGGCCAAAGCTGGAGTCAGACTTGGGAGTCAAGCTGTCTCAGGTGCTCCACTCACTGCTTGTCTCCTCCTGGTCATTCTTGAGATTAGCTCTCAAGGCCGATGCCCGCTTTCACAGTTTGCATGCCGTTGCTCTGACTCTCTCTGGTCTGCAGCTCCTCTCGCTTCAGGACCCACAGCATCCTCTTGATGACTGAGCCCTCCAGTCAGGTCACTCAGCATTTCCCCCTTCCAGTGTACAGTCCATCCCCAGTCCTAGGCAGTCCCTCCCATTCATTGGCTCAGGTCTGTGCCATGCATTAAGTGGCTGTTAGGGGAACCATGGCTCTTCCTCTACTCCAGGTTCCAGTCCAGGAACCCTCAACCCAGCAGTTCTGGACTTTCCTCTCTCAGCCCGCACTGCTACTTCCCTGGACTGTTTCCTACCACCCTGGTTCTCTTCTGTATAGGAGTATCAGCTCTAAACCCTCTTCCCAGGGAGTGACTGCAGCCTCTACACCTCTACAGCCCAAACACTTCTTCCTATTGGTAGAAGAACTGATCAGTCATTCTGATAACTCAGAGAACATTACAGGTATTGGTCCAAAACCTGATGAGAGAGACTATTAGTCTCTGGGGGACATATGAGCATGGACCTTGAGCAACAATATTTTCACACCAAACCCATGATATGAATTGTGATCCTTGGTCATACATAATCCATTGAGGGAGTCTGTGGAGATGGGCAATGTGTATCACCAGGTGTCGATCTGTTTAATCTGTGGAGGGCACATGTGCCATGAGGGTGAAGTGGGCCATTTAGTTAGTCTTCCACTGTTAGGATGACTGTGTGCCCATGTGATGTTTTGGGGTTCACCCAGGCTAGTAAAGGGTTTGGTCACTATCTGCCTTGTAAACCTGGGTTTCTTGTGGCTGTACAGCTTTGGTCCACAACTCTGACCCCCAGAGCCTTCTAGCAGCTCACAAACTTCACCGTGGCTTTGCCCAACTTCTTTACTCCCTATAGACTGTACACTAAGCCTCGAATTCTCCCCAAAATCATCTTACTGCAGGGACAAGTCCCTCTCACTAGACACTCACAGAGAAAGTGTTAGGATTACTGCTCACAGAGACAATAAAACACTCCCAACTTTTTAGCTTTTGAGATTAACATGCTTTACGGAATTTACACAGCACTGATGATTTATAAAATGAAAGCAAAACAAGTTTATTAACAAGTGATTACTAAGTGATTAATCCATGTTCCATGGAGTAAGTAAAAGGGATAAAGGTAGAAATGGTTATAAGCAAGTAAAAGTGAAAATTGACATCTAAAAGACTAAAACTTAATCTCTCAAGATATAGACCTTGTTTACACTACACAGTTTTGTCAAGAAAAGTCAACTTTTGTCAACAAATCAGTGGAGGTGTACACACTGCAATGCTCGGCCCACTAATTGAACTCTCCTGCTATGCCAACATAATAAAATCACCTTGACAAGAGGCAAGGTTAGAGTGATGGAGTGTCAGTGTATACGCTGTGCTTGCTTATGTTGCCCTAAATTGCCTTCAGAAGGTGTCCCACAATGCCCATTGTGGCCGCTCTGGTCAGCAGTTTCAACTCTGCTGCCCTGCAGCCAGGTACAGTGGCATGTGCCCCGCCCCATTTAAATCCATGGGAAATTTTAAAATTCCCCTTCCACTGTTTGCTCGGCTTGGAGAGTTCACATATTGTCTTCCCAGCTGACCATGCCGGCTTTCTGCAGAAAACACGCTCACACCTGCAGTGCACTAGAGTTGTGGGACCTATTGGGTCTGTGGGGAAACAAGGCTGTTCAGTCACAGCTCCAATCCAGCCATAGGAACTTTGCTACCTATGCTCAGATTGCACGTGACATGGAGTTACGTAAGAGCACAAAGGAACACGCAGCAGTGCCATGTTAGGATCAAGGAGCTGAGGCAGGCCATACCACAAGGCAAGGAAGGGCAACCAGTGCTCTAGTGCGGCACTGAAGACATGCCATTTCTACAATGAGCTGCACGCTATCCTCGGCAGTGACACCACCGCCAGCAATCCCATGGATACTTTGCAAGGACTGGAGACACCGGCCAGCAGAGTCAACCCCAAGGACGAAGTGACAGACGAGGAGATTGAGTTGGAGGAGGATGTGGGACAGGTGACAGGGTCTTCTGGTAGTGTGGCGATCCAGGATCTCTTTTTGATTCCAGAAGGGACTAGCCAGTCCCAGTACTGCGGCTGTGCCTGAAGCAGGAATAGGGCGCTCTGGTAAGTACTTGTTTTGCTTTGATGCTGCATGGTGCCATGCAGTTGAGATGGCCTTTATTTTGTTACATGATGCAAGTGGGAGAAGGGATAGGAATTAACAATACTCTAGTTACTGTTTTGCATCTGCTTCTCATTCCCCTGTGCAGTTACACGGTGGAGGCCATGCAGAAAAGTTTTGAACGCACACTGAAATCTCCTGGAAATCCTCCATAGGTACTTTCTAGGTACTCTGCAATCCTCTGCTGAAGGTTCCTTAGCAGAGCTGCCTTGTTTCTTCCCCCACTGTAGGAAAGTTTGCCATGCTAGTTGGCAATTACTTCTGCAGAAACTAAAAAAGCTGTGACAAGGTGGCTCCTCTGCTCCCCCTGGTTCAAGTCCTTTGGGGTGCTGGTGCGGCCCTGGCGCCCTGACCAGACTGCACCAGACCCGGTTTTTCCTGCTGCTCCTTAGCAGCTCGTTCCCTTTCTTTCTCTCTCAGGGTCAGGCTCCTGCAGGCTAGGAAAGCTAGGTCCCCCCTGGGAGGGACCCTTAGTTCTCTCCTCCTGCTTGCCAGCAGCCTCTCCGTCCCTGCTTCTTCCAACTCGCTCCTCACACTCCTCTGCTTCCACCAACTCACTCTCCTAACTGCGAATGCCACCAGACTCCCTCCTCCAACTCCCACAAGCCTCTCTGGGGAGGAGTCCCTTTTCAAGGGCTCTGGCAGCCTCCTTAATTGGCCTCAGCTGGCCCTGCTTCTGGCTGTGGCAGCCCTGCTCAGCTGGACCCAGTTCCCTTGTGGTAACCCTTCTAATTACAGGCCTTACTGGCAGCTGTCTGCCCTGGGTCTGCCACACAGCACACAGGCAAACAGCATATGGACCCAGTCTGAAGCCACATGCACGCAGGAGATGCATCCTTGGTCACCCTCAGAAGTGAGATACCAGCTTTGATCACACCTGCCTGTAGAAAATGGTGCCAGTATTCAGCATAGTGTCCCTAGGCACTTGAAGGTGATCCTGTGGAATGCAGTCTCTGGATTGTGGCTCCCATGGGGTGCCAACACTACAGCTGCTACCAACTGAGAATGTTGGTTGCCTGGTAGCCCTGCAGGTCTGGGCTCAAGTCCTGCCAATCCTTACATCTGCAATGTTTTCAGCACAAATGAGCTTTTCTTTAGTTATAAGTAATGTCATTATGTCACACGGTAATGAGCTTATACTTAACTTAGAGACTCTAGTTTTCTTCTCCAGACCTTAAGAAGAGCTCTGTGAAGCTCAAAAGCTTGTCCTTTCCACCAACAAAGCTGGTCCAATAAAAGATATTACCTAACCTACCTTAACTCTCTCATATCCTGAGACCAACACGGCTACAATACTAGATACACATGTATAATTAAAGTTTCAAACTTGTTTCCTCTTGTCTGCCAGTGATACCAGCCTTGAGACACTGTTTTAATAAGCCACTGGCTTTTTGAAAGAATTGATATATGAAAATATAGAACAGTATTAAGGATAAATAACAAATCCATACTGCCTCTAGGAAACAGGAGACCTGAAGCAGATTTAAAAAGCAATGGAGAAAAAAGAAACTTTATAATACCCAGAAGCACAATTTAAGGGAAGTTGCTCTGTAAAATCTGACAGGGAGTTAGAGGCTCAAGATAATGAAAATAAAGGTTTTACCTCCTTCCTTGAAAGGAAGAGCAGAGAGAACTCAATTTTTTGAAATAAGCTATTATGGGGACAGATAAATTAAGAAGTGTAGCAGGGGTGAGTGACATCTGAAGTTACCTCAAGCACCTTTTCTCTCTCATATCCTAGGACGAACAGGCTGCCAGAACACTGCAAATAGAAATTCTCTCTGTAGTAAAGAATTGTCAACTTTAGTTCCTCCCCATTAGTGCTGGGCTGCCGGCTGTGAAAAGAACCTTGCTGAGGTCATCTGCAGAGTAAGTACTTTTTTGGTATCAAGTAATAGCTTGATCCCATCAAAAGCCACCCTCCATAGTTCCTGGATAGAGCTCATAAAACAGTGTCTCCCACAGACTGGAGGATCCCAAGTGAGTTTTGAATGCTTTGGAAATCACACAGGAGTACTCTGCTCTTTTGGATGCAATAAAGCTCTTTGACTTCTTGCTGCTGTGATCTATTCTTTTACAATTGTTGAAGTGCACTGCTTCATATTTGCTCACTCTAGAAGCCAAGCATCTAGCATGGCAGCCAGCATCCATCTATCTTGGAGCAGCAGGGATATTGCCAGTGTTAGTCAGAGCAGCTCCCCATAGAATATCAATGTAATAATCAACAAGTACATTTAGTGATCCAGTTTTGGAAATGACTAAAGGAAAACAATTCCCCCTTCCAGTGTACAGTCCATCCCCAGTCCTAGGCAGTCTTCCATTCATTGGCTCAGGTCTGTGCCATGCGTTAAGTGGCTGGTAGGGGAACCAGGGCCCTTCCTCTGATCCAGGTTCCTCACTACTCTGTTAGGGTTCTTTCAGCATGTCAGCAAACTAGCAGATAAAGAGAAAACACTTGACATAATTTAGACTTTCAAAAAGCCTTGGACACAAACAGCTATTAAGGAAATTAAATTGTGAGGTGAGAGGTAAAACTCAGTCTCTGGTTAGAAGTAGCATTGTCGATCAATCGCAGTTAATTCACATGATTAACTCAAAAAAATTAACTGATTCAAAAAAATTGTGATTAATCACACTGTTGAACAATAGAATTCCAATTGATATTTATTAAATATTTTGGATGTTTTCTACATTTTCAAATATATTGATTTCTAATACAACACAGCATGCAAAGTGAACAGTGCTCATTTTATATTATTATTTTTATTACAAATATTTGCACTGTAAAATGATTTTAAAATAGTATTTTTCAATTCACCTCATATAAGTATGTAGTGCAATCTCTTTATCGTGAAAGTGTACCTTACAAATGTAGATTTTTTTACACATAACTGCACTCAAAAATAAAATAATGTAAAACTTTAGAGCCCACAAGTCCATTCAGTCCTACTTCTTGTTCAGCCAATTGCTAAGACAAAAAGTTTGTTTATATTTATGGGAGATACTGCTGCCTGCTTCTTATTTACAGTGTCACCTGAAAGTGAAAACAGGCATCCACATGGCACTTTTGTAGTCAGCGTTACAAAGTATTTACATGCCAAGTAAGCTACAGAGGACATAGAGTCCTGTGGCACCTTATAGAGTAACAAATGTATTGGAGCATAAGCTTTCACGGGCTAATACCCACCTCATCAGATGCATGCAGTGGAAATGTCCGGAGGCAGGTATAAATATGTAGGCAAGAATCAGGCTGGAGATAACAAGGTTAGTACAATCAGGGAGGATGAGGCCCTCTTCTAGCAGCTGATCTGGAGGTGTGAACACCAAGAGAGGAGAAACTGCTTTTGTAGTTGGCTAGCCATTCATAGTCTTTATTTAATCCTGAGTTGATGGTGTCCAATTTGCAAATGAACTATAGCTCAGCAGTTTCTCTTTGAAGTCTGGTCTTGAAGTTTTTTTGCTGCAGGACGGCTACCTTTAGATCTGCTATTGTGTGTCCAGGGAGATTGAAGTGTTCTCCTTTGGGTTTTTTTGTATATTGCCATTCCTAATATCTGATTTGTGTCCATTTATCCTTTTACATAGGGACTGTCCAGTTTGGCCAATGTATATAGCAGAGGGGCATTGCTGGCACATGATGGCGTATATTACATTGGTAGACATGCAGGTGAATGAACTGGTGATGGTGTTGCTGATCTGGTTAGGTCCTGTGATGGTGTCACTGGTGTATATATGTGGGCAGAGTTGGCATCGAGTTTTGTTGCATAGATTGGTTCCTGAGTTAGAGTTTCTATGGTGCGGTGTATAGCTGCTGGTGAGAATCTGCTTCAGGTTGGTGGGTTGTCTGTGGGCGAGGACTGGCCTGCCTCCCAAGGCCTGTGAAAGTGAGGGATCATTGTCCAGGATGGGTTGTAGATCACTGATGATGCGTTAGAGAGGTTTTAGCTGAGGACTGTAGGTGATGGCCAGTGGTGTTCTGTTGTTTTCTTTTTTGGACTTGCCTTGCAGCGGGAGGCTTCTGGGTACACGTCTGGCTCTGTTGATCTGTTTCCTTCCACGAAAGCTTATGCTCCAATACGTTTGTTAGTCTATAAGGTGCCACAGGACTGTTTGTCACTTTTGCAGATCCAGACAAACACGGCTACCCCTCTGATTACAGAGGACATGTTTCCATGCTGATCATGCTCGTTACAAAAATAATGTGTTAATTAAATTAGTGACTGAATTCCTTGGGGGGGAGGAGGCATGTATGTCTCCTGTTCTGTTTTACCAGCATTCTACCATATATTTAATGTCATAGCAGTCACAGATGATGACTCAGCACATGTACGTTTTAAGAACATTTTCACAGAAGATTTGACAAAACGCAAAGAAGGTACCAATGTGAGATTTCTAAAGATAGATACGGCACTTGACCCAGGGTTTAAGAATCGGAAGTGCCTTCCAAAATCTGAGAGGGACGAGGTGTGGAGCATGCTTTCAGAAGTCTTAAAAGAGCCACACTCCGATGCAAAAACTACAGAACCTGAACCACAAAAAAAAATCAACCTTCTGCTGGTGCCATCTGACTCAGATGATGAAAATCAACACACATCAATCCGCTCTGCTTTGGCTCATTCTCAAGCAGAACCCATGATCAGCATGGATGCATATATTCTGGAATGATGGTTGAAGCATGAAGAGACGTATGAATCTTTAGTGCATCTGGCAAATAAATATCTTGTGATGACTGCTACAACAGTGCCATGCAAACTTTCAGGTGACATTGTAAACAAGACGTAGGCAGCATTATCTCCTGCAAATTGCAACCAAACTTGTTTGTCTGAGCGATTGGCTGAAGTATGATTGAGTGGACTTGTAGGTTCTAAAGTTTTACATTGTTTTATTTTTGAATGCAGTTATTCTTTGTGCACAATTCTACATTTGTAATTTTAATTTTCATTATAAAGAGATTGCACTGCAGTACTTGTATTAGGTGAATTGAAATATACTATTTCTTTTGTTTTTTACTGTGCAAATATTTGTAATCAAAAACTAATATAAAGTGAACACTATATACTGTATTCTGTGTTGTAATTGAAATCAGTATATTTTAAAATGTAGAAACATCCAAAAATATTTAAATAAATGGTATTCCATTATTGTTTAACAGTGTAATTCATCGTGAGTAATTTATTTTCATTGCTTGACAGCCCTAGTTAGAAGCTAATTAAGAGGCAGAAAACAAAGACCGAATAAGGGGTCAGTTTTTAACATGACAAAACATTAATAGAAGAGTGCCTCAGGATTCTGTATCAGGATCAGTGTTTAATGTCTTCCTTAATAATTTGGAAAAGAGGATGAACAGTGAGGAGGCAAAATTTGCAAACGTCATAGGAACTTTCAAGAGCCTTAACCAAGTTAGGTGAATAGGCTGCACAATGGTACCTGAAAGTCAGTGCTGGAAAATGCTAGTGTTAAAGGGTGAGTGAGGCCTTTCAAAGGAGTTGAAATCAAGACCTCACCTGTGCCTAATTTTCCTTGCCTATTTGTAGCCCAGAGATCAAGTTGCTGAGTTAGAGCAGGATCTGCTGGTAAGGGAGAGAAGCTTCCTATTATCAGGGGTGTGGGGACAGAGCCCTGACAAATGGTGGGTTGGAAAAGCCCTTCAAGGGCTGACATAGTTTTCTGTGGAGAGGGAGCTGAGAACTGAGATAGTCTGGTGAGGCCTGAGGAAGGGCTTGAAGAAGACTGCCTCCTGAGACATGGCCATAGGAAACAATGAAACAGGGCAATTTTGGGTTAGGTCAAAGAACTGCTCCATGGTTTAGGGCCCCAGAGCCAGATTCCTAGAAAAGTGAGGGGCATGAGACAACTCTGATAACTAGAGATGCTGTTGAAACCCTGTGATGAGAGGGTGACAATATTTGATCCCAGGTGAAGCAAAAAAAGGACTATAACTACCCCTAGACTAAACAAGACAGGAAGGTTATGCGGACCTGTCACAGGGTCCGGGCCGCCCTGCGGTCTCTGCACTCTCAATAACAGGTCTTCATGCCAGTCTTCAGTGTTTAACCCCAGTGTCCTTTATTTATAGTACAAGTGTGGGGCTCCCAAGTGGTAAACAGTGCTCCCCCAATCCCCAGACAGTTACCTCACTGCCTTGTTTCACAGGCCCTCAGACCCCTGAGGCACCTCCTACCCAGCCAGGAGAGAGGGCTACTGCCTCCTCTGCACTTCCTGCCTTCCTCCCTACTGACCATGAGTAAGGGCTTTTTATAGCTGGGCCAGCTTCCTACCCCAGCTGCAGCCAATCAGTCCCGGCTGTGCCTGTGAGCCTAGGCTCATTAGGACTCCCAGCTGGGCTCCCCTGCAGGCCACTACCAGCTCCTACTCCCCTGTCTCCTGCCGGAAGCAGGGGTTTAAACCACAGAGGCAGGGCATTTCAGGGGTTTTTACTCCTCCCCTGCCACAGGACCCATAGAAGAGAGCAATGCCCAGTATAGGGAAAGGGACTGCTTTGCCCAGGGAAGGTGAGGTTCTGTTGGTGGAGCCCCTGCACCAACCAAGGAATGATGGACTGTTATTTTGTTGTTTGGCTTTTTATTTACCCCAGAAGAGGAGGAGATTTGATCTGGCCAGAGGACCAAGTCACCCCACCAACCTGGAAAAGAAGACTTCCTCAATGAAACTGAGGTATGGCCACATAGCTGATAGAGAGGTGAACTACACCCACACAGCTATCTATTGCGGGAGAGAGTGACTGGAATTATTCTATACAGATGTATGGATTCTAAATTAACTGTAGCCACTCTGTATGTAGGAGCTGAGAGGGTGCTGAGAGAGAGAGAAAGACATAGGGGAGAAAGGTAGGCCCTTTTTGTCCTCTTCTCCTTAGACCTTACTGCAATAACAAGGCACAACTGAGCCCTTTTTGAACAGTGTTTCCTAGGAAGGTTCAGACTCTGACCCTGATCCTCAAAGACTTATGCGAGTGCTTAACTTTCCACACTGAGAGTCATTCCGCTGACTTCAGTGGGACTACTTAAATCCTTGCCAGAACAAGGCCTATATTTGCAACAAGTGACACCGTTCTGCTAAGAGTTTAAGACACTGCCTCTGGGTTAAAATATGAATTCATTTCATGGATGAAATGCATGTAATGGTCTTTTCCTGAGTTCTTAGATTACTCACATGGCAAAAAGCACAAGGCTTACTGTTTAGTTCAGAACATGCCCACACGTAGAATAGCAGAAGGGCTTCTGGGCATGCTTTGATGTAAGGGCACTGGCAGAGTTTCATGGGAATGTGTTCACAGCATCTACTCCCACTATACCTGGTGTATGAGCTCCTTATTTTCGTAAGCACTAAAAGTCACTCACTAAATTAGTACATAATGCGTTGTTACCAATACAGAATCAACAAAAGTAATCTGGTTTAATTTACACTGTGTAAATCAGTTATAAATAGTAAGAGGTAAAATGACAGGAAATAGCTTTAGAATCAGATTTATGTTACTCCAGTCTGTCATTTTATTAGCATTCTTACGTTCCATTAAAGTTTTATAGAACATTTAAAAGTAGCAGAGCATATCAGAGTATTTTGTCTTAATATTTTATTCTGAACTTCTTTAATCATTTACTGTAATATATTTCAGGATGCTGTTTCTGCTTCCTGCACTATGTTAAACTGGTATTTCACTGCTTGCCATATTCAAAAGGTTTAAGACAGTCATTAATTTTGCAATATTTCTATCTTTCCATGTATTGTTCTTAAGCTAGTGTTCCACATATCATTAATTACCCATTAAAGCTATAGTATAAAGAATAATTTACATAATTAGTATAAAGTATCAACCAAACTTGTTAATCTGTACCTGAAATCCATGTTTGTCTGAGGGTGCATAGAATAAAATGTCAATATTCTATACAATCATCTCTGTTAACTGAGGTAGCAAGAAAAAACAGTATGTGCCACAAATCCACACGTTTTGCCAAGAATCCCACTCAATGGAGCTAACAGAAAATGGCTACAAAGACAGGAATATTCATTATTTACTTGGATCATCACAAGAGAAATCAAACACTGTTTACTAAAAAAAGGAAAAATATTTTTAATTGTGTGACTTGACTGCTCTGAAAACTGTGCAAGCTTCCCGATATGGCTCTGCTTATACACCTGAGCCCTGACTTATAATAACCCTGCTTCTCCAGTTCTGGATGATGTGCAGTAGTTTTGTGAGAATTTAGTTGAAACCACCAAACTCGCTTCTTTTGACACTTATGATAAGATTGGAGCTTACGCTTGTGTTGGTGATGGGCACAGTGGGACTGTGAACCTCTTGGTCTTATTGACTGGCAAGCAACTGCTTGAGTAGTCCCCGTGAAATCTGCTAAGAGAGTAAACTGAGTTCTCTTCCTTCTTGTGCATCATTCACACAATAAGTTCCAATTAGTTAAAGTCACAAGAACCCACTGCAGACAATGGGATTACACAGGTGATCCTGGGGGCCATAATTTGAGGACAGTTGGGTACTAATTGTCACTGAGGGTCTACAGAAGCTTGTAGAATTCTCATTAGTGCTGATGTTCAAGAAGGAAAGAACTCACCTCAGATCTGTAGCAAGTTGTAGGATTGGCAGTTAGAAACTGAGAATGGGATTTTCAAAAGCTTCCAATATATTCCTAGCTCTCTCAGGTCGCATTGGAATCAATGATGAGTGTTTGTGTTTTACTGTAAACAAAACACATTTCGTTGGAAATCGGGACTATAAGCAGAGACCCCACAATGCCACTTTTACAGAGTCAATTCTCAGTATAGAATTGCACATTAGACACTGCATTTCCAAAACAACATATCTTTGTTCTCAGATGTGTGGTTTTAATGTGTAGCTTGAGTTCAAGCAGTTTGAGTGCTCCCCCTTCCAGAAAGTAATGCAGCCAGCACTAGGGCTTCCTGAGTAGGAATTTGAGAGAAATGGACTGAGGAAAGTGGGATGAAAATAGAGTATGTGGGTCCTGGAGAAATAAATAAGAGGGGGCAAAGGGAGAGAGGGAACAAACAAACTGCTGAAAAGGAGAGAAAAGGAAATTTGAACACAGACAAGAAAAGAATGAAAATTGACATACAGAAGAGTTTAAAAGAAACACAAAAGGGTGAGGTGCAAAAAAGAGAGAGAACTACATTATGGTATGATGTGTCTAATACATGTGTGTACTTGTTCATTTTTGTTTCAGGGACCGGTGTCAAGGATATAGATCAAGATTTTCAAAGCTGGGTGGCAAAGTAAAATTTTGGGTCCATATTTAAGCACCTAGATGAGTGCTCTAGTTTTCAGAAGTCAGTAGGAATGTCTGGGTGTTCAGGTCTTATGAAAACAAGAGCATTTATATAGGTGCCTAAATATAGACTTAGAAGCTTTACTATAGATACCCAGTTTGAAAAACTTGGCCTTGATCTGGAAGCTTTATTTGAACCAAAACCAATCAATTATTAGAATAGAATCATAGGACTGAAAGGGGCCTTGAGAGGTCATCTAGTCCAGTCCCCTGCACTCATAATAACCAGGTGATCCCCTGAGGGGTCCCAGCCCCCAGTTTGAGAATCCCTGATCTAGACCATCCCTGACAGGTGTTTGTCTATTGTGCTTTTAAAAATCTCCAGTGATGGAGATTCCACAGTTTCCCTAGGCAATTTATTCCAATGCTTAACTACCCTGACAGTTAGGAAATTTTTCCTAATGTCCTACCCTTGCTACAATTTAAGCCCATTGCTTCTTGTCCTAGCCTCAGAGTTTAAGGTAAACAATTTTTCTCCCTCCTTGTAACAACCTTTTATGCACTTGAAAACTCTTATCATGCCCCGTCTCAGGCTTCTCTTCTCCAGACTAAACAAACCCAATTTTTTCAATCTTTCCTCATAGGTTATGTTTTCTAGACCTTTAATCAATTTTGTTGCTCTTCTTCGGACTTTCTCCTATTTGTCCACATCCTTCCTGAAATGTAGCGCCCAGAACTGGATGCAGTACTACAAGTTGAGGCCTAATCAGCCCGGAGCAGAGAAGAAGAATTACTTCTTGTGTCTTGCTCACAACACTCCCGCGATACATTCCATTTTTCTTTTTTTTTTTTGCAAGTGTCACACTGTTGACACATATTTATCTTGTGATCCGTTATGGTCCCCAGATCTCTTGCTCCTTCTTTTTACTTTAGCCCAATTCTCCAGTTTGTCCAGATCATTTTGAATTTTAATCCTATCCTCGAAAGCACTTGTAACCCCTCCCATCTTGATATTGTTGAGAATTTTATAAGTGTATTTATGTCATTATATAAATAATTGATGAAGATATTGAAGAGAACCAGACCAAGAACTGATCCCTTCTGGGACAATATCAATTGTTGTCCTTCTCTTGTTTCTTCTTTTAAACACAGAGACTGGGTGGTGGAACTTTAATCTCTAGAGCTGTCAGTCCATCATGTATAGATTATTAAGTGAATTTAATGTTTGTAAGTTTATTTTACAGTCTTTTTTTCTTTACTGAAAAATCCCATGTTAATCTAAAACCTAAGCTACTTTCCACTGCAAGTAGTTGTGTTTGTGCTTGAAAATGTCAATAAAATATTTCAGTAATAAAAAGCTCAAATAGTTCAAACATGTTCATGTTAGTATAAGATGTTCTCCTTGTGTGCAGTTTCCTAACCAAATTGAAGTTCTAACTCATCTTGTTTTTCAATAAAGCTGGGGACTATACTATTAAAACTACAAGTGAATGCCCATAAACATGATAGCTTAGTCTAAACAAAAATCTATACTGTCTTGGGGGGCAATTTAAAATAAAAAGGTTATGGCATTATGTAACAAATCATATTGTGGCTGAAACACGCTATCACTGGAAGAAGTATTGGCAGACATAACCAAACAAAATACAGCATGACTTTGAGGTCTCCTCTGTTCTCTAACTTATGAGAAACTTGGTAATGCATAGATATTTAGGCGCCAGCGGATTTGTATGACAAAGAATTGCTGGGGAGGAAGATGCCGTGTCATACACGTTAGTCCTTTGTATTTATCTCAACCTACCTCTCCTGGTCTCCTTTATAATCTTAGTACTTTTAATTTAAAGAAAATGTTTGGGGCCAAATAGCAGCTTCAGCATAAATAAATGAGATGGGGAGAGGTTACAGGATTCGGCCATCGTTCAGCTGCTGGCCAGTGAGGGGTGTGACTGGCTGTTACTGCCAATAGCATAAGGGACACCAGAAAGTGGTTGGGAGGGTTATTTAGACAGCAGTGGGATCATAGCCCTGCCTCAAGCTATCAGCCAGCTCTGGGCAGAGCTCTGGCTACACACATTACACATCTCTCAGCTCTCCTGCCCCTCAGGACCTAGGGGTGTTGTGCATTTCAGAGACATAACCCCTCCAGGCACCAACACTGCCTCTAAAGTGGGGTAACTGTTCACCAGGCCCCATGGGAGCAAGAGAGAGAGTGAGGTGAGGTAGGATATGTCTACAGAGGGATAAAAGATTCCCAGCACGGCCATGGCTGGCAAGCGTCAGATGGCTTGAGATCACAGGACTCAGGCTACAGGGCTAAAAATCAGGTCCTAGAGCTCAGATTCCAGTTTGAGCATCTACACAGTCGTTTTTCAGCACTGAAGCCCAAGCCCAAGTCAGCTGACCTGTGCCAGCTGGGTGGATATTTTATCCCTGTGTAGAAAGGTTCAGATGGTGCAGTGGGAACATGACCTCATGGGATAAGAGAAATAGAGTGAGGCACATGTCAACTTGAGAATTCCCACATACAGTAAACCCTCGATTTAACGGACCTCGATTTAACGGACTTCGGATGCAACGGACAAAATTTCTAAGCAAGTCTGATGCAGCCGAAATCCATTTGTCGAGGGCTGGCTGACGGCTCCCAGCTGCCGCCCCGGTCCCAGCAGCCGGGACCAGGGCGGGCTGGCTGACGGCTCCCGGCTGCCGCCTGGGTCCCAGCAGCGGGCAAGCTGCGGAGCTGCTGCCCCGGCCCTGTGGTGGGCGGGCTGCTGCTCCGACAGCTCTTTTTTTTTTTATTAAATAATGGACTTTCTGATTTAACGGAGAGTAAAGTATAGAACACTGTAAGTGTGTCTGAGTCATTGGGTGTGACATATTTATATTTGTCTTGTGATATATCACAAAACATCTCATAAATACTATAGCAGTAATCAAAATTGTTTAGAAGGAGATTGACATTGTGGGCCTAAAGTTGCTGTCCACAAACAGGCAAAACTCCCACTAAAAATAGAGGGAGTTTTTTTCTTGTGTAAAGACTGCTGTCTTGGCTACCAAAATGGTGAAGGGGAGAAGCAGTGTAAGTGAGATGATTATAGGATTTGCTAGGTAAGAGTACCTATGGGGAGAGGAGGGGAGAAATAATTCATTCACTGTAATTAATTGCAACAGAAGTTCAGATACCCAAAATATGCAGTAGTGTTTCTCTGTCTTGATAAATGATAATATGTGATATTCTTGATCAGGGATTGACAATTACTATAACATATGTTTCATAGTTTTGTTATGTTCACAAATGGGGAACCTTTAGCCTGCCAGAGACCAAGATGTGGGCAGTTGTGCTTAGTAGTTGGAGCAGGAACCAGTTACTAGAGCCAAAGGTCAGGGCTGGAGTCAGAGGTCAGGAATTGGAGCAGAGGGTCAGAACCAAAGTCAGGGGCCAGATGCCAGAGCCAAGGGTCAGAGCTGAAGTCAGGAATTTGAGCTAAGAGTCAGAACTGAGTTACCTGGAGTGACTCAGGGAGCAAGGCAGAAGCAGGCAGGAGCAGTCAGCCGCCATGGGCAAATGCTTTGAGCATCCATTGAACTGCTGCTGGACTTCAGAGCTTGTCTGCTGACTTTCCACCAGGCAGGAGGTGTAGCCACTACACGCCAGCTGAACTTGTTAGGTTGCCTGGAGACTGGCTCTTCTGGGGGCCCTGGTTTCTGGCACACCCAGAAGTCAAATTCTCACTTGAGGTGAATGGACAGTGCCATTCACCCTTGGAGTCATTTTGCTCTGGCACTGTATTGTACTGCCTCTTTTCTATTAAAATAGAGACTAAATAGTACTTAGGTTCTGCTACTTTTTTAAAAATTCCCTATTACAAAATATTTAGCTATGAAACAGTAACACAACAAATTGTCTTGGGAAGATTTTATGGGCATGAGTTTGGGATGACTCCATTATTCATGAGTGGTGAAACTGTTCAAACACACTAACAACTTTTGTGCAGCACACCACAAACATGCAAAATGTATTTTTTAGAAATATGGGAGAGTTTGAAACATTGTTATCGGGTGTATCTGTCTGCCCACAAAGCCAGGTACCTTAGTTACCATGACCTTAACTGTACTCGACAATGGGAGAGAAATAGACTGTAATTTCTTCTACAATATTTTCTCTCTCTAATAATATTGTAGCTTCAAGGACTGACATCTTGAAGCCTTCCAGTGTTAGTAGCATATTGTATGTTGTATGTCCCACAAGAAAGTCAATATTCTTCATTTCTAGCCCAAATGATTCATGAGACATTGGATTTGGTTCAAGACTGAATCTAGTGAGTCTTATATAGGGCCTCAGACAAGTAATTTGAGGTGGCAGAAAAATTGCTCAATTCTTTGGGGGTGGAAGGATGAGGGGGGAGAATTATATGGTTCGTCAGCATATCACATATATATCCTTATAACCTATGTATATCTTTAATGTACACTACCACATAACAAATTGTATTTATTATGTATCTTGACTGCTCCATCTGAACTCTTCCCTCTACTCCATCTGCCTGGGACTGTCTAATATTCCAAACTTTTGAGCAGCTACAGACAGGCATGACTTCAAACAGAAAACCAACCTGCCAGAGAAACATTTGCTTCTTTCACCACAATGTGGAATTCCCTTCAAAATTATACCAGCTCGTGGCCCAAGGTGGGGAATATTGAGGTCTCCCCTTTGACACTTGAGGGCTTTATTTTATCCGGGAGAGTCCCAAATTTCCAGCAGAGCCCGACACTTGCTTCTAGCTTTGAAAGATTCAGCAACATTGGGCCTCAACACTCATAGACTCTAAGATGAGAAGGGACTTTTGTGACCATCTAGTCTGATCTCCTGCACATTGCAGGCCACAGAACCTCACCCACCCACTTCTGTTCTATGTCAGGAGAGGGATCACTTGATGATTACCTGTTCTGTTCATTCCCTCTGGGGAACCTGGCATGGGCCATTGTTGGTAGAAAGGATATTGGGCAGATGGACTTTTGGTCTGACCCGGTATGGCCATTCACATATTCTCACAGTGGCTGGTACCAGATGTGTCAGATAAAGGTGTACAAACCCCACAGCAGGCAGATATGGGATAATATTTATCACACATAAGTCTCATCCTGATCTCTAATCGAGATTATCTTAAACCCTGAACTCCTTCCACAAAATGTATCATTCATTATGACAGCTCTGGGTATTCTTGGTATCCAATCTGAATTTTGTTGAGTTTTTGATCTTCCACAGTTTAACCTCACATTGTATGAATAACTATAAAATATACTATTTATACTCTGTAGCAGCCATAGTAGCACAAGAGGGGTTTCAGATTCAGGATGAAAAAGTTAGTCCCAAATTGTGTGCCAAAAATCAGCCAAATGAGTGCTAATTAGCTAAGCAGTTGGTGGAGCAAGAATAAGATTTCTGATGATCTTGGTGAAGTGTTTGAAGTAAATGGCAGAGTAATGGTGGACAGCAGTAGGATAGTTGTCATTGCTCTGGAGAAAGTGTTTACTGAAAGGACTGCATTCGGCAATGTGAACTGAAGTTTTTCCAGATAATTGTGGGGACTTCTACTTAAAAGCAATAACATGAAAATACATGATAGCTATCCCACAGGATATTATGGGCATTCTGTAAACTTTGCGATGTTCAAAAGAGATCTGTTTGTCATTGTGCAGTCTTATTGATAAAGGCTAGACATTTGTTCAATAGAGCCCTGTCACTGATCAGAGAGATACTGTTTATTAAGTGAGAGACTATAAACAAAAATATTAGGCTTTTTCTGGTAGGGAGAAGTGCAATTGTAAATTCATACTGGATTGTGTTGGAGTACATGGTGAGGAAGGAGAGGGTTGCTCAGTATCTCTAGAAAATCTTCACTGTAGCAACCTGGTGTGAATATTGCATATTTTGGTATACTTTTAGAACTATGTGACTTGTTATCAAATACCGTGTGATTTGTCATTAGACACGCTGTTCTGAGCTTGAGGTAAGGGGTCGGGGCAGGGGCTGGATAAGGGCCAGAGTGTCTTGGCGGGGTGGTCAGGGGACAGGGAATGGGGAGTTGGATAGGGCCTCAGAGTCCCAGAGGGACTGTCAGGGGGCAGGGGTGTGGCTAAGGGTCAGGGCAGTCGGGACAGGGAGCAGGGGGGTTGGATGGGGGTGGAGTCTTGGTGGGGGGTGGTTAGGGGCAGGGGTCTCTGGAGGGAGTAGTCAGGGGACAAGGAGCGGGGGGTAAATGGGTCGGGGGTTCTGAAAGAGACGGGGGGCAGGATGTGGGTGGGGATTGGATAGGAGACGGGGCCAGGCTGTTTGGGGAGGCACTGCCTTCGCTACCCTGCCCTCCATATAATTTTGAACCTGGATGTGGCCCTCAGGCAAAAGAGCCTGGTATAAAACAAGCATGACATGGGGAGTGCTCATAAAGACATGAAAATGAATGTAAGACTTGCAGCTTGTTTGGTTGCATTAACTCCAGTTAGGAAAGGAAGATCCTCTGACCAATCAAAGAAGTGAATGTATACACTTGAATCAGGCATTTGACAGTGTTTGTCAGAAAGGCTTATGGCAAGACTGATCAAGCTGATAGAAAATACCTACATCAAGTGGATGGGCGTAGTGAGAATAGGCAAGAAGCTGGTGGTATGGTTTAGGATGACCAAGGATGCACGCCTTTGCCAGGCTTATAAAAAATGAAAGGAGAGGAGTCCTGTTACATGGGAGGATAGTGAATAATCTTATGTTCCTAGGTGACATTGACCTCATAGCATTGACCAAAGAGGAATTCTGGAGGATAACTGACAAGATAGACTGGGAAAGCAGAAATTCAGACTGGAGCATGGAGGAGAGAAAATCTATGGCAATTGGAAGATAAGAGGAAAAGGTAAAGATAAAAGATCAAAGTTGAAGTCAAAGAACTAGAACAAGTGGAAAAATGTGAGTATCTTGAAGGACTAGTATCAGAGAATGGAATTGTGAACGTAACATAAAAGGGAGACTCAAACTTGCTACTACTGCATTTGGGGAAAAAAATCTGGAAAGCTAAAGACTTCTTGATAAAAATGAAAACCAGTGTCCATGAGACAATTGTCAAGTCAATACTGCAGTATGGGTCAGAACGTTGAACTATGAGGAAAGCCGACTGCAGAAGTGAGCTGGCTGAGTGGAGATTACTGACCATTTCAAGACCGCAGAAAATGAAAAAATGAAGTGATAAGATAACGGCCAAGTACAATGTTGTACTTAATATTCCAGAAAGATGACTGCAATGATTTGGACACATATTAAGAATGGATCCCGAAAAGATATATACATGGCAATATGAACCAGAGTGCGAGGAACTAGAAATAGAGGAAGACCAAGGTGCTTTGGATAGATACAGTGAAGAATGTCATAGAACAAAATCTGCTGGCCGGCCATGAAACAGTTTGTTTACATTGACCATCTGCAGGCACGACCATCCGCAGCTCGCAGTGGCTGCGGCTCACCGTTCCCAAACAATGGGAGCTGCGGGAACCAGCGCGCAGGTCCCTCCACTCAGAGGGCGCCAAAATGATCTTCCAGAGGTGGGGAACTCCCCAAGTGGACCTGTTTGCCACCAGGCAAAACAGGAAGTGCCACCGGTTCTGCTCCCTTCAAGGGCTCAACAGTGGATTGCTTTCCGATGTTTTTCTCCTGGATTGGACAAGCGACCTGCTGTATGTTTTCCTGCTGATCCCACTTATCAGCAGGGCCCTCCCAAAGATCAAGAGGGAAAAGGCCAGGGTCATCATGGTCACCCCAGCATGGCCACATGTAATTGGTAATTGACAGATTTCAGATACATACCAAAAATCTGATTGATGACAAAAAAAAAATATTTTTCCCAGGGAATATTTTCCAGGTTTACAGCTGTATAGGAATTTATTTTTAAAGTGCAGATAAGTTCTCCAATAGCTCGTATTCCTGCTGGAACAACTTATAGAATGTGGTATGTTCTGCACTTCGGACACGTGTTCATTTCTGGCACAAATGTTGTTTGAATCTGCACCTGTAGTAGAGATTTTGGAAGGACCACCCACGCTTGTGCAAAAACAAGTGAAATTAGTCCACTGACAATAATCTTCCTCCACAATGGCCTGGGTGCTACAGGCAGAGATCCTGTAATGTCTCCATGCACAATGTGGTAATGACTTCTACTGTGTACTACCCAGATCTCCTGAAGGGTAAAATCATGAATGCTTATGTTAGGGGGAAAATCAAAGACCGTGTCACCCCCTTACCTTGAACTCCGGGTAGGACGGAGGTAGAAGATAAAAATGAGCTCACAAGCTGTCAGAGACCATTGAAAAAGCACACAACACAACTTTGATCAAAGGGGAAACTGAGTCACCCTCCTTTCGGTCAAGAAGGGGGCAGCAGTTCCGTTTTATTATGGGTACCAGGCAAACTTTATCGAGTATATCACGAAGGGGAGGGGGGAGCGAGGTAGGTAGTTACTTGAAACATGCGCATCAGTAGACCATTACATCAATCAGAGGTCTATGACCGCCTAATGCAACTGTTCTCTCGCCCTTGATAGCAGCTACATTATTCTAATACTTTATGAATACATAGTCTATACTCATATCTAGGAATAACAGCATGAATACAATATTATCTAGAGATAACAACAACACTAACAACACACAGCGAGCGTTTTCCGGACATTGATAGCACCACAATACCTCCTTAGTGTCAAAGAACCATTTCATCTTACCCTCCATAAAACTCCAAGCTAATGATTTTACAACAATGGGGAGTTAACTGTGTAGTTGCTGGTTAGAACAAAGAGTAGAATTTGATTTTACCTGACACTTATCTGCATTTTGTGGGGGGGGGGAGGAGGAGGGGAGAGGGATCAAGGAGAATTAAGTTTTTTCCCCCTTTCTTGAGAGTTGCAGTAAAACCTTTTTGTGGGTAAATACTGGTAAATAAGCTTCTGAAATACTCAGAAAAACAGTCAACTTCATGTTTCTTTTGTTCTCCGTGGGAACATTTCTTTGAAAATGGAATTTTTGTTCCATAGAATTTCATTTGCTCCTTCTGTTTGTCACTGGAAATTATTCTCCTCTTTGTGATCTAATCATCTCCAAATAATTGTAAACTCCTGTACCATGCTCATTTCTGTACAAGATAGAGCAACCATATTTCCCTATGCTGAATAAGGGAACAAATTACGTGAGTTCAAGTGAGTTCAGTGGAATCAATCAGAACTATCCAGTACAAACGTTCAAATTAACATCAAGTTGACTGAACCACTGTTAAAAAGAAATACTGTGTAGCTGGATTCTTTTTATTTACCGTCTTATCTTTAAGGCTTTAGAGTTCACATGGGGAGAGGTGAACCCCCAGTCGTACACCTCTCTCACGTGGGGGTGTTTGTGACTGATTGACCGGCCCCTCCCTGCCCGCTGCTCTCCACCCTCCATGCCTGGCTGGGTCCCCAGGATGGAACTGCCTCTCCTGGTACCCGTCGTCATGTCTTCCTGAGGCCGTACAGGAGGGTGGGGCACACAAAGTCACATGCCTCTCCTCCCCAGATTTCGCCAAGGTTCACACCAGAATGTGGCCAGCAGCAGCCTTTCGGCACTGTGGGAGGGAAGGGATGGGAACTGCTTCCAGCCACCGGGAAGAAGGAGGAGGGGAAGGAATGACCTGGCCCAAGTCTTTGCTTGTCCCTTCCTGCCTGCACAGTGTCGAAAGGCAGCTAACACCTCCAGGCTGCTGCTGGCCACCGACACAAACCAGCCACCACCTGGCACGGGCAGGAAGGGGTTAAGCCCTAAGGATGCAGAGGCATTAGCGAATCCAGCCAGAGAGGTGGGGAAGGTGCCTTGGGGATGGAGCAGCTCCATTCTCTGTGGGGGCAGGACCCAGGGCAGTGGCGAAGAGGGTGCTAAGCCCTTGCCCGGGGGCTGCTGTGGAGCTGGCAAGGTTGGGGCGTGAACAGGCCAGAAATTACTTCCTCCCCCACTCCAGAGCTTAGCTGAGGGGTGGAGAGGCTTCCTCTTGCCACAGCAGTGCAGGGCTTTGGCACAGGCAGGGCTCTGTGCCTCCTGGCCAGCACCCCAGGCTGCAGGGTCTTGGGCTTTCCCAGGGCTCCAGCCCAGCCAGAGGCAGTGGGGGAAGGGAGGAGCCTGCCAGCCAGGGTCTTGGTGAGTTGAGTACTCCTGCCAGGGGCTGTTTCTCTGCACAGCGCTGGGAGCGGGACGTGCCCTGCTGGGGTGTGTGTGTGGAGGAGCAGTGGGGCTGTGAGGGGGAGGGGGGGTGTCAAGGGGCAAAGCAAGGAGAGGACAGCGAGAGGAGGAGCATGTAAAGGACTGCTGGGTGGGCAGCAGTGGTGACATGTAACTGGCTGCTGCCTGGTGCCTGTCCCCACTCACCAGCCAGTGCAGCTCTCAGCACACAGCCAGTGATGGCTAGAAATGGGACGGGGGATGGGGCCCTGCTGACAGACCAGCAGGCCGAGTGGACGGCCCCACGAGCTGCAGCTTTGGCCTGCCACCAGCCTCATACCCTACCCTCATCATGAGGCACTGGACCCTCCTCCCCCCTCACTGCTGGTGGGCAGGTGGCTGATGAGTAGAGATCCAGACTGCAGCAGGACCCGCCAGTACTGAAGTGGGGGGGAGACAGAAAATATGGGACAATTTGCCCATTTTTGAGAGAAAGTTGGGACATCTGCAGGAGGGCTTAAATACGGGACTGTCCCTTTAAAAACAGGATATCTGGTCACCCTAGCACAAGACCAAAAATAAAGATGACTGGCCCCCAAAGAAATACATTCTATAGCCTTCCCAGGTCTTACAAAGACTTACAGAGGGGTTTAACTTTATGCACTGAGTAGGCTCACACCTCAATGGAAAGATGCCCAATGCATAAAGTGGAGCATGTGTATAGCACTGCAATAGCCTAGAAGACAGGACGCACTGGCAGACTCAGAGTATAAACTTAGATATATGTGTATTACTTATTTGTATTTGTATTTATTATTAATACATATAAAATATGTATGTAAATGATATATATAAATATAAATTGGATATATGTAAATTATTCATATTTTCAGTTCCTTCTTCTTTTTTCATATTTGTGAACTTTGGGTGAACATCAAATCTTTCAGAGGGATTTAAATTACTACTAGTGTTACCAATTAGGGAGGAATAAGCCAGGAGGCAGGTGACCTCATAAGCGGAAAAAATGACCGTGCAAAGGTCCATACTAATAAAAAACAAGGGAATATAACATCAGAAATGCCATATATTAACACACGATGTATAAACATATGTAAGTACACAGGCTGTCTCTCTATCGAATGTCACAAGGTTTTTATGAGGCATCAGTAGAACTGTAAAAGAAAGGCGGTTCTGTAAATAGAAGTCACCAACATCAATTTAAAAAACATTCAAAACAATTGAAAATAAAACCAAAAGGTTGCAAGAAGGTGCTGGTTGGTCTCTTTATTGTCATTGGTAGCATGTGGGTGGGCCCTTGTCCTGTGTGGAGCCCCCTGTTAGAATCGCCACATTGGCAGGTTATCGACACCCCTACAAAACCAACTTGATGCACCTGTATTTTGTGTGTGTGTTACTGAAACGTGTCTCATCTTCCACATGTGGAAATAAGCTAACCAACAGCCAGTGTCAAAAGGACTTTCATTAGTTCATAATGCTTCATTTGCAGTCTTTTTTCTGAGTGATGGGATGGGGTGAAATTGTAAGTAATACATGGGAAGGGGTTGCGGGGGAAGGTCTGTGCAGAAGGGAGAGATCATCACTCTAGGTCAGGGGTGGGGAACCTTTTTTCTGAAAAGGGCCATTTGGACCTTTATAATGTCATTCGCGGGCCGGTGTCCGTTCCCCCCCCCCCCCCCAGGAAGCCCAGGCTGGCAATGGGAGCTGAGACCCCCGCTGGCAAGGGGCCAGCGGGGGAAACCCCAAAGCAGTGGCAGGCGGAGTGCTTAGCCCTGCACTGCTTTGGGGTTTCTCCCGCTGGACCCTTGCCAGCCAGGGTCCTGCTGCCTGCCCCAGTCAGCTCCCGCTATCAGCCTGGGATGTGACCTTCCTTTACCCCCACCCAGCCTCCCCCCATCTAACCACCTTTCCTCCCCCACCTCTGCCTGGCCCGGCCCACCCCACTGAACCTAACCTCCTCCCAACCCAGCTTCCTGCCCCCCATGCCTGACCCACCCAGCCCAGCCTCCCCCCCACCAAACCTCCTTCCCTCCCGCACCCACCCCATCCAGCCTAGTCTCCTCCCCGCCTGCCCGCCCAGCCTGGCCTCCCCCCCCACCCCCTTGCCTGCCCCCCAGCCCAGCCTCCCCCCCACACCTCCTTGACCGTCAGCTCCCCGCAGCTCCTCCTTACCCCGCCCGGCTAATGGTGGCCACGTGGCGCCGGCGGCTCCCCCAGGAGCTTCCTGGCCCCTTCGCCGAGCGCGGAGCCCCCCCGCATGGCAGCCCGCACGCGTCCCTGGCCAGCGGCTCTCCCAGGCGCTTCCCGGCCTCTTCGTGGAGCGTGGAGCTGCCCCGGGCCTCCAGGTGGGGGCAGCTCCACGTTTGGTGAAGGAGCCGGGAAGCGCCTGGGGGAGCCGCCCGCGCACGTCCCTGGCCGGCAGCTCCCCCAGGCGCTTCCGGCCTCTTCTCCGAGCGCGGAGCCGCCCCTGGCCGCCAGGCAGGGGCGGCTCCGCGTTTGGCAAAGGGGCCGGGAAGCGCCTGGGGGAGCCGCCGGCCAGGGACGCGTGCGGGCTGGATAGAAGGCTTTGGTGGGCCGTATAAGGCCCGCGGGCCGGAGGTTCCCCACCCCTGCTTTAGGTGGTTTTCTCTTTCCTAGCTGCAGCTGCTGTGGAGAGTTCTCAGATTTGTCTAAGTGGGTGAGTGGCTAAAGAGGGCAGGAGGAGTTGTGGAACAACAGCTCTCTTCCCCTCACAAGACAGTATAAATTATGATGTAAAATGCACTGAAATTACTGTTCCTCCAAGCAACACCAACTTATTTGTTGTGGCTTTTGCCTACCAAGGAGAGAGATCTAGGCAGCAAAGGGGCTTAGCAATTGCAGTATGGTACATGTGCAAGCTATTTTGCCATTGTTGGTGCGTGTGGGTGGAAAGAACGCTAAAATAAGGACAAAGGGGGACACCCCCCCCCCCCATGTAGCCAGAGGCTGAAGAAGTATGCCTTGTCCTTCAGTATGATTCACAACCTACCAGATACATTCTTTCCCTACACCCCTCTTTTCCAGATGGTTGGTTAGGAGGCCATATGTCTGTAGATTGATATGCTCCCCTTCAGTAAAGCTTTGCAGGGGAAAGGAAGCATTCTAATCCCCTGGGGAAGGCTTTCATTTCATGGTCTCTATGTAAATTCCTATCCCACCATGAAATATTGTTTAGAAAGGAATATGAAATACCATAATGAAAAATATCTTTAGAACTGTTGCAGCTTTCCCTTAAGTTTTCAGAATTAGAGACTGCTGTAATAGTTAAAACGGAAATTTCTGGATCTCAAGGGAGTGTAAAGAGGAGGAAGAGAAGATTAAGTTGGCTCCGGTGAAAAGAGGCTTTCAGCCTATTTTGAAGCCAAATCTTCTGAGGAATTATGCTGAGATAATATAGTGCATTAGGAAGTGTCTATAAATGAAGCCTCTAATTTGCATTGGACCACATATTCCGCTTATGTGGAATAGTTCCCTATACCCTTAGTGTCCCTACTGATTTCAGTATGGCTATTTGTAGAGTAAGGGTACTATTCAACTTGAGTAGGAAATGGCCTTTAAAAGGAGTGAAACCACACTGGAAAGTTGACTGGTGACCAGACAATCATAGGAATGGTAACTGTGAGGGAGGGGAGCTGAACTCCTAAATGTTGTGGGAGCTGGGGATCTGGGTTGGTGACATCTTGAGTTTTTTTCTGCTGCCTTTTTTTTTTTTTGATCACATATTGACTGTGTGACAAGGTGGCTCCTCGGGCTCTCCTGACTCAAGTCCTTTGGGGCTCTGGCGCGGCACTGGCCCTCTGATTAGGCTGCACCAGACCCGGTCTTTCGCTGCCCCTTAGCAGCTCTCTCTCTCAGGGTCAGGCTTCTGCTGGCTAGGAAAGCTAACTTCCCCCTGGGAGGGACCCCTTGTCCTCCTCCCCTGCCTGCCAGCAGCCTCTCTGTCCCTGCTACCTCCAAACTCACTCCACCCTTCCTCTCTGGAGAGGAGTCTTTTAAAGGGCTCTAACAGCCTCCTTAATTGGGCTCAGCAGACCCTGCTTCTGCTAGTGACAGCCTTGCTCAGCTGGACCCAATTACTCCGTAGTAACCCTTCTTATTGCAGGCCTCTCTGGCAGCTGCCTGCCCTGGGTTTACCACAGACTGCAAAAAGATTGTGTTTTTCTTACATTTGTTGTTTGAAATTATTGGCCAAATGTGCACATTACTGGACAGAGATGGTGCAGATAGACCTCAGAGGAGAACAGCCCTAATTGGAAAGGAACTTGCCAGATACAACATTGACATTGCAGCCCTGAGTGAGACTCGGCTAGCAGGGGAAGGTGAACTATGTGAAAGGGGCTCTGGTTATACCTTCTTTTGGAGCGTCAGAGAAAGCAATGAGCGTCGTGAGGCTAATGTAGGGTCCCCTCCAGCCGTGGTAAGCTGGCTAGGGAGAGAGATTCTGTAGGGAAAGGAATGAAAATGTATCTATTAGAATTCTCAATCAGCTGAAAAGTGACTGGTGAAAATTACAAAAGCTAATAGAACGCAGAATGCTACCGGGGATCAGAGTCTCCAGAGCCAGTGCGCCATACTGGACCGGCTTCCCCAGGCAGCAATTTAAAGGACCTGGGGATCCCAGGAGTGGCTGGGGCCCCAGGTCCTTTAAATTGCCACCAGAGCATCACTGCCAGAGCCTTGGGGTAGTTAGTGGTGGCAGCCGGGACCCCCGGGACTCCGGCAATGATTTAAAGGGCCCTCGGCTGCTCTGCAGTAGTGGCATCTGGGAGCCCTGGGCCCTTTAAATCACCATTTGAACCCAGCCGCCACTACCCCCGGGCTCTGGCAGCAATTTCAAGGGCCCAGGTTGTTAGTGGTGGCTGGAGCCCCGGGCCCTTTAAATTGCTGCCCAAGCCCTGCTGCCAGAGCCCCGGGGGTCATGGCAGCAGCCGGGAGCCCCTGGGACTCCATCAGTGATTTAAAGGCCCCAGGGCTCTGCTGCAGTAGCGGAAGCTGGAGCCCCAGGCCCTTTAAATCACAACCGAGGCCTGGGGCTTGCAGCCACCCCTGCAGTTGGTAGCCCCGGGGCTCTCAGCTGCCGCTATCACAGCGGGAGCCCTGGGCCCTTTAAATCTTAATTTGCTCATTTATTGCCAGAATCAAACTCTTCTATCCCAGTCACTATATTGGGGAAAACTTATTACAGATGGTTGTGCCATATGTCCAGGGAGCCAACTGAAGGATGTTTGATTTGATTGGAAAATAAGTAAAGCTGCACTGCGTGTAAGCTCACTTTCAGTCAGGTCTCAGTAGAGTCTCTGCCCGGAGAGTACAGATCTGCAGAGATCCTTGAAACAAGCATTCAGAGGTTAGTAGTTATGAGGAGGGGATTGTGCACAAAGAGAAAGATTTATTGCTTTTTGTTCTCCATTTTTCCAGAAATATAGATGCCTTTCTTGTCCACTGAGATATGTTCTCTTGATATCTGGTCCATCTGAATTTGAAGGAAAAGAGAGACTTCCATTTCAGTGCAGGAGGGAAGCCAATAAACTTAAATTACAGTCCTGAAGAACTGACCTAAAAAATTAAAACCAAAGAGACTTCCTGAAGAAAAGATCATTGTCAGGTAACAACTCAGGATTAATGGGTTATATCAAATATTCAGAAAAACTTTAAATGCTTTCATCATTGTGTAATCTCTCAGCAGGTTATAAATCCTCAAAATTAGTGAGTTACAATTCATGCCAATGTCCAATCTCTCAATATACCCAGATAGTTACTCTGGGTATATTAGTTAGTTTCCAGTTACTCATGCCGTCATCTTAAGGGTTGCTTCAATCTTCTCTGTTAGAAATGAGTCACTTCTACTAAGCCATTATATCTTATAAAAAGTACCAGACTGTGTTGTGTACAGAGATGTTTCTGTCAGATCAGAAAATCATAGAAATGTAGGACTGGAAGGGATCTCAAGAGATCATGTAGTCCATCCGTCTGTGCTGAAGTAGGATTAAATATACCTAGCCCATCCCTGACAGGTGTTTGTCTAACCTGTTCTTAAAAACCTCCAATGATGAGGATTCCAAAACCTCCCTTTCCAGAGCTTAACTAAGCTTATAGTTAGAAAAAAATTCCTAATATCTCATCTAAATCCTTATCCTTTCTAAATCCCTTATCATTTTTGTTGCTGTCCTCTGGCCTCTGCTATAGGTTCAGTGTGGTGCTCAAAACTGGAGATAATTCACCAGCTGAAGCTTCACCAGTGCCAAGTGGAACAATTACCACCTATGTCTGAGGGCTTGTCTACATGGTGAGTTAGTGCATAGCAAGCTGGGATATAAATCTACAGTGCAGTAGCATGCTGCCTATTAACTATTCATGTGGACCCTACTGCCATGCACTAAACATTCCCTAGTGTGTTTATAGCTTACATTAATGGGTTCAAAGCACACTAGGGAATGTTCAGTGGCTGGTAGCAGACAATTAGTGTGCAGCACGTGTATGCACTATAGATTTACACCACAGCTTGTCACATAGTATCTCGCCATCTAGACCTGACCTTACATACGACACTCCTGTTAATACATCCCAGAACGACATTAGCCTTTTTCGCAACAGCATCACTTTGTTGGCTTATGTTCAGTGTGTGATCCACTATAACCTCCAGATCCATTTCAGCAGCACTGCTGCCTATTTGGTTATTACCCATTTTGTAATTGTGCCTTTGATTTTCTTTCCTGAGCGTAGTTCTTTGCACTTGTCTTTACTGAATTCCATCTTGTTGATCTCAGACAAAATTTCCAGTTTATCAAGAACATTTTGAATTCTAATCCTGTCCTCCAAAGAGCTTGCAATCCCTCCCAGGTTGTAATCATCTGCAAATTTTAATAAGAATACTCTGCATTCCATCATCCAAGTAATTAATGAAAATATTGAATAGCACTGGACCAATGACAGATCCCTGCAAGCCCCTGTTTGATATGTCCTCCAAATCTGATAGTGAAGCATTGATAACTATTTTTTGAGTACAGTCTTTCATCCATTTGTGCGCCCACTTTATAGTAATTTCATTTAGACCATATTTCTCTAGTTTGCTTATTGGAATGTCATGTGGGAGTGGGTCAAAAGCTTCACTAATGTCTAGATATCTGACTATCTGCTTTCAAAAAAACATCTCAAAATTATTTGTTAGGCTAGTTAGATTTATCATCAAAAGGGGTAGGCTACAGAGCTTCAGTGCTGCTTTACAGCCAAATGAATTTATTTTAACAAGATGATAGTCAATTTCTCCGTTTTCTACCAGTGGTCTTCATGCTTTATATGGTTGACGTGTTACACTGCAGCACCATTGCTGCAGTATTTGGCTGTGATCCTTAGTCTCTGGCAATATTACTGATATTTTTCATGCTAAGGTAAAATTGTTCTTTTATCAATGGCAGTGATGTCTGTGTATATCTGGAGGGTTCAACCAAGGCCCATGCACCATTCATATATAAATGGGTGTGTTAGTAGTGCTGTAATGCTTGATGGTGCTGTAATCTTTTATTTAGAGTATATGCATGGTATTTCTAGTTTCATGTCAAGTCATGCTGGCTTAATTTGCCTGATGGATTGATGTGTGAAGGAGAAGTGATGGCACCGGATAATCAAATGCTCAAAGAATAGAGATATGATCATTTAGTTAAGGTGTGTGGAATTCCTATGAGGTTGGAATCTCAGCTAGGTAGCCATAATGAAGTGTACTAATAGAGTCGATCACAAAATACTTGTAATAGTTCTTATTTGGCTACTCACTTGGAGAGAATCATAGGAGTTCGACTTACTTATACTTGCTTTGCTTATTGTTATACTTGCTAATCTTATTGCTTATCAGCTTTGTTTAACCACTTAGTTACCTTAAGATGATTACAAACATGCCTTTCTGCAAAACATTCACATACATTTATATTTATTATTAATGTATTTAGTTCTATAACTATAGCACCTAGGAGCTATAGTCATAAACCCAGACCCCGGCATGTTAGGTGCTGTATCAACACAGAACAAAATGTCAGTCCCTGCGTCAAGGAGCTTGCAATCCAAGTATAACACAAGAGACAACAGCTGAATAAAAACACATGGGGTAGGGGGTACAAGTAAACAATAAGACAATATTGGTAAGGATGATGGGCTGTGCTTAGGCAGTGGTTCCAGCAACCTAACCATTCTCAAGTTATTTGTAGGCATGTAATGACCTTCACTGCAGAAAAAATGAGCTGTTAAAGCTCCAAAAGGCAGATGTTATCAAGCAGAATGTATAGCAACCGGACTATTTCAAGCTTTAGGATTAGGCCAGTTTTCTTTCAGACCTTAAAAAGTACTGTTTAAAAAAAATTCTCTCTTTAGTCAAATGGGGAAAAGGAAAATAAGAATATCTCTGAGTCTCAATGTAAGATAATGTAACCATATTTATTAGGTTTCCATTTCAGTTTGAAGAAGATTAATTACATTAACTGCATCAGGTCTGCTGGCTTTCTTTGTATTTAATAATGCTGTATATCCATGCTTTTGAGTCCTTTGGGCACTGTGACTTCTGACAGATGGATTACCAAAATAATAGTCTTACTCATTCTGGTTCCTTAGTATTAATCTCTTCACTAGGGGCCAGATTCTGACACCTTTACTCTGGGGAGGGATCTCAATTTAGTATCAGAATCCAGCTATCATTACTTCTATGTTGCTAACCCACTTGCTCAGACATCACAATGCACATAATTGGAAATGATCTGTTCTTCCATTTATATAAATTATGGGAAGGATTGGTATCTTCTTAGATGAAAAATTCTATTTCATTGCCCAAAGGAGCAGCAGTCTCATACTATATGTAAGAATATAGCTTTATCAGCACCACATCTCTAACATATAGCTTTTGGTATTCTAGGTAGCACACGTAGCCCAGCAGAGATTCAGTACAGTCTTGGAGTGAATATATATTGAGTGGCCTTAGTGCATTGATCTATAATGTATTTATCCATATTGCAAATTCATAAATGCATGGCTTATAAATAGGCTTGGCTAGTATGACTAGGAGTCCAATTTTTATAGGGACAGTCCCCTTTTCTGGGACTTTTTCTTATATAGGTGCTTATTACCCCCCCGCCCCCTGTCCCGTTTTTTCACTGTTGCTATCTGGTCACCCTAGGCTTGGCAGGATTCAATTTTAGTTGGTAACTGTCAGTAAATGTTGATTTCAGCTGATGCACTGAAATCTCCTACCCCCCAAAATCAATCGTTAACAGTCGGCGTGCCTGAAGGTATCAGTTGTCACTGACCCTGGGGACATGCCAGGAGCCCTCTGCAGCCCTCCCGACATGGGACTGAGTGAGCAGGCCTGTAAGAGTGTCTTCCCTCTCTCTTAACCTGGGGTACAGAGAGGGGACTCTTCTATGCCAGACCAAATAACTACAAGCTGCTTCCCAGCCTAAGTTAAGTCTTCACACCCCCAAACCCCACAGTCTACCAGCTGGGAAATTGGGGGATCGCTGCCACCATCTGGGTTGATCTCCAAAACCCTGGAGGGGGGCACCCGGACTCCCCCAACTCCTGCTCTCTCTCCTGAGAGCCGGACACTCAGAGGCTGCTTCCCTTCCCCCTCACCCTTCTAGCCTGAAGGTAGAGAGAGACAGACTCCGCACTCCAGCTCATACACTGAGCTTGTCCTTAGACCTACTCCCCTTCCTCCCTCCCTTCCCAGTCTGAAAGCAGAGAGAACCTTAAGGGAAATAAACCAAACGCTCTTTATAACTAAAAATATCTAATAAAGAAAAGAGACTAAAGCATACACCTACAGTACAACTTCACAATCTAGAGTTCTCTAACTTCCCCTCTGAAAAAGCTAGGGACACTCTAAATAGGTACAGAAACTTATGGAAATCAACATATTATACTCACAGCACAGCTAGTTATGAATATAAGAAGGAAAGTAGGAGTTTTCTCCTCCATAGCTAGAGGCGAAAACTGGGTCTCTTGCCAATGCTGGAATGGCAGGAAAACTGAAAACTCAAAACTCCCTCCCTCCCTCGTGGTATGGAAGCTCTTACGTCACTCCCTCTCAGGTAACATTAACCCCATACAGGCAGAATAATACTCTCCAACACTTTACACTTATGGCAAGGCCCATGGCAGTAGATCTGCAGATGAAGCCCTGTGTTGCCTCAGGGCTGGTGATACCCAAGCCCCGAAGGCACAAGGTGTGGGGTGGGTGGGCAGTGGGGAGGCTGAAGTTCTGGTGGGGCAGAGCAGAGACCATGATTTCAAAATGAACTAAGCAAAATAATATCTTAAGGTATAGTTTGTTTATATATATATTTCATTTCAGAAACACTGTGTGTTGGTGTTTCCAAAGCAATTTGTGTGTGTGTGTGTGTGTGTGTATATATATATAAAAGTCAAGTGGTGTATGTATGTATGTATGTATGTACGTATGTATGTATGTATGTACGTATGACAGCGAACTCCTCCCGCACCGTTTGAGCCAGAGACTTGAAATTTGGTACAGTGAGGGGTCTTGGGGTCTAGATGCTGGTAAGGGTCGAAAAATTTTCGGATCTCACCTCTGACGCCCCCCAGGGGTGAAAGTCTTTCAGGGCCAATCACATCAGCTGGGCGGTTAGGTGGTGATGATGTCATAATACCCCCCCCCCCAACAGACACCTCACTCGCTCAGCTCACCCCTCCCTCCTCCAACGGAACCCCGGAGATCCCTCAGTTCTCTACCCCTCCCCCCTCCCAACGGAACCCCGGAGATCCCTCAGTTCTCTGCCCCTCCCCCCTCCCAACGGAACCCCGGAGATCCCTCAGTTCTCTGCCCCTCCCGCCTCCCAACGGAACCCCGGAGATCACTCAGTTCTCTACCCCTCCCCCCTCCCAACGGAACCCCGGAGATCCCTCAGTTCTCTGCCCCTCCCGCCTCCCAACGGAACCCCGGAGATCCCTCAGTTCTCTGCCCCTCCCCCCTCCCCAACGGAACCCCGGAGATCCCTCAGTTCTCTGCCCCTCCCCCCTCCCAATGGAACCCCGGACTCCATCAGCTCTGTGCCCCCCCCCCCACCTGCAATGGATCCGAGTTGGGTTTGGTGGGACAGTCAGTGAGGTGGGGTTGTCGGGTTCGGTCGGGGGGTGAGGTGGGGGTGTCGGGTTTGCTTGGGGGGTCAGGTGGGGGTGTCGGGTTTGGTCAGGGGGTGAGCCGGGGGGTGTTGGGGTTGGTCAGGGGGTGTCAGCTGTCTGCCCCCTCCCCACCTCCGACTGACCCGAGCAGCGCCGGGCACTTATGCTAGTATATATATATATATATTGTGACAAGGTGGCTCCTCTGCTCCCCCTGGTTCAAGTCCTTTGGGGTGCTGGTGCAGCCCTGGCGCCCTGACCAGACTGCACCAGACTCGTTTTTTCCTGCTGCTCCTTAGCAGCTCGTTCCCTTTCTTTCTCTCTTAGGGTCAAGCTCCTGCAAGCTAGGAAAGCTAGGCCCCCCTGGGAGGGACCCTTAGTTCTCTCCTCCTGCTTGCCAGCCGCCTCTCTGCCCCTGCTTCTTCCAACTTGCCCCTCACACCCCTCTACTTTCGCCAAACTCGCTCCTCTATCTCCTACTGCCTCCAAACTCACTCCTCAAACTCTCACTCCCTCCAAACTCACTCCTCAAACTCCCACAAGCCTCTCTGGGGAGGAGTCTCTTTTCAAGGGCTCTGACAGCCTCCTTAATTGGCCCCAGCTGGCCCTGCTTCTGGCTGTGGCAGCCCTGCTCAGCTGGACCCAGTTCCCTTGTGGTAAGCCTCCTAATTGCAGGCCTTACTGGCAGCCGTCTGCCCTGGGTCTGCCACTATATATATATATATATATATATATATATATATATATATATATATATACATATATATATATATATACATATATATACACACACACACAGAGAGCGAGAGCTTAGCTAGATCGATCTGTCTATCTAAAACTAGAGTTTTGATCTTGCTTTTGGTTGTATATATTTATATATGTAATGAAAAGCAAGATCAAAACTCTCACTATATATATAAACACAATAATATCTATATTAACACGTTGGATACTGAATACAAATCTCCAGTTAGTGTACCCTGTTCTGGCAGCATTTGCTGGTGGGGAAATCACATTTTTCCAAAGCTGATTTATAGCATCTTCTCAGTTGCATGTTCTTCAAGCTTTCTGTGGAATAAAATAATCTTGCTTCAAGTTCCTAATAATCACATCACAACCCAGAGCACGTTTCCTGTTTATTGTTACATCTTGACAGTCAAGATACTTTAACAAAAGATTTTCTTGCTTATGTCCTTCCATGCTGGTATGTGGTTGTCTGTCTTCTTTTGGACGTTAACTAAGGTACTAACTCAGTGGTATAGGAACTGGCTTGAAGCACAAAGAGTCTCTGGAATCACAAGTTCAAATTATAACATTGTCAACTCAGCATTTGATCATCCTCATTATTGTTATTTATTATTAATGTATTTGTACTCAGATGGGTCCTCTAGGTTCCAACAGGGGATCAGGGCTCCATTGTACTAGACAACATACAAACACACAGCAAAAGGACAATCTGTGTTGCTGTGTGTGTAGAGAAAAATCTTAACAGCTTACAAGCACATGGCTCTGATGAATTACATATTGCTGCTCATCTGAAGAGTACAAAACACTTTACAAAGATGAATAAGTTTTGTTATTCCTATTTCACAGCTAGGCGAGCTGGTTGAAAAATTTAAAACTGTTTCTAAATGTCAATGGAAGGCACAAAATTTCAATAAAAATGTTTTGCAGTAATTTTTTTTCCATTCTTTTGACCAGCTCTAAAATTGATGCACAGGGAATTTAAGTGCCTTGGTTAAGGTAACAGAGAGCATCAGGAATAGAACCTCGCTCTTCTTGCTCCCAGTCCGGTGAGGTAGCCACTAGCCATTTTCCTGTGAAGCACTGGCCTTCACTGAGATTAGTGTGGAGACCCTGTGCTCCAGGGGAAGCTCTAGCAAATATTATGATACAGGCTGGCAAAATCCTTCTAAGAGATCCAGGAAATTGTGATGAGTTACATCTGAGATCAGGCTGTACGAGGCCAATGGGGGCTTCAGGAAGCGGCAGCCAGTACATCCCTTGACCCACTCCTCTTCCTACAGCCCCCATTGGCCTGGAACAGCAAACTACAGCCAGTGGGAGCTGCAATCAGCCGAACCTGTGGATGCTGCAGGTAAACATTATTATTATTTATTATTATTATTATTATTATTATTATTATTAAACACACCGTCCCGCCCCACCAGCGGCTTTCCCTGATGGGCCACGTGCCAAATGTTGCCGACCCCTGCTGTAGATCTTTTTTTGTTGTAGGTCCCAATCCTTCAACAAGATCTTAATTGCTTTAGTTGGTGTTGGTTCTGCTTTGAGCAGGGGTTGGACTAGATGACTTCCTGAAGTTGTTTCCAACCCTAATCTTCCATGATTTTATGATTGGCAAATGAGGACCCTTGCATAACTGCACAGTCCCACCGAAATCAGCGGGGTGCCATACAGGATAAATCTGTGCAGTTCAGGAACTAAAAACAAAAAAGAATACAAACCCAATTTAAATATCCTTTGCAGATAACCTTTAACTAGGGTGACCAGACAGCAAATGTGAAAAATCAGGATGGGTGGGGGAGGGTAATAGGAGTTTATATAAGAAAAAGACCCCAAAATCAGGACTGTACCTATAAATTTGGGACCATCTGGTCACCCTACCTTTAACTTTAGAAATTATATTTTGTGCCAAGACAAGTTCTACAAAAGAACAGCTCCCTCTTTAGGAGAAAGGGAAAGTTGGTAAAAGTTAATTAAACTTTAGAAAGCTAATGATTTAAACAATTTGTTTAATTTTTCATTTGCAATGTAAAGGCATTGGCATGCATACGATTCCTGCACAGGCCCAGCATTTGATTTCTTTAAGTATGCTAGAGCTTGATTCTGGCCACAACTTCACAGGTGTAAATCCTAATGACTGAGGGAACAATTAGGTCCATAGTAACACATTTTATGAAAAAGAGAAGAGATCCATTCACACACATGTGCACTCTTTATACCCGCAGTTATTGCAACTGCATGTGGAAATCAAGGGCTTGATCCTGCAGGGTTCTGAGAATGGTGGTCTTAATTCAAGCAAAACTTTTACACATCTGCTTCTCTTTAAATGTCTCACATAAAATTAAGCAGATGCTTACAAGTCTTTCTGGATTAGGGCCAGACTGCTTAGCACCTCACAGAAGTGAGCCAGAACTGCAGAGCTCTGGCTGGCTTTATATAGCATTGCTCCAGGGTATGTCTGCTTGAGGTAGTGCTGGAGGTATAGTTTCCAGTTCTGGTTGATGTACGTATGCGATAGCACTATAGCTCTAAAAATAGCAGCATAGTCATGCCAGTGTAGATGGCAGGATGGGCTACCTGCCTGAGTAAGTACTTAGGGTCCTGGGTGGGATTGTACTTTGGTCAGCTGGCTTATCACACCAGCCCTGCCACTGCAGCTACACTTTTCTTTTAGTGCACTGGCTTGATCAAAGCTGGTCCAGGTATGCCAACCAAGCTGGAAGTTTGAGTGTAGACATACCCTTAGTGAGGTCAGGGTTTGCCCTGTTGAGGAAGAGGTGAATGTCAATGGCCTTCAAAATAAGGTTGTGTAAACACTCTGTATACAACCTTGTTTGGTTGCCGTTTATAAAGAACTTTGGCTGTCTTGAAAAATTACCTTTGACAGTTCATTAGGTCGTATGATATATTTGCTTAATAATATACTGCAAAACTCTTTAAGTTTTGTCATGGGCCATTGCTCTTAATGGAGGTCATGCATATATTGGAGCTGACTATATTAAAGAAGATTAGCCTAATAATGGGAGGAAGAAAAGAACAGGTTTTTTAAAAAAAAAGTTTTTGAGACAGTACATGACCTTTAGCTAGTTAAAGGGCAGAAAATACAGTTTTCCAGTTTTACACAAGTACGTTACCTACACTAAACCCTGCCACCGACAATGTGTTTGATCCCACCTTCCTGAGAGACTCTGAGCCCACTCAACTCCCACTGACTTCAATGAGAATTCAGGGCACTCAATGCCTTGTGGGGAGGTGCCTCAGCATCTTACAGGATCAAGCTCTGTAAACCAGAGGATGTTTACTTCTGCATATCAAAAATGTAATAATCTTTTCAGGACGATAGAGAGAGAGATTAGTTTTCTCCGAAAAGGAGAACTGAAAAGCTACCATATGAGTTTCATAAAACCCAGACCTAGATACTTAGACTAAACATTATGGCTTGATTCTGCAAACATTTAAGGTCTGTTTTGCAGAGGTGCTGAGCACCTGCAGTGCCCATTGCCTTGAGCTGGAGTTGAGTCCTCAGCATCTTTGAAAATCAGGAACCTAGGTTTCATTAAAGTGAACGAGACTAAAACTACTAAGTGCCTGAGAGTCACTTTTGAAAATGAGACTTAGGCCATTAGGTCACATAGGCACTTTTCAAAATTTTACCCTTGAAAGTGTATTACAAATATAGGTCAAATTTTCAAGGTGAACTTTTCCAAACTGTACTCACAACTGTGCACATCAACCTGATTTGTATTCCGGCAATCCTTCCAAGTATTTATTTTCCCTTTAATTTTATATGAATTCAACAATAGAACAGCCCAATCCCAGCATGAAAGCCGAATGGTCAGTTGATTGTTTCTTTATTGTTTTCCTGTCAGGGAAGTGTTTAAACTAAAACCAAACCAGCACCTTTGCTTTCTAAGGGCTGTGAGAACAGGACTTAGTGACTCTTTTTTTTAGGCAAATCAGACCGTATAAATGACTAACTGGCTAATGATTAATATTTATTTACAATAAATAAAAATTAACACTTGTTATAATGATCTTCCTTCAGGATTGATTCAAAAAGGAGATTGAATCACCTATGACTACTGGTCATAGGTTACCTACATTAATAGTCTAGCCATGCTGCAGTAAGTGAGAAACTGTAAGAAATGTACATTGTAGTTATCTCTGCTGTATCTAATATAGCTAGATGATAAATATTATACTCAACTTTCTTGTGCTGCAAGTTTCATATGTACTTAATTGAATTAACTTAATTGCTTTTATTTAAATGGAACCTCCACTAACTCTGCATAGCTCTAAGTGATATAGATCAGGTAATATAAAAGAATAGTGCTTTTCTAGCCTAACTTTCACTGATTGTAAGAACAATAGGCCACATACTATACTAGAACTAGATTGTGTCTGTCCCTTGTATAAATCCATGGAGTGAAAAGGGAAAGGTTTTTGGAACCTCCCAATGTTACACCCTATTATTTTTTATAAAAACATCGGCAAAATCATTTCTGTACATTTGCTTTAATTTACTGAAAGAAAAGATACCACATTTTTGAGTGGCTTTAAAAATGGGAGCTCGGAAATTATTGACAAAGTGGTAAGTGTATGAACTGGAGGTATTAGTCATTGCCTAAAATCATCTTTAATGCACTGTTAAGTCTGCCTGGTGGGATCTTGTGCCCTTCCAGCACATCAAGTTTAGGAAAACTCAAATCCCTGGAAAAGAATTGTTACTGGACAAACTCATACAAGCTTAACTCTTCCTCCCGGGGGCTGGCAATAGCCAGTGGGAATTATGTCCATGCATTTCAGGTGCATTCACTGTATTAGGTGAGCTGTACTGAATGGTGGAGGGATTAGTTGGAGCAATTTGGCAGAGTCATGATTGTGATATGAGGAGCTCTGTCCCTTTGGGGGAGGGAGGTGTCTGAGCCATTCTCTCTCCCTAAATGCATGTGTAGCGTAGACACCCAGTGCACATCATTTCAGCACTGTGTTGTGTAGGTTATCAGTAATAGGGAAGAGAGGTCTGTTTGCCATGGGGATTATCAATAGTAAGGTGGGATATAAGAGTGACCTGTGTGTTTAATGATGTGTGAGTGAACCTATAGGGCTTGTCTTCACTACCGCGGGTAGCCATCGATCTTTTGGTGATTGATTTATCGCATCTCATCAAGATGTGATAAATCGATCGCCAGCGGCGCCCCTGTCAACTCCGGAACTCCAGCTTGCCCAGAGGCGCAAGCTGGAGTTGACAGGGGAGCGCGCCACCGACAGCCGCCGCCATGAGGACAGTTGGCTGAAGATACGCCAACTTCAGCTATGTGCTTCACGTAGCTGAAATTGCGTATCTTCAGTCGATCCCCCCCCTCCCCCCCCCGTGAAGACCAGCCCATAGTGTTAAATGACATCCTGTGTGTAAGGATGAAGGAGCTGTAGAAGGGGTGAAAGGGCTATAACATTTAGCTGGAAAAGAGTTTGAGTGTAGAGCACCTGAGCAGGTTATGCCATAGCAAAGAGAAAGCAGGAGACTCTAACCTTCAGTAATCATGCGCCCTATTACTTGAGTGTCCTGCCTTGTTTGCAAAGGCATAGCGTGAGTATGTGTGTTATGAGCAATAACTCTTTCTCCTGCTCCTCCCCTCTGATTTGCAGAAGCATGAATTTCACTGAACTCGCTGTTTCGGGAGAGCACAAGATACCACTAGGCAGCTTCAACTCTGTGTTAACAACGTTCTTTGTCAGTGTATTTCCTAGGCATTTTTTTAAACAGAAAGAGAAATGTTTTTTGTAGGAGTTAGTATTAATTTAGGCAGCTGTAATATCATGTAGGATTGCAGTTGAAGTGCTACTGTAGGTAGCTAAAGATAAAAGATGCTGTGTGATTCCTAAGTGGTCCTCCCCCTTCTGTATACTTCATTATAGTGACAATGTCTGGAGGGTGGACTTGCTGATAGGGAAGGGAGAGAAATCACAGATGTGATCTATGTACCAAAATGTGGACAGTTTTATTATTTGGTGGTTACAGTAACTTTAAGCATGTGAGAGAAGACACTTGTGTTTCTCTTCAGTCGTGTCCCTGCCATCCCCTGCAACATAGTTCCCCTGCCAATATTTCCTGCTGACCCTCCCCTTTCCATCTTATTGAGCCATTAGCTCTGTAGAAGCTGTTAGCATGTGAAAAGTTGCTTCTTCTGGTCTGGAACCTTCTGCTGCTGCTTACACATATCACAGGCAGCAGCTTACTGGGAGGTCGTCCACTTCCTTGGTTATATACCCTGAGTTGTATACAGACCTGGGCCCCGTACTCCACTATCCCCCTCAATTGGTCTCCCCACCCCTTCTTCAGACAGACTCAACTGTGCCTCTGAGACATCCAGCCAACCCCCCTTACCGTCCACAGAGGTGATGTGTACCTTAACTTGGTATTTCTTCATTTCCAGAGGTTTAAAAATTGTGTAACCTCAGAGCTTTTCCAGATCCTGACTCCATCGTGGAGGACAAGGAGAGAGGCTCAGACCAGCCCCAGAGGGGCAAGGCCTCCCTAGATCCTGGCTCCCACATGTGGGAGAAGTCAGGGAAACGGTCTCACCCCTCCCCCAAGGGTCAGAGCCCCCAGATCCCAGCATGCACAAGAGGCAGGAAGATGGGCTTTGACCCCCTTAGAGGAGCAGGGATCCCCCAGATACTGGGGCACTTGGGAGAGGGACTCAAATATTCCCTCCCCCCAAGCGGGAGGGCCCCCAGATCACAGAAGAAGGAAGAAAGTAAGGCTGACGGGCACTCCCACTCCTAATTCTCCCCATTTCTCCTAATCACCAACCCTTCTTCCCTTCTACATTCCCTTTATCCCATTCTCCCACCGCAGGCTCAGCACCCTCTTTCCTTATCTGTAGCTGAGGCCGGGACTGACATGAGTAATATAGGATTAGGGAAGGAAATAGGATAGGATTAGGGAATTTGTAAAGGAAATAAATTATTAGGTTGAAAACAGAATGTTTGTGTTAAATAAGATAAGTAAATAGGTCAGTAGGCTAAGAAGACAAAATGTCTGAGCCAGCTAAGATAAGAAGGAAAACACTCAGGGAACTATGTACTATGTACTATGAACTAAAGTAGGGACCAAATAAATTAGGAATGTAGAGATGAGGTAAAGAGGAAGTTGAAGCATGTATGTAGACAGCATGTGCTGCACAGGAATTGGTTCCTGCAAACTAACCAATCCAATCCAAATGTGTGAAGCAATGTATAGTAAATGCAGTGAGATGTGGAACATATATAAAGGGAGAAGGTTTCTGTATAACTTTGGAGCTGTGATGTACACTGCATATATCACCTCTGCATTTGAGTCTAGTCAACACAGTTTAGCACTGCTATATGCCAGATAAAGCTACCTGAGTGATGAAGGCTGGAATTGAACTCAGTTCTTGGGAAGCCAAGTGGAAAGAGGTCTTGGAGGGAATCTCAACACTACCCCTTCCCTTTATGTTACGATGAGTGGGCCTACACATTTACCCTAATTGCAAGATCAAATGTAAAAAGGGAGTGAAAGTTCATAAGATATCACAAAAACGTAAACAGATGTTGATGGGGAAAGGTGGAAAAGGGCGATAGGCTGAATTAGTCCAAACAAAAAGGCCTGCTGATACAACTTCAGGACTGTGTTAAGATCATGCCTGGTAAACAAGAGACTTGTGGGACCAGAAATGAATGTACCAAAGTTGATGTGTTGGATAGTAAACCTAATTGGTGAAGAAAATAATGAGGGGATGGGCTATTCCACCCATCACTCCCTTTTGGGGTCTATCATGTGGTGCTCCAGTCACTGCTGCCCTAGCACCTCCTCCTGGTCTCTCTGGGGATTAGTTTCTGAGGTAGACACCTCTGTCCGTGGTTTGCATGTCATCACTCTGACTCTGGTCTGCAGCTTCTTTTGCACCAGGACCCCCAGTGCTTCTTTCGTGACCTAGAGCTCAGAGTTCCTGCTTCCAAGGGGTTCAGTCCATCACTGGTTCTAGGCAGTCTTCCCATTCACTGCCTCAGGTCTATGCCATGCTCTCAGTGGCAAGTAGGAGAAACTGGGCCTGTCTTCTTCTCCAGGTTCCAATCCAGAGATGCTCAGCAGTTCTGGGATTTCTCTCTCTGTCCTCATTGCTTCTTTCCACACTTCCGGTTCCCCTCCTTTCTCTGGGAATACTCCAGCTCCAAATCTTCCTCCCTCTTTCCATGGAATGGCTGCTGCCTGGCTTCTTGTAGCCTTTCCCAGCAGCCCCCAAACACGCCTCCCCCATCCCAAGGAGTGACTGCCCTTTCTCAGCCACCCAGGCTATCGCCTGATACCTGACTTTATAGGGCATTCTTATTTTCTTCAATCAGCTGTCTCCGGCCTAGAGTTCCCCTCTTTGCAGCCTAATTAGCTGATTGGGCACACCCAGCCAAACCCAGCTCCTGCAGGCTAATGTGGGGAGCTCACCCCATCACAAGATCATTGAAAGAAGAGCATTGGGGGAAGGAAGGAGGGAAGCTGAGTACTGTGGTGCTGGCTGACTAAAAGTACGGGAAGGAGCAAGCCTCACTATCATGGCTGCTGCCCTCATCGTCTTCTGGGACCCCAGGATCCAGCATGACAACATTGTGTCTTCATCCTTGTCAGGGTTCCTTCCCTACTCTGAATTCTGGGGTACAGATGTGGGGACCCCCATGAAAGACCCCCTAAGTTTATTTCTACCAGTTAAGTTAAAACTTCCCCAAGGCATAAATTCCTTTCCTTGTCCTTGGACGGTATTGCTGCCACCACCAAGTGATTTAAACAAACATTCATGGAGGGGCCACTTGGAGCTTTATATCCTCCAAAATATCCCCCCCCAAGCTGTTCACCCCCTTTCCTGGGGAGGCTTGAGAATAATATGCTAACCAATTGGTGACAAATCAAACTCTTGGGTGTTGAGAACACTGCAAATCAACCAGGTTCTTAAAAGAAGAATTTTTTTTAAAGTAAAAGAATCACACCTGTAAATAAGGATGGAATATAACTTTAAAGGGCAAATAAAAAGATTAAAAACACAGAGGATTCCTCCCTAGGCTTAGTTTCAAAATTACAAAAAACAGATACAAGATTCCTCATTAGCATAGGGAAAATTCACAAGCTAAAACAAAGGTAATCTGATGCCTTTCCTTGCTTTACTTACAATTTTTGTAATCCTAGATGTTTATTTCAGGTAGGCTTTTGGACTGTTCCTGCCCTGGTCCCTCTCTGTCCCAGAGAGACAACAACAACGAGCACAAACAAAACCTCCTCTCTCCCCCTCGCCCCAGATTGCATTTCCCCAAACTAAAAAAACCCCATTGATAAAGGTGGATAAAAGTAACTGACCTGTAGCTCTTTCTCAGATCTCTGTCCAGGTAGGGTTTGAGCTTACAGTAACTACTTGTAACATAGGTTCAATAGCCAAAACATGTTCCCTTGAGCCATAAAGTTCATATGAAGCTAGGCTCACTGGAAACCCTCTTAGCTAGTCTTTCTGCATATGTGCAATCTGCAATATTGTTTTCTGAAAAGGGTGCCATGTACAAGTTGACCTAAATATTGATTGACTGGTATCAGCTTTGGGATCCATGGTAGGAGTCCCAGATGTGTGCAAAAAAAGGGTAGTCTATTGACTTTATGAATATGCCCTCCTCCCCCAACCTCTCGTCGGTATGTTGGGAACTCCTGGATGAAATTACCCCACATTTGGATCATTAATGCTGTCCTGCACTCCCATGCAACAAAGAAAATGTCAAGACAATCGAACTAAGTCTCAGTATTTTAGAGCATGTGGAAGAATTGTCCTTTAAACAGAAAGGCGTTCTGAACCTTAACTGTAGCAGATCTGGTACTGTAATGAAAATACAAAAGATCAATTTGTGTCTAGTGTCAGTTGCATTAATTAATTCAGTTACAGAGATGAGAGCACAAAGAGTGCCAAAACTCAGAGGCTTTTCTTTCATGAAATGATAGTATGCACTATTTCTGAACCTTGGAATTACAGTGCCACTGTTTTGGTTGTTAGACTGATGTGTTATCAGGAAGAAGAATTATAGCAGCCTAAGCTATTGTGTCTCATTGTGGTCATATTAATCTCATTATTGTCTCTCTTAAAACTCTAAACGGCAGCAGATAACTGAGCTCTCCAGTATATGACCGGCACTTTTGCTTATATTTAGAATCTGGACATCTTATGTCACAACAACAGTTGTTGCTAGCCTATGAAAATGTTAGGAAGTACAGAAGTTAAGTACTGGTTTGTTACAACAATTATAGTCCTATGTTTCTTTTTGGATTAAACTATGCCCTTTTGTTATTAACAACCCTAAAAAAGAGTCTGGGCCTCTGTCCACAATCCACAGATCATGACAAAAGGAAAAAAAAAACCCTCCTGAGTGGGGTTTACCAACTGGCTTGACTGAAACTGGCTACAGCCACCTATGTTGGGCTGTGAAAGGTGTTGTATGAGCCTGGTAGTCGTAGGTAAGATTTCTCGTCCTCAATAGACCATCTCCTGGATGGTGGGGACTGAAACTGTTTGACAGACCCCCATTGTGTGTTCAGGTTTCTGGAGAAAACTGTTTGGAGAGCCAGGATATCTGCACAGGATCAGCAAGCACAGGAGCAGGGCTTGGTAAGAGAGATCTCTGGACATAGCAGGGAGTTGCTGTCCAGGGAGCATGTGATACAGACAGGTAGAATAAAGTGGTCAGAGAGCTCTCAAGGGGTGTAAGCTATTCAGCTTTTGTTTGTTTCTCTGTAAGTAATTTGTAATTTAGTTTGAGATTTATAAATGAAGACTTCAGTATGGAAAGCTCAGGGGCTTTTAGGCAGGAACTGTCAAACAAATACCTTGAAAGAAATAAAAAAGCTGAACCTCTGGTGAGTCAGGCGAAACCGAGGGGTTGCAGAGACAATGGCTGCATCTTGGTTCCAAGGCCGAAAGCTAAATCAGACCTACATAAACTGGCAAGGATGGATTGCATTTGTGTGGGATGATATGCATTTAGGCTTTTGTTGTTTTAATTGTTGTTTCCTCTCTCTTAATGTTGCTATAAATAAATATATAGTACTGGTTTTGAAGAGGCTGTCCTAAGTCAGTGCAGTTGCATACTTATCACAAGCTCCCAGAGAGAAGTCTATAGCAGGGTGCAGACCCACTGCTAAAGTAATATGGTTGGTAAACAGGGGTGCTGTAGCTATTACCACTGTAAAAGTTGAGTGACTCATGGGATTCCTTTCTGAGAAAATGCAGGTGTCCACATAACAATAACTCCATTGCTTTGGATGATCTAAATTAGTTTGGACAATTCACTTACAAGTATCACTGTTATCCTCATATTCCCCTTTCCATTTCTTTTCTTCATTCCATCCAAGACTTTAGAGTGCCTTGTCTTAAATTAGTCTGTAAATTCCTTGTGGCAAAGAACATATCTTGTTATAATTGGGTACAGCACCTAGCATAACAGGTCTCCAACCCTGATTGGGGCTTCTGGGTTCTATTATAAAACATATAAATAATTAGCACTACTAATAAGGGAACAATCCTGCATCAGCAGGAAAATGGCCTTTGTCACTAGTATAGATTATGCATCTCTAAATATTTGATTTCTCTGATCATCTTACTACAATTTGAAAGCACAGTTCCTGGATGACTTGTATTATCTTAGAGAGGAATAATTGGAAACTATTCACGTGACGGATTCAGTTTACTGAAAAATTAAATTTCAAAAACAAGATTTTTTTATTCAATAGTCAGCACACTCACATATCTAGGTGTATCTCGCGTGGTAATGTTTCACTTGCTATTATATTTTTAGTTTTGAGAAAAATTCAATAAGGATTCAATTCTACCACCTGCACTTACATCAAGTAGTACTGCAAGTAGCCCCCATGTACCACACAGTTTGCAAAAGGGGGGAGAATACATCCTAAAAAGTTTCACTACACAATTATATAACATTATTTCTGTCTCACAATTTGTACAGAAGTGCTGCTCCTGGACAGAAGGCCTTGATGTCAAACTTCAGCCCAAACTTTCAGAGCTGAGCTCTACATCCCTGGAAATGTCTATGGACTGTTATCACTTGAGCACCAGTGGGTGTCGCTATAACAATATTTATGTAAAGATTGCAATAAACTTCAGCAGAGGGTATTCTTATCTGATAGTGCTCACTGTTAAAATACCTTAGCTGTCAGCTGCTAAGTTACCTTACCCAAAAGAACATTTGGAATAACAGCTAATACCTACTAGAAAGGATACATTGTGTGAGTAGCAAAGAACTGGTACTAAAAAATGCAGAGCACATTGTAACAACTCAGGTTGAAGGCTTTGATGTACTCTAGACCCTCTTCCCTGTACACAATAATTTACTTTCCATACCACAGAGATAAAAACGTGGTGGCTAGATGGCATTGGAGAGTGAAGCCCTCTGTTTATAAATGGTGTGGAGCAGAAAAAGGTAGTGCTATCTTTGTTTCAGTGCCCTGCCAATGTGCTTCATCATTGGTTTGAGGAGTTAGAAATTAAGACATTCTCCGAGTCCAGGGTACACTACAAAGGCTATTTCCCTCTCCCCTCCCATAAGGAAAGTTATAGCTGTAGAGTTAAAACTGAATTTGTAATGGGTTTGAGGAATTTCTAGACTGAAATTATCCATTTGAAATGTGTCTGTATCATCTAAAGAAGAGGGGAAAATGGAGAGGAGGAAGAGTTAAAATAAAGTATCCCCTTTTGGCCTTCTGCTGTACAAGGGAAGTGGAAAAAATACTTTGAGCGGTTCAACATAAAAAAGTGATAAGAATGAATTTAGCTTTTAAAATCAGCTCTGAATGCTTTCTTTCATCGTGGACTTTGGACTCGGCATATTTGGAATAAACTTCAAACAAGGGCTCTAAAGTTTAGCTCAGGGTGCCCCAAACAATTATATTTCATTTTTAATATGGGTGAAATTCAACTCTGTGCAGAAGGTCAGCAAAAAGCCTGTTCATCACTTAAAGACTCACTTCAGCCCTTTGAGATCTATATGCTCATGTACAATTTTTTCTTTATCTTTGAAATCTCTGAGAAGTAAATTTAATATTAAGAGTTACTTAGGTTAAAAAAGCACGTACACCAGACCAAGGAATGTTGCAAAGAGCAATTCAAAAAGAACACAAATGACATGTGCATTGGGGGAAAAATATTTTTATATTTTCACAATTTTCATAAAACTTCAACAAGTATGTCAGAACTAAGCCTATTGCTCATTTTGCTCATCATCAGGAGAGATTTTTAGGTGAAGGAATCTTGTTGCAGTTTTCCAGCATGCAGTTTAAAAATATAACATGGCTTTTTTTCCTTTTTGGACTGATCAATGAAGCTTAAATAATGTCATTTCTCTGAAAAAGCAAAATATCTGTTACATTGCCTGTTACATGCAATGCCTGACAGAAAATTCCACATGTGTAATATAATTGCAAGCTTTTCTGATGAGACACATTGAAGATTACAAGGGTTACCAAGGTGTTTTTAATCACCTCTCCTTGTTTGCAGTTTTACAAAAACAAGGTGTCCATTTTCAGTTGCAACCACGATCTATAATGATCAGTTTGTCTCGTCAGATGATCAGATTGGAGAATACTGTTCCAATAAGGTTTTCACGCATTTATTAATCCCATAATGGTCATTGTAATGATCAGAGATGTGTCTGTTTCAATTATTGGTAAAGGTTATTTAAGCACATATAAAATTGGATGCAAATTTTATATATATCCCTTCTCTTTGTATTGAGCTGATTGAAACTGAAATGTGACAATGATAAAGAATCCAGAAAGAGTCAATATCTTGTAACACTGAATAAGGAATTTTATGGCTTTAAGGATACAGTAACAGATATCTTTGCTCTAACCGTGGATCTGAACCTCTCCCTGATGTTTAGGGCTTTCAAAAGCCCATTTTAAGATATTGTTGTAAATGTATCAGGCAAATGGGGACTTGCTTTGGTAAAGAGTTTTTGCATCCTTCCGCCTGAAAAAATAAAAAGTGTATGTGGAGCGTGGCCGGGTGGGGCATTCCAGCTCAGGAGTCTGCTCATTCACTTTCTGTGTTTTCATCTCTCTCTCTTTGAGAACAGGCCCCGGGGAGTGACTGTGGATCCACTTCAATATTTGACTTTTATTCTCCCTTTAGAGAAAAAAATGGACTGAGACTTTACTGAAAGAAAAACAGACTAGTGTTTAATCTTAATAGTAAATGGATATAGGATGACAGATGGAGCAATGGTCCTTTCACTTCTTAGAGCATGGGAAGGTCCTGTAATATTACCTGCAAACACTGCTGCATATATGGCTTTGAGAATCAGGGAAGGAAAGTGTACAGATTGAGCCTTATGTTATGAAGTGCTGATGTATTCTTATAAATTGTATGTCGTCTTGTCCCAAAAAATAGCAATGACTTTGCAGAATGTTGGTTATTTTTTTGTGCATTAAGGAGCAGTTGTCCTATTGGGACAGTGTCTGTTTGCCTTGTAGATGTACTTTTGTGTCATCTTTTTTAACACTGGTGAAAGCAAACACGTCTCCTGCCTCAGGCCTTTTTGAGATACAAACATGGTTAATCAATTAAGTTCTTTGCCAAGGAAGCAGTAGCTACTTTTTTCTCTTTTTTTTGCCTTTAGTTAATAAAACAAGAGCCAGAACATTATTTTGGGCTTCCCAGTGATGGAATAATTAATCCTTTTGTCCCATTCCCTGTACCTTTTGAAAGTATACCAAAGCCGATGCTATATTTGGGTTGAAAGGCCTTGAAGGAAGAAAAGTACCCAACATCAAAATAAGAAACCATTAAAATATCCTCAAATATATTTACAATAATTCATCTATAGAGCTGAAAATGCTTTACAAAGGATCATTGGTCCCATTATACAAACAGTTGGACTTGTCTTGGTACATGGGAAAATGACTAAGAGCCTAGTTATAGATCCACTGTTATAACATTTGTGTATGTGCAGTATGTTTCCATTTATCCAAAACCCTGTTATCTGAACCTTCACATTAGCCAAATCCCTTTCTTGTCCCGCAGCATGAGATGCCTTAGATAAGTCTTCTGTAGCGTGTATCTCACTCTGGGAGACAAGGAAGGGATTTGACTAATGCGAATGTTCAAACAGTGGAGTACATACCCCCAGCCAGAAGAAGGATGAGCATCTGTGAGGGAGGCCACCTTGCTGTCTTCTATAAATTTCAGTCATTCATCCACAAATTAATAGAACCTTTTTGGCAAAGTCTCATAAACAGATCTTAGAAATGAACACCACCCTGCTTAAAAATTTAGTTTTGTATCTATTTAGGGAAAGACTGTATGTCATTGCTGATGTGTGTTAAATTTCCAGGAGTTTTCAAGAAATTCCTAGAGCTTGCTCCAAATGGATTAAATCCATAATCTAGCAATCCCACACAGCATGCCAACATTTCCTGGGAATTACCTTATGTTTTGTACATGTAGCACTGTTGTTTGTCATTTAAAAAAAAAAAGATTTTGGCTTTGAATTTCCAGTCCCTTATGTTAACAGTATTAGCAAGAATTTTGTTCCAAGCACTATGATGTAGTTGCCTGAGGGCAACACTAACAGATTCATATTAAAGGACAAATCAAACCCCTTCTTCAGTGGCTCTTTGTAGTGACACTTGAGCATTTCAGCTGTGTGAACTCAAGGTCCTGAAGGTTTGTGGGGGAGGGGGCACACTAGCAATGTGTACTGCCTGTGCTGCATAGATCCCTTGCACACAAGTACTGAACAGGTATTAGGACATGGATGGGGAAGGACAATAGATTTTTCTGCCACATGGGTCCTTCTAGCCCCCATTTCAGGAGTTGTCTTCACACCTACTAAAACCAAAATCTAATCTATCTATCTATCTGTCTTAAGATTTTTATACTGCCACTCACCTCTGTAGTATCTGAGCACCTTCCTTATAAAATCAAGAGTAATTGAAATTCCTAGTGGACTGCCTGAAATCTTTGGCACTTCTCCCTTTAAGGGGTCAGAACTCTGCTTGAGGTAGGGTTTTTGTTTCTGTTCTATTGTGGGGGAGAATGGGGAGGGGTTTAGGGGGGAAAGGGTGCTTTGAATTGTGAGTTAGACTCATGGTAGAAAGACTTTTTTCTAAAGAGAAAGGTATGTTTCCTAAAGATGGCCGGACTCCGGATTTGCCTTACTCCCTCTGGCAATTTGTTCAATAGCTAGATCCCCTTGACTGAGAAGGAGACTTGGGCCAACTCTGCGCAGGGGGCTAGCTGGGAGGGTGGAAAGGGAGTGGGGGTGGCTGGTGGTGGGAGGTAAAAGGGAAGGGGCTTAGGCCAGCTTGATGCAGTAGGGAGGGAAAGGGAGAGGAGGCTCACTCAGCTCCATGTGGCTGGCAGGGAGAACCTCACCGTCTACACAGGCTCCATCTGTCTTCCGGAAGGAGGATCAGGGAAGAGGACATGAGCTGAAGGGTAGAGCCGGGTGGGGTGGGAGGAAGAGCAGCAGGGGGCAGGCTCAGAGTGCTGGCATTCCTGCGGGGGAACCTGGGCACGGGCCCCATCGGCCCATATGGTAATCTACCACTGATTTTGCTGTGTCAAAGGCTGCAGCGGTCCAACAGTATGAGCTTGCAAATCTTACTTGTGTCCATGGTCAAGAGGGGATTGTCTTTAGCGCTGTTAGAGATATCCAAGATGTTGGCTGATATTATGTGTTGTTGAAGGTTGGTTGTGACTATTTTCTCTGCATTCTGCAGAACTTGAATCTGTGCTGCGTGTCTGATACATGCATCATGCAGACCTGATCTGACCTGCAGGCCCCATGTTTTCCACCTCTTTCTTAAAGATCTGAACCTCCAAAAATATGTTTTGCCCAGAGGGTTTATGAGCCTAAAGGTTTCTAGTGGAATTTTCTGCAGTCATCTCTTTATTTTATTTTTTTTCCTTTTTAACTTTTGGGGATATGTGAAAATATCAGTAAAATATCTATGGTAATCACAAAGCCTGTGATTTCTATAATATGTAATGTATGTATGCACAAACCAAGTATTTGCCCCCAAACTTATGCATTGAGTCACGAGGACTTAAACGTGAAAAGACAGATTTGAGCACTCATCAATTGTTTATGTTTCGTTATCAGTAAATAAACCTTATGTACTCATGCCCTATTAGGTTTGTTGTTCCTATGCATGAAGAGAGAACAGAGGATGATATTTATGAATCAGAATTATAAGAAAAAACTTAAAAAGCAATTATTTTTCTCTCATGTTGTGTGTTCTATGCAATACAACACTTCAGAATAAAGTCTGGATCTCAAAGGATGTGAATTATGCACTAACAAATGTATCATCTATAAAAATTTAATTAGTGACTTAAAAACTGATAAACCTACTGAAGTGTGATTCCACTCTGGTTTTAGTTTAATTTATTGACATGTAGTTACACTTGTTTGGGCTAACCTCTCTGCCACTCCTGGGGAATATGGTATTAATATTCAGAAATAAAGCTTTCAAAAGTTAGGATGTGCAACTTAAGGTGGAAAAATCAAGCACTCAAAAGTCAGGAAAGCAAAATTAAGGATGAAAATGCAACCTTAATTCTGGCCCCTTGCACTTATGCCTCACAGGATCTAATTTGGAGCTGGATGAATAACAAACAAATTTCCAATAATATTTGTTTAAATTCTTACATGAATTCATTTCAGCCATATTCACTCTTTTTTTGTGTGTGTTCACTTTGAGACACTTATGTGAACCAGAAATGTTTGTGGAAAGTGGACATCACAGTGAATTTCACTACTCTCACTGAAAGTGTTTGCAAGCATAATCTATTGGGAAACACAAACATTATCATGTGACTTAACTGTCCAAAGTCATCTAACTCCAATAGTTTGAATTTAGAATAATCTTGATCAGGCTATAGAAAAAAACATTCAAAAAGTGTTTATCAAATAACTTGAATAATGTATACATATGTAATAGACACTTTCTGCTTTCAGAAAAGATAAGATCTGCAAAAGAATTATGTGAATGCTTAACATGAAACATCTTGAGTTGGTGCCATTGGTATGTGTGTATTCATTGGGCATGTGTGTAAATCTTTGCAGGACTAGGGCCTAACTTTGTCTGAATGTTAAATATTTCCTCAGTTTTGTATATAATATATCTGTATACAATATAACTCACCAGGCAATATATTTATTAAAGCTAAAATTAAGGTTGCTGCCATTTTTCACTTACTCCCCAACACTTGCCTCACAAGAATACTAGCAGTGGGAGGGATAGATCAGTGGTTTGAGCACTGGCCCGCTAAGCGCAGGGTTATGAGTTCAGTCCTTGAGGGGGCCGGTTAGGAATCTGGGGCAGAAAATCTGTTAGGGGACACTACTTGGTACTGCAAGGAGACTGGAGTCAATGACCTTGCAAGGTCCTTCCAGTTCTACAAGATATATGTATCTCCTTATATTTTATATTTAGTTAAAAAACCAAGAAACTAACAAGATGAGAAGGTCTTCTGAAGACGTTATGAGAGTTGAAGGCTGGGGAGTGGAGCCAGGCACCTGGATGACATAACAAAATATTCCTCCTTGAAAATAATCATTAGTAACTATTTATCACTGACTATTTTCCATCTAGCTGTGTGCACGTTTGTGGGAGGGACTGAAAGATATTATGAAGCACTGGAATAAATGAATGATGCCATTGAATGTAGAGGTTGCTGCTGCAGAATTTGGTTCCATGGAGTGTCACGGAGTACTTGGGAGCTTGTCATAACAAACCACACCAACTAGTAGTGATCACAGATCATTCATATTGTGGTAGGAATCATATACAGACTCCTGTTAATATTTATATGAGTCTTTTTCATACATTAATGGGTTTACACATTATCATTCTAGTTCTTTAATTAAGCTATCAGTTGGTACCGAGTTGAATGCCTTACAAAAGTCTAAGTATATATTCTCCTGTGCTGGATACAACATTTGTTGAATTAAGAAATTGTCCACTGCAATTTTTAGAAACTCCAAGAACATTTTAGTACTGGAAACATGAGACCTCCAGCATAAGTGACTTAGGCTGAACTCTGAGACAATGTAGATTTCCCCCCCCTACACATTATAGATAGGTTCTTAAGCAGCTGGTCATCCCATTCACTTATGTGATTTTGTGGTCTAGTATACACCTATTAGTATCCCTTCTTGAACTTTTTAGCAAAGGAGTAACTGACTCACTGTGCAGGAGAAATAGTGAATGGGATTATGCACAGTGTTAGGTGTAAAAAGTAAATAGTCACACTTTATATTCTATTTATAAAGAGTTAATATAAACATCATAACAGATGTTTGAATCAATACTTACTCATTGTTATAGAGTTAAATAGAACTTACAGTGTATGTAGCAAGGTCTCATAACTACCTATAATACCTGCCACCAAAGGAATTATAACCATCTATAACTCATACACTACTCATGTACGTAACATGCTTACAAAATTATTAATAATTTATAAACCATTTATAAAGAAAACCTTAATATAAAGTATAACCCAGTAAACAAAATTCAAATGAATAAAATATTTTATATTAATGTTCTGTGTTACAGGTATCATTAGCAGATGCAAAATTGTTAGACAGAAATGTGATTGTCTAATTGACAGTGTGTTTAACTTATGATGTATTAATGGTCTAAAGAAGAGTGAACAGTGAGCTGGCAAAATCTGCAGACAACAAAATTTTTAGATTAGTCAAGACTAGTGAGGATTGTGTTGAGTTTCAGAGGGATCTAGCAAAGGTATGGCAAGAAAACCTATCCTAGTGATGGGCAGCAGAATAGCAGATGGAATTTAGTGCAGACGAGTGTAAATAAATATATTTTAGAATGAAAAATTTGAATTCCTCATGCATATTGATGGGTTCCAGAAATTACACCACAGCCCCAATTATATCACAGTACTGATTTGGAGCGGAACTAAATATGAGATGAAATCCTGGCCTTTTAGCAAAATTCATATTGGCTTCAGTGGTGCTGTGATCTCAACCAGTAGGTATTTTTTTCTGTCAGTTAAACTGTAAGTTGCTCAGAGTAGGGCTTGTGTTTTTTCCTGCATATTAAATACTATCTAAACTTATAGCAACCTATAAATAAATAATTGCCCAGCAATTTCATTGGCTTTGGATAAAGAGAAGGAGAGAAACCAAGAAAAGGTATCTTACAAAGCTTAATAAGATGAGGCAAGATTTTAGTGTAGTGTTTTTGGAGCGTATACAATAGCCTGGATTGTGGTCTTGAATCTAAAATACTTTTTACATAGTTGACTGAGCACAGACCAGAGAGATCTTAGTGGTTCTCTGCAGTTCGTAGTGCCTGGTGTCACTTCAGGGATCCAAGTGAGGGGTGTAGCTCAGGGTACAGATAGGGAATAGCTAGGGGCTAGCGGCTGTGTTAAGGTGGGTGCAGGCTCCCAGCATGGCTCCCAGCTTCAGCATTGAGACTCAGGGCACCGGGTTTCAACTGTAGGGCCCTGCGACACCCCTGAGGCCGCAGACCCCAGTTGAGAACCACTGGTCTAGATCAGTGGTCTTCAAACTGGGGTGCACGCACCCCTGGGGGTGCACGAACCCACCCCAGGGAGTGCGCGAGCCCGCCGGTGCTGAGACCGCCCAGGATAAGGCCGAACTCCTGGGTTGGCCATTTTGGTACCGCCGAAATGCCACCACCACCAACAGCTTCCAGTTTTTGTGGCGGCATTCTGGTGGACATACCCGCCATGGGGGCCACCAGACTTTTCCCTCCGCGGAAAGGGGCCGTGGGGGAAAAAGGTTGCAGACCCCTGGTCTAGATCATGTTGATTTTTAATCCTATCCTCCAAGGTACTTATAACCCCTCCCAGCTTGGTATTGCCTGCAATGTTTATAAATGTACTCTCTATGCTAGTATCTAAACTGTTGATATAAAGAACATAAGAATGACCATACTGGGTTAGACCAAAGGTCCATCTAGACCAGTATCCTGTCTTCCAACTGTGACCAATGGCAGGTGCTTCAGAGGGAATAAACAGAACAGGTAACCATCAAGTGATCCATCCCTCTCTTATCCCTCTATAATGGCCCATGCTTCCCCCAGATTCCATCCTTTCTTCCAGGTCTCCAAGTTTTGGACATACCCGTGGGCTTTTGTGCAACATTAAACATTTTGTTTCAGTAACAAAGATGCTTTACTGATGCTATAAGTAACACGTTTTATTGATGCTATAAGTAACAAATGTGTACATGCAAATTAGAATTTCCTGAGAAAGTCAATATGAACCTTGCTCATGATGTACGTGGAAATATTTCCTTATATATATTTTAGCTAAACTTACAAATTAAAAATACATACTTTTCTTCATCTACAAGGCTCCATATCATTGAACTAGTTCCTTCTGAAATTCACAGTGTTTGGGGGGTGATTCACTATTTAAGTAATCTTACAATATGGAGATGCTAGTCCATCAGAGCCTTTTATGTTGGCACGAGGAGTTCTCATCTTGAGGAATTTCTTAAACTTACTTAAGAAATTCTTGGCTGTGAAGATTTTTCACATGCCTGGAAAGGTTCAAGAATAAAGAAATATTACCCCTGTAACTTTAATGCATTATGGGAATATAATTGCTTATCCCGAGTTCTTTCTTAGGGCTGTCTACACTTACTGGAGGATTGACACTGTGGCAATCGATGCATCAGCAGTCGATTTAGCGAATTTAGCAAAGACCTGCTAAATTGACCGCCAATTGCTCTCTCGTTGACTCCACCAGATAGAGAAGAGTAAGGGGAGTCAATGGGAGAGCGTCTCCTGTCAACATTGCATAGTGTGGACCCCGCGGTAAGCATATCTAAGATGCATTGATTCGAGTTATGCTATTCATGTAACTCAAATTGCCTAGCTTAGATTGACTTTTCCCTTTATTGTAGACAAGGACTTAATAAAGAAAAATGTTTATCTTTTCATCTATGCTACTGCAACCTCATTGACTTCACCAGTGGTACTTCTATGTGTGAGAGGAGAATTAGTACCTCGGAATTACAATATCTCCCATTCCCATAAGGCAAAGGGTGTCTCTTGCAGAAGAAAGTCTCAAAGCTGGACTTCTGTCTCTTGAAAAAACATTGCTACAGATTTTCTATGCAACTATTTTGACCCTCACCTTTAAGGATTATTTGGCAGTCTGCTTACATGCCATGAGAGAACATGTTCTTGGTAGAAAGTGTCGGATATGAAAAGAATGACTTGACCTTCAGCTAATACAAGCTCTAACAGAGCAAAACATTTCCTTTGGGCTCCCTGGTAGAGCATCAGGCTTTGGACAAAGAGTCGTGTTTTCAATCTCTCTTGCAGCAATATTTGGAATACCCAGCGAGTCCAGACACTGCATGACTGACTCTACTAATTAGTTAAGTCTGCTAAGCTGCCATAGTGTGTTACCATAAAACTTGCTTCTGGCCTATGATTCAAAGAGAGGCCCACTAGACCCTAAAGAGTTTTTTCTTTCTCTGACTGAAAAATAACAAGCAGTAAGAGCAGATGGCTGAGATACCATCCTTGTGCAAGTAAAGAGAGCAAGCAACCAGCTCTGGTAATCATACGAGCTTATAGTCCTTAAGAATATTTATTTCACAAATATGGCAATGAAAAGGTTTACAAAAGCTGTGATCTTTATGCAGCAGGGTGGCCAGACAGCAAATGTGAAAAATCAGAACAGGGAGTTGGGGTAATAGGAGCCTATATAAGAAAAAGATCCAAAACTTGGGACTGTCCCTATAAAATCAGGACATCTGGTCACCCTACAGCATACAGATGGCTAGCTATGATCTAGTACATGCTATTAGCAGGCTCTATGAAATAAGCTGGAACATGGGGATAATCACAGATACTTAATCTAACAATGCAGCTCATTCAAGGTCTTAACACACAATACAACACCAGAAAAAACTCCCCTTAAGGAATGAAACCACACAAGTGTCTTGCCACAGCTAACAGACAGAACAGCAGGGCAGATTTAGCATTTTGGGACAGGCACAAGAAACACATTTTTGCTTCCTTTCCTTCGGATGCGGCTGATTTCTGTCCTCTATAATCACATGGACGGGGCTGGTGCTGGATTTGAGGGATGGTTAGTGAGATTATTGTTTGGGATATGCTTTTATTTAAAATTAATTTTAGAACATATATTAGGGTGACCAGACAGCAAATGTGAAAAGTTGGGATAGGCGGTGAGGGGTAATAGGAGTCTACATAAGACCCCAAAATTAGGACTGTCCCTATAAAATCGGGACATCTGATCACCCTCACATATGTATTTTTAGATCCCCCCCATCCTCCTGCTGCAGAAGTGGAGCGCAGTTGCCTTTTCTTTCAACCCTAGCAATCTATTGGATTGGTTTATATTTTCAAAACTATCTTCACAAGGAAAAAGGCTAGAAAATTCTCTCCTAAAAATGAAACCTGAGATTCTCCTTTATAGTTCAGGGTCCCCCAAATCAGAGGGACCATGGCCATAGGTTTCCCGGACATTAATGGCCCAGCCCAGTGGAATAGAGACCTGTTAAAAAGACTTTATTTTTCTTCATTTCTAAAATGTAGCGTCAGAGTAACCCCCCTTCTGGTAAATGAAAACTCACAGAAGGAGACAGCAGTTGACTTTATTTCAAGGAGAACAGAACACTGAAAAAGCTCCAGCTACCTATAGTACACAAACTCACTACATATAGAATAGCTTAAATGTGTAACCTGCCTATTTCATGCTGAGTTTAACTGCCCTGATGGGAAAATGACATTTGGCTCAGGTGAAAAAAGCACCGCAGGGCTGGCATACTTTTAGGTGTATTGTACCTTTCGGAGTCCTAATGTCTGTATTTTGAGAAACAGAACAAATGCATCAATATGGAAAAAAGAATCCCCCGTGCACTAGTATTTTAACATATTTTCTTTCTTAGTATTTTGATCTAGGCTATAACAGATCTGGCCTTTGGCAAACATCAAATAATTCAGCGATGATATTAAAATAACCATCCCCCTTCTCCATCCCTCCCTTCCTCCCTGCTCTCTCCCTCCGTCCGCTGCCTCCTCTCCCTACCTAAGGACTAGTATCAGATGTCAAAATCTCCGATGAGCGCAGTTTTTGACATCTGATACTTGTCCTTAGGTAGCAAAATTCTTCACCTGAGCTCTTGCGAGTCCTGCAAAGAAAGAACCTCCCCCTAGAAAGCAGCTTGGGACCTGCCCAAAAACGGGACAAAATTGATATTTTTGTCAAAAAGACGGGACGGTCCAAAAATATGTAAAAAACGGGACTGTCCCATTCAAAACGGGACGTATGGTCAGCCTACTTACTGTAAATTATTTGGACAGCAGACAACCCCATAAATGAGGGTTCCCAAATAGACATTTCATTCACATACCAATTGCAATAAATTAAACAAATAAATAAAAATATCTCCCCTGATAGGACTGATCTGATGGTCCAATGTAAATACGATCTGCTGTCATGAGGGGGATATGAATTGGATTTTCAAATAAAACGGGTCAGCGGCAGAACAGGGTAAGTCTATCAAGGTCGGGGTTGCCCCACCAAGGTAGTATGTGTGAGTGGAGGAAATGAGATCCTTAAATTCAACAGTTAAGGTACCAATAATCACTAAACTGAACCACTGAAAATGTAAAAAAAAATCAGATGTGTCAACATTTTGCATGGGACTCCAGTGTAATGCCAGCTGAGCCTATTGACTTGATAGGCAATTATTTGAGTTGGTGAAGTACAAAATTGTCAGGCTGTTTAATTTGAAAAGCGCTGCATGTTTGTTAATGAAAACAAACAGGACCAGTGGAGGGTAGAAAAGCAAATTTAATACAGTAAGTGAGAAACAAGGGATGGGAAAATATGCTAAAATTAAATAATGTATCTATTACTTATTTTCTCTACCATAGCTCAATCACAATAACTCTAATCCCATCCCTTGTACACAAAAGTAATGCTTCACAAGTCCATTGCCCAATGATAATTTACTAGGGAATACCTACAGGATGAACTAATTACATGAATGCTAAACGAATTCATTAAGAACAATGTTCTCACAATGCAGCTCAACTGAATTGATTACAACTGAATTTTTAAAGTGCTACAGGACTAAATAAATACTGGCACCAAAAAGAGAGGGAGTGTGGAAAACATGTTACATTTGCATGACTCTTCCTCCATAATAGGGTAAGTGGGGAAGGCAGAGCCATTACTCTCGCTGCCTTTTTCGTCTCAAAGTTGCTGTCAGATTCACTTTCCTTCATAGCTGGGTTAGGGTTGCCAATGTTCACTTTTGACCAGAACACCCAGTCAAAAAAGGACGCTGGTGGCTGTGGTCAGCATCACTGACCGGCCTGTTAAAAGTCTGAGAGGAGCTATGGTGAGTGCTGCATTGTGGGGTGGGGGCTGTGTTGTGAGCTGGTGGGGTGAATATCTGAGTGTCTGGCTGCTGTGACCATTTATTTGACTGGTGCTAGTTGCAGGGACTGTTTGACTGTGTGTGTGTGTTTGTTTGACAAGTGTGAAATGGGAGTGCTTTGTTCCAGGTGGCCTAAAGTGGTTGACTATGCTTTGAGCCTGGGCAACTGCTTCAAACCAGCAGCCTTATAAAAAGCAGCCAGTTGTGAATTGAGTGAGCTGTGAACAGAGGAGATGCCAACATAGGGAATTTTCCTGGGTGGAGTTCCCACGGAGTTTTTGCCTTTTGGGCTTCTGTGAAGGAAGACTATATGGATAGTGAGTGATCAGCTGTTGTGACCTGCACAGGATGTGCCATGTCTGTCTTTATTCCAGAGGATAGAAGTAATTTCATCTGTGTGAAGTGCAAGCTGGTCTCCAGATTGGAAGAGAAGGTTAAAGGACTAGACACCCAAGTATCAACCCTGTGTTGCAGCAGAGAAAATGAAGATTTTTTTTGGATAGAAGTCAGAGTTTGGTACTGAAGGCACAGCATGCTGAAGAATCAGAGGACGGTGCTGAATGGAAAGAAAATTGGCAGCATGTGACCTCCAGAAGAAGAAAGAGAACAATGTGCCCCCAATGCAGATAGAGGAAATAAACCATTTTCAGGCACTCCACACAGGTACTATGGTGGAGAATGCTTTGGAAGAGTCATCGGAGGGAAGGGATCAGAAGGAGACTCCATTGACTGGAAGGTCTGGGATGCATTGTCTTAGGGATGGGGCTTGCAGGACCACCACTCCCAAGAGGAGGAGATGGGTGGTGGTGGTTGGGGACTCCCTCCTAAGCAGGGTGGAGTCATTAATCTGTTGTCCAGACCGGGAAACTCGAGAAATGTGCTGCTTTCCTGGAGCTAGAATTCAGTATCTGACGGAGTGTCTGCCGAGACTGATCAAGCCCTCAGACCACTACCCCTTACTACTTTTCCATGTGGACACCAATGATACTGCCAAAAATGACCTTGAGTGGGTCACTGCAGACTACTTGGCTCTGTGAAGAAGGATAAAGAAGTTTGAAGTGCAAGTCATGTTTTCGTCCATCCTCCCTCTTGCAGGAAAAGATCCAGGTAGGGTGTCACACCCAATGGCCCCCTCCCTCGAGTCCCTTGGGGAATCAGATCAGTATTGTATGTTGTTAACACTGTATTCAAGCATCACAAAGCATTTTAGGAAGGGTTAAAGATGTGATTGTGGAATGGAAGATTGCTTTGCAGGTTTCAGGAGGCTGAGGGGGGAGAGAGAGCGAGCAAAGAACAGGTTAAGTTGACACATCAGCTATCTCAGTCTGAAGATAAGATGCTGGCCCCAGCCCAAGGTCACTGAACACAACAGATTCTCTACTACCTGTCAAGAAAGAGGGGGGCTGAGATGTCAATCCTGCCCTGCTGTAAGAAAAAAGAATCACAGTACAGAAACTGCAGGCATTGCAAAAAGGAGCGAGACGGCAAAGGCCAGCAAGGCAAAAACATGACTGTCTCAGGACCCTGAGGTTGGTGTGTTTTGGGGAAAGCTGAAAAAGCTATGGAAGGCCAATCTGGACTGGTACACTGAGCATGGGGGACAAAGGTCTCTGAAGGGAATGCCTCCAAGAGTCCCCAAGGCTTAAAAACCCTCCCAAGATCAGAAGAGAGATTTGCAGCAGACCCCTGGACTACCTGTGCACAGGACAGAACTCCCATCCAACCCCCACTCCCTCTTCTGCTAACATTACACCCAGGCCTGGCCAGCCTTGGGTGGTGCGTGCGTGACTATGAATGTGGCTTAGTGCTCAGGCACTAATGCATTTTTCTTCCTTTGAGTTACGTGGGAGCAGTCCCGGAACTCACCACTGTTATTTTATTATTTTATTAATAAAGCTTTAAAATTCAGTCACTTGATGTGCTCCTGTATCTCTGCCCTTAACGATCCTGTGGTCTCAGACTGATCACCTGAGGCCTTAGGCAGATTTGTAACAGAAATCTGCCACAAGGGATCATCAAATAGTGGAAGTAAATGCTTCTTTATGCAGGTGGTATTGGAAAGTGGGCTTTAGATTCTTTGACCCTGGAATGTTGTTCCAGGAAGAAGAATTGCTAGGAAGAGATGGAAACCACCTAATAAAGAGAGGGAAGAGCATCTTCGCAGGCAGGTTTGCTAACCTAGTGAGGAGGGCTTTAAACTAGTTTTGCTGGGGGATGGAGACCTAAGCCCTGAGGTAAGTGGGGAAGTGGAATATCGGGAGGAAAAGAAGGAGGAGGGCACAACAGGGAAGGCCTCCTGATTCATACTGAGAAAGTAGGGCAATAGGCTAGTTATCTGAGGCACTTGTACACGAATGCAAGGAGCCTGGGAAACAAGCAGGAAGAATTGGAAGTGCTGGCACAGTCAATTAACTATGATGTGATTGGACTAACAGAGACTTGGTGGAGTAACTCACATGACTGGAGCACTGTCATGGAAGGGTATAAACTGTTCAGGAAGGACAGGCAGGGGAGAAAAGGTGGAGGAGTTGCACTATATGTAAGAGAGCAGTATGGTTGCTCACTGCTCCAATACGAAACTGGAGAAAAGCCTGTAGAGAGTCTTTGGGTTAAGTTCAGAGGTGAGAGCAATAAGGGTGATGTCATGGTGAGCGTCTGCTATAGACCACCAGACCAGGAGGATGAGTTAGACGAGGCTTTCTTTGGACAACTAACAGAAGCTCCAGATCACAGGCCCTGGTTCTCATGGGGGACTTCAGTCACCATGACATCTGTTGGGAGAGCAATACGGCAGTGCACAGACAATCCAGGAAGTTTTTGGAGAATGTTGGGGACAACTTCTTGGTGCAACTTCCTGCTGTGGGAGAAACCACCTAGGGGCTGTGCTCCTCTTGACCTGCTGCTCACTAACAGGGAAAAATTGGTAGGGGAAGTAGAAGTGGGTGGCACTCTGGAGAGCAGTGACCATAAGATGGTCGAATTCAGGAAACAAGGAAGAAAAGAAGAACAGCAGAATACAGACCCCAGAAAAGCAGAACTTCAGGGAACTGATGGACAGGATTGGGGGGGGGGGGGGAGAGTCCAGCAGAGATGGCTGTATTTTAAAGAAGCTTTTCTGGGGGATGCAGGAACCAATCATGCTGATGTGTAGAAAGAATAGAATAGAATAGCAAATATGGCAGACGACCAATTTTGGAGACCAGGTGACAAATTGGATAGAATCCAGCAGAGGGAAGTGAAAATGATCAGGGGGTTGGGGCACACGAGTTATGAGGAGAGGCCGAATGAACTGGGATTATTTAGTCTTCAGGAGAGAAGAGTGAGGGGGATTTGATAGCAGCCTTCAATTACCTGAAGGGGGGTTCCAAAGAGGATCGTGCTAGGCTGTTCTCAGTGGTGGCGGATGACCGAACAAGTAGCAATGGTCTCAAGTTGCATTGGGGGAGGTCTAGGTTGGATATTAGAAAAAAACTATTTCACTAGGAGGGTGGTGAAGCCCTGGAATAGGTTACCTAGGAAGGTGGTGGAATCTCCATCCATAGAGGTTTTTAAGGCCTGTCTTGGCAAATCCCCAGTTGGAATGATTTATTTGGGATTGGTTCTGTGTTGGCAGGAGGTTAGACTAGATGACCTCCTGAGAGCTCTTCCAACCCAAATCTTTTATGGTTTAATGGTTCTATAAACTGGGTGGTGATCAGTGGTAAACATTTTTCAAAGTGATTCAAACAAAGCATTGTGAAAAATAATTTTTGTAGACCCTGTGGAATGGATAAGATTATTTTCCAGCTTTGCATATTAAACATAACCATATAAGGTAAGAACATATCAGCAAAAAAGTGTTTAAAGATGCATGAGGAGCTATACTTGATGTATTGTTTAACCATCTGTTCTAGTCTAGTAGAAATGAATTAATTTTGTTGCAGACTTATTTGGTTATGTGTGAAGTTCAAATTTTCATCATATCCCAGAACTGGAAACTTATTTTAGATGAGCTGTCACTGATGTAATCTGAAGAAGAACTGAACAGTTTATCTAATATAACAGGAAAAGGAAAGTTTATCTGTAGGTAAACTATCAATTGAAAGGTTATTTTTAAATACCAATACTTTAATAAGAGAAATGTTGAGAGTGAAAGAAAAGGATTTGAAAGTTAAATTAATGACTTGTATAAAATCCCACTTTTAGTGATGGCTTAATTCTGTGAGATGCTCAGGACCTGATAAGATCAGGCCCTAAGTGAATGTGAAAGTTTATGTTTATTCTGTTTTCTCATTTTCATTTTTCCATATGATAAGTTTTGTACTAACTGACCAGGGAGGCAATGGATCAGCTACAGTTGATACAAATGAAAACAAATGTAAATACTCAAAGGAGAAGATAATATTCCACTTTCTCGTCAATTGGCTCATCAATTGGGCCAGTTTAAATAAATGTTAACATGACAGTCAGAAATCAAATTTAGCAGCCAAAAATTGTTTTCAATTTGATTTTAATGGAAATAATGGAGTCAGCCTGGTGAATCTCTCTCAGAAGAACATTCCATCACTCAAGTAGCTAAATGGGCAAAGATACAATATGCAGAGACCATAAATGGGAGAAGTGGGGGAGCCACTGAGTACAAGAAATGTGAGTCTGATGTATCAAGAATCAAATCAGAGAAGGGGCAAAGATACTACATTTCTTAAGCACCAAAAATATAATTTTAAACATAACTTTCAAATTTATCAGCAGCTAATGTAGATACGTAACTAAAGAAGTGATATGGGAATAGCAAAGAGAACAAAAAGTTAACCTACTAGCATTATGCTGAATAACTAAGTTGTGAATGGAGGAGACAGAGAGTCCTACAATTGTAGATGAAAAATGAAATAAAATGGCTTCTCAAATTAATACAGGTGCTTAATTTCACCCCTTCTCTTATATATATAATTTTGTTAAATCCTTTCACTTGTGATAAAGCTATGCTATTTCTTAAACATGTGACAGTATTTATTAATTTATTTTCACTATTCTACACTCACCCTTAAGGCAATCACTGCAAATGGAAACCTTCCCAACTCTCAGATTTCTAACTTCACTTAGTAAATTACATTCCCCATGAGAAAAATCATAAACTTGGGTGATTATACAGGCAGGTATTTCTGAAATAACAATTTTTCCCATATTGGGCCCAACCTTTCATTAAAATTGATGGATGATTATAAATTCCGCAGCATATGTATGCATGTTCCTGTCTCCCTGTGTTGTCTTCAACATAACTTAGGTTATAACTTTGGACCCAATTTCTAGAACTGCAGTGGCTCCAGTATATTCTATAAATAATTTTAAAGTGAATTCAACGTGTATTATTTTCTCTTCCCTTAAACCCATGCAGCTTAGTAAGAACATCATTCCAGCTTTCCCAGAATATATGATTCTTTCAAATCCCATCATTCAGATTTCCTTGCAAATGTGGAAGGGTAACTCTGGGGAAATTAAGACATAATCTTGTGATGCTTTTTATGAAAATTTGACTCCTCTCTTTACAAATTCATTGTATCATCGGTACTTATCTTTTTCATATATTTATTAATACAGACTCTCAGATGCATGTAGTACCAGAATTGTTTCTCATGTGTTTCTATATGGGGCGGCTAGAGGGGAAGTTAATGTTCTCTTTTCATGTATTGTGTGTGGATTCCAGTGGCATTCTACTGACGTTGGTTTTGCTCATGTTTTATGAGGTTTCGGTTTCCCATTTGTATCCCAAAATGTATCTCAATTGCAAACCAGGTTATAAAGACAAGGAGAATAACAGGAAAAAGCAAAGACAGCTAGTTCCTAGAGAAAGAAAGAAAGATAGGGAAATAGATCTGTTTACTGAGCTTTTAAATCCATTTTCAGATACTGATCATTAGAACCAAATATATTTTGTATGTGAATGAGATTACATGCATTCAAATTCTGCTCTGAGTTGGCAGTGGTATGGATTAAATGACTTAATAGGTTTTTTTCTATCTTTAATTTTTATAGTTCTATCAAAGACTTTTTCTGCATCAACAGACCATGGTTATTTCAATGACTTAGAAGCATATATTAGATGAAGGTGCCTTTGCAGATTTTCCACTGCAATTCTACTTGTCAATCATTGAGTGAATAAGTATAGGCATAACCTTTCCCTACCTCACTGCCAGTATTCAAAACAGCAATTTATTGCCCAATCTGAATAAGGGAATATAGGTATAATTTGCAAAAACAATGATTGACTCAACAATAATTCTGTTTGGGACTGGGAATCACTGTTGTAGCATTGCACATACTATATGGTAAGTGTCCACTGTTTGTACCTTGTGTGACAAGGTCAGGCCAGATGGCTACAGGAGAGTGATCCTGTTGGGATCCAGGAAGTGGGTGAGCGGAAGCTAAAGGACCTTCCCCAGCCAAAGGGGAGGATCTACAGGTCCAGGATTCCAAATAATTACAGGGGACAACTAAGGGCATAACAGGAACAGGAGCGAGGTCACAGGGCTAAACAAAGGGAACCTGATGAGGACATCGAGCAGAGAACTCTGGACAGCGCCCACTGCTCCTCAAAAAACGTAATGAGGAGGAGGCGGAATAGGGGCTGCAACCTTGCACACTCCAGGTATACGTGTGCCAGGGTCTCCCTCATACCGCAAAAGGGGCAGATGGCTGGGAGGGGAGTGAACCGTGTCAAATACACGTCTGTGCTCATGGCTCCATGAAGGAGCCACCAGCTGATGTCCCTGGTGGGCCTCAGGACCAGGATGGAATATAGGTTGGCCCACTCAGACTCCTCACCCTCCAGGCTTTTCTCACTGTGTAGACACACCCAAAATGCTTTACAATAGTAAGTGAGCATTGTTGTTCTCATTATATAGTCCAAACTCATCCATGAGTGCTAGAGGTTCTCACCAGAAATCTGGCTTGCTAGGAAACAGTTGCAAGTGTATCATCTGATCTATCTGCATCACATGCTGGCTATTTTACTGTGGTGGGTTAAGAGACAGTCCCTTGCACAATTGAAAAGCAAACACCACTTTCTATATATATAAATTCATTTCTTCCCTTTTATTTCCTCTCTTTCTATCCAGTAGATGAAACTGCTGCTCCAAAACGTATTGATAAAGATTTTAATATAGATTTGGATGCTGACAGAGCCAGACAGGCCTTCATTTTATTGCAAAACTAGTAAGGGAAAAGTGACTGTACTTGTTTAATTTTGTCCTCTTTCTTCATCAGATTATGAATGTTTTGGGCACAGGGAATAACTTCAATTATGGATTCACTGGACACTGGAAACAAAGTACTACAGCTAACACCGTGGCTGGTATTTTGTCCTAGTATCTCTATTGATAACATGAATTGGTAAGTTATCAAACGTGCTACATCTGCATTCTGCTGTTATCAGGTGGGTGAGATTCTGATCCTTGCCCCTCCTTTTTGTTGCTTCTTTGCATATCCCATATGACATTTATCCTTGATACACTCCATCACATTAATGAAGAGCAGGATCATGTCCCTCAGGCTTTTCTTGGTAGCTTCCAGCTCACCCAAGACTTTCCTCCCTTGTCTACCACACCTTGCTTGTATTCTTCACAGATTTTCATTGGGTTCACCCCAAGCTTGAGACACTGCTGAACTTGAGCTCTTTTAAAATGAAAAACAAAGTTTGCTAACCAGGCATGGCTCTCCTAGCTCTGCTAGTTATTTTCAGCACACTCAGTAAGCAGAAGAAAGGCATATAAATATACCCAGCAAAGCACAGGCTGTGGAAGACCTCAATGGAATGGAACCCGAACAGGTTTGATGTACTAGGGGGCTGGAAGAATGGCACCTCTTGAATGGGTACAGAGATGAAGTCCATAACCACTGCAAATGATCAAGCACGGTTCTGCACCAAATGTGTATGGCTGAATCCATGGGAACAATTTGGGGTTTGTTTAGGATTTTTGGGTATAAATGCTATCTCAAGGTCTGGAATAGTAGCTGTCAAGGGGCTATGGAAATACTCTGTGACCACAATTTGAGGATAGATTCCTTTCCATCAACCCTGCACATAGTTTGTTTTGCAAAGCCCATTTATTCAGCGTGCACAGGACTGGGGTTACTTTCTCCAATTTTCTTTAAATGTTCAGGTAGTCTGTGCCATCTACTGCTTTGTCAAGTCCTTTGTAACTGCTGCAGACTTGCAATGCTCTCCTTGAGGGAATTCCATATCCTTAGATAATGTTCAGAATCCTTTTGATATGAAACTTTTCAATTTTAATATTTCAAGTCCCTAAGTGTCTGAGGATAGAGTTTGAAAAGTCTTCAGTACTAAATCTTCAGCATAAATCATAGGGAGTTAGCTACTATACATGGCTCTCTGATTAAGGTTAATGGGAGCCATGCAGTGGGATCCCTCTGAACCATCCTGGAAATTTATCGCTTCATTTTTCAATCCTTTTGATGTCTAAATGGAAATATTTTTAACTGCTATTTTTATTGAGGTACACATGGTTGACAGTCTACGATGCTCTTTTATGAAGGGTAAAATCCTACCACCTCCCCTGTGGATATGGAGAGCCCTCGCTGCAGCAGAGCCTAGCATCTCTGCCATGCAGGATTTCTGGAGCCTGTGTAGGACTCCATTGCCCTTGGATGCCAAGGAGCATAGTGGTGTAAGGACTCCAGAGCTCAGCTCATCCTGCCCCGCTACACACACACACACACACACACACACACACACACACACACACACACACACACACACACACACACACCATTCAATAGAAAGGGGGTGGGGAGCATCAAAGTAATGGGAGCTACTGCAGTCACACACACACACACACACACACACACACACCATTCAATAGAAAGGGGGTGGGGAGCATCAAAGTAATGGGAGCTACTGCAATCTCAGGGCCTCAACTGCTGCAAATCCCCTTGCACCAAGGCCAATTAACTGCCTGATACTGAATTATTGGTGGCAGGAGCTATACATTCTTCTTCTTACAAAACATACATCAGGAATTTAGTATGTGGATATTTACTCATATTTGAGCCTCTCAGTATAGTGTGCAGTAAGCTAGTACTGAATGAAGCAGTGGGGATATTTGCCTGCTGCTAATTGTTAAGGCCCCCAGATCCCTGGTCCCTTTGTGGATACATTCATATAGGAAATACTGACTAGTGCTATCCATCATTTGTGTTGTCCCTGTGTCTGTGCACCAGTCATCAATACCTGGACTTCAAATCACAGGGAGTTACTCTTGTTCATGTGCAGATCACAGGCAGAATTTAACATAATGTGGATGACTGTGTACTCTGAGACTGTGTGTTGTTTATTGATCCAAGTTATTCCTGTCAATGTAAATTCCTGATGCGATTCCTTGACATGAGACATGAAAGAACACTTATAAAGTTTGCAGATGATACCAAACTGTAGAATTCAAAATAATCTTGACAAATTAGAGAAACGGTTTGAAATAAATAGGATGAAATTCAATAAGGAGAAATGCAAAGTACTACACTTAGGAAGGAATCATTAGTTGCACAAATACAAAATGGCTAAGAAGGAATACTGCAGAACGGAATCTGGGGGTTATAGTGGATCACAAACTAAATATGAGTCAACAATATATGTTGCCAAAAAAGTAAACATAATTCTGGGATGGATTAACAGGAGTGTTGTAAGCAAGACATGAGAAATATTTCTTTACTCCATTCAGCACTAATAAGGCCTCAACTGAAGTAATTTGTCTAGTTCTTGGCCCCACGCTTTGGGAAAGATGGGGACAAATTGGAGAAAGTCCAGAGGAGAGCCACCAAAATGGTTTAGATAACATTTCCTATGAGGAAAGATTGAAAAAAAATGGGTTTGTTTAGTGTAGAGAAGAGAAGACTGAGTGGGGACGGGATAACAGCCTTCAAGTATGTAAAACGTTGTTATAAAGAGGAGGGAGATAAATTGTTCTCCTTAACCACTGAAGGCAGGACAAGAAGTAATGAGCTTAAATTGCAGCAAGGGAGTTTCAGGTTAGACATTAGGAAAACCTTTCTAACTGTAAGGGTAGTTAAGCACTGAAACAAATGACCGAGAGATTGTAGTATCTCTGTCACTGGAGGTTTTTAAGAGCAGGTTAGACAAACACCTGTCAGGGATGATCTAGATGATACTTAGTCCTGCCTTAGTGCTGCAGACTGGACTGGATGACCTATCAAGGTCTCTTCCAATATTACATTTCTATGATTCTATGTGTTTAGGGACTCCTTGCAATATATGCTGCATTCTCCAATATTTGTTTTTACTTTTTTTAACCTTGTTTTAGGGTCCATCTTTGTCTTTTTTCTGTCACAAAAATGCACCACCCCAACGTAAATCAATATGCTGCAGCCTAGTTAACTCAGCTTTGCAGAAAAGTGTCTCCACCAAATAGTATCTCAATTGTGCCTTTTACGTGATAGTCAATATAGGGCCAGTGGCCAATGTACAATGCCTCTCTGAACTCCAGAATGCATAGGGAGAGCATGGGTGCTGTAATACCCATTACAGTGGTGCAGCATGTTTTCCCCTCATAGCCAGGCTGATCTGCTGGCCAGTGTATAATGGGGAATAGGCCATTGACCCACCTCATCTCCACACCTCTTTTGAGGTGATTAATAGGGTGTAGTCCTTATTTAGTCCTGCCTCAGTGCAGGCCCCTGGACTAGATGATCTATCAAGGTCCCTTCCAATTCAACATTTCTATGATTTTTATGTTCCTGTATCTTTCCTTGAAATGTGTCAATTTGGGGTGAAAATATGCTGCAGAAACCTCTTTAGCTGATGTACATTTCACTAACAAGTATTCTGCAACATTATTCCAGCAGTTATTCCAAGGAGTCTTTATATCAATGATCTAATGAATTATCCATACTCATTCAAACATTTCTGATGCCTTGCATGTTTCCTGGATCTCTCTGTGTGTGGGTCCTTCAGATTGCCCCGTGGTCGTCACCTAGATCCTGTCTGTATAGGGCAGAAATACTGCTGTGTTTGTCCAATAGTTGGCAAAACAGTGTCTGGGTACCAGAAACTAACACGGCAGACACCTTTTGAAAGTTCTAACGCTGAGTTCTCCGCTAGTGTCCAGTGCCCAGGCAACTTCAGCACCCAGAAGTTCTGTAAACTTGATTCCTGCTCTGGGTTCTCCATTCAGAGCTTTGTAAATTATCCCGATCATTAACAACTTCCAAAACTAAGAACTCCAGTTCCTTGCTCCAATTCCCTGATCTGTATTTATACAAAGCTAGTGGATCCAACATTTTGCTTGCTAACCGCCTTTGAAAATCACCCTGTTACTCTCTCTGCCTTAGATCCCTCATCTATAAAATGAGGACAATAATGTTTCCCTTCTTCATTTGGATGAATAGGTACTGGAACTCAGGGTGCTGAGGTACTGTCGAATCCCCTGGCTAGGAATAACAACACAAATACAAGGTATCTGCCTTTTGTACCCCGGCTATAAAAATTGTTCCAGCACCACTGTATGGGAGGCGTGAGGCTAAATTAATTAATTATTTGTAGAATTATTGAGATATGCTATATTAGTGCTCAGCATTATTGTTATAACACATGAGATGTAAAATAATAATTGTACTTCAGCTTGGAGTCATTCTTAGAGGTCAAAAATACAATTATTAATTTCTAGGACTATAAAACATCTAGTTAAAAGTATGGTATTTCTCTCTCTCTCTCTCTCTTTTTTTTTCGATCGTGCAAAATGGAATAAACCCTCAAATGCTAAATTAAATTTCAGAGCCCTACAGCAGCTGTAAAACATCACATACTAAATAAAGAATGTTTGTCTTCAATCTTTAATCTTTTTACTTCAAATGATATATTAAAATATATTCTTTTTACACCCTAAAGCAGTTCTACAAAATCAAAAGTTAAATAAAACTCATTTTTCACCAACCCTGGACTAGTTTTAAAACATCAATTATACTAAATGAAACTCCTGCCAGCCAATCATACTTATAAATGGTGAAATCCTATTTATGAATAAAAGTTAAGAAAAATAATACAACAGCAGCCCATTAGAAAACCGTTTATTGATAAAGCACAATGAGTGATTGTTTAATCATTAGTAAACTGTCTTCTAATTTGCAAGAGAACAGACCAAATATATTATTTAAGGCAATCACAATGAGAGGGTAAAATCACTTCAGATATTGGTTGAAAACACCTCTCTTCTTCATTGCCTCTGCTCCTTAATTTCCTCGCCCTCTGCTATTTTTACATAACACTATGAAAAATGTTTAGTGCTGCAATTTATATGAAAGATACTGTCAAAATTAAAGTTGCATGGTTTAGTAAACAACTCTCTCCTCTGCACCTCTGTTTATTAGATGAATAAGAACATTCACCTTATTAGTCATTTGACATAATGAGAATGAACTTGCAGGATCAATGTGGTATGCAGCAGTCACAGGATCAATGTATTCCAGTCTGAAAATAAATGTCTTAGCTTCTTTTCCATATTTATTGTTGATAGATACCAAAGTGAAGCAGCAGGAAGTCATTAATGTAGACTGTATCCATTTACAGTCTTGGAGCTGCTGTGCAGTATTGTATATTTAAAATATTCTAGAACTCACTGGACACACTCTAGTAAGTACTTTGGAAAATATTTTTCAAAGTAGCACCTAATGATATTCTACCCACCAGTAGTAGGTCTGATCTCTATTGCTCTGAGGTCTACACAACATGGAAAATGAACCCGTTTACTACAGTAATACATTGTTCACCACAAAGATGCAGAATATTAAAAATATTGCACTAGCTGCAGAACTGCTCTAGGAGTGAAATTCACCCACGATACAGTAAGCCAGTGTAAGGCCCTCCATATCTGGCCTGCATGGGGTGTGGAGAGGGACTGTAGAAGGAGAGGTTTTATATAATTATACTAGCAAAAAAGCTGTGCAGTGGTGCCTGTGCATGCTTATATGCTGTGAAACTGTCTCTGTGACACCTCGGCACAGGTGCTTGTGGCCCCCAATGCCCATCATAACTGGTGAGGAGGGCTAGTGGGGTGGATTGGAGGAGAGGGCTTCGTAGCCAACCCTACTTGCTGGCTCTGGGTTGGGAGAGATTTTACCTTTCCAATCCCTCTAGACTCTCTTCAATATACAGCATAATTACTTCAGTTCCATGTAGATGGGATGAAGTTCATGCTAGATAATTCAGGACTTGATCTTGCTCTCACAGAAGTCAGTGGGTAGGTATGTCATTGATTTCATTGAGAGCAATAACACTCCTTAAATATTTTATATATAGTTTCTCTATGCTACAGACATTCTGTCAAGCTGTTCCTTTGAGTACCTACCTGAAACTTAGTCATTTGGGCAATGCCCATTTTCCCTGGGCATTTGACCACCTTTTTGACTGAGGATTAGCTGAGGCAAGCAGAAGGAATCCATGATTTGATGGCTGAGGGGAATGACAACAGCAAGAGAGTAAAAAATAGAAATCGGTGAGTTTGCATGGCCAGTTTATCCAGTTATTTCAGTACTGCGAAGTCTACGGTACATACAGTAGACTTACTCTATGACTTTTGATACATTACACAATCCAAAATACATGATTAATTCCCTCTAAATCCATCACATATGAATAGACCCATTTCTTTTTAGAAATGATATATAACTAGACAGTATCTATGAAACAAGAGCTGGGAAGAAGAAGCCTGAGCAAATATACTGTCTTCAGGGCTTAAGGTATAGGGGAGTGTTGATCACATTCATTTTCTAGTAGTTCATACAGAAATGAGTGCACTCATGCTTTCTCATAGAGAAGATGAGAGTATTACAAAATCTTTTGAGAGTGCATGGGAAACATTTAAATGGTATTGAATTGTATATTAGATTTCACCTTTTTTGTAAAAGGCATATTACCTGAAAATATCGAGTGCTGTGGATGCTGTTGACTACCTCCTCTGAAAAAAAAATCTTGTTATCAATCAAATAACTTTTTATACATCAATCCTATTGTGTTTTTGTAACTGTGTTGGCCTCAGAATATGAGAGAGGCAAGAACGGTGGACCAATTTCTGTTGGTGAAGGGGACAAGGTTTTGAGCTTCACAGAGCTCTTCCTCAGGTCTGGAGAAGGTAACTAGAGTATCATGGCTAGATAGATAGAAGCATGAGGAGTTAACACATGTTGTAGGAGACCACTTAAAATTAAGTCTGCAGTCAGTAGTCATAGGATGAAGGGGGATTAGTAGGTAGCACAGCGTGTTACAAATGGTTGTAATGAGTCATAAAACCAGTGTTTCTGGGAACATGCACAGTGCAAAAAAAAAAATGGCAGAAGGTCTTGGACCCCCACGTCAACTGACTTGGGCTTGCGGGGCTCACTCTACAAGGCTAAAAACTAACAGAGTAGATATTCCTTTTTGGGCTGGAACTCGTGAGCTGAGACCCCCGCTCTCTTGCCAGGTTTCACAGCCCTGTTTTTTTAGCCCTGTAGGGCAAGCCCAAGTCAGTCAACCCAGGCTCTGAGACTGGCTGCTGGGGTCTTTTTTGATAATCTAGACGTACCCTCTGCTAAGGCCATGATTTTTAGTGATCAGAAGAGTTATGAATTTAAATTCCCAGAATTTTTGTTTGAATGTATTTTCCAGCTTTTCTTTGAGGACAAGGACTGAGAGGTCAGATTTGGAGTGATTGCTTTGTGAAAACTATTCACCCATGAGTGGCAGGGGTGTTTTTGTCCAATATCATTTTTCTGTGTGAACTCATTTAAGAATGTAGTGATTATCTGGTTTCAGCCATATAATTGTTTTAGGGGCATATGATGCACTGGATAAGGTAAACCACATGTTGTGATAGACATGTATAGGACTCATGGATCTTGAGGGGAGTGTCCTGATCATTGTAGCAGAAGAAATATGTCTACAGGTTTTGCATCTGTTGTTCTTACAGGGTATGGTGCTGATTTGAGTTGATGTGTCCTGGTTTGTTTCTAATTATAAGGTATGTGTGTGTGTGTGGGGAGGGGGGGGGGTTACTTGAAGGCCAGAAGATGGTTTTGGAAAAGATTTCTTTCATGATGTGGTCCCCATGAAGTATGGGTTATAATAGTTTGATGATAACCCATATAGGTTCCAGCATGGGGTGGTTGGTAGATAACCTCACATCTGTCCGTCTAATTACTAATTGTACTGTAAGCTCTTTGGGGCAGGGACTGTGTTTTCCTATGTATTCATCAAAACAGAGTCCTGATTTAGTTGGAGTCTCTGGGCATTACTGTACTACAAATAATAATTCACCAGCACTATCACTTTGTATCTAAGCAGAGTGTGTTATATCTGAATGGCAGAAAGTTTTATAACTCCATCATGTCTTGCAAAGGGACCTGATTATCCTTTGACTTACAGTAACTCCTCACTTAATGTTGTAGTTATGTTCCTGAAAAATGCGACTTTAAGCAAAATGATGTTAATCAATTGCCCCCCACATTGCCTCAATCTATGGGTACTGCCAGTCAGCATTGATCCCCCCGTTCCCTGGGGAAGACTGCAGTGTAATAGCCACTCATCATAGGCAAGGGGGGTTTGGACCTGCTGCCTTTTCCTAATCCCTAGACTGCCCCTCTGTAGCCCCAGTGCCTTCTTGTAGGCCTTGCACCAGGCCGCCAGCCTGGGGAGATGCCGGGCTGGGGTTTCCCAGCTCCTCTCGCCTTTCCCCAGCTCTGGTCGGTTGCCTGTACCCTAAGCTTTCAGGCAGCCAGGTCCTTCTCCCTCTAAAGCTGGAGGGAGAGTGTTCTACCCGGCTCCTCCCAGCTGTGGCTACTTCCCCCAATCAGCCTAGAGTCAATAAAAAGTCTCTTGAAGTGAGTTTGAAAATGAGAACCTGGGCCTGCCTTTCAAGAAGTTAGGCACTTGTATACATATTTGCCATGATTGTTTGTGTAAATTGAATGCTTGCCCATGAAAATAGTCATGTAGATATATAACTAACCATAAGTATGTACAAAGTACCTGATTTTCATTATAGCCACAGTAATAGACAAGGAACAGCATGCACACACATTTTGGCACATGTAAACTGCACAGGTGAGTTTTTGAAATTTGGTTCCTCTTTAGTCTGCATGTTATGAAATTAAATTATCAGCACAGCTAGAGCCACTGAAGTTAAGACTGAGTTACTGTTTTTTCAATCCAAGATCCAATTTTGGAGATTAACATCTTTGCTGTTTCACATGATGTGGCTGAACCTTTATGAAAAAATATGAACAATCTGTGCCTTTGTAAATGGATAATACATTCTTGAATTTTAACTAATTTTCAATTTTAGACATTTTTATGTGGGGTATCCCAAAATTTCTCCACAATTTCACTAAAGCTTGTGGATTTCACCTACAGAGACTGATTATGACCTATCTATTCACCTCTCTGATAATCCTTCAAATAGTAGAGGGTCTACTCTCACAGAATCAATGGAGAATCCTGTCCCCAATTCTGCAACCCATGCAACCTCAGATCTTGGCTGATCAGTGACTGAGCTTGATCATGCTCTCAGGAAATCCAACGCATCATCACTAGCAGTAAAAAGGAGTTCATGAGGAACACTTACCTCACAAAGTGCAAAGTTTCTCAATATGGGCCACAAAACATCAGTTCTCTCCCACTCAAACTTAGATCCAGGACATTTTGCAATACTTATTGCCACTGAAAGAGAGAGAGAAGTCTATCAGCTCAGTCAGGGTCCATTTGGCTGCTATATCAGCCATATAACCTTCCACGCAAGGATCTAGTGAGAAGATAACTCAAAGGTCTTATAAAGATTTATCTTCCAGTCAGATATCCCATGCCACTGTGGGACCTTAATGTGGTACTGTTTTGTTTGATGGGTCCACCATTTTAACCCATGGCTTCCTATGCTCTATATTTTAGCTAAAACAATATTTCTGGTGGCTGTTGCTTCAGTCAGAAGAGTCTCAGAGTGGCAGGCAGACTCTCATGGCTGATCTGCCTTATTCAATATTCCGTAAGGGCAAAGTATTTCTAAGGCCATATCTCAAGTTTATTCCTAAAATAATCTCAGATTTTCACCTAAATCAAACAACATAGGGCTTAGTGGTTCTCCCAAAGCATCATTTATGCAAGGATAAGAAGAGATTCTATTCCCTGGACGTGGACAAGAGCCATAGTCTTTTACATCCATAGATGATCACCACAGCTCTTTATAGCATATGCTGAAAGCTCCAGGTGCAAGGCAGTTTCAGCACAAGAGATTTCAGATGGATTTCATCCTGCATAAAGTCTTGCTATGAACTAGACAGTCTGGATCCCTCATCAAAAGTGACTGCTTCTTCCCCCAGAGCACAAACATCTTCGGCAGCCTTCCTAAACAATATCCCTCCTTTGGAGATTTGGAAAGCGGCTACATGATTGTTAGTGCATACATTGGCCAAATATTATGCCATCATCCAGGCCTCACAAGTGGATGTAGGCTTTGGTAGATATACCCTGCAGTTTTTGTTCTGCTAGATTTTGAAGCCACACCGCCTCAAAAGAACTGGTTGAGAGTGACCTAAAGCAGAATGTATATGTGCACAATCACTCAAAGGAGAGCAACAGTTCCTGTTCAGGTATGCAACTGTATTTTCTTAAATGTGTTGTGCACATGTGTATTCCATAGCCTCCCTCCTTCCCCTCTGTTTCAGATAGGTCAACCTTCAGACTTCAGTGCAAAGGAACTGAAAGAGAGGTCAGACAGTTCCACTCTTTATCTCTTAGACTTCATGCATGAAATATGCAATGTGTATGCATCACACTGCCAATACTGCTAGCAAAAGTCTCCCATTAGAATGGACTGGGTGAACATACATCTAAAGTGGAATGTATATTTACACAATACATCTTAAAGAACAAAACCATGTAACCATTGTTTATCATCACAACTTTCCATTTACACCTACTACACATAAATACCAAAGATAATTTCTCTTTCACAGGATCACTCCCATATGGATGCTCATGTAACCTATTGTTTGTTACAGGGAGAATATTGAGTGACAGGCATTACTTTTTGTTATTGTATAGGATAAAAAATTTAGTGATGCGCTAGTATATGTAATTTTTAATGTGGTACCAGATTACATGTGTTTTTTATATAAAAATAGCCAGAGAAAAAAATATAGTAAACTAATCCAAATATTGTCCATCCGCAACATTGTGAAATGAAATCACATTGCACTAAATATGGCATACTAGACTCTGACTCATTAAAACGCCCACTTTAACATTGCATGTTTTCAGCCAAAGTAATGTGTTAAATCAGTCACCACACATATATCAGTCTTAGCATCTGTAGCAAAGCAGCTTCTTTGTTTCTGTCTGATCAATTATGCAGTACAAGCAAACAAAGCCTTGTCAACTGCTTTATAAAAACTGGAATGTCTCAGGGAAGAGAGAAAATCTTCCAGTGAAGAAAGGACACAGGAACAGCAACACAACAGTTCATGCTGAAACAGTGAATTCAGGGTGTTTGATTATTAGGAACTTGAATAGGGCCCCAGAACACCTTGGTCATGAATTTAACAACTGTTGTAGGCTATTTCATAAATTATCACTCCCCTCAGACCGACATAATATTCCGTTTATTTATCCTACAAATAGCTGCCTCTTTGCTAACGTAAGGGTGAGCTAAGGGAAGGACTCAAATGGGCATCAGGACTGGATTGAGGACACGTTTTGGCACACAGATTGAAGAGCATGCCTAAAAAGAAATGTCCTTTCAGTGGAAGTCTGTAAATATATAAAAGCAAACAACTCTAGAGAGAACTTTTCTTTCTCTGTTTCTTTTCTTCTTTCTAATCCATGCTTCTTTATAGCATGTAGAGATATTTTATTTAAAATGGATTCTTGTACTATGTCCTTGCCAAAGAAATAGGAAATTGCTTCTGAACTTTAGATGGAAATTAGGAGAAAATATTTGAACATCGTTACAGCCATTTGAGTTACCTCATCTGTACTGCTTGTTCCTTTAGAAATTTGTCTTTACCTTGTGTCTTCGTTAGCTTCTGTTACAAGTGCAAATTGAATTGCTCTCCTTGACTCAACCTTTTGGTGAAGAATGTTCTGATTAGCTTTGTGCTAGTAACTTCACAATCTTCTCTCAATATCAGTAAGTGCACAGTTGAAGCTACAAAAACACCCTTCAAATCTGTAGCTGGCAAGATTGCTTGACTTTCTGCAACTAGCCTAAAATCTGGAACTGACTCACCACAGACTTCAGGGTAGCCATGGACCTCAGTGTCTTTGGGGCAAAATGCAAAACCCACTTCTTTGACTTAATCCTGCTACAACAGAGTCATGTAAAATATGTGTGTATATATAATATATATTTCAGCCAATCCTATTAAAACCCCAGCCCGTGAGTGCCATCAACATTCATTCATTCTATCTGCCTGACTGACTCGAGGTCCTGGAGGGACTCTTACTGCTGCAGTCAAGCTGTTCCTGGGACAACTTGTCTGAGGGGAAAATGCACACATCAAAATCCTCCCAAAAACACTCCTTTAACATCCAGGAAAGAAAATCAGGGGTGAAAAATATTCTACATGACATGGGGGAATTCGTAAGATTCAGATTTTGTCACGGCTATTTTGAGTGAAAGTCATGGATGGATTGTGAGCAATAAAAATTCTAGGAGATAAAGTAATGTCATGAACAAATCATGTCAAACCAACTGAATATCTTGCCAAAGAAGGAAAAGAAGTCTTATGGATGGGAGAAGCAGTAGATATGATATATCTTGACTTTAGTAAGGCTTTTGATACTGTCTCACATGCCCTTTCATGAACAAACAAGAGAAGTATAGCCTAGCCAAACCTACTATAAGGGCCTATCGAAGGTTCCCTCAGCAATCTGTCCTGGGTCTGGTCATATTCAATATTTTCATAAATGATTTGGATAATGGCATAGAGAGTACACTAATAAGGTTTATTGATGTTATCAAACCAGGAAGGGTTGCAAGGGCTTTGAAGGACAGGATTAGAATTCAAAATAATCTTGACAAACCAGAGAAGTGGTCTGAATTAAATAGGATGAAATTCTATAAGGACAAGGGCAAAGCACTCCACATAGGAAGGAATACTCAATTGTATAAATACAAAATGGGAAATGACTGCCTTTAGGAAGGAGTACTGCAGAAAAGGAGCAGGGGCATAGTGAATCACAAACTAAATATGAGCCAACAATTTAATACAGATGCAGAAAAAGCAAACAACATTCTGGGATGTATTAGTATGAATATTATAACCAAAACATGAGAGGTAATTCCTCCACTCTACTCAGCATTAATAAGGCCTCAGTCTTAGTACTGTGTCCAGTTCTGGGCACAACCGTTTTGGAAAGATCAGAACAAGTTGAAGGAAGTCCAAAGAGAGTCACTGAAATGATTAAAGGTCTAGAAGATATGACCTATGAGCAGAAATTGAAAAAATTGGGTTTGTTTAGTGGAGACAGGATAGTAATCCTCAAGTATGTAAAAGGTTGTTATGAAGAGGTGATAACTTGTTCTCCTTAACCACTGAGGACAGGAAGTAATAGGCTTAAATTGCAACAAAGGAGATTTAGGTTACACATTAGGAACTAGCTGTAAAGGTACCATCTTTGTTCTCCAGATATTCTTCCAGGCATTGAGTGGGGAATAGGGGGAGAGGCAAAGTGATGATGTCACTTCCCCTCTTTAATATTTTCGTCTAGCTTTCTGGAAAGACCTTTGCTGTGGTGTAGACAGTCCCCATTGGTCAGGCTGTTTAAAATGATACCTCACAAGGTATGCTTTGTACAAAACATGTCATATGACAGTGGTGATTATGGGGGTTTCAGGGTGCTACTTAGCGGTACAGAGTGCCACAGTGATCAAGAGAGTTAAACAATCCAGTCCCATTGACTTTCATTTGGATCTAAGTATTTGATTCCTTTGCACATTTTTGAAAATCTGACCTGACTATATCTGACACAGTATTGCTGGTTTTTTATTAGTATTCTCTTTATTTATTTATATAGTTATGATAAACATCTGTTACTTTACCAAAAACTAAAAACCCATTCCTGTCCAAAGATTTATAGTCAAATGGCTTGTTCCTGCAAATGCTTATGCACACAAATAACGCTTTGCAGAAATGAGCTCTAGGTTAAGACCAAATTGACAAGAGGGAGCAATACACATTGCCCAGGGTTGCAGGGAGTTGAAGACAAAGGTGACCATAATAATATAATTTGACAGTCTAGGAGAATAACATGAACATCTTGAGAGTTTAACAAAGTCAGTTTTCTGTTACTTAAAAGGCATACTACAGGTTTTAGGTCTTATGGAATCAGTGGTTTTTAAAGAGGGACTTGAAATAAGAGGATGGAAGCAAATTGGCCAGGGCCCATAGGAACTGGGCCTGTGAGTTAATCTGCCACTGGTGTTATGCACTTGATATGTGCAGACTGGTTAACTGAAAATGTAATAAAATCCAATAAGAATCCTAGCATTTTTATGTTCGGTTATATAATAGCACAGCTCTTGTATGTAACGGGTGAAAGTCATCCAGCTTGAAAGGCCCTGCATGAGGCCCTGGACTTTAAGCATGAAAAGTGAATTTCATCCACAATATTTCCACATCAATGGCATTATAATCTATAGAGTGCTTTTTGATGTCTAAAATAGTAATTTTGGCTGCAAATTTATCTTTAGTTTATTAATGAAACAAAGGAAATTCAATTAAAATAGAAAGCAATATTTAGTTTCCTTCATAAATCTATAAAGATATGGAATTTCCTTTTAGAAATTAAGAATTAAGCCTGCAGTAACCAGTCACAATCGGTTGCCAGCAATAAAGTTACCTAGCCATGCATCCGGTGTGCCTAAATATTTGAAGTTTAATCCTTCAGTGTGAAGCTTTATCCTTTGCTCTGTTTCACACAGAATCTGAACATATTAATGTATTTTTGTTCCTGTTGAATATTAAAGTGTTTCTGTGTGTGCTGAGAATTCTTTAACTCTAATGGACTGGTTTGATTTATGACCACAAAACAAAAAAACTTTTTCTTCTCCTAACCATATACATACAACAACATGCTGGGTGAGGACTGCTTTTGACTGCATAGCAATCAAAAATGTTGATTTCATTTTATAACACTGAAATATATAGTGTGAATAAATATTGTATCACAGAAGTGCTCAGATACCAATTTATAAGTATGTAGACAAGACTACTAGGTTTAAAGAGTCATATGCCTGAGGTAATATTTTCCATAATACTATGGGTACACTAACACATCTCTGTACAAATACTAAGGAAACACTATATAAATATCACAGTTGCATGGTAATTTCCATACTAGCCTTTGGCATTATCTTAGGGCATTGCTGTGAGAAGTGGAGGTGTGATAATAACAACATAACACAATATCAAACAAGTAGAGTACAACTGTGATTGCTCTGAGAGTCCCCCTTTGACCTTTATTCACAGATTAATGCTAAACAGTAAAGAACATAAGAATGGCCATACTGGGTCAAATCAAAGGTCCATCTAGTCCAGTATTCTGTCTTCCAACAGTGGCCAATGTCAGGTGCCCCAGAGGGAATGAACAGAATAGGTAATCATCAAGTGATCCATCCCTTGTTGCCCATTCCCAGTTTCTGACGAACAGAAGGTAGGGACGCCATCCCTGCCCATTGATGGACCTATCCTCCATAAACTTATCTAGTTCTATTTTGATCCCTGTTATAGTCTTGGCCTTAACAACATCCTCTAGCAAGGAGTTCCACAGGTTGACTGTGCGTTGTATGAAGAAATACTTCCTTTTGTTTGTTTTATATGTGCTGTGTATTCTTTTCATTTGATGACCCCTAGTTCTTGTGTTATGAGGAGTAAATAACACTTTCTTCACACCAATCATGATTTTATAGACCCCTGTCATATTCCTCTTTAGTTGTCACTTTTCTAAGATGAAAAGTCCCAATCTTATTAATCTTTCCTCTTATGGAAACTGTTCTGTACCCCAATAATTCGCAATATGATTTATTCTGTCTTATTATCCATCCCTTTCTTAATGATTCTCAACATTCTATTCGATTTTTTGATTGCGGCTGCACACTGAGTGGCTGTTTTCAGAGAACTATCCATAATGATGCCAAGATCTCGTTCATTTTATATGTATAGTTGGGATTCTGTTTTCCAATGTGCATTACTTTGTATTTATCAACATTGAGAAAAATACCATACAGTTGGATGGTATGTATTTTGAGGGACTGGATGGATACAAACCGTCTTTTGTCAGCTAATATGTGGATATAATGTCAGCTAAGGACTGGAGTAGATTCACGTTGGAGCATAAAGCAAATACCATGATCTACAACATACTCATTCCAATTTGCAGAATTCACTGTGCTCCCAGTTCTGCTCCCGCTGGTGTCAGAACTGTGTCATTGACTTCATTGGGAGGTGAGTTGGTGTCACACCTATCCACAGGAAGAGGATAACTAACATTTTTTTAAATTAACTCTCTTTCAAGGTAAAAAGCTAATCCATATTTATAAACTTTTAAGCATAGACCAGACCTGTACAGCCACTAGCTTTACTGGGGGAAATACAGAGGTGAATTTCCCCAGAGGGAACTGCTGGAGGTACTGTCCTTCATGGTGCTCCCTTACTGACTCCAACTACTGCTGCCCCAAATTCACCTGTTGAACAGGGGAGAGGAATCGCATGCTGAAGGAACTGGGTTAAGTTAATAGTGACTATGTTAAAGTCAGCATTAACTTGTGCCTGAAATCCCCTAGGAACAATCCCAGAGGGACAGTGTTGCAGCCATCCTTCAAGTCCCATTCCTTTACCCCCTGGATCTCCTGTAGAAAGGCCTTTTCCTCCATGCATCAGAGTACCTAAATCTGCTGCTTTCTGCATTTTTTTCACTTTCAGAGCAAAAGAGAGCTATTAGCTGACTGACTGACTGAGGCATTACGTAATCTCATATCAGAACTACCCTTGATAGAAAGCATGGTCTCATCTGACTCACAGACTGCCATGAGGTACCTCCAGCCCCAATCTATCTCTTCAACAGTCTTGTGGTGTGTCTGTCCTCAAATGGAGTTTCAGAGCTGTGTTTATAAACTACCCCTCAGGTTTGCCAAACTCTTTTGAGGTGTGATGACACAAGCTAGGGGAAACCTCTAACAACTACCAAATAGGTCAATTTTCCTTTTAATAAAGCCAGGATTGGTTACATCAGTTTAACTGCCCAACAATGGAGTTGTGTACTTTGCCAGCATGGAAACTGGCATGGTCTATCCTTTCTAGACTCTTCCACTGGAAAAGTGTTTTCTCAACATGTCTTCTGCCTCTGTGTATAGGTAGAGAGGTAACAACACACCACTAGATCTGTGGATTAGTCATTCAACTCAGTGTGTTTGAGGGCTCTTTCACTTCAGAACTTCCCTCAATGTAAGATCAATAGACTTCAATAATTGTTCATAGTCTCTAAGTCTCCCTTGTTCACTGTTGGGGAGAACTAGGGTGCATTATCATTTCAACATTCTGTATTACCGGTATGACAAGAATTTTCACAGCTAGTGGGACATTCTCTATCAGCCAGATTTGTTCACAATTACCAACACTTAAAGGTAAAACAACATCTGTTATTGCTGAAAATGGGCAGGTGAATTATTGTCTGTCACACATGGTTTAATATAAATTAAATGCAGACTTCTAAGGCATAGAATGCAAATAACCTGCTACCTAGACTTAAAGAACTTTACAGCATTGAAATCAGCGTGGTGATGGTTTCCTCTTTTTGAGCAACACAAAGTAACGTCGAGTTAGAGCGCTAATCAGTTTTCGTCAAGAGCATTGGTGTACTCCAATTCCTGAGGACTTTCCAGAACAGAATCTTGAATGGCTGTAGATTTCTGGCTGGCTTCATGGTCCTGTAAAGAGAAACCTATTTTATTTCATAACATTGGTATCTAAACATCCAATCTAAAGAACTGTGAGGACTCCCTTGGCATCATCACTGATGGCCACAAACCATTCATGGCTTGAGAATATAGCTAAATTCAAAGGTCCTGCTAAAGGAAAACGAATACAGCAAAAGGCCAGTCATTTTCCAAAGCTGAAAAGTGTTCAAGCTTCCTTGGTGTCAAGGAAAGGAGGCTTTTCTTTTGCTGATTGCACATAAAAAGGGAACTTTCACAGGGAGAATTATCTTGGGTTTGGAGATCCACAGAAGCATGCAAATATAATTGTTAAATAGATGCTCCTTTTAGTCATTAGAGTCACTTTGATGCATTGGTTCATCAATGTTATTTTTACTTTTGGTTCTTAGAACAAAATCAATAGATTGTATGGAGAATCAAAACTCTTTAGTCATTTCCCCAGTAGTGCTATAGATAACGAATATTAGCACACACTATTGTATATCTTAGGTATTATTTCAAAACATATTGTAGCACTAGGTTTTTGCAAAACAAGTATCTGGAGGAAATTGTAATTAAAGTGAGCAGTGTTCTCTGCTCTACATTAAGTCTTTGTGGCGTTACTGGGATGGTGTATTTTTTTCAAAGGATTGCACTAGTACACCAAAGAGATACTAAAATATCTTAGTTTTTATTGCTGCTGGGATGCCCTTCCCTTGGCCCACAGGTGCAACACATCAGGCAAAAGCACAGCAGAATAAGCCTTCAACATCTTCATTTAAGAAAATACAGATATAGGTACACAAGATGCCAGGAATAAGAAGATTCCGCAGCTGGAACTATATTTCCTTGGCATTATGAAAAATGAAAAAGCTTCAAGGCATAAATTGATTATCAGATGGGCTCAGGAAGACATTTTCACCCTTTTGGCATAGTATGGCACACTTAAGCAGGTTATGAACATGTCATGCCTTCCACTGAAGCATCTGGCATTAGCCACTCTGAGAAACAGGACAGATGACCTATTCTAAGGCAATGTCTATGTTCTTCAGAAAAACTGTAAAGTATTTTCCATCTTCTAGAATATACTGTAGAATTTTATAAAACCTGTAGAGAAGCCTTCAGGAGATTCCATATTTGGCCTATCAGATTTATCAGGTGACTCAACAGAAATTGTTTCAACAGATAGCTACAACAGCAATCCTTATTGGAAGTTAAAGGCTCAATCCTGTCCTCATTAAAGACAATGACTAAATTCTAGTTGGCTTCAGTAGGAACATGACTGGGCTTTGACATTTCTTTTACCACATTGGTATAGCAAAATGCACTTGGCCAGTGCTGTTAGTTTCTTATGTGGTATCAGAGTGCTCCTATCAACTATAAATAAGGATTCTATTTATCAAACCATTATTTAATGGTATTAAATGATGTACTACAGCATTAAGGCTACCGAATGGTTATTTAATATGCTCATTTCTCTAGAACTGTTGTGACAACTGCCCTCATGGCTGACACTAGCGGCTGAACCTGGGAACTCCAGTACGAAAAGCATGAGGTAAATAATGAAAGCTCCAGAGCTGTACAACACATATTTTATGTAAGGGAGAACCTGTAAAACACACTCACCAGTGGGTTAAATATTTCATCTGCTCAAAGGAAGCTGATCCCATGCAACTGAGGTCTACAATGTTTCAAATCCCACCGCAGCCACCGCTTAAGTGATGAGCACTCTCTTGTTTGATATACTGGGGATTGAACCTGGGAGTGACAAAGCATGCACTGCTACTGCTTGAGGTAAAGAGCCAAGGTGTTGTAGCCATGGGCTGTAACATAGAATCATAGAATATCAGGGTTGGAATGGACCTCAGGAGGTCATCTAGTCCAACTCACTGCTCAAAGCAGGACCAATCCCCAACTAAATCATCCCAGCCAGGGCATTGTCAAGCCTGACCTTAAAAACCTCTAAGGAAGGAGATCCCATCACCTCCCTAGGCAACCCATTCTAGTGCTTCACCATCCTCCTAGTGAAAAAGTTTTTCCTAATATCCAATCTAAACCTCCCCCTCTGCAACTTGAGACCATTACTCCTTGTTCTGTCATCTGCTACCACTGAAAACAATCTAGATCCATCCTCTTTGAAACCCCCTTTCAGGTAGTTGAAAGTAGCTATCAAGTCCTCTCTCATTCATCCCTTCTGCAGAAGAAACAATCCCAGTTTCCTGAGCCTCTGCTCGTAACTCGTGTGCTCCAGCCCCCTAATAATTTTTGTTCCCCTTCTCTGGACTCTTTCAAATTTATCCATATCCTCTTGTAGTGTGGGGCCCAAAACTGGACACAGTACTCCGGATGAGGCCTCACCAATGCTGAATAGAGGGGAATGATCACATCCCTCGATCTGATGGAAATGCCCCTACTTATACAACCCAAAATGCTGTTAGCCTTAGCAACAAGGCACACTTGATTCATATCCAGCTTCTCATCCACTTTAACCCCTAGGTTCTTTTCTGCAGAACTGCTGCCTAGCCATTAGGTCCCTAGTCTGTATCAGTGCATGGGATTCTTTCGACCTAAGTGCACAACTCTGCACTTGACTTGTTGAACCTCATCAGATTTCTTTTGGCCCAAACCTCCAATTTGTCTAGGGTCACTGTGGACCCTATCCCTACCTTCCAACGCATTTACCTCTCCCCCAACAGCTTTGTGTCATCTGCAGACTTGCTGAGGTTGCAATCCATCCCATCATCCAGATCATTAATGAAGATGTTGAACAAAACTGGCCCTAGGACCAACCCCTGGGGCACTCCACTTGATACCGGCTGCCAACTAGACATTGAGCTATTGATCACTACCCATTGAGCCTGATGATCCAGCCAGCTTTCTATCCATCTTATTGTCCCATTCATCCAATCCATACTTTTTAAATTTGCTGGCAAGAATACTGTGAGAGACCATATCAGAAGCTTTGCTAAAGTCAGGGTATATCACATCCACCTCTTTCCCCATATCTACAGAGCCAGTTATAGAATCATAGAATCATAGAATCTTAGAGTTGGAAGGGATCTCTGGAGATCATCTAGTCCAACCCCCTGCTCAAAGCAGGACTAAATCATTCCAGCCAGGGCTTTATCAAGCCTGACCTTAAAAACCTCTAAGGAAGGTGATTCTACCACCCCCCTAGGTAACCCATTCCAATGCTTGACCACCCTCCTAGTGAAAAAGTTTTTTCTAATATCCAATCTAAACCTTCCCAACTGCAACTTGAGACCATTACTCCTTGTTCGGTCATCTGCTACCACTGAGAACAGTCTAGATCCATCCTCTTTAGAACCCCCTTTCAGGTAGTTGAAAGCAGCTATCAAATCTCCCCTCAGTCTTCTCTTCTGTAGACTAAACAATCCCAGTTCTCTCAGTCTCTCCTCATAAGTCATGCACTCCAGGCCCCTAATCATTTTTGTTGCCCTTCTCTGGACTCTTTCCAACTTTTCCACATCCTTTTTGTAGTGTGGGCCCCAAAACTGGACACAGTACTCCAGATGAGGCCTCACCAATGTCAAATAGAGGGAAACGATCACGTCCCTCGATCTGCCCCTACTTATACAGCCCAAAATGCCATTAGCCTTCTTGGCAACCAGGGCACACTGTTGACTCATATCCACTGTTGACTCCCCAGGAGTTATAAAGCTGAGAAGAAAGTGCCTGAAACAAACAAAAAATTAACAATAAAAATCTGCAACTTTTTTCCTCATTTTCTGTTGGAAAGAAATAAGTTGTAATTTCTCCCACTTGAGAGACATCTATGGATTTTAATAATTAGACATTGCTTCAATGCATAGCCTGGATGCACCCCAAATTTCAAAAGGATTTACCAAGTATTTTCGCCTTGGTCCTCTGAAAATGTGCAGCAGAAGGGCAGTAGTCCATGACTTATGAAACAGGTTACATATATTGTATACTATCTGTCTCATTAATCACAATAATGGTTCCAAAACCTGCTGTCAGACTTTCTTCACAGGGGTAACAAATGCTGAAGTCTAGCCAGCAGTGAGTGAAGGTCACACCAATCAGGAGATAGTGAATGAAAGCTCACAGATATGTGCAGTAGGAGCATATGTTTCTGACACAAATTACTAAGGTCTAGCTGTGTCTTGCTTGTAATGAAAGATATAAGCATTCAAACTCTTTCTCTGAAGATTTTGATACAGGCAGAGGGAATCTGAGCCTGACTTGTTAAAATATAGATACATTTTTTCATTTTTTCTTTTAATCGAAGAAAAATGTTTTTTTAAATCTATAATGTGTGTCATACTGTAGGTCTGAAAATCTTTGTTAGTGGGCTCACTGGCACTACTGCATGTGTGTTGTTCTCCAGCTGAATTTCCCAAAGGAGGTACAATTATTTTGGAGGATGCAGTTGCAAAATAAGGGCTTAATATTTAGAATGGAAGTCTAAATGATATTGTTATATGTAGAACTTTTTTTTTAATAAGGGAAATTCCACATTTCTTCAGTTCATATTTATGAGCCTTCTTTTTTCTTTAACAAGGAGAATAGTATCTTGCCAGCACCTCATTTTGAGCTCTGGACACAACACTTAAAACTTCAGGACTGGCTTGTTTGCCTGCTGTGTACATCATTCATTATCATTTAAAAGATGCCACAATAGCAAGATAAGAGACTGCCCTGTCAGATGCTAGACTGATTAGTTGGGAGTAAAGCATGAAGCAGAATATAGCTTCTTTTCATATCAGTATTAATGCTTCAGGACTGAGTGCCATATTTTTTTATTATTAAATTGAATAAATACAGGGCTCATACAATAAATATATTTATGCCACAGAAAAATTCAGTTTGCATAAAAAGATGTTGCACATCTGAGGGATGCTTTAAGACAAATATATATTACATTTATGTAGCTATTCTTCAAAAGCTGCTGGTAATATATATGATAAATATCTTTAATACTACAAAGCGTCTTGTGTCGTAGCAGCTCTGAGATAATGGAAAATACCTTTTCCACATTTTTTCTTCTTTCTGGAACAGAGTCCCTAAAAGTAATAAACACGTACCATCATTAATAAACCAAGAACAAACAGAATTAAGCATGCTTGTCAACAGTCCCATTTTGGGATGGACAGTCCCAAGTTTTTCACTTTAGCTAGACTTCCCCATCTCTTTCCTGGCTGACTGGGACCAAAATTAGAATTTTTGTTTCACTTCTTGCCGGTGGCCACTAGAGGCAGCTGCTGTTGTTGTCTACAGGCAGGGAGACAACTGAACAGCAGGTAACAGTCAGAGGGAATAATGAGGCACTAGGGGTAAGAGAAAGGGACAACTCTTTCAGGAGACAAGAGGAAGGGAAGAGAAGAAAGGGAGATCACCAATAGAGGAATAAGCCAGAGGGACAATGGAAGGGAGAGTAGCACAAGGAAAAGTCTGGAAGGTGGAGGGGAAAAGTAGGGTATATCCCACAAAGATATGAGAGGAGAAGAACAGGCCTTCGGGCTGCTCCCAATCACACCAAATAAGGGGGATTGTAGACTAGTCATCTAGCCCCAAAGAAGATTACAGCTGGTAGTAAGGTAGCCAGGAGCTATTAAGGGGAGAGGGAGCTCTTGGGAGCTTCTCTAACAGGGTGTGAGCAAATCTTTTGGCCCGAGGCCCACATTGGGGTTGCAAAACTGTATGGAGGGCTGGGTAGGGAAGGCTGTGTGTTCTATTTATTCACTCTAAAGGTAATTCAGATGGATTTGTGGCTCTTCCATCACTGTATTGTTGTGAGCTTTCCCTGCGACTTCGGGCTTGTCTACATATCAAAGTTGTACTGCTTTAACTATGTCATAATAGTTAAAGGTAACAAAGAGTCCTGTGGCACCTTAAAGACTAACTAAAGTATTGAAGCATAAGCTTTCGTGGGCTAATACCCACTTGCATCCGACGAAGTGGGTATTAGCCCACGAAAGCTTATGCTTCAATACTTTAGTTAGTCTTTGAGGTGCCACAGGACTCTTCGTTACCTCTGCTATTCCAGACTAACACGGCTACCTCTCTGATTCATAATAGTTAAAGTGGTACAACCCTTAGGATGGGCAAAGTAGAATTGGTATAATATAGAATATTGGTATAATGCTTTATACTACTATAACCAGTCATCTTCAGGAAGCCTAATAAGCTACACTTGTATAATGAACCATTACGCTGGTATAACTGCATCCACACTCAGGGTTGTACCAGTATAACTATTTTGGTTATAAAAAAATCTGCCCCTAACCAAAATAGTCATATTGGAAGAAAAACTGTAGATCAGGCCTAGGAGCTGTCTCCTGTTGTAATTATTTGTGGGTTTTCAGTGCCATAAAAACAGCAGATGGTCACAGGTTTTGATGTATGTGGCAGGCCTCTGTATTCAGCAAGAAAGTTTGCTAGCTTGCTGAAGTTATAACCATCATTTAAGGAAGACCAGAGCCATGATGATATTCAGGGAAGGAGAGCTTGTACCAATGATAAAAAATGGTTATTTACAGTCTTTGCCATTTAAAAAACACAAAACAACCCATCTCCCAAACAAACCAACAGTATCCAGCAGTTGCTACACCTCTTGTATCTAAGACATTTTTGTTTTTCCCACACACTTACAGTAAACAGGAAATAATTAGAGCAGATATTGCTGAACTTCTAATGGAAAGTATCTTGTCAGAAACTGTTTGTTAGTCCAGCCAGGAATACTTTCTGTACCTCTTTAGGATCAGTGTGTACTTGCATTAGACATGGTCACGAAAGGTCAACCTGAGGCTCAGATTTCAAATCAATTTAGGGATAAAGGCTGCTATAAAATTAGTGGAGAAAACTGAAACATTAATAAGTAACTATAAATTAGCTGGATATATTCAATTTGGAGAGTTACAAACAAATGTTTTCCGTCTAGACCTCAAGGTATACAGGGATGCTTCCAGAGACTCGCTAATTAAACAGGGGAGCAGGTTTGCCCAGTCAAGGGACAATCTATCAACTAGCTAGGAGACTGAAGCTGTTTTTCTCTTTAAACAGCAGTGCGACCTTTGAGGATTCCAGATATCAGGCTGCATTGCAAAGGACTGTTGGCCACACCTCTGTATTGAAGATCAGCATGGTTGAAATCTGCTGCAATTTATTAGCTGGGTGTCCCAGGTTTCTGGAAGGTTACCATAGCAGGCCTAAAAAAACCTTTCTATTTTATATCACTATGTCCATATCTTCTGAATGTGAAAATGAAGTTTATCATTATCTCTTTATTCCATCTGAACCAAAATAGGCAGTGATACCAAAGCAGAGGAAACAAAGGACTTTCAACTCCCCTGAAAGAGAAATAAGAGCAATAGGTGCATAGATCAAGAGCAGACATTGGTGAGAGCGTTCACCCGCCGGGTTACAAACCCTCTGGAAATCTGTGAACATTTTTTGCATTTCTGACTGAGGGTGCCTCATGTATATAGTTATGAAACTGTGGTGCTCTTTTCCACATATTGCATCTTTAGTTTTTCAATAATTCTTTGAATTGTTAATTGGCCATGCAGGCAAGTTACAAGAGTAATTTGCCTGCAAGGAACCATCTGGGTTACAAGAGAAGAAAGAAACCTAGAAAAAAGAACTGCACATTAAAAGACAAATTTCTGAAGTCCAATTTTTACTCAGTCCTTACAGAGGTGAAAACTCCCATTGAAATCAATGTTCATTTTTGGCTGGATAAAGATTGAGCAAAAGCTGCGTAGGAGTAGCCACAACAGCCCACAGTCCTCATGGGTCCCAGAGGTTATGGGAAGTAACTTCTTTTCTTCAAGAGTTCTTTTTCTCAATGTTAAAAAACTTTTCAGGCAATTCCAGACAGTCAAATAAGTGAAGCTGTAGAGCAATGGTTCTCAACCTATTTATCACAATATGTTACCTGGGCCTCAGGTTGAGAACTACAGCACGCCCCCCTGCAAAGTGCCCCACCCCCACAATTCCTCTGCCCAGCACCCCCTGCCCAAAGACTCCTCCACAGAGGAGGGCCAGGAGCGGAGCACTGGGCAGGCACCACGTGGGACCCAGTATAGAGCAATGGTGAGGTGTTAGACCTCATCAGTGTTTGTGGGGAGGAAGCTGTCCAGTCCCAGCTGTGCTCCAGCTGTAGGAATTATGATACTTTCAGGCAGATATCAAAGGTGATGCCCCTGAAATGTGCTGTTCCTACAAAGAGCTGGGTACGATACTTAGGGGCGACCCCACCACCACTCTGAGGACCACCATGGACACTTCAGAGGCCAGTTCAACGGCAGGAAGAGGAGGAGGAAAGCAGGAGCGAGGGTGCTGAGGAGGAGGAAGGCACCCCATGATCCCTAAATGCATGCTATCAGGAGCTGTTCTCAAACCAGGAGAAAGGTAGCCAATTGTGGCGGTGTGTGCTCGGGGAAGGACAAACACCAGAGGAGGTTCCTGGTAAGCAGCTTTTATTTTGAGAAGGAAGTTATTCGTGTGGGCTGTTGCGGCAAGGAGGGTTATGGCTGCATGCATGCCTAGATGCAGAATAGGGCTTTGATGTGCTCTCTCACATTGCGGTAATCGGCCTCAGTAATCTCAAAGATCTCATCCTGAACTTGGGCAATCCGCTTGTGCAGGTTTCTTAGGAGAGCCAGCGTGGTCCTTTCCCCAGTCAGGCTAACATGTCTGTGCTGCTGTGCCGTGAGAGGTGGGGGGACCATTGCTGCGCACTCCCACCCCCTTCCCACAAGTCACAATGCCAGAATGGGAAGAGGTGCTCTATGGGATAGTTGCCCATAATGCGCCACTCCCAATGCCACTGCAAGTGCCACAAATGTGGCTTCTCCAGTGTGCTTGCAGCTGTCAGTATGGACAGACTACAGTGCTTTCCCTACTGCACTCTCCGAAGGCTGGTTTAACTCATAGTGCTCTACCTCTGCAAGTGTAGCCATGCCCTTAGTGTTCAACAAGTCAAATGTTGGTTGGATTAATGACCATGGAATTTAGCCAATAGCAATTATGTTCTCCTATCATATTTTTATTTGGGGAATGGCAAATGAGCAAGTAATATTGTTAGTTCTACATTTGAACCAACAAGTGGTGATATAAATTTCTGCATGATACAAAACATTATGTTTTAATACTTCAGATTGCCTGGGAAACATCTATAGAAGCACATGTGATTTTCAAGCATAAAGAAAAAATTGAAAACAAGCAAGTTGCTTTTCTGGCTTCTTGTGGCTAGATTCTAACCTTAGCCTTTGTGCAGAATTTTCACTGTAGTTTATGGGAGTTTTGTGCATGAAACAAGACTGAGAATGTGTCTCTTGCTGGATGCAATCGGTGTCATATATACACCAGATTGTATATCATGGTACATTTGAAGTTGCCCTTATTTTATGATGTGAATAAGGGTTCAGATATGGCAAGGAAACTGATATGTTACAATGTGCAAGGGAATATTTGGCGTGTATGAATATCTTTCTAAAAAGTAGAAGAAGTAGAAATAGAAAACCTGCTATGAAGAAATGGATAGGAAAGCTACAGTAACAGATGGCATTTAAAAGGGGAACTAATAAGCTATGGAGTAACTGAATCCTACGACTCAATCTCATTGAAAGGAATGGAATACTTAGCAAAGTGGAAAGAAATTTATTTTCTTTAGCACAGATGGAATTGTAATAGGCAATGAAGCGTGAAAAAATCTAAGATGCATTGAAATGGAGATGACCTAATGATACTGTGGAACTTAATGCATTATGATATGGACAGTAGCCCATCACGATATGTCATGATATGACTGATGACCTAACACAGTGCAATGTGGATGTGATTATAAGGCCATTTTAAATACAATGTGAAAAGAACACAAATATTAATGATGTGAATAAGAAATAATTAGCTGTAATTAACATAAGAATTCATTGTTCATTGTAACAAACATAAGGATTCATAAGGTCTCCATTGTTCTGCAACAGTGCAGGAGTTACTCTGCACCTTGCAGGATCAGTCCCACAGAAAAGGTAGGGACTCCAGAAACGTGGCTTTCTTCATACAAAAGTTCTGGACTCACTGCCAGTCATCCCAGTTCTGTATGACAAAGTGGTCCCACCAGTCTGTGCTTGTGGCCCCGCTTCAGAAGCACCTGTTTACTAGGGTATCCTCCGCAGCCATACTGAGTGCCGTGAGCAGCATCAGCCAGTGCAAGTTTGCCACGTCTCCATCCACATTCGCTTGGGAAGTGATTCAAGGCCCCTATAATTCTGATTGAAGGTGTTCACACAGGGGTTCAATTTTCCGGTGTAGCCTCTAGTTATTCGTTGTAAAAAAACAACAACAAAAAAACAACAACTGTAGACGGGAGAAAGGTCTCTTCTTATTTGAACTAATAGAGGTATTCCTTAAAGCTTGGAAACTGGATCCCCAGCTTGTAATTACATTTCAGTGTCTCTCTGTTATGTTACTTATACCTATGGGCTTTTATTCCAAGTACTATGTGGTAGGCTTCATTTGTGTAAGTTTGTACAGGAAAGGTCACTATCATTTGTACAGGAAATGTCATTAAATGGATACCTAGGCCCAGACGCCCTAGGATCTGTCTACCTGAGAGACAGCCTCTCTCCCTGTGCAATCCTGTGATTAGTGGAGCCACTCAAATTGAAGCTGAATTTATATAACAGAGAGAGCTGCTAGTAGAGCATTCTCTGTGAGAGACCCTTAACTTTGCAATTTTCTTTCTACCCAGCTATGGTCCAAAACAGTGGAAATTTGCTGACCTTTAGGGCATATTAAACATATATCATTTTGAGCAGACATTTAGGAAGGATTAAGGTGGGGAAGGAAAGGAGTTTTGTGTTTGTGTTTGCTGACTGGGCACAGGCTGGGTTGTAGTGGATGCTGTTTTGTTTTATGGTTATGGCCTGTATTTTAATCAAAGGTAGCATCTCAGGAGCTTAAAATAAGTGTATTTGATTTATTAAATCTAAAAAAATTAAATAACCCTTTTGAAAAAGTCTTATCTACACTGTGAATTACTTCTTGTCCCTGGGGACGTTGTGCTGCCGTACTTTTAACACTCCCATCTATTTTTTAAAATTAATGCTGAATGTATCTCTGCTTTTGAGAACAGAAAACTTCTTCCGTGCCTGATTTCTCTCATGTTATTGTGTTCTATGCTTGTTTCTCGTTACAGAGAGAAGCCCAGTTTCATGCACCACAAAAGGGTACCCACAGGAGTTTAATGGGTGCTGAAATAGACCTAATCAAACCCCAGTAATCACATCAAAGTTACCGGAGTAAGAGGCTCTATATCATATAAAAACAATTTCAGCACCACTAAATTAACAACACTAAAATGAAAAAAAAACCCAAACCCACAAAGAAGTAAATGGCAGGTGATAACTTATTGGAAGCTGTGGTAAATGAAGGGAGAGTAGCTCCCTTTTATGGACACTCAGCCAGCCAGTTAGCTACAAAATACTTGTTAGTAACTACACTCTACTTGCTTTACCTGTAAAGGGTTAAAAAAGCCCATACGTCAAAAAAAAAAAAAAAAAAGAAAGAAAGAAAGAAAGAAAGAAAAAGGAGTGATCACCTGATCAAAGGAGCCAATGGCTAAAACTTTTAAAAAATGGGGGAAAAAAAACCCTTCCCTCTGTCTGTTGTTGTTCTCTGGAGAAGGGACAGAGCTGAGCCAGGGCTAAGACTATGCTGTAAAAAGCTTTTTGTCAGGTATGGAAATCGTCAGATCATACCTAAAAACTCATTTGAAACCCCAGATATGTAAGTAGATCAGAAAATGTCTAGAAAGACATCATTAGGTTTATCTCTGTTTAGTTCTTATTGGCTTGTGGATTCCTCTGTGCTAACCCCAATTGCTTTTGTTTTGCTTGTAACCTTTAAGCTGGATCTCAAAAAGTTTATTCGATGTTTAATTTTTGTAAGTGGGTTTTTTAAATCTAGTAAAGACCTAAGTTCCAGATGCTTTTTGTTTTTAATAAAATTTACTTTTAAAGAACAGAATTGGAATTTTGGTGTCCTAAGAGGTTCGTGCACATGTTCTTTGATTAGCTGGGGGCAACAGCTGATTTCCTTTGGTTTTCTTTCTAATCTCTTCCAGGAGTGGGGGGTCAATTCCACAGGAAGGAATTCCCAAGTGTGCCTTTCTAGGTTCTCTACAAGGGAAGTTTTTTGTACTTGGGTAGTGGAAACTACTTGAGACATCATCTTTCTAAACGTTATTTTTCCACTGCAGAAGAATCCTGGGCTGGTGCAGTCCCTGTAGGGAATCTGTGAGTAAAATTGTCCTGCCTCTCATCATTCTTAGTAACCCTATGCTGCAGCACCAAAATGGGAAGCTCTATCAGCAGCCTGGTAAAATGCTACTCAGGTACTCACCTAGGGTGAACCCTACAATTAGAGTGGCTCAGTGGAAGTTGCTGCTTCGTGTTGGTAACGTCAGACTGAGAGAGCGGCTGCTTCTATTACAGCACCGTCCTAAGGGAGGAACTCCACTTGTCCTGTTTGAAGCAGTAGAGAATGAGATGGAGCAGCTGCAATTGCCCCCATTGAGTCCTCTTCCTAAGCACTTCTCTCTTTATCTTTCAGTAGTTTCCCTCCGGTCCACCTTGCACTTTTCCCTCCTCCTCACCCTCTGCCCCTTCAAGATACTCTGCTACATGGAATCTTGTGCTCTGCTTTATATCAGTGAAGCCACGAATGACTTTAAACCAATGTCTCTGTTCCAAAGATCGTACAATTTAAGTTAAGACGTGACAGGATGAGGATAGTAGTGAACAGAATGGGGAGAAAGGGGGTCAGGTAGAATGAGGAACAAGATTTGAGCCAAACTTCTAAATCAAAACCTTAGATAATATATTGATGAGCACTATAGAAAACCCTAAGATAATAAACACCTACCTCCCCTATAAGCAGCCAACTGGCTTTCCAGCTATTTCTCCCTTCACTCCTCCCCCCCTCGCAAAATACTTCTGATTATATAAACGGAACCACCCTAAATCCAGCAGAATTGGACTTTCTGATTCAAACCAATTCATACACTTTCTGTGTGTCCACAGTGGATGCACTTTAAAAGTTTCCACCATTTTGAAAGATGTTGCCAGTTGGAAAACAATTCCCTATACTTAAAATGGGTCATACTGCTAGAATCTGTAAAAACGTTCACACTTGTATGAACCTTTTCAAGTGTGCTGACTATATACCAGAGAGACAAGGTAGGTAAGGTTATATCTTTTATTGGACTAAGGTCTCCACTGCATACTGACTATATACCTGCATTTATAGCTCTGTATTGTTATTATTTGTATGAATGTAAAGCCTAGGAGTCCCAGCCATCTATCAGGACCCTACTGTGCTACATGCCATACAAACACAGAACAAAAAGGCATCTCCTGCCACAGAGAGGTTCCAATCTAAATATCTATGTAGCTGAGCTCCTGTGGAACCTCTGATGGTCACTATAGTTGCCCCTCTCTTAATTATTTTATTAATTTCTGAGGGCGAGTGGTGGTGGAAATGTATCCTGCCCTTCCCCATCATGACATCATGCCATTCCAGTAACCAGCCGGAAAACAGCTTATGCAAATAATATACGTTTCCAAGGCAGTACAGGACATAACCAGCCATCTTAAAAATAGAGAAAGTAATTCCTCTAATGCTAGGACAGCTCTGGAGATCCTATAAGGTACAAAGAAGAGCCGAATTGGAAATTTGCACATACAACAGAGTTGCAAAGACAATTAAACAAATATCTACTTTACATTGCAAATAATTTTTAATATAGAAAAGACTGACAAGATTTCACAAATGTATGTGAACCTCCACTGCCAAGATGTCATTGTAACGCTGAGTGAGCCAAGATGTCATTGTAACGCTGAGTGAGAAGTGAATGAGTGCTGAGAGAGGAGATGAAAGAAAAATATTATCATAATCTGCAGACTAAAGAAAGGTTTATAATCCCCCTGCTTTACTGAAGCCATTGAAGGTCAGGCTGGCTCCCAGATGAATCCAAAAAGCCTGGCTGCTCTAGCTTCTGTGCATGTTCTGTCTCCTGCACCCACGTCTCCCTTTGATGATTGACAGTTGTATGGTTGCAGTGGAAGATCACTGTTCTGGAGAGAGGCAGTCTCTCGGGTAGATAGATCTGTGCCTGTGCAGGGCTTTGAATCTCAGGACAGAGACTTTCAACTGGATTCTTTTCAATTGGCAACCAGTACAGAGAGCAGAGAACAGTGACAAAGGGAACCTATACTGTTAAGTAGTTGGGCTTTTGTACCAGCTGGTGCTTTTCTGGGGAATGTGACTTCATTTCTACATGGGCGTTACAATCATCAGTCACAAATGAATAGTTTACTGTACTCAGGTCAGAGTGTAGGAAGGGACATAATCTGTTGGCCAGTCAGAGATGGAGCAGTCATTGTTTTGCTATATGGTTACTTGGGAATCCTATATTACCCAGAAATCTAAAACATCCCTGTGACCCTAGACATACCCTGCACACTGCTGCAATAATATTGTCTAAAACATGCCTCGTGAGGAATCATATGAAAGCTAATAACATGCTGGTTGTTAATGTCATTGTAAAATGCATGTGTTATATGTAAAGTTATAAATTCCCTCCGTATAATGTTACTAGAAAATGTTTAACACAAAGACTGCGTTAAACACAAAGGGAAAAGTGATAAAGGGATGTAGGTTTACCTTTATTTACATATTAGTAGTAAACAAACCTACCAAGCTAAACTAGTGGAGAGTTACCTTGAGCCTGAACTTGAGAGAGAAAGAATTAACATGGCTCCTGAAAGACAGACACACACAGGAGACTGAATCCCCAGAAGGCCTCTTGTAAGACAAAGAAATCCCCCTCCAAGTATAAGGAACAAAGAGAGACTCTATCTGGATCCTTTTACCTTAGGAGACAAAGGAATAAGCAGTTTGATCTCTGTGATGGGTCCGGGCCAGGATGGCCAGTGAAGAGCTGGAAAGGAGCCTGGGAGTCAGAGTAACTCTATTTGAACAAAGACTGTGTCTTGCTAGATTAAGTTGTAGTTAACTGTAGATGCATATTTTTACTTTTATTTACTTGTAACCATCTCTACCTTTGTCTCTTTTATTAGTGTCACTTAATCCATGCTCTTGTTTAATTTTACTTTAGACCAATTCAGTGTTGTTTGGAGGGAAGGGTAATTTTTTGCCAATTACCTGAATAAACTGTAATGTACTGACTCTTCAAAAGAGGATGTTCCCTAATGAGGAATCCATGTTGATAGTTGTGAAACTGAAAGGGGTTTAGGAGCTCAAGGAGAAAAGTGATAGCCCGTTAATTAAGGGATGAGAAATCCACACACGTTTGTTTGCATCTGTCTTTATGGGGACAGGTTCAGTGAGTGGAAAACACCTTTTTATGTCATTCACATGAGAACTAGATCATTATTAGAATTATTTGGAAGAAGCAATTGTCTGGTATTGGAACATTATTTGAAGTCCTGTTATACAACCAAAATCCACTTGCCAATACCAATCTTTCCTATGACTCAGAGTTATATGGAAGTAGAAGGTTGACCTCATGCCCCTCAAAAAAGATTTGGGACATGGGGCACCATGGTAAATCCTAGGCATAGTAGGACTGATTCTGTTGTTCTATTGGCTGAAATGGGCTTTTGAAAGCAAAATCACAGGGCTGTAATAGCTAGGACCTTAATCTAAAATAAAAAAGAATGCCAAGACCGCACAAAAATGATAAATCAAATTGTATTGCTTCACTGGTCAGCACTCTAAAGGGAAACCAGGTGGTGTCATTTTGTTGAACCGCAAGAGAAGAGAGCCCAACAGCAGGCCAGGGTTTTGAAAAAATTAATTACATTTATCTCTGTTGGAAGCAAAAAGTGTTAATCTAGATAAATCACAATCTTCTGTTTAGGTTCTGAAGACAAACTAGAAAGCATATCTGTGAAACTAACTAATCTGGTCTCTAAAACTAATGCTATTCAAAAGCAAATTTGAAGCTAATAAAACTACAGGTACAAACCAATGAGCAGCAAATCCGCATAGTAACAAAATATAAAATATCTAAATCTTTTATGGCTTCTAAAAAAAATAAAATAGTAAATTTAGTCAACTAATGTTAAGCATCCCAGCAAGAAAAGAATGAGATGATCTGATCATCTTTATGGAAAAATCTTTTTCTTGATATCTTAGGACTAAGTCTTGTACAAACAAGGTCATGTCTATGCATATGGCAGTGTTAGAATTTTGATAAGGCCCAAAAGGTAGAGATTAGGAGACATAGGCACATTGCCAGACAAAAGCAAAATTAATATGAATGTTTGTGGCTGTTGTTTATGAGAATGTTGGGGCTATTACGCACAGAAAAAAAAAAGAACTGAGCATTTATGGTTAAGCAAGCCTGTCCAATAAAAAATATGTAATGCAATATCCCATGAAATTGTAGGTTACTCATAAAAGCTATAATTATGGGGGACAGGAGGAGGACAAAAAATTTATCTAAAAAAATATCTACTAATAAGACCAGCCCTTGAAGTGTTGTCATACTAAAGGACCTATAATGAGATATTATTTAAAATACAGGAGCCAACTTTTGTCAGCGCCGCTGGGTGCTCACACCCTTCACCTCCTCCGCTCAGACTCCACCCCTGCCCAAACTCTGCCCCTCCCTACCCCTGTTGGACCGCTCCCCAAATCCCTGCCCCAGCCCTGCCTCCTCCCCTGAGCACTCAATGTTCCCCCTCCTCCCCTTTCCCTCCCAGGATTGTGGTGTGAAACAGCTGTTTCGCAGTGCAAGCTGGGGGGGGGGGGGAGAGGGGCAGGGGAGAAGCAGGAGGCAGCTGCAGAGCTCCTGGGGTGGGGGTGGGGGAGCTGCCCAACCCCGGAGCACCCACGGAGTCAGCGCCTGTAAATTAAAACAATTTTTTTTTATAGCAGCTGTTTGTTTGCTTATGTGCTTAGGGCTTGATTTTTGGAAATGCTGAGCACCCACAAAGAGTCTGACAGTTTCAATTCAACTCACTGGAAGTTGCAGGTGAACATTACCTTGGGTAATCAGGACTGTGGTGTGTATTTGTTATTGTTGTATTTCTGTTAATATTTCTTAAAGCAGATTCCCTAGTATAACTCAAAGAAGTATTAATTTTTAGGATGTTAGTATTATATTTCTAATACTTAATTATGTCTGCCTTTTAAAAATGTTAGTTATAAATATGTAAATATATTAATAGGAAAAAATCCCTAGAGTATTAATTTAGATTAAATTAATGAGATTTTTGTGTACTTCTGTGAATGACTAGATAATTGCAAGTACATTTTATTAGATAAAAATGTATGTCCAAGTGGATAGCTATATAGCTTTTTTTTAGACTGAGATTTTCAAAAGAGCCAAAGTGAGTGAGGTGCCATTGAAATCCAGAGGGATTTGGGCACCTAATTCTTTCATGATCTTTTGGAAAGCTATAATTTTAAGAAAACCATTGGAATGAAGACTAAAAACGTATGTCAAAAGCACAAGACGAGATTCGATCCACTGACTGAGCCATGTTTTATTTGAGAAATCCGATCAGCTCCATTCAGGCTGCTCATGCAGCAAGGTATGATCCAGTTTGTGTATTGGGTCACATGTATTGGACTTCAGAAAAACAGACTTTGACTCCCATAGGGAACCGATTAGCAGGATCCCCTGGGGGGGGGGGCTAATAGGAGGAAAGAGGAGGGCAGTGAAGCACTGGAATGGGTTACCTCGCTAGGTGGTGGAATCTCCATCCTGAGAGATTTTTAAGGCCCAGCTTCACAAAGCCCTGGGTGGGATGATATAGTTGGGGTTGGTCCTGCTTTGAGCAGGGGGTTGGACTAGATGACCTCCTGAGGTCACTTCCAACCCTGATATTCTATGATCCTTCTGATTCTATGACTTATTCATACAATGACTACCCAATAAACAGAAAACAGATGTGACTTTTCACTAGAGCAGTGCCCATGAAAAATGTTAAATATTCAAGTAACTGAGACTGAATTAATCTCCAGAGATATTCTGCTTTAAAATTTCAAAATTCAGGCTTTGTAAAATGGGGTTTCATATAACAATAAATTCACATATATAATATACATAGATGTGTACACATACCTCACATTTGTAGTATAAAATTGTGTGTTCGTTTTAATATATTACATTGAGGAAAAAACACTGCTTTCCTGTTAACCTTAACCAATGGAAGAAAATGAAAAATCTTGCCAAAATTTGTAGGGATTTGTTGTAGTAAAGTAAGAGGTGAAAACTGCAAGACTGTTTGGCAGTTATCTACTATTTCTAGTACTATTATTTAAGGACTATTTACCCTCTTCTGTAAACTCCAGTTTTTCAGCTTTTCTTGCAAAGGAGTTTCATTACTAACCTCTTCCCTTGTTAATGAATGTTAGTAACCTTCCCCCTAGCAAAACAAAGAAATCTTCATAACATCCAACCTCAGGCCATATAATAAATGTAAGATAATAAGTGTCTGTGGCCAATTCATATTGGTATGGTGTGCTTTTTTAAAAGTAGCAATATAAATCTTCAATTTCACTGACAAAAGAATGAACATTTTTATTGCTCTTTATCAACTCACAATTTGAGAGGATAAAATCCCTCTTATATTGAAATGTGTACATCACCTTGATTTCTATCCATCATCATGAGCCTTGATATAATAAAGAGAGATAATATATAATGGGTTTCTGCTAAATTACACATACTGCTGATATTTTCTTACACACACACACACATCACAGGAGCTTATCTTTCAATCTACTATTGGCTTGCAAGACTTTTTTATTTTTTGATGCTAACTGTCACGCTGATACTACCACTTTATTGATTCTTATGGAATTTATGACCTGTCATTAGAACAATGCATTGAGAAACTGACACGTGAATTTTAATGCTCACTAAAGATTACTACACTTGATTTAAGCCTTTTCTAAGAGCTTTTATGAGAAATAGGTTTCAGCAGCCAGACTTCAATCTTCCAGAGGCTTTTTAGTGTTTTTTTTTAAACAAGTATCATTGCTATTGTCTTTGGAAGTTTGAGTCTTTTCACATCTAATTTTTCTGAGAAGGTTAAGAAAAATCAGTAATAAAATTACATAAATTCTGCAGCCTTTCAGACAGTCAGCCTGTAATTCACTGCTACTTCTAGGAAACCAAGCTTTTCAGGTATGTGGGCATGCCATTTTCACCAACTTTTATACTGACAGAAAAGTAAATATTTATATGCTTAGTTCATGCTAACGTGTGAAATATTGGCCCCATTGAAGTCAATGGGTTAATTCCCACTTAAGGTTATTAAATTTATTGAATTTCCACTTGTTCTTGCACTGTGAGAAGAAGGTAAATAGGAATTCCCAACTTCCCTTCTCCCTACCATTCAGTATTTTAGATAACAAATACTAGTCCTAATTTCTTATGCAAAAGTCTTTCCATGCATGAAACTATTTTCATCTTTAAAAAGCACATATGTGATTTAGGAGCCTAAGTCATATTTCAAATGGGATTTAGGCATTTAAGTTTCCCAAGTGCCTAATTCACATTTGTAATTAAAATGTAGGCTCCCAAGTAACTTAGTCCCTTTTGAAAAATCTTACCTATCAGATATCTCTGAATTCCTTCTGCTCCATTCATTTCTGCTCTATCTTTCATGAGATTGGTTGTCCAGATCTGAGCACAGTATTCTAGCAGGGTATCCACTACTGATTTATGTAATATTTATGTAATATTCCACCATTATTCTTTATCCAATTTTTTATACATAGCCTAACATTTTGTTTGCTCTTTTGACTGCCATGCATATTTCCAGATAATAAGTATACTCAGCAGGAATATATGAAGGAAACAGAAGTGGCAGGGATGTAAATCACTTTAGTAATGGGTATTTAAAAAATGAAAGATGAAAGAAAATTTACTGAAGATAGAAAGGAGCTGGAATATTGGTGAAACTGGAACTCGAGACAGGCACACATTAATACCTATTAAACAGCACAAACAGTGAGATATTTATCTCTAGAAGAACATAAACATGTCATTTTTTTGCCTAGTCACCCAGTTTTGTGAGATCCCTTTGTAACTCTTTACAGTCTGCTTTGGACTTAACTGTCTGAGTAATTTTTATATTGTCTCCAAATTTTGCCACCTTATTGTTCACTCCCTTTTCCAGATTATTTATGAATATGTTCAGTAGTACTGGTCCCAGTACAGACTGCTGGGTGACACTGCTATTTACCACTCTCCATTCTGAAAATTGACTATTTATTCTTGCACTTTGTTTCCTATCTTTTAACCAGTTACTGATCCATGAGATGACCTTCCCTCTTATCCAATGACTGCGTACTTCGCTCAAGAACTTTGGTGAGGGACTTTGTCAGAGGCTTTCTGAAACTCCAAGTGCACTAACCCAGATCACCCTTGTCCACGTTTGTTGCAACACTTTGTGTTCATCTATGTGTCTAGTAATTCTGTTCTTTACTATCATTTCAACCAATTTGCCTGTCACTGAAAGTAGGCTTACTGACCTATAATTGCCAGGATTGCCTTTAAAAATTGGCATCACATTAGCTATCCTCCGGTCATCTGGTACAGAAGCTGATTTAAGTGATAGGTTAATCCAGATCCAAATGTTGCAGCTAGTCCCTGGCTCTGTAATAGAGTTAATCAAAACCTTGGATCCAAACAAATCAGAAAATTAGGGTTCGGGTCTGAATTAGTATTTGTAGCTTGGGCATGTGTGTTATCTGAACTGTGTTCTTAAAAATGAAGCAGAAGACTGCATTTTTCCTTCTCTTCCTCAAACTTAACTGTTCTGCCTTTATGTCTTCTTTTCTCTGCCTCAAATTTCATGAGGCAATTGCTTCACATCACTCTGACATTTTGCTTTACATAGGTCAATTTGTAAAATGTCAGTTTTCTCCCGCACTGAAACATGGAAAGGATATATAAATACACACTAAAGTTATCTGACAAGTGCTTTTAGTTGTCATTTTGTTTCTGTTTTGTGTTAAGGGCTGTTAAATGTTCATTTCACCTACTGTCTCTGTTTGTTAAATCAGGTCTGGCCAATCCAGTCTCCCTGACATTGTTCATTTGATCAATGTTAGTGTAGAAAGGGAACTTTTATGGGTTGTATTGAGTCTCTGTACAATAAGAGCACAGTATGTTCTCTGGGTGTTTCTTTAGGCATATTAATGAATTATGGAAATATCTACTTTAGGGATTTGCAAACTTCTAACAACTGTATTTTGAATAATTTTGCATATTGCTTTTTATCTTGAAGTTTATAATTTGTATTTAATAATTATTTTAATTTGTATTATAATGTTTCACTTTTCAAACTTTTCCAAATCCTTTTGTTTTGAGTATCATGTGAGTGTCAGTGCTGACTGGTACTTTCAATTTCATTAGATTCCAGACCAATCACTGTGTTTCAAGGCTGATAAATTAGCACTTATTGTCTGTCAAGACACAGAAAACTAAGACTACATTTTATATTTATTTATACAAGGAGCTTGGCTTGTATAGCCTATCCAAAAGAAGGCTGAGGGGAGATATGATTACGCTCTACAAATATATCAGAGGGATAAATACCATGGAGGGAGAGGAATTATTTAAGCTCAGTACCAATGTGGCCACAAGAACAAATGAATATAAACTGTCCACCCGGATGTTTAGACTCGAAATTAGACAAAGGTTTCTAACCAACAGAGGAGTGAAATTCTGGAACAGCCTTCCAAGGGAAGCAGTGGGGGCAAAAGACCTATCTGACTTCAAGACTAAGCTTGATAAGTTTATGGAGGAGATGGTGTGATGGGAAAACATAATTTTGGAAACTGATCTTTGACTATTGTAATAGATGGGCCTGGTGGCATCTGATGGGAAGTTGGGATCTAAGTTACTACAGAGAATTCTTTCCTGGGTGTCTGGCTGGTGAGTCTTGCCCACATGCTCAGGGTTCAGCTGATCGCCATATTTGGGGTTGGGAAGGAATTTTCCTCCAGGGCAGATTGGCAGAGACCCTGGAGGGTTTTTGCCTTCCTCTGCAGCGTTGGGCATGGGTCATTTGCTGGAGGATTCTCTGCACCTTGAAGTCCTTAAACCAAGATTTGAGGACTTCAATAGCTCAGATATAGGTGAGGTATATTGTAGGAATGGGTGGGTAAAAATCTGTGGCCTGCGTTGTGCAGGAGTTCAGACTAGATGATCATAATGGTCCCTTCTGACCATAAAGTCTATGAGTCTATATTTGGTGATCTCTTGTTTATGACTTTGAATATATTGGACATGTGTTCAATACCTATCATTCAAGTTGCTGTGCACCATGAAAAAAAGTAAATTAATTTTTGATTACATAATTTCGGTGATATTAAAATTCATTTTCCGAGTGCTATAATGCTAGTGAAACTCACCCACACAAATGTTCATAGAAAATTAATACAAGAAGGTTTCCAGATGGCCAAAACAAGTTATTTTAAACATTCAAATGTAAATTCATGGGAAATATATTGTGATATTTGCCAGCTCTAGTAAGGATATTCACCTGCTATTGAACTTGGCCAGATTCGTAGTAGTAACTATTCGGCAGTATTTGTTTCTACCCATGAGGGGGAATAGCTACAGTCAATGCACTGTCCATTTATTGCCTATTAACACCCCTATAAAGTATTGATTTTAAATGCCCTTTTCATACCAATAGGGCTATTTTAAATTGAGAATAAAGAGTTTTGTACAGTAAAACCTCCATTTAACGGACTAATTCGGGTGAGGGGGTGTCCGTTAAATCAAAAAGTCCATTATTTAATAATAAAAAAACCCACAGAGCTGTCGGAGCAGCAGCTCGCCCACCACAGGGTCGGGGCGGCAGCTCCGCAGCCCGCCCGCTGCCGGGACCCGGGCGGGAGCCGGGAGCCGTCAGCCAGCCCGCCCGCAGGTGGGAGCCTGGGAACCGGCAGACCTGGGAACCGGGGACCTGGGAACCGGCAGCCCGCCCGCTGGCGGGACTCGGGCGGGAGCCAGGAGCCGGCAGCCCGCCCGCTGGCGGGACTCGGGCGGGAGTCGGGAGCGGCAGCCAGCCCGCCCGCTGCCTGGACCCGGGCGGCAGCCAGGAGCCAGCCCGCCTGCTGTTGTGACCCGGGCGGCAGCCGGGAGCCGGCAGTCAGCCCGCCCGCTGCCTGGACCTGGGCGGCAGCCGGGAACCGGCAGCCAGCCCCCGAGAAATGGATTTTGGATGCATCAGACTTGCTCAGAAATTTTGTCTGTTGCATCCGAAGTCCATTAAATCGAGGTCCGTTAAATCGAGGATTTACTGTACTGGTATATAACTTTTCATATCATAGCATTCATGAACACTTATTCAGCTTAAATATAAGGTAACAATGTCAAAGCTTAACCAGGGCTCTACATTTTATTTTTGATGAGCAAACTCTTTGGAGGAAAATTTGTGTCACATATGGGGTATGAGGCACTGTGCTTGTGCCTTGGTGACAGTTTGGACAGAATATCCTTTTCGAATGAAAGTGTGGGTGTGTCAAGGGTATATGCACCCCATGCTGGCCCAGCAACCAAAGGGTTAATACAGGCACTGTTCTTCACTGCTGATTGGCAGTCTCATAGCAGGATAGAAGGATAAAAAACCACCCCTGATGTTCTATGATTCTATGAAAAGGGCTGGGAAGCTGGGAGGTGGGGTGGCTACCAGAGGAGTGAGCAGGCTGGAGAAAGGAACTCTGATCAGCAAACTGCTAAAGAGGTGCCCAGGGACAATGCCCCAGGAAGGGTCGATCAGACCACAGACTGAAGAGGAGAGCATTTGTGGAGAGCATTTGTTTTAGAAAGCTCATGACAGTGCATGTGGTACAGGAGGCACTGGGAACCTAGCATTACTGCATTTTTTGGAGTGGTTTGTTAATACTTTATAAAACAACATTTTCTGTAATAGTGGCCTAGCCTCTCCTGTTCCATTTAATTCTGTTGGACAACCACACAGCTATAAGTGTCATTCCAATATTATAAATATATTTCTACACACGTGCATTTTAACTGCGACATTGCACACTGAGCTGTCTTTATGAGGCCTGATCCAAAGCCACCGAAGTCAATGTAAAGATTCACATTGATTTTAATGGGTTTTTGGGTCATGCCTATAGTGAGGTAATATTAGTAACCTAGATAGAATAAGTAATAGGGATGAATCCTTGCAGTCACCTATTTATATTACCATATATAAAAGCTGGTAAAGGAAGCAGTGTCTTCATTATATTTCTGTAAACACTATTGTATATAGCAGTTAAAAATATCACATGTAAGACCAAGAAATGACAAGGGAATTTAAACATTGGAATTCAGGGTAAGCTGCAAAGTTCAATAATAAAGAACAGTTCAAGTGAAACAGAGATGTAAAGAGATGGAATTCATTGAAACTGGAGGTTAAAAGAGTTAGAACATGTAATTCAGTCTATTTTCATTAAAATAGGTTTGGAGTCATTGAGCGGTAGGTGAATAACCAAAAAGGAGAGGTAATGATGTTTAATGGGAGACTTGAAATGATTTGGAAATTATTCTTTAAATGGTGTTTTGCTTTCTTGATGCTAGTTTAATTATAAATGAAATACTCACAGCATAATGATGACAGTGGTACATGGCTCACTTGCAAATGATTTCCGACAGTGTTCTAAATAAATGCTGAGGCTAGAACATGCCCTTTATATTTCTGTGCATTCTCCATTACTTGATACATGAGAGTTGTGACATTTTGGTTTAAATGTATTTGTACAAGAAGAGAAGACTCAGATGAAACTTGTGTTCAGGAGTGCTCGGTAGTCAATTTCAGGCAATTCAAAACCCATTAAGAAGAAAATGGTCACATTGAAAGCAAATGGACACATCTTTCACACTTACCCTAATAAATTTGGCTTGGATCATGAAGAAAAAATATCAGAACTGGGGGGAAGAGAGAGACAATTTTAAAGCCCAATGGTCACATTTTTAAAGAAGAGATGACATAAACATGCACATGTACATTGCACACTTACATGTTTGCATGCAAAAAGTGTTTTATCTGCATGTGCTGTTGTGGTAAATGTGGTAGGCAAATATAGTTCACTTGGATTTGCAAGTGGGATTCTGTCTCATAAAATGATGTTCCTAAATTACTTTAGTGATACTGTTCCAGATTTATCCTTTTTGTAACTCTGTTGCCTTCTGTGGGTTTACATCTGGAATAAATTTTGCCAGTTTTTTCTGATGCAAGAAGAATTGATGAAAATGTGCGAGCCTGATGATGCATTACATTATACTCTTGAATCCATTGCAGAACATTTAATTGTAAGGTGGCATCTCATCCTAATATAAAATAGGGACACATACTTTTTAATTTTGATGATATTGATTCTTTGAATTGCTCAGTCTTTACCGTTTCTAAGTCCTGTATAGTACAAGTTTAATATCCACAAGTTGCTTTTTCCTGTGTTAATATTAGATATCATTTATGTTATGATCTATTTAGCCAAAAATATTTTTTGATTGAAGTTGATGGTATATATGAAAAAGGATATGTTCCTGTGTTCTGAAACATTAAAATTAACATCTGTTGCTGAGGATTATTTATAATGACAGTTTCAGCATTGGTTTTATTATTGCATCTGCCTCGGTCACAAAGCAGAACTTCTGAGTTTAATACTTCTCATGATGGTGTCAGAGCACAAAATTGCTATTCGGTTTTGACATCAATGATATTAATGTGAGCTGAACAGAATTAGGAAGGTCATAGAGACTTTTGGGGGCATGACTCAAGATAAAACATATTTTGATAAAATAATGATCAAACAGTACAGAAAGTAGAACATACGATTAGTGTTCTGTTTCAGAAATATTTTATTACATTATGAATTGGTTACAGGATTGGCTAATAGCATGGTGCATTCTAGGTGCTTAGGGTCCTAAAATGACAGAAAAGACTGTTGTGGGATCCAGCCTATGTTTTTGAGGCTGTTTGTAGATAGAGAGGGAATTGTTTAGGGTAAGGAGAAGGAGGTCAACGAGATAAGCCCTCTACATAAATCGAAGGTGGAGGAAGGGGCCAAGAGGCTGCCTTCATTAAGATTTGTAGGTGAAGAGAAGACCAGCTGGCTGACTACAATAGGGGAACTCTCCCTTTGAGAGCCTTCTAGCAGCTGAGTGTGGTACTGCAGTACTGTTCTCATGCCTGGTGCCCCCTCTTGTCTGCTGGATAATTTGGGTGAGTCTTATATGGCGCGACCCTTCAGCCAAGTCACAAAGTCCAAATGAATCCCTTCCAGGATAGTAAAGTGTCCAATAAATGAACATCTCATTGCCCTCATTGGGGTCTTCAGCCCCAGCTCAGGCCCTTTAAATTCAGCCTTTTGTTCAGGCTCTCAAATAAGCCCTGTCACCTTCTTGGGGTTTATGCCATTGTGGATGGTAGGGCACTTTGGGTTCACCCACTACTCTGGGTTTGAACCCAGGGATCCTATAACAGTAGCTGCTCACTGCTTGGTTTCATTTCACTGATGCTTCTTCTCTGGGCCTCTTTGTATCTGGCCCCTTTTAGATTCTAGATGATATGGGGAAGAGCCCAAGTCTGTTGTTGCTGATTGGTAATTGGAGGAAAGGCGAGGAAGTCTTCAATTGTGGGTTTGGGTGTACGACACTTTGGGGTTTTGCTGGGAATTTTTTTAATGTAATTGGGATCCCAAATCTCAAGGGACACAAGACTAAAGTGACCAAATCCAAAACACTAAAGTGACTGAACATTTGCTGAATCCCACAGCCCAGATTTCCATATGTCTCTGCAGAGCTGTATATCTCTGGCCCCCACTTTTTGTAGCTCAAATTAGTGTTTAATTTCTCACTTTCATGAACAATACATTTATTCACAAATTTGAAGAATAAAATGTTTTCCAAAATGTCTTACTTTGTCTCCTTTTTTAGTCCAAAGACTGCGCTGATCAGAAATTTGGGTCAGAATTTTTAAAAGTAGCATTTCTAAAAAGGCCACCATTGCTCTCATTAATTTTATTTGAGCTCAACCTCTGTTTAGCTCAATTTCTTTAGTATTTCCTTTTGTTTCCGCCCTTTAAAGTTGCTTTAGCAACTGAACCAAACAACTTTCAAAGCTCCCTATTATTTGTCTGTAACACTGAGATACTTCTGGTATTGGAACTGTGCCTTTAAAGTCTAAACTTCCTGGACAGAGAGGCTGGTGGACTGTTTTGAAGTTCAGCCATTTGGAACCAAATGCAGTATAAAGCAGTCTCTTGCAAGCACCCTAAGCACTAAGTGAGCACTGAATACTACATGGTACCAGGAGTAAAAAAAAGGACAAATAAGGCAATATATATATATATATATATATTTACTTGGGGTCCTGGGAGCTACTACCACTTTATAAAAATATTGCTCTACTTCTCTATGATGGGAAGCAATAGTTGCAAATAACAGTGGTGCCACAGGAATTTCCCCCATGATTATGTGAAGGTGTCATCCCGGATACACACATACTATAGAGGAATAGGTGACACCTTGTCCAAAGACCAGAAGGGAGGGACACTGAGTTTGCTGTTTTGTCCACAGAATCAGGGCCGGCAACAGAAATTTGGGGGCCCCCTACTCTGTTTGGGGGCCCTCCAGCCCAGCTGGGGGCCCCCCCAGCTGACAGCGGCTGGGGGGGGGAAGCCCACAGCCCAGCCGGCGCTCCCCCTCACCCCAGCTGACAGCGGCTGGTGGCAGCGCGATCCCGGGAGCGGCGTGAGCCGTCCTTTCTCCCCCCCCCCCGCCCTTTCTCTCCCCCCCCCCACGCCCTTTCTCTCTCCCCCCCCCCCCCCCACGCCCTTTCTCTCTCCCCCCCCCCCCACGCCCTTTCTCTCTCCCCCCCCCCCACGCCCTTTCTCTCTCCCCCCCCCCCACGCCCTTTCTCTCTCCCCCCCCCCACGCCCTTTCTCTCTCCCCCCCCCCCACGCCCTTTCTCTCTCCCCCCCCCCACGCCCTTTCTCTCTCCCCCCCCCACGCCCTTTCTCTCTCCCCCCCCCACGCCCTTTCTCTCTCCCCCCCCCCCCACGCCCTTTCTCTCTCCCCCCCCCCCGCCCTCTCTCTCTCCCCCCCCCCCCGCCCTCTCTCTCTCCCCCCCCCCCCCGCCCTTTCTCTCTCCCCCCCCCCCCGCCCTTTCTCTCTCCCCCCCCCCGCCCTTTCTCTCTCCCCCCCCCGCCCTTTCTCCCCCTCCCCCCCCCGCCCTTTCTCCCCCCCCCGCCCTTTCTCCCCCTCCCCCCCCCCGCCCTTTCTCCTCCCCCCCCACGCCCTTTCTCCTCCCCCCCCCCCCCCGCCCTTTCTCTCTCCCCCCCCCCCGCCCTTTCTCTCTCCCCCCCCCCCGCCCTTTCTCTCTCTCCCCCCCCCCCCGCCCTTTCTCCCCCTCCCCCCCCCGCCCTTTCTCCCCCTCCCCCCCCCGCCCTTTCTCCCCCTCCCCCCCCCTTTCTCCTCCCCCCCCCCACGCCCTTTCTCCTCCCCCCCCCACGCCCTTTCTCCTCCCCCCCCCACGCCCTTTCTCCTCCCCCCCCCCACGCCCTTTCTCCTCCCCCCCCCCACGCCCTTTCTCCTCCCCCCCCCACGCCCTTTCTCCTCCCCCCCCCCACGCCCTTTCTCCTCCCCCCCCCCACGCCCTTTCTCCTCCCCCCCCCCACGCCCTTTCTCCTCCCCCCCCCCACGCCCTTTCTCCCCCGGACCCGGCGGGGAAAGCCCTACCGTGCTGCGGAGCCTCCCCGCCCTCGCCCTTTTTGCAGGCGGTGGTGAGCCGCTGCCGCCGGCCGGGCTCTCTGCTCCTGCCGGGGACACACGCGCTCGTCCGGAGGAGAGCCGCGCCACTTCCCCGCCCCTTCCCCGCTCTCCAGGCCCGGTGACAAGGGGGGATGACTACGGGTACTGCTGTGTACCAGGCCCCGGACTTAAGGGGGCCCCCCTAAAGTCAGGGGCCCGGTACAGCTGTACCCGTAGTACCCCCCTGTCACCGGCCCTGCACAGAATCAGAGGCAACAGCCCACTAAGACAGTAGAGACCCAGGGCATGGAACAAGTAGACTTGTCACCTCTGGACAGCAGCAGTGCTGGTTCCAGGAAAGTATTGCAACTCCAAGCAACGGTGCAGGGCACTTGAAAGACTAATTGAACACTGTCAGTTATTAGGCTTGTTATAAATACTTGTAACTGGAGTACAAGTACTGTACTGGAAAGACCTTGAAGGTCATCGAGTCCAGTCCCCTGCCTACACTAGCAGGATCGAGTACTGTCCCCTGACAGATTTTTTGCCCCAGATCCCTAAATGGCCCCCTCAAGGATTGAACTCACAACCCTGGGTTTAGCAGGCCAATGCTCAAACCACTGAGCTATCCCTCCCCCCCCATTAGCATTAAGTGCTATTAAAATTTTGGCTTTTAAGGGAAGATGTGGTATTGGGGGCTGTGTCTTTAAGGGCTGAGCTTTGCTCTTTTTGTTGTTATGCATAGCATATTCATACACAGAGTAACACAGAGCTCTTACCAAGAGTCCAGGATTGTCACTTTGTCTTAGTACTAGTCTGAAATCTATAATGGCTCTTGAGTCAGTTTGAAGTAAAGGAAACAGCTACAAGCATGGTTAAGAGCTCTTTTGGTTCAGAATTTTACCATGCTGCATCTTCACTGGGCTTTATGGGCTCTTGCTCCAGTTCTTAAGGGCTTGGCTATCTTTGACTTTTTTGCACCTTACAGGGTATACCAAATGACAGCACAGGCTTTCACTTAGTATTATACAGATTAAATATATTTTAGATCATATTTTTAAATGTACTGTTTCATCTACAAAAATTAAGCTACCCAATAGTTTAACAAATGCATCTACTGTTCTAGATGTAATATCTTTGTATGTTTACTGCAGGTGTTGATTCATTGTGGTTGTTCATAGATAAAATTGGAGTAACGCCAGTAGAAATATTCCTATTTAATCTTATTATAATAATGGAAAGATTTTGTAAGGTGAATTTTCAGTAAGTCACGTAAGGTAACAAAGTATTGAAAGACACTATTGAAGGTTCCAGATGTTCAGAGCTTAATAATAGGACAGCCAGTATTATGGGCAAAATGATTTAACAGATCTGGGAACAGACCTTCCAATTTTTCCTGAGGTGTGTAGATGCAAATGCAATGAAGGTTAATCCTTAAGCTTCTAAATTGTATGCAAGCTAGTCCACTTTATTACTTCAGTCAGAGCCTAATTAGGCATTTTAGGGACTGGGGGGAGCAAGCATATTTGTGCCCCCTACTGGATTTTTTGTCATTTTTCACCCCACAGTTCTGCACCCCAGGCGGCTGCCCTGCTTGCTCCACCCTGGTTATGGCCCTTTAGCTCTGTACTTGTCTCCTTTGTGACCTTGGGCAGATTATATGTTTTGGTGACTCAGTTTCCCCTTATATAAAAGAGAGATAATGACACTTAGAGAGGGGTGGTGGGGGGTATAATTCACTGGTGTGGTGAAAGGCATTATAGAGTTCAAACTAGAATAGTTCCTCTCTCCAGAATGCGTACACAGATCGTGATTTAGGAGCCCTTCACAGAAAGCAATAGTGAAATGCTCTGCAATCATGATATCTAAGGCTAGAGTTTACAATGGAGTCACTACAGCATTTGAGACCAGTATTGTAGTATCCATTTTATCAAGATTTCAAAGATGACTCTCTGGATCTTAATCCTCTTCACCACTAAAATCCATGCCCACATGTGGCTTCCAGAGAGAGAATCCTGCCTGCTAACGTGTCCCAGTGAATGGGATCCACCACTGTTGCTGTACTCCAGCTGAGTCCCGCCTACTGTGTCGGTAATCTGCCTATCCCACCCATTTCTGCACTCATGTCCAGCAGGCATAAAAACCTCTTCCATCAGGCAAAATCAGATCAGTGTTTTGCTTCCAGCAAAGACAGTGCAAGTTTTATGTGAAAGCAATTTCCCTGTCTCCTGATGAATAACATCAAACCAAAGTCCACAGGCTGGGGGAGGGAACAGGGCTCAATGGACTCTTGAGATTTGAAATGAGGTCTTAATGACTAGGTTCAAATTAGCCAGCATCACCTTTTCATCCTGGGGAATTGAAATGAAATGTGATTCTCTACGGCAGGCTATTGCTAGTCTAACTCCCAGCACACATGCAACCCTTTAAAAACATATCTCAGATAAGGTAGGTATCTTTCACAGGCTCTCTTATTTCCCTCATTGTATTATCTGAAGTCCATATTTTAACCCCTATCCCCACATATCTAAGCCACCTGTCTTTTACCTGCAAATTAACAGGAGGACAAGATCTGGGGGGAAAGGAAATAAAAAAGAAATCACTTTGGGCTGTTTTGTTTTCCACTGAAATTATGAAGCCATATCCCAAAGCAAATGAAGATCTACACCATGGCTTAAGTTGATCTAATGTACGTTGCTCAGAGGTGTGAAAAAGACACCCCTATAAGTGATGCACGTTACAGCAACCTAAGCACTAGGCATTATGTCCCTCTGCCACTGACAGAGCTTTCACCAGCACAGAGGTTCAGTAATTATGCCGACAGCACACAGCACTCTCCTGCTGGCATAGTGCGTCTTCACCAGACACACTACAGTGGCATAGGTCCAGCAGTAGAGCTGCGCCGATGTCGTGTTTCTAGTGTAGACCTGCCCTGATGTCAAAAGAGCAAGACGTGATTCTCAGCAAAGGTGCAGGGCTGCGTGATAGGACATGCGAGTGGAAACACACAAATAATAGTAATAATGAACACCTGGCATTTCCCACAACAGAAATCAGTAGTAGTGCTTCAAAGCACAGCAAGAGCACTGATAACAACTAGGGTCTACTGGGCTGAGCACAAGTCTGGGACTTAGGTGTTGCAATGCTGAGTGTCACAGCACCTAGCAAATCACAGGAACACACCATGATCCACAAAACTGAGTTAGGCACCGAGGCTTCCAGTGCAATGCATGGGGGAGAGGGGGGAGAGAGAAGTGCCTGAGAATGCCATCCCCAAAAGGCAACACTACAGCTCCCTGCCTAAGCTAGACAATAGGAGAGGCTGACAACAGATGTGCTAAGCCCCACCTGTTTCTCAGAGATAGGTACCTACATCCAAGCTGCTTTGAGTCAGTTTAGCAATCCCCAAACAGGAACTCACCACCTGGAATCCAACAGCTTAAGCACCTACTTTGTGGATCCTGCTTTTTGAGAGCTAGAAAAATGCAGTCTAACAGCTAAGTGTTATCACAGGCTGCAATGCTTTGGATTGATGCTGCAGAAGAGTGTAACATAGTATGTCCTCAGTGAGATCTCTCTAGGGAAGCAGTGGAAGTCCGACTGCACAACACATTTAAAATTTGCCTGGACCAAATAGTAATAAATGCATAAGTAGGCATAATCCTGTGTTGGCAGGGAGCAGGACTGGATGGTCTAACTAGTCTCTTTAATCTCCAGAGTCTGTGATTTGCAAACATTGACAAATGAACCCACAATTGTCCGATGTGCGCGGAGAGGGGATGGGGACTTGAGGGACATCACCCCAGTGCAGACTTGTTTATTAAGATGGATGGCTGCTGCAAGGCAGTGTGGCTGAATAGATTGGGCATTGGCCTGGGAGTCAGGAGTGGAGAGTGCCATACTGTACTCTGCCACTGTCTCACCCATGTAATCTTGGCCAAATCCCTTCAAGTCTTTGTGCCTCAGTTTCCTGATTTGTAATGATGCTTATGCATGTTTGTAAAGTGCTCTGGCCAGATGCTTCTGGGCCCCAAACCTGTAGTGTGTGTGGTGATGCGGGTGGGCCCAATCCTGCCACTGCCCCATTTTTGCACCTCTCTCCCCCTGTGCCCTGGGTGGCTGCCCTGCTTTCCCCACTTAGTTATAGTCCTGACTTCAGTGAAAGCCAGTACAGCTGCTCAAGAAGCTTATAATATTCATTTCAAGTGTAACTGGATTCCTCCTGCCTCCAGCTAATTAAGGCTGGAGGAAAGTTCTAAGCAGTTTGTTCACTGGAGCACATGCTCCAGTGAAAGACCACATTAGCGTTAAAGTGGCCTTCCAGCTGCTATGCATTGCATTAAAATCAACCCAGAAACAAATCTCTTCACTGGGAATTTCTTGTTTCTGAGCCGCATGTAAACTTCCAGCATCTGTCTCTTATCTACATCACAAATGTGCTGCTGAAGGCAAAAGTTCAAAAGAGCAAAAAGATTGAAAGGAAGTTCAGTTTCCTGAGTGAAAAGTTCAGCTCTGAAAAGGTCTGCCAAGGACAGGACATGACTCTTTTGTCTTATTTAGAACACATAGACCAGTTATTATTCGGATTGTTGACAAAAGTATATTAACCTCATGAACCTGACAGTCACATCATTTTATGCACATCCTGTGTCTAAGCAAAAATGGGCATTCAGGTGTAAGAGTGTATTTTCCTGCACCCGTGTAAGGTTTTAGACATGAGACACAAGGAATTGTTAGAGAGGTATTGATCCTTGCTTATCTCTTATGTAAAGTATTGGAACCCTGGGAAGTTCCAGAAGACTGGACGAAAACTTACGTCTTACCAATATATAAAAAGAATCTATGAGATGATCTGGGTAATTTTAGGCCTGTCCATGTGACACAGATCCTGAGCAAGATATTGTAGCAGCTGATATGGGACTTGATTGATCAAAAATTAAATGAAGGTGATGTAATTAATGGAAAACAACATGGGTTTATGGACAATAGATTCTGTCAAACTAACTTGATATCTTTTCTTGATGAGATTATATGTTTGGTTGGTAAGGTAATAGCATTGATGTAATGTACTTTGACTACTGTAAGCCATTTGACTTGATACCATACACCATTTTGATTGATGGACAAGAATGATATAAAATTAACCTGGCACACGATAAATGGATTAAAGCTGGTTAAATGATAGATCTGAAAATGCAACTGTAAAGACGGAACCATCATCAAGCAAGTGTGTGTCAGCTGACTGGGATAAGGGTGGTCTAACCTAGGGGTCAGAGCAGGCATCAGGACCCAAGGACTAGGGTCAGAGCTGGAGGCTTTTGTCAGAAGCTGGAGCCAAGGATCAAACTGGAGGGAAGGAATTGGAGCAAGTAGGGTAGCAGGCAACGAAGAGTTCAAGGTGGGAGCAAGACAGAGGCAAGACTGGGTTCAAGGCAGAAGTGGCAGGAGCAACATAACACAAGAACAGGCACAGTGTCTCTTTTCCCTCCTTCACCATCTCCGTTCCTTTGTCCCAGCTAATTGCTACACACAATTCTTTTCCAATTCTGCTTCCTCTGCCTCTTCCATCTCCTCTTCTGGTTCAGCCCTTCCCATCCTTTTCCTCTGTCAGGGCCCAATCCTACAAATCCTTACTCATGCAAGTAGCCCAGATTTCAAATGGACTACTCACATAAGTAAGAACTAGTCATGTGAATGAGGTATTGCAGGATCAGGCTGTTCTTTCCTTTCCTTAGTTTCAGAGAGACGGTCCTTTTATATAGGTGTGTTGATGTCTGGGGAAAGGCATTGTTAACACTTGAATACACATCACATTTGGCATCAAGAATAGAGAAGGATGCAACAATCAATCCTACAGGAAACTTGTTTCATTGGTTATGAAAGGTCTTATATCAAGCACAGCAAGAAACGCCTCTGTAAACTCCAGAAATTAAAAACTCACCCAAAATGCTAGATTATGCCATTCCCTCTGAAGGATCTTCTCCTAGTATCAGAATGTTCTACAGCTGCTGCTATGGTGACCAGATGTCCCGATTTTATAGGGACAGTCCTTATATTTGAGGCTTTTTTTGTATATAGGCATCGTTTAGCCCCCACTCCCTGTCCTGATTTTTCAATCTTGCCATCTGGTCACACTAGCTGCTGCACATATGCAAATTTATACAATCAGACTTTGTCCTTTGCTTTCTCTCACATTGAACCCCACACATACTCATCAGCCCCAAACTGAAGTAAGTATGTCTCTGGGAAGGATGTGTGGTCTATTGGGTACACCACAGGAAGATGGGATAATGGAGGGATGTGAAACTAATCTCAGTTGAGGCATAAAAGTTCATCTTTCATGGTCCTGGAGTCTTAGGTTGTTTTTTCTGTGTGGTGGGAGACTTTCTGCTCTACAGCATGAAATCCACTGAATAACATGGAGCTGCTCTGACTAAAGATGCTCCCTTGTTGCAGGATAGGTGGTTTTTAAGGCTTCAGATTGGTATGTTAGTCAGCATAAAGTTTATTTGCTTTGTTCTTGAGGTGGCAAAATTCAATATCTTCCACTGTTGTTTGCGGTGTTGAAATTGGCCCAGTGAAGCATGTTATCTCACTCATGTTGTGTCTCCGCTTAAAATTCTGTAATTATTGGAGTTACTCTGCACCTCAAACTCCTATAAAGCCATTAGCATATCAGGGGTACCATGTCTTAAAGACAAGCACTGTTTGTGCTTCAGGTCATTATAAAATGTTTTCTTTCTTTTTTCTTTTTTTATGTTACCCAATGTGTGCATTTTCTTCTTTCTACCCTTTCCTCCAAAGCAATGATCAGAATCCACACCTTTGTGTCTAGAACCTGAGAAGCAAACTTTTTTTTTTCTGGAACTATCTTGAAGGAAACTTGTTTTGTGAATGTGTTCAATCTTTTTTTTAACCCCCAAACCATTACATCCATACACAATCTCATAGCCAATACATTTGGAGATGTGTATTGGCAATGATGGGGGAGGGATTATTCCTTGGACTCTGCTAGTGATGGGAGAGCTAGTTTGTCTCCCTGTGAATCCTAGTGGCATCTGAGCATACAGGATATAGAATAGCACTGGATTTGCTGTTTTAGTGCCCTTCCAATAATGTGCTGGTCATTTAAAAGGATGTTGTAAGTATCACTGTAACCTGTTTTTGATTTTTAATTCCTTTAATTTTGTAACAGGTCTTCTCTCCATCTGTTATTTATTAGGGTCTTTCCATATAATCAATTTCTCCCTTGATAATTGACAATACAGAGAAACATTAAAACTGACTATATTGAAAGTGTTGTCAAATGCACAAAGTGAAAGTGGCACGAATAAAAATAATAGGTTCAAAATTATCAGATACAATAGTGACTTTTTTCCAGGTTACTGCTTTTCCTTTAAATTCTCGTAAACTCAGCAGGGTGTCAGGAGTTCTTGAGATTCCACCAGCAGAGACATCAGAGTACTTTGATCTGAGCCACTCAGGGTGTGGAGAGGAGCTTGTAGAAATAAACATAATGAGGAGCATATTTCTAGAAATATATGGCAGGAGATTAAGTTTAGAAAAATACATTATTGTTGAGAAAACAAGTTGGAAAAAAAGTTGGTAGTTTTCCAATCTTTTCCTGACAACTTTTTCCCCCCAAATATTTATTTATAAGACGTATTTAGATCAAATCAGCATGGATTCTCCTTTACTATTCATATTCACATTCTAATGAAATTTGCATGATAATTTGTATACCAAGCATTTTTCTTCTTCCTTGCAAAATCCTAGATCTTTAAATGGCCTAAACAGCTAACTCATATATGTCACTGTATAGTTGGCCAGGATAAGGAATGTTAGTCACCCCTCTTAGCCCAATGGGTGTGTGTGCAAATTGCACAAATCTATGCCGGTGGGAAGCACTATCCCCAGGAAGATTCACCCCAAAGCAGAGGACAGCTGATATTTTGTTACGCCACCTAAGAGATCATCATGAAAGAGGCTTACGTTTGCACTGCCAGTTGCCTATGAGTCTTGCTGGCAGAAACTTCCCTGAGGATGTACTGAATTAACACATCCCCAGGCTTCCTTGGACATGCTCAACTTCCTGGTTAGGACTACACACTAGAGAACATTTTCATCACTAGAATGCACTGAGATGTCTGGGGCAGTAGAACAACTGTCCCTGCATAAAAGACTTTCATGTGTTCAATAAGCATTTGTGACTTAGAATTAGGAGAAAAACCTTTTCCTGTGTGTGGGACAATATCCCACATACGATTTAGTGAGAGTCTGGTTCAAATTTTTAACGAAATTGAATGTAAGTATAAAAGGAAGTGGTGAATACTACAATATGAAACTATCTCTGAATGGCAGCATAACTCAGACTCCGGTGATCAGAGTCTAGCATATCTTTCAGCATGTGGGTATGTCCGCTTCTTCCTGTGCATTTTACAACATTGATTTACAGATTTAAAAAAGAAGAAAGAAAAAAATAGACCTGATTTTTTGCCATAACATTTCTTTGTAATCCTACTTATCCTGTGGAGGGTAAATCTAGTATGAAAAGATACCTTTTTAACTGAGAGATTTAATTATATTCAGACCAACAAGATCAAACAGTTTAATTTATCTTATATCAAAATAAATTCTATGTCAAATCTCGAAAGCTGTGATGTTTTAGTAGTACTTTTTTATTTGAAAATGATAAGCCTGAGAAGAATGGAGCTGTGATCCCAATAGTATATTAAATTTCTTAAAAATTAACACTTTTTCTATGAAAGGTTTCATTTGTCCAAAACCAGTTTTAATTAACTGTTTGATCTAGTTATTCATCCCCTCCCCCACTCTCTAGCTATGTAAAATTATTAATCTGTTCATTCTTACATCAGCTATAAGACTTCAGAAGTAATAGATATTGGTACCTTGATATCTCAAGTCTTATAGGAATTACAAGCAGTGTAATCCAACTGACTCTTTAAAATCAGGTAACTAAAATAAAAAACTTTAATTTGAGATAAGAGTGATAAGCGTGAAACTTAATAATATATGGCCTAGAAACACACAGTTCTAAAACAGTTTCTTATGCATCAGCTATTAGGCAGTTCTTCTTTGAGTACTGGTGCCTATGGATATTCACTGTGGATCTGCATGCACTCTGTATGCCCGGGACCAGAAATTCATCAACTACAATGTTCATTGGTCCAGACCTGCATCATTTACCTCTTTGTTCTCCCAACCAATGGCATAAGGGCAACACAGACTGACCATCTCTCAGTTTCTCTACTCATGGACCAGGATGCATCCCTTCTGTTGTGTCCATGGCCTTGATCTTCAGTTAGTTAGATAAACTGTAAATAGTCTGTTAGATATGTAGATAGCCATAGTACTAGTTATCTAGATTAGGGTTCAGTGGTTCCTCTACCCTTGATTTCCCTATCACTTGGGACATCTATTATGCCCAAAGTTCTAGTTTTTGTACCCTGCATGTCCTGTCCCCAGGTATCCCCAGTGAGCCACCAACCCTACTTATACTGCCTCTGGGAAGCACACATCCCCTCAGGGTGTGGCAGCTGCTGCTGCTCCTTTCCCCCTTGTACCAGGAAGTCTCAGGAATTCAGAATCTGTAGACACTTTATGGAGCTCTCCATGAGGCCCCATTTAGACCCCAGCTCCCCATTTTTGCTATCTTAGTTTCCATGCAGCATCCATCATCATATGAGCCCTCCTGCTTGGAACCCTCCACCAAGAAACAAGGAGTCTACTAAATGGAGGCATGAAGATGTCAGGGGTAAACACCCTTACAAGAAAAGGAATATATACCTTTTCAGACAAAGACACCAAGAGACTAGATCTCTTCAACAGACAGAACTTTTCATCAGCTACCCTACCCACATGTGTAGTGAATTACCAGTCACTGAGGTCCAAGTACCGTTTTATGAATTACAACAAGCCATCGGAATTTGCTAATAAGTTGCCTCAGGAATGTAGGCCTCCATTCCAGGCTATCTTGGATGAGGGTAAACTGGTTACAAGATCATTCCTCCAAGTATCTCTTCATGCAGTGGACATGATGGCATGCTCCATGGCCACCACACTGATTATGAGTCAGACTTCAGGGCCGCAGGCCTTGGGGTTTCCCAAGGAAGCCCAAGGAATAGTAGAGGATCTCCCCTTCAAGAGTAAAAAATCTTTTTATGGAGAGGACAAATGAGTCTTTGCACACTCTTAAGGACTCTTGTGCTACCCTCCGCTCTTTGGGGATATATACCCTGGCACCCTGTAGGAAATATTCCAGGTCACCTACTCTTAGATATCACCCGCCATCTCAGTCTTTTTTTCACCAAAAGACCTATGAGCCCCTAGAAAATGACAGAGGGTCCAGCATGGCAAGCACACTGCCCCACTTCAGTCTCAGTCACTTACCAAGAAGGCATTTTGATGGGATGCTTGTCAGCCAGTCTCCATAACACCTGTTACTTCGAACTCCTTTGGGGGCCCCAGGGCCTGTTTCTTCCCAGTGTGGCACCTTATTATGTCAAACAAATGAGTCTTGCATATCATCTCAATCAGCTACATGCTCATGTTCCTGCCTGCCCTCCCCGTCAAAACTCCCTCCTGGTCTCTTTTCAGGGGCTCCTGTCACAAGAAGATTCTCAAACAGGAGGAAAACTCCCTTCTCCAACTGCGGGCAGTAGAGTCTGTGTCCCCTCCTGACAAATGGAGAAAGAAGAGAGGGCTGGAGACTCATCTTCATCTGGTGGCACGTCTTTTGGATGGACAATGAGCATAGAAAGAGACTATTCATAGGATGTCCAGTCCCTCCTTAACAATATCACGAGAGACTCTACAAGGAAGTGCCATGCCACCAAATTGAGGTGATTTTTCCAGTGGTGTCAGCAATACCACTTACCTACTCAGGAATCTCTCCCATCCCAGAATGTCTTCTCTCATAAAAGATGACTGGCCTAAGGGTTTATTTGGCAGCTATTAATGCCTTCCATCCTCTGGTGGACGACTGCTCATTGCTTGCCCATCCCCTTACTGTGAAGTCCCTAAAGAGTATCTTAAGGACATTCTCTTGGCCATCTAAATCTGCTCCTCCCCAGGAGCTGAATCTTGTCCTTTCCACACTTATGAGCCCACCGTTTGAGCCCTTAGACTCTTGTTCCCTTTTACACATCTATGAAGGTTGCCGTTCTGATGGTGATTACCTCCACTAGCAGAGTAGGAGATCTTAGGGCCCTTATGGCAGATCCTCCGTACAAAGTCCTTCACAGCAATAAAGAATATTTGAGGTTCCATCCCATGTTCATCTTTGAAGAGGCAGCCAGCTCATGCCACCCCTTATGCCCTTGGATGCAGGCATAGACTAATGGACATTACTACTGAACCATTTCTGATCTTGGGGGCTGTAAGAGTCTCTACCCCCCTTCTCTGTGCTCTGGGGTACAGAGGAGGGGACTCTTCTATACCAGACCAAATAACTCCAAGCTGCTTCCCAGACTAAATTATTCTTTACACCCCCAATCCCCCACACTCTACCAGCTGGGAAATTGGGGTTACTCAAGCTGCCACCATCTGAGTAAGTCTACAAGGCCCTGGAGAGGGGGTACCCGGACTCCCCCAAACCCCCGATTCTCTCCCTGAGAAAAAGGGACCCTCACACTGTTTCACTCTCCCTGATAGCCCAAGGCAATATTGCTACAGCACTTCAGTCTCACACTCTCTGTGAGATTCCCAGCTTCAAGGCTCAGATCACCTTACTAGAATTACCAGACAGTTCTTATAGATATAAAAAGTTTAATAAAGAAAAGAGCAAGTATACAATTAAGACACTACACAGGTATAGAATGTTCTAACCTCAATCTTCTTGCATAACCCAACTTCTCCCCCCCTTCTCCCCCTCTGCTAACTACACAGATAGAGACACCAAGGATCAAATGCAAGGTTATTATGCAGGATACAATCTTACTTACTATTTTAGCTAGTTATGAAGATATACAGGGAAGGGACGAGGTGGGAGGGTCCATAGCTGGACAAGGGTTCTGAGTCAGTCTAAAGCCCAGACCAAACTGAACTCCACTTCCTGGTCTCTCTGTGTCTAGCCAGACTGCTCTGACGACACTGCCCTCTCAGATAACATTAACTCCACACAGACAAGACAACCCTCCACACTTATGACGGGCACAGAGTTCATGGGCACCCAAAGTGAATCCTCAGAGGCATCCAAATCTCAAAGAACTCCAGTTACTAGAAGATTAGTAATCTTCATTTTAAATCCTAGTTTGCCAGTGAAGCTGGAACATTAAATAACATTTGTATAGCATTGTCATCTCCCCAAGATGCTGTGCTTCTGTTGGGACTTACACTGTCACTGAATATAGATAGCATTAACTGTAAAACAGTAAAGTCTTATGACTTTCTCAAAAGTCTATCCTTATATTTTTAAGGCAAAACAAATAAGGACTCATTGCTGCAAGATGCTCAACTTCTAATGTGGCTGATGGGAGCTAAGGGTATTCAGCACCTTCCAAGAACAGGCCCTGGGAAGCGTAAGAACACAGAAACCTAGTGTATTGGGCCCAAACACAGCAGCCTGGAAAGCGCCCTATAGTGTGAGTTTTACCAGGGCTCTGTGTGATTTGCCCCTTATTATTATCCTTGTCAGTTGTGTCTCAGAAAGAATAACTGTATGTGTACTAAATAGTTTTAAATTCAATTTAGAAAATAAATCAAGGTAACTTACATGTGTTAAATAAATATTAGTGCTTAAACTTGTGGATTATTTGTGTGTGACATTAATATAGTGTATCTAAAAGTGCCTCTGTATTAACATCAACATCACATTACTATGACTTAAATCACTATTGCCTTATAGTTTCATTAGAATAATGAATAAATAGATAGTACTTTAAAATAAGAGTAACCACAGGCTTCTGGCGAAGGCATTTATAATGATGACATGGCAGTTTTTGCATTTTCATTATATAATGCAGTCATCTTCTAGCACAATAATAATACATTTTATTTTTATGGTACTTATCTGCTTTGTGGTTTCTATCCACTATAGTGTTCTAAGGGCTTCACTAAATCTATGAAATCAGAAAAATAGTACAGATAAAAGAGGACAAGAGAAAATCTCATAGAATAATTGATAGTCATTCACCACGTCATGCTGCACAGCAAGACTGGATGTGTTACAGCTGTGGTTCTCTCCCTGTTTTGTTGTTTACATTTCAGGATGCTAGGCCATACAGTTTTCTGCTGAATTTAATCACAGGAAACATGTTTGTTATTTCTTGGTGGGACGGGCAGGGAAAGAGAGAGAAAAGAAAAGGGAGAGGAGGGCTGGGAGGAAATTAACTTTCACATTTGTTTAAGAAACCTTGTCCTGCCCTCTCTGCAGAGCTTTGCAGTCACGTTAAGGAATGGCAGATGTTAAAGAGGTTAAACATATTTGCATCTACACCATGGGCAAGCCCAGTGTTCAGGGGTAGCAAGCAGGACAGTTGCCCAGGGCCCAACACCAGAGTGCCCTGTGCAGTGGAGCTTGGGCTTCAGCTTCAGAAATGTTGCAGAAATCTAATGTGTGGGCAGGTAAGGGCCCCCAGCAACTCTAATGCCATCCCTGAGTATGGGCTTGATTCAGCCCTGAGTTACACTGGCTTTCACTGCTGCAACTGTCAAAGGCCCCCTGTGTCACGGTACTGAAATAATTTGGTACTGTATAGATCACTGGAGTACGAAATATTATGTGAAGGGGGTCATAACAGGTGTCTATGACCATATGTGTGTATCTATTCAATATGTGTGTATCTATTTCAATTCCATATGTGTGTATCTATTTTGGAAATGAAGTTATGGGTGCCTGTACTTCAAACTTAGGCTTAGCTCCTGGGTGAAATCTCAGACAGGCTGGTGCTAACTCGAGCCCATTAAAGGGCCATCAACTTCACCACACCCAAGGAACTCCCCGGGGACGGAACATGCCTGGGCAGAAACTAAATCCTGGAAAGTCTGGTGATTGGACCATGAATCCTGGAGAGTCTGGTGATTGGACCATGTGGCTAGGAACCTCCATTTGGCAACCAGACTCTAGGAGGAAGTCTATAAAGCCTGGGAGGGAGGTCTCCATTTTGTTTCTACCTCCAGCCTGCCTTGTTTCCAGCTTTGGATGGAACTTTGATACTCAAGGGAACTCTGGACAAAGGTGCTGACCCATCTCTGCAGGGGATGCTTTCCAAATACTTTAATTGAAACCTGCAGTTTACTCTACAGCTGCAAGACTGAACCAAGAGATGTGCCATTACTGCATGTAATTGATTTCTTTTAACCTTTCCTAACCCTCACCTATACCTTTTTCCTTATACAATAAACCTTTAGATTTTAGATTCTAAAGGATTGGCAACAGTGTGATTTGTGGGAAGATCTGATTTGTATATTGACCTGGGTCTGGGCCCTGATTTTGGAATTGGGGAGAACCGTTTTCTTTATTTGGGGTATTGGTTTACATAGCCATTGATCCCCAGGACAGGGGGCTGGTGGTGGAGATACTGGGAAGCTGGAGTGTCTAAGGGAATTGCTTGTGTGACTTGTGGTTAGCCAGTGGGGCGAAACCAAAGTCTTTTCTGTTTGGCTGGTTTGGTTTGCCTTAGTGTGGAAAAACCCCCAGCTTTGGGCTGTAGTTGCCCCTTTGGAAGCAATCTGTCCTGATCTGACACTCACAGTTGGATCCCACCAGGAACAGCACCATCACACCCTGGTTGCAGAAAACCTGTCTGGAGGGAGATTGTAATGTTGGCCCATAGCCAGCAACTGAGGAGCAGATGTGGCCAAGGCACCTGGAAGCTGACCCCACTGCAACTAACACCCACGGTGCCAAAAGGCTTGAACTGAACACTATAACTTTTGCAGTAACTCCTGACTGCAGACAGGCAGATTCCCATTTTTGCTGAGACTTTGCCCAGATAAGGGAGCATTTATTCTGCTCTCTTTCAAGTTTCTAGCATGCGTGTAGAGGAGACTCAGAATCCATGAGTAGTGCAGCAAGTTCCATGTATGGTCAATGAGTGGGAAACCATTGGTGCCCCATTGCTCCAAAACTGTCAAGGGAATGGGGAGAACAAGACTTGAGTCAACTGAGGCTCTGGCTCCTTCTCTGTACATGCTCTTCCCTAGTGGTGGCTTCTGAAGGTGTTCCTCACTTGTTTTAATGGCTTTTGTATGATTGTTCTCAGATTCCTTCCTTCAGCCCATAGATATACGCATAGAGGTGAGAGGGAGGGAACATGCAGCAACTGCCAGCACCAGCAAGGTACAATTTCAATTGCTGCACCTCCAGGAGGGCAAGGGGGGGGGGTTCCAAAGGTGAAAGGCTCCCTTCCTTTTCCCCCTCTGCCTATGCAGAAGCTTGCATCTCTAGGAGCACCAGTCTCTCCCCCTAACCCACCCTGCTTTGGTTGTGGTCCTTCTCATTCCTCAAGATGCTCTCCCCTCCACCCCCCATTTAACCAATGCTGGAGCTCTGGAGGCAAACTGGACAGTGTAAATGTTCCCTTAATTTAGGAAGAGTCTCAGAAGCAGGGAATGGGACTATGCTTTTAGTTCCTATTTCTACCATGTAGGCCATCTGGGTCGTAACATAAGGCTTTGCCTCAGTCAGGCAGTTGAGGCAGGGCCTGGGATTTCAAAATGTGGTCCACATCCTCCTGTAAGCTGCTCCACATGGACAGATTCCTACCTCTGTCTAGAGCCCTAGTGAAGATGTTGGGTGCAGAGGGGTGCCCACACAATGCATAATGCAGGATCAGGGCCTAACTTTGCACAGTCTTAAAATTTTGAAAGGATTTGGATTTTAGTGTATATGTTGTTTTACATTAAGCAAAGTGTGGTGTTCCTCAAAGTTGATAGCACTTGCAGTATAGAAAATTTGGTGAGGAGCTACGGTGCTATTGGGCAGACTAGAAATACCTAGACAGACAGACCGACCTTTATAAAGTGCACAGTGCTTTACAGTGCACTTCCTAAAGTGTTGTAGAGAACTTTACTTACAGAGTTCTAAGAGAACAAGCAACACAACTTGATGATGTACACCACAATTCCAACAAGGTAACTGATTGCAGAGATGCCGCTGTTTCCAAATCAGGAATGAAAAATGGAGACTTGATATGACTGCACATTCCGATTAACACTTCTGCATTTATTTGAATAAAGTATGTGCTAATTTGAATATGCAATCATAATTCAGCTGAATGCAGATACATGTATTTGAATGTGTATAATGTAAATATTCAGCCATGCAAATGGTAGTATAATTATTCTTTTCCCTGATATGGCATGATCTGTGCAGCACAACACCACAAAAATGGTTATAGTCCTGCCATCCTTCATCTCCTCATATTGTGCACCTGCTGTTTTGCTTTCTGTTTTGAAGGACAGACCCATGGAAAAAAACACCAAAATTAGGCTTTGTAACAGGGCAGCAACTCACCCCTGTGGCGCCTCCTGCTGGTCTGTCTGGGAATTAGCTCACCAGCATCCAGAGCGTCCTCTGCAGGCCGATGTCCCACTTCTGCTCAGGCCCCATGTCCCTCCCAGACCCCAGTGCCCTCTTACTGAGGGTGCTGTACCCCTGCAGAACCCCCTCAAGTCTAAGGGTCTCCCCTCCCTGGGGAACTCTCCACCCCCTAGCCCCACCTTGCCTTAGACTAGGCAACTGCCAGTCACCACTTGTCCCCACTCACTGGGGCAGACTGCAGTATCATTGCCACTCATCACTGGCAAGGGAGGTTGGCCTGGTGCTTCTATCTCTAGAGCCATGGGCTGTCCCCTGCAACCCCAGTACCCCTGGGTTGGGCCTCCTTCCAGGCCCTACATCCTGGGGCTCCCAGGCTAGAGTTTCCCCAGCTCCTCATGCCTAACCCCAGCCCTACACCACCCTGGACACTACTCAGGCTCCCAACAGCTAGGCCTATCTGCCTTCCCTCTAGTGAAGGAGATTCTTCCTGTCTCTGTGCCTCGCAGCCTTTATAGAGGCCTGCGAGTGTTTGGGGGTGTGGCCACCCAGCTGAGCCTAACTCCCCAATCAGGCTGGGAGTTTGCTGGCTCCCGGCCATAACCCCCTTCCTGGGCTGTTTCAACCCCTTCAGGCAGGTCACCCCACTACAGGCTTGTTTCTGGCTTAATTGGCTTGTGAGTTGCTTGTTGGCTAGTTTTAGGCATATAGCTCGTTGCTTGTTTGGCTTGTAGCTTGTTGGTGCTGCTTTTTTTTTTTTTTTTTTTTTTTTAATCTGCTCCCAGCAAGGGGGGACAAGCACGGGCAAGGGAGGGAGAGAATCAGGGGTGCACAATGGGCTCACCACAGTCCCAGATAGCAGGCCAGGGGGATCTAGTCACATAGAGTGTTGGGGTTCTTAGGGACTGTCTTGTTTTGGCCTTGTTTTGAAATGGGATTAGTTTGATTTTTGGCTTATTCTGAAAGTCAGGGTGCTTATTTATAGTGTGAAAGTTGACAACTGTGATGCAGAGTGTTCTGTGCTTCACTTCTAAGAAGAGTTCACTTTAATCTCACTGTGCCTCAGTTTTCTAATCTCTCGTAGGTTGCATCATTCCCACCACCCTTTGTCTGCCTTTCTATTCAGAGCACAATTGTGGAGAGAACTGTCTTTTGCTGTGTGTACCCTGGGGCATCTAGGCACTACTGTAATGAAAATAATTCATAATGATGATCAAAAATATTGTCTGATCCCACAATGCTGTTCTTTAAAGGATCATGGGAGACAGTAAGGAGATATTTTGCAATTCAGAAAAGCTACAAATGTGAGAGTGACCTGCTGCATTGCAACTTTTCTCAGAGATAAGAGTCCAAAACATTCATTAATTGCCACATCATTGATAACTTTGAGTTTTACAGAAGCAATGGATGGTGGATGATGAGCTGACATAACTGACTGATTATATGAGTATGTGCTTATTTTACCCTTAATTTGTGCAAGAAGGAGGAGCCCAGTTAGTTTATCTCCTCCACCTGCTGGAAGGATTTCTATTCCCCAATTTAAATCCTCTGCACTTTTTATGGTACTACGGCAAATCTTGGTGTAGGGGAGAAGGGTTCAGTAGGTGAGGTTGTAATGTAGATTGCAACAGCCATTTCTGAGTTGTTCTTGACCATGGAGCAATCCATAGTCCTTGGGGGACTACTATAAATTAGAGGTGCTGTTCTAATTTACTTTGGGGAGCAAACTGGTCCCTCCTAGAGACCAGCATAATGAGGACAGTCCCTTCACTGACCTCTGAAGAAAAAAAAACACAAATTCTTGTCTGCTGGATCGTGTTAAAACTTAGATTGTGAGCTCTTTGGTGAATGAACTGTCTTTTTATCTCTTTAGTTATTATAATGAACCCTGTCACAAGGCAGGTCATTCTTTAAGGGGAATTGAACTCCAGCCTGTTCTATGAGCGATTAGCTGCCTCCTAGCTGAGCCTGTGAGGCCAGGAATCAAGTAGTAGCTTGAAGATTACCTGGTCCTCAAAAGCCAGCACAAGCTCAGTTGTTTGGGGGAAGCTGTGGGAGATTCCTACAGCAGCTCCTGGGTTAGGGGAAAGAACTCAGTTTATAAACAACTCTCAGGCAGGTGGCTTGCAGAGTGTAATCCTGAAGAAAGGAGCAGGCAGGTTTGCCTTGCCTCCAAGCAGAAGATCTGTGAAGGGTAATTTTGTAAGGAGTAGATAGGCCTCTGCAAAAGCCCCCTGGGAAGGGCTATGACTGGAGTGTTGAGCTTGTGTTAGCTGGGGAATTATCCTGCTTTGAGCTGGGGTTTGGACTAGGTGACTTCTAGCCCTGCTATTTTATGAAGAAATAAAACTCAGATGCCTGCAGAGAAAGGGACTGGAATCTTGTGGGTAGAGGGTATTTTTTGGAGCATGGGCTAATGAATGAGCTCACAGGTGTATGTGGTCTGATTAATCCCTAGGTGTTACTGCAATTCAAACAAACACTAAAATAATAGAAATGCATCAAAGAGTAGAAAGAGTTAATTTCCACTCTTCATGTGCACTGTTATAAGTATGAAGTAGCTTAGAATTACTGTTTTACCTGTGAAGAGTTCTCCCAGAGAGGGAGATGATGTAATTAATGGGGAAGAAAAGAAAAAGGGTTTTAATTTTACTTTGTTCCTGGGCTTTTTTCTTTTTTTTTTTTGGCTGCTAGGAGTTTACCTGTGGTTCCCCTGGCTAGGGGGTTTCTTATGTTTCTATTCTACATTTCTATAATTTTCTAATGAAATTAAGCCTAGCAGTAAGTGTTTTGTTGCTTGTCTGTATCACTTGTTAATTGGTCCACCAGTTACTTTGCTGTCCCTGTAGCAGTGGAGAAATTCCAAGGGAGGGGGCCAATGAGGGTTGAGTGATGCTAAGATTTTTTCTCTATTCATTTATGTACCAGGGATTTGTACTTCTGTTTCTTTTATTAAAATATTTGTTTTAAGAATTTAACTGTTTGTTCCCATTGGATTGATCCTGGTTTGGATCAGGCACGTCTCACAGCAAGTGACGATTTGTGGTCTTTGGTCTTGAATCCCCCAGGTAAAGGGGGGAGATTTCAGAGGTGTTACTATCTGGGTTCCAATTTACCCTACTCCATGGTTTTGGGGGCTCAAATTGGTGGTGGCAGCATTTTCCAAGCCCCAATTGGAAAAGTTTGGGTTTTGGGGGAAAAGATTTAAGCTTGGGGGGTTATTTCTGCTTTCATGTGGGGTCCCCACATCTTTACCCTAGAGTTCTGAGTGGGGGAATAAACCCTGGACATGCAGTGTGGCAAAGGAACATCACTGTACCCACAACAGTGCTTCAGTCCCTTCTGGTCACACGACCTTCCCCTCGGACTGCTTGTGCAGCCTAAAGCTTCCCATATGCCTAAAAGCAATGGGAGTGGTAGTTTGCTGCCATGATACAAATAAATGCCATGTTTTATCTCTATTTCCCTTTTCTGGAGTTTGGGATGGAGTATTCTAGCCCACACTGGGACAGAAGGGGTTAATGAGAGCCTGTGGATGCAATCAGCCTCACAGGCTACACCTGCAGTAAGTGTCAAACCTGAAGAGAGGAGTTAAAAGGGCTGAATCTGATTCACTCAGAACCTGAATTGGAAGGGAAGCAGATATCTGGCTGTTACTCAGGGATAGGGACTGGCTGGGGAGAAGGAACTGAATGGGATGGCGCACCTACCTCCTCACCCCCCTGAAAGAAAGCGTCTCTGCACTAGCATGTCTAAGGCAGTTGGGAAGGAGTGGCAGGAATTAAGTCTGCCCAGGACTCTCTACTGGTGGAGGGGCAGGGAGCAGAAAGACATGGTCTGTGACTGCCCTGTGAGAGGAGTGGAGAAAACTCCCCTGCAACACAAGTTGGATCATGGTCAATAGAAAGTACGCGGCAGCTCTGCAATGAGCCTGTGGAAGAGGCTTAATGGGAGTGGAGTTGATGCACTATGATGCTGGAAAGAGGATGAGGCAAAGGCCCAAGAGAGCTCCAGGTAAGAAGTGGTCCTGGAAGGTAGCAGGGGTTCTGTGTGGTCAGGCCCTTAGACTGAAACCCGGGGGAGGGTCTGGGTTCCTCTACTAGCATACCAAAGAGAGGGAGTGGACTACTATCCTTCCCTCAGTAAGGGGCTAGAGCTACTGAAATCCCACCCCCACCCCGTACTAGAGTTAAGGAGTAGTGGGTCTGGATTCAAACCACGGTCTGATGTAAGCTTGAAGGATTACTAGATGTTAGACTATTGGTTTACACTGGAATCAGTGAGCCTATAGGTGATCCAGCTGGAGGAGTGAGTTACAAGAAGCAGCAGATGACTCCAGGGATGGAGTGGGTGTTAGCAGGGCATGCTAAAGGAGAGCTTGCTACACTATGTGTATCCACCTGGGGTTGTGCAGGCTAGTGAGTTACATACAGTATAGTTTTAGAATTGTTTTGTTAAAACTGAAGGTTATTGAATGATCTGGTAACTAATTAACACTGCAGTGAATGCATTAACAGTGGAGCTGTGTCTTATAAATAAGGGGTTTTGATGTATGAGTTGGGTCTCTCGTGCTGGGCTTTGGTAATAAATGTAGTTGTACTCACCTTTGGTTATTTGAGCTGGATACACAATCACTGAGCTATGCACACATCTGAAATAAGCACTGGCATTTGTTTTAAGTTGCCACTATGGAATATTCTCTTTCCCTCTCCTCCTCCCCTCTCTCCCACATTTCTGGGAGAGCCTTCCTGTAGCGGAAAGTAGGTTTGAAAACATGGGATATTGCATTACACTGACTTGCACCATGAAGTGATTCATTGCAAAGCACATCTGTACAATTTCCTGGGAGGTGGGGGGGAATATGGCCCTTCTAACGTTCTTTTCCAGTATTTTGACAAATGGAGGGGTGTCCGGGAACAGCAATAGAAATTATCACAGTGCTGGAAAGGCTGATGAGGGAAAAAGTTTGACTGGTTTCATTAAGAGAAGGTAGAGGTTGCAGTAATGCAAAATAGTGGGAAATGAACAGGAGGGAACAATCATACATTGGGGCAGCGGAATTGACTAGATAACCTTTCAGTTTTCTTGGGTATTGGTGAGAAGTGAGCACTTGTCCACAGTTAGCTGGACTTTTTTTTTTTTTTTAACACTTCCACCTCAAACAACTTGTGGAGTTGAGGTGACTGAAAGCTGTTGAGTCTTACCACTTGTGTCTTGGCTGTGTTTTGCCACTTTTTTTTTTTAACACTTTCACATTGACTGTTTTTAGCCTGAGCTTTGTTACCGTTTAAACTGCTAATGGCAGTGCAGGCTGGAGAGAGATGTTCCACTCATGCATGCACGTGAGAAAATGTGTGTAAATTGCAGTGGCAAGATTGCTGAACTAGCTGAAATGAAGTCAAATATGATTTGAACAGTTTTTGTGATGGTAAAACCAAACCCAAACCAATATATATATTTCTGCAAGGGCTACATGACACTGCATTTTCCATTCTGTGCTGAGTGCCTGGAGTAAACTGAAACTTTGGTGTTTTTCCTCACCCCATGTCTCCTGTGATGTCATTTCTTCTCCCTTTCATCTTTAGCCACCTTTTATGCCTGCTTCAGAAAGCTTTCCTCTCTAGAATAAGTGCAGTGTTTCAAAAGTGAATGGGTTAGGGGAGGGGAGGGAAAGGTTGGGATTTTTCAGATTTAAACCAGTATCTGCCCTGCTTTCCTGAGAAAAGGGAAGGGTAGTGAGTTGTGGGGGAGAGCTAAATGTCCGTGATAAAATTCTCATGATTGTTATTAGAAGGGTGAATCCAGGAGGGAAATAAGCAAAAGGGATTTTTTTAGGCAGTTCAACAGCCTTTCTTTTTGGGGGGGGGGGCAGTGTGTGTGGTGGTGGTTTCTTTCCTATCAATATCAGAGGTTTCCTTACTTAAACTGTGAAGAAGTGGAAAGCTGAAGTGACAGCAGAATTATTCCACTCTTTTGGGCTCAGACCTTACATCCACATAGCAACGTGAGACTGAGTCGGTATAATTCACACACCAAGGAGCCAGCAAAAAGTGTCAGAATCTTCTTACACCCTCCTGTTAGTTGCTTTTCTTCCCACACTTAGCTTTTCATCCCCCAGCATGTGTTTTAACACCCATTTACTTATCCTCAGTGGGCTTAATTAAAGAGTTCCGGGAGGGGAGGGGAGGGGAGAGGGGGCATGGCAAGTTGTGTTTGTCAGCAGCTGTAGGTCTGTCATCCGATGTATAAGAACTAGGTGGTGGTGGTGGTATCCTAAGGGAGACTAAGTTGCTGTAAAAATGAATATTTAGTTGGGGAGAAGGTCAAATCTAAACACCAGTTTAGATTCACTCTGAACTTTGAGGCCTTGTCTACATATGAAACTTTTTTCATTATCCATAAAGTGTGACTTCAGTCCAATAGTTATACCACTCTAACCCCCTTCTCCTCCATATCCTATGTGGCCATTCTTATTTTGGTATAAGATGTATGGTTGCCAACTTCTGACTGTACAAAAACAAACACCCCTGCCCCCTCCTTCTCTGAGGCCCTCCTCCTCTCTCCATAGCTAGCCGTCACCCACTGTAACTCACTTTCACTGGGCTGGGAGGGGGGTGAGGACTCCCGGGTGGGGCCAGGCATGAGGGATTTGGGGTGTGGGAGAGGGCTCTGGGCAAGGGGTTAGATCATACTCCCCCCCCTACATTCCTTGGGCTGGGGGTGGGGGCTCTGGGTAGGGCCAGAAGTTAGGGGTTCAGAGTGTGGGAGAGGGCTCCAGGCTGGGACAGAGAGTTGGGGTGCAGGGGAGGGGAGTGAGGAATTTGGCTGGGGGTGCAGGGAGTGGGGTGGGGCCTGGGATGAGGGGTTTGGGGTGCAGGAGAGAGCTTGGGTCAAGGGGTCCAGCTTGGAGTATGAACTCTGGAGTGGGGCCACAGCTGATGGATGGCCAGGGAGTCTGCTCTCATGCCTGCAGCTCCCTCCCCCGCAGCTCCCATTGGTCGCACTTCCCAGCCAGTGGGGCAGTGTGTGGAGCCTTCCTGGCTGCCGAGGCATCTAGGGGCTGCAGGGACCTGACGGCTGCTTCTGGGAGGCAGGGAGCTTGCCTTAGCCCCGGACACCTAGTTTGCCGCCAACTGGACTCGTAACGTCCTCATTGGTAGGGACACCTGACAACCCTAGTAAGATGACTTTGTTTGGTTTAGCTTATATTGGGAAGGGATTTAATCTACACAAAAAAGCCCCTCTGATACTGAATGGGAAGTTATTCTAGCATAAGTATACCTGTATAAAGGGAAATACTTGCCTGAGTACACAAGGCCTTAGACATAGTTCTGAATTTGATCCCCAGTCTTATCTATATCTGCACAGATGGTAAAACTCATTATTTTCCACAGCAAGATAATAAAACAGTGTTTGGGAGATACCTATGTATGTCTGAACTGGTTTCTGTCCTTTTGTCTATCTCTGAAGTTATGCACAAAAACTATATTAAGATTGAAAAATCAAGTACTAAAAACTAAGGAAAAAATAGAAGTGTTTGTCTGTGCAACCTTCATTGAGCCCCCTTGTGCTCATACATTATGATACAGTCTTAAATTACATGGTCACATACTGTTTTTTCCACAAGACTCTGCCTCATTCAGTGCACAGGATGGATGTTGCTCGCTGAATGAGCAGCTATTCATTATTGTCTTTACTGCATACTCTACAAACCTAATCTGAATGCAGAATTATTAACCTCCTCACAGGTTTTTTGATGGCACTCTCTCTGTAGTGTTTGAGTGCTTCACAAACATCCATGATTTTATTTTCATACCACCTCTGTGAAATGAGATATGTGATGGGGTGTCCACTCCATTCAGGGCTAGAGAGGGTTAAGGTGGTCAGGTAGGCCTGTTAACAGCCCAGACTGCACCTGGAGGAGAAGCTACTGAGGGCTGGGTCCTAACTGCTGATGGCACCCAACTGAGGGGGAACAGTTAGAGCCTATATAAATCAGGAAGCTGGCAACCGAAGGGGTCTGAAGGGAAGTAGGCTGCAGTCACTTGCAGGGAGGTGTGTTCTGGACTATAGAGGGTAGTCCTCAGTTATTCCCTGGCAGGAGGGAGCTGTGAGCAGGGTCAGTTCCAGGCACCAGCCTAGCAAGCAGGTGCCTGGGGTGGCAAATGGCAGGGGGTGGCATTCCGGGCGCTGTCAGGGCAGCACTCAGGTGACTTTCAGCAGCACGCCTGCGGCAGCTCCAACCCTCTTCGGCGGCACACTTCTCTCTTTGACGGAGCTGTTTGGGGTGGCAAAAAAGGTAGAGCCAGCCCTGGTGGTGAGGCTGGCAAACCCAGAGAGGGGAGAAGCCAGGAAGGTTGGAGAAGGCTTGGAAAAAGTAGCAAGGAAGAGAAGTCCATACCTTGGCTGTTTATTAGAGGGCCCCTAATCTGGAACTCAGAGTAGAGTCTGGACCCAGCTTCCCTTACCAGCCACCAAGGATGTGGCATAGACTAGGCAAGGGACAGTGGACTGGCTGGAAAGACTGATACACCCTCGGAATGGGAATAGGGGTGGTGACCCAGCTGGAGAGCTGAGTTATGAACAGGAGGCTTCAGTTCTTGGAGTGAGAGGGGTCTGCAGGATGAAAAGATGACAGCAGAGACCCTGCCAGAGGAGGGCACAATGTTTGTCCAGAGCTAATCCCCAGAGCAGTCAGGAGGATGTGCTATGAATGATGAGTGCACTCCGTGATGTGGTATAATACCGTTTTACAGATGGCATTAACCTCTGTGCCTCAGTTCCCCATGTCTCATAATTTTGGATGCTCGGTCTGAGATACCCATGGCCTGACTTTTTTTCTCCCAGAGTACTTAATGTTTGATACGTTCAAAGTACAGTCTCCATCAACATCAGCTGTAATTCTAAGTGCTCAGCTCCAGAGTCCTATAGGAGGACACAATTAGCAGCAACATGTGAAAAATTTGATTTGAATGACTTGCCCACATAGGAACTTTTAGGCATGAGTAGATGCCAGTTCTCTAGGGCAGAATTCAACTGCATTAACCATAAAACCATACTTTCTCTTCCTTCATTCCCCTGCTTCATTCATTCCACACCTTCCAATGTCCTCAACAAATGAGGAAGGGTTCGGATAAACAAGAGTTTTCTTCACTACACAACCTTGAGTCCTCACTAAAGCACAGTTCATCCTGTGTGCTGACTGAGGCAGGAGTCCTGTTAAAAAAAAAAATAGTAAGTGATCATGTAATTAAAGACTGTCTCGTAATGCATGCACACACACACACAAAAGGGTGCTGAATTGCACAGGGAATCACAATTTTAGCATTATGTCACGTTTGAGTCCTTGAGTTGTTTGAAGTTAATGGATTTAAATTAGTGATAGGAGTATCCGTCCCAATGCCTTCCCTTGGGTGCCACGTATGTCTGCTTTGAAATACATTTTACTAGCATGCTTAAGGATTCCCCCTCACAAAGGCACAGTTTTATGATCATTTGGAGGGTTTTTTAGATTAGAGAGAATTTCATGGGATCTCACTGAAGAAAGCAAGGCACTATATATTTGAAAGACATAGACAATCATGAGCATGTTACACCTCTGCTTTATGGGATGACATTAGACCCATTTAGTTCCTTGTCATGCCAGTATTCTATTCTGCACTGTTATTACAGTAAGGAGAATGAACGACATGGGATCTTGCTTCAATTAATATGTATCTGTATTATCAGCGGGTTGCCATATGGTGAAGAAGATTATGGGTCAGAACAGGGGTGGGCAAACTTTTTGGTCTGAGGGCCACACGGGGGTTCAAAAGAACCAGGGGGTTCTAACCACCACCCCCTGGGACCCAACCAACTAAGCCCCCCCCCCACTTGCTTACCTGCTCAGCCAAGGGTGCGGGGTCACACGGCTTGCTGTGCTCGGCCTGGAACCCCGGGCCAAATAAAAATGGCCGGTGGGCCACATGTGGCCTGCTTGCCGTAGTTTGCCCACCCCTGTCCTAAAACTACCGTGTTTCCCCGAAAATAAGACAGTGTCTTATATTAATTTTTGCTCCCAAAATTACATTACATTATATTACAGCGAGAGGCAAAACTGGAAGTACGTCTTATTTTCAGGGGATGTCTTACTTTCGGGGAAACAGGGTAAGTGACTTCATGCATAATAATTAATAAATTACCATAGTTAAAATGCTATTGATACTGTATGAAAAATTCCACTTTTCAATTATGACATGACTTCAGCAGCTAACCTCTGAAAGCTGAAATTCCAAAATTTCAGATGATGGAAATTGATTTCTGCCCATAGTGAAAGTGACTGCTGAAATCATATTGGAATTGAAAGGGAAGAGGGAGGGAAGAGAGAGGAAAGGAAAAGAGGTGATGGTGAGAATGGATGGTCTTTTGACATACCAGAAATAGAAGCAAATGTTTTACACTATTTTGAAAACTGGGAAACCAAGCTTTGCACTGGTATTAAACATTCATTTTCAGCCATGATGATTTGTGGTTCCACAATTGTCCATGACTCTTCAGCCAAGCAATGCTTCCTTGGCATATGCACAGGCCTAATAATGAGAGTAAATGCTAGACCTTGGACCAGGGTATTTTTTGTTGTCATCAGATAACCATTTTACAGGTCTGCGCACGTGTGCTCTCTCCCACTGTCTCTGTCTCTAAGACGCTTCTAATTCATTTAGCAATTCTAACTCCTTTAAATCATGCATTTACTTGATTTGTGTCATGGCCACTGTTAGTCGATAGTCACTTTAAGTTCAATGAAAATTGCCTCAAATTTTCACTCTTTTCTGCATAAATATATCCATATAGATTGTGGTATATTCCCTGCTGTGGTAATACATGAGTCACGAAAACTGGTTTGTTGGAACGTCCACCTGATGAAACACAATAAAGTCAACACGATGAGACCCCACGTTTGGTTTTAGCTTCATTGCCATTATCTTTATCCTATGTGACTGAAGACACGCTAAATATTTGCTCTGATAGACTCTGGAGTTAGCTTGATTCCAGTAGTATGTTTTGATTTCAGAATGTGTGTAAAAACCCTTCATAAGTTGGATCGTATGGAGTAGTAGTTGCTGGTATAAGTTTGTTTCTCCCAGTTCCTACCAGTGACACCAAATCCAACTGCTTGCTTACCCACTCCCCTTGCAAACATTTTTGGACTTTCTTCCATATGCTTGGAATGCCCTCCCTGATGTGATCTGTAAACCTGTTACTTTCTTTAAATTCCTTCCCCAATCTTACCTTGTCTGCAGTGTCTACTGGAAATCAGTCAATGTTTGGGCTGAGTCAGGTGGAGCATGTCAATATTTATAACAGACATAATTACAAAATTTAGAAGACAAATGTAAATTTAATTGTCCTCTTCTTTCCCCACTTCATGTGATATTTATCTCAGACTGTTGATCTGGGACTGCCTAAGTAAGTTTGTATAGTACTTAGCACAATGGAGCCCTGATCATGGCTTCCAGAGGCTACCACAATATAAATATATCATTATTCTAATTAATTTTAATTAAAAGTACCAGACTCATCTGGTGTTGTATATATTCCTAAATCCTTCAAACCGTGGATGCTGCCATTTCATTGATGAGGTATGTTACGGTAGTGGACAGCAGGAGGAGTAGGTGTGTTTGACAGATCTTTTAACAAAAAAAACTTCAGTAATTGTATCCCTCAAGATGGTGGCTGAAACTCCTAGGTGCTCATAAATTTTCTAATTTCCCTGCACTTGCTGTGCTGATAGATGACCATGGAATCCCAGAACTTTGGCTAACAGAGCATTTAAGTAATTCAAATGCAGCAGTCAGCTGAACTGATTAAATACAAGGTAACATTCAGAACAGGTTATTACTGACTGATCACAATCTGAATGCAATATATTTTTGCATGGAGGGGATATGTCTGAGGTGAGCCAAATACAACTGACATTTCTAAGATGGATGGTGCAGGAATAATGGTGTAGGTTAATAACTACTTTAATTTTCTGACGTTGGGAATAACCTTGGAAAAGTTCTTCTTAGATTGCAGTAAGAGGCCAAATGGTTTGCGAGTAGTTTAATAGGTATGGAGCTTGTGTAAAGGTCACCAATGTAAAGTTTGTCCTTTTTGAGTTAATGTTTGCATGACTTGTGACTTGACTTGAACCGAAGGAAACAGCATGGCCAATTGCTATACAACTGGTATGGCAAATAAAGCAAGAGGAAAGTTTTGTAAGGCATCTTTATTTTATTACTATTAAGCCAAATCCTGAAAAATTCAAAAATCTTGGGATGGGCAATGGAAAAACCGCTGTAAGCAAGCAAGAGCTCTGGAGGCAGGTACAGTAGTTATACGTGCTTGTGTTAGAGAAGAGGTTACATGTTTGGAATAGCAAACTCACTACAGACCTCATCAACATTTAAAACAGACCAAAAGATGGAGTTCAATAATGTCACTCTCAGATGTGTATGCAACTGTTTTAAAAAAAATCAATAGTGTTTGCAAATGTTATCTAACTGGCAATGCCCTGTGAGGTATGTTAGCAGTATTATTAATACAGGTAGTAAGCCAAGCCAGAAAGGTGAAATGACTTGACCAAAGCCATAAAGGTGAGTCTGAGACAGCATTAGAATGGAATCAGAGAGGTAGCCGTGTTAGTCTGGAGTAGCAGAGGTAACCGAGTCCTGTGGCACCTTAAAGACTAACTAAAGTATTGAAGCATAAGCTTTCATGGGCTAATACCCACTTTGTCCGATGCAAGCATTAGAACGCACGACTTCTCTGTTCCCAGTCTTGGGATCTGGCATTTAAACTCTTTGAGCCTCAGTATCCTCATCAGGAAAGTGGAGTTAATTTTTTTATGTGCCTGTTAAGGATGTTAAAATGATATGTACATGCAAAGTATTAAGGTCAGCCATGGTCAGATGTGGGAATGTGATTCAGGAGTTCTTGACTACCCGCGTTGTTCCTAATCCTCCACAGCAATGGTTCTCAACCATGGGTCTGAGGGTCCCGGGTGGCAGGGGCATGAGCAGGTTTCAGGGATCTACCAAGCATAGCTAGTGTTAGACTCACTAGGGCGCAGGACAGAAATCTGAAGCCCCGCTGTGCAGGACTGCAGCCTGGGACCCAATACCTGGGACTGAAGCTGAAGCTTGAGCAACTTAGCTTCCTGGTCCCAACTGTGGTGTGGGGCCCCATTAGTTGCCCTGCTTCCTATCTCTTAGTGCCAGCCCTGGCTTTTTTATGGGGAAAAGTGAACAGGGGAATTTGAGAGAGGGAGTTTGTAGGAGGGAGCCATAATATCATTATAGTTAGGAAGGGCTGCATTGCCAGTGCCAACACAGCTCCTGTCTCCTCCACCTGCGGCTGTATCCAGAGAACCTAACTATGGATGCCTCTACCCAGATTCTGGTGTGGATTTGCCGAGACTGTGGCCTACATTTCCCACTCACAGAAAGCTGGGGGGAGACCATCTAGTTGAGAGGTGCCTGCTGGTGGAATCTCTCAAGAAGCCGGTGAGTGAGCTACAGGAGGAGGTGGCTAGGCTGAGGATCATCCATGCACTAGTGATGAGGGCTTTAAACTAGGTTCAAAGGGGGAAGGTGACCAAAGTCCAAGGAAGGATCAAAATCTGAGGGGGGGGGGGAAAGCATGGGTTGTTACAGCAGAAATTCAAATAAGGGAGAGACCAGACAGAACGGGGAGGGGGGGAAATCAAATCAGTATCTTAGATGTCTGTATACTAATACGAGAAGTATGGGGAATAAGCTGGAAGTACTCAAAATGCTAGTAAATCAACACAACTATGACTCATTTGGCATCACGGAGACTTGGTGGGCTAATACGCATGACTGGGATATTGGTGTAGAAGAATATAGCTTGCTCAGGAAGGACAGGCAGGGGAAAAGGGGAGGAGATGTTGCCTTATATATTAAAATGTGTACACTTGGACTGAGGTTGAGATAGAAATAAGAAAGAGACTTGTTGAAAGTCTCTGGTTAAGGATAAAAGGGCTAAAAAAACCCAAGGGTGATGTCATGGTAGGAGTACACTACAGACCACCAAACCAGGAAAAAGAGGTGGATGAGGCTTTTTTAAACTACTAACAAAATCATCCAAATCACAAGACTTGGTGATGGGGGACTTCAACTACCCAGACGTCTGTTGGGAAAATAACACAGCAGGCACAGATTATCGAACAAGCTCTTGGAATGTATTGGAGACAATTTTTTATTTCAGAAGGTGAAGAAAGCTACTAAGGGGAGGATGTTTTAGATTTGACTTTGACAAATAAGAAGAACTGGTTGAGAATTTGAAAGTGGAAGGCAGCTTGGGTGAAAGTGATTGTGAAATGGTAAAGTTCACAATTAGAAGGGATGGTAGTAGGGAGAATAGCACAATAAAGACAATGGATTTCACGAAGGCAGATTTTAGCAGACTGAGAGACTTGGTAGGTAAAATCCCATGGGAAGCAAGTTTAAAGGGGAAAACAATTGAAGACAGTTGGAAGTTTTTCAAAGAGACATTATTAAGGACACAAGAACAAACTATCCCACTGAGTAGGAAAGATGGGAAGTATGGCAAGAGACCAACCTGGAAACTCAGTCAAATTACAAAGGATGAATATAAACAAATAACACAAGTACATCGGAACAAAATTACAAAAGCCAGGGTACAAAACAAGATTTAATTAGCTAGGGACATAAAAGGAAACAAGAAAACATTCTACAAATACGTTTGAAGCAAGAGTAAGACCCAGGACAGGGTAGGCCTGTTAGTCAATTGGGGGTGGGCTGAGGAAACAATAGCAGAAAATGTGGAAATGGCAGAGGTGCTTAATGATTTTGTTTTGGTTTTCACCAAGAAGGTTGGTGATGATTGGATGACTAACCTAGTGAACGCCAGTGAAAATGAGGTAGTATCAGAGTCTAAAATAGGGAAAGACCAAGTCAAAAATTACTCAGACAAGTTAGATGTCTTCTGTTCACCAGGGCCTGATGAAATGCACCCTAGAATACTCTAGGAACAGACTGATGAGATATCTGAGCCATTAGCAATTATCTTTGAAAAGTCATGGAAGATGGGAGGCATTCCAGAAGACTGGATGTGATGTTATTGACATAAACTGGGACCATGTAGATCATTGTTGCAACCACTGTTATATATTTTCACAAATATTATGCAAAGGTTGTTGTGTAAGGTGTCTATAAAGAGGTTATGATTATGCTGTCTATATGTGCATATCATTTTTGTATTTGAAGTTATGAATGTTGGTTATACCTGCCCCTGGATACTTATACTGCATGCATCCAACGAAGTGGGTATTAGCCCATGAAAGCTTGTGTGTCAATACTTCAGTTAGTCTTTAAGGTGCCACAGGACTCTTTGTCACTTGTGCAATTCCAGACTAACACTGCTACCTCTCTGAGTCCTGGCTATGTACTTGTATCTCAAATATATTTGATTCCAAGTAGCCTCAGTAAAATATTTGGTCAGCTTCTTGAGAAAGAACTATTCTCAGTAAGTGCCAAATCAAGAAACACTTAACCGACAATGAACTTTGGAAGTCGTCAATCCACATCTGAGCTTTCCTGGGAACATGTGGGGATTTGTCCTGCTTTGAGGAGGGGGTTGGACTAGATGACATCCTGAAGTCCCTTCCAACCCTGATATTCTATGATTTAAACTTGCATATAAACAATGGCATTGGCCTGTAAAGAACTGAGTCATCCATAGACGTGGGACTTGCCCATGTGACGGAGGGTGGAGTGGGGGTTGGGTGGGCTGGGGCCGGTTCGCTCTCTGTTCCCAGTGCCAGACCCCCTGCTAACCTGCCAGGCCTCCCTGGACCCTGTGTCCCCTGAAGCATAGGGCCTGGGGCGGTTGCCCCAGTTCATTCTATGGATGGGACAGCTCTGAAAATACAAGCCCAAACATTGGTGGTGCCGGGCCAACATTCCTGAATATTGGTGGAACATGGGCACTACAGATCCATATAACTCGCTGCCTATGAGTATGACTACATGTACTGCAATTGCACTTCCTGAATACAGTGTAGATGTGCCCTAAGGAAACAAAGGGATGGTTAAGTAGCAAACTTTCTTCTCAGGTTAGTTCTTGCATGTGAGACCCAAGAGACTGATATTGTTGAGAGAGACTGAGATCCCAATACTTCTAGGAAGATGAGGAACAATTATACAAATACACAGGAACATGGCTCTTTTGAAAACAGGGAAGCGCATTGCTCATCAATATCGGGATGCATTCCTCATTCAACACACACAGGGCTCAATTTTCTCTCTAGTGTAACTCCACTTAACTCAGTATTGGGAGTGAATTTGGCCCATTGCTAATCTTCATGCAAGCAGGATAGTACTGTGAGGCACGAATAAGTCTGATTTTTTTTTCCAGTTGAACTTGTCTATCACTTATCAGTAGCATTGACAGAAAACCCTGATGATAAAGAGGTTTGAGTTAATAGGAGCCTAAGTGTATAGTATATTGGAGCTCCAGCTCCCTTCCTTGGATCATCTGCATCTCTTCAATACCAGAATACTCCTTATGGGGGAGGGGGATCTTTTCCAGGAGTGCAGTGTTTATCTGCTGTATATACCCTGAAGCACTTAAATAAATCACTCTTACAGTTAACAAGTTACAGTATGTTTCACCACTTGTGGCTAAAATGGTCAGAGTTAATACAGCGTGTGTATTCTCACAAGCAAAAATCTGAATCTGAGCATAGAATGAATAGCTAGACAGCTAATTCCTGGATTTTAATGCCATATTCAAATACTATTTTCATATTCAAAAAGATGGGTGTGCAAAATTATAAGCACAAATTTTTGATGTAGGGTGAAATTTTCAAAAATGTCTTAAGTCCCATTTTCTGCCTTTTTGAAAAATAGGACCTCGGTTCCTAAATCACATAGGCAATTTTGAAAAATGTTTACCTGTAGGTGTTAGCTCCAATATGCAAATTTGTTTGATACAGTAGTTTTGATGCTACTTTAATCAAGACCTCTCAGTATATTTGGAGTAATGTGAAGTTAAAATCAGCTTGTTTTTAAAAACCTTCCCATGAAAATAAAGAAAATAATCAAATAAGCCAGTAATTACCTGATGATTTTTTATGTTACACAGACATATTCCCCAAGAGTGGATGCAATTCATCCAATATAAATAACTAATTTCTTAATTCAGTCCCGTTAAGCCAATTAAAATAGTCATTAACATTTCTTGATAGATTTTCTGGTATAAAATCATTTATCTGAATATGCATAACTGTTGATTATATCCAGAAGTTTACCATGGAAGTTCTGGAGCGAGTTGAATTATTGATATATTGAATATACCAGCAGTAATGACATTATCTGCACATGTACACAGTTGCCAATGGAGTTGTTACACAGATGATATGAAATAATGCATGCAGTGGCATTGTAGCTGTGACCGGATAATAGAGACAAGGTGAATGAGGTAATATATTTGGTTGGACTAGCTGTGGGTGAGAAAGAGAGAGACATGCTTTTTAGCTTACAAAGAGTTCTTCAGATAAATCCAAGAAGAGCTCTGTGTAAGCTAGAAAGCTTGTCTTTCTCTCACCAACAGATGTTGGTCCAATAAAAGATATTCTCTCACTCGCCTTGTCTCAGGAATTATGACATTTTGCAGTAGTTCTGTCCATAATTTGAAGTTAATTTCCAGTGTCCCTGCATATATTAGATTTATCTTTACCAGAGAGCTCTCCCACAGTTTAAGGAGACTATGTGGCAAGGATTAAGAGAAATAGCCTACAAAACTCTGCAGTCTTGCAGAAAAATCACATTTTGGTCTTGTATACAGTCTTGAGTGGTGGGGGAAGATGCGGAATTTATATGGACAGGGAGAGAGAGGAAGGATGCACTCTGAGCTGTGTGTGTGTGGTGCTGATAGAGAACTTGGGGACTGTCTGAGAAAAGACTCCGTCAGCGAGGGTGGATTGATTGAAAGCAAAATGGGTGAACTCATCTGCATTAATTATTTAAACTAGCAAGCAGGAAACCTTGATTTAAATAATTGATTTTAATCTCATTTTGCACTTGTACTTTTTAGTTATTTTCCTTAAGGAGAGGTTCATTCTTGTTGATTTGTATAACCATTAAAACATGTGAATTTATAGCTAAATATAGTCTTCACACTAAAGTACTTTTGTGTTAACTATGAAGATAGTGCATCTACACTACTTATTTAAGCAATTGTATACTTTAACAGATATTTTTAAATTTTTAATTTTTGATTAGGTTAGAAAATGGTGACCAATCTTATTTAACATTTTTATTTGGGACCTTGGAACAAAAAGTGGGAGTGTGCTAATGAAATCTGAGGATGATATAAAGTTGGGAGGTATTGCCAATATGGAGGAGGACCAGAATATCAAAAGGAGGTCCCCATGACCTTCTAAATTGAAGTAATAGAAATGGGATGACATTTAATAATGCAAAGTGCAAGGTTATGCATTTATGGACCAATAACAAGAATTTTTGTTATAAGCTGTGGATGGATCAGCTGGAAGTAACAGAGTATGAGGAAGACCTGTGTGTATTGTTGATCACAGGATGATTATGAGATGCAAAGGTGATGTGGCTTTGCAAAGGCTAATGCAGTTCTAGGATGCATCAGACGAGCTATTTTCAGTAGATACAGGGAAGTTATACTACTATTATACAAGGGTCTGGTGAGACCTCCTCTGGAATACTGTGTACAATTCTCCATATTTAAGAAAGATGAACTCAAACTAGAACAAATGCAGAGAAGGGCTGCTAGCATATCTGAGGAATGGGAAACCCACCTTATGAGAGGAGACTCAAAGAGCTTGGTTTGTTTAGCCTAACCAAAAGAAGGCTGAGGAGAGCTATTGCTCTTTATAAATACTTCAGAGGGATAAATACCATGGAGGAAGGAGTTATTTAAGTGCCAATGTGGACACAAGAACAAATAGATATAAACTGTTTAGCGTTAGCTGTACCTGGTGAATGTTGCCCACGGGCTCAGGATCTAACTGATTGCCATATTTGGGGTCAGGAAGGAATTTTCCCCCAGGTAAGATTGACAGAGACCCTGAGGGGTTTTTGCCTTCATCTGCAGCATGGGACATGGGTCACTTGCAGTTAAACTAGTATAAATGGTGGATTCTTTGTAACTTGAAGTCTTTAAATCATCATTTGAGGACCTCAGTAACTCAGCCAGAGGTTGAGGGTCTATTACCGAAGTTGGTGGGTGAAGTTCTGTGGCCTGCAATGTGCAGGAGGTCAAACTAGATGATCATGATGGTCCTTCTGACCCCAAAGTCTGAGGGCTCTGTGGAAGAGATGAGACAGACATGAGCTGCATTATCTTTTGTAAATTCTGCAGTACCAGAGTGGGGAAAAGTGCACCCTACCCCTTCTGGGGCTGTCATCAGCCTGATTCCCTGCCCACTGAAATTATGCAATGCCTTTGGAAGCCCCCCATTTCCTGGCACTAAGAGCTGAGTCATTTAGGACCTAGAAAGAAACTCTCAGATCATGGATCAGTCGAATGAAGGCTGGAGTAAGTGGGTGTACAGTAGAGATGAGCAAAATGTTTTGGAATTTCTGTACTATAGGAAATTTTGACACTTCAACATTTGGTGTTTTGCAGAATGGAAATTTTGAAAAAGTTACATTTGGAAATGTTTCATTTCAAAACCTTTGAGCCAAATGAAATATTTTGATATTTTGATGAATTTTTGGCAAAATCAGAATTGTTTCTACAGAAAATTCCAATTGTACAGAAACTTTATTTTTCTTTGGAAAATTATTCTGATTAAAAATCGCCAACCAGCTCTAGTGTACAGTGCCTGCCTGTCTGAAGATCAACTAAATCATTGGGTATCAGTTGTTAGCCATAACTTCAAGTTGTGCTACTTTACCACTTGCACATTGTTTCCTATCAACTTGTGCATCGTGAACTAGAATCTTCTTTTACTTACCCCAGTTTTATCCTGGTGTAAACCAGTTGATTTCAAAGGGGTTACCCCTGATTTACACCACAGTGAGATCACAATCAAGGCTGATGTGTATTTCACTTTCCATTTATATTATCACTCAATTCTGGCCTGCTATCTCCTTTTTATAGTGTCAGAATTCAGCTGCCAGAACTAGAGGAGATCACTTTAAACTGGTGCCCTACCATGTACTGGGATTTCTTGTTGAATTAGCAGGGCTTGTTCTCTGAGAGATGTGGCACAATTCCAGAAGCTAGTGCTGTAACTGGTAGCACTAAAAGGCAGGGTTTCTCCTGCACTGTAACAAGATAAACTGTATCCATTTTGAGTTCTTTTGTGTTTAAATGCTGAGGCTAGGTCTACACACTATAAACTTACATCCGTACAACTGCATTACTCAGGGTTATGGAAATCCACACCACTGAACAATGCTCTTCTCTCAATCTAACCCCCAGTGCAGACAGCACTAGGTGGAAGGGAGGATTCTTCCCTTGACTTAGCTATCACCTCTCAGGGGAGGTGGAGTACCTAAATCAATGGGAGAACACTTCCCATCAGCATAGGTAGTGTTTTCACAGTGAGGCTCCCAAGCTTGTGGGGAGGGTGGTGATGCAACACCTCACTGGTCTGGATTGCACCCCAGAATGTGACATGTGGATATTGCCTTCAGTTGTAATAGTTATATTATAGAAATAAAACCCTGTTGAAATGAATGGGGCAGTTTACACTGCTCAGTTTCAATTTGTTTTGTACATTGGTGGAAAATTATTTTTGCAACCAAGCATGCTAGAATAGAAATATATAAAACATGGTATCTTAAACTCTGTAGAAAAGGTTGAAAATTCACCAAGATAATCTGTAAATACAAGCGATAGGAATAATTTTAACAGATCATGTTTCTAGTGACCACTCTATATGTTGTATGCACAGACTTTGAGAGTGAATCTATTCAGTTGTCAACATATTTAAGAATTATTTGGAAATGACATCTACTTGTAGAAAAACTAGACTGTCAATGCAACAGAAAAGGTACAGAGACTGTCAGGATGCCTCCTGTTTTTGCAACAACCTCTCAGCTGCCCCCTTATGATCCTGTTCTACATAGCCTGACCTAATGACACATATGCAAAAGAGAGAGATGCCCAGTTTGCTTCAACTCTGCTGATTTGTTTCACACTGCCTTTTATCTATTCTTAATAATAATCCCACTACATGTAGATTGTCTTGTTTCTAATCTTATCTGTAGGAAAATCTGTCTACAAGCAGACATCTTTTCTTCCTGCCATCTAATGAACTTACTACCATCTGCTCTTATTAGCTTTTTGACTCTTCCATTTCTTTCACTTCTTGCAGAGCCTCTCTTCTAGGGATGTTCATCTCTGCATGACCAGATTACACCGCATACAGACCACAAAATATGCTTTGCAAACTTTAGGAGAATCTAGTCAAAGTGTTCTATCCAATTTGTCCAGACATTTGCAAAGGTGTCTCTTAGATGTCAGAATTGCTCTTTCCCTGTCGTGTATGTGTTTGTGTGACAGGTATAAATACAGATACATATTAATATCTTCCACTTACATTTTTCCTGGTGTGTAGTGATATAATTGATCTGTTATAAGAAGAGGCCTTGATATCGTATGGAATACACAATCTGGAAATTGTCCATGACCTGAACTGAGGAGAAGATATATGGAGGGGGGCAGGGAACAGCATCTTATTGTTCACGTTACAAAACTGGAGGAAGCTCCAACTCAGACTGGAGCCCAATTTTGGTAGGCCCTGTGTAAACACATACAATTTACAATCCTAATGAAGGAGACAAAGGACATGAGGGGAAATATAGACCCTTAAAGACTAAATGGTTTTCTCCAAAGTCATACAACAGGTCAATAGCAGAGCAGGTTTATAGGCTGTTTTTCCAGTGCTACCTGAATGCCCATTTTAATGAAAACTAGGGCATGGTTACACTTACAGGATTATAGCGCTTTTGGTTATAGCCGTCCCCATATACAGCAATAGGTATAGCGCTATAGCATGTCCTGGTGTGGCCACATTTGCGGCACTTGCAGCGGCACAGGGAGTGGTGCATTATGGGCAGCTATCCCAGCATTCAGCTGGGTGCAACTTGCTTTTCAAACGAGAGGGGTGAGGGGGAATGTGTAGTGTTATGCAGAGGGAGAGAGCGAGGGGATTTTCTACGGGCTGAGAGTCTTGTCAGTGGGTGTCCTTTGAAATCAGAGCCTGCTATAGTTTCTCAGTCACACAGCTCCCTTTGTAAACATTTGAAGTGCTTATCTGCCGAGTTAAGAGGGAAACTCTGAAAAGGTACTTCTGCATTCCTCCTGCCGAGTTCAAAACAAAACGAAGAGACGTCAATTGCCTTAAATGTCTCAGAGGCGTGCCAGAGATCACTTATAGAGTAATGCCCGTTCACACTTGCGATAATACACTGCAGGGAATACGCAATAGCTGTTATTCCTCAAGGAAGGGAGGATTACCAGGAGCGGTATAACTGTGGGTTGATAGCGCAATACATGCCTTGCCAGTGTGGACGGGTAGGGAGTTATAGTGCTCCTGGAGGCTTTATAGTGCTATAAAGTGCCAGTGTAACCAAGGCCCTAGTGTAGTAATAGTAACTGGGGGGCTAGCAAGCCTAACTGGTGAAAAGTGGCTAAAGGTTTATGAATGACACTAGATGCTCAGCCCCTTGACTACTTTTTAATGTGCTAATTATCCTTGACAATGTAAATGCTAAATCCACATTCCACTCTACCTGTGAATCTGGACAGTCATCAAACAATAAAGAGGTGTTTGAAATTTAAATAGAAGTCAGACAGCATTTAAGAATAGCAGCACTGTAACTACCTAATTTATATGTAAGACATTTACATCACATTTACCTTCAAGATGTTATCTCCGCTTTTCAGTGCTCTGCTTTACTTATCCCTCTAAAAACAGCAGTTGGTTCCTGCCTGTCTGAGAAGATACCCAAAGATCAGACATTATTGCTTAAACATTCCCTAGTGTAGCTGTTCAAACCTTACACTGTTCAAGTGATCTCTAACATGTTGTTGTAAAATGTATTTAACCTTTGTATTGCACTGCTGATCTGTAACAGTATTTCTAATCTCAGAGCTTTTAAACCTCCATTTGCTCTCAGTTCTGCATATTTATGAACGTAATACGCATATTTCAGGTTCTTCTATTTTATAGAAATTTGTAATTAGAGGCAAAAGATATAAATTTTGATATGTATATGCTAGGAGTAGAAAATAAGATTAGAGCCCAAAATAGCATTTCTAATCTTATCTCCTTCAATTTCAAGCAAAAATTGTATTACCTTTTTTATATAGCTGGCTCACCAGAGCAACCCTAGCTTTGTGTTCACATCGTAAGTAGTCCGTAATCTTATTTTTATTAAATTTTCAGAAATTAGAGGCATTAACAGAAAATCCATGAGATTTGCAATAACAGCAAAGGATTTTGCTTGAAATAATTGTTATTTTCTTATGTCTGTGAGCTAGAAAAAATAACTGAGGAAACTAAGCTTTTATTCAGTTTTTTTCTCAGACATTTATTTTAAAAAAACCTAACCATATACCTAGAGAATATCAGAGGTCAAAAAAATAGGTAATTGCTGGTCAGAAGGCAGATATTACCTCCTGTTTGCCATATGGGAAAACATCATAGCCACTGATGTACTGATCGTAACTTCCAAATATCCCACTTAAGGAGGTTACTAGGTGTTGGAAATTAAGTTTGTTTGCAGGTCTTTAAATGACACTTCTATTTCCTAATAATCTTGAACTCTAAGAAAATACTTCAAGGAAATCTTCTATGAAGTAATATCATTCATGAAGTTCAAGGGGCCAGGATCTTCTCTTTCAGTGTTAAAGGCAGCTCCACTTTAAAAGGTGAATTTGTGGAAAGGGCTGTCATAAGTATGAAGTGCCTTAGAATTACTGTTTTACCTGCGAGGGGTTAACCTGAAGCCAAAGAAGCTGTGACGTATTAAGAATGCAAATTCCTAGGGACAAAGGAGTGTTAGTTTTCACTTCTGTCCCGGCTATCGGGCTGACTCCATCTTCTCCCAAGCTCTGGGGTATGAATCATCTTCCTACCTTCCCTTTCATAAGTTTCTAAGTTAGACTAACAGTAAGTAGAGTTGCTAATTGTATAAGCTTTGTAATTGATCTATGGTGTCATTAACCTCATCAGGGGGAGAAATCCTGAGGGAGTGGTTAAGGAGGGGTTAAGACTAAAATTGAGTATCTGTGAAGTCTGTCTAAGTTGTATGCTTTTTCTCTTTTCTTTATTAAACTTTTTATACCTATAAGAATTGTCTGTATTTCCATTGAAATGATCCGAGCTTTGGATCTGGCACAGGCTCACAGCTAGTGAGGGTCTGTGTGCTTGAATCTCTCCCAGACAGCAAGGGGGAGGGGGTGTTTCTCGGAGTCTGTGTTCTTTTCTCTCTCAGGTGGCCTGAGGGAGGGGGGGTGTTAATGTGCCCCACTCCATGGTTTTGGAATAATCACATTAATGGTGGCAGCGGAATTCCAAGCCCCAACTGGAAAAGTTTGGGTTTTGGGGGAAAGTATTTAACTTAGGCTGGGAAAGTAGCTTAAAGTTAAGTGGTCTTGCATAAGAGACCCCCACACTTTTACCCTAGAGTTTAGAGTGGGGGAAAGGGTATCTCTTACAGGGGACAAGTAGTGTTCCCAGTTCCATGGGTCACTGATTTCCATGTAAAACTGCTTCCATGTTTACTGGGTTTGGAAGTAAAAGAGCTACCGCTGCAAACTGGCCCTATATTCTGGCAGTCAAGCTGGGTTTGTTTTTGGTTTTTTTCCTTCTTGCACATAATCACCATAATAAAAGATTTGCAAAACAAAGTATTACCTCAGATACACTTATACTACCCTCTCCTCTTCAGATTATCTGTGCCATCTGTGCAAACCCAGGCCTGGTCTACACTGGAGGGGAGAGGGGGAGGGGGGGAAGGTCAATCTAAGTTACGCAACTTCAACTACGTGAATAATGGAGCTAAAGTCAACATACTTCGACCTACTCATAACAATGAATCGACTGCTGCCACTCCCTAATTGACTCTGCCTGGGCCTCTTGTGGTGGTGGAGTATAGGAGTCAACAGGAGAGTGCTTGGGGATCCATTTATTGTGTCTAGACTAGACGTGATAAATCAACCCCCGCTGGATTGATTGCTGCCCACTGAGCCAGCGGGTTGTAGAGACGTACCCCCAGTTAAAACCAAGGCAGTTTCATGGGTCTGGCAAAGGGCATAGTTTTAAGACAATGGAATTACACAGATGTAGCTGAGGATATAATTTTCCCTTCAGAGCCTCCATTACTAATGGGGATGTCCAAGTTAGAATGACTCCTGCAAACTCGCCTTGCATTCTGCTAGCTTCTGTCAATGGGGAGGGTAGCCACTGGATCAGAATAATTCTGGATCTACTGGCCCTGGCTCTGTTTCTTCCTTGACCTGCCCTCCCCCCCAAAACACATGAATTCTGAGGCACAGAGAGTCCCTACAGAGCACTGGCCAATGATGTGGGATTCAGTCTGGGATCAGCAGGTCTATTGGTCAAGATGCAGCCAAACAATGTCTCCAAGTCTTGGACAGCTCTTCCAGGCTGTTTGGGGGTCCTGGCAGCCAAGGTGCAGTTTGTCTCCCTGCCCTTGGGAGTCTTCTGGGATATCTGTTGGTCACGGGGCGGGGGGAAGGGTAAGAAGAGCTGGGTCCTCTCCACCAGGCTCAGTGCCCAAAGGGAGAAAAGCAAGGAGTGGCTCAGTGACTTCTGGCTGCTAATCCAGATCCGCTTCCCCTGGGCTTCTTCCTACCTTCCCTGTAACCTGTTTTCCCTTCAGTTTGGGGCATGCCTGTACAGTCTGCATACAAAGTCTCAATAATTCAGAGCATTGTGGGAGAATGGGAAAGGTTCCCAGATCACTTCCAGAGTTCATTGCTTCCCCCTGAGCACGGGGAAAGCGGGCAAGGACAGGTTTCCTGTGAAGTCCCTGGTCTTGCCCCCTGTAGATTGTTCTACTGAAGCAGCTACCACCTGTCTGCCTTCTTGCAGCCAGTCTCTTCTTCACTCTTCCCCCAGCCTGTTTGCCAGAGCTCCCTTTTAAGCAAGCCCTCCATAAGGAACATGCCCAGCAGCTGCTGAGAGACAGGGCTGCCTTGGCCAATTACCATTCCACCACTACTTTAACCTTTGTGTGGGGCCTGTGAACCTCGTCAAAGACCCACTGTACAGGATCCTGGAATCCTATCCAGAATGCTAATTCCACTGCAGCTAATGACTATTTATTCCTATGAATGTAAATCTCTTACATCTAAAATCTACATTCACAAAACAAGAACTATAGTAACAAGATGTGCATGTAACAAAATTATCTCGTCTTTCTCTATTGTAAACCTCATCCTTTCAATACCACCCAAGCTCTTTGTTTATCCTCCACAATACTTGTCTGGTTTTGAATCCTGGGGAAAGATTGTTATCATGCAGCTTTGCCAGTAATAATAAAGTACTGTAGATTATCTGACAGAATTGGGAAAAATAGATAGGCATCATAAAATGACCATTAAGCTACTGGAAGATCTTCAAAGTAGTAGAAATGGACTCCAACATATGTGACTGCTCTGCCATCTACCAGGAATGCAGAATTCCCATAATCTACTAGGAATTCACGAGGAGGAGTTGTGAACCAAGGGAGAAGCAGAGGACAGGCAAAAAGTGGGGGTTTGCCTGGGAGTTCCCACAGAGTGCTTTTGCCTTTCTGGCTTCTGTGAGCAGTAAATACAACATCTGAAGAGGCTCTTAGAGGCTCATGGGGAATTAAGTTACCCGGACATCTGCTGGGAGAGCTATACAGCAGTGCACAGACAATCCAGGAAGTATTTGGAGATTGTTGTGGACAACTTCCTGGTGCAAGTTCTGGAAGAACCAAATAGAGGCTGTGCTACTCTTGAGCTGCTGCTCACAAATGGGGAAGAATTGGTAGGAGAAGTAGAAGTGGGTGGAACCTGGGAATTCAGGATCCTGACAAAAGGAAGAAAGGAGAACAGCTGAATACAGATCCTGGACTTCAGAAAAGTAGACTTTGACTCCCTCAGGGAAGTGATGGGCAGGATTCCCTGGAAGGCTAATATGAGGGGGAAAGGAGTCCAGGAGAGCTGGCTGTATTTTTAAAGAAGCCTTATTGAGGGCGCAGGAACAAACCATCCTGATGTCCTGAAAGAATAGCAAATATGGTAGGCAACCAGCTTGGCTTAACAGAGAAATCTTTGGTGAGCTTAAACTCAAAAAGGAAATTTACAAGAAGTGGAAACTTGGACAGATGACTAGGGAAGAGTATAAAAATATTGATCGAGCATGCAGGAGTGTAAACAGGAAGGCCAAAGCACAACTGGAGTTGCAGCTAGCAAGGGATCTGAAGGGTAACAAGAAGGGTTTCTACTGGTTAGCTGTTAGCAATAAGATGATCAGGGAAACTGTGGGATGGGGGAGGAAATCTAGTGACAGGTAAAATAACAGGTTATGAGCTATTTAGAAAAGCTGGACATGCACAAATCCAGGGGGCCATATCCAATGTTTCCAAGGATGCTGAGGGAGTTGGCTGACAATTGGAAAAAGGCTAATGATGTGCCCATCTTTTTTTAAAAAAGGGAAGATGGAGAATCTGGGGGACTACAGCCTCACCTCGGTCCCTGGAAAAATCATGGAGCCAGTTCCTCAAGGAATCCATTTTAAAGCACTTGTAGAAGAGGAAGGTGATCAGGAACAGACAACATGAATTCACAAAGGACAAGTCATGCCTGAGCAGCCTGATTGCCTTCTATAATGAGATAACTGGCTCAGTGGATATGGGGAAAGCAATGGATGTGATATACCCTGACTTTAGCAAAGCTTTTAATACAGTGTCCCAGTATTCTTGCCATCAAGTTAAAGAAGTATGGACTTCAAGGTAGATAGAAAGCTGGCTAGATCATTTGGCTGAACAGGTACTAATCAATGGCTTGATGTCTAGTTGGCAGCCACTATCAAGCAGAGTGCCGCAGGAGTCTGTCTTGGGGCTGGTTTTGTTCAAGTCTTCATAAATTATCTGGATGATGGGATTGTTTGCACTCTCAGCAAGTTTGCAGATGACACAAATCTCAACGGGAGAGGTAGATACACTGGAGGGTAGGGGTTGGGTCCAGAGTGACTTAGATGGATTGAACTAAAAATAATCTGAGTTTCAACAAGGACCAGTGCAGAGTCCTGCACTTGGGATGAAAGAATCCTGTGCACTGTTGCAGGGTGGGAACCAACTGCATAAGCAGCAGTTCTGCAGAAAAGGACCTGGGGATTACAGTGGACGAGAAGCTGGACATGAGTCAACAGTGTGCCCTTGTTGCCAAGAAGCCTAAAGGGATATTGGGTTGCATTAGTAGGAGCATTGCCAGCAAATTGAGGGACCTGATTATTCCACTCTATTGGGCACCGGTGAAAGGCCACATCGGGAGTATTGCATCCAGTTTTGGGGACGTCCCCTACAGAAAGGATGTGGACAAATTGGAGGGAGTCCAGCGGAGGGCAACAAAATTATTAGGGGGCTGAGGTACATGATTTATGAGGAGAGGCTGAGGGAACATGGCTTATTTAGTCCACAGAAGAGAAGAGTGAGGGGGGGATTTGATAGAAGCCTTCAATTACCTGAAGGGGGGTTCTAAAGAGGATGAAGTTAGGCTGTTATCAGTGGTGGCAGATGACCGAACAAGGAGTAATGGTCTCAAGTTGCACTGGGGGAGGTTTAGGTTGGATATTAGGAAAAACTATTTCACTAGGAGGGTGGTGAAGCACTGGAATGGGTTACCTAAGGAGGTGGTGGAATAAGGAGGTGGTGGTATCTCCATCCTTAGAGGTTTTTAAGGCCCAGCTTGAAAAAGCCCTGGGTGGGATGATTTTGATGAGGTTGGTACCATTTTGAGCAGGGGGTTGGAAGAGACCTCAGGAGGTCATCTATTCCAACCCTAATCCTCTGTTTCTGTATATGGCCAATTTTTGCATACTGATGTTCAATTGATGCACACACAACACAATGTTCTGTCTAAATGGCTATATTGACTCAATAGATGAGAAATATATTTCAGCTACTGTAGCTGCAAAATGAAAACCCTTCTATGTGCAGTCTTTAATCTCTGTAACAGTCCAATATAAATTGTCATAAATGATACACTCTTGTTAGGTCAAATTTAAAAGAGCCTGTCGTATTGTTATCTCATGCAGTGCACAATGTAGTGCTGGAAATCTGAGTAGCTTGACTTTAATGCAGGATTAGTGCTCTAGGTTGAAGCTGAATAAATTACATGAAATTCCCCGGTTAGTCTGGAGTCTGACAGAGCAGATGGTTTTTGGACTAGCTTTTGACAGCATATCTTGAATCACCATGGTGTCAGTTTGTTTTATCAGTGTGTGTATGTGTGTGTGTGTGTGTGTGTGTACATATATATATATTTCAATTTGTCCTTTCTCCTACTGTTAACCTGCTGCATTTACACATTGGTCAGGAAAACAAGAGTGTCTCTCGAGAGCTGGTGTGAATAGAATAGTTGAATGTGTGCCAGAAGGTGTCATCTCCAAATCACTTTATCAAGATGCTAAATGTATCAAATTACTGCTGCTGACCTAAGGTCTGTCAATCCAGGTCCATTAGTCATTTTGGGGTCTCTGATGGTCATCAGTTTAACCAGTTTCTATGATGGAAGCCAATAACACTTCATGGACAGCCAAGCAAGCAGTACTGTTAAATTTTATAGCCTGGTAGCACTACCACAAAGTGAAGGAGACTCAGCCCTGGTCTACACTGGATGGGGAAGGGGGTTTGACCTAAGATATGCAACTTCAGCTATGGGAATAGCGTAGCTGAAGTTGATGTATTTAGGTTGGTTTACCTTGGCGTCTTCACGGCATTGAGTCGACTGCTGCCACTCCCCCGTTGACTTCACATGTGCCTCTCGTGGAAGTGGAGTACCGGAGTCAATGGGAGAGTGCTTGGGGATCAATTTATCATGTCTAGTCTAGACGCGATAAATCAACCTCCGAAAGATCGATCATTATGGGCGGGTAGTGTAAACATGCTCTAAGTGAATTAAGTGCTGAAGTTGTCACACCCATCTCTTTCCCCTTCATTCATTTAGTTTTTGCTTCTGTTAAGTCAAACATCAGTAAGTTAAAATCAGTTGGAGAGTTTCTAATACGTTGACATTGGGATGAGTAGTATACTCTTGAGGTGTTTCTACTAATCAAGAGGAGGAGGCTGAGAAAAGGTGGCAGGAAATCCATTTTAAAATAAGCGGCAGAGGCATGAAAGAAATCCCAGAGAAATTGCAAGAGTGGTAAATGGTAAATGTGGAATGAGCTGTAAAATGGTGCAATGGCAGGGGAAAATAACTCAGAAAAAAGGAGCTTATATAAATATGTAGCTATACCCTATTCACTGTTGCAGTATTGGTAGCAGGGGCTGGGAAAATATTTTCCTAGCACACTCATTGTTTCATTTTTCTTTTCCAGAGAGAGCCGATTCCTCCCTGTCTTCCTTTCCCTTTTCCTTTCATGTTTTGTTTTATCTCTGATTTTCCTGTGGGTTATACCATGAGACACTGAGCACCTGCCACTTCAGTTAATCTCAATAGGATTTGTAGGTGCTCCCATGGAGCGGATGCAAAACTCAGTGAAGACAATTGAATGAGTTCCCCTGACTTTAATGGGGCTTTGGATCATGCCAAGGTGCTCCACTGCTCTCTGAATATGACCCATTGTTTTAATAAGGTCGATTATACCAGATAGGAGACTTGCCTGGTCCCATATTTCAGCTCAAATAGTTGTAGATCTCTCTCTTTTTCACTTACTCATGACCTCTTGATGTAATATCTCAGAACTCCTTTGGGAGCCAACTGCGTGAGGTGATTCTGAGAGCGCCCAGTACCTTGTAAGACTGAGTCCTATATGAATATCTTCTGAACAGTGTTTCCCCTAGAGAGGCAAGGGGCGATGTGAAGAATGTAGGCGATAACTGTATTTTATATTAATGTTATGTGTACCTCTGTCTATTTGATTACTGTGATGCTGTCTGCGATGTGGGTGTAAAGAGTTCATGCAGAGCATGTCTATGTGAAAGGGTACTGTGCAGCAAACTGGAATACAAATCTACAGCACTCTAGCCTGACTTGTTCTAACTCTAACTACTGCTAAAGTAGTAGATCAAAGCTCAATAAGGAATTTGTATTGCCTGGTAGTATGGTCTACTTGGTGACTGGTGTCTTAGTGATTGGCTGGCTAAGGCACTGTAGACTTGCAGCATGGCTTGCCATGCACCTACACGCCATGTCAACAAGCTCTTGGTCCTCGGTGGTTTTTTGTACTTCTACAGGAACCAAAGACAATGACTGTAGATAGCCAGTCACTGATGCTCAACAAACAATACAGGTGTCGACTCTTTTCAAGGTTTAACCCCATCATGCTCTGATCAGCAGTCACTTTAAGAGTTTTCCTGGTCCTGCTTGCAGGGTAGGAGACTCTGAAGGAAATGTGTGATCTAGGTCTTTGAGCAGTCAAACATTTCGGGCGTAGAAAAAGCCTTGTATTTTTTAGTTTAGTGGGATGGAAGTTGGAGATGTTCTTAGAAAAAGAAATGTCGATGAGAAAGTTTTGTAATATCCCATTTTTTACATTTTAATTGGAACTGTCAACACAATAGCAGCTGATACATTGCTGATACATTGCTTCCAAATGAAAATACATTTGTCTATGCTCCAAGGAATTTGAAAGATTTTAGGTGTTTTTTTTTTTTTAACTAGCACCAAATAATAATTATCTGATTGGCTCCAGGAAAGCAGAAGGGAAATCATCCTGGATGTTTCTGATGAAAATGTTGAAAATAAATTACATATAAGGTTTTTTTTTTTTTTTTTTTTTTTTTTGGTAAGTACATCAAACTCAGGATTAAAGGCATGAAATAGTTTGTTTAATGCAAATTGTCACTGTCAAGGGTCTATTTCCCCACTCTGAACTCTAGGGTAAAGATGTGGGCACCCTGCATGAAAGAAAAATAACCCCCCAAGTTTATTTTACCAGCTTAGGTTAAAACTTTTCCCCCAAAACCCAAACTTCTCCAGTTGGGGTTTGGAAAACGCTGCCACCACCAATTTGAGCCCCACAGAACCATGGGGTAGGGTAAATTGGAACCCCGATAGTAACACCTCCCAAATTCCCCCTCCCCCTTCTCTGGCAGAGATTTGAGAACAAAGACCACAAACCCTCACTTGCTGTGAGACATGCCTGATCCAAACTAGGATCAATCCAATGGGAACAAACAGTCAAATTCTTAAAAGAAAGATTTTAATAAAAGAAACAGAAGTAGTACAGATCCCTGGTACAGAAATGAATAGAGAAAAACCCTTAGCATCACTCAACCCTCATTGGCCCCCTCCCTTGGAATTTCTCCACTGCTTCAGCGAACAGCAAAGTAACCCGTGGACCAATTAACAAGTGATACAGACAAGCAACAAAACACTTACTGCTAGGCTTAATTTCGTTAGAAGATTATTGAAGTGTAGAATAGAAACATAGATGTGATTCCTCGGACCAGGAGGAGAGAATGAAAAAGCCTGGAGCAAAGTGAAAGTAAACCCCTTTTTCTTTTGTTCCCTGTTGATTACTTCATCACCCTCTCTGGGTTGCTTCAGATTAACCCTTCACAGGTAAAACAGTAATTCTAAGCTACTTCATACTTATGACAGTCACTTTGAAAATAAAATATAATTCAAATAAAAATCTTTTAAAATACAAAACAAAATTAAGATGGAAGTGAAAAGTACACTCAAAGAATAATAAAATATATGCAAAGATGATGTAGTTTACAGATAAATATAGTTAAGAAATAACCTGTTATGATAATGCTTAGCAACTTCCATCCACAGATCTCAAATTTTCCATTAACTTAGCCTCAGGAACCCATTTTATTTTATCACTATTTTAAAGTTGAGAAAATGGAGGCAAAGAAATATTAAAAGCTAGATATTGCTCTCCCTGATGTAGGTCATTGTTGGTATTGTTTTTTTAAGCACTCATGATGTGCTCACTTCTGTATATCAAACTAAGGTCAGATGCTGCAAAAACTTAACTACAGAAGTTTTTTAATATGAGTAGTTTATTCGTGTGATTTGGTTTGCTCGTGTGAGTACCTTGCAGGGTTGGATCTAAAAGAGTGTCAGAGTTTTTCCTGTTGGCTGCACTGGGAGAAAGATCTGGACTTCAAGGTCACACAAGAAGTCTGTGCCAGACCTAAATACCTTCATGGGGAACGGTGTAGTTATAGCCATGCTGGTCCCAGGATATTAGAGATACAAGGCGTGTGAAGTAATATCTTTTATTGGATCAACTTCTGTTGGTGAGAGAGACAAGCTTTTGAATCACTACTTATAATTACTTAGGATAAACAATCTGCTCCACTTTGCATTTTGCTGTAACACGGGGAGTACCTTTCCCAGATCTGAAGAAGAACTCTGAATGAGTCCAAAGCTTGTCTCTCTTGCCAGCAAAAGTTGGTCCAATAAAATATATTCCCTCACCCACCTTGTCTCTCTTCATGAGGAACATGGATTCTTCATCTTGGGAAATGTTTTAAAATCAAGATTTGATGTTTTCTAAAAAATGCTCTAATTCAAACAGGAATAAATTCAAGGGAGGCATATACCCGGCATTATATGGGAGGTCAGATTAGATAATTGCAGTAGTCCCTTCTGGCCTTGTAATCTATGGACTATTAACCCTCCATGCACTTTAATATTATTGGTATTAAGGTAGCATGGTGAAGTCTTTTTCAAACTTGGGGCCCATAGCTTTAGGCACTGTACAAACACATGGTGAGGAGCAGTCTCTGAGCTGAAGAGCTTGAAATCTAACTAGACAAGACAAGAGACACAGGGAGAGAGAGAATAACTTGTCCAGTCCACACAGCAGGTCAGAGACAGATCCATGAATAGAAGCCAGGTTTCCTAACTCCTATCCACTACAACATGCTGGCACTCTTCCTTACCTGTGAAATGGGGACAACACAATGTATATAACAAAATAAATCCATCCTACATTCCTTCAGATGTACAGATGAGCAGATTAACTGAGCCACAGAGGTCAAGAAATCACAGAAGGAAGCAGTATCCGAGCTAAGGTTAAACCTCAGGATTTTTATGCTCCTAGTCTTCTGCTAAGAACACTACATCCCTCTCTTTGCCTTTATTCTGTGTACTGTGACAGGGTCAGGCCAGATGGCTACAGGAGAGTGTTAAAAAGTTGATACATTAGCCTCAGATTAAGCTGGTCCCTTTTCCCTGAATAAGAACAATCTGGAAGCTGGAACCAATTAATGCAGGTAGGCTAATTAGGACACATGGCGCCAATTAAGAAGCTGCTAGAAACAATTAGAACAGGCTGGCTAATCAGGGCACCTGGGTTTAAAAAGGACCTCACTTCAGTCAATGAGGGACGCATGCAAGGAGCTGGGAGCAGGAGACACTAGGAGCTGAGAGTGAGAAGGTGTACTGCTGGAGTACTGAGGAGTATAAGTGTTATCAGACACCAGGAGGAAGGTCCTGTGGTGAGCATCAAAAAGGTGTTGGGAGGAGGCCATGGGGAAGTATCCCAGGAAGTTGTAGCTGTCCTGCAGCTGTTACAGGAGACACTCTAGACAGTTGCGATCCATAGGGCCATGGGCTGGAACCTGGAGTAGAGGGCAGGCCCGGGTTCCCCCCAAACCTCCCTGCTCCTGATCAGACACAGGAGGAGTTGACCTGGACTTGGGTTCCACCAGAGGGGAAGGTCTCTGGTCTGTTCCCCGACCCACTAGGTGGATCGGCAGAGACTGCAGGGATTGTTCTTCTTCCTTTTCCCCATGCTGGCCAGTGATGAGGTTAGCTGAGTGACCGGCAGATTTGAGCCACAAAAGTGACCAAACTGAGGGCTACTGTGAACCTCTGAGGTGAGCGAATCTGCCAATAAGCGAAGGACCCACGAAGGCAGAGGAGGAACTTGGTCACAGTACATAAAGCTTAGATCAAATTAAAATGACTGCAATAGTGAGGATTTTGTAAACTGTGTTTCGCTCTGTGAAATTAATTTAATAATTCTTCACTGGTTTGTCACTTGAGGCCTGAAATGATCATTTCAAAGATATTTTTTGTACAATGACCCTAAAGACCTCAACAAACCAAGCAGTTGCTATCAAGGCACTCCTCAACCGCCAGTGGTATGTCAGTTACTTTCTAGTGTGCGTTCCAGAGTGCTTTCTTCTCAACAGTTGCATAATTTGGGAGTATTGAAGGATGTTTACAAATGCCTGTAAGTAGATTTTATTGCCCGTTTCCAGTACAGATTCAGGTAGCCAGGAATGGGAGTGAAATGAGAAACGCAATACAAAGCCAAATAAAAACAAATCACCACGGAACACTTTTATTTCAGGGACTATTCTTTTAAAATGTAACACAGAATCAAATTGCCAATTCAAATCATATGTCACCAAGGGCGCAGTTCCTCCTTTTCACAGATGCATGTGGATATCTTCATTCCCAGATCTCTGTGTAGATCATTAAAGTGAACATTGTCTCTACTATGCTGACATTCCTCAGAGTAATATAAAAAATTCCTCCAAGGGAGGCATTTGGCTCCTTGAGCATTTTATTAAGTGAGCAATATCTATGGCCATGCCAATAATTACATTTCTTCAAACATGACAAGATTATTTTACATTGATGTATTTCAGAACATTTTTCAAATCTGCCTCTCCCTACTCATCTGTTTTTGTTTCTTATAACATCATCCCATCTGCTCCCCCTAAAATGCCAGCCTCTAATGCCCATTTGTATCTCTTCTCCCACAAACATCCCTGTAATTTCTTCTGCGCTGTTCCTAAATCACGGAATGCCACAATGAACTAATCCATAACCACTCCCCTCATTACAGTCCTTTCTCAAAACCCACTTCTACCATGATCCCTGAAACAAATCCAACTAACAAGGCTAGGTAGATTATTCAGACAGATGGAACTCACATTATTTATGTATTAATAATTTAAACATCTTTCAAAGAATGTGTAACCATCAAGTAATGCATATACTTATCCTGTGGAAGCATGTGATCTCATTACCATAGTTGTCATCCTCCCTCATTCTCCTTCCCTTTTCATGTGCTACGTTCACTTGTTGTGGTGGCTTTTCAGTTTTTTTCAAATAGATATAACTTTTTGTCTTTGGGTCACTTGGTCCAATTTTATTTGGCAATATTCCCATCCCACAAGTTGTATCCAATGTGTCTGTTTCTTTAGCTTTTTGTCAAGATAGAATGAATGAGCATAATAATTTGTGAGTGAGATGATTTAAGTTCCTAACTCATGAGAACCAGCTCATACTCACTCATGTATGCACCTCCCTATCCAATAGCAATCTTGGGGCTTCTGCACATATAATACTCTTCACAAATTAATAATACTCTAAATATACTATATATATATATATATACTCTACTCTGCACATATAATACTCTGCACAAATTAATACTCTAAAAGTTGTTTAAGAGAAGAGCCTGAAGTTCCCCACTTATTTAATTTGTTTATATTTCACTTTATATTAGAAAAATCAAGGTCTCACTCAAGGAAAGAAAACAATGTGTTTTGCTTTTTCTAAATATCTTCTGGGTTTTCTGTTCTATGATGAATTAGTTGTGTGTTATGTATCTGATCCAAACCTTGCTAAAGTCAATGGGAGACTTTCAAGTGACTTCAGTAGGATTTTGGATCAGGTCCAAATGAAATGAACTGTAAATCCATGCTTCACCTTCCTTGATACAGACATATGCAGAAGAACTCCAGGTGGTTTTTGCAAAAGTGGCTCATTGATGTGTTACCATTTCTGTCAATATACTCCCTGCAGTGGAGATTCACCTGCATACTACAAAGACATCTAAATGTAGTGGCATTGGTTTTCCTCACTAACAACTAAAGTACATATCTATATATATATATATAAAAGTCAAATGGTGTATGCGTGTATGCGTGCGTGTATGTATGCGTGTATGTACGTGCACTTACTCCTTCCACACCGTTTGAGCTAGAGACTTGAAATTTGGTACAGTTATAGGTCTTAGGGTCCTAATCAGGGTAAGAGTTGAAAATTTTTCAAATCTCACCTCTGACACTCCCCAGGGGTGAAATTCTTTAAAGCCCATTCACATCAGCTGGGCAGCTGCTGTTCTCTGTGACATAGTTAAGATGTCATAATACCCCCTCCAACGGACCCTGCATTCACTCAGCTCTCTACCCCCTCCCCCCTCCAACTGACCCCGCACTCGCTCAGCTCTCTGCCCCCTCCCCACCTCCGACAGACCCGAGTTGGGTTTGGTCGGAGGGTAAGTGAGGTAGGGGTGTCGGGTTTGGTCGGGGGGTGAGGTGGGGGTGTCGGGTTTGCTTGTGGTGGTAGGTAGGGGTGTCGGGTTTGGTTGGGGGGGAAGTGAGGTGGGTGTGTCAGGTTTGGTCTACGGGGGGTGAGGTGTGGGTGTTGGTAGGGAAGTGACGTGGGGGTGTTGGGTTTGGGTGGGGGGTGAAAATGTGAGTCGGGGTTGGTCGAGGGGTAAGTGAGGTGGGGGTGTCAGGTTTGGTCGGGGGGGTGAGGTGGGGGTGTCAGGTTTGCTCTCTGCCCCCTCCAACAGACCCCGCACTCGCTCAGCTCTCTGCCCCCTCCCCACCTCCGATGGACCCAAGCAACGCTGGGTATTTTCGCTAGTATGAAATAAAATTTGAGTGTGCAGACAGAATATAAATGTCCAGCAATTGATGTATGGTGCCATTCATTACATACTACACAGCCACAACATACTCAGCCTGGGTGTGCACATTAAAAACACCAGGTACTGAAATGTCAAGATACTGCTCAAGCATTGGGAGAATTTTTTTAAAAATCCTTTGGATTGTTCCTTTCCTGACTTAGTTGTACCTGCTTGGAAGTGCAGATATTAGCATAGAAATTGCTCACTTTGCTCTCTCTCGAAAAAAAACCTTGCTTCAATAATAAAATAATCATTATAAAGGATCTTTTAAAAAAGAACTGCTTAAAATGGCTGAGTAGCTTTTTTGTAGACTTCAAACTCCACAGAAGCAAAACTTCTTTTTTCTCATTGAGACACATAAAACTGTGAGGATATTATAGAGAAATATAGTAGCCCTAGGAAAGATTCTTACAAAGCTTTATACTACTGTCTGTTAATGTTTCCTCCAGAGGAGGTTTAAATGAGTTGTATGAAAAGCAAGCCCTGGCAGCAATAGATGCTACTCAAGACATAAAATGCCTGGCCTACCTGTATGTAACATCTGAACACTTGCAGTAATACCCGAACTGCATGTTTTGGCTAGTGAATTTAAGTAACATTACAAGAAATACATAAGATGAAAATGTACTTGTATTATAAAATTGTCTGCATTTTTTAAAGCTTTTATCATACAGAAAGAGAGAGAGACTATTACGCAAAATAGACTAGAATATTTTCTGAGTTGCATTAGCTGAAATGCCCTGGAAAGTGAGTATGAAAGAGAAGATTCTTTCTGTTCCTAAATATTGTGGTTGGTTATATTAGACTCTCAGAAAACGTGAATTTTAAAGAGTTTAGTCTCACAAAATCAAAGATTGTAATATAACTCAGTCTTCAGATAAGCATGTGAACTGACTACCCAGCATTTAAATGTTATAGCCAAAGCGGTGACTCCTGCACTGGGATGAAGGGAGTAAAGTGGGGCCCAGCTGGGACCACCACTCCTCCTGGACCAAGAATTCTGCATGGAAGAATGCCTCCCCCCATACATATGCTCTCTCACTGTGAGGGGCAGTAGGAGTTGTGCCTCCCTGCCATGTGGTCATGCGGAGAAATTGCAGAGAAGAATCAACGGGAGACTTCATCTGGTAGGCGCAGAAACAGCCAAAGCAGGGACCTTCGGACATCCAGATAACTTTCCACAGGTTTGACTAAACTTTCTCTGTTTGCTGATTGGCTGTTTGCTGCCACCCTCTCTCTCTCAATTTCTCTTCTCCTCAGCTTCGCTTCCTACCTGCCTCTCTTACACTCTTCTCCCCTGCCCTGTCCCACTCACCCACTTTTCCTTCAGTGTCCCTGCTCCCTTCCCTTTTCTGCTGAGCTTATTCCCTCTAACTAAACTCACAATATAAATATGTGAAACTAAAATGATGTTTGCTGCCACCACACTGTTCACTCTGTGTTGTACTCCTTCCCCTACCCGATGTTTGTCTTGTCTAATTAGATTGTCCAGGGAAATTTAGACTTAGGAGTAGAAGCTTTTAATATTTTTAGTGAGGTAAAAAGTGCAGAGTGGAAAGTGCATGAATATAGATTTGATAACCTTTATCAATTGTTTTCCAATATAGTTTACTCTAAACAGTATGGACCAAATTCTGCTCTTGCTCAGACAGTTTTTACCCTAGTGTAACTCCATTGACTTCTGTGGAGATAGTCATAGAAATCAGGAGTGTAACTGAGAGTAGAATCAGGCCCTGAGTTTATGATAAAATTTTGAACTGCACGAACATACTGTAAAGTGTACCATACACCTATCCACTCAAGTCCTTTATGTATTATGTAGCTATCAGTGGGACAAAGTGACTAGTATTTTGTTTTACCAGATAGACAGCCTGAGTGTCTCCTTTTTGTCAAAGCAGAGTATAGTGGTTTTTTGAATGGCATCAACCAAAGTAACTCAGCAGAGACAGGAAAACAGAGGAAAATGGTCTTTGTGATCATCATTATGGTTGATTCAACTAGATTCTGCAATAAAGACATCAAAATCACCGCACTGTTATAAGAGTTAATGGGCTAAGTTTACGCAGCTAGCAGAGTGGGGTGCAAATTGGAGTTGAACAGGGAAAGGAGGATTGTCTTGTGGTTAAGTTACTGGTCTGTCAATTATGAGCTTTGGGTTAGTTTCCCAGTTTTGCATTAAATATTGTTGGAAAAAAGATCTTCTCGAATTGGTCAGAAAGTATTTTTTTGGGGGAGCAGAAACTGCATTTTCTGTCAAAACAGTGTATTGACAAACAATTCCCAGCCAGCTATACTAAAAATCTCTACTTCCCATTGACTTCAATGGCAGCTGCAGTTATTCGGTTCCTTTGAATACGTGCCTGTTAGCGTTAGATCCTCCTCCTCTTGGAGTCAATGGCAAAAGCTCTTTGCACATGGACTCTTTTTGAGCCCAATACTGCAAAGACTTAAGCACAGACCTCCAAGTAACACACCAAGCCTGGGTGACAGGGAGGCTAGTGGATTATTCACAAGTAAGATGTCCCACTGATTTCAATGGGATTAAAGTGAAATTAAGTCTGCAGTTTTATGCCCTTAATCTTTATTTTGTACAGGACCACACACACTGAGTATTTAACACATAATAAAATTCATTGTGAGCAAGAAATATCTATGCCTCCATTTCTCACCTGTAAAATATAGTGTCTGGAAGTAGTCTGAATTAGCAAAACTGGTTGTCATATTTGAGTTCTAATTTAAGCCCTTATATTCTGGACAGAGATGTAATGATGATCTTCACCAGCAAGGAAGTAAACTAGATGGAGCCATGTTAAGTTGTGCTGCATTAGGATAACAGGACTACTATCATTTAGAAGAGGGTATTTTCTAGGCATTTTGTTGATGGTGAATGTTTTAAACAGGCAATAAAAGCAAATTCTGCTCTTGGTTACACCCCATGCAAATCTATTGAAGTTAACAGGGGTTAAGCCATGGCTGAATTTGGCCAGAAGTCAATAACCACACATGGAAAACTATGGAGTGGGAAGGAGCAGGATGCTTAAAGCTTTTCTGTGTCAGAGCAGGTGGGTGGGTTTGTCCCCAGAGGCTCATTGGTAGAGGAGAGTGGCCAGGGAAGCCATTATGCAGATCTGCCAGCAGCGTTCTAAACAGAGCATGCGTATTGGGTGTCCAGGCTATTGAGTCTGAGGGATGGACGTGATCTATGTATGAAAAGCTCTGTATACATGAATCATAATACCTAGCTCATAAAGAGAGGCATACTGAGTCTTTTGTAATACACTTTAAGACAGTTTGGGCTAAAATTTACAAAATATTTCTCTTCAAATGTTTGAGGATACAACCAGGTTAGTGTACGTATAACTCATGTCGTTACGTGCACTCAGCTACCTACTTTTGCATTTACAATTGCATGTTTGCATACAGGTGTGTATTTTTTCATTTGCAAATTAAATGCCTATTTGGAAAAAAAAAGTTTGTTTCCAGGCTTTAATACAGAACAGTGAAATAAAATAAAACGGTGTCACCCCTTAACTGCAGTTGTTAAGGTAGAGGGTAACATGCCAGTTTAATTGAAAGGTGCAATGGAAACCTTTGCAATCTAACAACTGCCTTTGTTTTTCTAATTGCCAGAAATAATACATTTTTCTGTTGTGTTTACTAAGGCAGTGGGTTTCACAACTTTCATGTCACTAAAATAAGGAAAAGCTGGCTAGAAGCCATATACCTTAATATAGAGTAGCTGACCAATGAGGAACAGAATAGAAGCACAGGTAAAATAAGTTGGGTGGGTGATTTTAGATGCTTTGAAAAATAACATCTTTAACAGTGAAAGCTTCATGTCGTCTACACACTTCAGTATATTCAACTTGTTCTGAAAGGTGTTTGCAATTTTTTTTCTGCTATCCGGGGTCCCAATCTGCATCTAAGTTATACAGGTATAAATCTGTAGTAAGAAAAGCCAGAATATTCAAACATTGCACTGAAAAGGTCTGGGTGCTGTAGAACTGAAGGTTTGGGGCTTGATTCACCCACGCAAGAGCACTGAGGAGCTACACTCAAAGGGAGAGTAATCCCACCTGAGGGAAAACTGGAAAGGCTTCTGTTGCTGGTATCCCTCCTCACCCCCATCCGGGCAGAACAGCTTCTAATTTTGGTCTCTCTAGGATCCTTACCTAAGTGAGGTGCTGGCTCAGTCATTGTTAGAATCCAAACAGTCCAGACATGAAAGATCTTTCCTTGAATCTATACTTATGGCTTCTTCTCACAGAAAATAAGATGGGGCGACTACCCATGTGGGCTCTTCCTTTGATGACGTAGTGAGGAATGCATTTAGAATCTTTCTTTGGCCTTGCATCATCACACGGAATGATTACTTGTTTTGAAATTTAGCACTTTTCTGTTGAAAGTTCTTTATTTGCATTCCACAAGGCTTCTTTCTCATTTGATGGGTAATTTAGTTACAAGGGTATATATGTTGCTTTTTCTAGTTATATTTTTGTATAGCTTACAAAATAATGAAATGGGGAATGTAAAATGCATGTTACTCTAGTGAATTATAATTCCATGGCTCATCCAGCACTTTAAATCTGCACAGTGCTGTACAGATGGTGAGGTCAGATGGTAGCTTTTAGACCATGAGGAGGTTTGGAGGGGCTGTGCTGCAGCAGGAGTTCCCATGAGGTTGCTCAACCTGAATTTCTCCTGTTGGTTCACACAACCACATAGGGTGACCAAATAGGAAGTGTGAAAAACCAGGACAGGGGGTGGGGGGTAATAGTAGCCTATATAAGAAAAAGCCCAAAATATCGGGACTGTCCCTATAAAATCGGGACATCTAGTCACCCTACAACCACATGCTATATGGTGGCTTTGCCATCCTCCCAATGTGAGCCGTGCGCACTCCCATCCACGCCTGACGGACTGTGTGGGCTGCTAGTGTGCGATGATCACTGCGCCTCTCTTTGGATAGGTAAAATTCCTATTTACTTCAGTGGTACAGGATCAGGCACCTAGTGAGTCCGTAGCAGAGCCAGGGATAATTACTTGGTTCATTGCCCCATGTTAGTCTATTACTGCCTCTCAGGAATCATACAGAATGGTATTATGTAGGGAAACTGACAGTCTAAATTCTATATTTCTCAAGGCTGTTTATGAGGAATCAGCTGCTTTATATAAATATGAGAATAATCCTTAACAAAGATGCCTTGATCAGATTAATAAACCTGCCCCTGTACCCCATCTTCCTTCCCCACTTCATCAATTTATGACTAATTCATGGTCAACATATTTTTTTTTTTTACTTTCACTCCCCAGCTGCCCACATCTTGTATATTACATACATGTTGCCTCTACCTACAAGAAAATATAGAAGATCTAAATTTTATCCACAAACTTCCTGTATAACTTCTGTTGACCTTTTAGATTGAAATCTTTCAATGTTTCACCCAAAACCAGACACATTGAAAAGAATATATATATATATATATATATATATATATATATATATATATATATTAAAACAGGCAATATACACACCTTTGGGAGGGTATTTTTAGTATTTTCAGGGTTCACTGATCAGGAAGTGACTCATCCTAAATATGTTACATCTTTTCAAACTGTTTTTAAAAAGCCAGAAAAATTCAATATATTCCATTTTGTGAAGTATTGTTGCTGTGATGGTCCCTGCAACCTTGACAAAGCTTATAATCAGAAGCAAACTTCCCACAGATCAGAACACACCTACTCAAAGTGGCACCAGCCCTTGCCACAGCAACAGGTGAAAAACCTGGAGATCTATCTCCACTGCTACAATAATCAATACCCTCCACAATACACCTTTCAAAATCCATGGGCCCTACACATGCCTATCACATGTGGTGTGCCTCCTTCACTGTGGTGAAATGAGACGATCACCGTGCTCTTGAATGAACTCTTCCAGAAATATGAGACATTAAAACAACACATCACCTGTGGGAGAACACTTCTCACAAACTGATCATTCCATATCTGACCTCTCAGTTCTTGTCCTCCAAGGAAACCTTCACAACACCTTCAAAAGATAAGCCTGGAAACTTAAATTCATAACTCTACTAGACATCAAAAATAATGGACATAATAAAAATGCTGGATTTATGGCTCATTACAACAAGCTGTATCCCACTCACGCTCCTTTGTCCTACAACTGTAGAGATATTAACTGTCCACTTGAATAGTCTCTTGCTGAATGTATTAACTCCTTATCTGTTCCACTTTGTATTTGCCTGTGATGCTTTGTGTACCTTGCGTAGACTGAAGAAGAGCTCTGTGTAACTCAAAAGCTTCTCTTTCACCTAAATGTTGAACAAAATAAAAGGTATTACAGGAACTCCTCACTTAAAGTTGTCCCGGTTAACGTTGTTACGTTGCTGTTCAAGTAGGGAACATACTTGTTTAAAGTTGCGCGATGCTCTCTTCTAACATTCTTTGGCAGCTGCCTGCTTTGTCCACTGCTTGCAGGAAGAGCAGCTGGTGGAGTCTTGGAACCAGGGCGGACCGGCAGCCCCCCTAAGTTCCCTGTGCAGCAGCCACCCAGCAAGCTATCAATTGCTGGCAGTTCAACTGTCCCTCCCCCCACTGCCATGTGGTGCTCCTGCCCTCTGCCTTGGAGCTGCTCCTCGAGCCTTCTGTTTGCTGTGCAGAGGTGGGGGAAAAGAAGGGGCTAATGTCAGGGTGTCCCCCTCCCCCCCTGCTCCTGCACTCTGCTTACCCCATCCACCATAGAGCAGGGGGGGACATGACGGCTGAGGATGGAGGGAGCTTCCAGGAAGCAGTTGCTGTGGGTCTCAGCTTGCTGATCTAATTAACAAGGCAGTGTACTTAAGACAAGGGTCGGCATACTGTGGCAGACCCAGGGCAGACAGCTGCCAGTAAGGCCTGCAATTAGAAGGCTTTCCACAAGGGAATCAGGCCCAGCTGAGCAGGGCTGCCACAGTCAGAAGCAGGGCCAGCTGAGGCCAATCAAGGAGGCTGTCAGAGCCCTTGAAAAAGAGACTCCTCCACAGAGAGGCTTGTGGGAGTTTGAGGAGGAAGTTCTGGTGACAGTAACAGTTAGAGGAGCGAGTTGGTGAAAGCAGAGAGTGTGAGGAGCAAGTTGGAGGAGGCAGGGACGGAGAGGCTGCTGGCAAGCAAGAGAAGAGAACTAAGGGTCCCTACCAGAGGGGGACCTAGCTTTCCTAGCCTGCAGGAGCCTGTCCCTGAGAGGGAGAGAAAGGGAGCGAGCTGCTAAGGAGCAGCAGAAAAAACCGAGTCTGGTACGGTCTGGCCAGGGAGCCAGTGCTGTGACAGCGACCCAAAGGACTTGAGCCAGGGGAGCCACCTTGTCACAATACTTAAAGGGGAAATGCACCTCTCTCTCTCTCTCTCTCTCTCTCTCTCTCTCTCTCTCTCTGCTATGCTGTCTCCCCTCCCCTTTATTGCTTCTGCCTTGTAGAGTGTGAGGCTCCACTAACAACAATGAGTTAAGCCTTGAGAGCTCAGCCAATTGCTAGTTCATCATTTAGCAGTAAGGCATTCCCTGGGAAATATCCCACCCTATGACTCCTCCACCTCAACCAAGCTTCACAATCATCATTGCTGTGCACCAATATTAAATTGTTTGTTTAAAACTTATAGACTGTGTGTGTAAATATATATAAAAATATAGTCTTTTGTCTGGTGAAAAAAAATTATCTGGAATCTAACTCCCCCCCCATTAATTCTTATCGGGAAATTGGATTCACTTAACATCGTTTTGCTTAAAAACGCATTTTTCAGGATCATAACTACAATGTTAAGTGAGGAGTTACTGTACCTAACCTATTTTGTCTCTTTAAAAAAATAAACAAATTAACACTATTAATATTTTCAAACCACAAGCTGGAAATTGTTACATAACTTTAACTTTAACAAAATCAGAAACGACCAAATGTATTGAAACAAACATCAGATTTTCATAGTGTTTTAAAATGTTTACTTTAATATTTACTATATGTTTATTGTCTTAGTATATTGCCTGCTTTTTGGCTTTTGTTACTTTATGTAATAGTTATCTTAAAACACTTTATTGTACTGTTGCCACAGAAGTATTTTTGCCTTAAGTGTTCTTTTCATTAAATAATTAAGTTCATGTCTGGAGTGAAAGAAAAATATATGAATTATAATTTGAATGGATATTCTGTTACTTTAAATTGTGTTCTTTAATTCTGTTACTTTAAATTGTGTTCCCCACACTTTGGGCTTGTCCTCATTATGGCAGGGAAGGATCGATCTTTTGGCGCTCGATTTATCACGTCTCATCAAGACGCGATAAATCGATCGCTAACGGCTCCCCGGTCGACTCCGGAAGTCCAGCTCGCCAAAAGGCGCAAGCTGGAGTCAACTGGGGGGGGGGGGAGAGGGCTCCGCCAACCGCTGCCGCCATGAGGACGGTAGGTAAGTCGGCTGTAGAGATGCTGAAACGTAGCTGAAATTGCGTATCTACAGTCGATCTCTTCTCCCCCCCCCCCCCCAGTGGAGACCAGCCCTTTGGGAGATGATACAAAAGACTAGCTGGAAGGACATGAACAGCTCTCTCACTTGTTCCCTAAAGTCTCACTTTTCATTTTCAAATGAAAGCTAACACAGATTGCAAAGGAAATCTTCAAACTATGACCCAAATATAACTGATGTAGCAGTGTCTGACTGAATTTGAAGAGAGGCTGAAACAACAGTGCTGAGAGCTGTGAACTGCCTTCTTCATTTTAGTAGATGTTAATTCAGGTGCCAATGATGCTAGTTTAAGTATCAACATTGTTCACTGCTCAAAGCATGTAAGAAAGGATAGGAGACTACTTTATTGTGAAAGTCTAAACTGTGGATATACCTTTAACAATCCATGGTGGGATTGAAGGCATATGCAATTGGTTTAATTCTCTTGAAGACCAAACTGTATGTTTTAGTTTAAAACTACATAAAATTCAGAACAGTCTCTTCTATTCCCCTTTTCCATTTTTGTAAGTGATCAGTTTTCTTTAGTTTTTCTTCTAGATAGGTAATCTCCATTTCTGCTCAAATCAGCTCTTTTGAAGGAAGCACAGGCACTTCTCATTTTTCTCTCTCTCGCTCTCTCTCCCTCCTTTGTTTCTTTTTGATGGAGTCAGATGTAGTTGAAACAGCTCAATAGAATTTGCAGACACATCTTATTCTAATGATTTGCATCTTGTATTTTTAATGAATTTTTTCACACATACACCACACACCCCTACCAGTCATGCTGCAGAGGTTGTATCCAGAAAATGACTAATGTAACCAACTTAAAAATGAAATAATGCAATTTTTGACTGATTATATATTCTGTTTTTGTTTTTTAAAAGCAGCCTTGGCTTGTGCTAATCTTGTCTACTTCTACTGCAGTTCAGCAATGCTTTTTTGTTGCTTCATTTAAAACAGGTTTTAGAATCCAAATTTAGAGTCTTTAGATTTAGAATCTGGGCAGTGGTGCGGTTTGTGTATGCACGTGGGGGAGGGGGATAAAACTACTCAATAAGTAGGTGTGAAAATGGCCAAGTTACTTTCTTGTCCTTGTTTTCCACAGCAAGCCTTTTCCAGAAGGAAAATTTCTTGTAGATCTTGAAACTTTTGTTTCCATTTTAGAGGTTGTTCACATTCATTAACATATTAATGCTTCATTTTCCAAGTAACTGAACAAGTTGGACAAAATATTTTTGCTATATTTTAATACTGCAGTGCCTAAAGCTGGTGGCTAAATCACAGTAACTTATGAAAGCATTCTGCTCTCCATAGTAAGTATTACAGTGGGAAAAGTAAAGCTGGCATAATTTACCTGCCTGTAGTAGAATCTCAGTGTTATGAACTGACCGGTTAACTACACACCTCATTTGGAATTGAAAGGAAAAAATGGCAAATCTAGTACAGTTCTGTGTTCTACGTAATCTACTAAAAAAGGAAAACAGCATTTTTCTTCTGCATAGCAAAGTTCCAAAGCTGTATTCAGTCAATGTTCAGTTGTAGACTTTTGAATGAACAACCATAACGTTTTGTTCAGAGTTACGGAAACCTCCATAGCTGATATGTTTGTAACTCTGAGGTTCTACTGTATTTATTTGCAGATAAACCTTTCAATTACATAGTTATGACATAGATCAACAAGTCATGACACAGACACACTGTCCTTTGTCACTGTGAAAAATAGATACAACAGCAGCAGCTTAGAGCAGGGGTCTCCAAACTACGGCCCGCGGGCCAGATGCGGCCCGCGAGGCCCTCTCATCCGGCCCGCGGCAGGGGTCGGGAACCAGCCATGGGGGCCGGGACGCGCCGCGTGCTCCGCTGCCGCCGCCAGCCGCGGGGCCGGGACGCGCCGCGTGCTCCGCTGCCGCCGCCAGCCGCAGGGCCGGGACGCGCCGCGTGCTCCGCTGCCGCCGGCGGCCAGGGACGGCTCAGAGCTGGGGCCGGGACGCGCCGCACCGCCACGCAGTTACAGGCGGCGAAACAAGGAGCCACCCACTGCCAGGCGGCGAAACGGTCTGTGGGGAGAGACCGGGTTGAGCGGGTCAATTGGGGGGGGGGGCGGAAGAGACCGGGTTGAGCGGGTCAATTGGGGGGGGGGGGGGGCGGAAGAGACCGGGTTGAGCGGGTCAATTGGGGGGGGGGGGGCGGAAGAGACCGGGTTGAGCGGGTCAATTGGGGGGGGAGGGGAAGAGACCGGGTTGAGCGGGTCAATTGGGGGGGGGGGAAGAGACCGGGTTGAGCGGGTCAATTGGGGGGGGGGGGGAAGAGACCGGGTTGAGCGGGTCAATTGGGGGGGGGGGAAGAGACCGGGTTGAGCGGGTCAATTGGGGGGGGGGAAGAGACCGGGTTGAGCGGGTCAATTGGGGGGGGGGGGAAGAGACCGGGTTGAGCGGGTCAATTGGGGGGGGGGAAGAGACCGGGTTGAGTGGGTCAATTGGGGGGGGGGGGTTGGAGGAAAGGAGGTTTTGGGGGGGAGAGACCTGGCTGGGTGGGTCAGTTGGGGGTTGGAGGAAAGGAGGTTTGGGGGGGAGAGACCTGGCTGGGTGGGTCAGTTGGGGGTTGGAGGAAAGGAGGTTTGGGGGGGAGAGACCTGGGGGGGTGGGTCAGTTGGGGGGGGGGTTGGAGGAAAGGAGGTTTTGGGGGGAGAGACCTGGCTGGGTGGGTCAGTTGGGGGTTGGAGGAAAGGAGGTTTGGGGGGGAGAGACCTGGCTGGGTGGGTCAGTTGGGGGTTGGAGGAAAGGAGGTTTGGGGGGGAGAGACCTGGCTGGGTGGGTCAGTTGGGGGTTGGAGGAAAGGAGGTTTTGGGGGGAGAGACCTGGCTGGGTGGGTCAGTTGGGGGGGGTTGGAGGAAAGGAGGTTTGGGGGGGAGAGACCTGGCTGGGTGGGTCATTTGGGGGGGGGTTGGAGGAAAGGAGGTTTTGGGGGGAGAGACCTGGCTGGGTGGGTCATTTGGGGGGGGGTTGGAGGAAAGGAGGTTTTGGGGGGAGAGACCTGGCTGGGTGGGTCAGTTGGGGGGTTGATGTGTAGTGTTCATGTGTAGTGAACAGATGTTCATGTGTAGTGTTCATGTGTAGTGAACAGGTGTTCATGTGTAGTGTTCATGTGTAGTGAACAGGTGTTCATGTGTAGTGAACAGGTGTTCATGTGTAGTGTTCAGGTGTAGTGAACAGGTGTTCATGTGTAGTGTTCAGGTGTAGTGAACAGGTGTTCATGTGTAGTGTTCATGTGTAGTGTTCATGTGTAGTGAACAGGTGTTCATGTGTAGTGTTCAGGTGTAGTGAACAGGTGTTCATGTGTAGTGTTCATGTGTAGTGAACAGGTGTTCAGGTGTAGTGTTCAGGTGTAGTGTTCAGGTGTAGTGTTCAGGTGTAGTGTATCAATGTGTTATTAAATAATAACTGAATAAAATAATATTAAATAAATAATTAAAAACAACATCCATGTTTTGATTCTTTTTTATTTGGACCTCGAGTGTGTTGTCGGCCCCCGAACTGCTATTTGATAGTTAATGCGGCCCTCGGGCTGAAAAGTTTGGAGACCCCTGGCTTAGAGGGCTGGCTTGCTTAAATGACTTATTTTCTTTTATCACTTGTTTAAAATATTATTATTTTAAATATTTTAAGAGCAGAAATAAAATGTTGTGTTTGTCAGATAAAGCCATTGGGAATAGAGGAGGGAGTGGAACATCAGTAGGAACCGGATCGTGCTTGAAAATTAAAGAGTTCTCCCCAAGGTTATATAAAAATAGGAAGCCAGAAATAGAAACAAAGGTCCAGACCCTTAGGGGTTGTAAACCGGCATAGATCTATTGGTGTCAATGGAGCTGTGCCATTTAGTATCAGCTAAGGATCAGGCCCAATGTTTTCAGGGGAAGTGAGTGGAAAAATGAATGGGCTGAATGCTTGGATCTGAAGAAGTCATGGTAACTTAAAATCAGTGAGGGTAGATAAAGTAAAGCTCTCAGAAGTAGGTGCGTGAAGATAGTCTTGTTTTAGTAATAAAGCTTTTTTTAGGCTGTACAGAGGAGATTCAGAGAAACAAATGTAGCTTATAAGAAGGGGACTGGGAAAGAGTCAAGGAATTTAAAGTAGGAAGTGCGATCTCGGCAGTACATGAGATCACAGAAACCTTCTAAGATACCATAAACCAGTGAGGTTTTTCAGGTTAATCTTTTTTGACCTGAAAAGATCTGATCTGCTGGATTTGGTTAGGTGACAACACAGCACACACAGGGAGATGGGGGGAAATGATGGCGATGAGTAGCCAAGTTTGGATGTCTTTTGGATAAACACTCCATCCTGATACTAATTCCAGTGAACTAAACTTTCTATCTGTCCCTTTTTCTCCTCTCAAGGACACTGCTTGCCTCCTAATCCCCACCTTTCCATTTATAAATTAAAATGTTACATTGAGAATATTTCAAAGTTTATCTTGAATAACAATCGGAGCCCAAGCTGCACTTCACAGGGAGTTGGCTGTCTGACTCTGGGTCAGAGGGCGACAGCTCCCTCTATTTAGGATTCACTGCCATTAAACTGCTCCTGGAGTAAAATTTCTGCATTCTCTTTTTATATTATTAGAACGGAAGAACAGCCATACTGGATCAGACCAAAGGTCCATCTAGCCCAGTATCTTGCCTTCTGACAGAGGCCAATGCCAGCTGCTTCAGAGGGAATGAACAGAACAGGTAATTATCAAATGATCCATCTCCTGTCATCCGTTCCCAGCTTCTGGCAAACAGAGGCTAGGGACACTTTAGAGCATGGTTTTGCATCCCTCTCCATCCTGGCTAATAGCCATTGATGGACCTGGACCTATCCTCCATAAACTCACCTAGTTCTTTTTTGAACTCTATTATAAACTTTAGCCTTCACAACATCCTCTGGCAAAATAGTTCCACAGGTTGACTCTGTATCGTGTGAAGAAATACTTCCTTCCGTTTGTTTTAAAATCTGCTGTCTCTTAATTTCATTGAGTGACCACGTTTCTTGTGTTATGAAGAGTAAATAAAACTTCCTTATTCATGTTCTCTACCATTCATGATTTTATAGACCTCTCAGATGCCCCCTTAGTTGTCGCTTTTCCAAGTTGAAAAGTCCCGGTTCTATTAATCTCCCCTCATATTTACTGAGGGAGCATGGGATGTGGTATTGGGAATTAATTTTTTAAATTTTTTTTTTCAAAAAATATGAAGTTAAAGATATATATTTAAGAAATAATTCATGAATTTTCTCTTAACTCTGCCAGTTTTATAATTTAAAATTGGACAAACTTAAGGAAATTATAGGATTTCAACTATTTTTAAATTTGCAGGCTTTTTGTGGGAGGTGTTCTGCCCTTATATAGTTAATAGAAGATTAACATTAGCATCTCATGAGTAATTTAGTTTTAGTGATTAGTCTGGACCGCCTCTTCTGATGATTACATCCAACAGACATATGGAACACTGAGCTCCCCAAACCAGATATTTGCATAAAGGCAGAATCTCCTACTTGTGGTGATTAAGCACCCCTCCCCTCCAGCTATTAAATTCCGTACATGAAGTTAAGTTGCGTTCAGAAAGATGCAAAATTACTTCCCCTCTGGAATACTGCCAAGAAAATCACTTCCAGCCTGATCCTTACACCCTAAAATTGCACCAATCATTATAATCAAGAGAAAACACATCAACATCAGCATGAATGGCCCAGATTTTATGAAAATAAGATTTAAGCAACAGCATAACTGTAAACAGTGATCAAAACAAATTCTACCATACTTTGGTACATTAAGTTATTCAACTGTTTTTCCAAATGAGTCAAATATAGCCTTTCAGTTGTGATATATTGACTTTGAGCAGAAAAAGTTGAAAAATGCACTTAATATTTTTGAAGTGTTTCAGTATGCTGCAAAACATTACACAATGCTTGCTCCTTGCTATGTTTCAAAGAATTCCCAATACAATTTTAAAGCTTGCTTCTCTGTTCTCTCTCTCCCCCCCCCCCCCCCCAGCCCCCGGTGGTGGGTAAAGATAAGGAGGAAAGTAAGTTTTGGGTAGATTCACTTCCACAAACAGTGGAAGTCTGTGCAAGTGAGAGCTGTGCAGTGTGCGGATGAGAGAAGTGATGCAAGTTACTGCTGAGTGCAGCCTCTGGGTTAGATCAGATTGTCAGCTGGAGTAAATTGGTGTAGCTGCATCTTGAAGAAGTCAAGCTCTTGAAGTCTATAAAGCTGCTCAAATTTACACCAGCTGGCAATCTGTCTCAGAGTCAACACTATTCAATAACTTACACCACTTCTCTCCTTTGCACTGTGCAGGGACCCCTGAGAGAGCCTGAGGAGCTCAGCTCCGACAGAACTTCTGGGTGGAACTTGGAAAAGTATCCCACCCCCTGACCTCGTCCTCAATTAAAACCCCACCTGTAATCCCCTCCAGTGCTACTCCCAGCACACAAATAATCTGTGACTGCTGAGAAGTTATGGCTGCCTGCCTATTATGAGTGCCATCTGCTATATCAATAAGCCGTTTTCCTGCTGGCTTCTTCAGCTTGGGCTGTTCAAGAGCTCTCATTGTCAATCGTATTGTTTCAGCTGCGAGGATTCCTAAAGGAATCCTTTTCTGTGTAGTCTCTAATTTCCTAATAATACTAATTGTCATCCTGATACAAGTAATGAACCTGAGTCAGGCCTATTCAAGTCAGTGGCAAATTTCTGTAAGGTGCAGCAGGAGCACCAAACTTCTAAAAGAAATCATCAAAATACCAGGTCTTCCGGGACATTCCTGATTTGTTTTGATATAACACAAGGGAAATTCAGTAGGGAGAGTGCATAGCATATTGCTCTCAATGCCTGCCCCGGTGTTTATCTTGTCCTGCATAGCAACTGTTGCTAGCGGGGGTGAACTTAATCTCCAAACTAGAATGTGATTAAATGTAACTGAACATGTGTGAAGCATGCTTACAGTTCTGTGTAGCTAGCAAGCCAATCCCTGGAGCAACTTTGAGCTGTTTTTAATTGCTTCCTCGGTAGTCTACATTATCTCCAAGTAAAAGGAGGCACAGGTGATCAAAGGGATGGTGACCTCTACTAGAAGCATCTCAAAAATATAAATGTACCATCTTGAACGTTATTCTTTAAAGGTGCCCATCAAAAACAGCACAAATCAGGCCCTCTTGTGGAAACACACCTGGAAGATGGACAGGGGCCCAGGAAAGTGCCAGATTCCCCTCACAGAATCTCCTGGAGGAGGGGGGAGGCAACAGAGAGAGACACACACGGGAGGCCGAAGTGCAGCATCCCAACCTCCTGGATCCTCAGGATCCATCCAAGCAAACCCCCAGCTTGCAGAAGTTCATTTGTTTAACTCTGTTTCCCTGGCAGTCAGGCTTCTCTAGGAGCAGGGGACACCGTGCCTATCTTAAGCATGAATATCCAAACAATTATCAGTTGCTTAAGAGGGGAGAACCATGTAAACGCTGAGTCCTCCCTAGCCCCACTATTACCCCCAGCCACGGCTCCCAAAACATTTCAAATTTGATCCCTAGATGCACTCACTGAATGGCTTTTCAGGATCCCAGGGATGCTGGTTGTGAGAGACAATCATAGACGCAGAATTACCTATTGTCCCTCCTACATGCATGGCTCCAGTAAGCGTCATTCCCTCCTCTCTGCAGAACTGTAATAGACATTGAATAAATCATCACCACACGATGAGCACTAACGCCGAATTACCTGTGTGCTTCAGATGTGCTGGAGGTGCGAGGCTACAAGCCAAGTGTTTTAAACCTTTCATGAGTTGCTGATATTCCTTTAAAACCTCGTGGCTCAAGATATGCTATTGATTTTATACTCTTCTCTACAATTACAGTAATAACTCCTGACTGTTTACACTGCATAGCCTCTCAGTATAAAACTACATACAGCTGCAGTGGACAATTTTTTTCTCTCTGTCTCACAATCAAATGCAGGATATGGTTTATTTGCAAAATATCCGGTTTTGGCATCTGATATTTGAACTCTGAAATTGGTTACCCAAGTCACTAGTGGTGTGACTATTCATCTTCAACATCCAGTACAAGTATTCAGTTGAATTATGTAGACCATATGGGATAAGTGGATTTATAAATATCCAGAGCTGAAAAGATGGTCAAAGGGATTTTGATCAACCTTCTCTTTCCCCATTTTCCTCCCCAAAAGTTGAGAAGTTCCCAGATAGATTTGTTTTAGAAAGTTATGAGGAACTAAAGTAGACATTATAATGGAAGCTAGAAATGTAGTCTTAACTATATCTACAAACTACAAATGCCAATGCACTGTATTTTACTGGCATTATATATGTGACACTATCTTCTTATGATTATGCATAAAATAGTTTTAAAGGCTGATTGATAATACCTAAATTAATGTACTTTATAAATGTTTTATTCATATTTATGGAATGATTACTAGCTGCTGCTACAGTACATTCTCCTCTCATTATACAGCATGCTATAGAATACATTAGTGATAAAAGCTTAACGTTCATGACGATAGGACAAGATGTTACCATGCAGGACTTCAAAGTATGATATTCTGAATTTTTATGAAAAATAATTTTCTGTTAAATACACTCCTCTTTTCTGTTCATGCTTTAATCGTGTGGCCTCATTAACTCTTTGAATACATGAAAAAAGTACTGTGAGCATTTGAGAACCACATGGCTTTGATGAGGCTTTTTTTTTTTTAGAAGGAATGGATGGAATATTAATCAAACCATATGCATGCTGCTGCTGTGTGTGTGTGTGTATGGTACAGAAGTGATTAAATAATCCACCCTGAAAGAAAGATATTTTCAAATACATTAATTTTAATATGAAAGGACCCATTACAGAGTGGGCCACTCTTAACAATATTGTCGCCAACTCCAATATTCTAGAGGGCAGACAAGTTCTATTGGATTTTCTAACCAAAATTAATTCTGTCAAGCCTGTTTAAAAAATGTGCGTGAGAAAATGTGGGTATTGCTAAACAGTGTATAGTAGTGATGTACAGCATATTCTGCTTGATTTGGATGCTCTGCAGTTTAGAAATGCTCTAGAAATCTGCCTTGAAATGTAGTCTAGAAAGCTGTGTTTGCATAGAATGAAAACAGGCTTTTGTAGGGGATTTCTGGGACTTCCTTGTTCCTGCTGGGTTGATGATACTGTGAGAAATAACCTTTTTTCATGATAATTCAGCACACTCATTTCAGGCCAAATTCAGGAAACTGAGAGGAAAAGAAAGGGCTCAACCCTGAAAGTACTCTGCATGAGCAATTGCCACTGAAGTCTTTTGGGGACACAGAGTGGCATCTGCAGGATTAGCATGGAAAGTCAATTAACTGTTTTCACCTAAAAAATGGCTTAAAGGGGGATGAGTTTGTTTTGGAAAGTGGTTGCCTTAGGCCAATGTAGCCATAAATGACTTCCCTGTTTCAGTAGACCCACACCATGCATCCATTCCATCAGCCAGAGCACTATTCCTGATTCCTCATTTCCAATCTCATCTGACTGTGCCTGTGACCCACTGCAGAGACTGAATTCCAGAAGTGCCTTTCTCCACTACCTGCTTGTAAAGTTGTACTTTGGCTCCGCTCTCCAACATTCTTGTTGATGTAGCAGGGGTCATTTAAGGCCACATGTAATGCATATGTTTGGTGTGAGGCATATGAGGGGGTACTAGGTTCTAGGAGAAGGAGTTGGCTGAGGTCTCCCACTTATTACTTTGTGTGAAGTCTGACAATACCTAGAGGAAGTCCTGGTTTGGTCCAGTGTTTCTTTTTTTGAAGCAGACCAACCATGCAAATTTGACTACATATTATAATTACTTTAGGGTGCTTCTGGTTTCTGAGGTAATAACATAGCCATCAGCTAGCAGCCTCTCTCTAGCCTATGAGTTTGTCTTAGACTTCAGTCCTGAAAACACATGATGTCAAGTTTAAGCATGTGAGTAGTTCCATTGACATTCTTGGGACTACTCATGTGCGTAAAATGAAGCACATAAATAAGCATTTGCAGGAACAGGGATATAGGCCGCTCTTTTTGTTTTATGTGGATAACATAATTTTTTTTAAGTGTTATCATTTGTATATAGGTACTTTAAATATGATTTTATTTTTTTCCCCCAAGAACTCAATAATTTGAGTAAGTTAAGTAACACTTCTAGTCATCAGCTTAAAGCAACACTTCCTGATTTATTAAGTTTTATAATCTTAGTTTAGACCAGCAGTAACATGAATTTATGAATGACTAGGGCTCAACATTTAATGAACCTTACTGGATCCCAAGAGATAATTACTGGATCACCACAGTAATAATTAAACAGACATAGTATTAAATGTGCTGTTCACAGACTCCCAGAGCTATTGCTTAGGAACCACACAGGAACATGAGACTTCCTTAACTTAAAATATTAGATTGTACTTTATTTAACAAATAACTTTTACTTTAAAAGTGAAAAGTATGAAAACTTTTATTACATTTGAGGCCATAATAATTCTATTTTTTTATTATTATTTAAGAAAAATGTATGCTGATACTTCTTCTGGGTTGGCCTTGTATTAGTGAGGTGAACAACTACTCCATGTATTATCTAGTGCTGAACTAATTGAATTTTGCATTACACAGTCCATAAAATACAAACGCCTTCCAGCACCTCTTTGAAATCTTAATGGATATGTGCTTTTCAGGATTTTTTTTTTTTTTTTTTTACTTTGTGTGATAGCACAATTACTAAAATTACTCCACTGAAACAGCTTTTGGCAACAGTATTATTAATAAGCAAGTTTGTAGTATCGGCTGCAATATAAAGGCCACATTCACAAACTTATTTACAGCTAAAGCTGGTAGAAAGTGTTGCTTTCTTTAAAATCAAATTATTTGAACAGAAATTAAGTATTTTGTTTGCACTTGGTTTTGTTTCTACTTTAATTCTTTTAAAACTTTGTTTAACCTTTAATACTATGCTTATATGCTATGCTATTTTAATACTATGCTTATATGATATGTTAACATTTTATGTTGTGGTATTATTGAAATGTAACCTTTTGATAAGGCAATTTTGGTTTTGGAAAAAAATATTTCAAAATTTTCATTCTGTGGTAGTCAAAATTACCCAGTATATCTGTCATGATTTGGAATGAAAGGAAAATGTGAAAGGTTAGAATTTTCAGTGTGACACTGTGTGAGGGAAATTCCATTTTTCTGATCAGCTCTAGGTACGTCATGTGTGGCATAGGGGACATGTCGGGGTGGGGAAGACTGTGTTTGAGGGAAGAAAGATGTGTATCAGATCGCTACTCACCAAAGCAATCCTCCACTCAGTTAGGGTCCACTAAGGACCCCAAGCCAATGGCAGAACCTGAAACTTTCTGGCAGCAATTTAAAGTTATGTTGGGGATGGAATTGCGTCCTGGCCCTGAGAATTAGGATTTTTTTTTTAAGCCTGTAAATATGGAAAGATCAGTTTGTTGTCTTCCCTTCATGGGCTGTAAAATATTTGGACATTCCCAGGGTGTAATATGTACTGGGCTTAAGATGACGGTCTCTATCTCTGAAGTAGTTTGTCGTTTTGCTGTGATGAAAAATGTTATGGTCACTTAAGAGTAGTTCCAGATCTACATTTTCAAAAGTTGTCTAATGCCTCAGTTTTGAGGTGTTCAGCATAAGATACTTAGGTGCAGCCCAAATCTGAGGTATACAAGAGAACTGGGCACTTGTGAAACCATAATACTAAATACTAAAAGTCCTGAAATGGCTAAGTTCCCTGAATAATAATATCCTTAATTGCTTTTGCTTTTAAAGGTTGCAGGATTTTTTTTTGTTACTTCAGTTAAATGCCCACTCCCAGAATGACTGCTTCCTTGAATGCTGATCCTCAAGTCAAGATAAGATGGCACTAAAGGACATTTTGCAGAATAGCTAATTATTCTAATATTCTCTTTCCTTCCTTCTCCAATAGGTAACAGACAGCAAACTAACTGTAAAGATACAAAAATGCAAATTTAAATGTGGATCTATTAAAAGCTGCTGTTTCCTGGGGAAGGCTGGTAAGTGTCTTCTATTGAAATGACTGAATTAGCTAATCAAATGACAGGATTTGGTATGAGTTTGGGAATATTATTACACATTTATGTTTTCTTCAGCTGCTATAAATAAGATGTGATGAAATTCTGTCTTCTGTGTCATTTTAATAGATAGTTAATTTGCTCTGCTCTCAGGTACAATAAGGGAGAGTGTTCTTTGATCTATTAAATTAGATTTTCAATCATTTACAGCTCATGCTCTGAGCATTATTTGCATCCCGCATCTTGCTCACACTCTCTCATACACACAGGTATAGTCTTCTTCTTTATACACCGTCACATTCGTGAGTATCTACACATACACTGGCACTTGAATGCAAGTTCTGATGCTGCCATTGGCATATGCATGTGAAAACACCCCCCCCCCCCCCGAATGCACACATCCACACAGTTATATGCTTGAATATGTAGATTGACTCTCACAGGTCTCAGTGTAGCTCCCATTTTGATTGGTTTTTTACAACTGACGACTTGGTTAAAAGACTGGATCCAGGCACTCCCAGACTCCGTCTACACTAAGAGCTAGGGGTGCAAGTCCCTGCTTGTGTACATGTATTTGTGCTAGCTCAATGAAAGCTAGCATGAGTATAAATAGCAGTATAGTTGTGATAGCACAGGCAACAGCAGCAGAGGCATGACTTAGCTGTGCCAAGTATACACCTGCCTCAAACTAGTGGGTATGTACTTGGCATGGCCAGGGGCAGCTCTAAGCTTTTTGCCGCCCCAAGCATGGAAGTTCCGCGGCACGCCTGCTGGTGGTCCGGTGGACCGCAGATTCGGCGGCATTTCTGCGGGAGGTCCATGGGTCCCGCAGCCTTGTCGTCCCTGCTGCCGAAATGCCACCCACTAAAATATGGATTTTAATGACTAAGTCATTAAAACAAGTTTGAAAATGTCGACCTAAATCGTTCTTTTGACATCAGTGGCAGTTTTGCCATTGACTTCGATAGCAGCAGAATTGGGCCCTAAGTAATTTTACAAACATTCTTTGCAGACACATTGGTGTTCTGCTTTATCGTGAGACAAGTATGGCTGACAGATCTTTTTGTTCTGTTTCATCCCATTTTTAAATTCTCAGCTGTTTTGACTTTACAAATTATACCCTTGTGGTGTACAGCTACACTAAGGCATGTTTCTATGCCATGCCAATAGTCCTAGACCATTGGGATATCACAGGTAACTCAATCAATCAGCATCCTTACTTGATAGCTAATTTGCATGCAACATATTCATGGTGGTATGAGAGAGACTTTACAGATAGTGGATTAGTTGGCCTAACTGCCATACCTGTGTGACAGCATGGGTTTTCAGATTAGGGTAACCAGATGTCACGATTTTATAGGGACAGTTCCAAGTTTTGGATCTTTTTTTATATATAGGCTGCGATGTTCCCCTCTCCCCCTGTCCCGATTTTTCACACTTGCTGTCTATTCACCCTATTTCAGATACTAGTGTTGTTATAGTATAATGGGAAGTTAAGATTTGGTAAATAATTGTACACAGGTGTTTTCTTCAAAGGTGTTCAAATAAAAAAAAGTTATATACTACTGCTATAAGGTGAATTAATTGCTTGATTATAACATGCATTTATTTAGTATAAAACTATTTTATGAATTCTACTGTGGTGAAAAGAAGCAGAGTTATCCTGATTCATTTCATCTTATGATGATCATTGTCAAGTGCTTTACTCATGACTTTTCTTAGCAAATGCAGATCTGATGCTCTGTCAGAATCCCTGTGTGATAAAAAGGAATACCTGTGGCACCTTAGAGACTAACCAATTTATTTCAGCATAAGCCACACACTAGTGTGTTCCATTCTGTGCATCCAATGAAGTGGGCTATAGCCCACAAAAGCTTATGCTGAAATTAATTGGTTAGTCTCTAAGGTGCCACAAGTATTCCCCATTTTCTTTATGGACTAACACGGCTGCTAATTTTAAACCTGTGTGATAAAAGTACAATTCCTAACATATCAAAGAAAGAAGAGGTTTTGAGTGGCTTGTAACATCTTTTTATGGTAGTCTCTGAAGAGCAAAATCAAGCAGCACCTATATTTCCTTTGCAATGAAGAGCTGTATGAGATAACAGTAGTTTGAGATTCATTGAATGCTGAAGTAACATATGGTGACAGCAAGAATATAAATCAGAAACTAGGAAGTGAAGAAAATTTGATAAAGCAAGCAGACGGGCACAAGGAGAAATCTGTGGTCTGCAGAGTTACTGACCATAAGAAAGAGCTTAAATATATTAGGAACCAAAAGAATCAGAACAATTGGTATTACTAGATGGAAACAGTACAATTGTTAATTGTAATGCAGAAAAGGCAAAAATGTTCAATAAATATTTCTATTATGCTGCTGATGCTGATGAAATACTTTCTGTTCTAATAACTCAGGAGGATATTAAAAATGGCTAACATAGTTACTGTTTAAATCAGAAGATCTGGATAACTTGCGTTAAAGAGTTTTAAAAGAGATGGCAGAACAGCTTGCTGATGATTAATGTTGATTTTCAATAACTTTGGGAACACTGGGGAGGTTCCAGAATGGATGAAAGCCCACATTGTGCCAATATTTAAAAATGGTAACAGGACAACCCAAGTAGCTATAGGTGTGTTGACCCTGGGCAAGATAATGGAATGGCTGATACAGGATTTTATTAATCAAGAATGAAATGGGGGTAATGTAATTAATGCCATTCAGTGTGGGGTTCTGGAAAATAGATCTGTCAAAGTAATTTGATTGTTTTAAATGAGATTACACATTTGGTTGATAAATGTGAGAGTCTTGATGTAACATACCTAGACTGCTATAAGGCATTTTATTTAGTAATGCACAACATTTTGATTGAAAAAATTATAAGTATACACAGTTAATATGACATATAGTAAATGGATTAAAACTGGCTAACAGGTTTCAAAATGTAACAGTAAGCAGGAAGTCTTACAGGTTGAATGTTTGTAGTGAGACCCGAGAGATTGGTTCTTGGCCTTGTGCTATTTAACATTTTTACCTGTGACCTGGAAGAAAACTTAAAATCCATAAAAGAAAGAATGTATGTCATATTCACAGGATGGGGTGCGGGACTCTATCTTAGGAAGCAATGACTGTGAAGAAGATCTGGGGCTCATCATGGATAATCAGATGAACATGAACTCCCAGTGTGATGCTGTGGCCAAAAGGGAAAATATAACCCTTAGGTGCATAAACAGGGGAATTGTGAGTAGGGAGGAGATATTACTTCTGCATATAACACTGGTGTAGCCAGGACTGGACTAATGTGTCCAGTTCTGACATCCACAATCCAAGAAGGATATTGATAAATGGTAGAAGGTTCAGAGAAGAGCCATGAGAATGATTAAAGGATTGGAAGACATGCCTTATAGTGATAGACTCAAGGAGCTCAGTATATTTAACTTAACAAAGAAAAGGTTAAGGAGTGACTTGATTAGTTTATAGCAGGGGTGGGCAAACTTTTTGGCCAGAAGACCACACTGGTGTTCAAAATTGTGTGGAGGGCCAGGTAGGAAAGGCCTTCCACAAAGCCTCTCCAAACAGCCTGGCCTCACCCCCATCCAACCCCCACCCAGTCCCCACCCCCTGAATTCCCCCCTAAGAATCCCCGACCCATCCAACTCCCCCTGCTTCTTGTCCCCTGAGTGCCTCCTCCGGAGGACGCCCCCACTCTAACTGTCCCCCAGGACTCCACCCCCTATCCAACCCCAGCCCGCTACAAAGTCTATGACCATACAGAATAGAAGTGGGGGTAGTATGCAACATTGCCTTTGACCATTCCATCTCTCTGCTTTGTCCTGATGTAGAATGCAGACTCATCATACAAAGGTTTTATCAAATAAATACTTTTCCCTAAAACTCCAATGTCTCAGGATCTTCCAGGGGAATATGAACACTATGAAATGGACACTATGAAATGCTTTTATATAATCAAGGAAGTTAAAAAATAATAATCTTCCGCTGACATTCTAAGCATTCCTCAGTAAGTCTTCTCAAGGTGACAATCTAGTGTGAACATGGCCTACTAAATCGAAATCCACCACTATGCCATTCATGTAAATATCCACATAGGTTGCTAGTCAAGAGGTTGGGTATTGTAAATATATCAACTTCCTCTTAACTGACCTTGGATATGTTGATGACATGACACACTGTGCTACAACCACTGATGCAATGCAACAAATGTTGGAGTCTGTAGAAATATTTTGTGAGAAATATTGACTATCCCTTAATGTGACAAAACAAAATTCATGTGCCTTGACATGATCAACAACCACAGGATGCAAGCAGCCATCACAATCAATAGAGGTAATAGATTAATTTAATTATCTGGGATCATATATAGCCAACCAAGGAGGGCATTCCAAATAAACTGGAAAAAGCCTAGGGACAACTTATCATCTCTTAAGAAAATGTGAAAAAGTGTCATTTCTAAATATATGAAAGTGAGCTGGTGGAAAGCCTAATTTTTCCATGGTGATTTACAGATGTGGATCAGGGGAAGTTAATGCTGCTGCCAAGCATAAAACTGGAGTTATGAAATATGGTGCTGGTGAAGTCTCTTGTGTATTTCTTGGATGTAAAAAAGTTGAATGCCTATATTAGAAATATTACTGGAGAAGAGCAGACACAGAAGTAGAAAACCTATGTACACAATGTACCTATGTACAATGTACACAAGTAGAAAACCTATGTACTTTAGTCACATTAGGTGAAGAGATGGAAATAACCTTCAGGAAAATTATTTATATATATTATATTCAGGAAGGAATGGTGGAGTCTCATCAAAGTAGGAGACAACAAGTGAGGAGATGGATGGAAGGTTTTCTCACACATCGCTTTAGCTTTTGGCTTACGTGGCTGCATTATTTCTAAGGCTACATCTACACTGCACATCTCTTGTGGCAGCATGTAGGATATGTGTAGCTACACACTATGGTGAAAAGCAGGTATGGAGTGTGTAGATACAAGTGTCAGTGAAAGACCCTGACAGTGGGGAGGCAGCCTTTCCTCATTGCTGGAGTCTTTCACTCCAGCAGTTCCCCACTATTGGAGCCTCTCTCCATTACAGGAAGTGCTTTAAAATAATTTTTCAGATTTTGGGCAGATTCATTGGACCTTGCCCATGCATAACCTTGGAATACAACCATCTTCTTGTTCCTGGGATGTATGGACTTGCTGTTAAAGACCTTGTTATGGTGCTGTACTGGACTATGATCAAAAGGAGTCACTTAGAATTTTAACACCAGACTGGAAGTGGCATAGGGGAGGTTTCCTGCCTCTGATGCTGTCATAAGTATGAAGTGCCTAGACTTACTGTTCTACCTGTAAGGGGTTAACCTGAACAGGAGAGGGGGTGATGTCAAAGCTAGCATTCCTAAAGACAAAGAAGTTAGTTTCACTTCTTCCCGGGCCATCGGTCTCTCTCCATCTTCTCTCTCCAGCTTTGGAGAATTGAATCACCTTCCTACTCATCTCTTTGAATAAGTTTCTAAGTTAGACTGACAGTAAGTAGAATTGTTGATTGTATAAGCTTGTAATTGATCTATGGTGTATTTAACCTCATCAGGGGGAGAAATCTCAAGGGAGGGGTTAAAGATAGAAAATTTAGTATCTGTAACGTCTGTATAAGTTGTATGCTTTTTCTCTTTTCTTTATTAAACTTTTTTTTTGTTATAAGAAGGGTCTGGTTATTTCCCTTGGAGTTATCCTAGCTTTGGGATCGGTTTAGCTCACGGCTAGTAAGAGTCTGTGTTCTCCATTTTGCCTAGGTAGCAAGGAGGAGGGGGGTGGAGTGGAGTCTGTGTTCTTTATCTCTCCCAGGTGGCAAGGAGGGAGGGGGTGTTACTCAGGGGTTTTAATGTGCCCCACTCTATAGTTTTGGAGACTCACATTAATGGTGGCAGTGGAGTTCCAAACCCCAACTGGAGAAGTTTGGGTTTTGGGGGAAAAGATTTAACCTAAGCTGGTAGATAAGCTTGGGGTTTGATTGTCTTGTATGAGAGATCCTCACATCTTTACCCTAGAGTTTAGAGTGGGGGGGAAGGGTAATCTCTCACAGATGCAATCCACATTATCTCTAGATATATCATCTTGATCAGATATGACTTATGCTTGAAGAGCACTTCTTTGTGTGCCTTTCTATATACCAGAATATACCCCCGTTCCTGTTACAATGTCCCCACGTGCCCAAACACCATTTCAAATTACACAAGTTGAACACTGTGCTGTACAAACAGTATTCTCTATGGGTTGATTGTCCACTGCTTAGCACCTTATGTTGTCATTTGCACCTGTGCATAGTCATAACAACAATATTTCAGTCTCCTATTACTGACTTGTGAAGAAGGTGTAATGGAGTCTTGCGTACATAATTAGCCCTTTATGAGGATTAAGGTGATATGGAGTAGATGAAGGTATTCTTATTATAGAAAACAGCTATCAATTCTACTCCATGTATCTTTGCAGAATTGTAATCAAATATGTTCAGTTTCAATGGTATTTTCAGAAATGTAAGAGTAAGACCTTAAATTAAAGTAAATAGATAAATTTAATTCTTTTCCCCACTGGGTCATGTAGTATAATTACTTCTTCCAAAAAGCATTTTTTGCAAAATGCCAAGTTTCTTTGCTTTCAGTCAACCTGAGGGTAAGGGAGAAGTGAAAATTTCTATCCAATTATATTATTATCCAGCTTTGCACCTCAAAATCATAAGTGATGGCTCAGCATCTTATTCAGCAGAAAAAGCAAGTTGGCCATAATAGCTGTTTTCTTGGTTTAAGAGAATAGATCTCCAAAGACCTAAGAAATGAAAATGCAGGCAAATATGTTCTCCAAACTATAGTACTTTCCTCCCAATTCTGAGAAAAATTTGGCTCCGAGTTCAGGTTTATTTAAATGTGTGTGTCTGCAGAGACTGTCAACAATGCCAGTCAGTGCTATTTGTGATGATGGTTTTTGTGTTGAAGTCACAAATGAACTTCAACCAAGTCAAATGTTTATTTTAGTTTTTACTAAGCACCTTGAATATTGGATTCTTATCTGAACATTTTTAGGCTACAGTAGTGGGCTGGAAACCTCACAAAAACAAGCCTTAAAAAACCCCCTCACTTCCACTACTTTTTTCCCTACAGTTCAGCTGAAAACAACAATGAAAACCCTCTCATGCTATTTCAACGTTTCTACATTCAGACCCCAATCAGACTCCGAAAGTGTGCAGGTAGCACAAGAAAAAAACAGCTACACTTTTTTAAACATCTAAAATGTGATTTATTTTGTTCAGAGTGGTTTGCAATCCAACTTCTCCTTTCCAGTGTTGCAATTAGAAAATGGGACTGAAAACTCCAACTTTTTAATAGTTATAAATCAACTTGGCCGGATTTGTTGCTGTCTTAAGTGAGCATGATTCCACTGATTTAAATAGTCTGTCTGCTACTTTAACTGCCAGCACAGATGTGTTTAGCAACTCCCTGTTTGTCAGTCACCCATGAAGGTTGGTATCTGCATAAACAACATCAGGGGATTCAAGAAGCAGTTCAGCAATATTCAGTGATGTCATTGTGGAAAGTTGTAAGTAAATCCTTTGGACTGCAGAAGGTAAAATGAGGGTTTCCCACGTGAAGTGATGGGGTAGTGTAACCATCACACCTTCTAGGGGTGGTGTTCTGTCCCATCAGGGGGGGGAGAGATTAGATTAAATAAAATATTAATGAGTCTGCTCAACATCCTTAGCTCAGAGCCCGTTAGCTTTTAGCTCATGCAGTAGAGGCTCAAGCACTAAGCTCTAGAGATCCGAGGTTCAATCCCACTGCCAATGACTGGAGTCTATCAGTGTTACAAGTGGGGTCTTATCTGGGATTTCAACTGGGATGTTTCTGAAGCTCGGACATGTTTCCTCCGCTAGGGGAGGTACCCCTGCTGGGTATGGTGCTCTGTCCCATATATTGGCACTGAGACCACAGAGAGAGATTAATGAGTCTGCTCTATAGCCTTAGCTCACAGGCAATTGGCTTTTAGCTCACGCGGTAGAGGCTCAAGCACTAAGCTCCAGAGATATCAGGTCTGATACCGATGACTAGAGTCTGTTGGCATTAAAGTAGCACAACACATGAAGTAATCATGAAGGATATTTGCAACTGTGTTTAAAATGTTATGTTTTTGCTTCCTTTACTTACCTGATAGTGTTTTGGGTTGTTTGGTTGGTTTTTTTTTTTTTGGTGGTTGTTACCATTTTATTTCCAAGCTACTCTATAACCAAGACATGCAATACGCTCTCTGAGGTAACTAGTCTTCATTATCATGTCAATCCAACTGACAACTCCTGCACTTTGATGGAAATTCTTTCACATTAGCAGCTGATAATATAGAAATTTATGAGTTCCCTCCTGGACATGGTGAGAAGTGTTTTTTTTAAAAATACCAAGTGCTAAATATCTAACTTTTTTCAGTAACACAAAGTTGAAATAAAATGTATTATAGCTTCTTAGTGGATATTTTAATGGAAAACATTTGTAGAAAAAAATCTGTTCCAGGATTAATATGCTTGGGGAGAAAACCTGCCACAATGAATCGGCAGGATACATTTCAGATAGGTTGCACATAAGCAGTGCAAATTAGATATCTGACTAGAGGCTAACCAGTGGTACAGTAGATAATATGTATATACATAGGTAAATGAAAGATTGCAGAATGCTTTTTTGCCTGTAAAGTTTCCTCCTGGCACCATAACATTTAGCAATTCTGGAAGCTCACTAGTTTCTTTCTGTTAAAAAAATTAATCAAAGCGAGAATAAATGTTTAAAGATGGAAAGCAGTAACCCCAGTGCTCAATTAACTCAAACAACATGGGTTAGACCTGGGGGGTTACTTCATTTACAAAAGGATTTGGGACCCCAGGAACATTCAAAGACATTATTTAAAATATTCCCAAAGTCTGTCCATTTGATCTTTCTGAATCTAGCATAAGCGGTTCAGACACTCAATTTACAAATCAGCCTCACAGACAGATGAACCCCAGAGAGGCTGTGAATTCTAGCAGTATCTTCATAAACACAGAAATCAAGACATATGTTGTGCGAATATGAGACAGAGGCGCAAATATATTTTTAGTTTCATTTGGCCATTTTTCCAGAAAACATCTAATATAGCACTGATAAAAATGTTCCCACCACGATATGCAGTCTCATGGGCAGTCTGTTTGACAGGGCTGTATTCTCCTTGCTTTCTCAAAAAGATTTTCTTTTAGTCATCTTTGCATTCTGGTTCCTTCCAAATGATTTTCTTCCTAGCTCATGCGAAACCTTCTTGCACTGAAGTCAACAGAAGTTCATTAACTTAAGTGGGACCAGGATTTAGACCATAATATTTTTCCAGGCAAATGGAACTCTTTAAAATCTCAGCAGTATAACTAGACAACAGCTAGATTCGCAGCTGCACCTACCTGGGTGCAATAAAGGTCAAGGGGCTAGAAGAAACAATGCCCCAGCTATGCCCCATACCCACCTCAACACACCTCCCTATACCAGGGATTGCAGGGATTGGCTGTGCCAGTTGGAGATTCATCCACATTAGAGGAATCTCTGACTGCAGTTCCCTGGCTAATCTCCTCAGCCTTTGAATCATGGAGCAAAACAAAGGGATCAAAAGATAAACCAAAGAATCTGTTCCAATTACATTAGAAGAATTTTCTAGTAGAAACGGGTGAAACTTTTAAGACAGAACAAACCAGCCTGAACTTTCTCTCATTTCCTTATTTGAACCAAATAAAAAACAAAACAAAAACACCCTTTTCCCACATTTGGGTCAGTTTAAGTCTTCTCTTCCCTTTCTCCAGGCCTCAGTTCACAGCAATACCAGTGTAAGCTGTTAGCTCTGGCTACAGGACTCTTTGAGACATTTCTTAGCTCTGTTTTTTCTTGGAGGCACAGTTTCGATGTCAATTGCATTCCTCTGATAGAGTTGCCAAAATTCATTTACTATCCTATCTGAGAGTCTGTCATATGAAATCCTGGGAGATAAAGTCCTCGGTGTCCTATTGTCTCCTGTGGCATAATCCTCCATCTTAAATCTGCAGAGGGGGCATTCTTACAGACTCACTTCTCTAACAGCAGGCGTCAATGAGCATTCTCAGACAAATTTCTCATTGATTTGGTTCAGGTTGTTAGAGAGGCAAAGCTGGAGTATTATAATATAGTTCTCTGTTGATTTCAGTCTGGAGACAGACACACATGTCAGGTGACTGTAATTGGCTGCATTCACAGGTAGGGGAGAGCTTTTTCCTAGAGGTTTTGGCTTATTAGGATTGTTTATTTTGTATATAATTTATCTATATTGAACCTTTCTTTCTCTTTGTTTCTCTGTAAAGGAAGGGGCAGATTCTCTCACTTGCTCCACTCATTTTACATAGCTCAGCCAGTGTAACTGCCTGCATCTCCTCTGCTGGGGAGGTACTTCAGCATTGGGCAGGGCTAAAGTGAATGTGGAGGGGGCATGTTTGCACCACAGCTGAAACCAGCCACATACTTGCTCTCCCCATCTTGGGGACTCTTGCCAACTGGTGTATATCAGAATAGCCCCTATGGAGTGTTTGTGTGTGTGTGTTACACAGACATATATACATGTTTATTATAGTAAATTGACTGAGTATTTTTGTATTATGCATAATGGCTGTTCTGCCTTCCTCTGAAGTACTGGAATTAGCTTCACTTAGACAGGATACAGAAATAAATGAACTAGTAATGTGCTATGGGAATTCTTGCACTCTTACTAATGTCTACACAAGTCATAGGGTCCTATACATGGCTTTGAAAACATACTCATTAGCTTGCAATTTGATTCCACACAATAGGCCCCATTCATCCCTAGCGTTACTCAACTGAGGTTAATAGAATTCCACCAGGGATTAATTTGAACAATGTATTGAATGTATGTTTGCAGTTCTGTGCACTTTTTCTAACCTATATTAGTATATATCCCTGTGCTGTGATTGCGGCAGAATACAGTGGTCAATACCGTGCTCACTGTTAGCCAAAGTATCGCAACACTGTCCCTACTCCCACCCGTCTGTCGTGAATTTCAAGACCATTTCCTCCACTTGTCTCCCTAAGTGATTTGGAATGCTAAATTCTGATGTCCTTAATCTATACTGTGCTGCCACCAGGTATTAAATGACAGTAAAAAATAAAGTTGATTTCTCCCCTCTAATGCTTAACTAAAATATTCTACAGCTCTTGTATCAAAAGAAAAATGTAATTACCTATTAAAAGTTAGTTTTATTATTTATTTTGCATTTTGAGGAAATTCAAAGGTCTACTGAAAAATGTTTATAGCTGCAGGATTTCGTCTTCGAAGTGAATAGCAGCACCCTGGTGCTTACAGGTACGTTTTAGCATTCCTGAGAGAGATGTATGTCTTCTTTTCTATTTAAAATGTTATGCACCCTGCCATTAAATAAGTTTAGGGGCCCCAGGGCCTATTCACACAAGACTGGGAAGCATGTTTTGCCCAATTCTGAAGAGTCCTCCTATGGAGAGACAAAAATGTATGCATGTAAATAATTTGTTACCAGCAATCTGCCATAATTGCTGCTCCATTTCTTCCTCAATGTTAGAGTGTTCCCAACTGAATTTTACATCTAGTTTCTTACTCTTTGTGTAACGAGGCTAGCCAGATTCCTGAAACTTTGTTTGCTGGAAATCTAGATCTGAATTTTGTGCCTTATGCTCCTTTGTAGTGAATACTCTATCCACCAATGGAAATCCTAGCTCCTTCCACAGTTGTCAAAACCTTACAAGGTTTGTCTCATAATAAATTTGGCTTAAATGTTAGAGGGTGGGGAACAAAATATATCCCTGTCTCACCCCCTGCCCAGTGGACAACCACTTAATGTTGCCTACTGCTTGTCATGCCATGGTTTGTTGTTGATGACAGTGACTTGCAATGAGTTCACTGCGATCTTTTGGAATTTGCCTGTCTGCCAGTGTCATCCAAAAATAGTTGTCAGATGGTATCAAATGCTTTTGAGTTGTCAATGCAGCAAATGATCGAGTAACTGTACTCTGTGTTTTTCAGTCATATGCTGGATATTTTTAATTTGGTTATGTATGCAACAACCCTCTCTGAAACCACTTTGCTGTTGTTGTAGTTCTGCTTCTATCTTGTGTTCCATGGGATCCTGGATTATGTAGAGCAGTATTTTGCTTGTGTGCGTTATCAGAGAGATGGTACAATAGTTACTATGTTCTGTTATGTCTCCCTTCTCTGGTAAAGGCCAGTCCTCCAGCTAGGGTGACCAGAAAGCAAGTGTGAAAAATTGGGACAGGAGGTCGGGGGTTATAGGAGCCTATATAAGAAAATTACTTATTAAATTGGGACATCTGGTCATCCTGCCTCCATAGATTTCTAGACATCCATACATGATTACAGATTTTCCACATAAGATCAGTACTCTTTTTACCAGTCACTTTAACAATTCTGCAAGCACATTATCTACTCCTAGTGCTTTCTCACGCTTCATTTTCATAATAGCATGTGCACTTCCTCTCTGCAGATTGATGGTTGCAGCACTGTACTCTCATTACTGTCATCATTATTATGAGTGGCTCTAGTTAGGCAGACACTGCACAGAATCTCCACCTGTGTTTAATATCTTCCTCCTCAGGACACTGTTCCAATAAAAGTAAATATCATGCTGGGATGTACTAGCAGGAGTGTTGGAAGCAAGACATGAGAAGTAATTCTTCTGCTTTACTCCACACTGATTAGGCCTCAACTGGAGAATTGTGTCCAGTTCTGGGTGCCACATTTCAGGAAAGATGTGGGCAAATTGGAGAAAATCCAGAGAAGAACAAAAATGATTAAAGGTCTAGAAACCATGACCTATGAGAGAAGACTGAAAAAATTGGAGTTCTGTAATCTGGAAAAGAGAAGACTGAGAGGGGACATAACCGTTTTCATGTACATAAAAGGTTGTTACAAGGAGGATGGAGAAGATTGTTCTTCTTAACCTCTCAGGGTAGGACAAGAAACAATGGGCTTAAACTGCAGCAAAGGAGGTTTAGGTTGGACATTAAGAAAAACTTCCTAACTGTCAGGGTGGTTAAGCACTGAAATTAATTGCCTCTGGAGGTTGTGCAATCTCCATCACTGGAGATTTTTAAAAGCAGGTTAGACAAACATCTGTCAGGGATGGCCTACATCAGGGGTGGGCAAACTTTTTGGCCCAAGGGCCACATCGGGGTGCAAAACTTTATGGAGGGCTTTGTAGGGTAGGCTTTGCCTCCCCAAACAGCCTGGCCTCCTGCTGGCATCTGCCCCCTCTCACTTTCTGCCTTCAGACTGCCCCCCTCTGAACCCCCTGACCCATCAAACCCCCTGCTCCTTGTCCCCTGATCGCCCCCCCCCAAGACTCCTGACCCTAATCTCCCCCCAGGATCTCATCCCATATGCAGCCTCCCCACCCTACCTGTCCCCTGAATGCCCCAACCCCTAACCACACCCCTGCCCCCTTACAGGCTCCCTGGGACTCCCATGGCTACCCAACCCCAACTGTTCCCCGTCCCCTGACCACCCCCCGCAGAACCTCAACCCCATCCGACTGCCCCATTCCCTGACTGCCCCCTGGGAGTCCCTGCCACTTATCTAGCCCCCTGGCCCCAGCCCCCACCCCTTTATCATCGCGCTCAGAGCAGCACATTGAGCAACCATGCCGCCCGGCTGGAGCCAGCCACACCACTGCACTGTCCCACAGGAGCACGCAGCCCGCATGGTGAGCTGAGGCTATGGGGGAGGGGACTAGCCCCCCCAGCTGGGAGCTCGGGTCAGGCAGGATGGTCCCGCAGGCTGGATGTGGCCTGCGGGCCATAATTTGTCCACCTCTGGCCTAGATAATACTTAGTTCTTACATGAGTTCAGGGGACTGGACTAGATGATCTCTCAAGGTCCCTTCCAGTCCTATGATTCTATGATTGTTGATCACTTTGCCTTGATTCTGCCATAACAGTTCTCCTGGCAGAAAGTACAGAAGGTGAATTCTTGTTGCCTTGCCTCTGGTTTGTGGCTGCCATTGGTTAAATCATGATTTAACTCTTTTCCTTTTTCCTCCATTGAGGATTCCACTACCCTTCTCAAGTGCTCATCCAGCCTCAGGCATTGGCACTTTGTAATCTTTCCCTCACTCTAAACTTTAGGGTAAAAGTGGGGGGGTCTCTTATGCTGCAGACCCTTAACTGTAAGCTACTTTCCCAGCCTAAGTTAAATCTTTTCCCCCAAAACCCCAAACTCCTCCAGGATGGGGATTGGGACCAACTGCCACCACTCAGTGACTACCCCAAGACTATGGGGTGGGGCACCTTGACACCCCCCCGAGAGTAACCCTCTTGACCCCTCCCTTTCTATCTGGGAGATGGAAAGTACCAAGACTTCGCTCTACCCTCCCCCTCTGGCTACTGAGGAGAGAGTTTAAACACACAGACCTCACTAACCATGAGCTGCCCGATCCAAAGCTAGGATCCCTTTATTAGAATAATCAGACACTTTTTATACAAAAAAAAAGGTTTATTAAAGAAAAGAGAACAAAGCATACAACTAATACAACTTCACAGGTATAAAGCTTTCTAACCTGAGTTTCCTTGCATAAACTAGCTTCCTCCCCCCCGGGGATTTCTCTTTTTCTGATAAATTTTACAGGGTAAGGACACCAGATACAAATACAAAGCATATGCAATCAATAGTTTTACTCACTGTTCGTCTAACTTATGAATATATAAAGAAAAAGAAAGAGATGAGTTTCCATAGCTGAAAAAAGGCGGAGTCAGCCCAAAAGCCTCGGGACGAACTAAAGTGAAACTAAATACCCCCCTGTGTCTTGAGGAATGGGAGCTCTTACGTCACCCCCCTCTCCTGTTCAGTTAACCCCTAACAGGTAAAACAGCAACTCGAAGGCACTTTACACTCATGACACACTTCTTGAGGTTTGACAACTGACTTAACTGCCATTCAGCCCCTGCCATTGGCCAGTTGAAGGTGGTACGTTGTCTGCCTGTATGGTAACAGGCTATGGCATATTAAACCTAGTCTCATGCATTCTCCCAAATTCCAGAAGTATCAATATTTTCCATTAATTTTAGTACTTGGTTTAACTGAATGTCTGTTATGATGAACTTGAGTATTGAAATGTATATCATGGGCTCCAGCAATCTCCCCTATCGTCAGAATAATTTATAATATAGTCAGTTCCCCATAAACTATGTCTGGATGTCAGCATTAACTCAGTGCTTACTGCTCAGTGCATGCCAATCTTATCCTTTCTGCCAAGAAGCTCACAGTTTTGAGATTAAGTCCACGCATTTTGCAGTCTTTGGACTCTTTCACATTATACTAATATGGCTTTCCTACAGAAGCAACCCAAGAAGGCTGTGGTTCAGTTTATTTCGCTTTTTTGAAAGAAAAAGATATACGTAGAAACAGAACCCTTCCTTTGAATTTCCTTAGGGCAAGACAAGAAAACCCTATTGCAGCTTAATGGTATTTAACCTTCCACCTGTCTTAAAGATCTATAACTACCTCTTGTGACAAAGCTGCAAGTCTATACTTGCGGGTCCTGCATTTCCTGGCGGATTTCACTAGCCTCAGAGACTCACTGTGACCATCCACAGCCTATTGAGCCATTTTCATCATAAGCCAGTGACGAGAAATTATCCTTCCTGGCACAGTCTCTGTTGTCTCCCTAGTCTCAGTGATTAATTGGGGAAGGTAGGAAGGAGGGAGCCCGGGCCCGCCCTCTACTCCGGGCTCCAGCCCAGGGACCCTAATAGATTCAGCTAAGATGGCTGATCTTTTAACCACCAAACACAATAAAATTCCCTGGGCTACTTCCCCACAGCAGTGCCCGCTTCTTCACACTCCACTTCACCCTTACCTCAGGGCCTCCTTCCTCACATATGATATGTTGTCTAACTACTCAGTCTCACCAACAGCACAACCTCCTCTCACAGCTCCTGACACCCACACCCCCACCTAACATGGGGTTAGACTAGATGATCTGGGGATCCCCTCCGGTCTTAACTCTCTGACGCTTGTTAGTCTTGACAGAATTAAATGGGAGGGTTTTTAACTGGTTTCAGCGAGCCCCTGATTGGCTTCAGGTGTCCCAATCAGGATAGCTGTTTCTGCTGCTTTCTAGAACCTTCTCCTTTGTTTGGCTAGGCAGGGAACAGGGACCTGCTCATCCTGAGGCTGATATACTTCCCTTCCAGCACTCTCCTATACCCTTCTGGTCTGACTCCGTCACACTCTGTATGAAATTCTGACATATGGTGCTTGTTCAATTATATGCATGCCCACTCAAATATATCTGTCAAACGAATGGCCAGAAGGGCTGAACAAGAGTGATTGGGAAGCAGTTTTGCAGTGTGTTCATCCAAGACATTCCCGAGAATAGCTGGGGAATTCGCAGGCACTGAACAACTTCAACTTGTGTTGTAATGATGTGAGAGAGTCCTTGATGAAAAGTTCTCATCAGTGCCTGGATAGCCGCTAACTATACATAAACAAAGTCACCAAGACAGTGAGCTGTTGCTGCCCTGGAATTAATCTAGCCTACTTTTTTGTAGCGATGCTAAGAAATTTGGAAATGCACATATTCTCTTCTGCATCTTTGGTTTCTATAGCAGTTTATAAGGACCCTTCTTTTCTCTCAAAGTGCTTTTTTTAGACAGTGAAAGTGTAACAGTAAAACATTTGATTAGGGTACCACATGGGAAATTATTAGTTAAATTAATCAAGATGGGATCAGTACAAAAATTATAAGGTGGATGAGGAACTGGCTAAAGCAAAGAAGGCAATGGGTTGTGCTGAGTGATGGCTGGAGGGAGGTTACTGGCAGAGCTCCTCAAGGGCCAGTCTTGGGTCAATCTTGTTCAATATTTTTATTAACACCATTGGCACAAAAAGCTAGGAGGGTGCTAGTAAAACTTGCTGATGATACAAAGGTGGGTGGCATCATCAATACAGATAAGGATTGAAATATTCTATGGGAAGATCTGGATGACCTTGAATACTCATGTAAAAAAATAGGATGAAATTCAAAATGGTACAAAGTACATTTAGGATCTAATAATAAGAATTTCTGCTTCGAGCTGGGCACTCATCATCAGGAGCAACAGAGGAGGAGAGAGACTTGAATGTTTGGCTGATCACAAAATGATTACGAGCTACCACGGTGATGCAGCTGTGAAAAAGGCAAAAGCCATCCCAGGAAGTATCAGGAGAGACATTTCCAGTAGCGAGAGATGTATTGCTGTTGTACAAGGCAAGTGTAAGTCCTCATTTGGAATACTGTCTACAGTTCTGGTCACCCATGTTCAAGAAATATGAATTTAAATTAGAGCAGGTTTGGAAAAGAGATACTAGTATGGACAGGAGAATGGAGGGCCTATATTATGAGAAGAGATTGGAAGGTCGTGGCTTGTTTAGTCTCCCAAAAAGGAAGGCTGAGAGAGAATCTGATTACTGTCTCAAAATAAATCAGGGAGGTAAATAACAGGGAGGGTGAAAAACTATTTAAGCTAAAGGACAATGTTTGCATGAGAACAAATAGATATAAACGTGCCATGAATGAATTCAGGTTGGAAATGATAAGGTGTCTAACCATCAGAGGAGTGCAGTTTTGGAACATTCTTCCAACAGGAGTTGTAGAGTTAAACAACTTAATTAGTTTTAAGACAGAGCTGGACAATTTTATGAGTGTGATTGTATGACAGGGTTGCTCATGATGGTAGGGGGAAGAGCTCATCAGCCCTGGGGCTGGCTTACGGGTTGTCTTATGTTCCTAAGACTCATGCTTCAGGGTTTCAGCCAGCCACCCAAAGGGGCCAGGAAAGGATTATCACCCATCCTCCCCCCCCCCAAACCACCAATATATTTTAGACTTTTTAAAAATTCTCTATTCTCTAAAGCATCAGGGGTGGCCAAGACTGGAGATTGGTCAGGGCGGGCCAGAGCTCTGAGGTTGCAAAGAGCCTTCCCTGTCTCAAGTGCTTGGCTGGCTGGTTCTTGCTCATGCGCTCAGGATCTAATTGTTTGCATATCTGCGATTGGGAAGAACGTTTCCTTCTATCAGATTGGCAGTGACCTTGTGTATATTTTGCCTGTCTGTGCAGTGTGTGGTTTGGTTCACTTGCCAGGATTATCTGGGTGTATCTCATTTAATCATCTTCTTGTCATTGCAGGGGCCTTGGGCACTAGTGCACCTTGGTCCCTCCTATTCTGTACCTGTGGCACGTAATTAGTTTAGTCTCCCGTGGGCTATGGTACTTTGGTCTGATTTCAGTTGTTGGGCTTAGCATGCAGGTCCCAGGTGTTGGTAGCCAGTCATTTACATGGGGTTAGACTAGATGATCTGGGGATCCCCTCTGGTCTTAACTCTCTGACGCTTGTTAGTCTTGACAGAATTAAAAATGGATGATGATCTCTGTGTTTTGTTGTTCTTGCTGCCCGGTGTGTTCTTTCTATTAATATGTGTTTCTCTATTATAAGTATTTCTGTCGGTCAATTTGAAAACTCTTTGATAGGATTAAAATCTTCTTGGCCTTCTGCAAATCCTGTTATGTGCATATTGATCTTTCTTCCTTGTTCTCCAGTGCCTATTTGTCCCAGTTACTTTCTTTTTTCATCACAGACCTCTTGATAGTGTTCAGTATCTGATGTCTGTCTTCCAATTCCTGTATTGCTTTAGCAACTGTCAGTTTATTATGCATGTGTTACTTTACATAATCAAGCTCACTACATTTTACTTCCCTAAATGTTTCAAGGTTGGGTTTTTCCAGATATTTGAAGAGGAGTAGTGGGCTCACTAGAAATGTCTGTTTCGAGGAGTAGGTGGGGTTGCCTCTTCTTTCATTTTTTTCCCTGCACTCCCTTAGTGTTGCTTTTTGTGATGAATCACCTTGTAACAGGGTGCTGGCTAAAAAGCCCTGAGCCAGCCCCTGTTAGCTGAGCTCCTGCTAGCTCAGGCCCCAGGCAGGAGAGTAATTGGAGCTGGCAGGGTGTGGCCCTTAGCCCGGAGGGCTTAAGGCAAAGCACCTGTGCGCCTCCGAGGCCAGAGGGATAAAGCTGGCAGGCAGGGGGTGGACAGGGGGGAACAGGAAGTGGAGGAGCAACTGGCTGGTGTTCCTAGCCAGCTGCAGGAGCTAGCTGTCCCCCAAGTAGCTGAGTAAGCATATTTGTATATAGGTGGTGGTGGTGGACTTTGCACAAGGGAATAAAAGGGGCACTGTTGTGGAAAACTGCGTGGTCTTGGCTCATTCCTGCAACGAGCGGTGAAGGTCTTGTCTACACACCTATACTCTGGTTGGGACCTTTTCCGTTATGTGTTAATTCTTTCTTGGGAAGTCAGTTATATTTCTGGTAGGGCTTATGACCTAATATAAAGGGGGCTCTGCAAGAAGTGCGCTACTTGAAGCACTTCACAAGAACCTTTTGCAGTAGTGACTGGCTTTTCCATCATCAAGGGAAGCCTCTTCTTCAGTCCCTCCCCTCTCTCCTCCATTGGGTAGTTTAGCCATTTGGACAAATGAAAATCCTCACCTCTTCCAAGGCAATAAACGTCTGAAATAAATAACTCCAGCACAAGTCCAAACCTATGCAGTGCTTTTCCAGTGAGGAACTTACCCCCCTCCAGGGTCAGTTACTGTTCTGACTTACTCTTGGGCCGTCTAGCCTGTCCTTTCACAGCCTTCTACCCCCGGCTTCTTCTCCAACTTTCTGTCAGCTGTGAGTCATGCCACATGTCCCCATGTGACAGACTGACAATATGCTGAACAAACCTTTATTGAATTAAGTTAAACCTTGTCAAATTAGGGTTAATATCTTTGGGGTACATTGTATTAAAAATGCAACTGTGGGTGGTGTTGTGGCACTGTATGTGCCTTCTGTAGTAGGGAAGGGGGGGTACTAATAAACTTCCTCCATTGTTAGCCTGCTGAGCCACCCTTCTGGGATGATACTCATATCCTAGTTCAAACTGGATTCTCCAGAGACCTAGAGGCAAAGAAATTATATTTGGATAAAAGCCTGGGTTTTAAACGGACTCAGAGCCTCTTCCTGATCCAGGAGATGGACAGGACACCTGGTCCATGAAGGGCCAGAATCCTTAAGGGAGGATTGAAATGATTTGGCCTGCTGAGGCCCCAGAAGACTCGGTGCTTGTTCTGAGCTGAAGTTCTGATGAACTTATAACCACAAAGAAAACCCTTGGGTGAAGTGATGCCTGCTAAACATATTAGCATGCGTGTAGGTTCTTTTATTGCTCACACGTTCTCCTTTCTTGTGTGTGGAACTTGCTTGCAATGTCTGTGTGTGTGTGTGTGTGTGTGTGCGTGTGTACAACAGAACTCTGGCAGCCCTGTGATCCACTAATGCTGGGAACTGACAGCTTCTAGCCTACTTTAAAATGAGTTACTCAATATTCTGCTCATGGGTTATTTAACCAACCTGGTTTCATGTCACAAATAACTAAGATATCTGGACTTATTTTTATGAGCCCTTTCAGATATGAATCACTGCAGACAACAGCTAGGTCAGGGATTACCCTCAATTACTGCTGATTGCTGAAACAGAGAAACCCGCAGCAAACCACCTCCAATAGACAGTCCTCCTCGTAAGCAGCCATTGTAGAGTATCCCTGAGCTTTGTAGTAAAAAGCTGTTTGACTTTTAGTTTGCTTGACCTTTTCATTTGATTTGGACATACAAGTGGTTGGATGACCTTCTCATAAACAAACTAGGGAAATGCAATCTAGATTGGGCTACTATAAAGTGGGTGAAAAACTTGTTGGAAAACTGTTCCCAGAGATTTATCAGTGATTCACAGTCATGCTGGAAGGGCATAATGAATGGGGTCCTACAGGGATCAGTTCTGAGTCTGGTTCTGTTCAATATATTCAATGCTGATTTAGATAATGGCATAGAGAGCATACGTATAAAGTTTGTGGATGATACCAAGCTGGGAGGAGTTGCCACTGCTCAGGAGGATAGGATATTCAAAATGATCTGAACAAACTGGAGAAATGGGCTGAAGTAAATAGGATGAAATTCAATAAGGATAAATGCAAAGTACTCCACTTTGGAAGGAACAATCAGTTGCATGCACACAGAATGACTGCCTACCAAGGATATTACAAAAAGGATCGGGGGTGGGGTGGGGTGGTCACAGTGGACCACAAGCTAAATGAGTGTCAATAGTGTAACACTGTTACAAAAAAAGCAAACATAATTCTGGGAGCACAGGGATCTCAAACTCAAATGACCATGAGTTTGAGAGCCACATGAGGACTAGTGCATTGGTCTGAGGTCTCCATCACTGACACTCTCCTCTTGCTGCCCCCGGCCCCACCCCCACTCCACCCCTTCCATGAGGTCCTGCCCCTGCCCCACCTCTTCCAACTCCTTCCCCAAAGTCCCCACCCCTACTCTGCCCCCTCCCTACTCCCAGGGGGTCCAGGAGAGGTGCAAGATGTAGCAGGGTCTCAGGCCAGGGTATTGGGGTGTGGGGTGCAGGAGGGGCGAGGGGTGCAGTGGGGGTTGGGGTACAGGGTGTGGCAGGGGTCTCAGAGCATGGGGTGCAGGAGGGTTGTGGGATGTGGCAGGGGGCTCAGGGCAGGGCGTTGGAGTGCAGGATGTGGCAGGGGGTTCAAGGCAGGGGATTGGGGTACAGGGTGCAGGAGGGGTTTGGATTGCGGGCTCCAGCCAGGTTCTGCTTACATAGAGCGGCTCAGGGGTGGCAGTGGCATGCACCGGGGCCAGGGCAGGGTCCCTGCCTCCCCTGGCCCCACATCGCTCTGCTCCAGGAAGTGGCCGGAACCACATCCCTGCTGCCTCTGGGGAGTGTGTGTGGTAGAACAGGGCTCTGTGTGCTGCACTTGCCGCTCTTCCAGGTACCTCCCCCTAAGCTCCCGTTGGCTGCGGTTCCCCTTTCCTGGCCAATGGGAGCTGTGCATGGTGGTGCCTGGAAGCGAGGGCAATGCACGGAGTCTGCTGCGTCCCCCACCCCCTCCAGGGGCTGCAGGGACATTCCGCTGCCTACTTCATGGAACGGCGCAGAGCTTGCGGCACCATCGGGCGGAGGAGCAATCAAGCGGGCCGAATCCGGCCTGTGGGCTGTAGTTTGCCTACCCCTGGCCCAGAGGTAGACAAGGGTGAGGGGGGCATGGGGAGATTGGCGGGCCACACGAAACAACTCCACGGGCCATGTATTTGAAACCCCTTTATTAATAGGAATGTTGTAAGCAACACATGAGAAGTAATTCTTCCACTCTACTCTGCACTGATTAGGCCTCAACTGGAGTATTGTGTCCAGTTCTGGGATCCACATTTCAGGAAGGATGTGAACAAATTGGAAAGAGTCCAGACAAGAGCAACAAAAATGACTAAAGGTCTAGAAAACATGACCCATGAGGGAAGTTTGAAAAAAAAAAGGGGGGTTGTTTAGTCTGGAAAAGAGAAGACTGAGGGGGGCATAACAGTTTTCAAGTATGTAAAAGTTTGTTACAGGGGGGATGGAGAAGAATTGCTTTTCTTAACCTCTTAGGATAGAACAAGAAGCAATGGCCTTAAATTACAGCACGGGAGGTTTAGGTTGGACATAAGGAAAAACTTCCTAACTGTCAGGGTGGTTAAGCACTGGAATAAATTGCCTAGGGAGGTTGTGGAATCTCCATCATTGGAGATTTTTAAGAGCAGTTTAGACAAACACCTGTTAGGAATTATTTAGATAATACTTGGTCCTGCCATGAGATCAGTGGACTGGACAAGATGAACTTTCAACGTCCCTTCCAGTCCTATGAGTCTATGATTCTATAAGTGAGTTTCTTAGTCTTAGGGCCAGATTTTCTTTTCTTTTCCTCCCATTTGTGGAAATCTGAAGTAATTCAACTGACTAAATGGTGGAAACAGAAGGAGAGTTTGGCTCCTAAATTAGACTACTCACTTTGACAGACTCCATTAAATTCAACGGTGTGTGTGTGTTTGTTAGGGATCAATGGACTAATCAACATGTGCAGAGAGTAATAGATATAGAATACAGAAAACGGAATAATTTACATAAAAGGACAGAGATGGTTAGGTTGCTTGGGCTATTCATCACCATTTTGGTTCATTGGTGAAGGATTTTGTAGGTTGTTCTCCTTCATGATAGGTTAATTGTATAGAATGTCAAACATGTATTTCTGTTTCATTTACTAGAAAACTTCAGCTCCCCCCCCCCACACCCCCGAGAGATTCACCATTGGCTACTGATAGAGTAATAACAGGTCTATAGCAATGACATTTAATTTAGAGCAGCAGCTTCAAGGTAGTAGCAAGAATTAAACATGCTTCAGGGAAAAATAAGTTCCTTGTTCTTATTGTTGGTGTGCCAAGGGGGCTGGGTACATACATTTGTGAGGAGTACACATTGTACTTTTTTTTCTTGCTGGATAGAAATTTTCATTGCATTTTAATCATCCTTTGTTGTTACTGTCATAAAGCTACAAATTGTTGGGGCTGTGGCTATTTATCTCTCCTTCTGGCTGTTTTCCCCATTACCTAAATATGTTAAGAGGGAAAGTACCTCACTATGCTTTGTATATTTCTTCTCTGGGCTTTTCATACAGATCAGAACAGGAACAAAGCCAACAGCTGTCTAAGTTTCTATACAAAATCTGTTTAAGTACTCACAGTTATGGAGTTTTATCCTTGTTGCCTCTGTAAGATGTGGCAGAGTATATAGAGGTATACCTGCATTGTCAGAGAATTACATCTGTCCAGTTAGCTCCATGATTACACTTAACATGAATGGCTGATTGTAGTGCAAACATGTTACTATTTTTGAAACTGAAATAATGAAATCCAAGTCAGAAATATGAAGACATTCTTTATACAGAAGGCCAGAGTACTTTTTATGAACCTGCTATGTTCTGTCTCCCATTATAGTTCATATTGTAAACAGAATACCAATGGTGTTGCTGGGCTGAATCCTGTAGAATATAATTTCCTTCATTCTTGCATAAATATGTTATCTACTTGCCTAAGCTTTAATTATTTGCTTCATTTAAGAGCTCCATGAAATCTGAGACAAACTTAATTAGTTTATACTGAATGTGATGCTGAAACTCTTCAGAATACACATGTAGAAAATTCAAGTTGAGTTACTCAATGTACAAGTAGGCCGCATTCCAGATTTTTGATTTGTAATTTCCTGACTTTTATCTGAATGTAGTGCTTAGAAATGTGGGGAACACATCTCATTGTTTAGACCTGTTAGAGATGTGTACTGAACAAAACATAGGAAACCAAATATTTTTTCTTCTTTAGCTGCACTTATATAATCTATTAAATTAGTTGTTCCATGTTTTACAGATATTAAATGGGGGGAGGGATAGCTCAGTGGTTTGAGCATTGGCCTGCTAAACCCAGGGTTGTGAGTTCAATCCTTGAGGGGGCCATTTAGGGATCTGGGGCAAAAAATCTGTCAGGGGACTGGACTCGATGACCTTCAAGGTCTTTCCAGTTTTAGGAGATTGGTATATCTTTATTTATTTATTTATTTATCTAAGTCAGGGGTCTCCAAACTACGGCCCGCGGGCCGGATGCGGCCCGCGAGGCCCTCTCATCTGGCCCGTGGAGATCTTTTTGTCTGCAGGGGTCGGGAACCAGCCACAGGGCCGGGACGCGCCGCGTGCTCCGCTGCCGCCGCCGGCCGGGACGCGCCGCGTGCTCCGCTGCCGCCGCCAGCCACGGGGCCGGGACGCGCCGCGTGCTCCGCTGCCGCCGCCAGCCAGGACACACCACGTGCTCCGCTGCCGCCGCCGGCCAGGACGCACCGCGTGCTCCGCTGCCGCCGCCGGCCGGGACGCGCCGCGTGCTCCGCTGCCGCCGGCGGCCAGGGACGGCTCAGAGCTGGGGCCGGGACGCGCCGCACCGCCACCCAGTTACAGGCGGCGAAACAAGGAGCCACCCACTGCCAGGCGGCGAAACGGTCTGTGGGGAGAGACCGGGTTGAGCGGGTCAGTTGGGGGGGGGGGAAGAGACCGGGTTGAGCGGGTCAGTTGGGGGGGGGGGAAGAGACCGGGTTGAGCGGGTCAGTTGGGGGGGGGGGTTGGAGGAAAGGAGGTTTGGGGGGGAGAGACCTGGCTGGGTGGGTCATTTGGGGGGGGGGGGTTGGAGGAAAGGAGGTTTGGGGGGAGAGACCTGGCTGGGTGGGTCATTTGGGGGGGGTTGGAGGAAAGGAGGTTTGGGGGGGAGAGACCTGGCTGGGTGGGTCATTTGGGGGGGGGTTGGAGGAAAGGAGGTTTTGGGGGGAGAGACCAGGCTGGGTGGGTCAGTTGGGGGTTGGAGGAAAGGAGGTTTTGGGGGGAGAGACCTGGCTGGGTGGGTCAGTTGGGGGTTGGAGGAAAGGAGGTTTTGGGGGGAGAGACCTGGCTGGGTGGGTCAGTTGGGGGGTGGGGTTGGAGGAAAGGAGGTTTTGGGGGGGAGAGACCTGGCTGGGTGGGTCAGTTGGGGGTTGGAGGAAAGGAGGTTTTGGGGGGAGAGACCTGGCTGGGTGGATCAGTTGGGGGTTGGAGGAAAGGAGGTTTTGGGGGGAGAGACCTGGCTGGGTGGGTCAGTTGGGGGGTTGATGTGTAGTGTTCATGTGTAGTGAACAGGTGTTCATGTGTAGTGTTCATGTGTAGTGAACAGGTGTTCATGTGTAGTGAACAGGTGTTATTAAATAATAACTGAATAAAATAATATTAAATAAATAATTAGAAACAACATCCATGTTTTGATTCTTTTTTATTTGGACCTCGAGTGTGTTGTCGGCCCCCAAACTGCTATTTGATAGTTAATGCGGCCCTCGGGCTGAAAAGTTTGGAGACCCCTGATCTAAGTGGTGTTTTCATTAATGATGAGAAATGCAATGTGACTAACCAGTTTTCCAAATGCAATATATACCAAGTTGCTTCTTCTGTTGGTTTTTTCTTTTATTTACTTTGTAACATTCAACTCTTTAATAAAGTTGAGGTACAGTAATTATAGGATTTCAAATCTTTTCTCCTTAGTTTGTAAAGGGTTACAAGGTCATTGGGCTGCTTTATATAATCAAAATAGTCTTAATTAATCAGAAGACAGTTGAAATTTACCTTCTGCTCTTACAGCTCCACCAGTGCACCGGAGTCTTGACCTGCAACACCTTTGTTACTCCTGACTGAGCCTCTTGTGAATAGGAACTGTTCATAGTGCTAAATTGAGGCTAGTTTCAGACAATCAAGCTCATTTCTGCCTGTGATCTTAGCTGGGACTTTGTATCAGATCTTCAGAGATGAAAGGCTATTGTTATCCTAAGATGTTCATAAATATATTGTATCGCATTACAAAGTTGTCAGTTGTTAGACTACTTGTAATAGTCAACTGTACTCTTGTCTACCACTTACATTTATAGATTTAGCTGAGAAGTCAACTTAAAACTTAATATAACTTCAAAACACGGCTTTTGTCCCAGATATCTGCTAATATCTCTGCTTTGTAAACTGTCTGACATCTTGCCTTTTGAGAAACAAATGTTAACCGGATCCAGAAATGGAAAGATGATCACCAAACTCCAGTTGTATATTTATCTTGAGATGGATCAACAACTTGATATGGGTTTTGTTTGATTATGTTGTGGTTAGCATTCAAGGATCAACAAATCTAAAATCTTATTAGAAATGCAATGGACGGGAAAACTCTTGGTATATGCTAATCAACATAATTTTTTCAAACAAATTTTAAAGAATCTTTTCAAATAACTAAGCAATGTCATTCTTGATTATTCCTTTGTAGCAGAAGGGAAAGTATGATACGGTATACTACCATCTCGAGTACTATTCTGTGATTATCACAAATGATTTTTGATTGTTTCATCGGAAGAAAATTCTCATTTCCTCGCGATTATTTCCTCTTAACCATTTAGATCCAGTTTTTAGTAGTTATCTCTGTTTCTAAAGATAGAAGATGTAACTCTGTTCTTAGTGCTGAACCCTAATGTAGAAGACAATGTAACAAATATAGAAATTAGAAGGTGGGAGGGGGCGTGATGTGGTGTCCAGCCCACACAAGGCCTGGTGGGGTTAAAATGGTTAAGTGGGCCAATTAGCTGCCCAGGCTGCACCCAGAGGAGGAGCCACGGAGAAGGGAATTGATAGGAAGCACGATCAGATAGGGGGGCCTATGTAAGCCAGGAATCTGGCAACAGAAGAGCTGGCAGGAGGAAGTAGGCTGTAGTCACTCCCTGGGAGAAGGGAGGTGTGTTAGGAGCTAGGGGATAGTCCACAGTTACTTCCTGAGAGGAGGGAGGTTGGCCAACCCAGAGAGGGGGGAAGCCAGGAAGGTAGGAGAAGGCTCAGGGGAAAAGCAGCAAGGAATAGAATAGTGAGGACCTTGGTTGCTGACCAGTGGACTCCTGAGCTGGAACCCAGAGTAGAGGGCAGGTCTGGGTTCCCCTGCCAGTCATGGGGGATGCTGGCACAGGACTGACAGAGGACAGCAGACTGCCTGCGATGGCTTGTCCTGGAAAGACTTTGTTACTCACCCCAGAAGGGGAACATGTACGGTGACCCATCTGTAGAGGTGAATCGTGAAGAGGAGGCTGTGGTTCCTGGAGCAAGAGGGACCGGGCAAGAGGACGACGGGAGTGACACCGTAAGAGGAGGAGGGCACAATACCTGGCTAGCACTAATCCCCAGAGTGATAGGAGGAGGTGGACCACATAACAGGCGTTGTAAAAGAGTCACGTCACCTGAATAAACTGGAAAAAATACAGATAAAATTGTGTAAAATGTGAGTGGAAGAAAACTATGGATTCTGAAAAGAACCAATGGCTATGAAAAACGTGTACCACACATTAACTCAGTGCTGGTCTTTGTTCCCCTGTAATGGCTGGATCACATAAAAATTTTAAGGTGTTGTTACAACCTTTAAACTATTCAGCACAGGACTGAGAGCTCATGGATTCAATTCCCACAAAGGAGCTGACCAGAGTTGTCATTATAAATGCAAAATGCATGAGGCAATATTGTAGGTAGTAGTACGATATGAAAACAATATTTTACATGATACATTTTTTTTTAAAAAAAGAGAGATTGCATGAAAGTTGTAATGTTGACAACACTATAGGAAGTTATTAAAGCTGTTAAGTCTCCACTGAAAGGTCAATGTGAATAGATTTGATTTAATTGCAGCGTAATTATGCTGCTGTAATAGACTGATAAGCAATATTTCTTATTAAATTAAGGGTAATGGAGAATTGTTCGTGACAGGACTCAAGTGAAGTAATAGTAAATTAATATGAAACTTAATTTCTTTTGCCCTAGAAGTTTAGGGCTGATCAGCAAATCATCTTTAGTTAGGTAATAATTACAGAAGCTTTTCTTACTTTGAGTACCTTCATTCTCTATCTGTAATATCTATTATTAAAGAAAGAAAATGGTTCAATTTAACATCCTCCCTTAGTTTTTATCAGTATCTAAAGGCTGGTCTACACTACACAGGTAGACATAAGGCAGTTTATGTTGACCTAATTGTGTCAATACCTACACTATAGCCTTTCTCCAATCCATGTAAGTGCCCTATAACACTGAAATTATAATTCCACCTCCACAAGAGGCGTAAGGCTTATGTCAGTGTAGTTAGGGCAATGCAGTATCTGCTTAGACACTGTTTCCCTTACAACCGCTATCTTGTCCATTTCATAGCAGGAGCTGTGAAATTGACAAGAAAGCCCAGGCTTTTCTGGAGAGGTGAGTGACTGGACTCTGCTCCCAGCTGGGAATTGGGGTGAGAAGTCCAGGACAGCTTTGGATCCCACTCCGAATGGGAGCCAGGCAGCCTTGTCAATTTCATGGGGGGGAGTAGGCCGGGTTACACACACACATGACCTGATCCAGCATGTTGATGGGCACCTTCAAATCTCATTAGCAGTGAGTGCACTCAGCATCTTTCAGGAATGGGATCACGATATCCCGATGGCAAGTATAATCTTGTGTTACTGTTTTCAGTAAGGATAATAATACAACAAAGTAGGCCAGACCCTTATCTACTTCCATTGGACATAATTTGTAGGTGACACAAGGGAGTTAATTGTGTCTTCCTGATTCTTGGGCTGGTTCTATGCAAGTTGGCCATGACCGGAAGGGTCCATCAGCTATTTCGGGATCGTAGAAAGGCAGCTGTTGCGGGAAGTGGTAGTGTTTGAGGCACAGCAGCTTTCAGCTCTCTCTGCAGCCAGAGAGGCACAATGCACGGCAGTGGCTCAGAGAATCCCTCTGTGTTTTATATTATCATCATCCTAATTTATTATTCCCTTGCACATTGTTGCATTGTTCCATTGTTTCATTGTCCCATTGTTTGTTCTTCTTTTGAAGGCGAATCTTTTTCAAGATAATGGTTTTATAAAGAAATCTGGCCTATGAAGCATTCGGTAATTAGAATTTTTCTAGAAAATAGCTGAGCTTTAACCTAGCATCTAAAGAGTTAGCAATAATGTATTCAGTGGCCTGGTCTCTTTCTCTTTGAGTAAATTAATGTCCTTCTGGGGTGTGATTCAGTGCTAACATGCCAAGTGCAACAATGATATGGTCATCTGGCCTGCATCTCAGCATTAATTAGTGTGGTATGGATTGACAAATAATTTGTGGAAAAAATCACAAGCAGCATTCAATAAGCTTATAATGACTATTTTCATTAGCTGTGTCTAACAATTTCCTCTTTTCTGCAACATAAACAAATTAGATGTAATAGTACGTAAAGCATTATTTTCAATCTCCATGGTGCTTCTAGTTTGTAATCTTGGTCTCCTAGTAATGAAAAGCATTCAGAATACATGTTTTAAAATCTAGGTGTTGTGTTTCTGGTGTGCCTCTTACTCTTCACACTTGCCAAACAAAAGGGACAACTTCAGATTGCCTCAAATATATTTTCTGTGCAAAATGAATCACACTGGTAAGCATGACATTCCCTCCCCTCCCCTGCCCCATAAAGCAGCATTCCATTGACAATAACTTTACCTCCATTAATGGATTTCCCATGTGTGTGAGGCAAACCTGTCCTTCATTAGGCCCCAATTCTGCAAGGTAGGCAGGCATGTGCCTAACTGAGAGCATGTGAGTAATCCCGTTATGACTATGGGGCTCATTACATGATTATTAAATGCATGGTTATGTATGGGCATAAATACCTTTAATCAGGGCCTCACTTCTCAGAGCTGACCAAGACTCATTTTGAAGCTGGCTAGTGTTTTCATTGAGTGTCCACCACAAATTCACATCAAACATCAAAAAGAAAGGAGGAGGAGAAGAAAACTTTGCCACTTCCATTGGAACATCATCAATAGAAATGTCTAAAAGATCCACAACAGTGACACTAAATTCTGCAAGAAACTCAGACAGGAGTTTATTGTAATGGAAACTATTTAAAGCCTGTTTTCCCCCATTTAATTACAGCACTAAAGTGTGTCACAGGATAGTCTAGTGATCCTGAGTATTGTACAGTCCACTTGAGACTCCAGTGCAATACAAAATACTTGGCTGTGAAGAAGAAAGAGAACAAGAGTTCAAATAAAGGGCAGCTTGCTGCTAAGAGTTCCCACTTGCCAGATCCATTTAGACAGCAGAACTGTAAAGCGTTCAAAAGAGCTGCTAGCTAAGTCATTATTTGCAGATGACACTACATCCCGTCACAGATTTTTGGCACCAGAGTTTCTGCTTTGTGGGAATGGAAGTGAATTTTGCTCCTCTTGGTTTTGAAAATCCAGAAGGTACATGTTGTCTCATGGCTCCTACATGTGCAGTGGCAAGAGCAATAGACTGTATGAAGGGAGTGGCTTTTGGAACACCAGGAATGGCAGTACTGGGGCCATCAGTATGTCAGTGACAGTCCTACAATAATTAAATGAAGTTAGCCAACCCTGTCCCTGGCTCTCATGTCCACAGTGAAGTTCATTGCTGAATAATATGTACAGAAAATATATTTGTGCATATTTTCTTATGCAAGTTCTTTGTTAAATAGCTAAATGCCCAAGTACTATCCACACAGCTGCAAATATGCAATATAATGGTAGGGTCGCTAATTGTACAAAGGTCCATTCCATTTGTCTGGTTGGCAGGAGTGAAAGTAACTTAACTTTCTTACCTGTGCAGGGGCTTGGCTGGGGCCAGCTCTGGAAAGGGTGTGGCCTTGGGCGGAAGGAGCGGGGCCAGAGGGGTCAGAGCCAGCCCAGCCCCTGTACCGGTAAGGGGCCTCCTCCTTCCTCCCTACCCCCCCTCCCCCGGCCTCCAGGGGCCATTTAAAGGGCCCAGGGCAGTAGCAGGCTCTTTAAATAGCTCTCGGAGCCCTGCCGCCGCTTCCTTAAGGTTCCAGCAACAGGGTTCCTGTGCCCACGGAGCCCCGTTGCCGGAGCCCTGGGGAGGCTGCGGTGGGGCTCTGAGAGCTATTTAAAGAGCCCGGTGCGCCGCTACAGCCCTGGGCCCTTTAAACTGCTGCCGGAGCCCTGCCGCAGCCTCCCCCAGGCTCCTGCAGCAATTTAAAGGGCCCGGGCGGTAGCGGATCCCGCTCTGGCAGCAATTTAAAGGTCCTGGGGCTCCAGCCACTGCTGTGATCCCCAGGCCCTTTAAATTGCACCTGGGGAAATCGATCTGCCCCGGTACAGCGCATCGGCTCTTGCCAGTACGCCGTACTGGGGCACACCGGCTTACTTTCACCTCTGCTGGTTGGGCATTTTCGATGTTGCTACAGCTGTGTCCCAATTCCAAGAGTGCACAGTGAGGTCTTTATCACTTCACCATCCTTTCCCCCAAAAGGTATAATCTCTATGCCTTTATAGTTCATGGGGTGGGAGAAAAAGTTAATGGGGGGAAGAGGGGTGCTGAGAGCCATTGAACCAAATAGTAAACCCTGTATAGGATGGAAACCACTTCAAGCCAGGGGGTGTGACAGCACCCCCAGCATCCTAGTTCCAGCTCCTGTGCTGGGGCTCAGCCTGGGTCAATTTAAGCACTGACTGCGTTTAGCACAGGACCTTCTGTCTGGGCTTTCTGGAGGCTGTGGGGTAGGGAGTGGGGTGCCTCTATGCCATCTTCCAAATGTGCATCTGAGAAGAACCTGGCAGGATGAGGCCCTAAGAGAAAGTTAAACGTAGCTAGTTTTGTGCATTTCCTTGAAAGAAGAGAAGCTTTTTTTATTATTATTCTTTGGAAAGAAAGAGATGAACAACCACCAAGCAATGCTACCAAATGGTGCTCTGGAGGCAAAAATAATTGAAACAAACATACTGTTTCCTTTCTCGCTCTGTTCTCCCCATCGTGCACAATTCCCTTTCACATCCAGTGAATAATTAGAAAACAGAAAACAACTTCAATACTGTCTTAAGAGATCATGTTTAACAGACATGAAGCTTGTTTACAGTTCTCATGGCTCCACAGGACTATAGTCTCTCTAGATTTTAAATTCATCATGCAGGGCTTTAGCCTCAGATCTCTTGCTAAAGGTAATGGAGTCTGCAGATGACATCAACATATAATTTTTAACATATTAATTAATAAATCTTCATTTTACTTTAATTACCCACAAATCCTGCCTTACAAGACCAGCAATATACTGCTATTACTGTAACACATCACAGTGTAACAATGTAGCAGTAAGCAGTGGTGGGATGTAATTTTGAGGTTATTTGTGTGTGAATCAGCACACTATAAAACATAAGATCAAGTGTCAATGTTTTACTAATGCACGCAAGCATCATGTATTGCTATTCAGGTATAAATCCATAATTCTGCATTTCATTTTTATAAAAAAAAAATAAAACCAATTTTTGGCAGTTTGCAAACATATATCAAGGTTGAATGGAAAGGACAATAAGGACAAGATAATATAGTAGGAAAATATTATTGTGGCATGTGGAAGAATCAAAGAGCCCCCAATTGGATGTTTTTAATGAAGCTGTTATTGAACATCAGACAAGTGAGAGATCTAAATAGCAATCTAACCAATTTAGAAACCAGCACACTTATTTGCATAATTCTCTTGTGACTCTCTTGCATAGCTGTCACCACATAATTAAAAAAATAGTAGTAGTACATTTTTCTAGGGCTATTGAACGATTACAAAAATTAATGGCAAGATTTTAAAAAGTTGTGATTGCAGTTTTAATTGCACTGTTAAACAAAAATAGAATACCATTTAATTAAATATTTTTGAATGTTTTCTACATTTTCAAATATATTGATTTCAATTACAACAGAATGCAAAGTGCACAGGACTCACTTTATATTATTATTTTTGATTATCTTTTTTACAGAGCAAATATTTGTAAATGAAAGATAGTATTTTTCAATTCACCTCATACAAAGTACTGTAGTGCAATGTCTTTACCATGGAAATGCAACTTACAAATGTAGAATAATTTTTTTTACATAGCTGCACTCCAAAACAAAACAATGTAAAACTTTGGCCCCTACAAGTCCACTCAGTTCTAGTTCTTGTTCAGTCAGTCACTAAGACAAACACGTCTACTGACAAAGGCCAATATCAGGTGCTTCAGAGAGAATGAACAGAACTGGTAATCATCAAGTGATCCATCCCTTGGATCACTTGCTTTGTTGACTCTCCACTTGTTTTAGTTTGTGGGCTGGCTGGTGTCAGTGGATTAACCATGCGCTGTGTCACAACAGTCAGTGGGGAAGAAAAGAATTTATAGCTGCTTGTAGATATTACAAATCAAAAATGATGCCAGGTATTTTAGTGGTGTCCTAGAATCAGGTGGTTTATGCTACAGACAAATTCCTCAGAGGTTTCCTATGTTAGTGAGGACTCTTTGGTTTGGATGTTGTCAAAGCTTAGTTCTTTCCCCTAATAATAAAGTTAGTAAATTGTCCAGTTTATAGGTGCTTGGGCCAAATTCTGCCTTTATTCCGAGTGTATTAAGACAAAATTCCCTTCTTTCCTGGGAATTTTGCCTTGCCAAAGGATTGCGTGAGGACTCTTGTCTCTGGGTTAAAGGTTAAATTTTCTCTGTATTGCTGCAAAACTTAGAACTATTTGTTAGATATAATTTTTTTCAGGCAGACTAGCTTTGTTATTCCACTTTCCTTTCTGCAGTGGGAGTTTTCTCCTCCCAGGCTGAATACCAGTGGCACTCCTGTAATGAACAGGGTACAAGTAATTTAATGTAAACTGAATGCAGTTGTTCACTTTTTCTTCTTTTTAGGGTTGAACAGATGGCACCCTCCCCTGCCATATCAGGTGGTGAGAGAGGAATTGACACAGCACAGCTCATAAGCAATAACTTCATTATCTACACAAACTCCTTGTGGAGACCATGGAGAAAGCAACTGATGTGAACAGCTCAAAGTAAATGCTTTGGTTACATTTCTGACATTTTCTGCACTAAAGAAACCACACGGGACAGGCTGAGACTTGATCAAACATTAAACAGCCAGTCTAGCTGACTTTCAGTATTCTCAGGTGTATTTTTTTTAAAACATATTACTTTGAAGCACAGCAATTTTTTTACAAAGTGGATCTCTGTAACATTTCTGCTTCAGAGGAATAGGGGTAGTAAAAAGAGAGGTGCTATGGCAAAATTGCTAATTGTGCTAGAAATATCCTCTTTCCCTTCCTTTCTTTCAAACACTATGATTACATAGAGTTTAAAGATAGAAGTATGAAATCAATGATTTGTCTGCTGCTTAGTGCATAGTTGCATATAATACCAGTAACTGATATAAATGAAATGGTAGAGGTAGAAGCTGCAGAACTGTGGTATCATATTCTTTGATCAGAACAAGCTCTTTGATGCATCTCAGTGCGCACAGATGCGTACATTTTCACAAAGCCGATAACAGGTCATTGTGGTTCTAATAAAATGACCCCAAATAACTAGGGCCCTACCAAATTCACAGGCAGGAAAAACGCGTACCGGACCATGAAACTGGTCTTACCCTGTGAAATCTAGTTTTTTGTGTGCTTTTAGCCTGTACTATACTGATTTCATGAGGGAGAGAGCAGTGTTCCTCAAACTGGGGGTCCTGACCTGAAAGGAAGTTGCAGAGGGGTCACAAGGTTATTTTAAGAGGGATCGTGGTATTACTTCCCTTACTTCTGCACTGCCTTGAGAGCTGGGTAGCTGGAGAGCAGCAGCTGGCTGTTGGCCGGGCACCCAACTCTGGGAAAAAACACCCCACTGCACGCAACAAGTTTCAGCACTGTAAAGTGCCGGTGTAGACAGTGCAGCAGCACTGAAAGCTGTACCCCTCATGGAGGTGATTTTTTTAGAGCACTGGGAGAGCTCTTTCCTGGGGCTGCGCCGAGACCACACAAGGCAGGTTACATTGCCAATGTAGACTAGCCCTAATATATCCACTCTATAAACCCCCACGTCATGTATCCATTGCTTTGTCTTTTCAGATGCATTGAATGTGATGGAGAAGGGGACAGAGAGAGACAGAGGAGTCTTGGGATGTCTACCCCTTCTTTTTATAGTCCTGGCTTCCCTTTGAGAAGCTTTCCAGCTGGGAGCAAGGAGACAGGCAGTCTATGTAGAAGGAAACTGCAGGCTGTTTCTTTGCTGAGATGTAGATTTTTACCTCTCCCTCTTTCCTGCCAAAGTACGTAGTGGTCCATGAGGCTTGTTTACACCTGGCTGAGGTGTGAGCTTGCCCTTTGTCTCTGAGGAACTGGTTTGGCTTTTCCCCAGACTTACCCAGAAAACATACTTTTAGTCATGATCTCAGCTTATGTTTCTAACTTCATAATAATGCTGATATTTGCATTTTGGCTATGATACTACTGATCAGCAAATTGAGTTTTTAAATGATACCTCATAAGGCATATGTTGTACAAACATTATTACAATAGTGTATAGGGTATGAAAACAGGGGTAAAGTCTGTCACAATATGAATTACTAATTGAATTCTTCTCCATTTGTGAGCTTTTGTACATATAATATACCATGTAGTTGGCCTGGCTGAAGGTTTTAATTTGTAATTGCCTATGCACGCAGTACTAGCCTTTGGAATATTCTAGAAACTGGCTTTTCAGTTCAATGATACTTACACATAGGTCAGCATTAATATTAGAAATGACAATACACAGCTTCATACCAGGCTTCAATCAAAGTGCTCACTAAATAAAAATAGAAATCTTCATACTAAGATATAGATCTAATTTAGCACAAGTCTGTATATTGGTACAAAATGAAAAAAGGTGGTGGTAGTGGTGGTAATGCAAACAATATACTCTGGGAATTTTACCATTCCAGGGGAATCATAGTATATGAAGACATGGAGGATACAAGCCCCTTAAATCTTACATCAAAGAGAGAGACTCGCTACATACTTTGAAAAAATGTGGTGTTTGTCAAGTAAATCAAAAGGGGACAGAACTGTCCAAAGCCACCGGTGCTGGACGGAATTCTGGGATGCTGGTAGCAGAAGCCAGGACAGATTAATTGTACTGGTGGCTACTGGACAAGATTCCTAGTTTATATTACGTGCCACCAATATGCTATCACGTGGGTTGCTTTCAGAAATAACACAAGCAAGTTGAATTTGGCACATGTCCGAGTCGTATTGAACCCAGGGAAGAAAACAGACTCCAAATCTGATCAGAGAGCATCATGTTCACCGGCTTCTTTAACCACTAGAGCAAACATGTTCTGCTGTGGTTGGTCCTGCTGGACTGTTTGCTTGAGAAAAACGCACAGGAATCTTCATATAATAGACACATTAGATAAAGTAACCAATCAAAGGGAGGGAGTACTTCGAGGAGGATATGATGACATGTATTGCAGAATATTTGAGGAAGACTTGATTGCTAAGGATGCAGTTTATCACTCAACATGCCTTTCTTCCTACTTGAGTAAAATGAATCTTAAAGCAAAACTATCTAGTTACACTGGAACAATACATCCGTCTGATAACATTGCATTTTATCAGCTGATTGAAGAGCTAGACAATGGTCTTATGTACAAGAAGGCTCCTGTCCAAGCTGCTACAAAGATATAAAGTCACATTTCCCTCAGATGTAGAAATTGTAAGCTATTCCAGTAGCAAATTGCAGGCAAGATTAGGTAGACACTTCCTGGCTTCTGCAATTTCATTCCATATGCAGCCTGGACAAAGCAAGTCTACCTTTGTTCTTTGCAGTGCAATAACATTAACTGATGCTATCCAAGCAGCTGGTAATCTGAAACAGGAACTTAAATTCACCCAAATATTTGGTTGCTCTTCTGGTGAGTGAGCCTGATGAGAAGCTTTCAAATGAGCAAATGGCTTTATATTATTCTGCTTCAATCCTTTGTTCTGAAATAGCCAAAAGGAAAGACTTAGTATTGTCCAAAGCCAGGTGATTGTAGTTTACAGAGGTCAGCTACTTTTGTGCCCCACTTGGAGGAGGACTTTGTCCTCTGGTTGATAGATAAAGAGGCAAATAATTCAGGTAGCAAAGAATATTATAATTGAGAAGACATTCCAGTTGTGGAGTGCATAGTATTTAATGCTGCACCTATACCTTGCTACACAGCTACACCATGAATTTGGGTATTGCAATTTAACTGACACACTACACCTTTGTGGATTTCTTTTCAATTATGATGAGCTGAGAGTTTCATTACTAGTGTTTCAAAGACTGAAATAGAAGGACTCCCAGGAGATCTGTTCATTCCCAATGGAATCATACCACTTTGTGCTAGTGGAAATCTCATCCATGAAAAAGGTGATACTATAGCCATCAATACAGAGACCAGTGATGGAAAGAACACTTTGCATTCACTGTCTAGAATGGTAATTCAAGAACAGTCTGCAGATAAGATCAGCATTACAAGAAATATCACTGAAGTGTGGGAAAGAAAACTTACTTACTCTCCCTGGACAATCAGAGTCTCTTATGCAGGGTGCAGCATTTGAAAAACCTAGATCAGCTCTAGAACCAATTTGTCATGAAAGGGCACTTGAGTAAATAAACTCTTGTCACGTAACAAAGGAATATTGTCTCAGATCTCTCCTCCTATGCTATTTTAATGTATGTATTGGGAATTTTTTGGAAGATGCAGGATTGCTAGACCTTCTTGTTGATTCTGATGTGTATGCAGCTTGTACTGCATTTCAAATGCTTGCTGGTAAACAATTTGACCATGCTCTATGTGGCTTGACTCTAGTATTTGAGGCCCTGAGTGCTCTGAAACTTTATTCATGTGTTAAATGGTCTGAGCAGGGAGGAGACACTCATGTAGTTCCAGCATTTGTCTGGGAAATGTTGGCTGACTCAAAAGTCTGAAGACATCGAATCCTTACAACATGTCATTAAAAGACTTAATGATGCTGTAACTCAGCATATGCTACCACTGCTAGAGGAAATTCAGACACAGGGGTATGCCCAGTCTCCTACAATCAAGTTCTGAGATAATTTTCTCCAGGTTATGCATCTGCTACTTCTAAATCTCCATGCAGATCAAGAGGACGATAGGAAACTTCATCTATGGACACAAATGCCATGCTTCCATACATCATTACTGCAGGCAGGTCTAGCTATGCCAGGTTAATGCCAATCAACATTCTTGATTTGTTAAATCTCCCTGAAGTAGTACAGAGTGCCTTTGAACTTGGGAATTTGCTGTGTGTCAGACTGCTGGTCCTTTCAGTGCAATTGCACATGTTACAGCTCTTATCAACTACGGTAGGTCATCAACAATATGGCACTCCCGTTTAATACTGACCACATCCAGAGGTGTTTATCAACATATTTACTCGATTGCATGTAACATCAGATGTACAAGAGTCTCTACTGAAAATAGCAGATGTGGGTGAAGAACAAATGGAGAGATTTGTGAGTGGTTCCCTTCATTCTGATCAGACACATAGCTTATTCAGCCCACTCAAGAAATCTGGCCTCAAAACATTTGCTGACATGACCAAATCTGCAAGTGAGGGACAATAACAGTAGCCATAATTTCAGAACTTGTTTTCTGCAGACCCCTGTCCTTAGCAAGATGAAGAGCTAATGTTTCAATGGCAACTGTTCTTAGTCACCTGATTGTGTCTATGTCTCTCTTCCATGATGATGGAGCAATGAGAAGAACAGAGCTGAATTAGGGCATTCGCTGGGAGCTCAAGCTGAAAGAATCCATGAGCTAAGAGCATGCTACCAAGAAAGCACAGTGTACATCAGAGATGCCATAACTGTCACACAGATGTTGGCTGGAGACAAAATTAGCTGCTGAGTACTTGAACATAAAAGATTTGACAAAGCTAATGCTGTAATCGAAGTCTTTTATAGATATGACAGCGCCAGACAGGATCTAAAGTTGAATGCAAGAAATACCAGGTGATTGGTGAATTCCTTGTGCCTCCATGGAAAATGTTTCTAAACATGGTACCTCACAAGCAGTCACTTGTAAAATTCCTCTGTGAATATATGGTTCAAAATTCACCTGAGCGTGCAGAAGCACTTCCAACACAAATGTTCCTTCTTGCTGGAGGCTTTTCCAATGGTAAAGTAGCAAAGTGCATCACCAGTAGAGGTGCTTAAGAAGTCCAAGAATTGTACAGTACTCAAGAGGAAGCAGACACAAGTATGCTTGTGCAAGTTGTATGTGCCAGTATGGGTTTTTGGGTCTTTCTGTGTCAAAGAAACAATAGTCACCTAATACAGATGTTTTGGTCCTTGCTGTTCACTGCTTTACAAAAATGGAACGTGAATTAAAACAGGCACTTTCCTCTTTCATCCAACACCCTATACATAAGCATACTATCATACTAGAATGCTCCCTATCATAGAATAGAATCATAGAAGATCAGGGTTGGAAGGGACCTCAGGAGGTCATCTAGTCCAACCCCCTGCTTAAAGCAGGACTAGCCCCAACTAAATCATCCCAGCCAGGGCTTTGTCAAGCCTGACCTTAAAAACCTCTAAGGAAGGAGATTCTACCACCCCCCTAGGTAACCCATTCCAGTGCTTCACCACACTCCTAGTGAAAATGTTTTTCCTAATATCCAACCTAAACCTTCCCCACATGCAACTTGTTCTATCTGTAGAGAAAACTATCTGTTGTAACAACTCAAGTGCCCATTGCCACAAAAAGCTGTGCCTGAAGTTGGGGAATGCTTGAGCTTCTCTTCACTCTGATAGCACCTTTCTTTTATCCATTCCTATACACTGGGGTTTGGGAGGGTAATTAATCTGGAGTCACTGTGCTGTCTCTATGCCACCCAGGATTCCCCCTACTGATAGGGCCTAGGTGAGTCAGGTTTCCAACTGGATTGCCCCATTAGAGCCTCTCAAATAGCCACATCACAGGGGAGAATAAGGCCTAGAAGATTTTCTTATCACGTCGAGGTAATTTTTTTCTCCAAATTCACTTCCCTTTGTGCCCTGTAGAGCCTGATGTAATCAGCAGTGAGGAAATCATAGTATGGTTTTCTTAAATATTTACACGTGTTCCTAGTAAGAAGGGTAAAGCCCAGATCTGCGTGTTAAGGCCCAGATAGTCAATGGGAGTTAGGTGCTGTGATGGAGTAATCTCACAGTGGAGAACAAGAGGTTAAAGCACAGATCTAGGCCCAGGTGGCCATACCTGCAAAGCCTGCACAGGCTGGAGGCAGGGCTTTAAAAGGGGAGGAGGGGTGCAGAACAATTCAGAAGCAGGTAGTGGAAAGGAGCAGACAGCTGCTCTGACGGGAAAGTACTGCCCGGGAGCCCAGTGTCTGGGACCTGACAGCACAGACTGTGCAAAGCCACAAGGGAGAAGCAGGGGACAGTGTATTTATTGGAGTGACTTACTCTAGGAAGCTGAAGGAGATCAGGGTCGGAAGTGGTCCAAGGAGGCAGAAGTTTAACCCTAAGGTTTTGGATGTAGCTGCCACCACTGGGCCCTGGACCAGACCTTGGTGGAGAGGGTAGGCCTGAGCTCCTTACCCACTCCAAGAGGGCAGTACAACAAGACCTCTCCCCTATTGGAAAAGACAGTGACTGTTCAATGACCCCACCTTCAAAGCCTCTGTGCAAAAGGGGAGGACTGGAAACCACTAGGTCGGGGGTGCTGAGGGATAAACCTGTACTTCAATGGGGAGACGTCCTGCTAACCACTAGGCCACACAGTTGGTGGTTACACAACTTCTACCGGTGCCTATATACCTTTTGTGGATCTGGGCTTGAATCTGCCATGAAGTATGTAAATTATATAAGTATGCCTACTTAAAAATCCAGACACTCACCCCTCACCCTGCCCCAGAAAATTATATCCGATACTGTGAATGTGGGACATTGCAAAGGCTGGCTGTAAGGAGGTTATTCTGTGTAAAACAAGTTAAGAAACTGACATTTGAGAAACATTCCCATGTATCTCTCCTTGAAATGATTATTACTAGGATGTATAAACTCTGCAGGGCACGGAAGTGTGTGGCAAAACAAGGATGGATGGAAAGAATGCAGTTTCCTTTGCAGACTTCTTAGAAAAAACAGGAATTGGATAGAGGTGACACATTTAATTAGTCAACGAGGATTTTTTGGAAATGTCAAAAGTAGAACATTAATGAAAGGTTAGTAAATATTTATGCACACAAGGGAGATCTAAGATTGCTTGATTACTGATTGATTTAAAGCATCCTGAAACTAACTGAAGTAATAAGAAACAAGGAGTAGTAACGATATGTAAGAATATCTATACATTTAGGATATGAAACCAGCAACTTCAGCGGTTGTTAAGACAGCCCTAGAAAATGGACCCAAACTCATGAGTTAAATAAAATACAGACAGGTCCATATATGTCCATAATAATTTGATTTGAAGTTTTCATTAAAGTAGGATATAGGAATGACCTTATTGGATCAGAAAATTTCCCAAAAATAGATTGAGGAGAAAGAACCAGAAAGAAAGGTACAATCTGTGTTTATCACTGAGGTACCAGCAGCATAGCTGGCCTTCAGGTTGAGTTGGCTGTTCCATTTACAAGGTGGATTGTCAAGGTTTATTGTGTAAGACATTTCAAGCTGCATCAGGCTGAAGTTAGGCAGGCAACTTGTAAACTGGCAACAAGGTCTTAATGTAGATTAGAACCTGATGGTGTTTTGAAATGAAGCATGAAAAGTAAGTACAGATTATGCACAGCAGATATTTTCCTGAAATATTTTTGCAAAATTAATAATTTTCCATTCTCTAGAATGCAATTTATCCTTGAAATAATAAACTCATGTAATGTTAATATAAGTCTCTGAGGGCCATGCAGTCATTATATATATTCCTGAGAAATATTCAATTAACCACTACTCATAAATTTATAGAATTTAAGGTTAGAAGGGACCATTATGATCATCTAGTTTGACCTCCTGCACAACGCAGGCCACAGAATCTCACCCACCCACTCCTGAAATAAATCTCTCACCTATATCTGAGCTACTGAAGTCCTCAAATCATGGTTTCAAGACTTCAAGGTGTAGAGAATCCTCCAGCAAGTGACCCATGCCTAGGGTGATCAGATCAGGGCCGGCTCCAGGTATTTGACACACAGAACTTTGGACCAAATCCTACTCAGGAAAAAATCTCAGTGGGAGAGATGATAGGGGTTCATTCCCAATTAAAAGTTGTGGGACTGGGAGCTAGATAATGATAATAAGAAGAGGGGATTGAAGGATGCAGACTAGAATTTTCAAAGCTGGCTGAGAGGATACATAAATCAGAGATTGTGCACCAAGGTGTGTTTGTACTGTAAGAAAATGTGTCCTGAAAAATCTCATTGGAGGGCTATGTGCTTAAAGTCTCGGAGCTCTGAGTGAAGGATGAGAATGCAGAGGACTTGTCAGTGTATGGAGAACTGTGATTTTTTTTTAGAATAATAACTAGATTGTGCATGGCCCCTGCACAGCTGTGAGGCATGGAGACATGAACAAGAAGTTGCTCCGCTTTTCACAGCCAGCAAGGGGCACCACAATAGCAGTTGTTGCACTCCCTGTAATCTGGGAAACACAGGAACTGCACACTTCTGCTATCCCCTCACCATTGTCGCTTCTCACTCCAAAACTGCAGCCAATCCCAGGCGTTGTCACTTATCTCAAACAGTTCCTTGGCAGGGAATACGGTGGGAGGCGGAGGGGGGGGGGTTGTTAAGTGCCAATGTTGACACAAGAACAAATGGATATAAACTGGCCATCAATAAATTTAGGCTTGAAATTAGATGAAGGTTTTTAATCATCAGAGGAGTGAAGTTCTGGAACAACCTTCCAAGGGGAGCAGTGGGGTTAAAAAACCTAACTGGCTTCAAGACTGAGCTTGATAAGTGTATGGAGGGGATAGTGTGATCAGTGCTGCAAGTACATTGTAGCTCTTACCAGTATGGTACTGATCTCCCGCTTCTCCCCCCCCCCCCCAAGTAATATTCAGTGACTAAAGCCCTGTGCAAATACAAATTTATACCCACAGATGTGGATCTCCGCAGATAGAAATCTGTATCTGCTGAACTGCAGGGAACCACAGCAGCGAATGGAGTAGAACATGGGGCCACTGCTCCCAGCTCCCCATGCTAGGAGCTCCTCCGGTGTGGCTGTCCTGCCCCAGCCCCTCCATGCAACTGTGTCTCCTGTCTGGGGCCTGTACAGCCCTGCTGGAGGACAGGGCTGGGGGACAATACAGCTGCACCGGATGAGCTGCTGGTGTGGGGAGCTGGCTCCTGGGAGCAGCAGCCTCACGTTCTGCTCCTTTTGCCTCTGCGGTTTCCGGGAGAGCCCTGCAGTTCAGCGGATACTGATTTCTATCTGCGGATATAAATTTGTATCTGCACAGGGCTCTAAAATTCATTCTTAAAAATGTCTTTCCAGTGCAGTGTATCAGCAATAAATATCTTAATGGTGCGGCATACCTGACTGTACCGGCTTGCTTGCACCAGTGAGTGGGATGAGACTGCCTAAAATGGCATGTAGCCAATCTGCAACTGCTAGCAAATATCTACAAAGGTCAGTGATGGGACACTAAATGGGGAGGGCTTGGAGACTCCTTTTCCAGGTGTCTGGCTGATGGATCTTGCTCACATGCTGAGGGTTTAACTGATTGCCATATTTGGGCTCAGGAAGGAGATTGGTAGAGACCCGGAGGGTTTTTTTCCTCTTCCTCTGAAGCATGGGGCGTGGGTCACTTGCATGTTTAAACTAGTATAAATGGTGGATTCTCTGTAACTTGAAGTTTTTAAATCATGATTTGAGGATTTCAGTAACTCAGCCAGAGGTTATGGATCTATTACAGGAGTGAGTGGGTGAGGTTTTTGGCCTGCAATGTAAAGGAGGTCAGACTAGATTATCATAATGGTCCCTCCTGGCCTTAAAGTCTGTGAGTCTGTTTTCTGGGCATCACTGTCTGATCTGAACAAACTAAGGAGCTTTTGCTGCAGGGGCAGAGAGAGACAGCAAGCAAAACTCAAAGTTGAGCAGGAGGAGGGGAGGGTCTTGGGAGAGACCCTGAGAGGATTGGTCAAAGCCCAAAGGGCTCTGAGTGATGAGGACACTGGAGGAAGGGTTAGTGTGTGCAGGTTTTGGTTTTGCATGGATTTGCAAGTCCCTATGCTTTCTCTATGAATAAAGTGTGTGCATGTCTAAGAAGTTATTTTGCCAAGCCTCTGAGTTCCTTGCTGTAACTGTCACATGGTGCTGAAGGGATAAACTGTAAACCAGGGAACTGACAAGGATGGGGCTGTGGGAGATGTTGTCCTTAAGCCACTGGGAAGATTTTGGGGGTGGGGAGAAGTTCAGTACTGGTCTTGGGGCAGTTGGACTTCTGAGAAGGGGGTACCAGACAGGAAGTCTGAACCCTGGGACTGAGCCTGAGGGGCCAGAGACAGCACTTGGGGATACTTGGTAGACATAGAAGTATGCAGCATCCTGTGTTTGCATCCAAACACAGCAGCCTGGTGACTGTTCAGCAGGAGGAGTTCCCCCCGGGCTAGGAGAGCTTGTTAGCTGCAGTGGATCACTAAGAAGCACTTTGAAATGATTGCTTGATTAAGGCTAGTCCTCCTTCAACTGAAAGTCATGAGTTTTCCTATTGACTTCATTGGGAGTGGGACTGGAACTTTAATGAGCATATGTGCAGCTAAGCCATGTAAATATTGACCTAGAGCTGCTGGTGGAAAGAATGTGGATTGGAAGGTGTTAGAGGATTGCTAAAGATTAATTATGATAATTATATGATCAAATTACATGTTCTTCAATGCTGGCTATGCTTGTTTATAACATGACATTAAACTGAGTATATGGTATACTGTGAATTATGCTTCGACCCTATAGTAACCTGTTAGGAAATGACATTAACTGAGAGATGTAAGCCTTTAGTTTTTGTTTCATAAACTCATCTCAGATTAATTAAAATTGTAGACAGTAATAAATAGATAAAAATAGAGAAATCCCCATTTTCCCCCCTTGCTCAAAGCAGTGAAAATGATGAGATGGGGGAATGGTTTTCCTTCCAGCTGTGGAACAACAGCGATAATAGCCAGGCAATAAATTGGAAATGCAAAGAAGGTCCATGGAGCTGTTGCTTACAGATAAGGAAAATTAAGAGCAGAGTGTTTCAACAACAACAGTTCAGATATGAAAAAGAACCGTGTTCTGTTCTCTATGAGAGTTAGTTTGTATCTCCTTGCTCAGCACACTGATGATTTATTGCAAAGAGCTGTCACCGAACCATGAATCCCATTCCTCTCGTACACAATGGTAATGAAGATTTTAATCTTCCCGGGGTCATCTGTTGTGTTCTGTTGTTTTTATTTTTGTATCTGCAGGAGCAAGATTCAACTAAAGCTCATCTTGACTTAAGTACATAGTAAGTTATTTTGATTGATTTAACTGTTCTTAATTTATTTGGTTATGTCTGTGTGTGATGTTACGGGACATGGGTTATTTTAAAGTAGCAATATTACTGGAGGAAGAGCAGAAGGAAACGGGTTGGCATTTGACTGTACTAATATGTGTTGCATGTTAACAGGTAAACCTTCACTAGTGTCACACAGTCACATGGGATTTTGCTTTGACTGTTCACTTTAAATAACTTTAGTTGTCACTAATTACTGATTATTTTACACTTTCACTTTGGATAATGGCAAACCATTATGCTTTGAAGATAATTGAATGTGCCCAGAACCTGAGGAGTTTGGATATTTGGGTTGTGTCAAGTACCTAGTAGACTCACCATTGCACATTGGCCAAAATTAGAGTGGTGCTCTTTGAAAAAGGCAAGCGTCTCTTTCTGCTTGTTGGAAGTAGGCCGCCTTATAGAACAAAATTCTGGAGAAGAATAGCCATATTGCCAAGTTACAATCAGCGGAAATACTGAAGATGTATCCTCTCGTGGAAGAACTATCTCTGAACTCCCAGTTTTGGACCCTCCTACCCTCTTTAGTCCACAGTGGCCCGAACTTGAGGGCATGTTACAAGATTTATGTATTTGCTCAAGCTTTTGAGGAGAGCGAGATTTGATGAGAGTGAATTTTTGTGAGAGTGGGAAGTCTTGTTGGGGCTCTGTGTTGTTGGGGTGCATTAGCTGCAGGGTTTATTTGCATCTGATCATCTGTTCTTATATTTTATGGTAAAAGTGTCCACAATGGGTGGTGGAAATGCTGGGTTTTTGGTACATTAGAAAACGAAAGAAATAATAAAGATGGGGGTTGAGAACCTGAAAATTGGGTTCTGTGTCAGATGCGGGTGGGGGGGAGGGTGCTTGTGTTCTGAGGCCTAGGGCTCTTCACCACTTGAAAAGAAGTTAAGTCGTAGTGCAAGAAATGTTTAGTTGTTATGGACAAATTCTAAGAAGTTATGGAGATTGTCAGTATCCTCAGTAAGGAGATGGATGTAGTGAAAGAGAGTGAGTGAGTCCTAGTTAACAGAGTTGCTGCAGAACTTTAGCCTACAAAGTATTTTCACAGGATTGAAGACTTTTTTTCACCATTATAACTGCCAGTGTTCTCATTGCATGGGAGCCTCACACAAACACCAAAGCAGATGTATTGCAGGTTGAAATGAGAGAAAGCTTGTGCTCTCTTCATAAGCACACAAAAGTAAACCTTTCTTTAAAAATGTCTGTCTTGATAAGAAACAGAGCTCTCGGGAATGAGCTTAAGCAGCTCAACTTTAGGGCTGGTGCTGCTTTGGTAGTGCTCAAACAGCTCCCTGTGGCAGGGTGCTGGCCAGGAGTGCCTGAACCAGCCCTGCTGGGCCCTTTAAGAGGGAGAAAAACCCTCTGAAATCCTCCCTGCAAGAGAAGGCTAATCAGCCACCTGGGCTGCAGAGGGCTGAACCTTATGGGTTGCACCTGGCAGCCTCTCCAGAGGGATGAAAGCCTTCCAGGAAGGAAGCCCAGGGTGGTGGTGTGATAGAGGAGTGGTGGAGGAGTAGAGAGAATGAGATAGAGAGAGAAGGAAGCTAGGGAAGCAGGAGGGAGGAGTAAAACAGACTCTGGATCCTTGTGAGCCAGGAAGGAGGGAATTACCTTCCTGAGCTGTGGCCTGTCTCCCTGAGCTACAGTATTGAACTGTATTATAGAGCTGTACATAGCAGGTGGTGGGGTTTGCACTGACTGAATAAAGAGCACTGGTGAGACACTGAAGAGTCTCCTGCCTGTTTGTGGAGTGGGGCGAGAAGGCAATCTCTTACATCCCTTATATATTCCATTAAGCAGCAATGGGACACCATGTGCTTGCTGGGGTGCAAAGATTATTCTCTCTATGCCCCTCAAAGCAGGTGGGGAAGAGAAGAGCCTATAGCCCCACATACCCATGTCCCTGATAGCAGAGTCGGCTAAGCATCTATTCTGAATCCTCTCAATGGTGGCAGCAAGAGGCACACTTGGTTTATGTGTCAGGGAGCAAATCTGCTGCCATGAGAGAGAATTATTTATGGAGCTCCTCATTCAACAGTACAATTCCACAGCATGGAGCTGTATCTTACAGGTTCACTAAGCCCTAGGGTACATTTTCACTCACACAGAGTTGGGACCCTCTTCCCCTTCCAGCTCCCAAATAGTGCAGTCCAGATCATGAGCTACCTTTACAAACTCCCCCTTCCATTCTCCCAGTCCTGGGGTCATCCTGATATCAGGCCAGTCCCTGGTATAAGTTAGAGTACACGGCCCTAATTTACACATGCTATCCCACATCTCTTTCTCCTGGCCACGTCCCTGGTGGTGGCAGCTAAAATCCCACCAGCCATAGATTTTACCATATTGGATCAGTCAAAGCAGAGGCCAAGATCTAGTGCTTTATTTCTATCACATTTTCTGCATCTCTCACTAGAGCAGAGAGCTGATTAAGCACAAAATTGTTGTGCCCATTATGAACAGGGAGAAATATGAAAGTACCAGAGAGAGGAAGGCAACGAAACCCTCATAGCTGTTTGCTGGCCACTGTTGCTAAGTAACCCCTTTAGTACCCACATGTTTAGCATGTTTGTGCCATCATTTCATTGTCGTGTCAGGAGGAACGATTCTGCTGTCACAACAGAAAAAAAAATAATTTTAGAAAAAGATTAAAATGTAGTTTGTTAGATTTTCTAAATCTTTCTTATGGGAAGTTTGAATCCCTTTTTTCTGACTCTTTTCTTCATCAGTGGAGCTACAGTAAGCCATCTAGGCACCAGTAGAAGTCAGTGAAATAGAAAATGTAGGACTGTTAATTCCCTCCCCTTCCTCCACCACAACACCACACAATGTGGAGATGTGGCAATAAATGCCTTATCTAACCATGTAAGGGTTTTTTTGTTGGCTTTTTTTTATCCTCCCTCTAAACCACAGCAAAACTGATCATTTGCACAGTAAAATTATTTTTACACAAAAGCTGCTGCTAGTGAGAAGGTAAACATACTTTTATCTTGGAAATGCTTATCTGTATATTATCTCAGTGTAATACCTCAGATATTGTTATTATAATTAGCATTAGTTTATTTTCTGGAGCAGATATAAGAAAAAAATCCCTAGTATTCCTGCAGTGTTAGGCTTGTGAAGTCACCTAATGAAATTCCAGATTAAGGTTTCTAAAGCAACATGAATAGCCATGGATGTATGTTATAGTACTGTTGCCAATGTCCTCCAAGAGCCACAAGACTGCGCCTGTAGTTGTGCCCTGCCTTGGGTATTTGAGATTTATAGTTACCTGCTGGAAGGAACAGCTACTTTCTAACCCACCTGGTGACCATTAGGGAGATGGGGCTACCTAAAGGGACTGTGCACTCCCTCAATAGGAGCTCCTGGAGGCATTGTTTCCAAAGACAACAGGGATGATGGGGAGAACATGGTCACCGCACTATGCTTTGAGAAGGGGCAGCCTGCACTTCCCTCATGCAGGCAAGCTTTGCTGCCTGTGCAAAAGGTGAGCTTATGAGTGCATCTTTTTGGAGGAGTCTAGCAGAAGCAGTGGTGCTAGTTAGGTAGGAGGAGACTTTCAAAGGGACACATGGAAGCGAGTTGCCCAATGGAATCTGAGTGCCAAACTGCCCTTTGTGCCTCTGAAAATCTGCGTCATCCTGACATGTAGTTCTGTTAGGCATAGTACATATGCGCGCGCGCGCACACACACACACACACACACACACACACACACACATGTTATTACACATTTGTACAGCAATACCCTTAACAAGGCATAGGAAAAGACAGCGTATTTGTATTTTACATCTCATCTTTTGTCTCTTCTCACCTTGCCCTCTACCCATTCTAATCTTCTTTGTCTTGGCCTTCTACTCTTGAGTTTATACCTTTTTTTTTTACACCACTACTCCATATATATTGCCTAAAGAGGTAGTGGAATCTCCATTATTGGAGATTTTTAAGAGCAGGTTAGACAAATACCCATCAGGGATGGTCTAGATGATACTTAGTCTTGCCATGACTGCAGGGGACTGGACTAGATGACATCTTGAGGTCCCTTCCAGTCCTATGATTATGACAGTAAAACAGCATATATTTTAAATGTTCTAAGTGTGCTCACTCTCCACCTTTTAATCCCCTCCTATAAATATCACTTTTTCTTACCTTTCTTTCCACTGGTGATTCTGCTTCTGTTTTCCCTTCTCCTGTTCTAATGTACTGCCTCAACCTCCATTTCAAAATGTCAGCATTTATAAGATTGATTAGCCCTATAGCATAACTCCGGTATTTTAATGTATTAGAAACTTCAACTCTCCTTTTCTGAGCTCCTTATTTTGTCTTTTGTGTTCTCTATCTGTCTAGTTTAGACTGTAAACTTCTAAGAGCGGAGACCTGGTAGTTTTCTGTCTTTGAAAGGAGTCATTTGGGGAAATAGCCAATAGTTTTCACGGATTTAACCCTGCATCGTCAGTATTAAGTTTTTCTTAAACTTATTTCACTGCTAGGTACATTAAACTTAGTAACTGAAACTCATGTTAGGCTCGAACCATATTTTGTAGTGAAATCCCCCTCTGTACTGTAAATGAAATGAGTGAAACTTGTTGCTCCCCTTTCTGCTCAGATGGCAACATCTTTTACACTTTCTCACCGAACCCAGGTACTGCAATAGATACATTCCATACCATTCTGTGACTAACCTCTCCCTTCCCCCCACACACTCCAATATACTGTACAGAATGTGGATCTCTTCTCTATGTACATATTTATAATAAGTAAAAGTAGTACTGAAACTGAGTAGTTGGGACTACCAGTCAACTTCCTGTTGCCGAGACTAGTAAATGCATCATTAATATAAGATTGTTCAAAAGATGGTACTGGTGTAATTTATCCTCATAGTGTTCTGAACAAACATTTGTGTCTAGATTAGATTGTGATTAGATTCTTTCTTACTACCTGTATAGATAATTTTCTTTTTCCGTGGTACTTGCATTTTTCAGTTCCAATGCATTTCAAAAGTTCAACTGTTCACAGCCTCTTGCTACTTCTACTGTGTGTGCATCTGGGCCCGAAGCCCATGGTTCTAACCATTAAGCCAAATTGCACCAGTTTCTGTAATCACCAAGACATCTTGTATAGAATGTCATGTAAACAGCTGACAACAAAATGAACAGATATAAATGATGAAAGGAGGAAAAGCAATGACTTTCCTTTAACTATAGACTCTACTGTATTTGCATCAAGACATGGCCATGAGCATTTTTTGCCGGTAAGTAAAGGTTCTTTCCATCCCATGTGGCTTGATTGGATTTTCTGGAGTCTACATTGTGTTTTGAATTACAGATTTGGAGTATTTCATATATCTCAGCTCTGCATGCGGCATTAGAACAACAGAAGATCAGGTGACAAAACAGTTCCCTCTCATGAAGGCAATTTAAAAGATGAGACTAGCATAAAAAAAACCCCATTAGGCTCCTCAGAGAACCTGAAAACATTGTGGTGTATTTGCACCACTGAAGACCATAGATACGAAATCCTTGCCAGGGGAAGCATATTTTGTGAGCATTTACTTCAGAAATTAAATGCTAAAAGAAGAACTAAACAATACATAAGTCACTCATACTAAATCATAAAACGAGGATGAACTGCACAGATTAATTTCCCACATGATAAAGCTGGACATACGGGGGGCGATAAAAAAAATTCGGCAAAGTATTGCTAGCTGAAATGTCAAAAATGTCATCTTAGCTTTTCTGAAGTCTTCTAAAAAGTATTATACTTGCCAAGTTTGTCATCTTATTTTGCTGTCACAGCATTTATCTGCTTTCAGACTTAAGTTAAGAGGCTTGTATTTCTGTCCTTTCTGGCACTCATAGATTGTGGACCACTGGAAAGTAGCAGGGTCTCCCGGGTCTAGAAGACATGGATGTCTCATGAATGTCCCATTCATTTCAGTGGGTGATCCCATGAGATGTTTTTTTCCAGCTACCAAATATCTTTACTTCAGATCAGTGCTCAGTAATGTATATAAATAACTTGCACTGTTTATTCACAGAATGTGTAGTAGCAAAACAGAAAGACACAGTACTTGTTCTGTTCACCATCTGTTTCCATTAATTGCCCTTTCTGGAATACACATTGTTTCATTTCCTAAGGTGTGGATGACATCCAAATGTTTGGGTGTTTGATGGCATAAAAACATTTTGAGGCTCACCCATGATTTCTCAGTTTTTACACCCAAGCAGATGAAAAAGAACAGAGTGATCTGGAGAGTGTGCATTTTATTTAGTCAAAGAAGCAATCTCTGCACTTTTAGTCATGAGCAATGTTCATTATCTTTGTCCAGCTACAGAAAATTCCTAAAAACTGTAGGAAAAAATAAGAATCCCATCTAATATTTTATCTAATGTTTATGTGGAGCTATTCATTAATAGGTTTGGTCCAAATTCTTAAAGGTATTTAGGTGCCTAATTCACTTGGGTTATCGTCCAGGGGTCAGCAATGTGTCCGTGGTAAAAATTTTGAGGTCCATCGTAATTTTTCAAAAAATTGAATGACTGAATGACATACCCACTCCTCATGTCTATCACCAAGTATGGTAATTTTGTTAAGTGTCCATTGTGCAAAATGGTGGTGCCAACCCCTGCTTTTGTTTCTACATAGTGTGTGAAAGGAGCTTTCAGGACTGCAGGTAGATGGCTGATGATCCTGAGTATTGTGAAACAAAAGATAACCTCCTCTAATGGTGACAGAACTAGTGCTAGATACATGGAAGTTAGCCTTTCCCTAGGGGTGAAAAGTATCACTCCATCTAGTTCAGTCAAATTGTGTGGCAACTGGGTATAAAGAAATGGCATGGGAATTCTACAGTTCCATTGTATCCTTGTGTTCTTGCTTGCCTACCGGAATCCCAGCCACCTAAGAGAGAAGCCAGGGCTTTGCTGCTTAACAGTTTTTGTTTTGGAGAAGAACAAACTAGAATGCAGCCTAAAAATTACACCGTCACCTTAAAATAGGGATCATGAGCACAACCACTGTCCCCAGCAAAATAGCAATTGTGGAGTGGGCAAGACCACATCAATTTTGTGTGTGTTTTGTTTTGTTTTTAATTTGTCACATGGACTAGATTGTGGAAATTTCTCACCCATGTGCAAGCCAGGGGTAACTAAATCCCTAACTCTTGAGCATTGTAAAGCTCCCGGAGATACAGACAGATTGAAGTTAGAAAACAGAGAGCTCATTTATGAGCATTGCTGACCTGAACAGTTGCAGAGCTCCCTGCTTCACAGCTTTTAAGAATATATGCCAGGCTGACCTTTCCTCTGGATAAGTCAGCCCAGTGTGGAGCAAAAATCCATGACCTTCTGGGGCTTGAGCAGCTTAGAACACTCAAGACATGCTGATCTAGCTGACTAAGCATACTGTGATAAAAATGCCAAACCACTATTGGAAAACCAACCAACTGAGATGCCAGTCACTTGCTGCTGGCCAGCATAGTGATCTGTAGGAAAATCGTTAAAGCTAGAGTACTCTGAAGGTGTAGCTTAATATATCCTCTGAAATCAGAGAGGTAGCCGTGTTAGTCTGGAATAGCAAAGGAAACAAAATCTTGTGGCACCTTAAAGACTAACTATAAAGTTTTGAAGCATGAGCTTTCGTGGGCTAATACCCACTTCGTCGGATGCATCCGACGAAGTGGGTATTAGCCCACGAAAGCTCATGCTTCAAAACTTTATAGTTAGTCTTTAAGGTGCCACAAGATTTTGTTTCCTTTGCTATATCCTCTGAGTTTGCTCTTATTCATCTACTTCTCAGGAATTCATGGTTTACTAGCCACCTTTTTCAGTTTTACTGAAAGAACAAGTTAATATTGCATGGCGAGGTCATTGACATGGTGATACATATGATAATATGAAAAAGTGTCATCATTTCATGACACAATGTTATGATAACATCTCATCTGTCCAAGATTATTTTTCAAGAAAAACACATCAGCCTCAGTAATGGAATAAAGATTCCACAAAATGTGTAGCAGGTGGCAACCTTCAAACTATCTTTTTCTAATCTCTGTTATATCAATTTCTTCTGTCAAAAAAGTGTCCCCTTCAGTGTGTGACATTTAAAATTTCACCCTTCATTTAATTGATTATATGTTCAGAGGAAGGAAAAGGTTCATGGTCTTCTAGCTGTATCTACTTGCACTTTCTCTTATACAAGTGGATGTCCTATGAAATTGAAAGGGAATGCATTTACAACTGATAAAAGGAAAGGCTTTAAAGTAATGTTTAATTTGTATGGGGAACGCACTGCCATAAAACATCAGTGAGACCAACAGTTAAGCAGGATTTATAAAAGGATTAAACAGTTATATGGGTAATGAAAACTTGTATGGTTAATTATGATAGGATAAAAAGAGTAAGAGATAAATTAATCTGTTTCTGTCCCTAAACCAGCCACTAATGGACAGAAGTAGGGAGAAAATTATCTTATGGGCATGTTGTTCCAAAATGATCCTTTAAGAGGATTTTTGCACCTTCCTCTCAAATGTCTGTCTGGCCACTTTTTGAAATGATACTGGATTAGATGGCACTGGCCTGATCACAATTCCTGCATTTCTAACTTTAAACGGTGCTTATTTGCGTTAAGACAAAAACATGAACATTTATATTTAGCCTACAGATTAGGAGTCTTTGTGTCCTCATATATTGATTGCATTGTATAAAATCTAGATTGTGTTTACAATGATTAACTCAGGGCTTTTCTGTATTTTAAAGCTAATAAATATTAAAGTAGGGCATGAATTTAAAGTGGGGTAGGTATTCCTGAATAACCTCCATCTGTGGACACTCTTACTTTGGAATAAAAGTACCTTGTTCTGGCTTAATGGGGTTGCTCTGGTAGGATGCCATGTGTGGACAAGCCTTTAGTGTGGTAAAGAAGATTGGTGTTTTAGAGCTGTAGAAGGTGAGTTATACAACCCTGTATGTTCTTTCATGGAGGAATGAAAAAGATGAGTCTACCAAAAAATGCAAAAAGTTCTTCATAGGAATGTTCACGAGTCTCATGACATTCCTTATGGTGAAAATTTTGCTCGTAGGACGCATACTTATGTTGGCATTTTTTTAGAACTAAAGGATCAACTCAGAAGATCTGCTCCCCACCCTAAACGTTTTCTGTTTTAATATATATTAGCTTGAAAAGTATTCAGATTTACAAATAACTGTGGAAAATGACTTAATGTATAAATAGTGCATGATTAATATGAATAGTTTGGCTATGGCACCCTGTTTTCAAAAATGGTTGATTAGACTGTGTGTGTGTGAATCCCACGTTTGCAAGTGGAAATGGGTGCTTAAGTAGGCAGTTCACTATTTTGTGTGCTTAAGTGCATGTGTGCACACTAAACTATGGCTCTGCATTGACAGCTCAGGAAGCTCCTTTAAAAAATGAGTCTATGGCATCCCTTCATATCCCTTCATAATGCCATTATCTGCTTGTACAGTGCACACCTGGGTGTGGTGCCAGTGCAGTAGATATCTTCTCATCTCTCCCTAGCCAGACATCTCCCCAGCAAAACAGCAACGTGATTTGCACTCTCCTATTTTACAAGCCTTTTAGGAGTGGGCTGAGTGAACTTCTGCCCCTCCTGAACTTTTTTGCGGTGACTAACTTGCTCCTTGTCAATCTGAATTCATTGGGCTCAAACAATAGGCCTATAAGGCATGGATATTTTTTTTGTTTGTTTCCTGCTCATTCAAGAAGAATCTGGACTCATTGTCTCTTTCCTAAAACCGAGCTGATAGGGAGAAGTTGTTGAGGATGTATCCACTACAGCAAGAACTGGGATCTAGGAAATGTCACTTTAAACAGCTCTAAACTACAGTTCTGAGTAACAGAAGCATATTGTTTTCATAGGATGTGTGCTTCCTATTTTGATAATGCTGCCATCTACCGAGAGAGCCCTTAGTGCAGGGGTGGAAAAATTATAGTCCGCGGGCAATGTCTGAACCATCAGATGTTTTAATCTGGCCCTGGAGCTCCCTGGGGAGCTCTGTAGCAGTCAGAGGGGGGACATACCACAGCTGCAGGGAGCCATGCAGAGCAGGAGTGGTGTTGAGGGACTGTCCTGCTCTGCATGGCTCCCTGCAGCTGTGGCATGTCCCCCCTCTGACTGTTACAGATAGGGGCAGCCAGGGAGCTCCGCACACTGCCTCCGCTCCAAGAGCTGTCCCTGCAGCTCCAATTGACCGGGAACCATAGCCAATGGGAACTGCAGGGGTGCCGCCTGCAGATGGGGCAGCACGCAGAGTGATTTGTTGTAATGCAGGGGTCTCAAACTCAAATGACCACGAGGGCCACATGAGGACTAGTGCATTAACCCGAGGGCCGCATCACTGACACTGACCCTGGCCCCGCCCCTACTCCACCCCTTCCATGAGGCCCTGCCCCTGTCTTGCCTCTTCCCATGCCTTCCCTGCCCCATTCCAACCCCTTCCCCGAAGTCCCCACCCCAACACTGCCCCCTCCCTGCCCCCAGCGGGTGCAGAAAGGATGCAGGATGCAGCAGGGGCTCAGGGCAGGGAGTTGAGGTGCAGGTGTGCAGGGTGTGGAAGGGGGCTCAGGGCAGAGATTTGGTGTGTGGGGTGTAAGAGAGGTGAGGGATGCGGCAGGGTGATGGGTGCAGCAGGTGGGTCAGGGCAGGGGGCTCAGGGCAGGGAGTTGGGGTGCAGGAGGGGTTCTGGGTATGAACTCCAGCCTGGTGCCACTTACCTAGAGCGGCTCCGGCCCCATACAGCTCCACTCCAGGAAGCTGCTGCAACCAGTCTCTGCAGCCTGGGGGAGAGAGGGAGTCATCCGGAGGGTTCCCCTGCATGTGCTGCTCTTGCTTCCTCCAGACAACTCCCACGAAGCTCCCATTGGCCGCAGTGCCCTGTTCCCAGCCAATGGGAGCTGTGGGGGTGCAATGCTTGGAGGGAGGCAAATAGGAGCCCTCTGTCTCCTCCCCCTTCCTTCCCCTCGGAAGGGACAGTGCTGGCAGCCGCTTCACAAAGCGGCGCTGCATTTGCAATGCACGAGGTGGGTGGGTGGGCGGGCGGGCGGGGGGGGACTTCGCGGGCCACAGGGAAGGGCTTGGCGGGCCACATGTGGCCCGCGGGCCGCATGTTTGAGACCCCTGTTGTAATGCGCATGTATGCCATAGCAATAGGTAGGTTGCCTGCTAGCGACAGGTCTGGTTTGGTTATTAAAAACATGGTTATTAAAAAATACATGCATGAAAGTGTTTAAAAAGCACAAGGAAGGCCACCATTGTAATTCTGCTAAACTCTTCATAGTGATGCAGCATTAACTGTACTTTGTAGCACAAGAGAAGTTATAAGCATGTGAATTGTATTTTGTCCAGTACCTTCTTTAGGATAGTTTGCCTACTAAAGCTACTTACATATGGAGATTGATTAAACCTTGTTCACCACATATCTGTATGATTTTTGTGTTTCTTTTCAATAACTGAAAATAGACAGCATGCAAGGATAAGGTAAAGATCAGCAAGATGTCTGTCTCTTAGATAAGAACTGCAAATCCCAGTTAAATCTGGTACTAGATCAATGTAAGAAAAGCATTTATTCTATGTAGTTATCCATTATAACCAAAGAACAAAATCTGTCTTCAGCTGGGTAGGAGTTATAATAGCAGATACATTTCTAACCCACCTGCTTCTATCTCATGTTAGCGGATATTGTTCCGCTGACAAATAGATTACTTACAGGCATCTTGATAACATTGCTTTTACCTAAATAAGATTTTTTCTATTAAAAATTAAATGCTGTCAATCTATCTTCAGGTTTAAAAAATAGCGTAATCAGTTTTCCTTATTCCTAGTGATCAGTTCAGAATAGTAGCTCATTGATAATATAAAAGTACAAAATACTGTGGCAGAAATACAAAAAGAAACATGAAAATGTTTGGGAGATTACTCTGACATTTCGGAGAAATCTAGTTACTTTCAGATTGTAGCTATTCAGATGGAGGTCATGTTATTTGGTGTATTATGCAGACCACAACTTGCTATGAGCATTGCAGTTTTTTCCCTTTTCATTTGCAGAAATACTTCATCTCCCACCCAATGGCAGAAATTCTTCACCCCTGGAAAGGTTATGGAGTCAGAAAAGTTGGCTATAGTGCACAAAAATGTCATTTCAAAAAGTACAATATCTGAAAGATTGTGCTTCAGGGAATATCATCACAATGCAGCTATTTGGTTCAGGGATGAACAAACATCCTGACAAAAAGTCTGGTCTAAGTAGAAGAAAAGCATGCAGGAATATGTAATAAGTTCCCCCCTCCTCCCAACTACTACCTTTTTGATTATATTTACATCCATTTAATAGTACTGTATCAAGTTGTTTGCTATTATATTTCTTTTGTAGGTTGAGGTACACCAGGAATTTATTTGGTGTATTTTGTTAAATATCCTTCCTTGAATACATTTTTAACTCTTAGGGTATGACTACACTGCATAGTAAACCTAGATCTGTGGGATCTGCACCTTCAGATGTGGTCTTTCTAAGCTCACCCTTGAGCATCCTCATTGCATTGCTATGTGAGCCTCATACCCATGCCAATTGGACTATACACATTGAGTCAGATGTTATTGATCTGGGGATTTTTAAGTAACACTTAACTTTCAAATGCCTGAAAAGCAAATGTAACTTCTTGTCTGCATAGTAAACACTGGCATTTTTATCAAATCTGAGGTATTGTCACAAATTGAAGTATCAGTAGAGGAGGTTCTGGAACTCATTGATGAACTTAACTGTAACAAGTCACCGGGACCAGATGGCATTCACCCAAGAGTTCTGAAAGAACTCAAATGTGAAATTGCGTCACTATTAACGAGGGTTTGTAACCTATCCTTTAAATCGGCTACTGTGCCCAGTGACTGGAAGATAGCTAATGTAACGCCAATATTTAAAAAGGGCTCTAGAGGTGATCCTGGCAATTACAGACCAGTCAGTCTAACGTCCGTACCGGGAAAATTAGTTGAAACAATAGTAAAGAATAAAATTGTCAGACACATAGAAGAGCATAAATTGTTGGGCAAAAGTCAACATGGTTTCTGCAAAGGGAAATCGTGTCTTACTAATCTATTAGAGTTCTTTGAAGGGGTCAGCAAACATGTGGACAAGGGGGATCCGGTGGACATAGTGTACTTAGATTTCCAGAAAGCCTTTGACAAAGTCCCTCACCAAAGGCTCTTACGTAAATTAAGCTGCCATGGGATAAGAGGGAAGATCTTCTCATGGATTGAAAACTGGTTAAAAGACAGGGAACAAAGGGTAGGAAGAAATGGAACTTTTTCAGAATGGAGAGGGGTAACTAGTGGTGTTCCCCAAGGGTCAGTCCTGGGACCGATCCTATTCAACTTATTTATAAATGATTTGGAGGAAGGGGTAAACAGTGATGTGGCAAAGTTTGCAGATGATACTAAACTGCTCAAAGTAGTAAGGACCAAAGCAGACTGTGAAGAACTTCAAAAAGATCTCACTAAACTAAGTGATTGGGCAACAAAATGACAAATGAAATTTAATGTGGATAAATGTAAAGTAATGCACATTGGAAAAAATAACCCCAACTATACATACAATATGATGGGGGCTAATTTAGCTACAACCAATCAGGAAAAAGACCTGGGAGTCATTGTGGATAGTTCTCTGAAGGCATCCACGCAGTGTGCAGCGGCAGTCAAAAAAGCAAACAGGATGTTAGGAATAATTAAAAAAGGGATAGAGAATAAGTCGGAGAATATCTTATTTCCCTTATACAAATCCATGGTGCGCCCACATCTTGAATACTGTGTACAAATGTGGTCTCCTCATCTCAAAAAGGATATACTGGCACTAGAAAAGGTTCAGAGAAGGGCAACTAAAATGATTAGGGGTTTGGAACGGGTCCCATATGAAGAGAGATTAAAGAGGCTAGGACTTTTTAGCTTGGAAAAGAGGAGACTAAGGGGGGATATGATAGAGGTATATAAAATTATGAGTGGTGTGGAGGAAGTAAATAAGGAAAAGTTATTTACTTGTTCCCAAAATAGAAGAACTAGGGGCCACTCAATGAAATTGGCATGCAGCAGGTTTAAAACAAATAAAAGGAAGTTCTTCTTCACACAGCACACAGTCAACCTGTGGAACTCCTTACCTGAGGAGGCTGTGAAGGCTAGGACTATAACAGGGTTTAAAAGAGAGCTGGATAAATTCATGGAGGCTAAGTCCATAAATGGCTATTAGCCGGGATGGGTAATGAATGGTGTCCCTAGCCTCTGTCTGTCAGAGGGGGGTGATGGATGGCAGGAGAGAGATCGCTCGATCATACCTGTTAGGTTCACTCACTCCGGGGCACCTGGCATTGGCCACTGTCGGTAGACAGGATGCTGGGCTAGATGGACCTTTGGTCTGACCCAGTATGGCCGTTCTTATGTTTTTATGTTCTTATGTTATCTGTTTGAATAATCAACATGGTGCTTTTCGTGCCTTCTTGGTTGCAAAGATTTGAACTGCTTCTGCTTCCTAAACGTCCACAATCTGGGCCAGCTCATGCTCTGTTGAGATGTTTGCAAGGCTGACCAGCCTCTCCTGTGTCATTGTGGAGCATAGAGGTTTTTATTAACTTCAGCTTGGAGAAGCTGCGTTCTCCACTGGCAACTGTTATAGGAAGTGTTAGAAGTATGCGCAGAGCAACAGAGGCATTTAGAAAGGCATTTATTTGTACACATATATTTGAGAAGCCTTTGGAGTTGATCCTGCTGAAATGTATCTTGAAAGGGCTTTAAGTTCATCACCTAAATCACTCACATCAACATTGCGCATGTCATCATGTGTCAACACTGTCTCTAGTGCCCTGCATTGCTGGCGTACGTCTTCTTCAGGTATAAGGAGGAGTTTTGGAATATCATACAACATCCCAAATATACTGCTGTGTTCCTTGAGCAGCATGAAACGTTCTTCAACTGACTGTATTGCACAATCTAGCTTCTGTTTAAAGAATTCAACTTTAAATTGTTGTTTAGGGCCTCTTATGGAATTATCCCATGCCTCGTAATCAAAATGTTCTCTTCTTTGGTGATGCTTGTCTTCTTGAATGGGTGGGAAAATAAGCTTCAGTGTGAAGTTTGCCTTGATGCTGATCATCTATAGCGGCCTTTAACCTTAGTCTTATTTCAAGCTCTGGAAACAGGCAGGCTGTCATTTCTGATGATCTGCACTGGCTATGAATAACCAGCCGTCTGATTCAATAAACAGACTAGCAAAAAGGCAACCACAGATCAATATCTGTTGTACAGTGTCTCATGCTCTAGCGAGAATCAACACAAGAAAGAGGCTGATACAATTGGACAGAACATCATCCTGAAATTATTGAGAAATTAGATCTATTTAAAATTAAATACATTATCCAAATAACCTTAGGCTAGAAACACCTTTCAAACCAGGCCAGAAACATAGGAATTGCCATACTGGGTCAGATCAGTGGAGAGTACCTGCTACTTCAGAAGAAGATGCAAGAAACCCTGCTGTAGGCAGTGATGGAATAACATTCTTAGAGGAGATGTATTGTCCAGTCCCCATTAATCAGAGATTGGCCTGGAGAATGAAGTTTTATATCCCTAACAAAACTCCTTGTGTTTTGGTTGTCCCTCCCCCCCCCCAGTCTTTGTTATTCTAACTCACGATGTTCTTGTTACCGAAATAAATGTCCTTTATGCATACAACTTCTGAAATGGGTGGTTAATAACCATGTTGTGACTAATATTATCCATTATATCTACAATGGCTAGTAAATAGTTAAATAACTCTAATCTGTCAATATCTCTGCTAATAAAAGCACCAAGTTTGGTTTGTTATGTGTCCTGAAGCCATGGTATCTGTTGTTTGAGAGTATTCAGACAACTGCTAGGCATTCATGAACATATTCCTAAATCCCAAAAGTTGGAATAATTTTACCAGAAATAGAATCAGAGAGGTAGCTGTGTTAGTCTGGAATAGCAGAGGTAACAAAGAGTCCTGTGGCACCTTAAAGACTAACTAATATATTGAAGCATAAGCTTTCGTGGGCTAATATCCACTTCGTCGAAGTGGGTATTAGCCCATGAAAGCTTATGCTTCAATACTTTAGTTAGTCTTTAAGGTGCCACAGGACTCTTTGTTACCTTTACCAGAAATAGTATTTTTCAAAAAATATGTACAGGAAATGTATTATTCACTGTTCATTGTATTCCTTTTGAAAGCTAGTTGTCCAATCAGAGAGTATAAACATCAGAAAATGTAGGTGACCATAACACTACTGCCAACAAAGAGTTTTGGAAGGGATTCAAAAGCCTCATGCATTACGTGTAAGCCAGTCTTTATTAGGAACTAATATCCTACATCTGTCTATTGTAGGGCTTTTGCACCTTTCTCTGAAGCATCTGGTGCTGGCCACTGTCAGAGATACTGGAGTAGATGGATTGTGGAACTTTTCCAGGATGGCAGTTCTTATTTACCATGGAAAACAAATAGCAATAGTCAGATAGTTTATATATAATCTTAGTCTGAACATTATTCAGTCACTATGTCGATGAAAATTGGGGGGGCACCTCGCCAGTAAACTCTAAACCCCCAAAGAAGCTAATTTCATATTTCTTTTAGCTAACATTGGGACCATCTCTAGCCTCTGTTTTCCTTTTGCTTGAAATAGCCATATCTGACACTGGCTTTGATTCTCATCTAACTCCATCCACTAATTAAGCTAAAGTTGGCCAGGTGGGGAGTTTTCATATAATTCTTATCACATGAGGAGAGAACTGCTTTTGCAAGTATGTTCTCACAATGACTTGAGTTCTCCTCAACTTATGTTCTTTTACTCTTTGGTTTGACACAATAACTTTGGGAACATGCAGGTTAATGAGCAACTGATGAGAGATGAAACACGTTTGAGAGATTTCAGAGAATACAGAATTATCCAAAAGTTCAGATGCTATTCTGCACCTTTCCTTTCTTCCTCCCTTCCATCCTATCTCGTCCTTTCTGTCTTCTCCAGTGAGATTGTCATGCAGCTGGCCCGCCTTCAATACATGTTTTCAGTCTCTTGATTTTTCCCTCTTCTATGACCTCCAATAGCATGTTTTATCCTCCTCTCTGGAATCCTTTACTCTTTGTAACCATCCTAGGGCCTCTTTTTCTATTCCCTAGCTCTGTATGTCCTCCAACACACACTCAGACTCACGTTGAAGTCTTAATGGCAGAGTTCAGCAACTCTGGTCCTTCTGCTGGGCTGTAGGCTAACTGCACAGTTCAAACTCACTTCAGAGTTTCCCCACCTATTTAGTCCCATGGTATATTTCACCCCTTGTCTTTTCATCTCCAGTGAACAGCTGCATTCAGATTTTTCAGGGAGGGAAGAGAGCTAGCATTCTGCTAAATATGGTACAGAACAAGTGGGTAAAGAAGTGTACGGCTGTCCTAGGCCCAAACTCCATAGGCAGCCTGTCAGAATGTTGGTGATCATAGGAGATGAAATGCGGGATAGGGTCCCAATCAGGGATAAGGGTGAGGTTTGGTTCAAAATCAAGAACCATGCTAACCTGTTGAACAAGACTCCTCAAGTGACTGGTAGTGAGATGTATAACTATGTTGAGGGTGTAAACAATACAGGTGTGTGGTGTAGTGTAAACAATACAGGTGTGGTATGTGGTGGAGTATAAATAAGTTTAGCAGAATGAAACCAGATTTAGGCTGGATATTAGAAAAGATGTCCGACCCGTGAGAGGTAGGAAGCTGAGGCATATTCTTCCAAAGAAAGTCCAGGAACTATCATTTAAGACTGTAAAACTTAACTAGGCAAATTTCTAAAAAAAAATTGTTGTGGGGAATTATCCTGAAAGCTCTTTTCCATTTTTAATTTCTATCAAACTGACTTAAAGACTAGCAATTCAGTTAAAAATGATATGTGATGTGTTGGCTCTTCCTATATGCATAGGGATCTCTGAGTCTCTGGAACATTGTATCTGCTCAGGTGACATGTTTTTCTATTAGCTGAAACCTAAAATAAAGGAGTTGTTCTTTCAGTTAATTTAGCAGAAACTTGCTGTTGCTGAACCAACTGTTCTGAGTATGTAAATTACTGCTGATTTTTGCTAATGAATGTAAGCTGTTGGGGCCGGATCCAAAGTCCATTTAAATCAATGGAAAGACTTTCATTGGAACTTGGCTGGCAACTGTGGTGCTTTCTGTTTTTTTTTTTTGTTTGTTTGTTTGTTTGCTTATTTGTTTTTTTTACAGAGCCATGGATTGCCATCTCATGCTCACATTTTCTGCAGGAGATGGGGGCGGGGAGGAGAGCGAAAAGCCCATTAAGTTCATGGAAATGAGGAATAATTCACATACTGTGCCACCAAGGTTATCACACACAGTAATCAAACAAGACCAATCAAAGCTACACTGGCATCAGCAGATATATTTTCAAACACTGTTAGTCTCTGCAAACATACAAATGTGTCATTAGGAAGTAAAGAAATCCTCATCAGCAATTTCGTTAAAAAACACACACAAAACCTCACAACACCTGCTAAGCTATTTGCAATCATTAGCACCCAACTTCCATTTGAGAAGAGGCGGGGTACCTGGGGAATTCAGTGTACAGGAAGGATCAAATCTGCCACTTTAGGATGTTCTTTCCAAGTTTTGCTAATTTTGCTGAATAGTTTTTAACCTCACAATCACTTAATTTTTTTAATGTTCTCTCTCTCTCTCTCTCTCTCTCTCTCTCTTTCTCTCTCTCTCGACGGCTTAGGAAATAGTAAAGAGTTTGGTAAAATTCAGTCCTAGTTTTCTTTACAAACTATTGGTGATGTGAAGTTAAGGAGCAAATTGAGAGGCAAATGCAGGGACATACAGTGGCCTTTTTGCAGATCCCTCCCCATATGTATTCAGAGCTGTAAAAAGTATTTACAGCACCTAAAATATCAAGTTCACAGAAATGTTATTCAAGATGAGATCTCTGCTCAGTAATGCAAAAATTCCAGTTTCAAGTTACTTTTCAGTTTATACTTTTCAGGATTCCATTTGGAGAATAGCAGTGAACACTTTTTATTTTTGGTTTACTTCATTATTTGGAGAAATAAGATTGTAGTGAGTGTTAAGAGAAAAAGTACCACAATAAATGAATCCTAATGGTGATATTTTAAGGGACTCAGATCATCGCAGCCCATTGCCAGATCTCAGGGGAAATCATGCAAGAGCCTGCCAGATGTTACGATTTAGTCTCAGATTCCATGGTGATATATGCAGTGTAAATGCATAGAGAGATGGGAACAGTCCCAGGTTTTAAAGGAGTATCTGTATGCCCTTAATTTAATTTTTTGCTGGCTACGCTAACTGTTCCATTCAGCTCAAGACAGATTTCAGTTATTGCCATTAATCCGTCTAATCTTCCCAGACAGTTCAGCCGCAAAAAATGAGTGCTGTTTTAGAAGTCCCATTTGAAAGTGGGTGTCAGTTGACCCACAACAGGAATGATACTCTTGAAGCCCTGAGACAAAATATGTGCTGTGGAAAATACAAAGATTTGATTTTCTTTTTTGATATAGAAAGGGTTAGGGTGCTTTAGGATATTGGGGTGCTTAATGTATTGATATTGCATAGTCTCAGGATTGCCAACTCTTTCAATGTCAGTCTTGTGAATATGGTGTTTTCCTTATAACCCCAGCTCTTTCAGTCATGTGGTTACATGGGAATCTAAACTTTTATGACAACACCACCAAAAGTAAGTTTGTAGCCCTCATAGTTGTGTGGAAAGCCTGAAGGCGTGAACCCTCCTCACAAATCAGAAGGTAAATAAAAAACATCAAAAATGTGCTATTTTTAAAAACCATGATTTTAAGCTAGTCTAGTGATTGGGTAGGAAGGGGTTTTTCCAGGCTTATGGTTTGTGAATGTATGGGGCTTGCACTACTGTAGTCTATCTTAAAAAATATGTCCCTAATCCTGCAAAGATTTATTCACATGACTGAGAGCTTGTCTAAATTAACAGTTAATGTAGGCAAGCGGGGGTATAAATATACACTAACTCTTTACCCTGGTCTACACTAGCGCGGTAGTATTGATCTAAAATACGTAACTTCAGCTACAGGAATAGTGTAGCTGAAATTGACATACTCAGATCGATTTACCGCGGCGTCTTCATGGAGGTGAGTTGACTGCTGCCACTCCCCCTTTGACTCCGCCTGCGCCTCTTGTGGAGGTGGAGTACAGGAGTCAACAGGAGAGCGCTTAGGGATCAATTTACCACATCTAGTCTAGATGCAATAAATCGATCCCCGCTGGATCCAGTGGGTAGTATAGACATACCCTTTGTGTGGATCCTGCTGCTGCTGACTGAAAGTTCCCTATTGTGCTCTGATCAAATCTGCTTTCAAATGGGAATAGGTCAATGAGCACTGGGGGACTTTTAATGTGGGGGTAGCAGGGTCCACATGCACTGTTAGTGAGCAGCACTCTAGTGTGCTGTAGATTTACACCCCAGCTTGCCCTGCACTACCAGGTGATCTAGGCAAATCCTCACTTTATGCACTGTCATTAGTCGCACTGAACTCAAAAGCAATCTCAAATCGGAGTGTAATATACAGAAACAAAATATTAAGGGAGCTTGTTGCTGACCTGCTGCTGGTGTCCTTTTATATATTTGGAGTCTTTTTTGTTTCCAGACATAATACTCTATTTTGAGCCAATGAAAATCTAGTTTAATAAATGTTTTTGCATAACGTGCTTTACATTTCTCAGTTCTTGGTTACAGCTGATGCACTAGACCAAAGAGTTCTAGCGAGAGACAATTTGTCATTAGGACTTCATGTTGGTCTCTATTTTTGTGGCCTAACCTAACCTTGGCATTCAGAATGTACACCATCAAACTGAATTTGCATTTACTTTGTATGTGCAAATGGAATCCATCCCAATCTATAGTGCGTACCAATAAGAGTGTGTATAAAAATTATACACACATGAATAAAGGGTATGTTTTGAAATTTTGGTCCGTAATTAATACTGAGGGACCCCTTACAAATTCTAGCTTCAGAGCATGGACTGAAATGCTGAAAGAGCCCTTTAATTTCACATCTTACATCAGAGGTGGGCAAACTAAGGCCTGCGGGCCACATCCGCCCACAAGACCGTCCTGCCTGGCTCTTGAGCTCCTGGCCAGGGAGGCTGGCCCCCAGCCCCTCCCATGCTATTCCTCCTCCCCTGCAGCCATGGCGCCGTGCGGCACGGCTTCCAGTCCTGCTGCTCTGAGTGGCATGGTAAGGAGGTGGGAAGCGGGGGGTGGGTGGGTGGGTTAGATAAGGGGCAGAGGGTCCAGGGGGGCAAGTCAGGGAATGGGGAACAGAAGGGTTGGATAGGTGTGGGTGTCTCGGGGGGCCTGTTAGTGGGCTGGGGTGTGGATAGAGGTCGTGGAAGTTGGGGTACAGAGAACGGTAGGGGCGTTGAATAGGGGACGGCCAACCCAAGACCTCAGTCTTCTCTTTCAGGTTTCTTTGGCTTTTAGGAAGAGATGTGCTGAAGGAGACAGGCCATTGTATCCTATTTCTTCTGGGTAGACAACTTGGTTCCTGTTCTTGGAGTTGCTGATACAGACCAATCAGATGGTGACTCATACTTCTTTTGAATGTTTGAAAGGTCCAAACAAAATGAATTGTCCTGTGTCACCATCCAGTCAGGGAATGAGACGAGCTTTTGATTTCTTGCAACTGGGACTGAAATTTTCCAATCTATTTTCCAATCTATAAGTGGCTATTCTTTACAAATGGATATGTAGCTAACTTTCTCATGCTCTTTCTCATTTGCCTTATGGGCGGCACTGGAATGAACCTGGTATACTGACAAGGTGAGAACTTATGTAGGTGGTGTGAATTTGTCAGATCACCAAGATGTTGGCACCCCTAGATTCTGATATACACAAACTTTTCTGCAGAAGTTCAGCTCTTTTCTACTCTTATCACATCATCCTGTGTAAAACAAGTTAGGCGATAACTGTTGGTACAAGCATCTTGGTACATACCTTGAACACCATTTGGTTTGCTCTGATTAGCAACATACCTCCACGAGTCACTATCTGTTAGCTCCTTGTGATCCCTTGCTCAATATTGCAAATATACTTGCTCAAGGTGAAGTTTCACCATCAACACTCTGCTAGCTGTTGAAATGTCCAGTTTAAAGTTCATATAATTTATATCAAGTCCGTATTCTTTAATTCTCTTTAAACTGGTTTTAAAAGTCCATTGTACAATTCAAAGTAACTTCAAGAACTGTTGTTCTCCAGCAGGCCAGAACAGCTGTATAAATCGTCCATTTCTGTTCTTGTTTTAACAACCATGGTGGGACTGTTGCAGGGTACCTTAAGAATCCCGTAGAAATTAGGCTCACACACAGTGGCTAGATGGAAAGTGGTGAGTTTATTGAAGGTCCCGGTCCTTTGGCGCTGGGGGCCACTCTCAGCACGACCGCAGAATGGGGGCCCTGGCACATGGCACAATGCCCAGGGAAGAAGCCTAGGGGAGGAACACAAACGTGGGCTTAAATACACTTACACATTTACATTTCATATATAAACATATCTTATGAATAGCAAGCAGGCAAGCACCTGTTGGTTGATTACATGCTGTTCTGCACTTGTTTTGCAATCCTGCCTCAGTTTACCTATTTAGTTTCACACAAGCTGAAATTCACACAGACCAAGTAAACAGCTCACACAGCTGAGAAGCTCTTCTCAGACACATACACACAAGATAACAGGAACACAAGGCCATTCTCAAGCTGATAACCTTCATTATGCTGTTCCCTGGAGGTGACTTAGAAGTGTAACTGCACCCTCTAGCGATTGCCATTACATTAATCTTCTGCATACTGGGACCTAGGTACATATGTTTGAGCTGAGTCTATCCATTCTTAACCAAGCAGTTACATTTCTGATTATTCTACTCTGTGGTCAGGTGTCCTTATAAACACACTATTTGGTTTCAGTTCTTTTTATTTAGTGACTCTTTATGCCCAGGTGTATTTCATTAACTCGATAGTTTGCTTAACTGCAAACATTAGACTTACTTCTTCACTTTATCACTTAAACTGAAAGAAATTCATATGAATACAACCCCTTTCTTTTCCAACAGGATTGTCCATGAAGTAAACCTTGTCTTTAAGATTTACAATTATTTGCCCAAAGCTGTATCACTTATAGTTTACTTTTCTTTTATACACCTTTTAATTATAACATTAGATTCCACCAAGCATCCTTAACATTGCTATCAATGAAAACATTGTTGGTAGCGGTTACTTCTGCAAGGATGCCTTCTGGCATAAATATTCATTGCCGAGCCTTCTTTTATGATATTCCACAAAGTCAAGCTTTCTTTTAGGCCACACTCTAAATTTAAGACCAAGATTGTTTCAGCATTTTACCTCAGTCAGATCATTTATCTTCCAGTGTCTTTCTGAAGCTTTATTCTAGCAAGGCTGAGGAAAAGCGTCATGCCATGTTTGTTTGGAGGACTCAGTCCTTTTACCTAGATGGCACAAAGACTTTCAGATCATCTCCTGTTAGTCTTGGCTTTCACAATATCCTCAGGTAATGAGTTCCACAAGTTGACTGTGCGCTGTGTGAAGAACTTCCTTTTATTTATTTTAAACCTGCTATCCATTAATTTCATTTGGTGGCCCCTAGTTCTTATATTATGGGAATAAGTAAATAACTTTTCCTTATTCACTTTCTCCACACCACTCATGATTTTATATACCTCTATCATATCCCCCCTTCGTCTCCTCTTTTCCAAGTTGAAAAGTCCTAGCCTCTTTAATTTCTCCCATTCCAAACCCCTAATCATTTCAGTTACTTTCAACTCCATGCAAAGGCTAGAAGGGGCACATCTGCCACGTGCTAATGCTATTGGCAAAAGTCTCCAACTTGAGTGCATTGGCCTCACATTCACCTATGGTGGACTTTATATGTGCACAACACATTTTTAAGAACAACAATTGCTCCGTGGGGAAGTAACATTTTTTTCCCATTCACAAGATACTTGTTCTCTGAACTTTAAAGCATGCCATAGCGTATTTGAGTTTGCTGGAGGACCACTTAAGATTAAATGTGCCCTGAAGGTGACCAAAAACTCAGTTCTTCAAATCCACTCACATGTTCTGAGTGTTCTCACTATTTGGGGCCTGTTCAAAAAAGCAAACTACTAAATCCACTCACAGATTTTGTGTGGAAGTTCCAGAATATTATGGTTTCCTTGGTACCTGTGGCCTGCTTTGCCTTTATCCACCATTTAGCTTGCTAACCTAAGAGACCCAGAGAACAGTTCTCTGATGCATGTTGGCCAGCAGCCAGTTCAGAAAGTTTGTTGTCAAGGAAACGCCACTTCTGACCCTGAGAAAGTCATCTAAGGTGTGATTTGAGCTCACTCACTGCTATTTGAACTATGAAAGGGAGGTGGGCAGCTACGTGCTTTAGAAGAGGAGCCCATCTTATTTCTAAATCACTGCATTGCCGAAAAGAACAGCAAAGCACATGCACTGTAACTCAAAAGGTTGAACGCTCAGAGTGGCTATTCATTATAAATGGATTTGTAGCTAATATTCTCTTGCTCATTCTCATGTACCTTATAGGGGGAACTGAAAGAAGCATGATATACTGACTGAGTGAACACTTGGGTAGGTAGTGTGAACCTGTCAGATCACCAGGAAGGTGGCACCCCTAGATTCAGATATACACAAACTTTTCTGAAGAAGTTAAGCCTTTTTCTAAACAAAAGCAAATAGTCAACTTCAATCCACAGGGGAATTCAAATGAATTCTGAATTGAGATTTGCCTGTTAAATTAAATAGCACACTTTCAGCTTTGGGCAGCAATCTATATATATAAAAGTCAAGTGGTGTATGTATGTATGACAGCAAACTCCTCCCGCACCGTTTGAGCCAGAGACTTGAAATTTGGTACAGTGAGAGGTCTTGGGGTCTAGATGCTGGTAAGGGTCGAAAAATTTTCGGATCTCACCTCTGACGCCCCCCAGGGGTGAAAGTCTTTCAGGGCCAATCACATCGGCTGGGCGGTTAGGTGGGGATGATGTCATAATACCCCCCGCCAACAGACACCTCACTCGCTCAGCTCACCCCTCCCTCCTCCAACGGAACCCTAGAGATCCCTCAGTTCTCTGCCCCTCCCCCTCCCACAGAACCCAGGAATGTCAGCTCTGTGCCCCCCCCCCCCACCTGCGAAGGTCCCCGGAATCCCTCAGCTCTGCCCCCCCCTCCCCGCGACGGATCCGAGTTGGGTTTGGTGGGACGGTAAGTGAGGTGGGGGTGTCGGGTTCGGTCGGGGGGTGAGGTGGGGGTGTCGGGTTTGCATGGGGGGGTCAGGTGGGGGTGTCAGGTTTGGTCGGGGGGTAAGTGAGCCGGGGAGTGTCGGGGTTGGTCTGGGGGGGTGGGAAGGTGTCGGGGTGGGTGAGGGGTGAGGTGTGGGTGTTGGGTTTGGTCTGGGGGGGGGGAAGGTGTCGGGGTGGGTGCCCAGACCAAACCCGACACCCCCCCTGGCTCACTTACCCCCCCACCAAACCCGACACCGCCACCTCACCCTCCCACCAACCGCAACACCCCCTGACCAACCCCAACACCCACACCTCACCCCTCACCCACCCTGACACCTTCCCACCCCCCCAGACCAAACCCGACACCCCCTGGCTCACTTACCCCCCGGCTCACTTACCCCCCGACCGAACCCGACACCCCCACCTCACCCCCCCACCAATCGCAACACCCCCAGACTGAACCCGACACCCCCCGGCTCACTTACCCCCCGACCGAACCCGACACCCTTACCTCATCCCCCCAAGCAAACCGACACCCCCACCTCACCCCCCACCAACCGCAACACCCCCTGACCAACCGCAACACCCACACCTCACCCCTCACCCACCCCGACACCTTCCCACCCCCCCAGACCAAACCCGACACCCCCCCAGCTCACTTACCCCCCGACCGAACCCGACACCCCCACCTCACCCCCCCCCAAGCAAACCCGACACCCCCTGACCAACCCCAACACCCACACCTCACCCACCCTGACAACTTCCCACCCCCTCCAGACCAAACCCGACACCCCCCGGCTCACTTACCCCCCCACCGAACCCGACACCCCCACCTTACCCCCCCACCAATCGCAACACCCCCAGACCGAACCCGACACCCCCCGGCTCACTTACCCCCCGACCAAACCCGACACCCCCACCTCACCCCCCCACCAACCGCAACACCCCCTGACCAACCCCAACACCCACACCTCACCCCTCACCCACCCTGACACCTTCCCACCCCCCCAGACCAAACCCGACACCCCCCGGCTCACTTACCCCCGACCGAACCCGACACCCCTACCTCATCCCCCCAAGCAAACCGACACCCCCACCTCACCCCCCCACCAACCGCAACACCCCCTGACCAACCGCAACACCCACACCTCACCCCTCACCCACCCCGACACCTTCCCACCCCCCCAGACCAAACCCGACACCCCCTGGCTCACTTACCCCCCGACCGAACCCGACACCCACACCTCACCCCCCCACCAACCGCAACACCCCCTGACCAACCCCAACACCCACACCTCACCCACCCCGACAACTTCCCACCCCCCCAGACCAAACCCGACAACCCCCCAGCTCATGGTGCACTGTGTAGCACACAGATCATTAAATACACTGTTCGGTCGGCGGGTGAGGTGGGGGTGTCGGGTTTGCTCAGGGGGTGAGGTGGGGGTGTTGGGTTTGGTGGGGGGGGTCAGGTGGGGGTGTCGGGTTTGGTTGGGGGGTAAGTGAGCCGGGGGGTGGGAAGGTGTCGGGGTGGGTGAGGGGTGAGGTGTAGGTGTTGGGGTTGGTCAGGGGGTGTCAACTGTCTGCCCCCTCCCCACCTCCGACTGACCCGAGCAACGCCGGGCACTTATGCTAGTGCTATTATAAAAGCTATATTGTCATTTGATTTACCAAGCACTTCTTTGTGTTGTCTGCCACTGCAAACCCACAGTCGAAAACATTTGATATTGGTTCCAGTGAGTCCCTTAAGCTCTTGTTCTCAGGAGGCTGACATTTTAATATGTCCTCTTGCATCGAAGTGAAATATAATGCTGTGTCATTTCATTGTTTAATGGAACTCAGGGAAGTCTGGTCAAAATGTTGTGTATACATAAAACTTCATTTCAGAACCAGTGAAGATTGCTCAGTGACAACTGTGCAGTTCTCTGTCATTTATAAAACCCTGGCACTTAACAGTGAGGAAATGAATAGTCAGGGAAATCATAAATCTTACACTGCCTAAATAAGCAAATACATTGGGCCTGATTCTCTGCTCTGTTAGTCCAGTTTTGCAGCACTGAAGCATAAAACTGGTGTAACAATGCAAAATCAAGTTCTATTTTATCACAACACAGACGGATTGTTTGTTTATTTTTATCTCAATTTTAGTATCTTAATATTATCATGTAAGCAATATTGTTATATGAGAAATGTATGTTTCAATTGACGTCTGTCATTTCAAGTATTTGGTGTGCTGTGTGTTTAAGAACATGTTGGGGCTAGCAGATCTCTGCTCTAATTTCTCTTCCTTTAAGGACAAGCATTTTGAGATGTTTAGTGTCCCAGGTCAGGTGATTGTAGGCTGCTGTAAGGGATGCTGGAAGAAGTGCTAGGGAATAAAAAATGCAGTCTTCACTCTGTGGAAAAGGAGACATTAAAACTGTTGTGGATTTCTCTGCTGAAGAAGCACTCGGGTAAGGTGATGGAGATCTTTGAAGAAGCAGGATATAGAAGGATTTCAGATTTTACTTTAGGAATATTGTTGATTAAATGGTTTATTAAATGGAGTGATGATGAAAGATAATCAGGATAATGTAAGCATGGTTCCTAACTCTGGTGTTTGCAACTCAGAGGTTCTACTGTAGTTAGGTCACTTTTTAGTAAAGTGGTCCTGATACAGAGTCCCCCTAACATGAGCTTCTCATAACATTTTAAGATGCTTATTACTTTTTTGGTGCAGAGCTAAGGAATATGGGGGGTGGAGGAGCCATAGCAGCATGTTTGCAGGTGTTGAAGCAGTGTAGGGGATGTGGGGCTAGAGAGGTGCAGGGATTAGGGGGTGGAGAAATTGGGGTAAATAAGTGAAGAAGGATTTGGGGCTGTGGTATTAGGCAAATGGCTGGTGGGGGGACTAATAGGAAGGGAGAGGGGTTGGAGAGGCTTGGACTAAGGGCAGAGGGTGGAAATTTGGGTGTGAGGGGTGACAAACGGGGTAGGTTGCAAGAGTAGTGGGGAGGATTAAGGACAGGGGTCCTTTTAGACCCACATTCTTGCCTGGTGTTCCCTCCTTGTCCTGACCTGTGGGGAGAGGTAACACAAGCCAGAATGAGGCAAGGCTGAAGAAAGCCCTGTGTATTTTAATCCATTAAAATATATGAGAGATTAATCTACAAAAAAGTCTGCAACATGATTGAAATAAGAACAAAAATCTGACCAAATCCACAGCAGCAAAGAAATAAAAGGATGAGGATGACCTTCTTTTCTTAAATCGCTTCATTATAGCACATTATTGAGTGGACTTTAAACATAGGAAAAGGGGACTTAGAACTGAAAAGGACCTCTTGAGTCATGTAGGCAATCACATCATATAGTCCCATTCATAAAGTTATCAAGCTCCATATTATAACCGGTTAAATTATTTAATCCACTACTCTTACTCGGAGGCTGTTCCACAACTTCACTCCACCCTAATAGTTAGAAGTAATCTTCTAATTACTTTGGAATAGCATCCAATGTCACATCTGTGCTACAGGACCCAGGCACAGTGAGGTAGGTGGATTAACAAGCCATAACTATTTTGTAGCAGAGTTATTTGAATTTTTTGTAATATATCACAAATATACAATAATTACTTGAACCCTTCTAGTCTATCTATTCTCACACATGTTAAAATAATTTGCATTTTTCAGAGAGATTTAGCTCTGCAATACCAAATAATGTTAAAATAGAGGTGCTCAGGAGTCATGGTGCAGATAGCGTGCTCTTTAACATCTTTGTTTTGGGTTAAGAAGAGTATGCCTTGTGGCCTGCTCCTGAAAAATCCAATTTTTAAAAAAATTATGGCATTGTTAATTTTGTCTTTCCATTCGTTGAAAACACCCAGCTGTGATAATCCACCAAAACTTGTATGACCAAGGAATGATGACCTTTTCTGTTGGCATATTTCTTGATCTGAAGAGGTAGACACAGAATGAGCACTCCATATTCCCAGCACTGTACACAAAACCCAACTCTTTAAATACTTCAAGTGATCTTGGGCACATCTGTCAGCTGGATCACATGAGGTCTATAATGTCAGGTATACTCTCTCCACAAAAGCAACCACTATGCGGACTGCCGTATACCAAACGTGTCCCACTGGCCAATAGTTATCCAAGGAAGCCAGTTTCCACAGTGTGACTGATGTTCTCACACTGAGTGGAGTTTGTATTCTGGTTTTGTGGAGTTGCAGTGATTGGGATAACTCGTTCTAGATGTACAGAAAAGTCTCTGTATGTGGGGAGTGCAGCTCTCACCAGCCCAGGAGAGAACCAGGGCCATGCCCAAGCCTTGTCTCTGGGAATAATTTATTCAAACACAAATCTCCAAAGTAACATAAAACAAAATGATTCCCTTGACTGCAGCATTCTGCAGTTCCCAGGGACCATTCCCTTTGCCCTTCTTAGCCCCCAAAAGAGGACATGCTTCTTCTGTCTATCCCCTGCTCAGTCATGTGACAGGCAGCCAGCCAACCCTTAATATTCTGCTATGTTTCACCCTGTCATTGTCTCCTGACTCATCTTAGTTCTTTAGGCACTACTATTTGTACCATGTCTCAGGAATAACTGGGTCTGTAGTTATGACAGATTCCTGACCAAACCCAGCATTCTATCCAGTAAATCCCCTTCATTTAATTTGTGTCAGTTTAATACCAGGCACTGGGAGCAATGGAGTTGCATCACAGAATTGTAACATGAACTCCTTTAACAGCTAGGACTTGTCTACATGAATTAGTTCACGGCAAGCTGAGGGGTGAATCTATTTTGCACTAGCCTCCCACAGACTAACAGTCCATATGGACCCTGATGACATGCATTAACCTTTCTTAAATGTGCTTTGATCTAGTCCTCTTTGAAATGGGATGAACTGCTAATGCACATATTCAGGGTCCGCGTGGGCAATTAATCCATGGCAATTAATCAATTGATTCGCATCCCAATTTGCTGTGAGCTAAATGTTTGTGTAGACAAACCCTTAATCTCAGGGTTTGGCTCTTCATATATTTTGCCAGAATACACTCCACTGCCACCTGGGCCTCTTGAAATGCTTGGCAACAAATTTATAGGACTGAGTCAGAAAATTGTAAAATAAGAATGAGGTTTTTATTGTTCAGCCTGGCCTCTATTTTGTATGTATGTTGCACAAATGACTACATTTCCCAGAAGGTCATGGAGATTTGACTCTTTATTTTCTTCAAAATTATCTTGGGCTTCAAAAAACATAACCCCAGCATAAAGTGAGACTAGCCTGTAGTTGTTTGCATTCTGGGAAATCCTTTAATACTTTGAGGGATTGTACAGGGTAAACTATTCCTTTTCTAATGGAATTAGAAAGCGCCATGCTGGAGAAAATCAAAATATTGTGTATTTATTATTTTAAAAGTATCATCTAAAGTTTTAAGCTTCTTGTCTATGTTTAATGAAGCTTGTAAATAATGAGTAGCAACAGTCAATTAGTATTTAAAACTGAAGTGCAGTAGGTACACTGCAATCTGGTAATGAAATGCTTAGTTAGAAAAATACTTTCGTAGTTGCATTCTTGTGAAGCAATGGCTAAATCCAGGAAGAAGTTTATTTTTTTGCACATTTGTATTCTCTAAAGATGTTCCAAGGGCTCTTCATCATTGTTTTTTCAATTAAGTGTCAGTTTGTATTTGCATAGGTATCAATATAACTTGTGTATGGAGACACTACGGATAAATTATGAGAAAATGACTGAGAAATTATGAGAGGCAGTGGAGAATTATGAAATGTTGTCTTGGGGAGAAGTGAAGTTTCTTTTTAGCAGCTTTAGGCTCATTAAAATATATGAAAAGTAAATGACTCTAAGTTTAATGTAGACTAGATTTTAAAGATTTTTTTCTAAGTTCCCTTATTAGTTATTAACCCCTTTTATTTGATATGCTTGTGAAGTCGTAATGTGAGGCACATTATGATGATGGGTAAGTGTAACTTTCTTGGCAACAAAATGTTTTGTAAATCCCAGATTATAACCATAGTCCTGTGCATTATCCAACCGCATGACCACAGAAAATGCGGGTATGTTTTGCTCAGCAGAAACAGCAACCATATACCATCAGTGTGAAATTCTTTTATTTTGGTATGAAGGAAATAACAAAAGTAAAGTCTCCATGTGTGTCTCCATGTGACCTTAACTTTAGCAATTCTTGATTTTGCAGAGCTTCATTTATGCAACCTTAATGTTTGCTTAAGGTAGCTTTTAGTGTGGAATGCACTATTTTTTGTAATAGTTTTACATTAGACTGTGAACCAGAGCCAGATGTTCAACCAGAGTAAATCAGCATAGCTTTAACAGTTTCAACAGAATTATGCCAATTTGCAGTTGCTAAGAATCTTGCCCCATGTCATTTTCTAGTAGTGGGAAGCATGCTATTAACACTCAAATATCATAATACCCACCACATTTTCTAGCTATTCAAAAATCCTCTGGTCTTAGTGGTTGCTCAGCATTATGTATAAGGAAACCATCATCTACTACATAATGAAACATGCATCCTTTGCAATTCTTACTCGAGTTAAGGTCAAGATCATCTAATTGTCCTTGGTTGAGCACTGCAGCCATTCTGCAGTTAGAAAATTAAAAATAATGAATTATAATAATAATCAGTTATTTGTATTGGTGATCTTATACACATGCTTGAATATTATGTTAAGATATAGAACTGTCGTTCTCACTGCATAGTTCTACAATGTATAATTAAAATAAATGGCTGATTTCATTACTTCACCAATCATTGCCCATTGTTTTTTTCAGTACTTTGAATGTCATCAGAGTTTTGACTGGATAGGCTAAGAATGACTTATATGTATGCGTAGCACCTATGACCTTACCACTGTACAATCTACCTGTCAAGGAGGGATGCAGATAGATCTAACCTTGGAAAAATTATCCAAACCCAGAAGCTAAGAGCCTTTTTTTTTTTCATGTCTCAAAATAGAAAGCAGTCTATTCGATTTTTTAAAAATACTGTAGTATTATTAGACCACATTCCGCCACTTCAACTTGACTTGCATAACTACAAAATTGTATTTTAGAAAACTTTATTTCTCACTTGTGAGTAACTTCCTATGAAATCTGACTCTCTCTCCTTATACTTCTCACACTGAAGATGTCTGTTTAGCCACAGAATATCCAATGAGGTATCCAATGAGCAGAGGGAGTGCAATTATTCTACACGCTGTCCAAAAACCAAATGTGTCACAACATTACCCCTGGAGGGACCATCTCTGAGAATGAGACGGTTGGTTTATTTCTCTCCATATTCAATTCTTAGCTGTGCTAAGAAACTGCGAACAAGAATTCAGTCTAGCACCAAATGTGGTGATGAACCACTAAACTATCCAAGGCTAAAGTGTCTGGCTAAATGGCTTCTAAAAGTTAGATGGATCACAAATAGTTTGGATCTTGTGATGCTTTGTATCGTTGTGGCTCTTGCAATGCACTACTTTCACTTTATAGGAGCTGTGCTGTCTAATTCTTGTTAGCAGCTGGAACTACATTCTGGCACACTTTAACATCTTCTGATTACTCCCATCATGGGTTGCGTTCACTCCATTGAGCTGTATATGCAAGATTCTGTAATCTATATATATAAAAGTCAAATGGTGTATGCGTATATGTATGCGTGTATGTACGTTCACTTACTCCTTCCACACCGTTTGAGCTAGAGACTTGAAATTTGGTACAGTTAGAGGCCTTAGGGTCCTAATCAGGGTAAGAGTCAAAAAAAATTTCAAATCTCATCTCTGACGCCCCCTAGGGGTGAAATTATTTAAAGGCCAATCACATCAGCTGGGCAGCTACTGTTCTCTGTGACATAGTTATGATGTCATAATACCCCCCTCCAACGGACCCTGCACTCGCTCAGCTCTCTGCCCCCTCCCCCCTCCAACGGACCCTGCACTCGCTCAGCTCTCTGCCCCCTCCCCCCTTCAACGGACCCTGCACTCGCCTAGCTCTCTGCCCCCTCCCCATCTCCGATGGACCCGAGTTGGGTTTGGTCAGAGGGTAAGTGAGGTAGGGGTGTCGGGTTTGGTCGGGGGGGTGAGGTGGAGGTGTCGGGTTTGGTCGGGGGGTGAGCCGGGGATGTTGGGTTTGGTCAGGGGGGGTGGGATGGTGTCGGGGTGGGTGAGGTGTGAGGTGTGGGTGTTGGGGTTGGTCAGGGGGTGTTGGGTTTGGTGGGGGGGTAAGGTGGGGTGTTGGGTTTGGTTGGGAGTGGTGAGGAGGGGGGTCGGGGTTGGTCTAGGGGTAAGTGAGGTGTGGGTGTTGGGTTTGTTTGTGGTGGTAGGTAGGGGTGTCAGGTTTGGTTGGGGGGGAAAGTGAGGTGGGTGTGTCAGGTTTGGTCTGCGGAGGGTGAGGTATGGGTGTTGGTCAGGGGGTGTTGGGTTTGGTAGGGGGTGACGTGGGGGTGTTGGGTTTGGGTGGGGGGGGTGAAAATGTGAGTCGGGGTTGGTCGAGGGGTAAGTGAGGTGGGGGTGTCGGGTTTGGTCGGGGGGGGGTAAGGTGGGGGTGTCAGGTTTGCTCTCTGCCCCCTCCCCCCTCCAACGGACCCCGCACTCGCTCAGCACTCTGCCCCCTCCCCACCTCCGACGGACCCGAGCAATGCCAGGTATTTTTGCTAGTATATTACTATTACAAGATTTTTTTGGATGCCAAACCAAACCAAACCCCTAAGTCTTGTCTATCACTGATAGGAATTTGGTATGGATTGTAAAAGAGAGAACTGGAATTAATTTTCTGATTGTCCATATGACACACACACACACACACACATATATTTTGACAGCTATTTTCAACAGAAAAATTGAAATATTTTATTCTGGAAATGTCAAAATGAAATGTGCTGTGTTTTTTTTTTTTTTAATTGTTTGAAACAAATTTTTGAAACTAACATGAATTCATAAAACTTCTTGGTGTTGCTGAAATCTTCACTTGTTGAAAAAGTTTTGGCCCCAAAATGTAGCCTAGTTCTTTTTCTTTTGTGGCTTGGTTTTATTTCCTCTGTTTTGTAGAGTTTATATGCAGAAAGGCATCTGTTGCCTGATGAAGCTGTTAAAACACTTGCAAATTAGACACAGGCTTGACTGAACCAAGTGGCATTATTGAATTGTTAAAGCAGGGGACTGTGAATCAGGAATCACAGGTTATGTTCCTGAACTGCCAGTGAGTCATTGAAACCTTTTATGAGGCCTTGAGAGTCTTCATAAGTCTTCCACCCAGACTTAACAGTGCCTTTGTTTCATGTCCACAATACATGTGCAGTCACAACTAAAGCTACTTAGACAATTAGCTCTTTCTGCAATGTCAAGTGCAGAAATAGATGCCTTTGTTTACAAATCTCTCCTTTAAACTCTTTTTTTTTAAATCTGTTCATGCTTCGTCTCAATTTCTCCACACATGAGAAGAATATTGCAGTATGGCTAATGAATTGGTAACTATAGAAAACTATGGTACTTTAATATAGAATTGTGTGTAGTGATTATGCCAACAATTCCCCTGCTCACTCATCCCACTTTGAGCACTAACCTCATATGGCTGCTGTTAGTTTTAATTCATCAACCTGAGGTCCTGCGATGAAAAAGGCAAGTATTATTTTCTTCTGAAAAACCAACAACAGGCAGCTTTTGCAGCAGTTACAAGCTATTCTGTTATGATTAAAAATAGTATAAATATTCCATAATTAAATTCAAAGTCAGCCCACAAAGTTATATTTCTGTTCAGAAAATAAGAATGGTAAAACACTTAAATTATGCCTCACCTAATCTTTGTCATTCTTGGAAATGACCTTCCAAAAGTCTTGGCAGTGCCTGCCATACTCAGACAAAACTATTAACTTCCAACAACTGAGTCAGAATGGCAAGACTGAGCCTTATGTCAATGAATGATGTTACAATTGGTATTGCTTGATGATATTTCTGGAAGTACCAGGTTGAGTCCTGATGGTTTAAGAGATGGAGAACTCCTATCTGTGGAAAATAGTCAGGTAATCAGAATGCTAGGGATGGGAGAACATGTTCAGATAAAATAAGCAGTAAGAACTGAGATTAATCTTTGTGCTGAATTTCAACTCAACCCAATTTAATATTTTTAAGTATGAAAATGGGATTTTTTAAATTATATGTTTCTACTCCCCATTTTCATGTGACTTTTTACTAGCTGTAATTGACAAAATAGTACCAGCCCCAAACAGGAACACAAATGGGTCAGAAATCTCCCTCTCAACAATTGTTGGCCAGATTCTACCATCTTTCTCAGTAAGTATTAGAAGAAGTGATTAAGTCACAGAATCTGGCTCTGTGTTTTGTAGGTAGAATCCATTCAGCCAACTCTACCAAATGTCTATTGTTAAATGATGAAAGAGCAACCCACGTCTACAAGTTTTGACTACTTGATCATTAGGAAATGTTTACTTTTAGTGCATATATGAATACTTAACTTTATGTCCTTATAAATTCTATTACAGTAGATTACAACACAACAAAGCAATCATATGCTACAGAAAATAACTACACCCCTCAAGTAAAATTAATTTATTGCAGACACATTAACCATTGCTGTGTTTAATTTTGAGTTGGGTAATTTAATATTCACAAATTGCACAGTTTGACATTTTTTATGAGTTCATACTGCTTCTAATGTGTTTTTATGGTTTAATGTGAATTTTAACTGTATGAAATTAGAAATGTTTTCACATAGTTAACCCAAATGATCCAAGAGTAGATTTTTTTAAAAGTGAATAATGAATATCGTTGATAGCTAAAGACTAGCCTGTAATTCTGATGTATTGGTAATTGTATAGATAATTCCAATTTTCATGGGTCATCAGTCTCTGATATCTTGAGAACCAATCTCTCTTGTTTTAATGTTGATCCTTCCACTTCTACATCTGTAAGAAACTCTGATTAATGCTGTTTCTAATTTGATACTACTTTGGTGTATTTTGACTGGATATGGAACTAACACTGGGATTGGCAGAAATTAGGAAGTCTCATATAAAGTTAGAAAAGAGTATGTAGTTCTTATCTTTTAACTTTATTAATAGTAGAACAAGTATCCTGGTAACAGTTTCCTATCAAATATCTAGATATTTCAGGCACATTGCACTGAAGATGCACATTCAGAGGATTTACCTGGTATATGAAATAGTATGAAAGCTAATTGAAGAGGCAAATCACTTGCATGCCAAACCTAAATTCTTTGATTAGTCAGCCATTTTTATTTACTGTCGCCTTATCCATATTCACTACTAGATAGCAGTATAGCAACATACATTGTTGCAGTGTCTACTTATGCACATCTGAAGCATTGTATACCTAATTAATATAATACCTCACTCTTGCCCTCTTAAAGGTAGTTAGCAAATTTCAAACTCAAGGACAAACTGTTGACCAAAGTGACTAAGTTTGTTCACTCTTTATCATTTTTACACTTGCTGAATTTGACATTTAACATTTTATACTCTGTGCATTCAACATTTAGATATGGCTGTAGCTACTCTGTACATTGGAATTATACTAGGGATAAATTTGTGGGACAGCTGTTGGACACCATGTTCTGAACATTTATTCAAGTAAAACATAGCACTTGCATTGCCAAGCCATTTATTAACATAAAGTTTTTGAAGCATGAAGTGGTATTAGTGTTTAAAATGTTTATATTTTATTTATTGTGACAAAGTAATAAACTAGAATTTATTGCCTTCCAACACTATATTGTAGGTGACGAAGACTGAATTATTCCAATATTTAGAGCAGAATTCTATTTCCATACTCTCTCTTTTTTTCTCCAGAATATATTTACAGCACTTATCTTTACTTGAACTATGCCCCAGCTTCATAATCTTGTATGGCTTTACTACCTTCTAGTATTCAGCACAGCATAATATTCATTACTAACCTTCAGTGGTGCTGTGCTTTCATCCAGCTCTGTGAGAGAATCAGAACCTGCGCTATCCCTGATTCTCCCTCCCCAGTCCCGCAGTACTATAATGAGACTGTGGCCTTTTTTGGTTGATAAATTACTCACTTAATCTGCTCCTTAACTCTTCTCCTTTTTATTCCCACTCACACTGAAGTCAATGGGAATTTTCCTTTCAGCTTCAAGAGTATCAGAATCATGCCCATAACATGGTGGGATTATGAAAAGGGATAACACCTTTATTGCCATCTTGCCCAAATTTTACTGATTTACTAGATGGCTTGGAGCATTTGACAGTAGTGTGTAGCCACAACCGTGCATTGGGTGCAGTGTGGAAGCATGCTAACCAGTAGGCGTGCTCCTGTAGGCATGGCAAATGGCATGAATGCAACACTTCTTGGAGCTACCTACTGGGGATACAAAGAGGCATGTGTCAGCTTGCTGTACCTTGAAGAAGATGGAACCTATTCCTCTGTTCTATCCTGAGGAGGGGAGAGGGCCATAGCCCAACATCTTGTCCTCCCCCCCCACTTCCTAAAATGTAAAGCTAATCCTATTTGAGCACTTCAGTGTCCTGATCCTTCTCCCTTTATTGCACAACCAATAGTTCCCTTACTTCTGTGCTGAATCACATGCCCAATACCTTGAAACTCATGCCTCCACCAATGCTAGGCTTACCTTGCTGTGTGCTGCTACTTAATTTATTTGGACTCCTGCTGGGATGTATGCATGTGTTAATAGCTGTGGAAGAATATAGTACTCTTTCCCCCTGTAATTTATCTATGCTATATTAATTTTTACTGATGCATTCTTGCTTCACCATCTCTAAACCAACTTGCAGTGTTTGTTTTCTGTCCTTTAATAAACTCAAGACCATATGTGACATGTGGAAACACTTTTTGTTGTAACACAAGTTTATAAAATAGTCTATTAAGTCAGAAAGGCAATTTTCATTGCATTCTGAATAATCCTGAAACATGAGGGGAAACAATTCAAACTATTCAATTGAACTGCTTTTTAATGTAGAGCTCTCAGTGTTTGACAATAATAGAGCATTCTGAAGAGATGTAGATTACTTTAGAAGGTAGGCCTGGGATTTTCAAAAGAGCCATCAATAGGAATTGTGTGCTGAACTCCCTGAAGTTCTTTTGAAATCCCAGCCTATTGTTATTTTCTCTTATGGTGGTGGAGTCAGATAGCTGACTATTAGATGAAATGTAAAGCAAGACGGACTCACACTTTCCAGACAAGAAATTTATAATCTTGGACAATCTGGAAGGAGTTTGTAGGGTTTTGTCATCTATTCCTTTCACCCTTGGCTGTTATATTCCTCTCACATATAGGTTGCAATGGGTAGGCTATCTAGTTACAGCTATCTACTTTCCTTTTCAAGGTTATAAAATTGTGATTTAGTAGTTTTGAGATGTGTTGGTAACCATAAGAATCGAATGGTATCAAGGGTAAAGATGTATAATGTTGGGGATCTGTGTTACTACTTTTAAAATAATGATATTTGCTAAGATAGATGTTGAAAGGACAGTACAATAAAGCTATAGTCTTAGCTGTTGATTTAGAATGCAGACTGAGGAAGGAAAGTATTTGTCAAATCATCAGTATTGGCAGCAAAGAACATTCTAGAGCTTGCTAGGCTTAGGCAATCTCACGAGCAGCTTGGCTGACTCTCTTGAATGGCATTGGAAAATATAGCTGATTTAGTAGGGCTGCTGAGTTTGTTTTACTTGACAAACAGGTAAAATGCCCCCTGTAACAGGGTTGGTGCCCCTTCTGGTTGGGTGTGTCCACAGTCTTTAAATCAGTCCCAGTCCTGACATTGCGCCATATCCCAGGGCTTCCTCCCTGGAGGCAATGGTTTTCCCCTCTTAGTCTGTTTTGGCCCCAGTCTTCAGCTGGACCTATTGACAATTCAGTCCCCTTCTGGGGGGTTACTGATGTCCAATTGTAGGTCCCTCCCCAGTGGCCTATGGGTATGGGGATCCAGGCCTGCCCACTACTCTGGGTTCTTCTAAGCTCAGGCCAGTAGCCACCCAGGAGCTCTTCCTTCCTCTCCTGTTACAACTAGCACTGGGCTGTCCATCATGCTGCAGTTCCCTTTGATCAGCCAGGATCCCCTCTGTGCTCTTCTAGCTCCAGTGAGGAACTGCCTGTCTTTGGCTCTGTAGCTCCTTTTAATAGGGCCTTCCTGGGCCCTGGTTAGGTGCTTCTCCTGCAGCCACTCTAGCCTGTTTGGAGGACCTCTCCAGTGTTCCTTACCTGGGACAAGTCTGGCTTGATCCCAAGGCCTCCTGCAGGGGGCCTCTGGGCCTAGTCCACCCCATCACAACCCCAGTTAAAAAAATGAAATTGGTGTTTATCCAACAAGCACTAGAAATAGTTAGTTGTATCTAAGGGCTTGTCCACACATGGCAGTAAGGCAGACTAGAGCAATGTGATTTCCAAAGCTATGTACTATGTATTGTGCTAAAATAATACAGTTAACTGTATGTGCAATATAGTGGTGACATGAGTTATTTTTGCTGTTATAATCTAATAATGCAACATAAATAATGCATTTAATTTGGGTCAACACAGTTGTAATTTCCAACTGAAATAAGGCACTTGATACCATTATCTAGTACTATTTCCCACATTGTATGAGCAGTTTCTTGTATTACCACTACTGAATGTTGAAATGCTAACACAGTGATGAGTCAAAGATGCTATGGGAGCTGTAACATTATTTTATTGTTCAGGCATTATGTCTCAATGTTATTTTAATGCCTTTAAAAAAATTATTTTATTTCCTCTGAGTTTCTTTACTGCTTCATAGAGCTGACTTGATGAAGCATTTTGGCACAGCAATATACAGAAATATAGATACTTTAATAAGTGGAAGCAGCAGTTAGTGGCATGAGTAATTTTAGTGGTTTTAGCAAGTAATGTGTCTAAACAATTTAGATTTTTAAAGACATGGATTGTCAAGTCCTTGTCTAGTGAAGTTTCAGTCTGGAATGGAATCCATTGGCCAATAAGGCCAGAAGCCACCCATAACATGGAATCTTAGAAGTAGAAGTGTAGGACTGGAAGGGAAGGGACCTCCAGAGGTCTTCCAGCCCAGTCCTCTGCACTCGACAGGTGTTTGTGCTTAACTACCCTGACAGGAAGTTTTTCCTAACATCCACCCTAAACCGCCCTTGTTGCAAGTTAAGCTCATTGCTTCTTGTCCTATCTTCAGAGTTTGAGAATAATTTTTCTTCCTCCTCCTAGTAACAACCTTTTATGTATTTGAAAATGGTTATCATGTCTCATCTCAGTATTCTCTTCTCCAGATTAAACAAACCCATTTTTTCAATCTTCCCTCAGAGCTCATGTTTTCTAGATCTTTAATCATTTTTATTGCTCTTCTCTGGACTTTCTTGAATTCATCCACATCTTTCCCAAAATATGGTGCCCAGAACTAGGCACAGTACTCCAGCTGAGGCCTAATCAGCGCAGAGTAGAGTGGAAGAATTACTTCTTGTGTCTTGCTTCTTCTATTGATCACTGCAAGGAAAAACAAAATGCATTTTGAGCATCTATAAAATAGTGGAACAGCCCAGTCCTCAGGCAGATGATTAAATAAGAGGTCATGGGGAGCCATTCTGTGCTGTGCTATCAAGTGGCTCACGGACCCTCCATTTGACAACTACTAGTCCAGACCCTCATACCCAATACGACATAGAGAAACAAAGGCAGATTTTTGTCCTTTGGGCAGCAGTTAGATGTAAACAAGGAGCACAGGGTGCATGTAAGGGGACTATTAAAGGAAAGAACAGTGTGAATGCTGAGCACCGTGACCCTAAATGAAGAAGCAGCCTGACTTAACTTATTTTTATTTGTCTTTGTTACTTGCTGTTTGGAATACATGGTTTGTTAAGATAAGCAATAGCTGCCCATGCTAAGAATGGGAGAAGGAGGGAACCTATCCCGAATAACTAGCATATCAAAATCAGTATTAAAAAACACCAATAACAAAATAGCATGCTAGATTTTAAATATCCATGTCTTGTGGTCATTTAACCTGATAGTAACCTTTTCCCCCTTCTTTGTCTTCCATCTTTCTCCTTCCCAACTCAACCCTTTGACTAGATCTTTGATTTTGATCCTGTTAACTTACTCATCTCACCTTCCACTTGATCTAGACTCAGTATCACACATTGCCTGGCCTTTTTTAGTTGGGCTCAGCCAACCTGTGCCAGATTAGCTCCCCCACCCCAATAGTCCTGATCAACTGGGTGATTTCTTTAAAAGAGCTAAGGAAAGTCTGTTTGAGAAAGGAAGCACAGGGAGCAAGCTGGGCTCATATTGGAAGGCGCTGAAGCAGGGTTTGGGAAGACTTCAAGGAGGCAGCCTGGGAGTCAGCAGTCTATCCCGGAGCAGAGAAACTCAGACTTAGTCCAGAAATGGCTGGGAAATGAGCCCAGCAGAATAATCTTTTGTTCGTTTGGGACTTTCCTTTGGGCTTGTTACTGTGAAAATGGAGTGAACTTTGAGAGTGACGTGGCTGGTGGGCTGAGTCATGGAAACCCCTAGGGGAGACAGAAAACCTCGAGGAGGAGGAAACAGTCAGGGAGTACTTGCAGTGCTACATATGGCCATTGAGGCGTGACAGAGCTGGCATATTCTGTAACACTCCACCATAGCATAAAAACCATATTCTGAACATATTAGCAAAACCAAAAGGCCTTTTTTTCACTCTCCCCCACTCACGAGCTGAGATATGGAGAATAGTGTATCCATATTATCCATGAGTTTGAGGATTTGTCCTTTTTTACAGGTACTTTTATTGAAATACATCATTGAAAAAATAAGCCTGCTTAATTTTTCTATCCTTAAGTAAAGTCTGAGGAATTTTTTTTTTAACTTTCTTTTTTACCTCAGATTACCCTTGCTTTTGTAATACTGCAGAAAATTCTTTCTAACCACCAAATGTTTGATATTTTTCCTCTTAATTTCTAAAGAAAGAGTAGTTCATGGCCTAGTACAGCAGAGAAATTAACTTTGGATCACTGAACTTATTTCTCGCACGTCTGGATCAAAGAGTATTGAGAAGCAACTAGAAACTTAGACACACAAATAAAACAGATTTATGTCAGCCTAACTACAAATTGCCTACCAAGTGTAACTGCTAATATAGTGACTGCTTTTGCTGTAATTTAACAGATTGTGGTAAGTGATTGCATTCCTCCCAAAAGGAAACTCTGTGTCCTCTTTGTTATATTAAAGAGGGAAAAGCAATGATGCTCAAGAATTGTTCAGTGATCTAATCACCGACTGCCAGGTGTGCTTTGGATAGTTGCAGAGCAATTTGTAATACACAGTGCCAACATATTTCCTCAGTGGTTTACCTTTACGCTATAAATTCTGGTATTAAACAGTAATGTTGTGGAAAAACTTTGCTATTTCAGACGAACAAAGATCAACCCAGTGGTGTGTTTTTGTTTGTTTGAGAGGGAAAGAAGGAGGAAATGAATGGCTGATTATTCAGCGGTTCTCAAACTTTTGAGAACCACAACCCTTTTTTCTCTTCCTAGGCGGCGCAGAGGACCCTTGTATGTCCGCCGAAAAGCCACTGAATTGATTAGTTCCGCATTTGGCGGCTATTTTCGGCAGACATGCCGAGCACTTCCGAGAGTGCTCGGTATGTCCACTGAAAAGCCGCCGACTGTGGAACCAATCAATTTGGTGGCTTTTTGGTGGCGGCAGGAGCTCGCGACCCCACTGGGAGCGGTCGGCAACCCCCTGGGGGGTCGTGACTCCCAGTTTGAGAAACCCCAGATTATATGGTATTTCTGACTTTTTTTTCCTTTTGATCTTTCCCATTACTCTGAATGTAACATTTTTTTATTTTAAAAAATATTAGAAACAGTAGGCTGTAATTTAAATCTGTGACTGGAAACAAACTATTCCAAAACGTTAAAGGTAACATCAAGGGATTAGGAAATCAAAACTCTTCTTATACCTGTTCTGTCTATTAGGAAACAACAAAAGCTGCTCAGACACCCAGAGCAGCATTCCTCAAACTTTTCCCCTGGCAGCCCCTTTATGCTCTCCCGCATCCACTCACGGCCCCCGGGCATGTCTGCCAAAATGCTGCCGAATAGAAAACTTCTGCTTTCAGCTGCATTTCAACGGCATAAAAATAGACCGCTTGGGATTTGGGCGGTCTCGCAGAGACGATTCCATGGCGGCGCCGGAGTCTCGCGCACCCCGGGAGGGTGGGGGGCTCTCGCACACCCCACTTTGAAGACCACTGGCCTAGAGGGCAAGGGAAGGTGTGGCGTCATTGGTGACTGGAGAGCAGAACATGGCTAGTAAGTGGAATCGACTAACTCTGGATGTTGGAGAGAGAGCAATGTGCACAACCATGCACTATGGCAAAGTAATGGTGTGATGGGTTGGACCCCCTTACAGGGTGCCACTGGATGTGCTGGGATCCCACTGAGCCTACCTGTCCCAGCAGCTCTCTGTGGGAGGACTCAGCTAGGGTATTGCCCAGCACTCGCATGCTCTCATCCTTTGGAGGGTAACCCTAGAATAATATTGTCTTGTGCTGTACATAGAGATCTGCACAGCGCAAGCTCATAAAAATCTCCCTGTCCATCAAGTGGAGGGAGCTATGCACAGCTTTTTTCCCTCCCACCTCCAGTTCTTAATTACACAGACTGGGTTTTGGTATAAACAAGAAATAGTTTATGAACTACAAAAGGTACATTTGAAGTGATTATAAGGGAGAGCAAACAGAACGGAACAGATTACTGAGCAAGTAAAACATGCAGCCTAAGCTTAATTCACTAAAGAAACAGGTTACAAATAGAAATTTCTCACCTTTAATTGTTGTTTTAGGCAGGTTGCAGAGTTTCTGAAGCTTAGGTTCCAGTTATTTCTCTTCACAGGGTAGGCCCCTGTCTCAGCATGGACTCAGCCCTTGCCTTTCTCCAGCTTAGTTCCTTTATTTCTTCAGGTGCTTTCGGCAGTCTTTATTCTTGGGTGAGGAAGCAATGGAGAAGAGCCCTGATTGACTCACTTCCTAGCCTTAGGAAGTGGGAAAATACCAGCAGTGTCCAAGGTGGTATTCCACACCAGGTGACAACACAGATGACCCTGCAGTGTCAAAGCAACATCCCAGGAAGCTCCTCAGGAAGGTGGGAGATTAGTATCTTCAAAGTTTTACTGTCCTTCTTAAATGGCTCATTCAGTCTGATTGTCTACTGTCTGGTGGGCATTCCCCCAAGTAGACACAGTTGTAATTGTTACATAGTCAACATTCCTAACTTCAGATACAGAAATGATAAATGTATACAAATAGGATAATCACATTCAACAAATTATAACCTTTCCATTGATATCTTACATGACCCATCTTGTGTACAGGGCCGGCGACAGGGGGGTACTACGGGTACAGCTGTACCGGGCTCCCCGACTTTAGGGGGGCCCCGGTACACAGCTGTACCTGTTGTCGTCCCCCCTTGTCGCCGGACCTGGAGAGCGGGGAAGGGGCGGGGAGGCGGTGCGGCTCTCCCCCGGACAAGCGAGCCTGGCCCCAGCAGGAGCTGTGAGCCCGGCCGGCGGCAGCAGCGCTGTGGGGAGGGGAGTGCTGGCTGGGCTGGGCTGGGCTGGGGGGGGGGCCCATCCGCTGTCGGCTGGGCTGGGGGGGCCCCCATCCACTGTCGGCTGGGCTGGGGGGAGGCCCCGGCTGGGCTGGGGGGGCCCCAAACTATCAGAGTAGGGGCCCCCCAAATTTCTGTCGCCAGCCCTGCTTGCGTATCATATATCTTAGTTATGCCATAATCATATTATATAAAAGTATTTCTATAAATAATATGGGGTGTAGCATCACACACGGTTTGCTAAAATCTATAAACTTCTGGAAGGTTGGCAGAGTATCCAGTAATGTGGTTCTATATGAAACTACCTAGCATATCTGATTTATGAGATTCTGGTCTTTATTTTGTCTAAAATTGGTCATTATAAAAATTTAAAATGTGAGAAAATCAGTGCAAAACCTTTCACAGTTTTCTGGTTAAATATTGGGAGATGGGAGGATAGAAGAAGAGTAACAAATAGGAAAAAGGAAGAGTTTATGTAACCGTTTATGAAACCTCTAAATCCCCATTATGAAAATAAAACATTTATTTTCAAAAGTTCAGTGTTGGTGACTTAAGCTTTATATAATGGGTGTCAGTGCCCACTTTTTGCAGAGGGGCAGAAAGAGTGCTGATCAATACTCAGGTGAGTGATTTAAATTAGTGATTACAAAATATTAGTTTGTGAATTTAAATGATTCAACATCTAAAAGTTGAATGAATTGGTAGGCAAGAGGTGATTTCTAGACCAAAATAACAATAACTGTTTTTTTTAAAATGTAAATATTGTCTAGATTTGTTAATAAGGTAGGAAGGATTGGTTTTCATTTCAGATAACAGAAAAATCATTATTTTAAAACTAAAATGTACTACTGAATGAACCGTTCATTATTGAAATCTAAGAGTAGATTATTGCCGAGTTTGATCTTGAGAGTCACATATTTTGGGTTCCATCATCATAGCCCAATTCCCTGTTTCAGGCCTTTCAATAGCAGTTTCATTAAGGAGCAATATCCATTCATCTTCAATTCCCTAAAATACCAAAAATCAGTCAGTGACTATGGCATAAAAACAACTGAAAGGCAAAAGACTTGAAACTTCATACTCATTAACTATAAGGCATGTTTTCTAATCCTTTAAATCACCCTCCTGGATTTTCATAGGAAAGGTGCAACATTCTTTTCTGCTACCATCACTTTTAATGTAGCACAAAATGAACAATGTAATGAAACGTCTGAAACACTATGTCCTGGATATGTTCTTCCAGCCAGATCTAAATGCACAAGTCAGCTACTTGGTACTCCAAATGAAAAATGAGAGCGAGAACCAATAGACTCAGTACGAATATCAGCGCAGGAAGATTTTGTCAGACCTGAGAGATGACACAATAATGATTACACATTTTCCTATTCCTACTTCATTCTGTTAACTCTACATCTGAAAAGAAAACACTATAACAGTATTCCAAAAGAGACCAGATAAGGAGTTTTATATGGTGGAATCACCATCTTCCACAGTTTGTGACCAGTTCTCCATTTGAGAATTATATTTATTGGGTGCAGTGAGGGTTGGCTCCAGGCACCAGCACAGCAAGCTTGTGACTGGGACAGCAAGCTGCAGGGAGCGGCCTGCTGGTTGTTTTCAGGGCGGCAGTCAGTCAGTGTTTGGTGTCATGCCTGCGGGACGTCCGCTGATACTGCAGATTTGGCAGCATTTCGGTGGTGGCTACACTGAAGCCACGGAACTGGCGGACCTCCCACAGGCATGCTGCCGAAGGCCACCTGACTGCCGCGCTTGGGGTGGCAGAAAATGTAGATCCGCCCCTGGGTGCAGAACAAACGCCTAGTAAGTTCCAGTGCAAAATAATTTACAGTCTAAACTAATAAAGTATACAATAAATGGGCTAAATGCGTGAGAGGAAGGACGGTAACATAAAGGTAACCGTGATAGGCTCAAGTGGAAACCAGTACTCCACCCTTTAAACCTTTATTTTGGACTCTCTACCATGATGTCCAATGAACACTGCCAACTAATAATTTGGAAAATGTAGGGGAGAGGGCAGGCTTGTGTTGCTATTAGGCTAAGTCTGAAATGTTTGAACACTTACAGGGGAGCATTCCAGATGCAAGGTGGAGATCCCCAGAATTTTTCTCGGTGACCCTGAGAGGCTTTTGGAAAGCTAGCAGATTACTACATCTCTGCTATAATTTGGATTTAAAACATTGACTCATCTGTAAATATATTTTACCTGCTTTAACCTCCCAATTCTCTCATTTCTTCTTAGCTAATAAATTTTAGTTTACTGGAGAGCTGTCTAGCAGTGTTGTTTTTGGTGTAAGATACAGAACAACAATTGATTTGGGATTGGGAATAATCTAATGTGATGTGATTTTTGGTTTATATAATCTTTTATCACAAAGTCCAGTTTGTGTGGGTGGCAAGATAGGCTGAGAGCCTCAGGGGACTGTCTGTGACTCCATGGTAGTACTAGTATAATTATCCAGGACTGCACATGTGTTACTGGCTTGGTGAAATCTAATTATAGAATATACCATCAGTTTGGGGTTTCTGCCCTATTTTATGACAATCTGAAAATGGAACTCATAGTTGTGAACCACTCCGGACAGTGTGATACATAGATTCATGTTTGCAAGGCCAGAAAGGACCATCATGACCATTTGAACTGATCTCCTGGGTAATGCAGGCCATAGAACTTCCCTGAAATAATTCCAAGAGCATAACCTTTCGAAAACATCCAAACTTGATTTTAAAATGGTCAGTAATGGAGAATCCATGGTCTCCACCAAGACTCTTGGTAAATTGTTCTAATGGTTAATTACCTTCACTGCTAAAAATTTAAACCTTAATTCCAGTGTGAATTTGTCTATCTTCAACTTTCAACCATTGTATCTTGTTATACTCTTGTCTGCTAGAATGAAGAGCTCATCATCAAATATTTGTTCCCCATGTAGATAGTTATAGACTGTAATCAAGTCACCTTTAACCTTTCTCTTCATTAAGATAAATAAATTGACACAGGGAACTCATTAACTATAAGGCATGTTTTCTAATCCTTTAAATCACCCTCATGGATTTTCTCAGAACCCTCTCAAATTTACCAACATCCTTGTTGAATTGTGGATACCAAAACTGGATCCAGGATTCCAGCAGCTGTTGCACCAATACCAAATACAGAGGTAATATAACCTTTCTACTCCTATTTGTGATTCTCCTATTTATACGTCTCCGGATCGCATTAAAGTTTTTGGCCACAGTGTCACACTGGGAGCTCATGTTTAGCTGATTATCCATCATGACCCCCAAATCTTTTTCAGAATCACTTCCCCCTTCCCATCTTGTATGTGTCACCTACATTCATTGTTCCTAGATGTAAGCATTTACATTTTGCTGTATTAAAGTGCATATTGTTTGCTTGCACTCAGTTTACCTTGCAATCCAGATTGCTCTGTATCAGTGACCTCTACTCGTTATTATTACCACCTGCCCAATCTTTGTCATCTATAAATTTTATGAGTGATTTTGTTTTATTTCCACATCACTGATGATAATATTAAATAGCATAGGGCCAAGAACCAATCCAACTCGAAATACCCCTCCTCAGTGATTTTTTCCATGTTTACGGTTACATTTTGAGACCTATCAGTTAGCTAGTTTTTTATCCTTTTAATTTGCACTAGAATGTGTTTGTTTCTGTGTCGTTCTCATTTTTTAATTAAATGTGATGAAGTATCAAGTTACAAGCCTTATAGAAGTCTAAGTATGTAATGTCCACACTATTCTCTTTATCATTCAAACCTGTAATCTCATCAGAAAGGCACTGTTAGTTTAATAATTTATATTTTTTGTGAACCCATATTGATTGGCATTAATTGTATTACCCTCCTTTAATTTTTTAGTAATCCAGTCCTGTATCAACCCCTAAATTATCTTGCCTGGGATGGATGTCAGTCTGACAGGTCTATAATTCCAAGTTGTCTTGATAATTAGCTGGGTTAGTGAGGGGAAGGAAAGGCATGCCCAAAGAACTCCTGAAGAGTCCTGAAGGGAGCAGATAAGAACAAAAGAGATGGATTCTTGAGGTGGTGGGATCTCTCCACGGTGCGTTTTCCTCTGCTTCATCTTATGACTGTGGGTCATCTTTGTCTCTCATACTGCACCAGCACTTGGGAGGTATGGTTAGACTGGCGCTTTGCAGTGCTAAAACCCTCCATTAGCGCTATAATTATCTGACCGTACACACTTGCAAGTCACATTTTGTGCATTGTCAGAAGGCTTTTACGTATTCCCCGTAGCATATTAGGGACAGTGTATACAGTCAATTTCGCGATAAGCCAGCAGTTTAAAAAAAAAAAAACCTGACCCCCCCCTGCGCCCCAGCCCCAGTTCCTGCAGCAGGTGGTCTGCTGGGTCCGCCCGGGTCTCCACCGCTGCGGGCGGGCTGCGGGGTTCGCCCCGTTCCCCCGGAGACCCAGCAGCCCGCCCACAGCGGCGGAGAGCCGGGCGGACCCGGCAGACTGCCCGCAGCAGCGGCAGGGGGGGAGGGGGGCGACTGGGATCTGGGGCGCGGTGGGGGGGGGACTGGGGCATCCTCACTTTTTTTAAAAAAAATTCTGATGCTTTTCGGGGTCGCGGGGAATGCTTGTGGAGGGAGCTGTGTGGAGCCTGTCAGTTTGAAAAGTCACTGACAGCCTGAATTTTCTCCCTCTTGCTGAATGCTGGGATACCTGCCCTATCCCGCTACTCTCACTGCCACCAGAAGCGCTGCTAATGTGTTCATTCTTTGGCGCTAGAGGGCTTCAATGTGCACACCCTCTAGCGCAACACCTGTTGTGCTAAATAGGGAAGCGCTATACAGAAATGCGCTATGATCTGTAGTCTAGCCATACCCGGGAAGAGAAGAGCTAGGATCCTTTTCTTTCCCCATCAGGCGAAAATGTGTTTCTAGGAACATCACTGCATTCCTAGCTTGCGACTGTTGCAGAAACCACCAGCAACAAAACACAACATAAACTCTATAGTTCATGTATTTACTGCATACTTTCAAAACCACATTTTGAAAGGGTTCAAAATTGAAGAAAACTTATGTTCATCCGTAATAATAATTGGATATTTAATTTATTTAATTCCGGGTGAAGATTTGTTATGCAAAATTTTATTAAAAACAGTAAGATCTAAGTACTTCAAAATTACTTCTTTTTGATTCTCTACTTTCATCTCCAGAAATAATTTTCTGGTCGTATCTGCTTCTCCTAAACTTTTCCTGGCTACTGCTCCACCAATTTTTGTGAAACTGAGAAGCTAAATGGTTCATTTAGAACAAGTGGTTCTAAAACCTTTCCTGGCACAGATGCTAGACTTACAAGGTCTATAGTTTTCTGCTGAAGATCTGTTTTCCTTATTGAAACTAGCAAAGCACTGGTCTTCTTCCAGCATCATCTTAATACGCAGTGCCAATTCTTTACATATTTTGCTTAGTTTTCTAGGGATGTATTCTATGTGGTCATGCTAATTTCTTCTCAGCCAAAATTAAATCTCTCTCAAAATTCTGTACAGACAAAGACAGAGATGAAGCAAATCTTTTCTAGACAAAAATATCTAGTGAATTCAGTTATCTTCTCAAGGCATATTGCTTTAAATGAACATTTAAACAAAGTTGAAAATCCCTCATTTTTATCTGTCAATCACTTTAGAGGTTAATTCTGATTAATCGTTCAGCATATGAATCACTAGAAATTGACATATTTGCATTGGCAAGATGAGCTACAAATTCCATGTACTGTATTTTCCAGTGAGGCACTGTAGTTCTTCAACAGCTTTCAGCTGGATATGTCTGGAATGCCCTGAAGATCCTGACAATGGTGTGAGGTACAACCAAAATTTGTTAGCCTACAAAATCAATCCTTTTTATAATCATTTCTGAAGCTAGTATTTCATTTCGTGCATATTTTAAAAACACAATGGGCCAGATCCTGAAGTCAGTAAAGATATGCCAGTTTTCACAAGCTAAGGATGTGTCTGAATATTTTCCATCTCCTTGCTGGAATAAACAAGACATACCAGCCTCTTAAATTGCTTATTTCAAATTTCAGTTAAAAGTTGTCTGCCTACATGTGACTTAAAATTTCCCTCCCTCCTCCCCTCCCCCCCCCCCCCCCACCGATATTCAAGTGCAAAATCCTTCACTTACAAGAATGTCACATACATTTGACACTTTCTGGGTTGGTAACTAAAGGGCTATAAAACAGTAATTGGATTACCCCAGATTTGTAGTTTTCTCACCTTGGCAAATACTTTTTAAAAGAGTTCTATAAAAAGAAATACAGGTTACTAATAACAGTTGAACATATTTTGCCTAGCTGTTTCAGAGCAGTGTGTATCAGTGCACAGCAGAAGGAAAATTGCTTATATAGAAAGTGAGATAGGCCTGCTGCATTTTGTGGCATCCTTCCCAGTGAAGTGAAAGACGTGTCACACTGTTCTTTTTGATTGAGTCATGCTAGCGTCTATTGACTATCAGAGCCAAAAAGCCAGCTTGTGAGATGATTTCTATTTCATGAAGAGGCATGCCACAAAATATTGTAACTCTTAACTGCAGAATACTGCAGTTCATACTAGAGGAATGTATAATATTGCTGGGCTACAGGTAACTTGTGTTTGTGATGATCACACATAGGGAATACATGTATTATCTCTGTTTCTTGTTATTTATATGCATGAATTGCAGATGCACTGAGCAGGATCAAAAACACATCTGGGACTAAAATTGTTTTAATTTTAAGAGATGCTCAAACATAGTCAGCAAACACTAGACAAGATCCATTATGAGATACTCATATAAATATGTTCGCTAAAGGCTAGAATTCTGTCCTCATTTAACCCAGTTGAAGTAAATGAGATCACACGTGTAACTGAGGGGAGAAATTGGCTTAAGGGTTCCATTAACCACTTGGATAACTATAATTAGTGGCCCAAAGCAACAGAGATCCTGAGTCATTTGCTGAAGTAGTAAAATGGTTCTCTGAATCCACTTGCCGCATTTCACTCATCCAGCCTCTAAAACATCTCGGCACTTAGCATTTCAAAAGAGCACCACTGTCATGACCCCAGATTTTCCTTAGCCCCGGGCTTGGGTAACTGCTGCCACCACCAGGCTTTTCACTTGGAAATGTTATGTCATTTCACCCTTCATTCTGCTCCCTTATTACAATGACCCTATCCCCTGTAGCAGGCTGCTTGCTGATCAGTATGGTAGTTACTTTTCAAAGACCACTGCAGCAAAACCCAGTCACCACTGCTCCACTCCAGAAATGCTTAGCAGACCCAATGGCAGAGAGTGCCCGTTTTTTCCCTAATTAGACTTACAAATGGACTTTCACAAAAAAGTGTCCTGAAAGAGAGTAGTATCCAGCACTACTCCTAGCTCCACTCTGGAATACAGCCGCACTCTTCTATTTATCTCTCATAAGAAAGAAAATGTTCTGAAGCTAACCGGTAAATCTGAAAGCTGTCCCAGAGTTTATACCATTCTCATGTCTTTAGTATCACATAAGTAGACTTATTTAGCAATCTCTGCTGTATCATATGCTATAGGGTTTGGTAACTTACATGGCTGTTAGGTTAAGGCATAATATGTTTGCTATACTAATTTCCCTCACCCCCTCTTATGTTTCTGCCCCAGATTAATTGTTTAGTTCTGAACTAATTTGTACTTGCTGCAGGAGATCTCCTATAACTTCGCCTTGATTAATCAGTCCTTCAGCTCTTGTGTAGGTTGCGCTGATCACAACACGTCTTCCTTCTCCACGCGTGGCCATGCCTTTTCATGATAAAATCTTCCCATCGCTTTGGAATTCGGCCAAGAGGACATTTCAGTTCCTCTGGGTACCGCCTTGCAACAGCAGCAGTCCCTCTATTGTCAGTGAACCGCGCTATATACCTGGCCCAGTGCATTTTTCTATGCCTGCTCTCAACAACTATGTCCTGCACTCCACTCTGCTGTCTGTCTCCTGTAACTAACATGAGAAAACTAGAGTGTTGATTGAGTGCCCTCTGAATCAATAATGAACTAATTCCCCAGCATGGCAATAGAGGGGCACTGTTGTTGGGTGTGGTATATTTTGCCTGCAATTAAACTATTCAGATGCAATCAGAATCTCTTGCGGTGTTTGCCCAGTTTGTTACCCTTGGACTGTGCAAAACCTCTCAGTTTCAGTCTGCATGACTTTTGGTGAAATTTACTGACCAGCTCATTTGAAATAATTTTGTGATTCTTGAGTTTTGCTGTTTGTTTGATACTGTGAGCTAGTTGGATGCTGCTTCAGTAATAAAACTCTCCTTTACTCTTGCTTTTCTGCTCTCTACCTTCTTGACTTGCCTGTCATGGCAGTAGCCTGGACAGGCAATGAGAAAGCAGCTGCATTGGCCAACTCCTCAGAGCACGTCTGGCCTTACCACGAGGCAAACTGAAGCAGGTGCCAGACTGGGAGGGGAGTCACCACTAGAACCCAGAGTGTAGAAAATTGTGTCTGCTGCTGGTGCATATGTATTCTCTCTGCTCTAAATGCGCAGAGTGCTGTGCTGGAGGAAGGAGGATACAAGAGACATAACAGGCAGCCAGGAGAAAAGGTGAGAGGGAATATCAGAAAGCAGCAGGAGCTGCAGGGAGAGAGAGGAGGAGGAGTCTCTTATGTTCCCCTCTAGCACCCCCAGGAGCCTGGGCTGATTAACACCAGATTCTCAGGGAACCTCATGTTTCCTATTGCTTCCCTGAACCCACATGAGAAGAACAGGCAGCCAACTGAAGTAGCTGGAGCCAGTTAGGGCCTTAAGATGCTGATATCTTCCCTCACTGAGGCCCTGCTACCAGCCTGCTTATTTATCCACTTCAACTTAGTGTTGAAAGACACTACAGCAAGCACAGAATAGCAGACATAGGAGAGAGAAGAAAATGGCCTTTGGAGCAGCATTGAGAAAAAGAAAGAAAGCAAAGGAAGCTTTTCTATCTAAGCAGAAAATAGCTCTCCTGAGATACATAGACACAAAGGTTCACAGTGAGCCTTCCAGCCTCCGTGAGGATGTGAGTGGTGAGGAGATGCCTGATTTTCCAGTTAATCAGAGTGCAGGTGACCTGGCAGCTACTGCAGTACCCATATCTCCATCTCAAATGGATGTAACCAGGCACATTCCTGTAGATCAGAGAAGAGCGTGGTGGAAGCACAAGAAACAGTTGCTGTTTATTTTAGTTCCTTAATTCTAGATGATCCAGGACTGTGGACTCACTTGAACAGTAACCTGAGGGACTTCCTTGTACTACATGGGCCACAGGAAGTGAAAAACTTCAATGAAAATAGAAGTTTCTATCCAACACATTACTGGTGTGAAATCCCCAATGGTGACAAAGTGAAGAGGCCATGGCTTATGTACTCAAAAACCCAGAATACTGCATCCTGTTTTTGTTGCAAACTCTTCCAGTCTAAAGTTCCAGCTACATTGGGTTCTACAGGAAGAAAGGACTAGAAAAATCTGCCATGCCACGAGAAGGCAGCAAATCACCAGAGAGCATTCCATATGTAGAAAGAGCTTGAGGTGAGACTAAGGTTAAAGGCCACCATAGATGATTGGCATCAAGAGAAGATTGCATCAGAGTCTCTTTACTGGCAAAATATTCTGAAAAGGCTCATTGCCATGGTGAGAATGCGTGTTCCCCAGAACCTAGCACTGTGTGGCACTTCAGATCAGCTGTATGTGCCAAACAATGGAAACTTCCTTAAAATTGTGGAGCTGATGGCTGAGTTTGATGCTTTATTCCAGGAGCATTTAAGAGTCACCACCCAAGAAATGTACACACCCCACTCACTACCTTGGAAAGACAATTCAAAATGAGATCATATAGTTACTGGCAACAAAAGTCAAACAGAAGATTGTGGCACATCTGAAGGCAGCAAGATATTGCTCTGTTATTCTGGACTGCATAGCTGGCATCAGCCATATGGAACAAATGACTTTAATGGTGCATTTTGTAACAACAGCAGAACCTAATGAAAATGTCACTGTAATGGTGACTTTCAGAGAGCATTTTCTAGAATTTATTGACACTGATGATACTACAGGAACTGGTATGACAAATGTGCTTCTTAAAAAGCTGGAAGATGCAGGAATTGAGATAGCTGACATGAGAAGTCAGGGCTATGAAAATGGTGCCAACATGAGAGGATAATGGTGCCAACATGAGAGGAGTGCAGACACGGATCTGAGAGTTAAACCTCAAGCTTTTTTTGTCCCGTGCTGTTCTCATTCACTGAACTTGTTGGTCAATGATGCAGCATCAGCTTCTAGTGGAGCTGCTGAATTTTTTAATGTAATTCAAAGCATCTATGTATTTTTCTCTGCATCAACTCATTGATGACAAATTTTGAAGCAACATCTGGGAACATCCTCTCAGACACTGAAACCACTGAGTGACACATGATGGGAAAGTCAAGTGGAGACGAAAAAGCCTACCAAACACTGAATTGGGAAGATAGATGATACCATAGTTGCCATTATGGAGGGATAATGCTATGACAGGATCTGTTCATGGGAGAACAGTGGCAGAGGGAAATGGACTCACCAGAAACATACATAACTTCAAATTTCTGTGTTGCTTAATGCTATGGCATGACATACTGTTTGAATTGAAATAAATGTTGTAAGCAAGAGACTCCAAGATGTTCACCTTGATATATCTGGAGCCATGGAACAACTGGACAAACCAGTCATACCTACAGTCTTACTGGTCAGATGAGGGATTTAAAAATGTTCTGAAAAGTGCACAGAAGTTGGCAGAGGAACTTCTCACTGAAGCTATTTTCCCACCCATTCAATATTACAAGAGTCACCAAAGAAGAAGACATTTTGATTACGAGGCACAGGATAGTCCTGTAAGAGACCCCAAACAACAATTCAAAGTTGAATTCTTTAACCATGTGCTAGACTTTGCAATATAGTCAGTTGAAGTACGTTTCATTCAGTTCAAGGAACATAGCAGTATATTTGGGATGTTGTATGATATTCCAAAACTCTTACTTATACCTGAAGAAGACCTACACCAACAATGCAGGGCACTAGAGTCAGTGTTGACACATGATGATATGCACGATATTGATGCGAGTGAGTTAGGTGATGAACTGAAAGCACTTTCAAGACACATTTTAGCAGGATCAACTCCAAAACCTGTTCTGGAATATATGTGCACAAATAAGATGATCACCCTCTTTCCAAATGCTTTTGTTGCTCTGCGCACACTTCTAACATTTCCTGTAACAGTTGCCAGTGGTGAACGCAGTGTCTCCAAGCTGAAGTTAATAACCACAGGAGAGGCTGGTCGGCCTTGCAACCATCTCAATAAAGCATGAGCTGGTCCAGACTGTGGTCCTTCAGGAAGCAGAAGCAGTTCAAATTTTTGCAACCAAGAAGGCATGGAAAGCAACACTTTGATTATTCAAACAGATAAAAATGCCAGTGTTTACTATTATAAGAAAAGTTACATTTGCTGGTCAGGCATTTGAAAGTTAAGTTTTATTTAAAATTTTTGCACAAGGCATTTTAAATTGTTAGTTCTCCTTTATTGGTGTAGATAGCAAAGCAGTACCATGAGATGTGTAGAACAGGAAGAAGGCAGAATTGAGACCTTTCAAAGTTTTGGCCAAAGTAAGGGGGGATGTGGTGTCATTTGAGCTCCCCAATTCAGGTGCCAAAATGTTGTGGGCCAGACCTGCCTCAGAGGACATGCCCAGTGCTGGAGACAGATAGCTGCTTAGAAATTCACAACAGCTGCAGCATTGCTAACCACCTGGCAAAATCTCAGCATGCCAAAGGAGGCCAATATAATGAAATGCTTTGCAGGCCACTTGAAGCTCTTCTTTTTTTTCAGAAGTCCATCAACAGGCACAGCCTGGGCTGTGAGAAAAAGGATAAAATACACTGATGTCTAGACATAGATTATACATTGACCGTATTTATTAAAAACACAAGTCTCAACTTTCTCATCTACAACAAAAATCTGTTGAAATGGAAGTTGTTTAACAGCACTCAAGAAAAAAACAACTTTTGTGATTGGATTCAAAGAAAGTTCGAAATCGAGTCCTAGTGATAGTAATAGTTATGTATGCCCATTATTTATAGAATGATAGAGGTAAAGTACCTATTGGCAGAAAGGTTAACCCATTTTAAAGTAGATTCTGATTTTTAAAAAAAATATCTTTGCCTTGCCTTAGGCAGCATGACGTATATTGTTGTGGCCAAAAGGATAAGAGTAACTTTTTGACTCTGGTAAAATTATAGCCCTTCAGAAAGCTGTGCTGCTTGAATGTTGTCAAGTACATTCACATCAAACTAAGTGACATGAACCTGGCAACAAGATTCACTGCCTGTGTTCTTTGAAAAATGTACTTTTAAAACCATTATTATTATAAAAGCAAATTGGACGCTCTGTTTAAAGTAATATCTGAGGCAGTGGGAGAGAAGCAGTGGTCATGACTTTTTTCAACAATTGATAGTGGGCAGTAGTCTAAGAACAGCACCACTTTACAGAAGGGAAGAAGCTCAGCTGTGCATCCTACTACCAAGTTTCTCAAAAGCTCTGAGTACCTGGTTGACATTCCATCTACTGGTTAGATATCCTGGAACTAGGCGCCACTGATTTCAAGAGGGTTTGAGATTATAGTAACATTGGTCATATATCCAGGCTGGAATCAAGCCAGTGATTTATATGTGAAAACTTCACTGTCCTAATCTCCTGAGCCATACAGATTATCTCATTTAATTTTAATGGTAGCATTAATGATCATGTATTTTAGTACAAATACATTCGAGGCACACAGGAGATCATTAATAGTGGACTTGCAGAATATAGTGTACATATCAATGAAATGTAACCATAAATTTAGTGCAGAAGCCTGGTGTCAGATCATAATCTCAACTGCTTAGACAAAAATACAAATGGTTAAAGAAGCAGAATCTTTTCATGTCCTTTTTTCAGTTGATTTACTCTAGAAATGAAAGATCATTGGTGTTGGGGGTATTTTTCATTTGGAGACTAAAGATGTGAATTCTCCCTCTACTTCTATAGCTGTTCCTACTTTCATTTTCCATGTGTAAAGAGCAAATGTATTTCAATCTGGTGACTTATTTCATATTAAGGAATACAAGGTATTTTTATTTGTATACTTTTAAGATGTGAAGTCTCTACAAGAGAGAAAAATCACAGGGGCTAATTCTGTAATAGGCTCCACCTGAACTGAGAAACAAAATGTCAGCTGCCTCACAGCTGCCCCTGTACCATGCATTTAAATGTGTGGTATCTAGAGAACAGAATGACATCTTCTTGATTACATAATTACGTACTCCATAACTCTCCTTCCTCCCTCATAACTCAGGACTTCCCACCATCTACAAATCACCACTAAGGTAGGAATTACCACACTGGCTCAGACCAGTGTTCTGTCTCATCCACTATCCTATCTCCAGTAATGACCAATTCCTACTACCTCATAGGAAGGTGCAAGAAACCTGCATTAGGCAGTTATGTAGTTGCCTGCTTCAAGGCAAATTTATTTCTGAGGCCCCTTATGGATGCTCAGGTTTATTTCCTATTCCAACCATCACTCTGCCAGTGGATAATCTGTATTTTTATCAAACATCCATGCGGTCTTCATTGGGATGCCAATAGGAACTTCTCACCTACAGATTCTTTGGGGAGCTATCCCTGTTAATGTAACTACCTCCTCTAATTCTAGAAAGGGTCTTTAGGAGGGCAGGTGGTTTAACACTCTCTTTAGTGGAAATGAGAGCCAGGATGTAGTCCTCATTGCCAGTGAGTGATGAGTGGACCAATGGTAGGCAGCGCTCAATTGTTCTTTACATGGGGATTTTACCCTAATATCAGGTAAATCTCAGTGGTTGGTTCTAAACTTTATTGTGAGGTTTTCGGTTCCTCTAATTCTGATTTCGGGAGCTTAATAAAGCTTTTTCTGCATTTCAGACACACAGGGTTGGATCCTTAATTTTTTTGCTTAGAGTTTTAGTCAGGTCTACTTAGCAATAATGTACAAGTGTACTTAACAATAATGAGTATAGGTCCTTTTGGGGCCAGCCACTAGAGAACAATATAATTAAACACACAAGTAAGAGTGAATTCATTTATTAGAGGGAAATCATTAGACCATGAAATAGCAGTATTTCAGGTCAAATGGAGGCATTTAGGATCAGGCATCATATTTTGCTATGGCTATTGAAAAATAGAATGTTATATGCCTTGTCTCTAGAAGCTGCTCTTACTATTCATCAAGTGACATGAGCAAGGTTTCTCTGGTATTTTATGAGGTATTCATGTATGTAAATATTGTCCTTCAGTTACTTTTTAGATAGAATGTGTTTTAGGTAGAATGTTTGGTTGGGAAATATTAAAGAATTTAAAGTAGTAGCAAATGATCATAAATTTATATAGATGGATTCCTTCCCCAGGGCTGCTGAATCTTAAAATTAATAGATAAATTAAAATATTGCTTACTTTAATGCCTTGATATGACAGTTTTGTTGCCATTTGGTCAATTGATGGTATATGTAATGTATTAGCTGGACTATGTAAGGAAGTACAAAACAACTAACTGTCTTCCAGCTATGAATATCAGGTCATTAAAATATTTTCATATTGATTTTTCCTCTCTTATTTTGCTAATGCTTCTTGGCATACTTTTATGATGAAAGTCAGCAGTTTTAGAAAAAATATGAATTCTTGACCATACATAGTCATCATCCCTTTCCAACCAAAACAGATTGTTTAAATTCCAGGGGTTCCAAGTAGAAACAAATCAAAGCAAACAGGGTTTGCGTTGAATCTGGATTACACAGAAGTTAGATCTTAGAATTTGGGTTTGAGGGTCAATAAGGGATAATGCGTGAACTTGGATCTGAGTGCCAAAACCAAATGTGTTTTTTGGGGAGGGGCATTAAAAGACAGAGAGCTTATTAGGTCTGTTCTTATGAGATTTCCAAAAATATTCCCTAAAATCTTTAAAATGCTCTTGAGATGCCAATCAAATCAGAATGAGAAAATAAGCCTCTTCCCCATTTGTATGTGGCAATAATCAAACCCAAAGTGGTGGGGTTAAATTTAGGCATTCTAATTTGTCTATCTTCTCATATCTCTGAAATCTGAAGGTGTTCAAATTCAGGTCTGTGCCTTTGGTTAATCTTGGTCTCAATCAGTCTGACTGAATTCTACTTAAGGGACTATAAAACACCCCAAAGAGACTGCTCCTATAATACCGTAGGAGGAGTTTAAACTGTGTTCACTCATGTTGTTGGTGTTGGTTGCTCTTCACCTAAGTATACTGGAGTATATCAAAGGAAAGAGAGTACACTTAACTTGCTAAGAGTCATCTAATCATTTCTAATCTTAAAGTCAATAGCAAAACTCTTTCACAATGTACTGTTTAGGCACCTTAGCTTTAAGCCTAACAAATGACACATTGTTTTCAGATCATTGCTGTTGCTGTAATAAAAGCTGAAGACATTTACTCTACTATAGATTAAAATTGTCTCAAGAGTTATATTCAGTGACCTGCCAAATGAATTTGGCATTGTTCCTAATTGGTTCTCCAATGAAACTTAATTTAAACTTGTTAAATAAGTGTGGATGACTGGTTTCATTTATATCTGTGTATGTTATACAGTAGGGATAAAGTGGGGGGCCTCTCTATTGCTTATTATTGAAAGAGTGAAATGCATCTATAGGAGTATTTTATCATTGGATGTATTTACTATCATAATACACATGGTAGTACAAGAGTTCACTTTTGTGTGGATAATTGTATACACATGTACAAAGTACATTTGAGAAATAGAAATCAGATTTTGATAATGTGATAAACTAGCTTTTAAAAATCATCTTCCTATAGACTTGTGGTTAGCCAGAGGGGTAAAACCCAAGTCCTCACTGTCTAGCTAGTTTGGTGTTCCTTAGAAGTGGAGAAACCTGAGCCTTGGACTGTAACTGTCCTACTCTTAAGAAATTTGCCCAGAATTGATACTCTTAGAAGTGTCCCACCAAAGGCAGCATTGAATCCTTTGAATTTTAAGACCATGTGGTCACAAATTTAAGAATAATTATATTATTCCTTCAATATTACCTGTGCACCACTGTTCCCTTTAAGCTGTGTGCATGTGCACACAGATCCTAAACCCTGCGCACACAGCAAAACAGTGTGCACAGAAATTTGCGTAGAAGCCTAAAAATTTGCACAGAAGAAATTTTATGTGCACACAGCGTGTCAAAAATGAGAGAGAACATTGCTGTGCAATAATTTCATGCTATAATTATAAACATCAGTAAACTGCAAGCTTTCAACAGAGACCTTACATGTTACCCTTTCTAGACAAATGCCCTGTAAGCGATCTATTTGACATAGTGAGTTTGTCAGGTCTGAGATGAGTTATTTGCCAAGAATGTGGAGACCAGTTGCAAAGGGGAAAAGCTGTCTGTTTGTCAAATTTCAAGTCCTTGCTCCAGTGCATGGGGAAGGCTAATGCTTTTCAAGACCTTTTGAATGATTTCCCCTCCCCCTCCCCCTCCCCCAGCCTCTTTGGCTCACATTTTTGGCTGAAACTTTCCAGAAACAGCCTGAGGCAGACAACTTTCTTAGTGTATGCACAATGTGCCTCAGGTGGCACATGACCAGGATTCATTACCGAATTTGGTCTGCTGGTTGGATCATTAGCTTCCCAGGCTTGGAAGTGCAGTGAGAACACTGATCCATGCCCCCCTGTTAGCTGAAAAAGAGTCTTTAATGGGAACTGTTGGGCAACCTTAATAATAAGCAGTGCTACCAGACCTTCCTATACTATATTTAGGGCAATTGACAATGACAGTTTCAATCTGTCTGCTTTGTGCTACTCCAGTGATGGAAAGCAGCCATAAACTCATTTTAACCATCTACTTAGGTCGGTTTACAGTGGCCACAGCATGCAGATATACAAGGAGTCCTGCGGGAAATAGAGTAGTTACTATTCTGATAAGCACTATATGAATGCTGACAAAAAATCAGTAAGTTGGACATGGTGCAGATACATCACAGTATAAGATTTCAGGAAGTACATTTTCACAATTTCCTGCTCTGTTTGAACACGGTGACAGGAAACAAACCATGGCAAAAGAGTGTCTTAATGAAAACCTTCAAGCTGCCAGGACATACTGTAACATAAAATTGGGCATAAAAAATAGTTTTGTACTGCAGGTCCCAGGCAAATGAGGACATTGGTGTGGCTGGAGCATATCAAGTGAACCAGCTGTTTTGTAATTAAGGCTTAGGGCTTGCCAACATAGCTCAGCAGTTCAGACAATAGGGGTGCAAATTGCAGCATGTGCTAGCATGCTGCTCTGTAACTCCCCTTTGTGGACATTGCAGGTGTGAACTAAAATGTATCTAGTTAGCATTAATGCTGTCCTGTTTAAAGAGGACTATGCATATGTGAACTAGGCACACTTTTTGTGTAGAGTTTGTGCCCGGAGCTTCCAAATGGGGGAGTTCAGCCCAGTGACTACTGCGCTCTGCAATTCACAACCTTGTAGTCCAAACTTCAGGTGAGTGTAGACATAGCCTATGTTTCAGTGGAGCTGTTCCAATAAGCTTCAAGGAGAAACTGTCTGCTCGTTATAGACAAGATTATTTGTTCAAAGATGTGTATAAAGTAAGTCATGGTGTAGTAGTAACATACACATGGTTGGCAAATATCAACAAAATGGCTATCATTTGCCATAAGCATGATATTTGGACATAATTCTGGGTAATTCTCTGTTTGAAGAATACAAGGTGTTGGTTTCAAGAGAGAAATATATAGAAAATTTATAGTAGCACTGCCAATTAGATTCTTGATTCTGATGAATTTGTAGCACATATATATGTATGAACAACAGAGTTCCAGACACCACATCTCAACTTTAATTAACATAATTACATTCTCACTCAAATAAAACACCCAGGGCCAAATTAATCCCTAGTTTAATTCCGCTGATGTATTTTGCATCTACAGCGGTTATTGTTATCTATTATCTACACTTCTAGTATTCACTCTTCTTCACTCACATTTGCATATACCTACTAACATACCTACTAAAATATCTACTAATATACCTACTAATAGAAAAAACAAAATTACAATAATTTTGAGGATTAAAACAGTTTGAATAGTTAAAATAAAAACTAACCTTTTTTTACACAAAAGCAGTTTTATTCATTGTTTTTCAAGGGGTCATCTTTGTTGCTTGCAACAATGTGAATAACTTCTGGATGTCTGTGAAAATGTTTACAAATCCCCAAAGTCTTACATTTCCCTCCATGATTACTGTTTGCTGTTCAGTTCAAAAAGGTTCCCTTATCCATTCAGGGAGCAGCAACAACACATGACTCGAGTGACCACACACAAATAATGAAGAGTGATTTAATTGTTTGTCTGGATTATTTAGCAAATATTTATGATGAATATATTCAAATTTTCTTTGACTCAGCTTGCAAATTATTTGCCCGGTCCAATGATGGCTACATTCTGAAATGTGTCTTATACAGAATAGCTCTACTTCTGTGCAGTTTTGTGCCTGATCCAAAGCTCAGTGAAATGTATGGAAAGACACCCATTCACTTTAGTGGGCTTTGGATCAGGCCCATAATTTGTAAAAAAAATATATTGACCAACTCTAAATAGGGCACAGGCTTAACTCCACCTTCTCCAAGTTCTTTAGAAATGATTCCTTCTCAAGAGCTTCCTCTGAATATTTGTTAAGAGTATGTGGTCTCTCTCCAGCTGAGTTGCTGTGTTTTGTAATATTTAATTCCTGGGATTATTTATTGCTAACCTGATGAATTTAGACTCCTACAGCTGCTCTCTGCCCAGAACTGTCAGTCTTTCCTCCAGTATACAAGCAGTTCCCTTGCACTCTTGCCAGGGCTTTAAGCTGTGCTGAAAATGGAGATACATCTCTGCAGTGTCTTTGGATCCAGGTTTCATTTTATCTGATCTGCTGTAGGCTTTGGGAAGAAGCTTTAGATAAATTAATTAAGGTTTGGCCCTCCTTGCTCTTGCAGTCTTTTCTCTCTGGCAGGTGTCTTTCTCCATTTCTACCCAAACTCAGTAACAAATGGAGGTAGGCCATTTCTTGTGTACGCTGGAGGGAGCGGAATTCATGGCCCTATCGGTAATGATTTTTGGAGTCCTAGTTGTTTATCTTTACCACAGAATCATCCATCCTCTCTATCTTGACTGCATAGCTTTTAAAAACAAAATCCTGTGGATGCATAGATTCCAAGGGCAAAGAAAACCACTGTGATCATCTAGTCTCACCTCCTGTATCATACAGGCTGTAGAGCTTCCCTGCAATCATTTCTAGAGCAGAGCTTTGGAAAAAAAATCCAATCTTGATTTAAAAATTGTCAATGATGGAGAATTGACCAGGACCCTTGGTACCCACTGTTACCAAATTTGTAATCTCCTCAAAAAAAGATATCATTAATTTGGCAGGATCTATTTTTCACAAACCCACATTGATTGGCATTAATTATATTACCTTCCTTTAATGCTTTATTAATCAAGTCATGCATCAGCCACTCCATTCTCTTGACCAAGATCGATGTCAGGCTGATAGGCCAATGATCATCCTGGTTAATATGTTTATTCTTGGCAAGCAGTTAGCCTTCTGGAACTTCCCCTTTCCTCCAATATTTATTGAAAATTAACATTAATGGTCCATTAATGTTAATGTAAATTAACAATGTAAATTAACATTAATGGTCCACATTATGTGGATCTGCTGATTTAAAAATGTCTAACTTTAGTAGCTTCTCTTTCACATCCTCCAGAATTATCAGTGGAATGGAAAGTGTGTTATTATCATGACTTCATCATCTGTTTTTCCCCCAGCTATTGAACAAGAGTATTTATTGAACACTTCTATCTTTTCTACCTTATTATTGATAAGTCTACCATTTCCATCTAGTAATGAACCAATACAGTTGTCAGGATTCTATTTGTTCCTAATATATTTTAAAAGCTATTATTTTCCTTAACTCTGTGGGCCATAGATTTCTCCGTGTCCTTTTGCTTCCTTTATCATTTTCTACAATTCTGAACTTCTCATTTATATTCATTACTATCAAGTTCCCCTTTCTTCCATTTCTTATATATTATTTTTTAATTTCTTATAACCACCTCTACTTCCCCTCTTCACCAGGTCAAGAAGTATGGCTTTTTTCCTGGTCTGAGGGATTATGGCTTTGAGGGCATCTAGTAAGATATTCTTTCATGATTACCAATTATCATTCACATTTTTCTGATTAAATTCTTCATCCCAGCTGCTTTAGCTCATAATTGTTTTCAGCCTTGTTGAAACTGGCCCTATTAAATCAGCAAGTTACTGGTATGGACTTTATTCTTCTTGTATGTTATAAATGTAATCAAGTCACAATCACTTGTACCTAAACTACCATTAATATTTCATTCTCTGATCAGTCCCTCTTTATGTCTTAGACAAGGTCTAATAAATTGGCTGCAACACTCTTTGAATTAGGAAATGTCATCTGTAATATTTAGAAATGCCAAGTCTGTTTTAGTATTGGGAACATGAGCCCTCCAGCATATCAGAGAGACAAAGTGGGTGAGGTGATATTAATCCAAGTTGGTCCAGTAAAAGATATCACCTCACCCACCTTGTCTCTCTAATATCCTGAGACCATCACTGGCCACAACAACACTGCAAATCTGTGTCATATGTCACTCAGATTGAAGTCCCCCGTGCTCATTCAGGTTTTTTCCCACTACATATTATAGACAGGTGCATAAGGAGGTGGTCATCCTGTTCCCTATAAATGTGCATCTTGTACTGCTCAGCACCTTTGTGGCTGCCTTCCAGAACAAGTTGGAACATGCCTTGGAAATATTATTCCTTATATATCTTTACATACAATGTTGCCACATGTATTTTACCAGGACAACAATGATCAGCAAAACATACGTTTTCAAATGGTACCTTACACTGTAAGATTTGTCCAAAATTTAACATAGTCTTGGAAAAGGGGTGAACATAGGGGTACAAGCAATCACAACTAGACACCAGCTAATAATTCATCTTGTGCTTTATCTGTTAGGACATTGATCCATAAGCATTCAGTATAATTTTTTTCTGAGTTATCAATGACTCAGAACCAAGTAATGTCTTTTTTGACATAGTGCCACTCCCCTTCTGTCCACTCAATCCTTCCTAAATAGGTTATAACGATTGATTTTAACATTCCAGTAGTTCAAATCATCCTGTCAGATTTCAGTAATACCAACCAGGTGGAATTGCTCATTTATGAGTATAAATCCAAACTCCTCTTGTTTGTTACCCAGGCTCCTACCATAGGTCTATAAACAGTTGAAGATTTTTTCTCTTTCTGTATTTTGTTACCTTGATTAATTTTGTTCTCTCTATTTAAATTTTGTGCCGAGTGTGCCTATCTTCCCTCTTTTTACCCCTCACCTTTTGCTATTAATTTAACCTCCTGGCCACTTTAGCTAGCTTGTCCCCAAGGATACTGTGGTAGAGGCCATCCAAACTATATGGCCTCCTTTCCCCATAGAATGTGGACCAGTATTCCACAAAACCAAAACCAAACCCTACGTCACTTACCTTGCCAGTGGTTTACTTCCAGAATCGTCCACCTTCTGGCTTCCTTTACTCGTGGTACAGGAAACAGAGCAGAGTGCATGGACATTTTTCTTCAGAATGCTTCCGAGTTCCAAGAAGTCGTATAGTGTCCGAATTCTGTTTCTGACTGCAGGTGACTTGATGGATGCACAGCAGCCATGGTGGGTGCTGGACTGAATGCCCTACAACCTCATAGGCAGGACTGCTTTGAGGAAAATGGTGCCCTGGATGAACTTACATTTTGGCTCACCTGGCCCCCTGTGGACATGGTGCACCCTTTTGCCCCTGGCCCCCATGGAGTCCCCACTCCTCCCGTTACCCTTGCACCTCCCTCCTGTGCCCCCAACCCTTGTGCCTCCCTCCTGCACCACCAACCCCCGCCGCCCCTTACTCCTGCCCTTCTTCTGCATCCCTAACCTTTGCCCCTCTCCTGCACCCCTAGCCCCTGCACTGTGCCCCCTGTGCCCCAAACTCCCCACTGTGCCTCCTTTGCCCATAACCCATGTATAGCCTCCTGCACCCGCCTGGGGAAACTGACCTGGATGCATGGAGCATCTGGCATTGCTACTGACTCCCCCTCTCAAAAGCTGAGCAGCCTTAGGGAGATGAAGTGGGAAGCCAGGAGCAAAGTCAGGGCTCCCAGGTCACTTTCTCTCGCAGCACAGTCCAGCTGGGGCAAATGACCTGGCCACGCAGAGGGCAAGTGTCAAGTGAGGCACTGGTCACCTCCCTTTGCAGGTGTACCAGCCTTTGGAGCATAGGAAACTCCCTAGAGGTGGGCGGGGCACTGCCATCTGCCCATGCCCCACCTATACTCTGCCCCCGCTCTGCCTTGAGGTACTACACCCACTTGTCCTGTTCCCCTGAGGCCCCACCCTTGCTCCACCTCTTCTTGCTCCTGCTCGGTTTCTTCCCTTGAGGTCCATGCTGCTGACTCCTCTCAACCCCTTCCCCACATTGCTCACATTTAAGGCAGGAAAAAAGTGGCGGGGCCGTGGTTCCCTGTCCCCCAGTCTCCCGTTCTGAAACCCCTGACATGGAAATATTGTCTCTGTGAGTCGAGAACATGGATATTCAGGAAAAAAATTGTCACAAGCTCTAGAAAACCAAGTTTGGAAAAATTTGTTTGTAGAAACTATATGTACATTGGGAATAAATGTAAAGATTACAATGATATTCCAGGCAAGGAAATAGGAAATAAACAAATAACAAGGAAATCGAGATTCAGAGGCTTCGTTGACTGCCTGCTGCGGTGACATACTGGTCCTTGATTGGCAGGAAGAGTGCTTGTTAAAGAGTACTGTGGTTTCTGACAGCAACAGCCTCACTAAATCTCCTGTTTCAGACCTTGGTACAACTGCAAGAGGGCTGTCACAACCTCATTTACCTGAGTATCCAAAAGCTGCTTTTGGTCCTCAAAATCATTCATTTACAAGGGAATTTTCATTTTTAAAGCACAGTAAGCAGGAAGATGCTGTTTTCTACTTTCCTTGCAGACAGTTTCCCAGTGGTTCAGAAGATCCAGCATTCACTGAAAACGGAGTAAGGGACTGGAAAAGTATAGGACCAAACCTTCAGAAACATGTGCAATCTGCCACACACAAGCAGTGTTCTGAAAAGTGACATATTTTTAGAAGTCAAAAGAAGTAGGTTCTGTAGTGGCACAGCTGTCAAATTCTCACAAGATGGTGTAACATGAAATCACAGAATATGCTGCAAAAATCACCAATGTAGTGCTTTACCTGGATAAAAAAGGAATTGCATTGCGGAGGCACGATGAGAGAGAAGAATTAACAAACTGTGGAAACTTTCTAGAATTATGCAATTTCTTCTTGAAATATGATAAAGCATTCACAAAAAAGAAAGGGTTCTTTCAATCTCACAAGCCATGCAACTCAAAATGAGCTTTTGCAAATTGCTGCTGATAATGTGAAAAGTAATATAATTTAAAAAGTTTGGGAGAAAGGTTGTTTTTTTTTTTTACTGTTCTTGTTGACGCAGCATGAAGTTTTAAGTAAGAAGAAATAACAATCTATATGAAATACACAGAAAATCTGGAAATAAAGTAACAATTTCTAGGATTTGTTGATTGCTAAGTGAGGAGACACTGACGCCATCTACCACAACACTAAGTCGTTCTCACAAGCATCGGGTATTGCAAACTTTCTGGTCACAGGACAATGTTATGATGTGGTCACTGTCAAGGCAGGACATGTAAGTGGAGTACAGCAAAAAATGCTGCAAGATCACCCCACTGCTATATATGTACACTGCATGGCTCATAAATTGAATTTGGTTTTAGCTGAGGCCTACAAAGCAACTGGACAGCAACAGGATTTTTTTTTTACGCTCTAAAGGGTTGTTTACCATCTTTTCACAGCCTGGAACACACTATGCTTACCTAGAGGCCCAGAAGACTCTTGGAGTGAAACTGGAATTGTGTAGTTTAAGTGACATACGGTGGGCATTCAAATGGAAAAATGTATCTCCATGAGAGCGCTTCTCAGCAGTTTGTTGGGACTGTCATTGATTCCCCACCAAAGATTCATTGAAGTATCAGGTTTGTTGAAAGATGTGCAGAAAATAGATTTCTGTGTGTGCCTGTTCGTTTTTTTTTAACCATGTTCTTAGTGTGATTCACATAGGACCAAAGATCTGCAAACACAAGACATGACACTGTTCAGTTCCCCAGTGTACTGTGGAGAACTGTCAAAGCATTAGTGAGTATGTGAACCAGCGCTAAGAAGGATGATGTTTGGGAGGAAGTCCAAAAGCTCTGTGAGCTGCATGACGCCCCTGTTACTCCAGCACAGATGAAGAGTATGCTCACAAATGACCTGTGAAAAAGACAGCCTGCCTTGACTGTTCAGTTGTTAAAAGCATACTTGGAGAATGAGAATATCCGTGAGGTAAACATGAGAACATTAAACAAAAATGGGGCAGACAGATATATTTTCCTGTGCTGGATACACTGCTAGGTGAAGGTAATCACAGGTTTTCATCCCAGTCAATGGAAATAGCTGAAAGTGTAGATGCATTGCTGCAATGTGATCCAGAGGGCAGTGGTGGACTGCTCAGTCAAAATGCAAGTGTCCTTTGAATCAGTTCAAAACTTGCTCACACCGAGATATATTTGATTAAAATAAGTTTGCCAGAGCTCACTCTGGAGAGTCAGAAGGCAGCTGCTGCAACAACATTTTATCCAGATTTTACAAAACTGTTGAAGTTGGCCCTTACCTTACCTATTGGCACAGCTCCACATGAGAGGTCATTTTCTGCCATGTGATGGATATGATGGAAGCAATCCACAATGGGTCAAGAGAAACTTTCAGCTTTGTGTTTACTACTACGCAAATAGCGTAGCTGAAGTCGACATATCTTAGGTTGGCTTACCTCAGCGTCCTCATGGCGGTAAGTCAACCAGAGCCGCTCCCCCATCTACTCCGCTTCCGCCTCTCATGGCAGTGGAGTTCTGGAGTCAACGGGGGAGTGCTCGGAGATTGATTTATCATGTCCACATTAGACACAATATATCGATCCCTGATAGATTGATCACTAACCACCGATCTGGTGGGTAATGTAGACATGGCCTGAGTGTGACCTTACTCAGAGACATTAACCCTGAGTAGATCATTGGTGCCTATGGTGCGAAGTCCAGTTGCCGGACTTTACTTCACTGATAGTTAAGGTAAGACTACAGTTGGTTTTATTTTTAGTAGCAGTAATATATATTTTACTGCCTTATTAAATACAATGAATGATACTGATTATTATACAAATATAATGGCACAGTGTATATGCATCTGAATATTTACATATCAAGCAATGCAAATAATTAATTTAAATATGCGTAAACTGGTTTGTGTAAGCTTGTGGAGAAATGTGGTGTACTGTAGGAAAGATTTATATATATTTTAACCCTACTATGGTGTTTAAGAATGGGCTGACACATTAATAGTGCTGTTAAACTATATATATTGTTGTGCGATTTTGGGGCCTTTTGTGCTATAAAATGTTGTACAAGACAACTCTTAAAAAGACACAGAGACTGAATCCAGTTTACAGTGTTTATATTTGTCTATAATTCTGATTTACAGCTTCACTAGAAAGAGAGGGATGTGTGTGTTTGTGTGGGTATCCTCCTCCAATCCTTGATACACAGCACAGTGCTGCTGCTGTTGCTCTCCCTAAACCATGATCTTCAGTGATTTCCTCCACTCTTGCACCACCACTTTCTGACTCTTCACTAATCAATTATTGTTAAGCAAATTGCTGTTCTTCCTTTTATTTTAGTGTGTGGGTGACAGCATTTTGTGGAACCACGTTGGCCAAACAATTCATTTTGCATAGATTCACACCTTTTCTGTTACCCTGTTTCCCCGAAAGTAAGACATCCCCCGAAAATAAGACGTACTTCCAGTTTTGCCTCTCGCTGTAATATAATGTAATGTAATTTTGGGAGCAAAAATTAATATAAGACACTGTCTTATTTTCGGGGAAACACGGTAGCTGGTGCTTCTGTGAGACAGATGATGAGCTGCAGTGACCATAACTCCATGGTAAAACTCCATGGAGGAAAGGGGGACTGCATTAGAGATCTCAGGTTTTGCTGGTCTGTTCCCCGGTGCTGGGGGTATTGTCTTTTCCACTTCTTTTCATGATTTGAATGCACATTTTCAATGGCATCTGTGTGTTTCTTGGGAAAATGGACACTCAGAGAATGTGTGTGGGAAGGTAGGGGAGGGTTAGGAGAATGAACACATGTAAGGAAAGTAATAGATTATTTTTGAATAGGGACTTGTCATTTGCTGCTTAGTGTTTGCTATAATGTAGAATCACCTACCTGGGTAAATAAGAAATAAACTTATTAAGAGAGACTGAGCTGCAACTTTGCTTATTCTAGCATCTCTAGTTCCCTTTTTCCTTCTTTTGACTTTCGGCCACTTCATCACCCATGGAATTTGCATGTCTCTGCTCTTTTGGTTCATGTCTGGCTTCTTTACCTGTCCCTTACATTCACATTCAACAGAACAGCGAGGGAGACTCAGGGCTGATCTACACTACTGTGGTAAATCGATCTAACTTATGCAACTTCAGTTATGTGAATAAATTAACTTAAGTCAACATAGTTAGATCCACTTACCAGGGTGGCTACACTTGCTGTGTTGATGGGAGAGTGTCTCCCTTCGATTTCCCTTATGCTTCTTCACTAGACCCACTAAATAGACACTCGCTGCATTGATTGCAGCAGTGCCAATCTACCAATCCATGTAGACATGCCCTCAGAGTCAGGCTGGTGGGAGAGGACAGATCAGAGCATGAATGGGGCAGGCTTTCAGGGAATCCCACTTTCTCAGTCACTCTAACCTGCACATATGCTCAGGAGAACAAACCCAAGAGGGTTTTATTTTTAAATAAAAACATGAAGACAAATATGCCTGAGTGTCTTTCTTTATACTGCTGACACATTTGTGCTAAAGCAGCTGGATGTGCTCAGATTATTCAGAGCACTGATTACAATGAATCTGTTTCATTGGGGAGGGGGTGAGAAGGCGAGGTTTCCACCCCTTTGCTGTGAGAACTGTTGATACACACAGGGGCAGTCTGTGTATATGTGGAGAGCGTGGGCTAGGGAATGAGTGACTGAGTGTTCCCCCCACCTTGACAGGGCTAGAGAGGACTCTCTCCTGTGGCAGTGGATACTACTGCCTCTCAGCTAGCCCAGCTGTGGGATGACTCCTCCTGCTATGCTGATGCCAGAGCAACTCAGCTAAGGGTGGAGGTGGGGCAATCACTTTTTTCTTGTCTTAAGAGCGATTGATGAGGGGAAGGGGGCAGAGAGGAGTGAACAGTGGGTGTGGGGGAGGCTTGGGGAAATAGTCATAGTGGGGGAGGAAAGAGGTGGAGTGAGGGTGGGACATCAAGGGGAAGAGAGGGAGCGAGGGTGGAGTTTGGGCGGGGGCGGAAGAGGTCTAGCGGGGGCAGAGCATAGGTGGGATCACAGTCTGGGTGCTGGTGCCCCCTCACTTCTAGGAAACTTCCAGCGGTCGCATAGCCTCCCCAAATGAAAGACTCACAGGCCGGCTATGGATTTATATTCTTTTGAAAATGCTCAGGAGCCTTAGAGCATTTACAATACAAATTGAAGATATGTAGATGGAGGAAAAAGTTATACTGTGAGAGTCTGAGTGTCTTAACTCTGGAAGCCAGTGTTTGAAAATTTTATTTATGACTGGGGCAGGGCAGGGGTAAAACCCCTTGAATGCCCTGCTAAATTGCTGGCTAAGCGCTGCTTTTTGGCAGAGAGGCCGGGTGCAGGGGCTCAAAACAGTCAGCAGGGAGCCCAGCTGCAGGCCCTGAGGAGGGCTGGCTCACTGCACTAGGCTGAGCTAAGCAGCGACAGCTGGGCTGAAGACTGAGAGGGCCAGAAAAGCCCTGAAGAGAACTCAGTTGGGAGGCTAGCCTGGGAGGGGACAGGAGGCTGCAGCTCTTCTCCTCACTACAGGAAGGGAGCCTCAGGGCCCAGGAGACCCTGGAACAGGTTAGAAAGGGGATACCTGTTGGGGGATAAAAGGGACCACACTGTTGCACTATAAATAAAAGCACAAGGGTGAAATACCTGACAAGGGTGTGAGGACTCTTATTTCACCAGCCAGATCACAGGATGCATGCACCAGAGGGTGGAAACCTGTGTGGACCCTGTGACACTGACCTAATTCAAACTCAACTGTTTCAGATGAATTCCTACTCCATCACTAACCCTATATCACCATGATGTGTGGTTTCAACTCACAATAGCTTGAAGTCTGGAATATTAGCAGTTTTGCAGATCAGCACAGAGATTCATAGACAGAACTTCATGAAAGAATTTGTGCAGTACATAACTACACCAAAGATTACTGAGCTTTCACTGGTACTATCTTTTATAAGATATATAAGACTGGTACTCACTTTTATAAGAAGTAATTTTCACCCCACAACTCTAGAAAAAGTAGACAAAAGTAGTGACCATCCTGCATATATTAATTTTACACTGTACCCATGTAATCATCTTTGTAATAAACATTTTACACTCCACCCATGTAATCAGGGTTACTAGAACTGCTTGTGATAAGTATATCTTCTTGATTCTTTTAAAAACTTATTTTTAGACTCCTGTATTGCTAGGAAACTGAAGATGGCAATATCAGGCTCCGTCTGTTAACCTTGATAGCTTTGGACTCCAGATGGATCAGCTGTCTTATCTCAGTCAATCTTTCTTTTTCACAGACTATTAATTTGTTGTTTCAGGACCAGAAATATGTAGCTAAATGAATAGCTAACCACATGTGCCAGAATTTGGATTTTATCCCTCAGGTTCAACATAATATTTACCATCTCTTGGGAAGTATTTCCTATTTAAAGTGTATCTGATTTTTTATGGGAGTGTGTGACTGAAAGCACCCCTATAAACACATACTATTGTAATAATCTTTGTACAAAATATGCCTTGTGAGAAAACATTTGAATAAATTGGTGGTCAATAATAGCATGGTGAAATGCAAGTAGCAACATTATATGTAAAGTTACGAATTCCCTCAGTAGGATGATGTTAGTACATGTTCAAACCCACCCAGCCCTGCCTAGACAAAAGTTGTTAAACAGATCTATCCTAAACAAAGAAATGTGTGCTTTCCTCCATTTACATATAAGTAGTAAACAGGGTCCTTGAGACAGCAAGAGGGGGAAATGGCAGGAAAAAAAGGCAAATCTGTATTTCAGCACACATGGGGAGATGAGAGAACATGGAGCCACCATGTTCACCACCAGACTCCAAGTTGCCACCTTCACTGTTTGAATAAACTTTGTTTTGAGGGATAATGCTCAGAAGAATCCACTTCACAGGATGATTGGGACTATAAAAGTAAGGGGCAACAACAGCCAAGCTCTCTCTCTCCTCTTTTCTCTCAAACAACAAAGGAAACTGCCCTTTGGCTTTGGTGAAGAGCATGACCTGAGAATTTGGTCAGCAATGTTGCTGGGAACTTGTGGTAAGGATTTTATTTTGAACAAAGTCTACCTTAAGTTTTAGCTAGAAAGTGTTTTATCTTTATTTGCCTTGTAACCATTTCCGACTTTAATGTCTTATACTTGTACTCACTTAAAATCTATCTCTGTAGTTAAATAAACTTGTTTTATTTTAATCTAAACTAATCCAGTGTTCAGTTTAAACTAAACTGTTGGGTAACTCGAGCAAAAGTAGAAACTGTTGAATAATGATCCCTTAGAGGGACAATGGACATCTAATATTTGAACTGCCGCAGAGAGGGCTGGACAGTGCAGAACTCAAATTTTGGGGGAAATTTGGGAATGGGAGTGAGTTGGGGTCACTCTACAAGTAATATCCAAGGTGGAGTGTGGCTTGTGTGTTGCTGACAGACTGCTGGGGTCAGACTTGCTGGACCAGGGCTGTAGCTATACACCAACACTCCCAGTGTGACTTACATGTTGTTTGGCTGTTTGTGAGCAGCCCAGGTTGGGACCTCCACCAGCAAAACACTGCGAGGCACCCACATTTGCGGGGCAGGTGGTGACATAATTCCTCACTGATCTGGATTGCACCCTGAGATGTGATAGAGTGGGATTTCATGGGATTAATAGCACATTTTTCATTATGAACTTTGGTTCTTTTAAGATTATGCTTTGTTTCCTTCCATTTATTGGCTTGCTTTTAACGCAAAATCTTACTTGATTCCTTTCTTGCCTTTCCTAGCTGTTACCGTTTAAATTAATGTAGCTTTCAGTTATTTAAGACAGTGTAATTAACTATGCAGTTGCACTCTAAAACAGAACAAAAAGTCATTTCACGTATCGCTCTTCTTTTTATTATGCTATATCTGCATGAGGAACACACATTATGGAAGCAGAAATGGCAGCATCTGAGAAGTGAAACTGCACATGTTGTGCTTTTTCTAGTGCATATAGAATCAGGAGGTACCAGAAATCTCAGGGGAGGCTGTTTCTGTGTGGTTTGATTCTTGTATGATTTCCAGTCTGTATCCTAATCAGTGGAACTGAAGTCAGGGAGCCCATGGTCCCTAGAGGGACTGTTATGGACTGGAAACAAGGGGAGCAGGGAATGCAGGCACTTAGGCGGGAAGCAACTCAGCCACATGGACAGAGCAATGCAGAGGGTTTAATAAAATTCCACTTGTGCATTCAGCTTCACTCTTTGCAAATGAAACTGTCCAGTTTTTATAGATCCAAAAAGTGTTCTAATAATTGGATACAAGCCAAATAGTGTCAAGCCTTCTGAGTATTAACTGAACAATTCTGACTAGTTTGAGGTTCATCCATTATTAATATTCTGAAGCTCTTTGTAAACAGCATTCTACCATTATAAATAACAAAAGTCCTAGCTTTAGTAATACTGGACCAAATCCTGCAATTTTTATTCAAGCAAAACTCCTATTGACTTGAATGGGAGCTTTCCCTAAAGAGAAGTGAAGGATTAGACCAACAATACACTCTCAGTTTATAAATTCAAGGTAGTGGAATTAGATACTCTGGCACCAAAAAGCTTATTTAAATAAAGCCTTGTTGGCTTGTAATATGACATTGGGAAAATATTTTATTCTTGAATTCTTAATTTCTGTCTGAATCCATTACTAGCATGCTTTGAAATTAAAACTACAGGGAGTCGGTCTATTTGGAAAGTCATTTAATAACCCCAATGTTTGCCTTCAGTTAACGTATTTTGATTGAAAAGAATTCTTTGACAATCGAACATCTCCCTGGTATAAGTAATAGATATTCTGTATGGGAAAGAAGCCTCTCTATTGATACTCTGCTTTATCTGGCTTTTGATGCAGAACTGAAAGGTAATAGAATTGTGTGGAAATAATTAAATGTTACAGTAGTAGTTAATATATTCACTCTATCCTGAAGGACTCAAAGCTGAAATACCTATTCCCTTTTATACTTAATGCAGAAAGGTTTATCAGTTCCTCTAGTCATAATGATTTGAGGCACAACATGTAAACAATGTTTTGAAAGGTAGCACTTATCACATCATTAATAAAACATACGAGAGGCTTGGAATTTTTAAAATGATATCCTAGGATTTTGCTCCAGTCAGGGCTAGCTCTAACTTTTTTGCCTCCCCAAGCAAAAAAAAAAAGGGGGGGGGGGCTGGAAGAGTGTCGCCGGAGGGGGGGAAAAAAAGCAGGAGGGGGAAGTGTGGCCATAGGAGCACCACTGGAGTGAAGACTGGCCGGAATGCCACCCCTTACAGAGTGCCGCCCCACGTACATGCTTCCTATGCTGGTGCCTGGAACCGGCCCTGACTCCAGTTAGCTTTAGTGGGAGTTGTGCAATTAAATCTCCCTCCACTACTTTGAAGATATATTGCTAACTGTTAAAGAGCTCAAAATCAAATGTTTCCTTAAATGTGATGCAGCCATTTTGAGGTGTGAATGTGAATAGTGCAAGCAATCAAGCATTCACATAGGACCTGATTCAAAGCCTGTGGAAGTCAATGAGAATCTGCCTGACTTCCAGGGGCTTTGGATCAGGCCCAGGGTAATGTAAGGGCAATTGATGATTGAAATCAGAACCTGATCCTAGTCCCATTTAAGACGTGACATTACTCCAACTAACAGGGCAGGATTAGGCCCAATATGTGTGAAAGTAGAAATCCTCAATTTGAATAGAAATGTTATCCATTTAGGGCTATTAGATACACCAAAATCCCACTTGTCCAAAATGTGTTTATCATCAAAAATAAGTGGATAAATGGGGCTGCATATAATGTTGCACCCACCTGCATCTAATGCTTTCTATCTCTCTGTCTGCCCCTACTTTTCCTTTCATCGCCTTTTCCTACCTTCTACCTTGTAGTGTTGCAGTAAGTATTGATAAAAAGGATTTAAGTATATCATAACATAAGCACTTTAAGTATTCCATGGAAACAGAACTTGTGTATTTAGAAGTACAAGTGGAAGTACTTTCAACGCCCATAGTTCCTGCTATTGTCTCATCAATACATGGACAACTAACTAAATAATATAAGCGCGTGGTGGAAGAGAAAGAAAAAGAGCAACAATGAAATTTTATTCATATACACAAATTAATATGGAATAGTAATGAAATTATCTCCTATAAATATAAATAGATTTATAATTTTTCTTTCCTTTATCTATCTATCTATCTATATAAAAGTCAAATGGTGTATGCGTGCGTGTATGTACGTTCCCTTACTCCTTCCACACCGTTTGAGCTAGAGACTTGAAATTTGGTACAGTTATAGGCCTTAGGGTCCTAATCAGGGTAAGAGTTAAAAAAAATTTCAAATCTCACCTCTGACGCCCCCCGGGGTGAAATTCTTTAAAGCCCATTCACATCAGCTGGGCAGCAGGTTAACACCTGCTGTTCTCTGTGACATAGTTATGATGTAATAATACCCCCTTCCAACGGACCCCACACTCGCTCAGCTCTCTGCCCCTGCCCCCCCACCAATGGCCCCGGCACTCGCTCAGCTCTCTCCCCCCCATCCAACGGAGCCCACACTCGCTCAGCTCTCTCCCTCCTCAGGAAAGAATCAAAAAATTTTAAAATCTCACCCCCTCCCTCCAACGCCCCCCCACTTGCTCAGCTCCCTCCCCCCCCCCCCAACGGACCTTGCACTCGCTCAGCTCTCTCGCCCCTCAGGTAAGAATCGAAAATTTTTAAAATCTCCCCCTCCTCCCCCCACTCCAACGCCCCCCACCCACTTGCTCAGCTCTCTTCCCCCTCCCACCCTCCAATGGCCCCGGCACTCGCTCGGCTCTCTCCTCCCTCCCCCCCTCCAACGGACCCCACACTTGCTCAGCTGTCTTCGAGCAACGCTGGGTCCCCTTCCCCCCTCCGACGGACCCGAGCAACGCCGCCGTATTTCTGCTAGTAATATGTGTGTGTGTGTGATGATATTAGATAATTTTAGATGATCTAGATCAGCGGTGTCCAATAGAAATTCTATGCTAGACATGCTGCTGGCACACTTGTGGTTTTGAATTTTTCTTATTAGCCACATTATAAAAAAGCCACATTAAGCCACATGCATTAGCCACAATTCAATAGCCCATTAGCCACATGTGGCTAGCGGTAAATGTATTGGACACCGCTGATCTTGATAATACTTGGTCCTGCCATTGGTGCAGGGGACTGGACTAGGTGACCTCTTGAGGTCCCCTTCAGTCCTATTATTCTATTATTCTATGATTATGTACAGGCAGAATATCATCCCATGAAATGGGCATTTTTCTTTAGGATATGTTCAAGGTTATGCTGTTTTAAAAGATGGTTCCTTCTTGGCAATAGGATTTGTCCAGAAGTACTGACCAGTCCTTCCACAAGAGCGTGGTTTAGCATGTGATAGATGGATATTGTTTCAGCTGATCCAGTTCATGTCCTGGTTCACTGAGGAATTGCATCCCAGAGTCAGATGCAGACACCCCCTAACCTAAAAAAACCATAGAAATTAGTGGTGGCTTTAGATATTGTAGATTGATCTATAGGAGTTTTATAGGGTATCACAACAAACCAGATCTTAAAAAAAAAAAAAAGTTCTTCTCTAATTTTTCTCTGATCCTGATGCTGCAGCCAGTGCAACTTAAAAGGGTTTCACACAGAAGTAACAACAAATTACTTTGAATTTTTGTTATTCAGAGCTTCCTCAAATGTCAAAATATGCCTCAAACATTTTCTAAGTCCTTCCTGCAAATCATCTACCAAGCAAGAATTGTTTTTTGGAGAAAATGAGTCAAGTCTGAATTTTAGCACAATAGGTAGAATTGCACCACAGAAACACTATTTTCTCCTCCACCTGAAGTATGTCAAGTGGAGTGGTGATCGGAAACATCAGTTACAACCACTCACCTAGAACTTCCAATTATGGCATCCTGAAGATGCTCCAACACAATATTGATCCTATCACACATATTGTAAATGCAGCAAAAGAAATCGAACTCTGAATTCCATCTCATAAAGGCAGGTTCAGGGATTGTTTTTCCAAGTGTGTCATTGACTGTCTCAGCAAACCTTTGGTGTGCAATGTTGCTTAAGACAGAGCAGTAGGTGCTCCCAAATTCAGTGTGTGAAAAACTGGTCATATGTGGTGGCATGTCAAATGTACACTATCAGTCAGCAGTCTCCCTTGACAAAACTTCAACAATACTCACACGGCTGCATCTATCTGAATCTGGGGTGTCCATTTGCTTCCCAACATCACCCTCAACTTACTTACCAGCATCAACCTCCAGCACTTCAGTTCCCGAAAACAGCTTGAAGGCTTTATCAAAATTGCTACCATTGTCTGTAACCACATGTGTTATTTTTGTCGAGTCTAATCAAACTGTGGGTGGACACAGAAGCAATCTTGTTGTACAAATGTGTTCCAACAAAGCATCACCTAAAGTCTGCTAACTCTTTTGTGAGCTTAGCTGAGTCAATTCACTGATAGGTAACACCCATGTAGCTTCTTGCTTGACTTGTGCAGACATAGGGCACAGATGTCAATTTGTTTTTAACTTTTTCAAGAACCAAGTTGTGCTGTCCCACAAATGGATATTTTTTTGCGTTTCTGTTCACATAACAGTGGCATTGGGAATATTCCATTGGGTAAAGTGTGAAAGCCACTCCATTCAATAATGCCCAGGGGAAGCATGTCACTAACAGCACAAACTGAGCATTAGTTTATCTATTTTTAATATGGACACTGGTTCATCGGAGTTGAGTCATTGCTGCAGAAAAATATTCAAGCAGGGGGCCTTATACTTTAGGTAACCCCAGATGCTATGAACAAGTCATCTTCAGCTTACTTGCTTCCAAAATCCTTCCTTTCCTGCATCATCTTCAAATATTTTCTGTTGCTTCTCTAAAAAACAAATAAAAACTATTTTATTCAGAACTATGTGTATATACTAATTTTTTAATTCTTGCTCTGATAAAAGTCAAAGGTAAAAATAAATGCTAAAGTCATGTATTATTCAGAAATGAAATGGGCAGGACCTTCTTGGTTTAGTCAATAATAGGACCAACAGAAAAAACCCAGTCAAAATTCAGGTAGTCAGAATTCAGGGCCTGAAGCTTTCAGGCTGAGAGAGTGGGCTCTGAGGGTCAGCCAGAATCCAGGAGAAGTTGAAAGGGATGTGATGGTTTAATAAAACTATTTTGAAAAAGCACTTGCAGATTTAAAAAGTTACTTGAGCTTTGAGTACCTTTAAAATGTATTTAAATACACCTACTAAGTACAAAATATTTAAGGCATTTAATACAAGTACTTCAAAATATTTAGATATGTACTTAAGTATATGGAAACATGGTTACTTTGTGGCCTTATTCATGCTTCCCATTTTTGAACAATGCAGATCCAGAGATACCTCCTTGAATTATATCTGTATTGTATGTTGGGAAGAATTGCTTTCTACTGGCCCAATCACAAGAAGCAAATCACAGTCAACCATGTGAATATGGGATTATAAAAAACCCATGCTGTTCAAAAGGACTCAAATAAAGGCTTTAATTAGGGTTAAATAACTAAGACTGTCTCTTCAGATTTAACAGCATATAACTGCTAATTTGGACTACTGTGAAATTGTGCATGATTTTGAGAAAGATTCCAAGGTTTATGGCAGACTATATTCTCTGGTAAAATATAAGAAAAATATAGCAGATGTATAATGTGACTACCTAAAGTTTACACTGTTTCTTAGATACTTGTGGTGTAAATAAGTAACCCCTGGAAGCTGAATATACACTCTCCAAAATATTCATATGTCAAACCAGCCAATGTGCCATTGTTCTCCTGATTTATTTTATTATTATTCCTTTATAGTGTCAAATTAATAGCCAAAGTCCTTTATTTATCCACAGAGCAAGTACAGACACAGTCAATGCCAGAATTAATCTCTCTATACTTTAACTTGTCTTAAGTTAAACTTGACTCTAATAGCCAGCTATAGGGATCCAATAAAAATGTAGGCTCCATGCCCATACACTTATTGGCATCTCTGCTGAGAATACCAATAAGTATGCCTGTTAGTGCTGAGTCTGATGGTGGGTTGCAGTTAAGCCACCAATATATCCCATTTAGACCACTGCACAGCTGTTAGACTGCTTCTCAGGGCTGTACTAGATCTCAGGTTGATGAGTCCTTTGTCCCATTGCCAATTATTTCACCCATCCAGTTGCCCAAAACAGTGTATTTGTAAGGTCAACCAAAAGGAATAATTGAGAAACCTTTAATATTTTAATATGCAACTCTCATCTCTTTTCCATCCTAGCTTGTTCCCTCATCTTTTTCTCCAGCTTTCTTCCTATACCTCTTTTTCTTAATTCCTTCAGGGTGTCAGTTTCAGTACAGACCCAGTTTATCTCCTTGGAAATAACTGAACTTGTGAAATTTCATCTTTGGAGTTTTAAGAGTATCTATTAAGATTTATATGTGGGATATTATAGAAACACAAAGGATTTATATGGAACTTTATACTTTGGCTTTTATGAAGTCAGAAATATGCAGTACACAAAGGCTGAATGCCAAAACTCCGGTTGACTTTCTGAGGCCAGGATTTCATCCAAGGCATACCCACAGTTAGAGATTAATGATACCGGGTCAAAAATTAGGTATAAAAATACAAAAGACTAATCCAGGTGTCTGTTACAGAATTTCAAATCCTGAGGGTGACCTCAAAAATTAGAATCTGGATTACAAAATCAACCAACATTTCTGATGCATTATTCAAACTTCACCAAATTCTAGACCCTGCAAAAGTGGACTGGAGAGCTCATTGGAACAAGCTTTTGTATAACCCTGCACTCTCTCAGGGATGTCTGTCATATGGCCCCTAACACTGCAATATCAGAATTACTCCCATGTATTTATCTGCACAGTATCCATATGAGGTAGGAAGGTGTTATCTCCATTTACCTTTGGGAAACTGAAGGACAGAGAGATTGTGACTTGTCCAGTGCTAAACAGGATGTTTGTGACAGACCTAGGAACTGAGCCCAGCTCTTCTAGTCCCACTGTAATCCCTTGACCCCAACACCACCTCCATTCCCCTTTTACTGCCGCGCCCCCAACCCAGAAATATGATGAACACCTCCTTTCCGATAGTATTTCAGCACTTTTGATTGGAGACCCACCTAGAATCTGAGGTGCAAAAGTATTTTAAAATATTTCAAGTGAAAGAGTACATCTGAACCTTAAAGTTTTGGTTGAACTTTGATTCTGGAAATGGACAAAATGTTAGGGACATTCTTTTTTTAAATCAGTTGTCTCATCCTAATTTCCATATCTATTAATTTCTTAGCTAAACAGCTACACCACTTCAGTTAAATAGGGTAGAAACAATGTTCCCTGTCAGAATAATCTCTTTAGATTTAGTAGGAAACCTTGAAGACCTCAGTTGGTGACAGTTGAATTGCCAGCAGCTAAATTCCACTTAATGAATTTTCTCTGGCATAAACAGCTAAATTTCTTCCTTCTTTTGACCTGGAGATTTCTTTTTTCATTGTTATATGAAGATAGGAACCCTTATTGTGTATAGTAAGTGGAATCAAAGGAAAGACTCGATTTTGAAACTTACTGGACTTAAGGTAGAGTTAAAACAAATTAATAATACAAAGAACCAGACCAACCAGTCCCAGTCTAGTCTCCTATTTTTTCCCTGATTTTTTTTTAATAAAGCATATAACAAAGAAAATAGTCTCTGAATTCAAAAATATGGGAGTGATATCCATAGCTTTAACCATACAGAAATGATGAAGACTTAAGAATACAATAATATTTAATTGAGGACTTATTACCTAAACAACTGTATACAGAATGATCGGCATATTTATAGATGGTAACTAAATATTTAAATGTGCATAACGTGTGTCCTTTAGGAGGATGGTCAGCTTTTCTTTGGCTATGTGCCAAGCACAATAAATGCCAAATCTTAAATCTTTAATGGAGTATGGTATGAACTTGTTGTGGGAGTAGTCTTGTTCTTGTAACAGAGTGGACAAAAATGCCAGTATTTGAAACAGCAAACTATTTGATTGTGCCTGCTGACCACATAGACAGATGTCAAAATGATAATTCGTGGCCACAAATAACTGAGTGCAAATGATGCTGGTTGAGGCCTCTTCCAGCTTTGGCTCTAAACTTGCATCCAGATATCGTTACCTGCTATAAAGAAAGCAGGTTTTTAGGATTAAAGCTATAACATGTAAATAATAAGTGATTAATATAAATAAAACCAAGTGACTTTTCTGATTCATTTCATGTTTTGAAGCCATGAATTTACCATTTCACTCATAGAACAAAACTATAGCTACTTGTAAACTGATTATTTTCCCCCTTGAATTCCAAATCTCCATGTTCCATTTCAAACTCATGTTTGGCCTAATTTAATCAACTCACATAAAAACTCACCTTTGTTTTTACTACAGTAGGTTGAGTTCCTGAGGGATGGGCCTGGAAAGACAACTGTAAATATTTCATTCCGAAAATATAGCTCAACTTGACTGAATTCAAGCCCACTAGTTTTTGTGAATCTTGAGAACAGCTTTTTCAGTCACACAATGAATATATTAGACCTGTATTAAGGCCAGTACTCCTGAACCTCTAGCCCGAGACTGTATATATACTGGGACTTTATCACAGAGCATTGTGGCAATAGGAGAGTTAGACGGACCATTGTGTGAGGGGTCAAAGTTCTAAGCTCAAATACCAAATGTCACACCATCTGACACTTCAGAAAGGATTAGAATGGTCAGTTCACTTGTGATACTCATTGGAAGCATTTGACTACTAAATACATTTGCAAAAATTAGAACCAGATCATCAGTGATTTGGCAAAGTCAGCCATCCCCAAATTTGCAAAATATATTCAGCTAATACTATTTGACTGAGCTTTAGTTTCTGTGAAGTCCTAATTTTGAAAATAGTTTTGATTTCTCTGAAATCTGCACAAGATTGGTGTTTACCTGTTTGTATAGAGGCATCTACTGCATATGTTTCTATTGATGCAGAATCAAATTCAGGTGGTCTGACATACCCAAATTTAAAAGCATTTGATTTGACCAACCTGCGGTCTGCGCCCACTGAATTCTGCAATTCTCTGACTGCTGAATTTGCTTTGGGAGTCACTCCATGATGCAGAAAATGAATGCTTCCATTAAAAAAAAAAAGAAAAATGATGTCCTGGCACCAGTGAAGTAAATGACAAAACTCCAGTTGATTTTCTAGGCCTTAGGGCTTCAAAGAAAAACTTAATTTGTATTTTTTAAGGTTAAACTGATGCATTGCTATATTTTTGCAGCCAGCCCCTGGAAGTGTAAACGGCTTGCATTCATCAGTGTTAAGCAAAACTGAAATAAAATAGTTTTAAAGGCAACATTGATGACTATTCAGCTGATGATTTTAGCAGAAACATCAAGCTAATATGCTAATCCCCACCAGCTTCCCTTTTCTCTCCAGGTATCCTCAACCACCATCTCTCCAGCTGCCAAAATTGACCAGCCCTTCCCAACAGCTTTTATGATGCAGTTAGCCACTGTCAGTATACAAATCTGAAGTTTAATTGAAAGTTGAAATGATGGGGGCAGCATGAAATTAATTGAATGAATACCAAAATAAATAACAGGGCTACAGTACTGAAGTTATTTTACATTTTGATACTTAATTACATGAAAGAAAAAGTGTATCTGTAGTTGTCACAGATTTTTCACCAAAATTTTGCAGAATCCAGGGACCTTACTACAGAATTTAGATCCAGTTTGCCATTGTGTACCTGGGCCTTACAGACAGTATACCAGACCAATGGCTGTAATGTACAAACAAAAGGCATTTTCAACGAAGGAATGAAGTGATGTAAAGGGAATTTTTGATTCTCTCCACAATACTCTGCATGCCTTATTTTCTGTAACGTTAAATAGCATCTGCTTCATTTTAACTAATTAATTTCTATTTGTTGTTTTGGATGTATATGTATCCAACAGCCAGTATGCTAAATACATTCATTTTAATTCAACACAAGAATGAATAAATAACCACTCTTTTCAGTGTAGCAGTTGTTATAGTCATACTTTCGCTGTTCTAAACCATCCAGTGTGAGTGTGCATTTATTTAACTCAAGCCTCAGATTGTGACAGAAATATATTTTTCCTTTTCACTTCAAAAGTATATACTCTTAAGAATTTGTAATTGTAATTCCATATCTTAAATATGAAATATTATGTCTTGAATAAGAAGTTCTGTAACCAGACACTCATTTAGACTGGTTTCCATGGAAACAAGGAGGGGAAACTTTAGTTTTATCCCATGTGTCTATTCTTTTATTTGCACTGAAAAGAGATTACCTGCTATAACAGTCGCTCTGTGGTTAGTTACATTTTTCCCCTATATATGCTTAGTTTATGAATCCACATCTGTAAAGTATGGGTTTACAGATACTTTACAGTGTAGAGAGCCAGGCTTGTGTACCACCTAAGGCCACAAAATAGCTAACGGGGAGTTAATGGATGCACAGTCTTTGAACTGGTCATCTACATAGGGAGACATTTCACCCTATTAGAATGCATGAGCAGGCTTAAAATTAAGAAACGTGTGAAAACAATGTAATTTGAAAATGCTTTCTCTATTTACCTACCAAGATGTGAGTTGGGGTTTCAGCATTTCTCCTGCCGCAATTGCTATCACTGTCATGTTTACAGGCCTAGCAGCATTTCTGCAGCTGTCCCATTTCTGGTCTCTGAGACTATGTCTACACTTCAATTAAACACCTGTGACTGGCCCATGTCAGGTGACTCAGGCTTGTGGGTAGGATGACCAAAGGGTAAGTGTGAAAAAATCGGGGTATGGGGTAATAGCCTGCAAAATCGGGACTATCCCTATAAAATCAGGACGTCACCCTACTTGTGGGGTTTCGGCTACAGGGCTGGGACCCAATGAGGAGGGAGGATCCTGTTATATATTTCAATTTACAGTGGATGAGAAGCTGGACATGGGTCAACAATGTGCCCTTGTTGCCAAGAAGGCTAATGGCATAAGTAGGGGCATTGCCAGCAGATCGAGGGACGTGATTGTTCCCCTCTATTCGACATCGGTGAGGCCTCATCTGGAGTACTGTGTCCAGTTTTGGGACCCACACTACAAGAAGGATGTGGAAAAATTGGAAAGAGTCCAGAGAAGGGCAACAAAAATGATTAGGGGCCTGGAGCGCATGACTTATGAGGAGAGGATGAGAGAACTGGAATTGTTTAATCTACGGAAGAAAAGACTGAGGGGAGATTTGATAGCTGCTGGTGGATCTAGACTGTTCTCAGTGGTACCAGATGACAGAACAAGGAGTAATGGTCTCAAGTTGCAGTTGGGAAGGTTTAGATTGGATATTAGGAAAAACTTTTTCACTAGGAGGTTGGTGAAGCATTGGAATGGGTTACCTAGGGAGGTGGTAGAATCACCTTCCTTAGAGGTTTTTAAGGTCAGGCTTGACAAAGCCCTGGCTGGAATGATTTAGTTGGGGATTGGTCCTGCTTTGAGCAGGGGGTTGGACTAGATGACCTCCAGAGGTTCCTTCCAACCCTAATATTCTATGACTCGGATCCATAGAGAACAGACAGACATTCTGATGCTAAAAATTCTGATGTTAAAAATTCATAGTTTTGTATGAGTGCTGGTCATGCTATTTTTCCAAATCTTTTCAAGTTTATGAAAATTGTTTGCTGCTGTTATTTATTGAAGTATACCATGGTGTCACCATTATGGCGCATATCACGCCCCAGATAAAATGACTGACTTATTCTACTCTAATTTGATGACTGCTTTAGGAACACTGATAGCCGTGTACAGTATTTTGTCTTCCCTTTGGTGAACAAACCAACTTTTTTTTTGCTGTGTTGGCCAAAAGCTGAGTCTTTCTCCCATTACATGGTTTACATGGCTGTGCAAGTTGGGGGAGAAGAGGAGTGACCTACAATATATTTCAGTGAAACTGGAGAAATTGAGATCTAGAATGAATTTCAATATAGATTCACTGTATGGCTAATAGAGACCCATCCTCCCTTGGGAGGACAAGTCCCATTGACTTTATACCTCAAACTCTGATGAAGGAATGTAGCCTAGGAAATATTTCAGCTTTCTTGGCTTCTGGAAGTTCACTGTAGTGGAAGGTGGTTCTGGTTGTAAATATAGATATGGGCTGTATTCTTATCAATGTCATGTTTGAGCTTGTCGTGCTCACAGTAAGCATAATAATAGCTCTGGACTTGTCCCTTTCAGCGTAGATGAATGTGGAGCGTAAAACTTCTTAAAAGAAGAATGCTAACAACAATTAGGTAACTAACCAAGGAAGCAAATACAAAACAGTTCACTTCAGCAATTTAGCATTATAAATGGGAAGAGAGTAAAGAACTAACAATGTAAAAGAAAGTAAAGAACTAAATAAAATCTGATTTAAATCATACAAATCTTAAAAGTAACCTCCTTACCCACCCCTCAAATCCATGATCTATGCCTATACTGGTTCTACAACCCAAAGCATGGATGGGGAGAGGTTAACTGCCTGCATTGCTCAATTCTGCAAGAGAGTGATGCCCAGGCTAGCAATGTGCTGCTACCCAGTTCTTCCTTTCCTTCCCTGTATGTCATTGGGCTACACAGTGGTTCTGTTGCCTCATTGCAGCCTTATAGGCAGTTGACCCCAATCCTGCATCTACCCTGTGTCCAAGATGGCCTTGCAGGCAAGGTACAGGCCTCTGCATTAGGGCTGTTGGGATAAGGACATACTCCTACTGCTCCACCTCTTACTTGTTTTTTTCATTTAAAAACCTGTCTTAAATCCACTCAGGAACAACAGATCCAATGCATGATCCAATGTTTAATTTTGGTGGAGGAGTCCGACTTTGATTTTCTAACACATTGAAGTTACAGCATAATTGCAAAAGGAAAAGTATCCTGCTGGGTCTAATTAATGGAAGTGTGTGCAGAAGTGGGATATTAAACTATCCCACTGCTTGGAACAGCCTTTCACTTTCCATGCATTAACCCACTATTCCTCTCCTCTTGCCGATCCCCTCTTTAGAAAGGCTTGCAAAGCAAAGGATTGTATATTAATCTCCTCACCATGATGTAGCTGCATCTTCTTGGGCTTGAGTCAATATTCCATATATTCTATTTTGAGTTAGAGTAAACTCTTCTGAGGCAGGGACTTTTCCTTTGTGTATTGATACGCCATAAATGGGATGCACATTTGTGGCTCTCAGTAAATAACGGTAATTCTGATAGCTTTGCATTTTCACAGTGACACTAGACTATTTATTTTCCACTGACAGGAGGAAAAAAAGCCTTAAGAGACAAGAGAGTGCATTCCCCAAACATGCTGTCCCAGTTTCTCTGTGTATTGAAAGTGTAAAGACTTTTAGTAACTTTTTAAAAATGTCACTGGAACTGTAACACAAACTCCTGTTCATTTGCCTCTGCAGAAGTAAACATCCAAACCACTGTCTAATAACATCCGAGGAACTAGCAGCAGCAGCCCTATGACACAAAGAATAGTGATGCCTGGGGACATATCATTGGTAAGTAATATTCCAATGGTAGAATAGTCTTCACAATACATGTTCTTTCCCATATGATAGATGTATCCTGAGGGCATCTACTCCTGATTATTCTTGAATGCCTCTGTTTCTGGTTCCTTATATGCCATCAGAAAATGGCACATATATTTTCCACTGCAAAGGAGCAGCTCCAGCAATATTTTAAAGAGTTAAAAAGCCCAATGACAGTCAATAGGAAATACTTTCAATCAGTTTCATAAACTGGCACAGTGACCAGGGGAAGTACTCATCAAACATGTCTGCTTTTTAAGTAGAAAACCTCCAATCCAGGCTTCTACTAGGTTCTTCTTTTTACATCTTTCTATGGAGTTAAACTTTGGTGTTTGTATTTCTGAATTTAACTGTGAAGTTAGAATTTATAGCCTGCTTCTCCATCCCACTTCCCCATGACCGCAGGTTGAAATCCTAGAGTAATTAAGAATAATTCTTAATCTTAATTCTTATCACCTGTGTTTTTCATATTAATGGAGTAATAATTACTACTCCTACCGCCTACACACTAATTCTGTTGTAACCCAATCTTGTTCTCATTATGAATCAAAGTAAATGGTTGGTCATGGACTATTTCGACTAAAGCTTGGGAGGAACACTCCAACACCAAGTAGTGAATGATTCAGCTTCATTGGTACTACAGTGGTCCTGTGGTTTCATTAGCCTGCTCCCTCCGCATGTAAAGGGAAATAGCAGTGTATCTACCAGCCCAGCACACAGTTCCCTGGCCTGCAGCAGGTCTCTGCAGAGCTAGGCTCCAAGACTCTACATCCAATGAAAGGTTGTCCTGGTGCAAGTTTTACTGGGGAGTGGAGTTCTCTCCCCCCATCATGGAGGGGTCGAATATTGTTCTTTTAATTTTAATATAATTGTGTGGTTTTTTTAATTGTTGTTCAGCTTTCAATATTTACACTGGGATATCCAAAGATTCGTTCTTAGTTAAAGCTCAAGGAAATCCTTTACCATTCAGTTTTTGGATTACAAGAGAACTGGGTTTTTCAAATATGTTTTGGCAACTTCCCCTTCTTGACAATGTCTGAATGATTGCTGTGGGCCTTACCCAGCACCCGTTGATGACAAAGGCAACACTCGCAACAAAGGCATTAATCGGTGCCAAATCAACCTCAGAATATTAACAATATTTTTATTGAATAGTTAGTGGATTTCCTAGGGAAGAGGCTAGGAATGATTTGTGTCGAATGAGTTACACTTTTATGAAGTGATTTGTTTGATAGTGGTCATAAATTGCAAGTGAAAAACGTACATAGAAAAATGTTTTAAACTCATTAAATCAACAATCAACTAATGCAACAAAGCACTTAAGCAAGTGATTAGTCCCATTGATTTCAAGGGGGACTTCTCATACTGAAATTAAGCATGTGCTCAAGTGCTTACTGGAAAAGGGTTTGTGTGTGTGCAAAGTGAGACAAAGTAAAGTACATGCAAAACTTTGAAGAATTTTCAGTTTGTTTTGAGGATTTTTGAGAGCTAAAGTAGTACAAAGAAATTGCAGATGCAGCGTAGAACCGGCAAACACATTTCAGCATTTATAGTAGGTTCCACAAAATGCACAAGCAATTATTTTGTTTTCAGAATATCAAATCCTACAGAACACTGACACGAAAGCATTAAGCATATCCGTGTAAATTCCATTCTACAGTACATAGACCAAATATTAGAGATCAGCAAAATTATTATTTTGACAAGAGTTTAATGGACAAGTTGAGAATGGAAATCTTACAAGGCAGCAGCAGAAACAGCACATTCCTGTTAGCTCATTTTCTTACCCCAACTGTGTATCAAGTATAAGCCTAGTGAAGCCAATGAGGCAGATAATCCTCTTACTTACACTGGTGTAATGCTATTGAATGTAGTGAATGCAGCCTGATTTACACCTGGATAAATGAACAGAATCAGGCCCTTTACTATTATAGGTGAAACACAATAAGAGACATCCACCAGTCACACAATGTACAATACCAGCTGGGATGGCAGAAAGGGATTTTTATAATGTTGTCATGTTCACAGGAGTGCAGTGCTATTCAATGGAGTTTACAAGCCAGGCAAAGGAGGAATTATAAGTGGACAGGGCTGTACAGTGTTAGAATGAAATCTCTTATATGAAACTAAGGATAACTGCAGTGTGCTCTTCCCGGGTCTAGGCATTAAATCCAGCAGAGGATGAAGCTAATGAAGAATGCAATGCCTCACCTGTTAAATAGAGCATCTTGCTCTGAGCATGTTTTAGGAACTGCAACGTTATTTATGGGTGAGCTTTTTCCAAAGCATTCTGCAGTGGCCTAATTCTGCTCCCACTAGGGGAAAAGCTTTCTGCCTCAAAGACTTCAAAGATCTTACAATTCTAAACAGAAAAGACAGAAAAAGGAGGTGGGTTTTCCCTTGTCCAGTGGCTTCCGAGTGGAGCTCAAGGTGTCATTCTTAATCTATAGAGGCTTCAGTGACCTTGGACCTGTTTATCTAAGAAACTGCCTCTTGTCAGGCTATCCTGCCACAGCTGAGTTTGGATGATGTGCTCAAGTTGGTGTCCCCTTGCTATAAGACAGCAAGTTATTCTCTGAGGACCCTTTCAGATTTAAAATTTTATTAAAGCTAATGTTAAAAATGACAACATACACGAATTGAAGAGTAAGGTACTGGACATCTGGAGTCGGGCTGGGGTTATGGGCGATTGTAGGTAACAGGTACAGGGTTTACAGGGTACATGCATATTGCATATCCTATACAATTCACACCTGGTCCAAACCAATCTGAGCATGACCTTTCATACATGTCACAAACCCCATTTTAGCGGCCATGTGGTGAGGGTAAGATTTTTGATTTTGCTTGAATGTGAGGGGTGGGAGGTTTTAGTTGTACAGTGTGTGCTAACATTTGAGTACATGTTAAGAGGTGGGAGAAATATGATACTGCATTGACTTTGTAATTCATTCAAAACACAATATAAAAAGACCGTTGCGTGCCCAGTGCTTCAAACAAATGTTTTTGTGTTGCATTTAAAACCAAATAAAATGTATTTAGATTAGGAAATGAATCAACATTTATCATATGGAGGATTCTGATCTATGTACAGGTAAAAACATATTCTACAAGTCTTTGTTTATTTAGAGTTACCATGATATATTCAAAGCAACAAAGGCATCAAAATTCTGACTAAATTTGCTTTGGTTATTTGTTTTCCCGTTAATAACTGTTTTTGTATCTTTCCTTCTGTTTTGGGAGAAATTTTGGTGCAGCAAATCTTTCATGAGCAAACATAGTTGTATTGCACTAATATATCAATTGCCAGATATGAACTGCTAATGAAATCTGGTGCTCAAAGCTGCATTATGGGTTGTGGATGGACAAGTTGGTTTGGGGACTATGTGGAAAAGGTGCTGGTATGAAAGGCCTAGAGAAATATAACTCTTAAAGGAACGTGGAGGCTTGAATGGGAAAGGGTTATGTTGTGTTGGGATACAGAATGGGAATGTGCTAGAGCTGGTAGAAAAATTCTTGTTCGAATGGTTTTCCAACAAAAATACTCTTTTCACAAAACTGAAGTTTTCCATGCAGAATTTTTTATTTTTACATCAAGAAGATTGAAATAACTTCCCACTGCCTGCTGGCCTACAAGGCTCTTGCCAATTTGGCTTTCTACTGGTGAAATTGATAAACGTTTTTTTAGCGGACTGCTGAGGCCGAGTGCCCTGACTCTCTGCCTCCCAGTCATCCCAGAAAGCTCAGGATTCAGCGTCTCTGTCTCCCTTCTCCAGCTCCTGGAGCTAGTAAGGCGGCTGAGTGGCTGGGATCTCTGTCTTTCCAGTAGGCTTTTGTCCATTTTTTTTTCCCCCATGGGAAGAGATTTTTATTTTCTAGTCAGCTCTAGAATGCAGCTGCATGCTGTTATGTATCATTATGAAAGTTGCACAGTATGTGAGTAGTTCGGATGCTCAGGTTTCCTTAATTTGTCTTCATAAATGTTTAAGGCCAGAAGGTTCTGTGCTAATCTAATCTTTCTTCCTGTGTAACACAGGCAATGGAATTTAATCACTTGATTCCTGCATTGAGGTCATTTCCTAGGGACAGATCGCCAGCTGACCTAAATGGCCACATCCGAGCATAATGGGGAGTTATACACCGTCTCTCTGTATCTTCTGTATAGATATGGTGGGGCATTCAGGAGGAAGAACACAGAGGATATGCAAGTAGGAGAGTGAGTGCCAAATGTTGAGGAATGAGTAGAGATTTGGCTCCACTCCTTGGTGTGCTGCCCAACACAACTGAGTCAATGTGGAAAGTGCCACTAGCAGTTACTACTCTGTGGGAGTTAGGGGTCATAGTTGCTGTGCCCTGAGCTGCTCCTGAGATAATGCAGCAACGACACCCTTTACTTTGGATAAAAAGAAGAATGTAGGTTTTAATCATGGATCTGATAGGGAAAGGAATTTGAGCAACATTATCTGTACATTAACAGAACATTTTGTATATGGGTATAATCGTAAATCCGGCTATCTGTATAGCAGGTAGAGATCCAGGGTTTGTCATCATGGACAGGAATCAGATTCACTTTAGTTAATCCCATTTGAAAATTCTTGCCTACACCTGGCACAATTCATTATAGTGCATTGACTCTGCATTTATCACCAACTCTGGAATCCTCTTTCAATGTGTGTTAAGTTTGGAGCAAATTGAGTTAGTCCGGCCTCTTGTTCGTGTGCATACAATGCAGCTGTGAACTACTTTGGCAACCCAACTGCTATCCAAAATTGCTTTGTGGTGACCATTACTGACCTGTTTATCTGTGTGCCCTCCACTTCTCTGGTGTCAAGTTGACCACATTTCCTTTCGCCTCTTTAAAAATTGGTGAGGGGCCAGAATTTTCCTATTTGCTCCTAGCTTTGAGTATATCTTCATTGCTTCAGTGTTACTCCAGATTCCTTAAAATGTGCCACAAGCAGCTGCTTGAATCCATGCTGAGTCTCTAGATCTCCTCACCATCTGTGGAGAGCTGTCAGTGCAGCAAGCTCTTGTGTAATAAAAATCTGTGTAACCTGTGGATATGATAGAGGTATATAAAATCATGAGTGGTGTGGAGAAAGTGAATAAGGAAAAGTTATTCACTTGTTCCCATAATATAAGAACTAGGGGCCACCAAATGAAATTAATAGGCAGCAGATTTAAAACAAATAAAATTAATTTCTTCACATAGCACATAGTCAAACTGTGGAACTCCTTGCCTGAGAAGGTTGTGAAGGCTAAGACTATAAGAGGGTTTAAAAGAGAACTGGATAAATTCATGGAGGTTAAGTCCATTAATGGCTATTAGCCAGGATGGGTAAGGAATGGCTCTGAGCCTCTGTTTGTCAGAGGGTGGTGATGGATGGCAGGAGAGAGATCACTTGATCATTACCGGTTAGGTTCACTCACTCCGGGGCACCTGGCCTTGGCCACTGCCAGTAGACAGGATACTGGACTAGATGGACCTTTGGTCTGACCCAGTACAGCTATTCTTATGTTATCTTTTTGTGGACACTGCTAAGCAAATGTCAACAAGGTGTAAAAACTGGAATGCCAGTGCTGGATAGAGAAGCTCGAGGGAACTTACTTTAAAACCAAGGATACCAGGAAAAGGTCCAGCAGTATAATTTTTTTTTTAGGATGAGCTGGACTTTGAGCAAATACACCACTACTGATCCCAAGGAGCTTGTGGAATCTGCTACCCCCACCCCTGTGCCCTCCCTGTCCACCTCCCAAGGACAAGCAGCCAAAGTCAGAGGAGGAACATAAGGAGGCCAGTGAAGAGCTGTCTCCAGAAAGCCAGGCTCTCTGCAGGACTCAGCACCCTAATACCAGCCAGGAAGGAAGCCCAATCCCAGCTGTGTAGGAACTGAGCCTGATTGGCAGCCAGAAACCCAGGCAGTGAGGGAGAAGGCAAATTCTTTGGAGGGAACCTCATCTATCTATCTTTAAAATGTACTATGCTATATTTCACTATCTGAAGCAGCTCTTGGAACAGCTCCTGTGGTAGAAGTTGCTTGGTGGTATCTTCGTCTTCCTCCTTCACTGCTGTGCCCACCTCTAGTCGTCTCTCCACCTGTGGCCCCTCTCACTCCAGGAGCTGCAGCTTCCTTTTCATGACTTAGTCCTCCAGCCACGTGACCGTGGTTTCCTTCTTTTGGTGGCAAACTGTCCCAGGCACTCTGTTCTCCACTCCCTGGTCTATGCCACATCCCCAGTTGCTGGTGGGGAACCCAGGCCCGCCCACTATTCTGGGTTCCAGATCAGGGGCCCTCTCTTCAGCAGCCAAGGACTGCGCTCATATTCTTTGCTGCTTTCCCCCTAAGCCTTTCCTACCTTTCCGGCTCTCCCTGCTCTCTGGATTTGCCAGCTGCACATCTCCCTTCTCCCAGGGAGCGACTTCAGACTCCAGCTGCTCTCAGCTACTGGGCTTTATAGAGGTGAATCCAGCTGAATTTCATCTAATTAATCCCTGCTCTATGGCTCTTCCTGGCCACCTTAACCCTTTCAGGTCTTGTGGGGATGGACATCCCAGCTCAATCCCATAATGCACAGTGAGAAAAATCTCTGAGCACACTGTGCTCATCAGCAAAGCAAAGGACAGAGGGATACCCTGTGAGGACGCTATGTGTTTAGTACGCAGCAAGCCCCCGCCACGTGTATTGAATTGAAAGAGGACACAGCTGTCCCATGTGCCTGCCATTAGTATAACTTACGTGTTGCGTGTCAACTAACAAATCAACTCAATGCAGATTATGATTAAACCCTGTGTATAAACAAACTCCTGGGGCAATGTTGAGTGATGCAGAATATTTCCTTTTGTTAAATCAAAACAAAATACTGTACATAATTTAACAACTAAAAATACTTGGCTGAAGTTACAAAAGGTGTGTGTGATGGAAATTCTGTATCACTCAACTTTTTTCTGGTGTTATTCATTACTTGTAAATTAGGATTCTGCTGTTTACAGCTTCTGGGCTTCTCACTACAAACCTTCATTACTACCAGATGGTGTGAGCTATACTTTGACAATCTGTACCCACTGTACCACACTGGCAGACATAAATTATTATTGCACAGATTCTAGTAAAACATGAAGAAAATGCAAATGATTCTTTTGCCTTTAAAATTTTTCTAATGTCCAAGAATACAAAATAATGAGAACTTGGGTATTTTAAGTTGAAGCACAAAACGGGTGAGTATTATGCCATTCTATGTACTATTATATCCTGAACACTGGTGGGGAATGTCAGCCTTAATTCAGCCCCCTTGTGAATATGTATTATGGAACTGTCTTCAATTATTTGTTCACACACTACCTTTTCCACAGTCTTGTGTATCCTATGCACCAACTTCATTCGGTGCATAGGATACACAATATTTTAGGGGGAAAAAGTAATCCGGTGGCCCCATATTGGCCCACACACACTGGTCATGAGCAGGGTTTTATTCTTTAGACCCACTGTACAGTGCTGCTGTTACCGTGGTCCTAAAAAACCCAAAAGTCTTTGTAACTATTACTTTTGGTGAGGCGGGGTCAGGAAATAAATCAGTGGAGACATGGCCATCCGACCAATAGGTGGCTGGCACAAGCAGTACACTACAAGAGTGCTTTCACCTAAATCTGTACTTTAGTTTAATCTCAAGCATTTACACACAGGTTAGTAAAATACCCCCCAAAACAATTATGAATTCTGTAGTGGTTTTCGAGTGGTACGACAGCTGTCTGACTGGCCAGACTTCCAGCTGTTTAAGTGAGAAGTTTAAGCAAGATGTTTCTTCAAACCATTAATTAGAGAGATGTGTTTATGCTAAGTCTGCATGTCTTGAGGGCCCAGACAAACGCAGCCCAAAGGGGAGATATAGATAAGCTTCCTAATTTTTCTAAAACACAATTTCAGCAGGGATCTTATCAGGAAGGACACAGGGTTGGCTCCCCCTGGGCTCCCTCCTGGCTTCTTGCTAAGGCTGTTGTACAGGCCTACTAAAGGCTTACTGACTTAGGCTGCTTTTGGCCATAAGTATGATAATTGATAATCCAATTATGATAGTGCTCCATGCATTTTGCTGGTCCACCAAGATCTCCCTGTACTCTGCAACATATGAGCTACCTGAGCAATAAGTGGTAGTAGAAGGTTGTTACCTTCTGTACGGATCTGTTATTAGAGAGTGGTAGAGACACACACACATTACTAGTGGGTTTCTGTGAACCAGTGGATTCTCACCACCCCCAGATAGTTCAGCAGTAGTGGCTAAATCCCAAATCCCACAGCTCCAAACCAAACATCACCAAGGGATTGCTTGGCAACCAGAATGACCTGACCACCACTGAAGTGAGTGGAAAGGGAGCAGGGAGGAAAAAGAGAGAATGCAGTAGTACTTATAAAAGGTGAGTTTCAGTATTCAATTTATCATCATCTATACTCAAAATCTTTAGCCCCCTCCCCAATTTCCCCATAGTGCTTTTGCAGCTCAGGCAAGTCCAAAGTTTCTTAGCTAAGCGGGCCCAAGCCTATATTCTATTCTCTCCAAACTCAGTGCCTTTCATTTCCCCAAAGTGCTTGGATCTCCTCCTGCTCCTTTCTGGAGCTGTTCTGTTACTTGGCACTCCTTCAGCCTACAGTCATTGTGGGTGTCCCACTGCTCCTCTTTTTCTGGGAATGAGCTGGCTCGGTCTAATATAGACCCCTCCGACTCCCAGCAGTCTCTAACAAGGGTGGTTAATTGGAGATAGCTGCTTGGGGTGTTATTTTTCTCCCTCTCTCCCAGCAATCTCCCCCAACACCACATGACGGAAAGGACTGGGCACAGGCACTAAAAGGAGTGAGACTGTCAGTCTTTTGATCTCAGTGCAGGACTGGGGACAAGATCCCGGAGGAATGAAAGAAGCTAGGAGCAGAGAGCAAGCACTGGAGTAGGAGGGACCAAGAAGAAACTGAGGTGGTGGAGCAGAAAATTATGTAACTAGTAGAGCACATACCCTACAGAACCTGAAATTGAACCCATTATTCCTGGATCACAACAGTCCTTTTCTGTCATGTGGATCCCGTCCCTTAATTAGCTTTAACAATGATAATTCCGAACACTGATAAAGAAGTCAATCCTCATTGGGGATTGATCAAGATTGTAACTACTGTTCTATATGCTAAACACACAATCATTTGTATAAACTTACTTTAGTTTGAGTAAAGCCTATTAGTAATTTCTTTTAACAATACAGGCCTTTTAAAAAAATAAAAAAGCATATTCTGCCATCTTTTCTCAAGTTAGAGAGTACCCCCACTTTGTAAGTGGTTGCACTAAAACCAACAGCAGTATGGTAAAACTCAGTGTAATTAAAGGGGGTAAAAATCTGGACCATAGAAAGGAGTCACTGGTTCATTATTTATTTATTTATTTATTTATTTAATTTTTATTAATTAGAGGACTGGAAAAGAGTCTGAATGTTAAAACAATATTTTTCTATCAGTGTCATAGTAGCATTGTGACTTGTCAACTACTTTGAGTTGGCAGACAGATTCTTGACACTTCTAAAACCTCTCATGTTGAGGACTTGCAGTTGTTAACTAACTAAGCCTGACAATATCCTTGTAAGGTAGGTCAGTCAAGTAACCCGCATTTTAGAGAAGGGGAAACAGGAATAGCTAAGTGATATGCCAGATTACATGGCAAATTTGAAATAATTTAAGGTACAATACAATACTGTTCACTGTCAAAAATAGTATACAGATACTACACAGGAGCAGAATCATGCAAGTTTTCCATTTTAATCTGCAGCTTTTGAGCAGCTGGAGCAATTATGTTATTTTTCATATGCAAATCTGACAATTTTATATTTGTGCCGAAATCAGCTATGTTAAGTGTACAAGTTTGTTACAACTGGATTCCCCCTTCTATATTGGTTGAACCACACACAAGGATGTGGTTCAGTGTACTGGTTTTCCTTGATATGTAATTAACTGCTAGCTTTCTCTGTTTAGAGGATAAATAACATTTTTAAAACATTAATTATAATGCAAATATTGATCTTTAAAACCTCTTTTCTAAATGGAGTTGTAGCAAATTGTTGTAGTCCAAAAATAGGAGCTTAATGAGAGCAAAAGGATGGCAGATGGAATTCAACATAGACAACCTTGTGATTACCATGGGGAGGAGAACAATAAATCCATAATGTTGCAGGCTTCTCTGGTATAATACAGTTATGACCCAGTATTCCCTCAAGCCTCCCTTTCATAGATAAGGGTATCAGTGATACAGTACATGGCTTTCTCTCCAGTGCAAAAATGTCAAGTGTCAGGCCTCAGATGCAAGGAGAAATCTACTGTTCACTCTTCAGCCTAATAGAAATGCTAGTGCCATCAGAGAGAAGGAATGGAAGGCTAAACGTCTGATTTGCATTTTTGTTAAAACAAGGACTAAGTCTGCATAAAAATGAAGATAATGCCTGTAACACAAAAAGGGCATGGAAATGGATTAAGATACAGCTGAATTCTCAGCATAGCCAGTGTTGTAGAGAATGTATATAAAACTGATTAAAACTTGTTCATAAGTCATGACAATCTGTGATTGTACAATCAAAAGTAGTCATTATGTGCCTAAAAAGCAAAATGACTTTCATACCTTTTGTCAGCCATTCAAAAAGGAAAAAAGGAAAAGAATCCGCACAAAGTGCCTGAATTATTGGTATTTATGTCTTTTTACTCCCATAAAAATGAGACCGTACATTACTATAATATTACCTACCTTGTATGCAAAGCAGTAAATGATCCTGAGCGAGATCTAGCCCATTGAGTGCATGCAGCTGATGAAAAGCTTTTTTCTTCCCGATTGCACATAGCTTATGTGAACTTGCTGGTTAAATTCTTCCCAAAACTGGCACTTAATGTTCAAATTGCTGCCACTTCAACATTGATTAAAGATACGCATGCAATCCTATGAAGGATTTAGAAACAATTCACATGAGCAAAGGAGCAGACGTTGGCTACTGTGTTAACAAAGGGTTCCCTAATAATCTGTAACTCATATTCTAAAATGATTGCTCAGAAATTCTGAACAAAGTTCTGCAAAAATAAGACCTAAGGGTTTCTAAACGCTTCAAAGTAATACACACACATTTTTATTTGTGTTCAGCTACTGTATAATTTATCCTCTGAATTTTGAAAGGAAAATGGTAAAATATAAGGGACTTGTATGGGAGATGGACCAATTTAAATTTTGATTTCAGCTAATCAAACAATGGATTCATAAACTGATCTAATTTAAAGTCCTTGCATATTTATCCATTTGAAAATCTGCTCATTTTCTAGCTATTACGTCTGCTTTGTTACAATGGTGACAATTTCAAGTGAACAATGGAAGATATTCTGATACAGTAAACATACAATTTTACAATCTCCATTCCTAATACCTACTGAATTGTATGACATTTTGTTCAGTCATTTTTATTACACAGGGGTAATCAGGTAACTAATTTGATGTTTGTGGTAGTCGGTGCCAGCAAACTGAAAAAGAAAATGGTTCTTCAATTACATAGGAAGCTCAGAAGGGGCAATTCAATAAAAGATATTGAGCTTCCACAAGCTTATATCTGATTTTATACCAGGTTTCAGACCTGAACTTCAATATATTTTTATAAAAGGCATTAACTTTCTTTTGTGTGTATAAGAAGGAAATAGATAACAAACATGGTAGATCTGAAAAGCAGTCCTTGGTGTAACTAGTACCGCTGCAATCTACCTTGGCTGCTGCCTCTTCACACCAGCAGCATCCCAAATATTGTCAGCATGGGTAACAGAGGCAGTGACAGCAACTGATGGGCCTTTTCCACCTGACTGGGACTTCCATCAGCCACTCCACTCATGAAAGAATGGGGTTTTGGAGAGGAGTGTGCTCACGTTTTCTTTGTGTAGACTTCATATTACTGAGTTTGTCTTGTAGATCACCTACTGTACCGTTTGCAATGGCCTCAACCATACCGTCTTTTAGTCTGCTTCTAATTTCCCCTTCCCCTCTGTGTAACACTATGGAACTAACCAATTTCTCCAAGATGTGGGAATCACAGCCTTTACACTTTACTGAGAATCACTAATTGAGCTTTCAGATCTGGCAGCTGGCTCCCTTTGATGGGCACATATGTACAATGGCCAAGAAAGTAAAACAATTGGGAGCTGTGCATAGGTGAGTGATATGGATTCTGAGATTTCGCATCCTTCCGCTTCTGTTACAGTAAATATCAGGTGACAGGCATGATAAGAACAGTATTTGTTTGGTCCTATTGATTTAGTGGGACTCAAGGTAGTAAATTTAAGCATATGTGTAAGGGTTTAGAGGATTGGGACCTAAGAACTTCCATGGGAGCAGAGTAAGGCTGATAATGAGTGCTGTTGAATCCCACCCCCACCTCTCATCACAAGAGATAACAGGTGTAAATCCTGTAAACGGCTATGTTTGGAGAACAGCAATTCGAAGTGATTCATAAAAAGGAAAAGCAAAATTGTTTAGTGAGATAAAATTCCAAAAAATAAACGTTCTTTGTCAAAGCAAAGGTGAAATTGTTACAGAAGCACAGAACAAAAGGCAATATTGCATAGCAAAAGCTGAATATAAAATCAAAGATACTCTGAAATGAGGCTCTAATCATCACTAGACATTCAGGCATGTTATCACCTATAAACTCAAGAAGCTGCCCCTCCTTTTCAGATGTTTGAATAGGACTCTTACCAAAGAGATGGGATAACCCAGCTGCCCTCTGAGTCATTAAAATGACTTCCTAATGAGTCCCAAAGCATAAGAAGTAGTTAGCTCATTTTAGAAACACTTCCCAAGTCATTCTTTCATTCTCCTTCACTCTTGAATTTGAGTACTCTGAAAAAGGCATGGATCTCATGACTGATTCTACATTGGACCAGGTTTTATCTAGGAATAATGACTGACAATGGAATAACCTACTTACTTTTGATAGCAGCTGGTCACCAAGTATCACACGTAGTCTGGTTAGCAGACCTACTGAGATCTAGAAAAATGTGACTTGGAATTTACCCAAAAAATAATTGCCTATGTTTATACCCAGTGTGACTGATAGTTGTGTATCCCAGAGTTCTAGAAAAATCATTTGCTATACAAATGATTATAAACATGCATTAATAACACTGTAATAAATTACAAACAGTTGAGGTAAAGTCTGGTGCTTTACTAAACTTAACTCAGATTTTTAATCACTGAAATCAGAGTGCTCATTTATTTTTGAGGCCAGGAGGGACCATGCTAGGATCATCTAGTCTGACCTCCTGCATCATGAAATAAGTCTTCCCTGGATTAATTTCTTCTTCAAGTCTAATGACTGTGGTCGAACTAGAGCAAGAAAAATATCCATTCTTGATTTAAAGATATCCAGCGATAGGGAATCCATAATAAATTGCCCTAATGGTTAATTACGCTCAATGTTAAAAAAAAAAAAAAGAAAGAAAGAAAGAAAAAGTGCCTTAATTCTACTTTGTCTTTGTCTATCTTAAACTTCCAGCCACTGAATCATGTTATATATTTGTCTGCTAGAATAAATAGCCTTCGATCCCAGTTCCCGAGGTAACTTCACATCTGACTCCTTCTTGGCATCCTTGAGGGCACCCCACTTACTTAGGTCTCAGGCCAGAGGCACCGGCTTCCTCCAGGCCACAGGGGTGCTCAACCTCCTGCTCCACCCCAGACCCTGCCCCCAGGTCCCCCCCCCATCCCTACCTCTTCCTGCCCCCTCTTCTGAGCACGCTCTTTCCCCCATTCCTCCCCCTCCCCCCAGGGCCTCCTGCACGCTGTAAAACAGCTGATCACGGCGGGTGGGAGGCACTGGGAGGGAGGAGGAGGAGTTGATCAGAGGGGCCTCTGGCAGATGGGAAGTGCTCGGGGACAGTTGTCTGCTGATGGATGCTTAGCAGTTACCTCGGGAACTGGGACCGAAGGCTATCTGATAGGGTTAAAATACCTCAGGTTCTTCCTGCAAGGCCTACCTCTCTTGGTCACAGATTCATGTCAGTTCTTGGATTGTGTGTGTGTGAGAAACAGAGAGAGCCCCCTCTCCCAAATCTGGACTGTCGCTTTATATAGATTTACAGATCTTTGTTTGCCAGGCCTATTGAACCAGGTCAAACCAGAATATGCTATTTTCCTAGGGGTGAAACTTCGACAGACTTGTTACCTGCATTAAGTATTTGCATTAATTTCCCCTCAGTAATGTTAGTTCCTACAGGAAGCATCTCTTAGCTCACCCTTTGAATCAGGGATACAATCACTAGTTTCCCATAATACTTAGAAAATTGATACAGTAGTGTTGGAATATTCCATGTGCCCATAGCATCTGTCACATCTCAATGTAATTGTCTTGGAACATTCCATGTTTCCACAGTAGTGAGTGTGACGGATGAAATGCAATCAAACTCCTGGTCCTTGTATAGATACATATAGATTATGATCAAGTCCCCACTTTAACCTTTCCTTTGATAAGCTAAATAAATTGAACCTTTTGAGTCTCTCTCACTATTCTGGTCTGCTTCCCCTACAACTTCCAAATGGTTGGGAAAGACTAACCTCTAAGTGTTGTGGGTTTATTTTATTGACAGGAACCATTGTGATGTTTACTAGAAGAGTTTTCCAGAACCTCATTTCAGATGTGTATACACTACAGCTGGGATGTGTAACTTCCAGCCTAGATAGATGTACACATGTCAGATCTGCTCAAGCTAGTGTGCTAAAAATAGCAGTGTGGCTACAGGGCCATGGGCAATAGCTCAGGCCAGCTACCTGTGTAGTTAAGACCTTGGGTGGGATTGTACTCAGGTGACTAGACTCTAAGCTGCCACATTGCTATTATTAGTGTGCTAACTTGAGCAGAGCCTGAGAATTATACCTCACATCCGAAGTGTGGATGTACTCATGAATGAATAGGTATTATCATCCATATCTTTCAGATGTTGAAATAACGATGGTTTAAGTGATTTACCTGAGAGTCACTGTAATCTAATGGATTGGTCATGGTCCATGAAGTCAGATCTGTTTTCTACTCCTGCTTCTGACATTGATTATGTCATCTGGTCCAAGTTATTTGACATCTTTGTGCCTTACTTTCCTCAACTGTAAAATAGGGATAATTATATCATCTCATAGAAGAGTGGTTGGATCAAGCTAAATAATAGTTATGAAATGTTTGTACGCTCTGTGGCAATGAAATAAAGAATGTGTTTGAAAATGAACTAGATCCATAAAATGCTTCAGTGGCTCTAGTTTCCAGTCATACATTCATCTGAATAATCAAATACCAATCTGACTGAGAGACATTCTCAGAAAGTCAAAAGTTTGCCTGAATTGATTATTTTTATGTTAATTCAACTAAAGACATGATTTAACTGAGAAGCAAATCATTGCTGACTGTGGACAAAGCAACCTCATCAGCCATCCAGTATCACAGAGAGGCATAATACATGTTTGAATTTACTGATAAAGGTTAAACCTATCAATAGTGGCAAGTAAAGTAAATTAATGCCTTACAAATGTGACTTCCTGCTCCAAGCAGCCCTCAACAAACCACATGTGAACCCTTCATTAATAATACATGCAGTTACCAAGATGGCGCTCTTCCATTTTAGAATGTTTTGTCTAAAAATCTGTGGGAAAATTTTGCCAGGTTCACAAAGAGTACAAATTGTGTATGTTTCCCAAACTTTCTTTTTTTAGAGAAGACTAATGTTTTTTTCTCCCCAGATAAAAGTCCTTTTCCCCTTCAACAATTTTACCTGACGGTTCACTACCCCATCACATTTATTATTATTGTTGCACCTTTTTGACCCCAGTGGCTAGTCGATGTGGAGGTCCTGGAGTTGTTGAAGTTGGGAGTAGAAATTGTTGATAGGCATTTCTTTGATGTAGTTTTGTCATGCAGTCCACAGTTTTGTTTATTAACAAAGAAAGTACAGAGTCCTGTGTCTCTGAATGCAGAAGGAATAAAAGAGTAGGAAATAGCTTCTTTTGCTCCCAGCACCAAGAAAATTCTTTTCTGCCTGCACCCATTATCCAGAAACTTCTCCCCAGGTTCTTCTAGGGTCAGATACGATGCTTGCAGCTGCTGCTTTTGTCTGTCTGTCTGTCTCTCTCTCCCCCAGTTTTCAATATGACTGAAATATAAAAGTCTCCTTGACCTTCCCATAATACCCATCAAGTAGTATGTATTACATGTGCACAACGTGATCACATGTTGTTGTTCGCTTCTGAGACTTTCCAAACCTTTCTAATTCAATTTTAAACTTTACTGCTGGTTTAAACCTGTTGCTCAAAATTCCATCTCACACTGAAGGTTTGAAAGTAAATGAAATTTAGGATGCTAAAAAGGTTCAGACTGATTTAATGATCAGTGTTTTTGTTGTTTGCTAGATGTAATAGAAGCAACACATATAGAATTACGGTGCAAATGTTAAAATAACACTTTATAGGTATGGCTGGCAAGATACCAGACTTGTCCATTACTCAGAAGTTATCTGAATCAAACCTCTTATTCGTTTGATGTTTGCCCATCGCTATCAGAAGTAGGTTTGATTGCAGCAGCAATAACAGCTATTGTTGGATTGAAATAAGCATGGTTGACAGGGCTCAGTTGATTTGAGCAAGTCAAGCAGTTCTTTCACTGACCATGTATTCTATATTTGTATTTATTGATTTTTTTCAATGTTTAACATTGCAGAAGTTGCATATGGGAGATACAGCAGCCTTCACAGGGGAAGTACTTGACAGATTCCACAAGCAAGCCCTCACCTCTGACATCAGTGCACATCTCATTATAGAACTCAGGAATGAGGGAGGGAGAGACCAATGAAAAGCAGGCTTGAGAAGCAGCTACAAGCTCATCTAATTAAAGATAATATGCTAGATCTGGTGCAATCTGGATTCAGGCCATGATGTGGGGTGGAAACAGCTTCAGTGACACTGATAGATGATCTCCTGCTGGCGATAGATGGTGGGCAGACATCATCCATTTTTCATCATCTAGGCCTTCTCTGAAACATTTGACACTGTGAACCATGAGATAATAATACTTGCCTCTAAAATAGCACTTTTTCATCCATCAGATTGCTTTGAAAAGATAGTCAATGTTGTTAGCTCCCATTACAGATGGGAAAAGTGAGGTATGCAGAGACAAAAATGGCATGCCCAAGATCACTCTGTATGCTAATGGCAGAGCCAGGAATAGAATCATAGAAGATTAGGGTTGGAAGGGACCTCAGGGGGTCATCTAGTCCAACCCCTGCTCAGAGCAGGACCAATGCCAACTAAATCATCCCAACCAGAGCTTTACTGAGCTGGGCCTTAACAACCTCTAAGGATGGAGCTTCCACCACTTCCCAAGGTAAAATATCCCACTGCTTTACCACTCTCCTAGTGAAATAATTTTTCCCAATATTCAATCCAGACTTCCCCCACTGCAACTTGAGACCATTGCTCCTTGTTCTGTCATCTGCCACCACGGAGAACAATCTAGCTCCATTCTCTTTGGAACCCCCCTTCGGATAGTTGAAGGCTGCTAACAAATCCCACCTCATTCTTCTCTTCTGCAGACTAAATAAGCCCAGTTCCCTCAGTCTCTGCTTGTAACTCATGTGCCCCAGCCCCCTAATCATTTTTGTTGCCCTCTGCTGGACTCTCTCCAATTTTTCCACATCCTTTCTGTAGTGGAGGACCCAAAACTGGAAGCAGATGTGGCCTCACCAGTGCTGAATAGAGGAGAATAATCACTTCCCTCGATCTACTGGCAATGTTCTTACTAATGCAGCCCAATATGCCGTTAGCCTTTTTGGCAACAAGGGCACACTGTTGACTCATATCCAGCTTCTCATCCACTGTAATCCCCAAGTCCTTTTCTGCAAAATTGCTTCTTAGCCAGTTGGTCCCCAGTACATGAGATTCTTCCATCCTAAGTGCAGGACTCTGCTCTGAACTTGTCCTTGTTGAACCTCATCAGATTTCTTTTAGCCTAATCCTCCAATTTGTGTAGGTCACTCTGCACCCTTTTCCTACCCTACAGCACATCTAACTCTCCCTCCAGCTTAGTGTCAGCCATGAACTTGCTGAGGATGCAGTCCATCCCATCATCCATATCATTATTGAAGATGTTGAACAAAACTGGCTCTGGGACACTCCACTTGATACCAGCTGCCAACTAGACATCAAAAACCTAGCTCTTCTAAGTCTCCATCCAGAGCTCTAGCCAGTAGGTCCACACTGTCTCAGCCGAGAGGGCAGGGGCCCAGAAGAATGTGCTTAAATGATTTAAATCTTTCTTGGAGGGATGAACCCAAAGAACATGGGAAAGTGCACCTCCATCACCAGACCCCTCACTTACATAGGCAGACACTGATAAATTCTCTCTCTGGTCCTATTCAAAACCTACTAGAAGAGATGGTCAGATGACATGGACTCAAGTGCCAGCAATATTCTGGTGATACTTAGCTTTACTCATCCGTTATCACATACAGTCATACTACTGCTATTAAGACAGGCCAGTGCTTGGACAAGATCAGCCCATGGATGAAGAACAGCTGGTTGAAGCTGAACCCAAGCATGACACTTTTATGAGTTCACAGTCTCTTTTGGTTGAAGGTACACACTCCCAATTGCTCATTCAGTCCTTCATTTAGGAGTGCTCCCGGATTCTGGGTTTTTGGTAAACAAAAGTTTTGATATTTTTTTAATTGAACAAAAATGAAAAGATGATTTTTGAACCATGTGAAATGACAGCAACAGAAATGATTTAAAATAATATGCAAATAGCTCTACACGAGTCAATTGAAGTCAGTGAAATGACTCCCATTGACATAATTGTGCATTGAATCAGGCATTAATGCTGATTGTTAATCCAACAAAACGTGGATTTCTACCATTATACATATTTTAACAAGTTTTTTTCCATGTAATATTTTAGCAAATTTTATTAGTTTAATTGAGCGCTCATGTCATATAGATATTTCAGCACATTTCATCGTGTTCATTGTATCAGTTGGGTAATTGTTTAAAATTTAATTCATTGATTAAAACACTTGGTATAGAGGTGAAGTGAAGGCAGTTATATATAAAACAAATGGTAGAAAGAGCAGTTCATAGTAATTAATATAAATCAGAAGCTAGGAATTGTAGAAAATAGATAAGTGAGGCAAAGGGACACAAGGTGAAATCTATGGTCAGAGGATTTAAGGCCATTAAGAAAGAGTTTTTTAAAAATTATAAACATGAACAACAATTTTATGGTTTATTGCTAGATGGAAATGACATAATTTCTAATAATAGTGCAGAAAAGGCAGAAGTGTTCAATAAATAGTTCTGTTCTGTATTTGAGAAAAAAACCAGATGATGTAGTCATATCATATAACACTCTTTCCATTCCCTTAATATCTCAGGAGGATGTTAAACAGCAGCTACTAAAGTTACACATTTTAAAATCAGCAAGTCTGGATAATTTACACCAATGATTTTTAAAAGATCTGGCTGGGGAGCTTGCTGGACCATTAATGCTGATTTTCCAATGTGTTTTGGAACACCAGGGAAATTCCAGAAAACAGAAAAAATGTTCAATTTGTACCAATATTTTAAAAAGATTAATGAGATGACCTGGGTAATTATAGTAGTAACAGAGAGTGTTGTGGCACTTTAAAGACTAACTAAAGTATTGAAGCATAAGCTTTCGTGGCCCAATACCCACTTCGTTGGATGCATCCTGGGAAATGTAATAGTGTAGCTGATATGGGACTTGATTAACAAAGAATCAAATGAGAATAATATAATCAATGCCAATCAATGTGGGTTTATGGAAAATAGGTCCTACCAAACTAACTAGGGTGGGGGTGGGAGTGGGGTAGTTGGATGAGCCTAAAAGTTTGATAAAGTTATTAGGGTTGATGCATATACTTAGACTTCTGTAAGGCAATGGTACATTCCTGACTTGGTACCACATGACATTTTGATTTAAAAACTAGAAAGATATACAATTAACACACTAAATGGATTAAGACTGGTTATATGATAAGTCTCAAATGTTACTGTAAACAAGGACTCATCATCTAAAGGGTATATTCTGGAGGGCTCCCACAAGGATCAGTTCTTGACTCTATGCTATTTAACATTTTTATCAGTGACCTGGAGGAAAACACAAATTCATAACTGATAGTTTGCAGATGATACAGAAATTGGAGGAGAGGTTAAATAATGAAGAGGGCAGATTACTGATACAGAGTGATCTGGATCTCTTGGTAGGCTGGCCACAAGCAAATAAAATATGCTTGAATTTGGCTAAATGTGTACATCAAGGAACAAAGATTATAGGCCTTACTTATAGCATGGGGGACTGTATCTTGGGAAGCAGTGACTCTAGGGTGACCAAATACCCCAATTTTATAGGGAGAGTCCCAATTTTGGGGTCTTTTTAGGCTCCTATTACCCTCCACCCCATTCTGATTTTTCACATTTGCTGTCTGGTCACCCTAAGTGACTCTGAAAAAGACTGTGGAGTTATGGTGGATAATTAGCTGAAATGATGCCCAGTGTGACACCGTGGCCAAGAGGGTTAATGTGATCCTTGAGTGTATAAACAGGGGGATCTTGAGAATGAGTAGAGAGGTTATTTTACCTTTATATTTGGCATTGGTGCAACCACAGCTGGAATATAGCGTTCAGTTCTGGTGTCCACTATTTAGGAAGTATATTGATAAATTGAAGAGGGTTCAGAGAAGAGCCACGAGAATTCTTAAAGGATTAGAAAACATGCCATATAGATAAACCCAAGGAGCTCAATCTATTTAGTTTAACAAAGAGAAGATTAAGGGGTGACTTGATTACAGTCTGTAAGTACCTACCTGTGGAACAAATATTTAATAAAGAGCTCTTCAGTCTAGCAGAGAAAGGTATAACACAATCTAATAGCTGGAAGTTGTATCTATACAAATTCAGACTGGAAATAAGGCATACATTTTTAATGATGAGAGTAATTGACCATTGGAACAATTTACTAAGAGTCGTGGAGGAGTCTCTGTCACTGACAATGTTTAAATCAAGAGTGGATGTTTTTTCTAAAAGTTATGTCCTAGGAATTATTTTGGGGAAGTGTTCCATGCATGTGTTATACAGGAGATCAGACTAGATGATCACAGTGGTCCGTTCTGGTCTTGGAATCTATGCATCCGTGAATCAATCTAGCATCTCATTGTAAGAGATAAATGAATATGACATGCTGATAATTGCAAGAGCTGATCAAGTGCCTAAAAGAACTGTAAGTTGTCATGCTGAACTATAACTGCCTCACTAAAATGAATCATGGAGTAAATTAAATTCTAGTTTATATTTTAATAAATTATGTGACCATTTCATTTGAAAAGCTTACAACATACATTGTCAAGTTCACCTAGAGCTAGTGCTGGGTGCTCTTTTATTGCTCCATACAGAAATTGAAATGAATTAATAAATTAAGGTGAAGCACAATTTAATTTACTAGCATCTATATCTAATTTAATTTTTAATTAAAATACATTTCTTCATAAATATACTATCTCCTTCCTTAAACAAGACAAAATATTTTTTTAAATCCCCACAGATTGGAAAGATACCTCTGACGACATAGGATTGGACTAAAATAATGCCAGGGACACAATATAATCCTGATTCTGCGTTACATAAACAGCAGGACTGATGTGGCTTTAAAGCACCACTGACTTTAATGGACACAGTATTCCACTTGTACAAACAACAGTGCACGATCAGGGTTTTAGCATCTGCATGACAAAGATTGCCTTATCCTCTTACTTTACACTGATGTAAAACTGCTGTAGCTCCACTGACTATACTCCTGATTTATACCAGCATCAGTGAGAACCAGGACCCATGCGTGCACTACCAATGTGTGTGTTCGAGTAGTCTAATAAATCTTTCTCTGCAAAAGTGGAAAAGAATCACTTGAATCATAGGTGTTAGCCACCTTCTCTAGCCAGTTATGAAAAAAATTGAAATGTGCTATAGTAATTTTGCTAATTACCTCTTTGGATGAAGCAATCAAATTATATGAACCTGCTACGGTTCTTGGCTTGATGTCTATAATAGACAATTCTTGCTAATTAAGAAATGGCTTTAATTCCTCAGTCCTGTCTTAAACATTTATTGGAAAGGTTCAAGAATAGCAGCCGTGTTATTCTGTATCCGTAAAGAAAGCAAGGAATACTTGTAGCACCTTAGAGACTAACTGGTTTATTTCAGCATAAGCTTTCGTGAGCTATAGCTCACTTCATCAGATGCATAGAATGGAACAGAAGTAAAATGCATTTATACACACAGAAAGAAAAAGAAAAGAAAGCAAAATAATTGTACATTAGCATACCAATTCTAAGAGGGCTGTTAAATGTAGATGGTTCATTATCACTAGGAGGAAGATACACCTTTTGAAATGGAGATCAAATCTGACATCAGGAATCATAACATTCAAAAACCAGTAGGAGAACACTTCAGTCTTCCTGGCCATTCCATTAAAGATTTGATGGTTTCAGTTTTGAAACAGAAAAACTTCCAAAACAGACTCCAACGAGGAACTAAGGAACTGGAATTAATTTTCAAATTGGACACCATTAACCAGGGGCTTAACAGAAGTTCAGATTGGTTCTCTCATTGCAGTAATTAATTGCATTTCCTGAGTTACTGACAACAGATCTCCATTTCAAAAGGTGTATCTTTCTCCTAGTGATAATGGACCATCTACATTTAACAGCCCTCTTAGAATTGGTATGCTAATGTACTATTTTTTTTTGCTTTCTTTTCTTTTTCTTTCTGTGTGTATAAATGCATTTTACTTCTGTTCCATTCTATGCATCTGATGAAGTGAGCTATAGCTCACGAAAGCTTATGCTGAAATAAACTAGTTAGTTTCTAAGGTGCTACAAGTATTCCTTGCTTTATTTATTGGAAAGTACATCAAATATTTATGTGAAGTTCATTGAAAAATAGGTTATCTGCCGCAACCCCATCAACAAAAAATGAACAAATTGGTATGTGAAAAATTAATTTCTTGTCACCTATCAAATTAAAAAAAATAAGAAATGCCCTTTCTTCTTTAATAACCTCTGAAACCTCTTGCTTTGTCCTCCCCAGGCCTGTCCTTCATTCCATTAGACCTTTTAGTTTGCACCCAAATAAAATATGTTAAAAAATAAAATAGAATCTTCTATCTTATGTACTTGTATGGATCTGTCAGCAGGTGACTGGTCCTTTAAGGGGAAAAGGGTCCAACCCCACTTCAGACACACTTGGCTGGTCTATCCAGATGGAGAAAATGAGCAAAGTCACAACAGACAGATGAGATCATGTGGCTAAATCAGGCTCTCTGGGATGGAGATAAACAGTGGTTCTCAAACTTTTTGTACTGGTGGCTCCTTTTGGACACCATCCTTTAATTGTGACCCCCCTCTTAGGGGTTGGACTGGGGTGGCTGCCGGCAGCCCTCTGGGGCAGGGGCCGGGCTGGGGGGCAGGGGGTGCCTGCAGCCTACCATGGCAGGGGCCAGGTTGGGGGTGGGAGGTTCCAGCAGCCCCACAGGGCAGGGCTAACCTCAAGGTGGGGGGTTCCAGCAGCCCCACGGGGCAGGGGCCAGGCTGGAGGTGAGGGGTTCCAGAAGCCGCCCGGGGCAGGGGCTGCCTGAAGACGGGGCGCCTGGAGATGGCAGGAGCTGGGGCGGCACGGGGAGCCTACCGTGACCGAATTCGTGGGGGTGCCAGGAGCCCGCCGCGACCGGGACTTAGCTTGCAGAGCGGCTGGGTCTGGGGGGCGCTGGGAGCCCACCGGGACCGAGCTTGAAGGGGTGCTGGATGCCAGCAGCCCACAGCATGCGATAAGACATCTTTAGAGAGTGAAGGAATGACTCTAGCTAAGAAGCCCTGGGAATTGCTGTTTGATAGAGAGCAGGGAGAGACTCAAAGGAGCAGGAGAGAGGGGGCTGTAAGAGTTGTTCCATGCAGAGTGACTCTCCCCAGCTCTCAGGCTGAATGGGGGGCAGGATAAGCTTGCAGCAAGGTCCCTAGTTGGTTTTTCAAAATTGGGCTTTTCAAAATCCCACAAGGCTGCAGATAGGCACCTAAAGTATTTAAATACCTTTAAAATTCTGGCCATTAATGACTTGCCCAGGGTCCCACAGAATGTTTCTGATGGAGCAGAAATTGCTGCCACCTAGGGTTGCTGCCACCTAGGGGAATGGAGATTGCTATATTTATTGTACACCTCCTACTCTAACACAGCCTTCTTCTCATACATACAGATATAATGAATTCAGCTAAATAAGACACCTGTAGCAGGAGGACCAGAACTCAGGATTTTCTTTTCCAAAAAGGCAGGTCTTTAGGACTTGAATTAAAATCCTGATTCAGCAAAGCACTTAAGCACACACTTGACTTTGGCCATATGTGTAATGTGGCAGGGTGCTGGCCAGGAGTGTCTGAGCCAGCCCTGCCACCCCTTTAAGAGGGAGAAAAGGCCTCTGCAAACCTCCCTGGCAGGAAGGCTAATTAGCCACCTGAGGTGCAGGCCAATCAGCCTGCATGAGTTGCACCTGGCAGCCTCCTCTGGGGGATATAAGGCTGCCAGGAACGAAGTCCAGTGTGGTGGTGGTGGCATGAGCTATCCAGAGCTGACTGTGTGTTTGAGCTATCCAGAGCTGAGTGTTTGTGAGCTGTTGAGAGCTGTATATATTGGTGGTGGGGTCCTGCACTGTAAATTAAAGAGCACTGTTTGGAGCAAAAAAGGGTTTCCTGCCTGTGTTCCTGAGGAGGGGTGAGAGAGCGATCTGTCACACTTGGTGTCAGAGGTGGGATCGGTACACCAGCAACACAACTGGTGGCCCCGAGATGGAGGGAACCCTGCAGTGTCTCGAGGAACCACAGAAGCGGACCCAGCAGGCCATGCACGCCTTGCAGCGAAACCACCCGATGCAGCAGGCTCAGTTGGAGCTGTAAAGGTACTGCGGGACTTTTGAGAGGGCAGCCACCACAGCCGGGTGGGAGCGGACCACCCGGGCCCTCCGTCTTGCTCCATACCTTGTGGGCAGAGGCCCAGGACTTGGGGACATTATGGACTCCCTGATATTGGAGCAGTTTTGCTCAGCCTCCCCGAGACTGTCCGTACCAGAGTCAGAAGGCACCAGCCAGAGACGGTGAAGTCTGCGGTGCACCCAACCAGAAGTACGTGGAGACAGAGGGACCTCGGGGAGAAGACCGACCACGACAAGACTGGGGTTTGGGGGCACCCACTCTGCGGTTTTGGGTGGGGAGGAAGTCCCAACCGGGGGCAGTGGACTCAGCCTCCCCATCACGCTTATTCGCAGAGTATTGATCTGCCCCGATGGGCCTGTCTAGACCTAAGCGAAGGCTTGAAGGGTCTGAGCCAGCCCTATGGGGCTAGGCTAAGGGGGGAGGTGTGTGGCAGGGTGCTGGCCAGGAGTGTCTGAGCCAGCCCTGCCGCCCCTTTAAGAGGGAGAAAAGCCCTCTGCAAACCTCACTGGCAGGAAGGCTAATTAGCCACCTGAGGTGCAGGCCAATCAGCCTGCATGAGTTGCACCTGGCAGCCTCCTCTGGGGGATATAAGGCTGCCAGGAACGAAGCCTAGTGTGGTGGTGGTGGCGGTGGCATGAGCTATCAAGAGCTGAGTGTGTGTTTGAGCTATCAAGAGCTGAGTGTGTGTTTGAGCTATCAAGAGCTGAGTGTTTGTGAGCTGTTGAGAGCTGTATATATTGGTGGTGGGGTCCTGCACTGTAAATTAAAGAGCACTGTTTGGAGCAAAAAAGGGTTTCCTGCCTGTGTTCCTGAGGAGGTCTGAGAGAGCGATCTGTCACAGTAAGAACAATTGAAGTCAATAGGTGATATTTTCAAAAGAATCTGAATGAAAAGGTCTCGTATGAAGCCAATAGTCTTGGACTACCTCTCCACCCTCAGTGAACTTTCTAACATGCAGCTTGTTGAGGCTGAAGGACCTGCTCTTAGTTGTAGTGCCACTGACTCTAGAGTAAACTACACTGCAATAAAACACCTGCAGCTGGCACAGGTCAGCTGACTCGGGCTCGTGGGGCTGGAAAATTGCAGTGTAGATGTTGGGGTTCAAGCTGGAGCCTCCCCTTCCCCTTCCCTCCCCACCTCCACCCCCACCCACCCCCGCCGCCAATTCAACAGCAAGGGGGGAAGGGTCCCCGAGCTTGGGCTCCACCCTGAGTCTCAATGTCTGCACTACAGTTTTACAGCCCTACAGCCCGAGTCCTGTTGAGTTTTTAAAGGCATTACAAGAGAGGAAAGTTTTAGGAAGAGATTTGAAGGAGGCCAGTGAGCTACTTTGGTGGATGTTTGTGTGGAGCTCTTCCTAAGCAGCTCAAGGAGGTGCTAGTTTGACAAAGTAATATTGTTTAAAATGCTGGACAGTGGAGGCTGGCATCATGAAGAGACCAGAGGCAGAAGTGGATTTTTTTGATACTGAATGAAAAAATGATGGGTAGGGTGGGGTTAGGTCATGAAGGGCCTCAAAAGTGAAGACCAGTCACTGTCCTTCCCTGGCAAAGAAGCCTTCTCTCCCTTCTGCCCACCGTGACAAGGGAAGGAAAAGCATCCTCTGAGGGAATCTTCTTCTCACTTCCCCTCCAATAGCCTCCTAACACAGATGGGGAAGAGAACTATGATGATTGCTGATACAATGGAATGCAGCTGGGTTAAACCTCTCTGAAACTAAGAAGGGGTGTAACCACCCCCTTTCATTTGAGATAGTTGTAAGAAACCACTAAGCTCTTTTAAGTCACCAGGAAGCTGCCCATCTCACCACCCAAAACAAGGGAATGTGTTATGTTGGCCAGGCTATGTCTACACTGCAAGAAAACCCACATGTTAGCTGACTTGTGCTCCCGCGGCTAGGGCCATGGGGCTATGAAATTGCGGTGCAGACGTTCGGTCTTGGCCCAGAGGGTCCCAGAATCTGGGCTCCAGCCTGATCCTGAATGTCCACACTGCAGTGTTGTAGCCCTGAGCCCCAGGAGCCTGAGTCAGCTGACATGGGCCAGCCAGGAGCATTGTATTGCAGGCTAAACATACCCTCTGTATCTGTGAGAGAAATATCAGAAATACCGGAGACACTGAGAGGGAAGCAGCAAGGACACAACAGACACTGCCTGAACAAACAGTACGAGCAAGGCCTGAGAGAAACCCTGAGAAGGCTTTGGATGAGAACTGACTGACAGAAGCTTGGAGCTGTGAGCAAAGAAAGTGTCTCTTGTTGTTTGATTCCTTCTGTGTTCAGGGATACCTGGCTCTGTACAGTCTATGTAAACAGGATTGCACCAGGGATACATGTCTCCATCATTAGTTCCGCTCTTAATGGAAACCATCTGCAGGGACCTGAACTTTGACTAGCTGCGTAGTTCTAAAAGGGGTATCATTTTTGTATGGCCATGCATGTTTCTCAGAACTTTATGGGCTGATATTCACAACATTCATATCCTTCAGTGAAGTACAGTAATGAAATATAGTAATCACAGGATACGGGAATGGAGCTTTCAACAACTCAGTAAAGTGTGCTTTGTGTTTACATTTCTGTTCGCTGTACTTGAACCCCTCGGAGTCGAGACAGAATTCCAGGTGGTTTGATATAGGGCAAGACTCCTCTTTGCAATGGGAGCATAGCACTAATCACATGGAGACTATATGGGTAAATCAGTCACATTTTTTTAACAGGAGTTAAATATTGTTTCTGAGATGTTAACATAGTAAGTATTGACCTCACGTATGTCAGTCAAGTTCCATTACTTTCTCTTTTAATTGTACAAGGAGAAACTGTATTTAGGCTAACCTGCTCATGGAATTATAATTTAGCATCTTTCCTGAAAAGGTTAAATTGGCTATTAGCTGAGGTCACAGAAAAGGGATTAAACACTGTACCAAGGATGGATAATAATTTTCACTCTAGTCCCTCCTGTGACTTGATGCAGCACTCAAAGACTGAAAGCAGAATGTGCTGCCTATCAGTCACTGGAGTTTCTTGCCCAGCTTGAGCAAGAAAATAGCTGCACTTTAACCACCATATTTCTTTCTCCCTCTCCCCAAGGAGTTTTCTAAATGTGTCACATTAGAGTGATGGACCAACTGTAAACTTTCCACTACAAAGACTTCTCACATTAAAGCACATTAAAGTTTTAGGCCTCCTTACTGGGTACATTAGGGCTTTAACCTGAAAAGAGTGAGAGCTTCGTTCATCTCATTAAAATCAGATAATTAGCTTAATATATGTAAGACTCAACCAAAAGGCAAAGAGTTTTCTTTTAAAATGTTAACCAGTTTATGTCAGAATTCAGGGAATAAACTGAAGTACTGTATATCTCTCTTATTCTTCTCCAGGGGTATCAGGGCCGTAGCAGGAGGCCTGGGCAATCTTTTGAGCAGTCCTCATATTTTTTTTCTTAAATGAACCACTTGAAAGATGTTTCATAGGCACATTTATGCTGATTGGGATCCCCACACATTATTCTGACCCACACAGAAATCAGTCTGCTTTCAGCTAGCTCCATAATAAGGGGTGTCGTGTCAGAAAAAATTGGGGCTGCAGCAGGGGAAGTCATGTTAGCATATAAAATATTATGTGATTATATTCTAGCCTGCAAAGTCGGGGGTGCAAAGAGTGGAAGACACATTGGAACATGTAGACCAATGAAACAAATGGGGGAGGGCACAACTGCACCCCACCCCATAGAAAATGATGGCTCTGCTTCAAACCCAGTTACTTCCAGCCACTCCACAAAAAATCCACATGCCTCCGTTCCTCCCCACCTCCAATCCAAGAGCTCTCCTCACCATGTCTGATTTCCTCTGCAGCCCCATTTGAGCTTCAGGCCTATGGGTCTCCACGGCATTGACAGCAGGAGTCTAGGCAATCAGAGGACTAAAGCAGAGTACGTTTGCAGATGGCTACTTCAGGCTACTTGCAGGTGGTTACTTCACCCCTGGAAATCCCTTTGTGGTGAATCACAGAGCAGTCGTTATATTTGGTGCCAACGCTGTTTCTCTGGGTGAGCTCTCTCCGAAATCAGTAGATGGGAGTGGAGATCTGGAGAGCAAGCACTAAACCTGAATGCACATAGGCCTAGGGATCAGCAGTCCACTCGGAGTCTGATAAGCATATCAAACACAAGTAAAATTTCATTTAAAAAACCATTATGTTAAAAAAAAACCTCCACCCTTACTTGGCTTGCTTGACTTTGACCTTAATTTGGCCCCATTGTACATATGCATTATGATACAGTCTTTAATTAAAAAATCATATACTATATTTATTACAGGGCCTTATTCAATGCAATTTACACCAGTGCAAAGTGGAAATAAAATGCTATCCCCAGTGTAAGTGCAGAATTATAATATGATTAGGGCCCTACCAAGTCCACATTCTATTTTGGTCAATTTCAGGGTCATAGGATTTTAAAAGTAATAAAAGTCATGATGTCAGCTATTTGAAACTGAAATTGTATGGTGGTGTAATTCCAGGGGTCCTGACCCAAAAAGGAGTTGTGGGGGGGGAGGGTGTCACAAAGTTATTGTAGGGGGTCTTGTGGTGCTACTACTTCTGTGCTGGTGAGGAGTGGTGGCTGCTAGCCTGGAGCCCAGTTCTTAAGACCAAGCTGCCACTAGCAGCCGTGCAGAGGTAAGGTAAGGATAGCATGGTGTGGTATTGCCACCCTTACTTCTGTGCTGCTGCCTGCAGAACTGGGCCCTTAGTCAGCAGCTGCCACTCTCTGGCTGCCCAACTCTGAAGGCAGCACAGAAATAAGGGTGACAATACCGCAACCCCCCTAAAATAACTTTGCCACTCCCCCTGTAACTCCCCTTTGGATCATCACTCAGTTAGAGAAATGCTGGTCTTCCCCCATGAAATCTGTATAGTATAGGGTAAAAGCACACAAAAGACCAGATTTCATGGAAGGGAGACCAGATTTCACATTCTGTGATGTGTTTTTCATGGCCGTGAATTTAGTAGGGACCTAAATATGATGGTGCTGTACTCTAGATTTGCACAGGTGTCAATGAGTGCTTAGGATGCAAAGTAGTGAAGAACCTGGCCAATTTTTTTTGAAAAAACTCTCAAGTTTCTACTAAAGAGGAAAATAACTAAGAGCCTAATCCAGGGGTCTCCAAACTTTTCAGCCCGAGGGCCGCATTAGCTATCAAATAGCAGTTCGGGGGCCGACAACACACTCGAGGTCCAAATAAAAAAGAATCAAAACATGGATGTTGTTTTTTATTATTTATTTAATATTATTTTATTCAGTTATTATTTAATAACACATTGATACACTACACATGAACACCTGTTCACTACACATGAACACTACACATGAACACCTGTTCACCACACCTGAACACTACACATGAACACCTGTTCACCACACCTGAACACTACACATGAACATTACACATGAACACTACACATCAACCCCCCAACTGACCCACCCAGCCAGGTCTCTCCCCCCAAAACCTCCTTTCCTCCAACCCCCCCCCAAATGACCCACCCAGCCAGGTCTCTCCCCCCAAAACCTCCTTTCCTCCAACCCCCCCCCCCAAATGACCCACCCAGCCAGGTCTCTCACCCCAAAACCTCCTTCCCTCCCACCCACCCCCCAACTGACCCACCCAGCCCGGTCTCTCACCCCAAAACCTCCTTTCCTCCAACCCCCCCCCCAAATGACCCACCCAGCCAGGTCTCTCACCCCAAAACCTCCTTTCCTCCAACCCCCCCCCAACTGACCCACCCAGCCAGGTCTCTCACCCCAAAACCTCCTTCCCTCCCACCCACCCCCCAACTGACCCACCCAGCCAGGTCTCTCACCCCAAAACCTCCTTCCCTCCCACCCACCCCCCAACTGACCCACCCAGCCAGGTCTCTCACCCCAAAACCTCCTTCCCTCCCACCCACCCCCCAACTGACCCACCCAGCCCGGTCTCTCACCCCAAAACCTCCTTTCCTCCAACCCCCCTCCCCAAATGACCCACCCAGCCAGGTCTCTCACCCCAAAACCTCCTTTCCTCCAACCCCCCCCCCAACTGACCCGCTCAACCCGGTCTCTCCCCACAGACCGGTTCGCCACCTGGCAGTGGGTGGCTCCTTGTTTCGCCCCCTGTAAGTGGGTGGCGGTGCGGCGCGTCCTGGCCCCAGCTCTGAGCCGTCCCTGGCCGGCGGTGGCAGCCGAGCACGCGGCGCGTCCCGGGCCCGGGGCGGCAGCCGAGCACGCGGCGCGTCCCGGGCCCGGGGCGGCAGCCGAGCACGCGGCGCGTCCCGGGCCCGGGGCGGCAGCCGAGCACGCGGCGCGTCCCGGGCCCGGGGCGGCAGCCGAGCACGCGGCGGGTCCCGGGCCCGGGGCGGCAGCCGAGCACGCGGCGGGTCCCGGCCCCGCGGCGGCAGCCAAGCACGCGGCGGGTCCTGGCCCCGCGGCGGCAGCCGAGCACGCGGCGGGTCCCGGCCCCGCGGCGGCAGCCGAGCACGCGGCGCGTCCCGGCCCCGCGGCTGGCGGCCCGCGCGGCGCTTCCAGGCCCCAGCGCGGAGCCGTCCCAGCGAAAAGCTCAAAAGAGCCAAAAATTCCCTAATAGCCAAAAAGATCTCCGCGGGCCGGATGAGAGGGCCTCGCGGGCCGCATCCGGCCCGCGGGCCGTAGTTTGGAGACCCCTGGCCTAATCCAAACCTCATTGAAGTCAATGGGTGACTTTCCTATGACTTCAATGGGATATGGATCAGGCCCCAAGAAAATAATTACTCATGCAGAAAAATGTTCTGTTGTCATCTTTGAGGACTCATTACAGGAGAGAAATGTTCTATTCCTTTTGAAAAAATGGAGCTGTCCTCTATAGTCTATAGTAAAGTGAAGCAGGTCTCTCCCTTTGGGATTGTTCTGGAGAAATCAATCCCAGACTCTGCTCAAAGGCTTTTCTTCTTATCTTTCTCAGTAATTAACAGTCATTTACAATAATTGCTAGGATTTCCTTGCATCAATGGTGGCAGCATACAACCTATATCACCTAGGAGCCACTGTTGTTATCGTCTATCAGAGATGCTTAAAGCAATTAGTACTGTTTTCATTTTTATTCTTTGACTTTAAACAGATATCATATCTTTCATATCTATTGTAGTTAAGATGAGGTGAAACAGACTAGAAACAAGTGTATTGTATTTGAAACATTTCTAGGAAGAAATGTATATCCCACAAACAGGGCTGGCGACAGAAATTTTGGGGCCCCCTACTCTGATCGTTGGGGGGCCCCCTACTCTGATCTGAACCTGCTTTCTCAGACAGGGGGTGGTCAAAGCTTGTCTATTTATATTAAATATCTAGTTATGAAGATGGGCAGAAAAGGTTAGTGATTTTGAAACCAGCCAGTAGTGGGTGGAAATGAGCTTGCAGTGAAGGCAAGGGAGTGTGTGGACAGGTTCTTTCACCCAGTTGCATGAGCACACTGTATGCTCCATAATATAAAATAGACTGCAGGGGCAAAATTATGGGTTTTAAATGTACAGAGATGAAAGGGTGGAACTATAGATTCAAAGAGCCTCATTCGCCTCTTCCTTGCACTTTGTGTAGTCATTTACACCTGTGCAACGTGGGTGTCAAATTGCTCCAGTGTGTGAAACTAGCAGAGAATTCTAATTTAGAAGCATTTACTGCCCTGTTTGCACCTGCATTAATGACTACCTAAAGTGCAAGGCATTGGAGACTCAGGCCCTAATTGCTTGACAGAGCCATCTCCCAACTCACTCCTATGTGTTAGCAACAGAGTCTAAAGTTCAAACAAGAGAAGATCTTTCTTCTTTCAAGACTCCTTTTAATTTGCTCACTTCCATTGTTCTGTATAGATTCATCCCCTCCCCCATTGTTCTGCTACCTTCCACTCAATAATTCCATTGGCCGTAATGAAGCTCTCTTTGACTCAAAAGCCCGAACCATTTAGTTTTGGCACAGTGCAGACTAAAACCTCAGATGTCAAAATCCCCTCATGCGGTACATAAGTGCCCCTGTGGCCGATGCCTAGAATGTGTTGATGGCTCAGGTGAGAGTTGCATCCAGCTGCTTCTTAAAGGAAGCATTACAGTAATGTGGACCCTCCAAGCCCAGTGCTAAAGAGATGCGGTGGGATCTCTTCACCACAAAATAATACAATCAAAGGCAGTTTGCTCAGCCGGCAGTTTTTGCCAAGCTCTCTCAGCTTTGCTAAATGCATAACCACTCTGCAGGAGGTGTGCTGTTTACTCTGATTCCATTCACCAGATTTATATTAGTTACACAAATCCCCAGACATAGCCTGACTGTAGAAACAATAGGATTTCTCCCGAGGAGCTTTTGCTAACAAGTGAAAATGCCACCGAGGCTCTTTCGTTAATGCTATGAAGAAAAATGAGGGAAGAACAGCTCACTTTCACTAAAAAGGAGGAAATAATTAATTCATCTGAAACGGGGACATTTTCCAAATGATGTAAAATGGGATATTAAAATAAAGTTCATCAGACAAATGCTGTGGACAAAACCCTGTCTATGTATATAAATATAAGGGTGGGTGTGCATGTTTCTAGAGAAACCCTCTAATTTTAGTTACCATCCTATAAAGAATAGGAAGGAGTGGTTAGAGCACCGTAATGGAGGTCAGGACATAGGGTGCCCAATTCGGGATTGCTCTTTGGCTCCTTTGTTCCAGCAGGGGCAGCAGGGCAGACCTAAGTACCCATTTCTGGAGAACACCCCTATTGCTGCGAGCCCTTGTGCCTGGCTCAGAGCTGCCTCCACAGCATCTGTAGGCATAGAAAGCATTGTGGGGCAAGCCAAGGACAGAGCAAGAATGTGCCAGGCTGGGCTAGAGGTGGGAGGAGGCATGTCTAAGGTAGGCCTTGTGTGTTCCCTTATAGGGCCCATTGAAATGGGAGCAGAATTTAGGGCTGCCGTGAGAAATGCCTGCTCTGGAGACCAAACAGATTATGAGGTGCAAACTGTCTCCCTTGTGTCCTTGCACCAGTGATCTATCCTCCAGACTCTCTTGCTGACTCTGCTACTTCTTGCTTTTGTGACCTGGGTCAATCAGCTAATGCCCCACTTTCTGAGTTTGCCCATCTATAAATGGGGACCATGATGCTTATCTGCTGTACCTCACACGCTGAGGAGGGAATATGGTTAGAGGCACTTGCACATGCGGTCCAAAGTATTGTTAAGGAAATTATAAAAGACACATTAACATAAAGTGGTCACCCAAAAAGAGGCTAAGAGGCTATGATATGTGACAAAGAACGAAGCATCTGCTATGATTTCTCTTTATGACACACAATGAGCTGCAAAGCAAAAAGGTTCTAGGTCCAAGAAGTATCCAAACTAGCTGGACTTCTTGAATCTACTAAATTAAGGTGGAGGTCTCTGGAGGAGAGACAGATATCTGGTACTTCATGCTTCTGGTCAGGCCAGAAATATCATGGGACTTGCTAAACTCCAAGGGGTAGGTTTGGATCCAGGGATTCACTACGGAGACCTTTAATTCCCAAAATTCAAAGGTGTTAAAATCTGAGATCTATTAAATACAAATGATTAAAGGCAAACGCAGAATACAACTCAATCTGGCACTTGTTTTAATTTTAACACAAAATACACTTCCATAAGTTATTTAAGCCAAGTTATTTAAAAGAAATGCTTACATTGCAGTTTTATTTCCAGTAAAAGTATTGTTTCTATTGCTTCAGCCAGGACAGGATTTCACTTCCAGTTAAACACACCGTACAATTTTCAAATATAAGACATTTAAGCATCTGATTACAAGGTTTGGGGGTAGAACTTTTTTCTAACCTGATTATTTTTTAAAGCTTTTGGCTAGGACTTTATATTCCAAATCAGCTAAAAGGAAATGTGTATGGATGGACCCTAAAGTGTAGGAGTTTACAAAGGAAATGCTGACCCAAGTTTAAATATAGTGGTGTGAATAATTCTACCCTGATATAGCATTACCATATGTATTATAACTGTGCAGCATACATTTTCTTGGCGGTGGGGGGGGGGGGGAACAGCTGCAGTACTAAAACTTTTAATCTTCTGAAAATTACAAGGCAGAAAAATACTTAAGCCTCAGAATCTGGGTATCACAAAAGGAATGCTTATTGAGACTGTCGTAATGATAAACTCTTAACTCCTTTTTGCCAAGCAGAGCTTTTAAACCAAAGACTTGGTTTTAACCTCCACTATGTAATTGTGCAGTTCTTTGTGTCTTGAAAGTTCAACCAATCCCCTTATATGTGCTCACAAATTTTCTATGATATGCAGTGCTAGGTGACAGTGCTGCTAGCGCATTGAGGGGGAGAGGCAGTCTCTCAGGCTAGGTCTAAACTGCAATTAGAAACCTGCAGCAGGCCCATCTGGGCTCACGGTGCTCAGGCTAAGAGACTGTTTAATCAAGGTGTAGATGTTTGAGTTTGGGCTCTAGGATGGGCTGTGGGAGGGTCCCAGAGTTCAGGCTGCAGCCCAAGCCTGAATGTCTACATCTTAGCTTGTGTCCAAACGCCCAAATCATTTGGCAAGGGCCAGCTGCAGGTTTATAATTGCAGTGTAGACATACCCTTGCTGCTTAACAGTGACCCATTTTGGCTATGAGTGAGCTACAAGGATGAAAAGGTTGTATAAGGGAGAAACTCTAAAAAGCTCAATAGTGGCTGGCCCTCCACATATCTGCAATGACTGGGAAAGAGTGGGTGAAATAGCCTTTTCCTTCATGTGTTCCTGCTCATGGCCAGCCACAGTTTTGATGGGGGGAGTCCTGGGTAGGGCCACTGGAAGAGCTGACCTTCCTAAAGATGGCAGAAACGGGGGGAGATGTGGCCCTGCCCTCAGTTGGCACAAGCCAATAGAGTGCTGGGAGAGAACTTTCAACAGGAGGCTGATCAGTCTGTATGTAATGCCTCCAAAGTCCCGTACTGCCATGTCCAAAAATCATGAGATTCTTTAAATCTCATGATTTTGAGCCAAAATTTGGGGTTAATTTCCTTTGCCTTCAGATTTTTGAGCCTTCAGAGTCCACTGTGGACATGCTGTCAGGCTTTTCTCTACCACCATGAGGGCTAGAAATTTAGGGGTGGTTTTGATTTAAATAAAAGCTGAGATTCGCACATGATCAATTGTCTCCAAGATCTCGGCATTAACACATCAAATACTACAAGATCTGTGCAATAATTGTCAGATCTGGCAATCCTACAAGTCCCTGACTCTTCACTGAAGACAATGGGAGGTTTGCTTGAGTAAGGACTGAGGCCTTATCTATGTAGAAAAGTGTACTGGATTAACTACATTGATTTAAAAATCCATTTTTTTTAAGGCAGTGAAAGCCCATAATATACACATACGTAAACTGGTTTAACTCCTGCTTTGTGGGTTTGAACAAGTTTAGTAAGATGATGTTTTAAATATTTAGTTAAACTGGTGCATGTTTCTAGTATAGATAAGACCTGAGTTAAAAATGAGTAAGAAGCTCAGAATTTGACCCCGTGAGAATGTATTAGCTAACTTCTTTTAGTTAAACTCATTACCTTATCTATGATAACTTGCACCCCACAACAACAGTGCAGAAAACATTCAGAACAGCAGTTCTGAACAAACTGTACTCGAGGGCAGACACAGCTGTAACAGCTGCACTGAAATGCAGTTGTATTGCAGTTGTATACATTTTTTATGTTCAATTTTCAATTCTTTATTGTTTTAGCCATTCTAGACTTATACTAGCTTTTACCTCTTCAAAGTACTGTAAACTAATTCTCCCAGCCAGCACCCCCATGTTAGGTAGGACAGTCTGTGTTATCCCCACTTTACAGATCAGAAATTTGAGGTAGGTAAAAATTATTTGTTCAGGAATAGCAAAGCTAAGCAATGGCAGGGCTGGGATTATTAGAATTTCAGGTGTTCTTGGCTTCCAGTCCCTTTTTATAACCATTCAATTTACTACCTATGTAAGAAAGTAATGTAATGAGAATATTGAAGACTATTAATCCCACTGATTATTTTAGTCCCTGTAGGATAATCTTAGCAGAATGAAAATACTTAGCGCACATAGCACTTCACTGGCCTGATTCTCCTCATCTCATTTACCCTAGTGTGAATCAGGAGTAACCATTGATGTTCATTGAGTTACACTGGTGAAGTGAGAGAATGAGCCCCTACATTTCAAAGCTTTTCGCAACACCGTGCCAACTCCACCAGTACATTCTGTCTGATTTGTGCTGCTCCAATGATGCAAGTAGTTGTAAACCCAGCCTAACTGACCAGTTAAATAATGTCTATTACTAATTTGCATTGTAGAGCTGCACAGAGCAACCAGGGTGTACTTGTGAACCTAGTCCATTAATTGTGTGACAATAATTAGTTAAGATGATGCAATTGATTCAGGAATCTGAACAGGACACTGTCACTGCCGTCCTGTACATTTTATGTCTGTCAATCTTGGGACCTTTTTACAGATTCCAAACTGACCTGGAAATAAACGTCAAACTCTCAGTAATGTTCTCATCATGAAATCTCACCACAGGTGTATTGCACATTAAAATGGTCATAGCTTGTTTGAAAAATCTCACAAAAGATACAGAATTGATCCCTACCAACACTGTAATATCTAGTTTTCCAAAAATAAAACCTTGATGGATAAGTATAAAGTATAATGCTGATGAAAATACTTTTTGAGGGTTTTCAACTGGTAGAATCTATTACTTTTTATTCCCTTTCATATGCATGTTTCTGTCCTTTCAATGCGGACAGCGTAAGCCATTGGCAGTGATTATCGATGACAGCACTGCAGCAAAAATGTACTGTATGTCATTAACTGTCAAACTGATGGGCTTAAACACACAACGGAAAGACTTTAACACGCTATCCTCTGTTTATTTCTTCTGCCCAGTGGCATCTCTTCTGAACGCAATACCCTGTTTATAAGGTGTTGAGACTTCTTTTAACAATATCCCTCTCTGTCCTCAGTATTTGCTAAAGTCACTTAGCTTTCAGCCTCAGGTAAGACCGAGAAGCTTGGTGTCAGTGCAATGCATGGGAAATAATTGGTTACTCCAAACTTTATTGACATTGTAAGGAGTGACATGGGTAATTCCCATATACAGAACAGAAACTCTTATTGTTTCACACTGGTTGCAGCACTGTATTTGCCTCTCTTGAGAATTTTGATGACCACACTTATGAGTTTTTAGAATGGAAAATTACTGCTATTTGAATACTATGATAACTCTCTTTACTAGAATCAGAGAGGTAGCCGTGTTAGTCTGGAATAGCAGAGTTAACAAAGTCCTGTGGCACCTTAACTATAAAGTTTTGAAGCATAAGCTTTCGTGGGCTAATACCCACTTCGTCGGATGCAAGCATCTCTTTACTAGATCACCCCCTTTGGATGCATGCTAATGAGAGATTAAAATACATGGACCAGCAAAGACCTGGATGAAAATGAGGCTCAAAATGTAACAATTTCAAATTGGGTCATAGTGTCGTCATCTCATTTTTAAGTTATTTAGTTTGTAAAGGGGCATATGAGTGTTGAGTTGAACATGACTGAGAATAGTCTTGCCATAGAGATTGATAGAGGAAGACTTCTCTCAAAGGCGAGACAGATATCGTGCATGAAGATGCAAGGGCAGGGGGAAGGAGGAGGAAGGAAAACACCAAGTAGAAAGCTTAAGGTTGTAAAATAGTCATTTTACTATTTGTCATTTATAGGCTTTTAGGCCTGATTCTCCTCTTACATCAGGCTGGTGTTATTGGAACTCCTCTGACTTCAGTGATTTACATTGGTGTAAATGACAGCAAAGATTCCTGATCCAAAGTTTCTAACAAACTGTGTTAACATGAACAAATACACAATACTGTGGAGACAGAGACAAAAAAAATAATAATCAAAATTAGTGTGTGTGCTTTAATGCGTGTGTTTCTTTTGGCCCCTAGACTGAGGGGTTCTGGAGATGAACAGCATAATGGGTGAGAGATGGGACTCTCAGAACTGTAGCTAGAGTGTTCACTGGAGAGCCAGGGATACTTCTTGGGAGTTAATCATTATAGAGAGTTTGGGGGGAAAAGCTTTGGTTAGGAGTGCACAAGGGTGTGTGCCTCACTGTTTGAACCCCGGCAACCCCGCTGAGAGGGCCACACTGAGTATAAAAATTCAGGAAGGTTTTTAACCATCAGCCAAGTCAGTTCTGCCACTCCTGTTTGTTTTAGCTCTCAGCTGGATGATAGTTGTCATCCAAGAAAGCCTTCATTTCCTCTGATTTTATAAGTAATAATATATATTCCCCCTCAGGATTATTCACACCTCACAGGGTAGAACATCTGCAATTTCTGCTCCTATATTGCAAACTTTAGGTTTTAGCAAATCAAGCATACTGGCTGCCACTGTCTACTATCATATATACTGTGTAATACAGGTACATTAACTATCTTGTAGTGGGGAGGATGTGAAAAGTGATATTAACATACAAGTATAACTTTTCACAGCAGCAGGTTTACTACCTAGCAAGTCTAATAGAAAAAGCAACCAAAAAAAGACAAGAACATGCAAAGCACCTTGTGTTTCTATTCTGTTTTGGTCCAGTAAAGAATAAAGACAACTGTACATCATTTTTACTATTGAGTCTTCAAAAAAAAAAAAACCATCACCAACTACATAAATTACAATGATTTGGACATGCATATGTGGATATTTATTTGTTTTTCCCAAAGTTAATCCAGTATTTTAGGAAAAATTGTCAGAATGGCCATCAGCAAGAGTTGGGGGCACCAAATATTTGTTGTGAGAACCTCTGACCAACACAGGCAAGCCTGATGATCTTAGTGGAGTTCTTTAAACTCTTTTAATCTCTGCTTCTTTCCCCAGACCTGAAGAAGATCTCTGTGTAAGTCAAAGAGTTGTATCTTGCACCCACAGAAATAGGTCCAATAAAAAATATTACTTCACTTTATTATTTGTTTCTTCTTTAAAACAAACAGTTCTGACTGTTAACTTCATGATTTGCACTCGTGGTGAAACTGTTAATGTCTGTTCAGAATAATGGCGCATAATAGTTTATTAAAATGTCAATCAGTACATCCAGAATTCCCTTATGTCTCATTTAAATGTAGCCTCTAGATGCTTCTAAAACACAGACCTGCACTTCAATAAAGAGTCTAATTTACTATGTATCTCTTAAGCCCCCTAATCTTGATTCATTAATTATGACTGTGATTTGGAGTACATATAAGCAATGCAGTTTGACTTGATCTTGAAGATATTCCAGCTTGTGTCTCTGTGCAGTGAAAGGCTAGTTCATCCACTCAATCAGAGTGGTCTGTTTACACTGTGTGAAAATGTTTTCCTTTTCTCAAGGTTACTGAAACCTGTTTGCAGCCACTTCCTTGGAGGAAAAGAATAATCAAGTACAAAGTTAGAGAAAAAAAATCTCTAACTCTCTTGGTAGATTGGATGCTTTAGTTTAATGTCCTAGTTAGTGTTTTTCTTTGTTGATTGAATGTGCTCAGAAAAGTAAAGAGCAAATAGCACTGCCTTGAAATGCCCAGTGCAACCATAGTTCTGTAGGCTCAAGCCAGCTTTGTAGTCTTATCTTCATTGCCCCGTTTTTGTAGTCCTGGGCCTCTTTTGAGTCTACGGAAATTTATATCTGGGTAAGTAATGACGAAAACGATACGGCTAAACCACCTTGAACACGCCCGATCCCATCTGATCTCGGAAGCTAAGCAGGGTTGTGCCTGGCTAGTACTTGGATGGGAGACCTCCTGGGAATACCAGGTGCTGTAGGCTTAACACCTGGCAGTAGGTATGAAATGCCTCCAACGACAGATGGAATGACGCATTGGTTGGAGTATACCCCAGTCGTATCACTGGTTGTGTCCAGTCTAAGCGGACCCTGCCATAGTGTGGGAATAACGCTAGGAAAAACAAGTAATGAAGAAAACCTCTCCAAACATTTAATGGCATTCTAAGTTAATTCTATTTGATCATGTTCTCAGCCTGTTATGTTTTTTCCACAAAGAATTGTCTAAATGTCTTGCACTCTAGATATAGCTCACTGGGGCTTGGGCAGACTCAGGCTTCGGTTCCCCCTCCTGGGGTCGTGTAGTAATTTTTGTTGTCAGAAGGGGGTTGTGATTTAATGAAGTTTGAGAACGTCTGATCTGCAGGTTAGCAGCCTCCCCAGGTTCTACCTGGAGTGTCCAGCCCCTGGCCCACTAGGCACTCACAGTATTCACAGATTTGCAGCCTCCAAAGAAACAACACATCCCAGTTTTAACATGTCCATCTCAGATGACTGCCCTGCTTAATCTCATGCACATAATTTCTTGCACTCTAGATATAGCTTTGTGCAGAACAAGGATGTTTATATGACCCTACAGTCAAATGATATTAATGTTTTCAGTCTTCCTGAGGGATAATCTCTGCTGCCTCTTCTCCCTCACCCTGCCCCCTGTGCCATACTGCCGTAGCTGTGCACAGAGAGGGTACTCAAGCTGGATCCCTTCACTATAAAAGGCAGGAGATTCTTAGCTTCCTGTGAGGGCTCCAGGACAGTGGAACTTGTTCCACCCCACCCCATCCAAAATAGTCTGAATTTGGTGACTTTCCAGGCATGCTGCTGAAGATATGTTTGAGAAGTTTTTTGGAGAAGGCTGGGGATGTGTGTGGCCTATTGGTGCCAAGCGGCAGAGGGAACAGGGGGTACATGGAGTTTTACAGAGATCTCGGTTCACTGAAGGGTGGCATGTGAGCTCTCTATCAATAGCCAATAGCCCTCTGGTCATTTTCATACTTATGAAATGCATGTCATAGATAATATTTAGGGAGTCATGTATTTATACTAAAAATTACGTTCTTGGAGTTAAGGCAGGTCACCAGGAGGTGACATTCCTGTTCCCAAGAGGAACATTCCTGAGGTAACAGTCACCTATCTCCCTATCTGGCCATTTATGTATTGAATGGCTCACAATGTCGGCCTATTTGGATACTGAGCCACAGGCTAAATGAGATTGAAAAAGTTACAAAAGAGGAACTCTATGGGGGGAAGTTCTGCTCTTGAAAAAAGACAAAGACTTGTTTGGGTATATGTAGGGACGTAAAGAAATGCATGGAATTCTACATACCCACCTCCGAGGCAAGCTAACAGCGTGCCTGTCTCATGAAAGGAGGATTCTAGCTAGCCAGGCTGTAAAATGCTACAAGGATTTTGGGTGAGCAATATTTTACAAGACATCAGGATCTTGTAAGTCTAGGCTTTAGAATGCACATTATGATTTTGTTTCATATGTAACAGTTTGTTTCCAAAATTCTACTCACTATCACTTGAATCTCTGTTTTGTCAAATAACCATATATTTGTTTTCACTATAAACCTATCTGAGTGCTGTGTGTTTAAGCAGGGCAGTCATCTGAGATGGAGGTGGTAAAGCTGGGATGTGTTGTTTCTTTGGAGGCTGCAAATCTGTGAATACTGTGAGTGCCTAGTGGGCCAAGGGCTGGACATTCCAGGTAGAACCTGGTAAGGCTGCTAAGCTGCAGATCAGGGGTTCTCAAACTTCATTGCACCACAACCCCCTTCTGACAACAAAAATTACTACACGACCCTAGGAGGGGGAACCGAAGCCTGAGTCTGCCCAAGCCCCAGTGCCCCAGGTGGCAGTGAGGGAGAAGCTTGAGCCCCACTGCTCTGGGCAGGGAGGCCAAAGCTGGATCTGAAGGGCTTCAGCCTTAGGCAGGGGGGCCTGCAACCTGAGCCCTGTCTCTTGGGACTGAAGCCCTCGGGCTTTGACTTTGGTCCTGGGCAGTGGGGTTTGGGTTTCAGCCCATCTAAGCCAGTCCTGCTAACCCCATTCAAAGGGGGTCACGACCCACCGTGGGGTCCTGACCCACAGTTTGATAACTGCTGCTGTAGAGAGAATGCTTGTGTTTCCCGGGGCCAGTGGAGTTGGGAATCTGACCCCTGGCAGATACAGAAAAGACTTCCTCACAGTAAGGGCTCTGGGCTGGGGGGTGCAGGGCCTGGGATAGGGCTTGAGGTTTGAGGTGCAGGAAGGGGTTTCAGGGCTGGGGCACGGGGTTGGGGTGTGGAATTACCTCCAGCAGCTCCCGGTCAGCAGTACAGCCAGGGTGCAGAGGCAGGCATCCTGCCCGTCCTGGCGCCACAGACCATACTGCACCCTGCAAGCAGCCAGCACAGGTCTGGCTCCTAGGCGGAGGCGTGCAAGTGGCTTCACCTGGCTCTCGCCCACAGGCCGGGAGTGTGGAGCCAGTGCTCAGAGCAAGGGCAGTATGTAGAGCCCCATGGAAGGCTAGATGCAGCTTCATCCTGCAAACCCTCTTGTCCTTAAGTTTATGTGCATGAGTAGTTGCATTGACCACAACATACTATGAGCACTGTGTAAGTGTTTGACACCCTAATATGAATTTGGATCTTCAGGAATCTAGGTATTTTTGGCCAAAACACTTTGTTTGTTTTTCTAAGGTGTAGTCAATACCAGCATGCCTCATGGGGAAACCTGACAAAAATCCAGGTCATGCTTACTAAAGAATAATTATATTTCACTGTTAAGTTTCCAATAAATTATTTTAAATGTCAAGAAATTATTTTCTTGAGAAAAATTCGGTGTGCTTCCATCTTAATTTTACTGTAGCTGAGCACTACTGTTGGGGTGTGAAGTTTCTGATCCACAGTGTGAACTGCAATATTTAGTCCTTGTATTGTGTGAAAGCTCCATTGGCGGGAATTCAGCAAGTGCAATGCTCTGAGGAAAATGGAATAGCAATCCATGCTGTGGAGCAGAAAGCATAATTTTTGCCTAAAGATTTTATCCGTTAGGCTTCACATTTTCAAGGCTTCCTCCGCAACTATGGAGGAAGCCTTTTTTTTTTTGGGGGGGGGGGGAGGGAGGGGGTAAGTAAAGCTGAGAGATTCACACAACATGACTGCAGGAGGTGGTGCTTTAAGAAAACACCATATAGTGTGAGATTCCTGAGAGTTGGAAACACAAACTATTGCCGATTTAATTTCTATTTCTTTTAACCAAAAACATTGTGTATTACTGATCAGGGCAGAGACTCAGTTATTTAAGCAAGGAACCCTGTCAATAGCTCTTTAGGTCCTGAACTTTGTTTTATATTAATCCCCACACAGAAACTACAGCTTAAATTTGCCTATGAAAGTGGGCCAAAGCAGAAGTGTTGTATGTCTATAACTGAACGCAAAATTTGGCCCTTTGTTTTTCATTTAATACTGACCCTGCTAGTCAAGGACTTTCTTCTTGGCATTAGCAGACTTTGGCTGCTGAATAAATGGCAGAGGCTTTCACACATGTTTTTTTTAGTAAAAATTCATTGTATCTTCATTATTATGCAACTTGTATTTCAATAGCATTGTAAAGACATAGTGCTGAGTAAGAAATAAACTCTCCAAATCTAACAGTAGTCTTTGCCCTAAAGTTTTTTAGACGTGACAGGCTTGAATGGATACAGTTCAAATAGAAACAGGCTGAGTGGTGCTCTTAAACATATGCTCATCTCATGTGGTGTTATAAAACCCATTGAAGCTACTTTCCTTGAGAAAGCTTCTTTCCTTGAACACTCACATCTATTTGGCAATCATTTTTCTTCTTATCAAGTGCATCAGGATAACCATCTGTCAACCAAAGTTAGCCAGGATCCAGCTTCATCATCAAACACAGGAACACCAGTGGGAAGCTTTCAGTACCCGCTGTTCAAAATGATGCTGCCCCTAGGCTGAAAATCAGGGTCAAGCATCTGTGGAATCTGTGCAAACAGTACAAGTAAAAAACAGAATAGTTTTCTGAGGCATAATAGTGGCTCTGTGCCTGTCAAGAGCAAATACATTTACTGAGGTTTGTAGAACATGGTATATCAAGTGATAAAACAGAAGGCCTTGTGCCTTGGGCAGAGAACAAGTAGAACCACAAAGTGCATCTCTGCAGTATTTTATTACATTAACTAAGGCTGCATGTAACAGAGTCTTCCTGCTTCCTCCCCTCCTCCAGGCTTCTCCCTGGCCCAATACAGCTCCAGGAGCCTCGAGTTGTGCAGCACCCGTGCCTTTATTATTTCCACAGTTGTCCCACCACCAGTGCTCTACTATTTACAGGTTTAACTGCCTGTGGGCTCCATCTAGCCCCAAAGTCAGGCCCCAGTCAGCAGACAGACTTCCCCCTGACCATTCCCCCTGTCTTCTGGCCTCCTCAACCTTTATAGTCCCCAGGGCCACAGGTGTAGCCACTCCTTAGGCCAGGCATCAGGCTTTCCCCAGTCCCAATCCATTTCCCCTGATTGGGGCTGGCTGAGCAGGGGCTAATTCAGTGCCTATTGCATCAGCACCCTGCTACACTGCAGAAAAAAGAAAGGGAGCAAGATACTCATATTCAGGGTATGAGGAACATGGAAACACTGGTCTTTGATGCATAAGTTCTACAGTGACTGAAAAGCTGTAGTGAATAAAAGGCTCAATGGCCATAGTGTATCTAAAGCTGTATCTGCTTCAAGTAACAGATCCAGTAATGTCTCTTGTTTATGCAGGTTTTCTGAATTTCTGGTTCTGAATGTTAATTTCAGCAACTTTTCTGACAAGGTGCACATTGGCCTCAAGTGGATTGCAAGTATAACTTGGAGCAAAATTTGAGCATGTCATTGTCACTCAAGTTTATTTCTTTGTCCTCAGTAAGTGCTTATATCTCACAGATTACCATTTTGCCCAGGACCATAAGGGCTGTGTGTTTCAGTGGTACTTTTCCATGGGAGCTTTGCTGCCGGACATTTTCTGTACATCCTGCTAAAGATTCCTGTCATTTGCAATTGCTTATGATGTAAATAATTTTCATTTACAGAATATATGTTATCTTATAGTTAGAGCAGCAGTTCTCAAACTGTGGGTCAGGACCCTGAAGTGGATCATGACCCTATTTTAATGGGGTCATCAGGGCTGGTTTAGACTTGCTGGGGCCCAGGGCCAGAGCCAAAGCCTGAGCCTTACCGTTGGGGCCAAAGCTGAAGCCTGAGGGCTTCAACCCTGAGTGGTAGAACTCATAAGAACATAAGAGTGGCCATACTGGGTCAGACCAATGGTCCACTTAGCCCAATATCCTGTCTTCTGACAGTGGCCAATGCCAGCGCTTCAGAGGGAAAGAACAGACCAGGCAATCTTCAAATGATTCAACCCCTGTCATCCACTCCCAGCTTCTAACAAATAGAGCTCAGGGACACCGCTTCCTGCAGCTCCTGTTGACCAGGAACGGCGAACTGTGGCCACTGGGAGATGTGAGCAGCAATACCTGCGGGCGCTCAGGTAAACAAAGTGTCTCACAGCCCACCAGTGACTTACCCCGAACAAGCCACAAACCAAGTTTGGGAACATCTGCATTATCCTCCATGAATGTATCTAGTTCTATTTTGAATCCTGTTAGTCTTGGCTTTCACAACATCCTCTGGCAAAGAGTTCCACAGGTTGACTGTGCATTGTGGGAAGAAATGCTTCCTTTTGTTTGTTTTAAACTTGTTGCCTATTAATTTCATTTGGTGACCCCTTAGTTGTTGTGTTAAGAGAAGATGGAAATAACACTTCCTTATTTACTTTCTCCAAACCAGTCATGATTTTATAGATATCCATCATATCCCTCCTTAGTCAGCTCATTTCCAGGCTGAAAAGTCCCAGTGTTATTAATCTCTCCTCATATGGAAACTGTTTCATACCCCTAATCATTTTTGTTGCCCTTTTCTGAACCTTTTCCAATTCCAATATATCTTTTATGAGATGGAGCAACCACATATGCACACAGCATTCAAGATGTGGGTGTATCATGGATTTATATAGATGCAATATGATATTTTCTGTCTTATCTGTCCCTTTCTTAATGATGCCCAACATTCTGTTCACTTTTTTGACTGCCGCTGCACATTGAGTGGATGTTTTCAGAGAACTATACACAATGACTCCAAGATCTTTCTTGAGTGGTAACAGCTAATTTAGACCAATAATTTTATATGTATAGTTGGGATTATGTTTTCCAATGTGCATTACTTTGCATGTATCAGTATTGAATTTCACCTGCCATTTTGTTGCCCAGTCACTTAGTTTTGAGAGATCCTTTTATAACTCTTCACAGTCTGTCTGGGACTTAACTATCTTGAGTAGTTTTGTATCATCTGCAAATTTTACCACCTCACTGTTATCCCCTTTTCCAGATTATGAATATGTTGAATAGCACTGGTCCCAGTACAGACCTCTGGGGGACACCACTATTTACCTCTCTCCATTCTGAAAACTGACCATTTTTTCCTATCCTTTGTTTCCCATCTTTTAACCAGTTACCAATCCATGATAGGACCTTCCCTCTTATCCCATAACAGTTTACTTTTCTTAAGAGCCTTTGGTGAGAGACCTTGTCGAAGGCTTTCTGAAAATCTAAGTACACTATATCCACTGGATTCCTCTTATCCACATGCTTGTCCCCCCCCCCCCACCGCCAAAGAATTCTAATAGATTGGTGAGGCATGATTTTCCTCTACAAAAACTATGTTGATTCTTCCCCAACAAATTACGTTCATTGGTGTGTCTGACAATTTTGTTCTTTACCATAGTTTCAGTCAGCTTGCCCGGTACTGAAGTCAGGTTTACCGGCCTGTAGTTGTCGGGATCACCTCTGGAGCCCTTTTTAAAAATTGGCGTCACATTAGCTATCCTCCAGTCATTTGGTACAGAAGCTGATTTAAACGATAGGTTACAAACCAGAGTTAGTATTTGTACAATTTCACATTTTGAGTTCCCTCAGAACTCTTGGGGGAATACCATCTGGTCCTGGTGACTTATTACTGTTTAGCTTATCAGTTTGTTTCAAAACCTCCTCTACTGACACCTCAACCTGCGACAGTTCCTCAGATTTTTCACCTAAAAAGAATGACTGAGGTTTGGAAATCTCCCTCAAATCCTCAGCCATGGAGACTGCAAAGAATTCATTTAGTTTCTCCACAATGGCCTTATCCTTGAGTGCTCCTTTAGCATCTTGATCATCCAGTAGTCTCACTGGTTGTTTAGCAGGCTTCCTGCTTCTGATGTACTTACAAATTTTTTTGCTGTTACTTTTTAAGTCTTTGGCTAGCTAGTCTTCACATTCTTTTTTGGACTTCCTAATTATACTCTTATACTTAATTTGCCAGAGTTTATCCTCCTTTCTATTTTCTCATTAGGATTTATCTTCCACTTTTTAAAATGATGCCTTTTTTGCCTCTCACTGCTTCATTTACTTTGTTGTTTAGCCATGGTGGCACTCTTTTGGTTCTCTTACTATGTTTTTTAATTTGGGAATACATTTAAGTTGAGCCTCTATTATGGTGTCTTCAAAAAGCTTCTATGCAGCTTGCAGGCATTTCACTTTTGGCACTGTACCTTTTAATTTCTGTTTCACTAACATCCTCATTTTTGTGTAGTCCCCCTTTTTGAAATTAAATGCAACAGTGTAGGGTTTCTGGGGTGTTTCCCCTGCCACAGGGATGTTCAATTTAATTATATTATGGTCACTATTTCCAAGAGGTCTAGCTATATTCACCTCTGGGACCAGATCCCGTGCTCCACTTAGGACTAAATTAAGAATTGCCTCTCCCTTTGTGGGTTCCAGGACTAGCTGCTCCAAGGTGTTAAATAATTATATTTCTACATCCTGTCCTGAGGTGACATGTCAACATTGGAATAGTTGAAATCTCCCATTATTATTGAGGTTTTTATGTTAATAGCCTCTCTAATCTCCCTGATCATTTCACAGTCACTTGCAGCACTCTATTCAGGTGGTTGGTAATATATCCCTACTGCTATATTCTTATTAATAAAACATGGAGTTACTATCTATTTAGATTCTCTGGTACAGGTCAGTTTATTTAAGATTTTTACTTCATTTAATGCTACACTTTCTTTCACATATACTGCCACTCTTCCACCAGCATGACCTGTTCTGTCCTTCTGGTATTACTGTGTCCCATTGACTATCCTCATTCAACCAAGTTTCTGTGATGCCTATTATATCAGTATCCTCATTTAATACAAGGCTCTCTAGTTCACCCATCTTATTGTTTAGACTTCTAGCATTGGTATATAAGCACTTTTTAGCTGTCTGCCATTACATGATGTAACTGAATGGGACATTTTATCATTTGAGAGTTTCCCATCAGATCCTACCTGTATTTTTTCATCTTCCATCCTTTCCTTCTTACTAGGACATAGAGAAGCTCCATTAATAGATCCTTCCATAAGGCATGTCCCTGTCCAAACCATGTGCTTCTCCGCACCTTTCGGAGGTCATTTAGTCCAACCCCTTGCTCCAAGCGGGACCAATACCAATTAATCATCCGAGCCAGGGCTTTGTCAAGCTGGGCCTTAAAAAACTCTAAAGATAGAAATTTCACCACCTCCCTAGCCTATTCCACTGCTTAACCACCTTCCTAGTGAAATAGTTTTTCCTAATATCCACCCTAGACCATAGAGGTCCTGAACTTCAGTCTATTACCTAGCAGCCTAAATTTGTTCACCAGGACTTCTCTCCTATCCTCCCCCATCTTGTTAGTATCTACATGTACCACAACCACCAGCTCCTCCTCAACACTACACATAAGTCTATCTAGATGTCTTAAGAGACCCTCAACCTTTGCACCAGGCAGGCAAGTCACCAAGCAGGCAAGTCTCCCGGTCATTGCAACCCCAGCTACTTATGTTTCTAATGATCAAATCCCCCGTTACTAATACCTGTCTCTTCCTAAAAACTGGAGTTCCCTTCCCCGGAGAGGTATCCCCAGTGTGAGAGGATACCACATTGTCTGGAAAGAGGGTCCCAACTATGAGATCATTTTCCCTCTGCTGCAGTTGGTTGTTTTCCTCCCGAGACTTTCATATTCAACAGCACAGAGGCTGTCAGACCAGGGATGGGGCCATTATACTGTGTCCCAGAAAGTCTTTTCTGTGTACCTCTCTATCGCCCTTAGCTCCTCCAGTTCAGCCACTCTGGCCTCCAAAGCCCATATATGATCTCTGAGGGTGCGGAGCTCCTTGCACACATATGCCACCTGTCCATAGGGCAGGTAATCATACATGCTTCATTGGTTGCAATAAACTGGGTAGCACCCACTCTCTTGCTGGACTTCTGTCTGCATTATCTTTTTACTCCTGAAGTCCATTCCTTGGTTGATGATTTTGTTTTATGAGGGGATCTTTTTCGCTTTAAGTTTAAAGAATATTATGTTTATCTAGCCCCTGCCCCCTCTAAACTCCCTCACAAAACTGCCATGTTAACTACGCCTGTTCACTAGCACCTCTGGTAATTCAGGATACAGGCCCCCTGCTTGTGGCTGAAGCCCTTGGGCTTCCACTTTGGTCATTCTGCCAAAGGTAGTGGGACTCCGACAGGCTCAGGCTTCAGTCTCCCCTCCTGGGGTTGTGCAGTAATTTTTATTCTCAGAAGGGGGTTGTGGGGCAATGAAGTTTGAGAACCCTAGAGTTAGGAAAGGCCTCTGCACTGTGGTAATACTAATTATCCTTAATGCATAAATAGCAAAAATTTAAGAGCAACAAATAGAGCTAAGCATAGAATTTCAATAACACAAGCAGATCTTTTTATCTGAGCTGGCAAATAACTAAGCCTGTTTTACTTATAGTAATAAAACTATCACAGAAGTCTAGCTGGACTGTTAGATTAGCCTCCCTTTGGTATGAGATCGAGTGGGTTCAAATCACTTTGTAACCATCCCAGTGAGAATCTTCTCCTGTAAATTTTCTTCTTCCGGAACACTTGTCAAATCCTGTGCTGTATTTTGTTATTTATGGATGAAAATGGCTTTAAATGTGGCAAGTATTAGTATCCAATATTTCCCTCAGCTGAGTAGGCAGAGTGGAACCAAAGATGAAAACAAAGTATTGTACTGAAAATAGTCTGCAGGGGGAAAATATGTTTTATAATGCCATTGTAAGTGGGCAGTCAGCAGAAGGGGCATAACTTGAAGGGTCAGAACTCAGCATATGTTTTTATGTGGAGCAATACAAAGGAAAAAGCTTTGCATATGGAAAATTAAATTGCCTTGAAGCCATGGATATAATCAATCATTCCCAATACACTATAAAGCCATTGCACTAGGTATAAATCTCTCAGTCCCACACCAGTAAATATGCCTTAACAGAGAGAAGACTGTCCAAATCCAGAACATTAGCTTTAAAGGGAAACAAATCTACTCCAGTGGTTTTGCATCTTCTGGGAGCCTTCAATCCTCCCTTGACATCACTATCCTCTCTAAGTATATGGATTAAACCCAGATACACAAGATCAAAACACCTCTTCTTTTAGATATTCACTGATGTTGCAAATTTGCAAGTTAGCTGTATTTGAAAAAAGTCTAATCCTCAAGATTATGGTTTGGTTTTTAAGAAAAGAGAGAGAAAATGTTGGTGCCTGAATACACTAGCCAATTTCCATTCTATTGTGCTTGTTCTCTTTAATGTGATTTCTGTAAAATATATATATATATATGATATATATATATATAATATATATATATTGTGTGTGTGTAGACAATGAACTTGTGCAGGTAAATATCAAAATCATTTCAGTTTTAAATGACTGGTTGAATCTGTTATAATATTCTTGTGGTTTGCTGGCCTTCAAAGAATACAAACTATCCTAGCCCCAGATCTGGCATTGAGATGTCACTCTGCCATCTCCTTTGCATCCCTCTGTTTCCTATTATAAAATTTTAGGGCATTAACCTTGTCATCTTCAATAGAAGTAAAGTACTGAGTATACCTATTGCATTATATAAATAAAATAAAAAAACAGTTACCACTCAGACCTGGTCTACACACAAAACTTGTCCCTGTATAACTGTTGGTTGGCGTTGTGGATTTTTGCTAATATAGTTATATTATTACAACCCTAGTGTTGCCACAATTACAGTAGTATAAATGTGTGTATAGCATTATATCATCTTCCCCATCACATAGGGGAATAGCCATACCAGTATAAAGTATCTTTAGACTGATATAAGTGTACCTCCACTAGGAGGTTATACCACTTTAATTATACTGGTATAGTTAAATGGTACCACTTGAGATGGAGAAAAGGCCTTATTTAGAGTATTTCAACTATAGATTTCAAAGACCTTTTATATTTTTTTAATATTTAATTATTAATATTTAATATTAAATTTAATATTTTCTCTAATTTACAAATGGGGAAATGGAGGAACAGCTAAGTAACTTGATCTTGAAGTCATGTTCTTCAAACTCAGATCTGGTAAACATGGGACCACACTGTCTAATAATATACCAAATAAATTTCATGCTGTTATACGTTAGGGGTGAAGCAGGAAATGAGAGTCTGATTTTTAGCAGGAATTATGTTGTCTTAAACAGGAAATTTTACTGAGGGAAACAAAGACTGCTTTTTCTTTCATGGCTTGCACAAAAAATGATTCAAAAAAGAGAAAACTGGAAGCCAAAGTGAAGTAGCTGGAACATGCTGCAACAAAGCCGAACCTAACCTTTGAGCAGTGCAGACTGAAAAAAAGTGTTTGAAAAAGGATTCAAGAAGGCACAAAAACAAATTCATGGCTTTACAAAAGAGATCAGTAAAAGGTATTAGAACAGGGTGAGTCAGTGTAGGTGAAAATCTGGTAGTAAATATTATTGGAAGAACTCTGGATGTGTACTTAAGTATAACAAAGAGGAATAACCAGGCAGACAAATATGTCCTACCTTCCATTTTGAGTCAGACCCTGGAGAAGACAAGAAGCAAACAATGAGAAAACACTGCACACAAACAGTCATGAAGATTGTTGGTGAATGACTCAAATCATAATAGTCCATTATACTGTTGCTTCTCCACTTGTATTTGTAGTCTTTTAAATGTGACTACAGTAAGACGGGTGATGGAGGTAGTAAGAAGGCAATAGACGCATTGCTTGATATGAAAACACTGGCTACAGAATAGTATTTGTTAGCCCAGGGTAGGCTTTAGCATCAGGGAAGTTAAAGGCAAGAGCTCCTCAGTGGAGGGCCCTCAGTGCTATATTTACACATGTTCTCTAAGCTATGAGCTGAGTATGTTAACTGTTTTTGTGGTGATTGGAGGGGTTTCAGTAATGGCAGTGAATCAACTTGGAGATTTTTAAAAGACTCATTAGTCTTGTGGCCAGAGCTTGAAGTTCATGTGAGTCTGAAAAATACATAAATAAAAATTGTGGTCTAATGTAAGATGCCTTTTCAGAAGTGGTGAAACTTAATGTATGCAGCAAAATTAGGGTCAAACTCTTCCCATTCCCACCCCATGCAATCTCGGTGTAAGTCAGGACAGAATTTGGCCTTGATTGTGTGCTATTTGTAATTTATAGCTGTTCCATAAATACTCACTCACTCATTTTATCTTGAGGCCCTGGTGCCTCACCTACCCTTATGTCAGACAAGCCTTCCAAGGCAGGGGGGCTATGTCATGCATCCTAGTGAATAGGCACTGGATTGGGACCCAGGAGACCTGGATTCTGTTCCAAGCTCTGTGTTTATAATTTGTGTTTGTGTGTGTGTGTATAATATGAAAAAAATACTGTTAGCTAGAAGGGCATTTGGGGATAGTTTACAAAGAAGGGATTTGTCACACTCAGTTGTATATTTTTTTATTTTCATTAGCTCCATCTATATCTAACTACATGTCTGTACAGCACCTAAGACAGCGGGGACCCACTCATGACTGGGGCTGTTAGTCACTACTGTAATATAAATAATTCCAGGGTTAGACACAAAATCAATCAGACTATATTAAAAAGCCATGTTGGGCCAAGTCTACTCAATGGGCCATTTTTAAAAATTCAATCTCTACTAGCCCTTATAATTGTCAGTGTGCAAATTCATCATTTTTGTGCTAAAATCATAGTACATGCAGATCTGCAGGTGCTAAATGATTATGCCTTCAAAGCTGAAAAGGCAAAATTAGAGGTCATACTGATGGTGCTTTAGAAATACAGCCCTTTACTCCACACTAGGCAGAATCTAATTTCTTTTTTGAACATTCCTTTGCTGTGCCAAATTCCCACTAAGATCCCTTAACCAGACGTCAATGAGAGTTGCACATAACATATGCATCTGAAGACCAGAATATCTTTTTGATGCTCTACCCATGGATGCTCACTTGCACATCAATAACTTGCCACCCTATGCTCCAAATCTCGTATGTATGCATGTGTATTTTTAATGCATCCCAACTTATATGCCCACATAGTAAAATGTATCTTTAGATAGCAGCTTTGGTTATATATAGAATTATGATACAGTGCCTTACAATTGCAAGCAAAATCTAAAGAAAAAAATAAATATCTTAGGCTGTGATTGAAAGATGGGATGGGATTCAGTGGTGTGAAAGACACTGAAGGATGAGCATTCTAAGTGCACAGTAACTAATGGAAGAACAAAGGAAAGGTTATTGCCATTTGTGCCCCCTCTCCTTAAAGGAGGGAGGCCAAAAACATGGGTGAGAGGGCATGTGTGTTAGGAAGGAATAGGTGAGGATGTGATCAGATGGGTCAGGAAGGGAACACTTTATGAGAATTTGAAAGCTAGGAAGCTGAAGTGCAGGCCCTTGATTCAGGATCAGGGCAACAGTGTCCCCTTTCCTGGAAACAAAGCTGCTTTGTTGCAGTATGCTGTACTCTGAATATAGATAGCAGATATTTTATTTACAGTTCGTAAAATGAAAAGACCTTGTTCTGTTAAATTATCTCATTATAGTAATGGCCTCTCCACAAGTGACTAATGTTGCTAGTAAAAAAATATTCCCTTTGGTGAGGGATAAACCCTTGTTATCTCTGGACACACTTATTTCAGCCGATCCATCTACAAATAAAGCATTAATGGTAATCTTAGCAATTTCCACTGTGGCAGAAATATCTTTGATTTTAATGGAAAGGCCCTAGTATTATCTGCAACTGACTTATCTGAAGCTTGAAGAAAGGAAAGTTGTCATATCTTATTTCTTCTATTTTAAACTATATTTTTCGTTTGTCAAATATTTGCTCTATTGCTTGTGACTTTAATTGTTTTGTAAAACAATTTAGGTTGGCCTGACAGGGTGTAGTTCTTTTGAAGAATTTTCTGTGACTGGGAAAAATGAACAAATTTACAGTCTTTAAAGTGGCCCTGAATAAGTGCACTATTTATTTGACCAATTATTTTGGTGTCCAAGTTGTCAGATAAAATTGCTTCGGGGGCGGGAGTGGTTGTCTGGGTGAAGGGGGAGAACCCTCTTCTTTGGGAAACCTATTAGTGCCAACTTAGCTAAATTTAAAGTGAAACTGAATGTGATTCCTCCTTAGTCTGTACATTACTGTACATTTCCCCCAGTAATTAACACAGATAACATACACAAACACACAGTCATAAAACAAATAGCATATGCCTGCTTTTTTTTGTGATTAACTGTCTCACTATGCTGCTGCTTCTGCCATTGCTTATCTGATCTCTGGAATGTCATTTTTTTCCCCAAAGAGGAAATTTAAAATGAAATATCTTCTTCAAAAAGATGTCTTTTGTAAGCATGTTATGTTGAACCATTATAGCCTGTAGGCACTTGAGCTTGTATACACTTCCATCTTTATTTATATAAGTGTGCAGTGGAATTTTGTATTTTAAATGAAAAATTGGGTAATTCTGATGCTTATGAAAGTGAGAGACTGATAACACTAGCCAGAGAGAAGCACAATATACTCAAATGCTATGCAAGCTTCCATTTAGTACCCTAATCTTGACTTCCAATAACCCCATTTATCCTAGCCCTTCTTCTAAACAGACATTGGCAATTGTCCTTAATTGCGCCAGACTGCACATGCTTGTTAATTACTGGGGGAAATGTACAGTAATGTACAGACTAAGGAGGAATCACATTCAGTTTCACTTTAAATTTAGCTAAGTTGGCACTAATAGGTTTCCCAAAGAAGAGGGTTCTCCCCCTTCACCCAGACAACCACTCCCGTCCCCCGAAGCAATTTTATCTGACAACTTGGACACCAAAATAATTGGTCAAATAAATAGTGCACTTATTCAGGGCCACTTTAAAGACGGTAAATTTGTTCATTTTTCCCAGTCACAGAAAATTCTTCAAAAGAACTACACCCTGTGAGGCCAACCTAAATTGTTTTAGAAAACAATTAAAGTCACAAGCAATAGAGCTCATTTGTAAAGAGCGAAACTTTAAGCTATCAGTACACTGATATCAGTACACTGTCACCTAATAAAATAATGCCATGAAAAATAACCCTAGATGCTCTAGAAGACATGTTCCTTCTATAGCTGAGAAACTTCCTCCAGAGAAATATTTACTAAGAACAATGTGAGATTAGGAAACATTTTCCTGGAAAATCATTAAGAATGCTCCAGTTATTATAGGAAATCGATAACTTTTACTGTTATATAATAGATTAGTTACCAGCTAGAAGGCATTTGAATATCGTACTGATGGGTGCAGTGACATATCATAGTAATGGATGACTGCTGACCTCATAGGAGCTATTTCCCCTTCTATACAGTGGGTTTTTATGCCCACGGCATAATAACCTGATCATGAGATAATAGAGGTGAAATGAAAATGGGCTTTGGAGAAAATCTGTTATATTATTTTCTGTGCCTGTGCCAACAAAGATTTGAAGGTGCCAAGGGGCAACTCACGGTAGGTCTTCACTACTGAGTGAGCCTAGGTTTTGGCACCCGGATCTGGAAGCTCAGATTAGCCTAGCCCAGGTGTGAACTTCCACATTGTCGCACTCATGTCACACCTGTGTAGCTGTGACCCAGCAGGCACTGCATGAACCTGGTGAGGCCCTAGAATGTCTGGGGGCATATCCCGTGGTTTGTAGCACTGCAATGAGATGCACCACTCTATCAGTTCTTGTGCGGTGTATGGCAGGAGAACGTGTCTGCATTTCCTGTGCCCTTGTGCAGAAGTACTCTGAGCCCACCAATGCAGTAAAGTAAGGCACATCCAGCTTGGCATGCCTTACATTCTTGTTCATGGTCACTGTTTCAATCGGCAGAAAGCAGAGAGCGAACTCAAAGTGATAACCTGTTGGCAGCCTGAGCTCAGCCCATGCCGCCCTGGATCAATCCAGGGAAGGGGATGCAGCCTGCACCCAGGGCAGAGGGAACCTGGGATGGCAGGGGTGTGTGTGATCACCCCACCAGGGGCTGGGAGGGGGTGGAGCCACAATGGCAGCTCCAAAGGGAGGGGCTTGGAGCTGTTTATCTGCGCTCCATAGAAACAGAGCAGAACCTGGTACCTGGGGGAGCTGCACCCCGGAGAACAGAACGCAGGCCCCACAGAGCAGTGTTAGGGGAGGGGGTGTGGGATCTTGTTGCCACAGCACCATTGTTGCCATTGTAAACTCAGTACTGGAACTAGGCCAGGAAACACTGGTGGTAAAATTTCACCCACCAATTCTTGCATCCAGCCCAATACACTGTAGTTGAACAAAAACATGTATTTCAGAAAGTCATTCAGACCTAATATAAAGATTCCAAACAGCAGAGAATCTACCAGTGGTCTGCTGCTCCAATGAATGGTTACCCCCATGTTAAAAACATTGAGCCTTTTTTCCAGATTGAATTATTCTAACTTCATGTTCCAGACATTGGCTAAAGCATATCTAGTATCACTTTTCCTTTGGTGTTTGTTTCTTGCATCTTTACCCAATGAATTTCACCCCCTCAATCTTTATTGCAAAATTGTCTTATGGATATTTAAATCCAGCACTTCTGGCATAACATCATCACCCTTATTTATCTTCCTTTTCTCTCTCACCCATACACTTCATAACCTTACATATTGAAATATCTGTTATCTAGTCCTCACATCTTTGAATTATGCCCAGTAGACTCTGTTTACAGTCTGATAACACTGCCGTGCATTTATAGTAGACATTCTTACCAGTCACCTCATTACGTGTGGAATTTCTGTGCCCTGTGAATCCAAAACACTCCTCTGTACATAACAAGTGAAATCATTTTTTTAGCAACCAATATCATTCTTGTCCTTTTTTTGCCTCACTTTTGGCACCTGCAGAATCTCTGAGAAAAATCACTTCTATTGATCCTCTCTTCAGTTCTCTTCCAAGTTTCCTCAAGCATACCAGCTTCTTGATTTTCTGTGGCTTCCTTTTCATGCCTGCTTCTCGGTCACTTGATCTCAGCTGACCTTATTTCAGAATGTTCTTCTAACTTGCCAAGAATGGAATAGCTAGAGTGGGAGCAGGATTTAATGCACCGTATCATTTTTTGTATGCCATTTCCTGATTTCTGAGTCATTGTGCGCTTCTAATGATAGAATGACGATTTACACCTGAGTTTGAGCCATATACATTTGATGCCATTTTTAATGAAATGTACATTGGCAATCTCTCCTTGCTGAATGATAGTCCAAATAGATCATAGCTCGGCGTGAACACAATGATACTGCACTTCTTGGACTATCCTCTATCAGCTCTCAGCCTAATTTAAACTCACCTACAATCCTGGAGTATTATAATTCCATCAGTGATCCACATTTTACTTGTTGGCTTTCAGATAGTCCAAGTGGGTTACTAATATTCATAAGTAAAATAGCATCCTTTTCAGAGTCATTATGAAAATGTTTATACGGACTTGCAAGGGGCTTGATCCTGGAATACTTAACTGTGGAACACAGAACAAGATAAAAGGACATGACCAAGATAGGAAGCATAGAGGGAACCTGATCTTGCCTACTAATGGAAGTTACGGCAAAGAGGGGATTGTCAGCTAAGTGCTTTGTTTGCATAGCAAGGATCTCATTTTAGTCCATGTTGTCTCAGTCTCACCTATTCTCTGTCCATCTCCACTTCCAAGAGGAAGGAGCAAAGCCTTGGGAAGTCATACTACTCCAATGCAAAGGAATACATCAACCGCTTACACTTGCACCGAACAAAACAGCTTTGCTTGCCCTGCTGCATGCTGTGCAAGGATTCGGATGATGATGATGCATCATAAGATGTAGATTAGATTTAGTAGCATCTTAAAATGGAATTCACTTTCTCATGTGCTCCTAAAACCTTAGAAGCTATAGATTGTTCCCCAATCATTCTCACATGGAAAATGACTGTTTAATTCTGCTTCTCTGTCTGTCACATCAGAAATGTTACCAGTGACAATCACATCAGCACTCTTGAGAAAGAGACTATCGTTTCCATGCATTCGCCATATCACCTTTTGAAACCTAGTACGGGGCAATGCGCTGCTATTTTATACTCTTACCATTAACATTTTTCTATTGGAGTTCTTTTCAGTTAACAGATCAGACGGTTTAAAAATAAACGTGTTCCTTTAGGAATAGGTGCGATCTATTGTATGGATTTCAACTTGTTCTTTGGGACTGTACATGTTACAGTTATGTAACAGCACCCAAAGAATGATTACAGATGTCATTCCTATTCTTAGATATGAATCAATGCTGTGATGAAGTCTCTTTACATTTAGCAAAGATGAAAGTGTATATTAAAGTCTAAATGCCTGGTATGCCTATTATATATGTGGTAGGATGTCATTCATCATTACTACACAATAACTGAGATACTGGAGCCCCGGGTATAACTGCATATAGTAATGCATTGTATTAAATATGTCCATATCAATGATCGCTACTTATAGTTTAAATCCATTCAGACGATAAAGTTAGTGCAGAACTTAGCAGTTCAATATTTGAGTCCAAGTATCCAACTCTGAGCTCATATGACTAGTGCTCCATGCTCTGCACTGGCTTCCCTGTGGTCTTTAAAGATATGTCTACACCACACACTTTTTTTGGCAGCACATAGAGTACATACACAAGTAACCCGCCTAGCAGGGGTATGCATAGCAAGGTAGATGGTGAAATACTGCTTAAGCCTGAAACCTATATACCCTACATGGCTTTAGTCACCCAAGCAGGGCCTCCCCATCAACACCATTATTTTTAGTAGTGGAGTGTCTTGCTGCCTTCCCACCGCTGCAGCCTTTTCCTACAGTGAGAAGGGCTAAGGCAGGACAGGAAGGAAGCAGATAAAGGTTCTTCCCAATGGCAATGTTTTTCTCTGCTGCCTTCCCACTGCCAGATCCTTTCACAGACACGTGTGGCTACACACTGCAGCATGGATGCAGCTTGGTTTTTACTGCAGTATGTAGCTACACATAACCTATTGGCCGCCAACTTTGGTGTGCAATGTAGACGTAGCCTAAGGTATTGATTTCAATGGGAGAGAGAGCGAGCTGCTGGCTAGATATTCCCAATGAGGTTTCATAAACTTTGGAATTCCCCTCTCCCTTTGAACTCTGAACCAGAACAGCATAACCTGCAAAGTATGCTAAGACCTTTCCTTTTGAGAGCATGTGTGAGGAGGAGCGTGGAGTCGGTTTGTCTTTGGAAATTTGAGAAAGGAGAAATTTTGATTTGGTTTGTATTCTATTCTGCTGCCTCTTGCTGTATGTAAGGAGGTGGGGATGAATGATCTGTTTGGCTCTTAAAGGTGTATAATGTACTAGCATAAGTGCCCGGCGCTGCTCGGGTCAGTTGGAGGTGGGGAGGTGGCAGACAGCTGACACCCCCTGACCAACCCCAACACCCACCCCTCACCCACCCCGATACCTTCCCACCCCCCCAAGCAAACCCAACACCCCCACCTCACCCCCCGACCAAACCCGACACCCCCACCTCACTTACCGTCCCACCAAACCCAACTCAGATCAGTCGCAGGCGGGGAGGGGGCCCAGAGCCGAGGGATTCCGGGGACCTTCGCAGGTGGGGGGCGGCACAGAGCTGATGGATTCTGGGGTTCCGTTTGGAGGGGGGAGGGGCAGATAACTGAGGGATCTCCGGGGTTCCGTTGGGAGGGGGGAGGGGCAGTGAGCTGAGTGATCTCCGGGGTTTCGCTGGAGGAGGGAGGGGCAGTGAGCTGAGTGATCTCCGGGGTTCCGTTGGAGGAGGGAGGGGCGGTGAGCTGAGTGATCTCCGGGGTTCCGTTGGAGGAGGGAGGGGCAGTGAGCTGAGTGATCTCCGGGGTTCCGTTGGAGGAGGGAGGGGCAGTGAGCTGAGTGATCTCCGGGGTTCCGTTGGAGGAGGGAGGGGCAGTGAGCTGAGTGATCTCCGGGGTTCTGTTGGGAGGGGGGAGGGGCAGTGAGCTGAGTGATCTCCGGGGTTCCGTTGGGAGGGGCAGTGAGCTGAGTGATCTCCGGGGTTCCGTTGGGAGGGGGGAGGGGCAGTGAGCTGAGTGATCTCCGGGGTTCCGTTGGGAGGGGGGAGGGGCAGTGAGCTGAGTGATCTCCGGGGTTCCGTTGGGAGGGGCAGTGAGCTGAGTGATCTCCGGGGTTCCGTTGGGAGGGGGGAGGGGCAGTGAGCTGAGTGATCTCCGGGGTTCCGTTGGGAGGGGGGAGGGGCAGTGAGCTGAGTGATCTCCGGGGTTCCGTTGGGAGGGGGAGGGGCAGTGAGCTGAGTGATCTCCGGGGTTCCGTTGGGAGGGGGGAGGGGCAGTGAGCTGAGTGATCTCCGGGGTTCCGTTGGGAGGGGGGAGGGGCAGTGAGCTGAGTGATCTCCGGGGTTCCATTGGAGGAGGGAGGGGCAGTGAGCTGAGTGATCTCCGGGGTTCCGTTGGAGGAGGGAGGGGCAGTGAGCTGAGTGATCTCCGGGGTTCCGTTGGGAGGGGGGAGGGGCAGTGAGCTGAGTGATCTCTGGGGTTCCGTTGGGAGGGGGGAGGGGCAGAGAACTGAGGGATCTCCGGGGTTCCGTTGGGAGGGGGGAGGGGCAGAGAACTGAGGGATCTCCGGGGTTCCGTTGGAGGAGGGAGGGGTGAGCTGAGCGAGTGAGGTGTCTGTTGGAGGGGGGTATTATGACATCATCACCACCTAACCGCCCAGCCGATGTGATTGGCCCTGAAAGACTTTCACCCCTGGGGGGCGTCAGAGGTGAGATCCGAAAATTTTTCGACCCTTACCAGCATCTAGACCCCAAGACCCCTCACTGTACCAAATTTCAAGTCTCTGGCTCAAACGGTGCGGGAGGAGTTCGCAGTCATACGTACATACATACATACATACATACATACACACATACATACACCACTTGACTTTTATATATATAGATATTTAATGGCAAGGTGATAAGAGCCTGGAATAGGAATTTTGTATCTTGTCTAAATCTAAATAAATAAACCACAGTTATTCGGTTTACAATGGGGATGCAGTGCATGTGGTGCATTTCTTGTAAAGTCCAAACTAACAAGATTTAAATTATACGCATGTTTTTTCCCTTTCTAAAATGTATGAGCACCCTAAGATACACGTATACTTTGAAAAGATTCACCTATTCTATGCTATTCAATGTTAAAGTGTGATCCATTACTTTTATATAGTAAACTACAAGAGAAATTTTTTTGGTAGCACATTGCATGGGGATTTAGCTGTGAAACTCTCATTAATGCTAATGGATATTGTGTAGTTAAATCACACCGCACTGAAAATTCTATATACCCTTAAGTGTCCTTATGTTTTTGAACTAGGAAGGAACTGTGGTGGAGAATAGAGGGTGGGTGGGGTTGATTTGGTTAAAGTCAGGCTTGGTTTAGATATAAAGTATGATTCTAATGTGCCTAAATAACTCTACTCATGTGAGTACTCCAACTGAAGTCAAAACACCCAGGGTAGAAAAGGATTAGTAAATTAAATGGCATGGGTCAGCCAAAATAAGGAGACTGTTGTCCGTCAGTGGGACATGAGTAGTTACTTGTAACATGTTGCGCTAAAGGCCATTTCTGTAATTCTCAGATATAGATTTATGAAATATGGGAGCAGAAGGGCAAGTTAGTCCTAACTTTGAACATGGCTATTTAAATTGCTAATCCTTTACTAACCTTTCTAATCGGTTTTTATTTTTTCGGGAGGATGGGGGAATGTGGGATATTTTATTATTTACATTGCATTGCAATCCCCATTGCATTAGAACCAAATTGTGCACATGCTACTGTTTTCATTAACTGAGGTCAGAGAGTGATGCCTAAATGGTCCTGTCCTTTTAGTATGGGATGAGGAAAGGTATTTTCTGCATTCCCATTAATGCTTTGAATTAAATGAATATAGAGCTCATAGAGCTGTGGAAATCAGATTTCATGCAGAAACCCCTTCGATTTAGATGTAGCAGTATTGCTTCTGATTCCAATTCCAATTAAGTACCGGCTGTTTTCTAGCTATTAAAAGGCATCAATGGAAATTAAAATATACATTTTGTCCCCAGCAGTGGCACCTTAAATACTTGTTGTTGAGTATGTACTGTAAGAAGTTAATTTAAAATCCTGTTTTAGCCCTGGAATACTCATCAAAATCCCAGAAAAAGAAATGTAGGCATCTGGGTTCAAAATTATCTTGATCTATTTCATATGTATAGTACATAGTGCAGATACATACTGATAAGGATAATGGTTCCATTAAGAGTAATAATTGGCTTGTGTGATGCTTTGCTAATATGTCTCTAGCTGTGCAATAACTATAAGCTCTAATGAAGCAGAACCACAGAATAAAACACTGAGACAAATCCTATCTGTGTTGCCTCGGTGCATGTTGGGGCTACAAGATGGAAAGGGCAAAAGAAAGGGCAGAGATGGCATCTGTATAGAGACACACACACGAGTGTATCAGCAGAAAGTGCAGCCTAGAAATCTAGAAAATGCTTATCGGGGGCCCAGTTGATACATCTGGAACACCATGATCTCAGGTGTCTGGTGTGGGCATTCTCAGGCACCCAACCTCCTACGTTTCCAGTTATTCACATTTATATGCTAGAGAGAGAGTGTGGAGAGGGAGCAAATGGCTCCTTTTCAGATCAGCTGGAAGGTGCCCCCCATCACAGATCCTCCCCCCTCTTTTGCCTGTGTTTCAGCAGGATAACTCAAATGCAGCTGGTACCTTTCCACTCTTTACCTACCCACTTCATGACCACTTTGCAAATGGCTGAGATTTGTCCCATATTTGAAGGTGGGAAATTTGACACCTTCCCCATACTGGACATAAACCCCATGAAATCTGTTCAGAATTCTGTTACTAAAATCTCCTCTCAAACTGCAGCACTTGGGGACCTTAAACGTGATGCCTGAGCAGCAGGTTCTTTCTTTTGTAGTTAGTCACAGAGGATAAACTGATCATTTCCAGCAGTGGATTAAAGTAGAATCCATGAATTTGTGAACAGGTCCTGGCCTAGCCTGGGCCTATGGAACCACTAATTTTGGATCCAAGAGCTCATGGGCTAGAAGCAGCCGCCAGGGAGTGATGGGGTGGAGTAGTATGTACCATTGGCAGTGAGTCATGCCGTTCAGTAGCACTTTGAGTTGTGATGTGAAGCCTTATATTTCAGTTGGCTCCAGCCATTATTTTGGCTTAATCTACTCCTGGTAATTCCTTTTAACTGGCATCATCTAGTATCTTGCTGTGATCAATGAAAGCACATTACAAGTGAAAATGATTTATCTGTAATAATTTCATTAACTTCATTAAGCTCTCATGGCCACGTGGTGACATCAGAAGTCAAAACATTACAGCTTGGTGAAACTAAAACTACAGAAGAAAATGCTATAGAAAACTCCAGTCGCTAAGGCACCCTCATGAGAAAATGAGAGAACTGAAATAATTACAGCCACTAAGAAGATGATGCCTCTCATGATTCTCTGTGGCTGCCCGAATGAATAGTTCTTTCTAGTTTCTCATGTCCCTGTATCTTAATTTTTTTAAAAAAATTTACAGAATAACTTACTTATGTGCTTCGTTTGCCTTATTTAATAATGAATGGCTCTGGAGTGAAATTCACATGTGGGGCTTTGCTGCCATAGATAAACCATTTTAGCAGCGATTCTGCAGAGTCCCTTGAGTGAAATAAAACTTTATATCCAATCCATGACCACTTACTATCCTCTATTGTAAATTAAGTGTTTCAATGTGGGTAGTTTTTAACTCACTTTATTAGAGCTTAAGACTAGATGCTGCATTCTCAAGGAACCTAAATCACAAAAACGTTACTCCAGGTTGTGTCTTCATGAGATCTCAAGATAAATAGGGTAACAGCCTGTTCATTGCTTGAAGGGGAAACCATCATGGAAAACCCTGTTGATTCTAGAAACAGTTTTGGTATAGCTCAATAGCTGACATTCTTCCCTTAAATCAGTCTACACTAATGTTCCAGCACTGTGCTTTTAAAGGTTCTAGACCAAATCATCAGCTGGTGTAAATCTGCCAAATACCATTTAAATCTTTCAGATGAGATGGAGACTGAGGTCCCAAACTGTTATCACTATAGATCAGGGGTCTCCAAACTACGGCCCGCGGGCCGGATGCGGCCCGCGAGGCCCTCTCATCCGGCCCGTGGAGATCTTTTGGGCTCTTTAGAGAATGTTTGGCTTTTTTGAGCTTTCCGCAGGGACGGCTCCGCGCTGGGGCCTGGAAGCCCGCGCGGGCCGCCAGCCGCGGGGCCGGGACGCGCCGCGTGCTCGGCTGCCACCGCGGGGCCGGGACCCGCCGCGTGCTCGGCTGGCTGCCGCCGCGGGGCCGGGACCCGCCGCGTGCTCGGCTGCCGCCGCGGGGCCGGGACCCGCCGCGTGCTCGGCTGGCTGCCGCCGCGGGGCCGGGACCCGCCGCGTGCTCGGCTGGCTGCCGCCGCGGGGCCGGGACCCGCCGCGTGCTCGGCTGCCGCCGCGGGGCCGGGACCCCCCGCGTGCTCGGCTGCCGCCGCGGGGCCGGGACGGCTCAGCTGGGGCCGGGACCCGCCGCGTGCTCGGCTGCCGCCGCGGGGCCGGGACCCGCCGCGTGCTCGGCTGCCGCCGCGGGGCCGGGACCCCCCGCGTGCTCGGCTGCCGCCGCGGGGCCGGGACGGCTCAGCTGGGGCCGGGACGCGCCGCACCGCCACGCAGTTGCAGGGGGCGAAACAAGGCGTCGAACCGGTCTGTGGGGAGAGACCGGGTTGAGCGGGTCAGTTGGGGGGTGGGTGGGAGGGAAGGAGGTTTTGGGGTGAGAGACCTGGCTGGGTGGGTCAGTTGGGGGGGGGGTTGGAGGAAAGGAGGTTTTGGGGTGAGAGACCGGGCTGGGTGGGTCATTTGGGGGGGGGTGTTGGAGGAAAGGAGGTTTTGGGGTGAGAGACCGGGCTGGGTGGGTCAGTTGGGGGGGGTTGGAGGAAAGGAGGTTTTGGGGTGAGAGACCGGGCTGGGTGGGTCATTTGGGGGGGGGGTTTGGAGGAAAGGAGGTTTTGGGGGGAGAGACCTGGCTGGGTGGGTCAGTTGGGGGTTGGAGGAAAGGAGGTTTGGGGGGGAGAGACCTGGCTGGGTGGGTCAGTTGGGGAGGGGGGGTTGGAGGAAAGGAGGTTTTGGGGGGAGAGACCTGGCTGGGTGGGTCAGTTGGGGGGTTCATGTGTAGTGTTCATGTGTAGTGTTCATGTGTAGTGAACAGGTGTTCATGTGTAGTGAACAGGTGTTCATGTGTAGTGTTCATGTGTAGTGAACAGGTGTTCATGTGTAGTGTTCATGTGTAGTGAACAGGTGATCATGTGTAGTGTTCATGTGTAGTGAACAGGTGTTCATGTGTAGTGTTCATGTGTAGTGAACAGGTGTTCATGTGTAGTGTTCATGTGTAGTGTTCATGTGTAGTGAACAGGTGTTCATGTGTAGTGTATCAATGTGTTATTAAATAATAACTGAATAAAAGAATATTAAATAAATAATTAAAAACAACATCCATGTTTTGATTCTTTTTTATTTGGACCTCGAGTGTGTTGTCGGCCCCCGAACTGCTATTTGATAGCTAATGCGGCCCTCGGGCTGAAAAGTTTGGAGACCCCTGCTATAGATCCTAGGGCATTTTGCCAAGAGTAAGGGATACTTACTTGATAAATTTTTCCTTGCCAAAAGTAAGGGATACTTGATCTTGATTATAATATCAATTGAAAATTTATTTCTTGCCCAGCTAAATTCAAACTGCCAGTGAATACTATATTATTCTTTTGCTGCACTAAACTGTTGCATATTGTTTGCCAAGGACTGGTGGCTACATTTCAGTAGTGGGTGAATTAATTCCTATACATGGATGATGTAGAAATACTTACATTCAGGATATAAATAAAATGCTCAAAAATCTAGAAAGGTGAAACATAAGGCTCAGTGTACAGCCTCTTACTGCAGTATGATCGCAGGTTCTTAGACAAATGAGTTTGTAAAAAAAAAAGAAGTATTTGAAAATTATGTGCTCACATTCCTAAACTCTAATATGACTAAACAATTTAAAAAGAGAAATGGCTATTAATAACTCTGTAGCGGAGTGCTCCCCGCTCCCGGCTGGCCAGGGCTGGGAAAGCCCCAGGAAGGGGTTTGTAGCAGCCCAGGACAGGGGTTGTGGCTGGGAGCCTGCTAGCAGGCTTAAGTAGAAAGCAGGCTCAGCTGTGTGGCTACGCCCCAAACATTCCAGGCTGTATAAAAGCCTGGGAGGCAGGAGCCAGTAAGTCGGTCTACTCTGTAGGCAGCAGGAGACAGGGCCTGGCTGCAAAGTACCCGGACTGGGACAGGGCGAGGGCAAGGTAGCTGGGAGCCAGGGAGCCTAAGCTCTAGTGAGAGGGCCCCAGCTTGCTGAGTCTAGGGAAGGCCCGACCCATGGGGTACTGGGGGTTGCAAGGGGGCGGCCCCTGGGCTGGTTAGAGCAGCAGGCCAACCCCTTCTTGCCGGTGATGAGTAGCCATGAGACTGCAGTCAGCCTCAGAGAAACTGAGGCAGTGGTGACTGGCAGTGGCCGTATCTGAGGCAAGTTGGGGATAGTGGATGGCGGGTTTCCCCAGGGAGGGGAGACCCTGAGACAAGGGGGGTACTGCAGGGGTGCAGCACCCTCAGCAAGGGGTTCCGGGGCCCGGGAGGGGCACGGGACCAGTGTGAAGTAGCGGACGTCGGCCGACAGAGGGCGTTCCGGGGTCAAAAGAGCTAATTCCCAGACGACCAGACGGGGGCGCCGCTGGGTGAGTGACCGACGCCGTTACAAACTCCTATTTAGCAGTCATTCTACTTTCAGTTCTTCCAGGCCAGGCAAAAGTGTACTCTCTTGGGTTTTGCTTATCTTTGAAGATAGATGTAGCAGAACAGGATTAGAAGTACTGTACCTAAGTGTTAGTCCTCCCTGATGAGAGGAATTTGTAGTGTTTGGATTGTCTCTCTTTCAAGGCCTTTGGGATTCAGATTGGTGCCAGCTGAGACTGTGGCTGCCTATCATAAATCTAGTTAGTAGGGTGGCTTTGCAGATAAATTCCTGGCACTACAGGAATATTTGTCTATTAATGATAAATCTACGATCTAGCAAAAATATTTTAAAATGAGTTCTAGTTTGTCTTGATATGTTTTGATAAGGAAGCAGCCCTGGGTTGCATGCCACGTTCCCTGGTTCTGATTAACTCTGAGAAATAAAGGCAATGGTTTGTGCTTTATTAGTGACAGTGGAGTTACTATCTGCCCCTCTTTGGGCTAATCAATGCATAGGGTCTTTAACTTCTAAAATGGAATTTTTAGTTTGTGGTTCATAGACCTGTAGATTCACTGAATCATTGTTTGAATTCACCAAACAAAATCTTTTAAAATCATGAAGAGTTGCCATTTCCAGCTGTAGAGGTGAGTTAAAAGAACTTTAAGATTCTTTGAAAAGGAATTTGAACATAGTTTTTGTATGTAATTATGGGTGGGGCTGGTAGCACAACTTGTTATTAAGGTTGCCCAGTACTTTCCATTATAACATACTAGCAAAAATACCCGGCGTTGCTCGGATCCGTCGGAGGGAGAGGAGGGGGGCCATTGGAGGGGGGGAGAGCTGAGTGAGTGTGGGGTCCGTTGGAGGGGGGGAGAGCTGAGCGAGTGGGGGGGCCTTTGGAGTGGGGGGAGGGGGTAGATTTTAAAAAATTTTGATTCTTACCTGAGCGGGGAGAGAGCTGAGCAAGTGTGGGGTCCATTGGAGGGAGGGAGGGGGGAGAGAGCTGAGCAAGTGGGGGGGCTGTTGGAGTGGGGGGGGGGATTTTTAAAAAATTGATTCTTACCTGAGGGGGGAGAGAGCTGAGCGAGTTTGGGGTCTGTGGGGGGGGAGGGGGGAGAGAGCTGAGCGAGTGGGGGGGCCGTTGGAGGGGGGAGGGGGCAGAGAGCTGAGCGAGTGCGGGGGCCGTTGGAGGGGGGTATTATTACATCATAACTGTCACAGAGAACAGCAGGTGTTAACCTGCAGCCAAGCTGATGTGAATGGGTGTTAAAGAATTTCACCACTAGGGGGCGTCAGAGGTGAGATTTGAAAAATTTTCGATTCTTACCCTGATTAGGACCCTAAAGCCTATAACTGTACCAAATTTCAAGTCTCTAACTCAAACGGTGTGGAAGGAGTAAGGGAATGTACATACACGCACGCATTCACCATTTGACTTATATATATATATAGATATTTTGAGCATCTTATAATTTTGCCTAATTTTAGCTATTGGATGTTAATTTTCCATACTGGGTGTCTGGTCCAGGCTGAATTATTTTTGAAAATTTCAATTAAGAAGGTCCAGCCATTTCTGAGAAATATGCTAGGGGGAAAAATACATTGTTTCAACTGTTACATTCTGGTGACCTTTTCTTTGAAAACATCAAACGTCCCTATACTTTGGAGTAGGGACTTGGGAAAACTGGATTTTGCGTCAGGGATGATGTCTTTTGCCATCCCTTTGAAAATCCTCCCAAAATTGTCCAAGTGAAGCCTCTGAAGAATCAGTTTCCACATGCTCAGTATAGACTTATTAAATTTTAGCACCTAAATTCCTCAAAGATTCAGCTACACTGAGCATGCTCCATCCTGGGGCTAAGCAGAACTTCCCTGCAATTTCCCTGCAGTTTTGGGCTGCTGCCCCTACTGAACCCAGTAGGAAAGAGGATGAAGGTGTCTGATTTGAATACACAGGGGATAAGAGTTGGGCCTGGGGGAAGAAGGAAAGATCTTTTGAGGAGCCAGGTCTGATGGGAAACTGGGGCTGACTGGGCAAAGGGACTGGGACAAGGAGTTGGGGGTGGGATGGTGACATTGGAGAAGGAGACTAGAAGGAAGATTGGGATAGGATCATGTGGAGAGGCAACAGGGGGAAGCATGGATATGGGGGAGAGATACTGATCAAATAAGGAGCCAGGAAGTGTGGGTCTAGCACTGGACTGGTCAAGGAGACATAGATTGGGACTGGGGGTCTAGATGGGGAAACTCAGGTTTGGATGAGAAACCTTAGGAGTAGAGACCGGGTCTAGTTAGGTGAGGAGAATGGAACTGAGACAGTCAGGGCATGGAGAAGAGAAGGAATGGGACACTGATAGGTTGGAGGTGATGGAGCAAAAAGCTTGGGTGGTGGTAGAGAAACAAGCTGAAGGGTTTGTGCCCACACGAGAATGCTCCCCTCCAAAGCCTGTATGGAACCCAAGATCCCTATGTCTCACCATTCTTCTGCTATCAGCAAATATCTGTGAAACCCACTGGCAAAGTGCCCCATCCTTCTCTAGTGCTGCTCCACATAGAGGATAATGACCTACTAGTGCTATCAATACTCTATTAGCTCAAGAGGCAGAGGCTGTGTGGTGGATCTAAAGGTTCTGATCCTGCTGATTATCCATGTTGGGATCAATATGATACCACGTGCTGAAATAGCTGATTTGTTTTTTCCAGATCTTTTAAAAGCCTAGGAAATGGCAAAAAAAAAAAAAAAAGACCATGTTAAAAGAACATTGTTAAGGTTGCAAACTTAAGTACTCAAAAGTTGGAAGATGCATTGAATGAGGCAGGAGTCCTGTGGAAAAAATAGTATGTTATCATGTAATTTAAAAGCTATAGTATAATGTATACACAGAAGGGGGCTGAATTAGGGTTGAATGGGCATTCTTAATTCTTGCAATTCCTAACTTTTAGTGCTTGACTTTGCAACCTTAATGTTCTTTTAACAGTTTTTTGTATGCTCATTTTCCTATGGCGTAATTTGGCCCTTCGTGTATATGTATGCATTATGATACACATAGCTGTCAGCAGCTACTAGAGTTGAAGTGCTGCACTTTCCAACAGCAGGTGAAACTCCTCTCTTTTTTTCCCCAGCAATAAGGCAAGAAAGCCATTGTAATTAAACCCCTATAGGAAAAAAATATGGTTGTGACAGGAGTAGTAGTGTTGACTTTGCTTTTGAAATTAGTGGCGGTGAGTGTAACACAGGTGACATTGAGAGTTCGACATGGTAGATCATTTAAAAAAAGTCTAATCATTGCCATCGTATCCAGGCCATTACCTAAGCCCTCTCTACTTATCCATTAGGTTACAGAAATGATTGTCCAATTTCACAGCTTTTAAATAAGGATTTTATTGCTGATATGTTCTTTGAATCATGGCATTTTCTCATGAACATTTTCAACGTTGCTTCCAAGGTTTTGCAAAGCAAAAATAGGCCTTTTTTTTTTTTTTACAGGGTTAGCTTCTGATTTTTTTAAAGGCAAAAACAAGATTGTTTTGTTCTCCTGTGGGAAAAAAATCTGGGATGATTAATGTTATTTTTTTTTCATTTTTTTTAAAGTGGTCAATGTGTTTTGAAGCAGCGATAACAAACTTACTAAGTGGCTCTCCCCATAAGAAATTTAGTGAAAAAAAGTATTGGCCAGTGGTAGATTCATATAAAATCACTTCATATACTTTCATTTTAGTGTGGTATGTTTCGAGTTTATTCTCAGTCTGTAGTGTGACCTAAGATGTATTGTGTGTCCTCCGAATTTCTTTAGAACTTGAAAAGAATTGCAGTGTCTCAGTCTTCTCCAAACACTTCAGCCATGTCAGCAAGCAAAAGTCTTGAGGCTCTTCATAGCTAGCAGTACTTCAGTCCTTTGATAATAGTTAACTGGTACCACAGCTTGTCCTCATATAGGAGGTCTGTATCCAATAATAGTACAAATACTGCAATAAGCATGTAAAATATCCATTTCCCTGAACCCTTTTATAAGGCTCTTGCACTATATCTCCCCATTAGCCCAGCTAGGTCAGATAAAAATTTACAAACTCTGCCTCTGTTCACTCTTCAACTGTGACAGAATCTCAATTTAAAGTGGTTTGCTAAAAGCTATAGACTTCCATAAGCGTTTTAGTCTCTAGGGCATGGAAAGTGCTCTCCTTCTAGGTCCATGATTGGTTCCTGCCCACTCTTCAGGCCACTATAGTTTTTCTAAGAACTATGGATGAAAGCCAATTCTCATGCACATTCATCATGCCAAATGCAGCCCTGCTGTTACTGTATCATATGGGACAGCTCCTTCTGGTCCTTGCCATTCAATGGAGAGTCTTGAGTATATGATGTCTCCAGAATTCCCTGCAGTCCCTCTCTTTAGAGGCTGACTGTGTAATTCCCTCTCATGGGGTTATCTGTATGAAACAACCAAAGAGCTCCCCTAAGATCTTGACTAAAACTCTGTTTATTAGAAATAGACAGAGAAGACATAGCACATGAAACGGAATGAAAGCCAACTCAGATTTAAGTCCGTAAAACAAAACTGAACGGGTGTAAGTGTTCATACGGAGGATAGAAAAATACTTTTTTCACAGCTTCAGCATTCTGTCTTAGTCGCTTTTCATCTGTCAAAACGTCTGACCATCGCTCCCTCACTGAGCAACTGGAGTTTAGTCTGCCACCATTGTGTTCGACCCTGAGGTCAGCTTCAATGACCCCCTGCACTTTCAGAGCAATTCTTCCAGTCCAGCGTGAAGTATCAGTAAAGTAAAAATGTTACCTTTTCATTTCAGCATTGATTATGAAGTTCTTAGACTGTCTGCCTAAGGCTGTAGTGTTTGCTCAAGTTCTCTTAGCGTGGGAAGCTGAGTAGTCTCCCGTTTCTTGGGCAAACAGGCTTGTTTGAATCAACTGTTTCAATACCCAGTTGTATGTTTCAATTTCATTGGTTGAAATAATAAAGAATTATAGAACCCTTGGATGAAATAATACACCAGAGGCAAAGCAGCCTGACTTCTGTCACAGCTCCCAGTGAGCTCCTCTTTCTAGCCACCCCCTGGGATTACTACAAGGGGAATCCAAGCTTCTGTGCTCTGGATCCCCTGGGTTGTGTTAAGCTTCTGGGGCTTCAGCAGGCTGCAGCATTGTTTCTTCTCTTGGCCTCTCTGACACGCTTCCTGGGCATGGACTTATGACTGCCACCCCTTTCTGAAAATCGGGCTCCTCCACCCACTCAGGGGTCCTAGCACCAGCACTGACCCCTGAGACACCCTTTTCTCAGAACTCTACCATAAAGGTGTGAAGCTTCTGGATTGTGGTTTAATTCTCTCAGGGTCACACAGTAGTTGTAAAACACTCAGCATGCGTGCACATACACACTTTGTATAGTTGAATGCCTTTATCTTTTTTCACACTTACTTATGTGATGTACAGGAGAGTACAGATAATACAAAACAGTTAACACAAATGCATGTTCCTGTCTGAGTTTCCTCACCACTCCAGGGCATTCCTTGGGCTGAGGTCTAAATTCCTTGGATTGTCCAGAGTCCTTGGGGGAAATTGGAGCTCAGGAAAGTAGGTAGGGCTCCCTGTCCCATGAGATTGTTACATGACAGGTCACCTGTCTCTCCTGTATCCCTTTACCCAGTTTCTGCTCTTGCCGTCTCTTGCCCCACACTTCCTCTTCTTGTCTGGCTCCCCCAGTTCCTGTGTGTTTCTTCTGGTCACCTAGTCTTTTTTGGTTCCACTCCTGGCAAGTTTCCATTTCTCCTACCTTCTGACCTGCATTCAGAGGAATCAGCTAAACTAGAATTCCAAGACTTGAGCTCCTTTTTCAGCATAACTTTTGTGTGGCTAAAGTACTGTTAATCTTAGGTAGTTCCCTTTATATATTTCTGGTGTGTACACGCTACAGACCTCTCAGTAATGGTGGATCCACATACACACAGGCATTCAGGATACAGCAGTTTCTCATAATACAACTTCACAATATCAATCAGAATTTACAAGTTGTACAGATGTAGCCCAAGTTCACCTCAGTTTCTCTAAAGGGAAATCATGGCTTTCCAATCTACTTTAGAGCACTTTCAGCATGTCAACAAACTAGTGGATAAAGGAGAACCAATTGATATTTAAACTTTCAAAAAGTTTTTAGTCATAGCCCCTTAAAGCAAGCTATGAAGGAAACAAATCACAGAACAGTTAAATCCAACATAGCAATCCCAAATGTTTACACAGGTGCAACATTATTCATATGAATTGTCCCATCAGTCTCAGTGAGGCTTCTTCCTTTGGACTAAATATGTGAGTAAAGTTGCACATGCATCCAGGTGTTTGCAGGATGATGGCCCAAGAATTTATTTATAGAAATTATATGACAAATAACTTTAATTAAAGAGTGAATTCAGGAAAATCATGATCTGTTCATGGACAATTCATGAACAAACAAGCAAAAAGTAAAATTTGTCCAATACATTATTCAGAAAGAATTAACCTACCAGCTCTACTCTTAATTTTCCTATGTAGCATCAACCTTATTTTCAAACATTTATTAATTTATGCATTTGAATTAAATCTAGTTAATATCAAATTACTTTTATTTTGGACAACCACTGATTTTATTTGCTGCTACAGTTATGTCTGTAATACTATTTCCATGTATCTGTCGTGCCGTGCTTTGCTTAGATATTTTGTATGCTGGGCAATTCAGATAGTACAAAAGATTCTACACAATTCAGTAGGAAGAATTTCCCCTTTTTTCTTTTTGACTTTCACAACTGGCAGTTTTGCAAAGTTAAAATTAGATCTCATTTGGAGAGTTTGGAAACATTCCCAAACAAAAAGGGATTTTTCCTCTCATATTTCCATGTAAACTTATCTTTTTGTTGTTCAATTTTATTTATAAATTCATGAAAACGAGTATATAATGAGCACACTGATAGACTCTTAAATTATAGCATTGATGCCCTAGCAGGCAGGCACTGCTGTAATCAAACTAATTAAAAGGCCAAGTAAAGGATGGGAATCTGCATATGAAAAGGAACATCATTTTCCTGATGGAGGTTTTACTGTCCTTTTACATTTGCATACACCCTGTAGTGTATAACCACCATTTGAAGATGAACTACTTAAAACAGGAGTAGGTTTTTTTCCCTCTTATCTCTTTAAACCAAAGCAATATTTCAAGGATTGGCCAATTGGGCCTGTGCCTTTCAAAATTCGTTCTTTGAAGAACTGAAGCACTTTCGTTTATCCAGAACAGCAGATGCACAACACACTTGGGGACAAATGAGATGAGTTAGTTGTGCACTGAATTTTTAATAATGTTTTCCTGCTAAAGACTTCAGAAAGAACTTTTGAAGATTGCAAACTAACACGGCAATAAGCAGTTGCCTTCATTTCAGCCATGAACAGGATAGAGCAGAAGGACCCACATTGGTTTCCATGTTCAGACATTCTCTTCTTTGCAGTTTATATATTTACCAGAAAAGAAAAACACTGACAGAAGTCAGTGTATGATCACATACAAACCTGGTTTCCATCTGTCCACCCGCCCCCTACTGGAAGGGTCTTGGAAAAGCCCCAAAAAGGGGTTTGAAATAGCCTGGGAGGCTAGCCTGCAAACTCCCAGGCTGATTGGGAGTTTGGGCTCAGCTGTGTGGCCACGCCCCAAACACTCCCAGCCAGGATATAAGGGCTGGGAGACAGAGAAGCGGGGGCAGTCTCCTCTGCAGTCAGAGTGAGACAGGCCTGCTGCAGGAAGCCTGAAAGAAGGTACTAGGCTAGGTGCAGGGCTGGGGCTAGGCGGTGGGAGCTGGGATAAGCTCTAGCTTGAGAGCCCCAGGCTGCAAGTGCAGGCAAGGGCCTAAAGTCAGTCTCCTCTGTAACCAGAGGGAGACAGGGCCTGGCTGCACGGAGCCTGTACCGGGGTACCCAGACGGGGACAGGGCGAGGGCAAGGCAGCTGGGAGCCAGGGAGCCTTAGCTCTAGCAAGAAGGCCCCAGCTTGCTGAGCCTAGGGATGGCCCGACCCACGGGGTACTAGGAGTTGCCAGGGGGCGGCCCAGGGCTGGTGATAGCTGTAGTAGGCCAACCCCTTCTTGCCGGTGATGAGTAGCCATGAGACTGCAGTCCGCCCCAGTGAGCGGGGGCAAGTAGTGACTGACAGTGGCACAATCTGAGGCGAGTTGGGGATAGTGGGTGGTGGGTTCCCTGGGGAGGGGAGACCCTAAAACCAGGGGGGGTACTGCAGGGTGCAGCACCCTCAGCAAGAGGCCCCGGGGTCCGGGAGGGACACGGGGCCAGCGAAGAAGCGGACGTCGGCCGGCAGAGGGCGCTCCCGAGTCAAAAGAGCTAATTCCCAGGACGACCAGACGGGGGCACCGCCGGGTGAGTGACCGACCCCGTGACACCATCTTCAATTAATTTTTTTATTATTATTTTAATTTGGACTGCAATTCTTTTTATAAAATCCCAGTTTTGTTTTTGCAACATGTATCCTTGTTATCAAATCCAGGAAGTCTAGGGGAGAAAATACTTTGAGATGCTGTCAAACCTCTCATGCAGATACAGGTCTGGGATATATGGGCTTTGAGTCATGTGTAGGGTGACCAGATAACAAGTGTAAAAAATCAGGGGGAGGGTTAATATATAAGCTATATAAGAAAAAGCCCCCCAAATCAGAACTGTCCCTATAAAATCAGGACATCTGGCCACCCTAGTCATGGGTCAGCCTAATGAGGAATGTAATGTTTAAAAGTAAAGAGAGATGTTAGAGATTCTCCTCCCTCACCTTGAAAAAAATAGTTCAAAGATTTATGTCTGGTATGAACATTACAGCCACGTGCTTTCACACACATGCCTCTCCTGACATTTGAAACTCTTTCATAGTGCCCAGTCCAAGGCGGGAAGCTAATGATCCAATGAGCAGACCACATTTGATGATGAATCCTGGTCACATGCCACCTGAGGCATGTTGCATATACGCTAAGAAGATAATGAAGGAACCTCCATAGGGCATCAAAATAGTTGGGCAACACACAGCATTGTACTGTTTGCTCAGTGAGGACCTTTTCATAAATATCACCTTAAACAAGCCTGTTATTGGAGGGTGACACTTCAAGAAAGTGACTCAAGCAACTGGTTATCTTGGAGTAACACCTGCAAGGCTGTAGTTTAGATTAGAACTGCTAACTTGAGTTACATTCTCTGCATGTAAAAAATCCTCTATTGCTACATATGCTTAAGATACAAGCACTGACTAAGCCCTCTGAAAACTCTGAATTATTTCACCTTGGAAGCCTTCCTCTAAAAGTACTGCAAGAGCATTGTAAATTTATCAACATTTGTACAGTGAATTTTAGATACCACATCATCTCTCTTAGCTGTCAGCATAATTGCAAAAGATGGATGACTATTGAGAATCTATAGTTGCTCAGCTGAGATTTGGTATCTAATGCCTTCTTGCCACACTTTGGTTATTTAAAATACATTTCCTGGGAATCATTTAGAAACGGACTATTAGTTCTTATATTAAACAAGTGAGTACTGCCTAGAAAAATCAAAGGTGTGTTAGGAAATTTAAAATATGTCTTCTGGATGTTTAGTTTAGTAGTAACACAGCCTTGACTATGATTTTACAGGAAATTGAAATTTGTGTTAAATTCCCTGCTCTGTGGATACATTCTGTGACACTGCATTATATCTGCCCTACTGTGAGGACACAGGCTGCCGCCTGCCAGGTTCTAGCACTTTGTGACACCAAATTCCCTTTGGATGCCTTCATGTCAACTCACATTTTGGGAACATCTTGTTTATAACCTCTGACTAGTTAAAGCAACTGACATCTTAAAATGACTGTGCAGTCTATTTATGCACATGGACTCATTCATTTGTAAATTAGGGATATTTCTAAGGCAGGAAGGAATAACTTGTCCAAAAGCATGGAAGTACTGTATTAGCTCTGCAATGTGGGGGGATGAGGGCATTATTTTTATACTAATGTTTTACCAATATCATTTTTGTATCAGCCAGTGATTGAATACATTCTGGTGTAACATTCAATGGTTCAATAGTAAATATATCATCACAAAGATGAAGACCTGTATTCATGACTGGATAATATGTGATCGTTTTAGATACCTTAAAATCTGATAACTAGAACTCGTGATTTCAGATTATCTGCCTTGCTCTGCTTTGTATATGTTACATATCTATCACGCAGAAGAAAGTAATAAAATTTCTGATACTCAGGTAAGAGCACTTGAACCCAATTCAGACCAGCTGATTAAGTGAAAAGCTCCTTTTCCCATTACCAGCCTCTGAACCAGCCATTCTCCTCTTTGTTCTGATGGTACAGGTTTGTTGTGATAGTGTTTACTCAAATTTTAAAATGCAAACCTGGCTTGCGGTACCCTTATTATATTTGGACCTTTTTTTATATTGGCTAATTGTGGTTATTACATGGATTCATTGATCAATGCAAGGCAGCACACTGCAGTGTACTAGCATGTTATCATTTCAAGTCAAGATATGTTAAATACAACAATTGCTGCCTTTAGGATCTTAAGGTGTTGCATGTAGGGCAGGGGTGGGTGAACTTTTTGGCCCGAGGGCCACACGGGGGTTCAAAATTGTGCGGACGGACGGGTAGGGAAGGCTGTGCCTCCCCAAACAGCCTCCCCTGTCTGACCCCCATCCACTTCCCGCCCCGTGACTGCCCCCCTCAGAACTCGCCATGCTCAGCCCGAGCTCGCGGGCCAGATAAAAATGGCTGGCAGGCCACATGTGGCCCACGGGCCATAGTTTGCCCACCCCTGATGTCTGCCCATCATTAGGCTTGTTTAAGAGACCAGAGTTTGCCCACCCTTGATGTAGGGTGATCAGACAGCAAGTGTGAAAAATTGTGATGGGGATGGGGGGGGGGGTAATAGGAGTCCATATAAAAAAAAGCCCCAAATATCGGGACTGTCCTTATAAAATCGGGACATCTGGTCACCTGGTTACATGCCATGAACTATTAGGCAGTAAAATGTGCAGTAAAATACAGCGCATAGTACTCTTAGCAAGATTTGTATATAGTGATGTCTACAATAAACCCTGCTACTAAGCTGCTGCTAGAAAATGTATGATTTTTCACACGTTCCTGATTGCACTGCACCTTTTGCATTTTAGGAATCAAATCACATGACCAAATATTTATCCATACAAAGGACCAAATCCTGCTTATTTTACTCACATGAATAGCCTCATTGTCTTCAGGCTGTTTACATGAGCAGGATTTAGATCAAACTTTGGTGTCATTGAACAATACACACATCAACAAAATTAACGTGCCTAATTCAAATGACCTGTTCCATGTTGCTTACAGTCTAACAAATTTTCGCTGCCTTTGCTTAGTCAGATCTTTCTTATTGTGCAGAGGTTTCCATCTATGTGCAGACGGGAGTTAGACTGAGTTGACTTCATTTATGATACCACAGCCATGGGTGGAGTGAAGGATAAATATACGAGTCTGAGCCAGCTTTGTTCAAAAATGTTTGAAAGTTACTAGAGGAGCATCATTCAGTGACTTATGAACTGTATCCTTGCCCTTTGTGACTGTTACATTCAAGTGGACCAGTGTTGGGTACATGTTTTAGATTGCTGAACAGGGAACAGAGTCTGCCCATCATGAGTGTTGTTTAAGAGACCAGAGTTGCACACTCGCAATTGGTTCGGTATTAGTATTTGGTATTTAGAAAAGCTGGACAAGCACAAGTCCATGGGGCTGGATTCACTGCATCTGAGGGTGCTAAAGGAGTTGGCTGATGTGATTGCAGAGCCATTGGCCATTATCTTTGAAAACTCATGGCGATCAGGGGAGGATCTAGGTAACTGGAAAAAAGCTAATGTAGTGCCCATCTTTTAAAAAGGGAAGAAGGAAGATCCGGGGAACTACAGGCCAGTCAGACTCAACTCAGTCCCTAGAAAAATCATGGAGCAGGTCCTCAAGGAATCAATCCTGAAGCACTTAGAGGAGAGGAAAGTGATCAGGGACAGTCAGCATGGATTCACCAAGAGCAAGTCATGCCTGACTAACCTAATTGCCTTCTACGATGAGATAACTGGCTCTGTGGATGAGGGGAAAGCAGTGGATGTGCTATTCCTTGACTTTAGCAAAACTTTTGATACTGTCTCCCACAGTATTCTTGCTAGCAAGTTAAAGAAGTATGGACTGGGTGAATGGACCATAAGGTGGATAGAAAGCTGGCTGGATCATCAGACTCAACGGGTAGTGATCAGTGGCTCCAATTCTAGTTGGCAGCCATTATCAAGTGGAGTACCCGAAGGATCTGTTCTGGGGCTGGTTTTGTTCAATATCTTAATTAATGATCTGGAGGATGGTGTGGACTGCACCCTCAGCAAGTTTGCAGATGACACTAAACTGGGAGGAGTGATAGATATTCAGGAGGGTAAGTATAGGATACAGAGGGACCTGGACAAATTAGAGGATTGGACCAAAAGAAATCTGATGAGGTTGAACAAGGACAAGTGCAGAGTCCTGCACTTAGGACGGAAGAATTCTATGCACTGCTACAGACTAGGGACCGAATGGCTATGCAGGAATTCTGCAGAAAAAGACCTACGGGTTACAATGTACAAGAAGCTGGATACGAGTCAACACTGTGCCCTTGTTTACCAAGAAGACTAATGGCATTTGGGGCTGTATAAGTAGGGGCATTGCCAGCAGATCGAGGGACGTGATTGTTCCCCTCTATTCGACATTGATGAGGCCTCATCTGGAGTACTGTGTCCAGTTTGCGGGCCCATACTACAAGAAGGATGTGGAAAAATTAGAAAGAGTCCAGAGAAGGGCAACAAAAATGATTAGGGGCCTGGAGCGCATGACTTATGAGGAGAGGCTGAGAGAAGTGGGATTGTTTAGTCTGCAGAAGAGAAGATTTGAGGAGGGATTTGATAACTGCTTTCAACTACCTGAAATGGGGTTCTAAAGAAGATGGATCTAGACTGTTCTCAGTGGTACCAGATGACAGAACAGCGAGTTTCAGTGGGGGAGCTGGGTGAACACTAGTAATAAAGTCAGTATTTGATATTTTAAAATGTATAATAGTTTAGAGCTGGTCAAATAATACATCCCATAATTCAAATAATTATTCTACTATTATTGATTAGGCTTCCTCTTTCTGTGAGCCAATCATCAGCCTGTCTCTAATCTTTCCTCTACCAAAAAAAGTTATCGAGAAGTTTGTAGTGAGGCAACTCTAATGCCATGTGGAATCTTTAGATTGCTCTTTCCCTTTTAGACAGGCTGTGTGTGTGGGTATGGTACAAAGGCTGTGATGATTTCATTGACTGACTCTTCTCCTACCAATATATAATAGTCAAATGCACATGCTGAGTCTTGTAGCTCTGTGAACAGCCTCATCAGGTCTGTATCCTGTTAACCTTTCTTTCCAATGTGTAAGTGAGGCCAGTGAAGGAGACAGTGAAGCAATATAAATTGAGGTGTCATCAGTTTGCAGACAAAAACATGCATCAATTTCATCCCATCCAAATGGTGCAGTGTTTTCCTTCCTAAATGGCTGAGATTAGGACTTGCGTGAGAACTGCTGTTTGAAATTTAATCTAGAAAGACAAAGGTGATGTTAAATAGAAGGGGAGAATCTGGAGGGTGTGGTGGAGACTTGTGTACCTCCCTACCTCACAGAAGTTGTAAAAATGAAATCTATTGAAAACTGAGAGGTTTTTAGATACTGTAGGGATGGAGATAGTACATATGCCTTTGTAGCCTGGCACCCACTCACATATCCTATATAATAATCGGCTACAGACAGTGTGTGAAGCCAGCATGCGCGGTAGAGACGGCCCAGACGAACGGCATACGCGGTAGAGACGGCCCAGACGAACGGCATACGCGGTAGAGACGGCCCAGACGAACGGCATACGCAGTAGAGATGGCCCTGACGAACGGCATGCTGGGGGTTGTAGTTCGGAGGCACAAAATGGCCACCGCGCGTGCCCGCCTGTGGGATCCTCACTCACACGGAGCTAGAGCACCAAGAAGCAGTTATACATATAAAGTTAGCTGGGCTGTCGGGCACATGACGAGGGGTTGAGGGGGGAGGGAGCTGAGCGGGGGGGGGTCATTGCAGGGGGAGGGGGCTGGGTGGGGGGGCGTTGGGAGGGGGCTGAGCGAGGGTGGGTCATTGGGGGCAGGGGGCTGAGCGAGGGGGGGGTCGTTGGGGGGCAGGGGGCTGAGCGAGGGGGGGGGCGTTGGAGTGGGGGGAGGGGGGAGAGAGCTTAGTGAGTGGAGGGGGCCGCAAGCCGTTTTCATTGGCCCGTGTCTACAGGCTTTTACACTAGTAGGTTTAATATTTTATTGGCAGAATTCCAGCTGTCTGTTCCATATTTGCATATCTGTTGCACTCCATCAACCACCATCAGTGCTGGGTTTCCCAGGAATCTAGAAGGAGAATGCCATTACATAATTCCCCTAATACTATAGTGAGACAATAGGGCTCATCAGCCTTACTTTCAAGGTGCTCAGTGGCCTGGATCCAGGATAGCAAAAAGTTCACCTAAAACACCAGGTTGGGGACTGTGGTCACCTATTCCATTCCAAAGGCACAATGGTAAAGCTCCTTTGTGCAGAAGACAAAACTTTCTTAGGGGCCATGCTCAGACTGTGGAAGGAACTCTCTCAGGAACTAAGGACCATCATGAACTTCACCACCTTCCATCTCAAATGAACACTTCTTCAACCTTCTCTTCTCTAGTATAAACTCACAAAGTCTGTACATTTGAAATGAAAGAAGCCCTCCCAAAATGAAACACTGCACTGTGTGTGCAATTCTCTCCCTGGGGAAAGAATGTGTGAGAGAGTGAATTATTGGTAGCAGATGTTCTTTGCATCACTTAATGCACTACTGGAAGGTGTTCAGATACCATGGTGATAAGGGTGGTACAAGAAGCTATATAGAATACAATAGGGCTAATAAACATATATTAGTGGTTTTAGTTCTCATAAAATCATTTCTTCAATGGTCGTCATCTTACTGTGATCACATTCCAGGGGTTTCTTGTCCTCTGGTGTTTGCAGTGGTGCAAAGATGGGACATTTTTCAAATGTTTCCTGTGGATTGCTATGGTTTGGAATCATTTTACCATTAACAATCTTCCTGGATCTTTGGTGGTTTCATGCAAAAAAATTTTCCATAATGAATTTGCTTGTTTTCTTTCATGGTGTCCATGAATGATATGAAGTGCTAGGCAGGATTTACCATCCCGATGCTAACTGTTTAGCTAGTTCCTCCAGCAGCTATTTTGTGTTTCTTTTTTCTATGCTTCCCACTGGATTTTCATTTGCACACCTATTCTCTGCTTACTTTATTATTATTATTTTTTTTACTCTTCTTTTACAGTGCTGTCATTCTTTTTCCTTTTCTCTACTTCAGATCTTTTTCATGCACTTTCTTTTAGCCTGCAAGTGCTTGAAATTTAGAGTTTACTTTGAAAGAATGGCTTCTAATTTCTTTTTCACAGAATAATTTCTGGTAGTTTTATTCTACACATGAACACATTATAAGCAATATGCTGCTATTGATGCTGGTACTTGCTGAGAAATCTCCCTTTCTTCTCCAGTTCTCCACACTGAAGTTCTTGCAGGCTGCAAGTTGTCCTCAGTCATGGCTGTGTGTCGTCTTCATTCATTGCAAAGACTTTTCCTTTTTCCTGTCATGAATTTTACGACTGTCGTCTGAGAAAGCATTCATACCTGAATGCTTTGAATTCACGCCACATTCATAACATTCATTTCCAGTGGGCAAACTGAATATTCTGATAGGGGGAGGTATGACCCATCACACATTGCAGATGTTCTGCAAATGTTGTGGGGTGGCTTGCTTTAGTATACACCCGTTATCATGGTTTTGTGTGTCATAGAATCTTAGAATATTAGGGTTGGAAGGGACCTCTGGAGGTCATCTAGTCCAACCCACTGCTTAAAGCATGATCAATCCCCAACTAAATGGTTCCAGCCAGGGCTTTATCAAGCCTGACCAAAAAAACTTCTAATGAAGGTGATTCTACCACCTCCCTAGGTAACCCATTCCAATGCTTGACCACCCTCCTAGTGAAAAAGGTTTTCCTAATATCCAATCTAAACCTTCCCAATTGCAACTTGAGACCATTACTCCTAGTTCGGTCATCTGCTACCACTGAGAACAGTCTAGATCCATCTTCTTTAGAACCCCCTTTCAGGTAGTTGAAAGCAGCTATCAAATCTCCCCTCAGTCTTCTCTTCTGTAGACTAAACAATCCCAGTTCTCTCAGCCTCTCCTCATAAGTCATGCGCTCCAGGCCCCTAATCATTTTTGTTGCCCTTCTCTGGACTCTTTCCAATTTTTCCACATCCTTCTTGTAGTGTGGGCCCCAAAACTGGACACAGTACTCCAGATGAGGCCTCACCAATGTCAAATAGAGGGGAACAATCACGTTCCCTCGATCTGCTGGCAATGCCCCTATTTATACAGCCCAAAATGCCGTTAACCTTCTTGGCAACAAGGGTACACTGTTGACTCATATCCAGCTTCTCATCCACTGTAATCCCTAGGTCCTTTTCTGCAGGACTGCTGCCTAGCCATTCGGTCCCTACTCTATTGCAGTGCATGGGATTCTTCCTTCCTAAGTGCAGGACTCTGCACTTCTCCTTTTTGAACCTCATTAAATTTCTTTTGGCCCAGTCCTCTAATTTGTCTAGGTCCCTCTGTATCCTATCCCTACCCTCCAGTGTATCTATCACTCCTCCCAGTTTAGGTCATCTGCAAACTTGCTGAGAGTGCAGTCCACACCATCCTCCAGATCATTGATAAAGATATTGAATAAAACTGGCCCCAGGACCGACCCTTGGGGCACTCCGCTCGATACTGGCTGCCAACTAGACATGGAGCCATTGGTCACTACCCGTTGAGCCCGACGATCCAGCCAGCTGTCTATCCACCTTATGGTCCATTCATCCAGCCCATACTTCTTTAACTTGCTGGCAAGAATAATGTGGGAGACCATATCAAAAGCTTTGCTAAAGTCAAGGAACAACACATCCACTGCTTTCCCCTCATCCACAGAGCCAGTTATCTCATTGTAGAAGGCAATTAGGTTAGTCAGGCATGATTTGCCCTCGGTGAATCCATGCTGACTGTTCCTGATCACTTTCCTTTCCTCTAAGTGCTTCAGGATTGATTCCTTGAGGACCTGCTCCATGATTTTTCCAGGCACTGAGGTGAGGCTGGCTGGCCTGTAGTTCCCTGGATCCTCCTCCTTCCCTTTTTTAAAGGTGGGCACTACATTAGCCGTTTTCCAGTCATCTGGGACCTCCCCCAGTCGCCATGAGTTTTCAAAGATAATGGCCAATGGCTCTGCAATTACATCAGCCAACTCCTTTAGCACCCTCGGATGCAGCGCATCCGGCCCCATTGACTTGTGCTCATCCAGCTTTTCTAAATATTCCTGAACCACTTCTTTTTGCACAGAGGGTTGGTCACCTCCTTCCCATGCTGTGCTGACCAGTGCAGTAGTCTGGGAGCTGACCTTGTTCATGAAGACTGAGGCAAAAACAGCATTGAGTACATTTGCTTTTTTTACATCCTCTGTCACTAGATTGCCTCCCTCATTCAGTAAGGGGCCCACAATTTCCTTGACTTTTTTCTTGTTGCTAACATACCTAAAGAAACCCTTCTTGTTACCCTTAACATCCCTTGCTAGCTGCAACTCCAAGTCTGATTGAGCCTTCCTGATTTCACTCCTGCATGCCTGAGCAATATTTTTTATATTCCTCCCTGGTCATTTGCCCAATCTTCCACTTCTTGTAAGCTTCTTTTTTGCATTTAAGATCAGCAAGGTTTCACTGTTCAACCAAGCTGGTCGCCTGCCATATTTGCTATTCTTTCTACACATCAGGATGGTTTGTTCCTGGAACCTCAATAAGGATTCTTTAAAATACAGCCAGCTCTCCTGGACTCCTTTCCCCTTCATGTTCGTCTCCCAGGGGATCCTGCCCATGAGTTCCCTGAGGGAGTTAAAGTCTGCTTGTCTGAAGTCCAGGGTCCGTATTCTGCTTCTCTCCTTGTCCAAAACTCTTGTTCCACCACTCCTACAGTTGCCATCCTATATCCAAAAGCCTGTCTGTTTTGTTTTATGCCTTTATAATGTTTCTTTTGTATTCTTTCAAACATGATAAGTTGCAAGTGTATGTTGCAAGTTGCAACCAAGATGTGTCCAAAGAAGGGGTTGAGAGTCTGATTCCTAAATTAGAGTTTTTAGCTAAAAGGATATAACTGAGGTAGGAACTGTTGTTAATTTAGTGACTGATGAGACAAAGGTCAAGTGCTATACAGGCAAGTACAAGTGAATTTATACTACATATACCTCATGTTGGACGGCCTTATTGGACTCAATCCTGCCCTGTACTCAGGCAAAATTCTCACAGATTGAACTGAGTAAATGAGCTCTGTAAGAAATTTCTTAATGAGAAGCAAGGCACTATAATACATAGTCCTCTGCAGAATCTCACGGTATGGTGTGTTGCTCAGACCATATAAAGTTCAGAGGAATGGACTGTGCTGAATCATGAATAGATCACTCATCTTCTCCTGCCCATTTTATTCAGTAATATGACTTAAAGTGAAAAGTTGTTTGAAAATAGAACATTCAACAACATTTATGAAAGTACTTGTGTCCAGCGGAGAGGGCTGAAGAGTGAAAATAATTGCACATTCCATAGAGATGGATCTGAACGATTCTGTATGTACCTGCAAAAAGTCAATGTCCACTGCAGTACATTGAAAAGTAACTTGCAGAACTCATGGACAAGATGCATTCTCAGCAACGTCCCACCAGCTTTTAAAGGTGGTCTTGAACTTTCTGAAGCTGGCACTTTACTTTTGTGTCTTTCCCAAATCTCCATGTCTCTTAAACCTTTCTGTGTTTCCGTTATATTCACTTTATTTTGCTCCCCTGAGATAATAAAATATATATATATATACTGTACTTGAGGGATAAATCCTACTTTCTGTGGTGGCGTCACCATTTGTAATTTTAAACTGAAATAAATTGAGATGTGGAGGAGGAAATCAGGAGAGGAGGGAGAAAGTTCAGAGAAGAGTCTTCTAACAAAAAAGGAATATATTATTTCCATTTGAAATGTTGGTTTTGAATGTATTTAAAATTAAAGATTAGAGTAAATCTCATTCAGTGTTCTGACAGCTCCTTTACTCTCCAGCAGTGTGGGCTGTCACACAAAAATATTAAATTTATGCTATATTAAAAAAAACACATCAAGTTACAATGGGGTCTGTTCTTCTAGCCGTGCATGGAGGATTTGTATGCAAATCTCCTCTAGAAATGAATGAATGCATGAATGAACGAATGGGAGTCATCCAGATACTGTAAATCCCTTGCACATAAGTGTGGAAAAAGAGACTCCATAATAGTCCCTGTAGATGGGTGAATAATTAATAAGAAACATCATTAATCATAATTATTCTTATTTATCCTGCAGCAGTGCTTAGGAACCCCTGTTATGGGCTGGCTCTCTATTTCACTAGGCCCTGTACAAATGCATAACAACAAGATGGCCTCTATCACCAACGAGTTTGCAATATAAATATAAGACAGGCAACGGATGGATACAATAGGCAGACAGGAGGAGTGCAGAAAAACACTGAGACAGTCCTGTCAGTGAGATAGCCAGTGGTAACAGCAACTTACACTCTCTTCTTCTGTTCAAAATTATCTGGGTAGAGCTGTGATTTTATTGCATTTATTCACTGAAAAATATGTCTGAATAAATAATTTCTAATAAAGACTCTTGTCCCACAGATAGGTTAGGAGCAGTTTGTTACCAGAATTTGACATTCAGAATCAGATTGACAAGACAGCTAAATTACATGGTATGTTTCTTCTTTCTGTTTGGGTTGAACTCTTGGATGTAAGTTTCAAGGGAGTATATTTCCAGTGAGTATATGCACTGCATGCATCCGACGAAGTGGGTATTCACCCACAAAAGCTTGTGCTCTAATACATCTGTTAGTCTATAGGTGCCACAGGACTCTTTGTTGCTCTTCCTCCTGCGTGTCTGTGGCGGAAACTGAAGACTAAATAAACACCTAGTGAAAAGGAAATAGCCTATGTGTGCTTGCGACTAGGGGAACTCACAGGATGGGTGAAGGGGCCCCCTTTCACACCATTATAGATAAAAAAATCATTTTCTATGAACATTCTGCAACATTTGCTAAAAATTCACCAACTTTTGCAGCTGCACAGCAGTGGGGAAGGTACAAGAGCTTGGCACGGGAAGGGAGAACTTTGGGGCCACATTTTTAAAGGTATTTAGGCACATTTTGGAAACTCCCATTAGGTACCTATTGGCATCTCTAGCCTTGCTCGCTGCAGAGTTCAAGGAAGCATTCTGCTTTTCTGAGGCAGAATGACTTCCTGTATGTCCCGTGGGACAGACTGGCTGCAACGTAATCACCTTGTCCTAGGGATGTCAAATTGCTTGACATCAGTATCTCATTAGTGCCTGTGGTACAGAAAATCAGGTAGACACTCTAAGCTGGGCCTCTTAGAAAACTTCATTTTGGAGATATCCTTCAACGCTAATTAACATTGTCTGACACAACTGCAGCTGTAAACATGTTATAACCTCTTGGTAGCAGGAGTGTCAAAATAGAATGTAACTATCGACTTCTTCCAATGCCCATTCAAAGCATTTATCTGACAATTGAATTCCAATGAAAAAAAGACTCAAAATATTTCTTTTTTACTCTCTATCTAGAAACATACATTCCTGAAATCCAATCCTGCCTGGCTGAGTCAAGGTGCAGTTTTCCACTGGCCTGGAGAGGAACATAATTGGTCCTTGGGGATATAGGTCTTGGCTACACATTGTGGCAAATCCTGTTAGATAGGTGTGATTTGTAAACCACTCTAACTGCCCTGGCTAGACCCTGCTGACCTGCTCTACAAGGCATCTCATTTGTGTTGCGAACACACCTGCAGGGTCCACGTGGGGCGGTTACAGCACAGCATTTTAGAGTGTTTTTACAAACCACACCTCTCTAATGCATTTTGCCACATCGTGGAGGCAATTCTTTTATTCTTTTCATTTACAGTCAAAATGGAAGGCAAATGAGCAGCTGCAAAACTACATCTCTGTGCTTTCTTTTGAAGTTGCAACCAAGGAATTCTTTCGCTTCACCTTTCTTCAAATGCACATTCAGGTCAGGTATGTTTTAAATTAGAAAGTAATTAGTCAGTGTTTAGAAGATATCTAAACAGAGCTGGTGAAGTACATCTGCATACTAATGAGATGGTATCGTAAGTCTTTGTAGCCAGAAGCAGGATTTAGAATATAGTGATGTCAAAAATGTCCAGATCTGAGTCTGGCCTGGGAGGAGAAAATCCCAGAGGGAGGAATGTAATCTTGCATTTGATTGAACAAGTGTATGATTCAAAAACAATAGGAACATTACTAATGTAGTACTGTGAAGGGGAGAACAATGACCTGGCAGTGGCGATTGTTGTTGTTTTTGTACCTCTATGTGAGGTATGTATAGAAAGCTAATAATGGAAAAGCTGTGTTATGCAGCACTTCACCCACCAGAAAGCTCTATAAACTGGCATTTCTGATCTTCATTGAAAGTCTGGATTATAGTCCAGTTGGCGTAGGGCCGGCGTGGGTTGAGGCGTGGGAGGAGTTGCGGAGCATGAGCTCCGGGAGTGAGTTTCAGTGCGGGAGAAGGCTTAGGGTGTGGCAAGCAGGTCTGGGACAGGACAGGGAGGGTCAGTGCACAAAGCCTTCTGCTGCACCTCTGCCTAGGAGCAGCCAGGCCCCAGTGCCGATTATGGTGAGCTGCCCAAATTGAGCAGCCCCCCAGATCCAGCACCCTGCATCCCCTGCCCCGCACCGCCTCCTGCACCCAAACTCCCTCCCGAAGCCAACGTTCCCATGCCCCAAACCCCAGCCCAGCACTCAAACTTCCTCCCTCTGTTATCCAGCATTTTTCCCTTACCAGCACCCCCCACCCCATTTTCCCAACATGCCAGATAAAACAGCTTTTACTGTATACAGCAAAATAAGCTCCCAAGTATTATTGATTAGATCAGGTGAAGGCTGCTTGAAAGACAGTGTGCTGTTCATACTATGGAAAGCTATAAAACAAAATGTAAGAATTAATACATATATTTAAGGGATTTTTCAGATTTGGTCAAAGAATGAGTAGTTTGTTTTATTCCTCCCTCTGGCCAAAGAGGGCCTGACTCTGACTCTTCATTAATGTCACCACCTGAGTTTGTGGGAGAAGGTCACCAAAGAATAATTCAAAGAACAAGGGACCAAAGTTGTTAGCATTTGAACTCCAGTATTTCACATGGCAGCCAATGCATTGCCCAGTAGCAAGGACACTGGATTAGTCTTGCTTAAGAGCCTTTAAGGAAAAAAATATTTTTTACATTATAAATTTGTAGGGATTTAGGGCTGATGATAGAAGAAATGAAGAATCAGTATTAGTTACATATTAATTTAGAATGGTTGGAGAGAAATCTGTGGTTTGAATTTTGAAATAGATTCTCAAAAGTAAGCCATAAACTAATTATTAATCCTTAAACATGAAAAATCAATTGTTATTACTCACTAAGACTCCAGTCTAGCCCTATCCTCAAACCAGAAGCAGGACTCCAGGAGATTACGTAGGTACAGAACTTCCTTATGGGAAAAAGTCTTATATAATTTAACATGGATGAAGTCCATGTGGATCCACAAAAACATAATAAGGTTCTTTAGCAATTACTCTTTTAAAAAACCCTTATAGAATTTACTATAGAGTAATATCCTTCAACGAGATTATTTTAACCATCCTATCTAATTTTATAGAACTGGTATAATTTCTCTATTTAGTTCTACAGCGTGGTTCAAAAGAGCTATGAAAAAGTTACTATTTTCTATTAAATTCTCTGATACACCCTGCAGAGTAGTGCACGGAGCTGGGCGGGGTTGTAACACAAATGGGCAGAGGGAGTGGCAGGGCCTGGGACAGAGGATCTGCTACTGTGCAGATTCTCCTTTATGGACAGGCTTTTCAGCCGCTCTGTTGCCTAGAATGGGGATTTAACCTATCCAGCGACTAAGGTCAAGTGCTGGCTTTAAGGGATGCCCTGATGAGCCTGATGTAAACACAACAAATATAGCTCCTGCTCTGTGGAAACACCAAGTCCCATATGTCAAAATGGTGAACTTGTTTTTAATTGACTCGGGTCCTGGGAAATCATATTGATGCTTCCTTCTCATTCGCCTTATTCTCTTTCACTGCAGCCAGTGGCCTGGGAGGCCAATCGTGTTCTGGTTTAGCCTATTAATGGAGGTATTTCTCAGAGTCGGCTACTGTCAGGCAAAAATGCATGATGCAATATAAAGCATTTGAACCTGACTGCAAATCAGTATCAAATGTTGACACTTTTTTTGCTATTCAGTACTCACCAGGTGGCAGAGAGAATGATTTACGTTGTCAGCTTAAACATTTATGAAAAACAGAGAAAAGTAATAGAAGGCAGACTGCTTCCACACAAATCACAGTTTGATAGTAACTGGGGACCTCGTCCCTGGCTCCATGCTGCCGCAGTAACTAATTCATTAAAAAAGCATTCCTGGATCCCTGGTGTACTTTTCATGATGACGGGGGTGGGTTTTTTTGTTGCTTTTTGTTTTCCCAAATGAGCGAGCACAGATGGGAGCTCTTACAGAATTCCTTTTCAATTTTGATTATTTTGTTTATCAAAAAGGATTTTGTCAAATTAATGCCTTTTTAAAAGGTGGAAATGCCAGCTCATGCTAACATGCTATAATGCTTGCAGACTTTGGGTCTACCCCATGCTCCTCACTTGGGCAAAACTCCCACAGGCTTCATTAATTTAAAAGTCTTTGAAATACTTTGCTTGAGTGAAGAGTCAAGCCCAAATAGATTGAGTCTCATGTAAAACACATAAAATATGTACCGTATGTTGCTTTTTCTAAGTGTAACTGATTTGAAATAAATTGAATTCAGGCTCAGTTGCCATCTAATAGTGAATAATAGGGAAGCATTATGGTCTGATGAACAACACACAGGAGCAAGAGACAGGGGAATCAGTTTTATTCCATCTCAGGTACTGATTTACTATGTGACCTTGTTTTTGTGCCCCATTTTGCCTGTGTCAAATGGAGATAATACTTACCCATATTTGTAAAGCACTTTGAGAAATATGATAAGTTCCATATCAATGTTATGAATTCTATTGTTTTAATTTGGTAAGGGATGCTTTGTGACCCCACGTTATGGACATGCAGGGCCCAACAGAAGTGGGGGAATAGTACTGCTATTAATGTGCTTATGGGAGGAAGGGATGGTGCTAGTTGATTGGGGGTGGGCAGTTCAGTGCTTGTGGAGGGGAGGAGCTTGATTGCATAGCAATGTACTTATGAATGACATGATGACTTATGTAATGGGGGATAAGTCACAGTGTGGATTCATATTAGGAGGTGATTGAAATATGGATTGCTGTATTTAACTATCTAGAGGAATAGTATTTGCTTACTAACTCATAATTCCTCCTGCTCATTTGTTTAGCTTTATTATTTTAAATACTGATTGTATGATGAGATACGGTAATAGCAATAAGCTTTCTTGATGATATACAAAGTTTTATTTGTAGATAGTACAACAGTCACCCAGCTGCCATTAGAACACCCAAACGCCAATTACAGAAGAACATTTCCAAAACAAACAAACAAAAAGTGTGTCAAAAAGTGAAAACATGATCGAACCCCCTACTGCTGCATGTCACATGGCCCATGTTCTCTGTAGTGGGGTGACTGCACCACTACAGGAAAAAAATAGCTGGAACAGGCCAGAGAGGCTGCATAGACCGGCAGCCAGTCAGCAAAGGTCTGTAGGGAGCCAATCAGCACCAGGCTGGGCCCTAGATAAAAGCTGCCTAGAAAAGGAGAGGGCATTCTCCCCCTAACCAGCAAGGAAGGAGGACTGGCTCTTGGTAGAACGAGCAGCACCCTGGACAGAGCAGTGCTAGGCAGGGTATCAGAGCACTGGGAGCTCTGGCAGACCCTGCCAGACTGCAGACTTGAAACAAAGGTTGAGTGGGTACCAGCCTATGGGGAAGTGACCCAGGGAAAGCAGGCAATTACTTACTCTCAAGGGTCCCTGGGCTGGGACCTAGAGTAGTGGGTGGGCCTGTGTCTCTTCCCCCCCCCCTCCTCCCTTGCATTGCACCTAGCTACGAGGGAGCATGGCCCATGGGCTGAACCTTGTCTCTGAGGTAAGGGATTAAAATTTAGGATGGCACGTGGCCATGAAGTCAGGTGCTGATAGACCCCCCAGAAAGTGGGGGAGAATGGAGTAGGGAGTAGTGGGCACTGCCAGAGGGTGGTGTCCTGAAGAGGACACTGAGGTCCAGAGAGCAATGCACGTCCTGGTGGAGGAAACACACAGCAGAGCAGACAACGGGCAGGACACCAGTTAGCAGGAGGTGCTCTGAGGCTGGAATGAGCTAATTCCTGGAATGACCAGCTGTAGGCACTGTGGTGGTGAGTCTGTGTCCCGTTACGTTCTCCTTTCCCTGTTTTCCGCACACTTGATGCCAGTGGCTGGAGGTATCTACAGGAGAGGGGGGTCAACATGGAGGGCTGCATGGCATTTAGTTATCCTTCACAGCTGTCCCTAGGACCTGGAGTTTTTCAAGCTGTTTCTAGACTAGGGGTATATCACAGGGACATCAGGCCATGATATGGGAGAGGCAGCTGGAGCTGCTACCCTTGCAGCCATGATTAAGATGAGACACTCAAACAGTTCTTTCTGCTGAGCTCTGTCCTCAGCCGCAGTTCCTATTCCAAGAACTGCACAGCAAGTGCCTGCTCCTGCACTGAAACCCTGTCTTCAAGCTGTGCAGTGAACCTGAGCCTTTCCTCCTGCCTCTTGGGTGCTTCTTCTCCAGTCTTAAGTCCCTCTACTTCTAGTGCTAGAACTGCTGTAATGATCTTGGGGTTCATTAAGTAGCAAACCAGTGAATGAGAAAGGAATAAAACTTGAATGAAACAAACTGGAGAGCTTTGCTGGTGAACTGCTGCACACAGCCATCCAGTGTTCCCAAGCCCCTGCACATTTCCAAATTCTTATGTTCATAGTACTGTCCCTTATGAGGGACCCTTCAAAATTATTATCTTTTACAAACATATCTCTGCATCTTCTCTCCTTAAAGAGAAACAAATTAGCTCTCATATGCATAGATTAAAACAGCTAACAACTATCTAATAACACATGCATTAAATTCCATAAATCCAATGTGGATACTATCTAGAGAGGAGAAGTTACCAGCACATCCCCTCTCAAGTGAATCTTTACCACTGTCCTGAACTGGCCTGGAGATGGGCTATTTAACAAGTCTCTCAGTCTTTCAGGACATTTAATCTCCCGCTGTGATCTTCTGAGTATCAGCCTTTCATTAGTGTCTAAGTTGTTCTCTTGTTTCTTGACAGTTTCTTCTTTGTGCATTGATAACGGATCAGATGGGAAATGCCAGAGTCCACATCTACTGTCAATGTTTTGGAACTTTCTGGGATTACTCATAGATCTCTTTGATTACAGTGAAATGTGTCCCCCAGGTCTGTCTGGACTACATAAGACTTGGGATGCAGCTGTTCTTTAATGGTACAGCTTTGGCCTCAAGCATTAGGGTGAAGAATCACACCTCTATCACCTGGACTGAGAGATGGAGGCTCACAGGCCCTTTGTCAAAATAATATTTCTGCTTCCACATCTGATTTTCCTTCATCTGCTGTATGGTTTCATTGTTATGAGATTTCAGTAAATTATCAGTAATTGATACACAAATAGATCTGATGCTTCTTCCCATTAATAGCTGAGCTAGAGAAACGCTATTCTCCGAAGGTGTACTTTAGTAAACCAGTAATACTTCATACAAATCATCTCCACTCTCAAAAGTCTTTTTGCATAAGGTTTTTCACTGTTGGTATAGACCTTTCCACATGCTGATTTGATGGGGGTAATTTGGATTTGATGTTTTGTGATGAAAATCCCAATCCATGGCAAATTGCCTAAAATCTGCACTGGAAAATTGTGGCGGCCCATTATTGCTAAAGACTTCACCCGGAATTCCATGTCTGAAGAAGATTCTCTTCATGCCAGCTATCTCTATACTATTAGTACTGTGTAGTGTGCACATTTCTGGATACATAGAATAATAATCTGTGACTCTTAAATCATCCTTTGATTTCCAGGTAAAGAAGTCAGTGCCTACCTTCTCCTAAGGCCTTTGTGGGACTTGATGAGATCTCAGTGGCTCTGCCTGTTGCCATGGCTTGTATTTCAAGCAAGAAAATCAGTTATCGTACCACATTAGTAATGTCATGATTGATCCGTGGCCTCGTGCTCATCGTTTGCACTTCTTAATTCCTAAATGACCCTCCTGGATCTTCTGTAGCATTTATTTTTGAAGGCTCATTGGAAGTGCAAACTTAACGCCCTTGAAAATCACCCCATCTGTTACAGGAAGTTCATGTCTGCAGTTCCAATAGACTCTTATACTTGGACTTGGACTTGGACAGCAACTGCTTACTTCTTCAGGCTATCCTTTAATTATCACTTCCTTAAGAATTCCCAGTGATTCATCTTCCTCCATTTCCCCTCTTCTTTGCTGCAGCTTCCTGTTAGCAATTGACTTTACAATCAGACCTACATAGGCTTGCATTTCTGTACATAAAATCTTCCCTGGTTGTGTGGGAACCACTGCTCTGGAAAGTGCATCTTCAGTGAATGTTTGTCACAATCAAATCATACTTAGCGGTTTGCTAAATAACGCTTTCAGGGGCTTGTGGTCCATTTCAGCTTCCATTGTCTGTCCATAAATATACTGATTGAATCTCACAGGCTAACAATGTTTCTAAAAGCTCCTTTTTGGTCTGTGCATATCTGGTTTCTGCCTCAGTCAGTCAGTCAGTCATTGGGGTGCATATGTCACTGGTTCCCAACAATCTTCATGTTTTTGTAAAACCATGCACCTAGCCCAGACTGTGAAGCATCTGCTGAGATTTTAATGGGCCTTCCTGGTGCATAGAACTTCAACATTGGTTCTCCAATCAGTTGTTTTTTTTAAATCCTCCTATGATTCCTCCTATTCTGCTCCCCAAAGCCATTCATTTTGAATTCTCCGGGAGTTTTCTCAAAGGTACTGCTTTGGTAGAATAGGTATGAATTTTCCAAGATAATTAACCATTCCCTGGAACCAGGACATCTTTCTTTGACTGAGGATGTGGCATCATTTCAAGACCCAACCCCTGGCCCTTAGTCATTTATATATAAAGTTCACTCACTGCTGGGTATTCCCCAGTCTCCTCAACCATTTCTTTTGGTCCGAGACTTGGTGGTGCTCTCCCAGAGATTGTCCCTGTTGTCAGACTTATCATGAAGCTCCCTTCATGTAGAGAGGCAAAGCTACCTTCTGCCTCTTTGCCAGTCAGCCCTGAACGGAGGCTGATTTTCTCCTTTTCTTCCCCCTCAAAGCCTAGCATTGGCTGTGGGTGTAATGGGGTGGGGCTAGTTGGGCCTAGAGGATCTATTTAACCCACTTTCTGCTGGTGTTAGGTTTCTTTCCTATATCATACGTGCCTTGTAGTGATAAGATTCAAAAACCTCAATCTATTTAGTTTAAGATGCGGTTGAGGGGTGACTTGATTAGAGACTACAAGTACCTACATGAGGAACAAATATTTAATAAAGGACTGTTCATCTAGCAGAAAAATATATAACATAGTCCAATGACTGGAAATAGAAGGTAGACAAATTCAGTCTGGTATAAGGCACAAATGTGTAAGGGCAAGCGTAGTTAATGACTAGTTTACCAAGGGCCACGGTGGATTGCTTGAGTACTCCGCCTTGTAGCTGGACCTACTGCTAGCCATTTCCAGGGCGCAGTGCAGTCCATGGTGCCAGGATGGGGCGAGCCTGCCTCTGCACCCTGGCTGCGCCACTGACTGGGAGCCGCCGGAGGTAAGCCCGCACCCCAACCCCATGCCCAATCCCTGCCCCAGCTCTGACCCTCCCCCCCCCCCCAAACCCAGAGATACCTCCTGCACCAAGCCCCTCATCCCATCCTCCCAAGAGCCTGCACCCTAACCCCTGCCCCAGCCTAGAGCCCCTCCCACACCCTGAACTCCTCATTCCTGGCCCCACCCTCAACCCTGCACCCCAATACAGGCATCAACAATTTTCTTCAACTGGGTGATCAGAATAAAAGTTTGAAAACCAGAACTACAAATCCCATAAGCCTAATAAAGTTTCTCGTTCTGCAATGCACTTACATATAATGCTTTGTAGTCAAGCAAGTCACAGAAGGGTTAATCTCTAGCTCAGTCATAATTGTATGGTCTCATTATTTCCATTCTTCAGACACTTTCAGGTTTTCTGTAATGTTTTGCATTTAAATTCTTCATTGAGCTATATTATACTTCATAGGGTTGGATCTTCATTTTATTTTAACTCCAGTTCCCTATACTCGAACATTGAAACATAAACTGCAGATGACACAAATCAGAGCCTTTGAGTGTGCTCCAAGACTGGGGATCTCTATGCTGTTACATCAACTTCTTCTGCCTCTGTTTAAAAGTAGGTTAAGAATCTCTCTGTTTCCTTGATTATTTTAATTGGCTTAAGTGAGCTTTGCATTCATGTGATCATATACCACTTTGTGATGCGTATCCAGAATGAACCTATTAATATATATTTATGAATGTCAGCTAGATATGGAAGGAAGGCATGTTTTGGCCTAAAACATTGATTTAATAAATTGTCCAAGCAGAATTAATTCATGTGAAGAAAAATATTTCCCATATAATGCTCCCAAGGTCGGTGTTTGTGTTCTCTCATCTGTTATGTAAATTCTTGTGGTGCACTTTTCAGCTGCCTGAGTGGCTTTAATTAGTGCATCTGAGTTTTTTAAAATGTTTTTAATTTTTACTTTATTGAAACAATAAAACTTACCCCTGGATAAAAGATTTTCCAATTTTTCTGTACTCTCTCCCTTTTTTGTACAATTACTGTTGAGACCCTCTTATCCAAGGTACACCAACCAAATGTTCCTTTGTGCAGCAGTAGTCTATGTTCATAAGTAATAATTCTGTGCAAATTACAGAATGGGACTTAACAGGAAAGCACTGTAGGAAATTTTTCTTTTAAATTACAGTACTATGACTTCAATCTAAGGAAATTTCAGTCCTGTTAAAACGTGGGAAGAACAAGTAAATCTTGGTTAGTTCGTTCAGGTTCAATTTCAAATACTGTAGAAATAAAGAACTATCCAAGGAAAATGTGCCTTGTCTATGAAGCTAGCATATGTACTTTAACATAAAATAACCAGTACAAGATGGAGGGTAGATGTTAAGATTTTTTTTAATGTTCACTTATGAAACGGGAGAATTCACTTGTTCTGTAAGTTAGCCCATCTCTAGTCACTCATGAAGATCACATAGCAGAGGAAATGAAGAGTAGATGATCAATGTCTATTATTATATGTATCTTGATAAACAAAAAATGAATGGCACAGTCACATAGAATTATCCACCACTCTTCTCAATAAATTTGTCTGGTGTTGATCTCTTATGTAATGTCATTAACGTTCAGGGTTGTACAGAAAGTAACATACATGAGAAATAAGTAAATATCAAGAATAAGAATGAAGGTTTTTAACTATAACAAAGCATGGAAATAATGAAATGTACATAATGATTCAAATCTCCTTGCAGATTATATAGTCTCTAACAAACCTACTCATGTTAAAATTTACTGTAGAGTTTCCATTAACAACCTTAACTCTGACCCCTATTTGAGGTTTTTCAGCTATTTGGGGGCAGCTGTAACATGGTTCAAAGGAAGCAGAGCTGCAGCAGGATCAGATGAATGCAAAGGTGAATTTTAAGCTACCTTTGCATCACCTTATCCCTTTGACCTGCATTTTCTGTGCATCAGCACACTCTGGGATCTGGCATATGTATTTATTTTTTTAATGACTTTCAAGGAAATATTTAATATAATTTTGACAGAAAATTATTTGATGCATGAGCATTTTGTGCTGCTTTCCGTATATGTCTGTTCTAATAAATTACCTAAAAAAATGTCCTCCTCTGTCTCGCGCAACATGAAATGAATGAGGCAGGGGGTCCAATGGAAATAATTACAAGATCACATGCTATTAAGGACTTTATTGTAATGCAGACACACACGAGGAGACAGAGTGTAAGTGTGGTTCTGTTATGAAAAGTGACTTTGGAACCCTACAATTCCATTTATACAGTTTCATTGTCTCAACAGTGTCCAAATTCAATATGCCAAGTGGTCAGATAAAAGACCTTGTTTTTCCTAAGTGCCAGCCCTGCAAACTCTCAGCCTACATTCTGAGAGTCAAACTGGGTTCTTTCCATCTTGCATTTCATCAATGGTAATAGCTTCAGCAAGACAGATTCTACCTTCGTTTATATCTTCCCAATACTATGGTCTTCACTGCACTCATACAGTTATAATTGATTGGAATGTCGTAAACAATTCCGCTGATTGAATTGTGAGAAGGTGACATTGTTACATACTTGTTTCCAGAGGGGAACCCTGTTTTGAAGTTGTACAGCTATCTTTAAGTTAGATAATTCCTACCTTTTCAGTGTTTAACTTCTCAGCCTTTTTGAAGTATGCACACGCACCCATCCCAGACCCAGATCTCTAATCCATTTTAGGTGCTCTGCATTGCTCCCACAACCTGAGGATTCCCAGTTTGTAAGCATGAAATCAACATAGCATCTCTACACCATCCCCCATCTTGCCCCCGCTTTTAAGAGGCATTTCAAAAAGAAAGGGAGCATGGCCAATGTGTCCCACAGCTCAGTGATGCCAAGTTGTTCCTTGAGGCAGGGGGCATAATTTAGAGCAGCCCACAGATTGTTCTAAATTACATTGGAGAGTATATTGGTCCTCGGTCAGCGTCAGGATTGCAGTAAAGCAGAGCTGCTGTTCAGTCACTTTTTGCCCTGTCCTTCTGCAAGCTGCATCAACAGTATCCAGGCCACAGCTAAGATTCTGGCCCTCTATGTGATGGTGATATCCATGTCCTGAATTGCTTTTATTATGGACTCCTGGAATATCTCACCTGCAGTCTGTTCATTAATCAGTTTTAAGGACCAATCTCTTGAGACTCTTTTGGGGAGTTTTATTCCATCGGGGAGAGACGATATCCAGCTTTCCAACAATTGCAGGTAATCAGAAAGGAGATGCATACATCTGTATAAGTATTTTAACATTTCAAATGATTCAGAATAACATCAAATTAGGTATCTTGTGTATTTTTGGAGCCAGAACACAAGAATTGATTAATGACTTACAATAAGCTTTCTTAATGCTTAATCAGATCCGGGTGAGGTTTTGAAAGAGGATATGGTACAGCTGTAAATTGATAAACATGTTAATTGCCCAAAAGGGCATTTTTAATCTTTTAATTATCTGAATAGTTATTCCAAGGTTTTGCACTAGTCTATTCTTGAATTAATGTAATCAGATACTTTTGAATAAAGATAGTTAATAGCTCAAATATTGTAAATATGGCAAGTAATTTAGGACAGGAGAGGAACTTGGCTCTGTCTATAGCTCTGTAAGTCTGACAAAGGCTTACCAAATCAGTGAAAGTATATCTACATATTATCATATTTGCAAATAAACTAAGAATGTATTTGTAATAACTCAGTGCCTGATATTTATAAAGTCTTGAACAAGATCACAGAACATCCTTTTTCTCCCAATCCTCTGTATGCTAAAAACTGCCTTGAACATGTGCTGTGGAAAAACTGGTTGGAATTGGGGGCAATAGTTAAAATTTTAATTAACGTGCGGGGGGGGGGCATATTTTCAAGAGATAAAAGGCCTGATCTGTATTGTAATGTGGTCTATTACCCCTTTAAAGATAAATGGGGCCACAAGACTCTATTCTGTGGAGCTGAAATGACAAAGGCCCAGGAAGTGGTCACAGTTCCTTTAAGGGCCCAGAATCAGGAGCCCTGTAGAGTAAGGTGGGGCAGTGGTCTGCTGTCTTCTATCTAGCCAATGGGGAGGAGCTCTCTGAAGGAGGGGAGTATATAGATGCCTTCTCCCTCAGAGCAAGGGAGACACAGGCAAGAGAAGAAAGCTACTGTCTGTGCTATAAGGTTAAATTCCAGCAAGAGCCAGCTGTGCTCAGCAGGGGATGAGCTCTGTGTGGGTGCCACAGGTAAGGGAGAATGTTTGGATTACAGTGATGGATTTTTATTGATAGGACTGTTTGTGGTCATTAAACCTGTCCCAAGTGGAGAGTTTTGAGTTTTTCTTAGAAGAGAGGCTGTGATAGATTTGTAAGGGGTCTTGAAGACTGAAAACAGAGGGAGGCTGCTGCAAAAGGAACTCTGGTCATGAGGGACTACTCAGGAAATAGCAGCTCTGGTACATACACATAGAATATGAAATGCACAAATATTCACCCAGGATTATGCATACAATTATCACAGTTGTCTGAGCAGGTGATAAAATCATATGTACCACAAGCTATTTAGATGCCTAATTAGTGTTTCATTTGCCTTCTCAAAGGTCCCTGGGTGGCTTTTTTTAGTATCCCTAATTCAGGCTTACTTCATGAGATTATTTCAAAGTCTAACATGACTGACTTTTTATACTAGATTATAATATTGTTTTTTATAAACCTAAATAAATAACTTTAATTAACTGGTGCTCTCATTGGCAGTCTCCATCATTATTAGCACCCTTAAAGACTGCAGGGGGTCCAGAATTGGACTTGGAGACTATAGGACTTCTCATTCCTAGATCACTCTAAGGGTAAGTCTCCATAGCAGCTGGGAGGATGCTTTCCAGTATGGGTAGAAAGACTCATACTAGCTCTGATTGAGCTACAATGTTAAAAATAACAGGTTGGTCATGGCTGCATGTGTAATGGCTCTGGCTATTCACATTGGTATCTACTCTGGAGAATTGTAGGATTGTACTCGGGCAGCTAGCCCAAGCTGCTACCCATACTGCTGTGACTGCACTGTTATTTTTTGTGTACTAACTCAAGCAGAGCTAGTGCATGTCTGCTTCACCAGCTGGGAAGCACCCTTCCAACTGCTATGTAGTCCTAGCCCAGGGGTCTGCAACCTTTACCACTCAAAGAGCCATTTGGACCCGTTTCCCACAGTAAAGAAAACACTGGGAGCCACAAAACCCTTTTGACATTTAAAATGAAATAACACTCTCTTCTTCCCTCCCCCTTCTTCCCTCCCCCACCCTCTTCTTCCCTCCCCCTCCCCTCCAGCCATGCTCTCGCTCTTCTTCCCTCCCTCCCCCCCCTCCGGCCGTGCTCTCGCTCTTCTTCCTCCCCCCCCTTCCTCCCCCCCGCTCCGGCCACGCTCTCGCTCTTCTTCCCTCCCCCTCCCCTCCAGCCGTGCTCTCGCTCTTCTTCCCTCCCTCCCCCCCCTCCGGCCGTGCTCTCGCTCTTCTTCTTCCCCCCCTTCCTCCCCCCCTTCCTCCCCCCCGCTCCGGCCGTGCTCTCGCTCTTCTTCCCTCCCCCTCCCCTCCAGCCGTGCTCTCGCTCTTCTTCCTCCCCCCCCCCCGGCCGTGCTTTCACTCCCCCCCCCTCCCCCAGCTTGCCTTGCCTTGCCTCGTGCCCCGGCCCCGGCTCGCTCTTATCCGCCGGCTCCGCCGCGCTTCGCCTCCTGCCCCGGCCCCGGCCCGACTCGCACTTCTCCGCCGGCTCCGCCTCGCCTCGTGCCCCGGCCCCGGCTCCGCCTCCGTTCTTCTTCCCCCCCCCGCCACTCGCCTCTTATTGACCCCGCCCCTCTCTTTCGGCTGCGGCTCCGCGCACTGGTTGGACAGTGCTGGCGGGCCGCATAGAAAACAGTCTGCGGGCCGGTTAAAATTAGAACACACAGGGAGCCGCATCGGAGGGATGAAAGAGCCGCATGCGGCTCCGGAGCCGCGGGTTGCCGACCCCTGTCCTAGCCTAAGAGTAAACCGGCTGAGTCACACTGATGGGGCAGGGTTCTGAATCTCGTACTGCCACTGTTTGTGCCCTGAATAAGGTGCTTGTGGCTTTCAAGCAGGCACCTTGCCCCAGTGCCATTGTCACGGCTGTTTCCTGTTGTGATTAAAAACAAAAATTAATGTTGTGTTTAGATCATAGACATATAGGGCTAGGAAGGTCCTTGAGAGGTCATTTAGTTCAGCCCCCTGCACTAAGACAGAGGGCGTTCAGAATTGTCATCCTTACTTCTGTGCTGCTGGCAGCAGCTCTGCCTTCAGAGCTGGCCCCTGGCCAGCACCTGCCTCTCTCCAGCTGTCAAGGTCTGAAGGCAACTGTCATAAGTGTAAAGTGCTGGAGAGGCTTATTCTGCCAGTATGGGGTTAATGTTACCTGAGAACAAGTGACGTCAGAGCTTCCCTGTCACAAGGGAGGGAGGGAGGTTAGTTTTTAGTTTGTTTTGCCTGCTGTGCCAGCTTGGGCAAGGGTCCCGGAGCTCGTCTTTAGCTATGAAGAATGACTCCACTTTCCTTCTTATATTCCTAATTAGCTGTACTGTAAGTATAATATATTTTTCCATAAGCTCTGTACCTATTTAGGGTGTCTCTATCCTTTTCAGAGGGGAAGTTGGAGAACTCTAGATTGTGAAGTTGTACTGTAAGTCTATGTTCTATTCTCTTTTTTCTTTATTAAATCTTTTTAGTTATAAAACGTGTTTTGGTTTATTTCCCTGCTTTCAAACTGGGAAGAGAGGGAGGAAGGGGAATAGGTAATGGACAAGCTCCGAGTGTGAGCTGAAGTGTGAAGTCTGTCTCTCCCTACCTTCCGGCTAGAAGGGTGAGGGGAGGGGAAGCAGCCTCTGAGTGTCCGAGACTCAGGGAGAGAGACTGAGTTTGGTGGAGTCCGAGTACCCCTCTCCAGGACCTTGGAGATTTACTGGGCTGGTGGCAGCTTGGGGCACCCCAATTTCCCAGCTGGTATAGTCTGGGGGTGTGAAGACTTAACTTAAGCTGGGAAGCAGCTGGAGTTAGTTGGTCTGGCATAGAAGAGTCCCTCTTCTCTGTACCCAGGGTTCAGAGAAAGGGATTGGACACTCTTACAGCAACGCTGCCGCCAGCAGCAGCACAGAAGTAAGGGTAGCAGTACCACGATCTCCCCTACAATAACCCCTCAATTGTAGGACTCCTATAATTACAGCCAGGGCCGGCGACAGGAATTTTGGGGCCCCGTACGGCAGATCGTACCCCCCCCCCCACCGGTCTCCTACCTCCCGCGGGCCCCAACCCCCGCATGTGCTGCAGCCGTGTGGCCAGCCGGGAGAAGCAAAGGGGGGCGGGGGAGGCTGCTGGGTGCCGGGGGAGGGGGCTGGTGAGCGCGGCAGCGGCTGCCCGGAGCCGCGCCTCGCTCACAGCCCCGGCGACAACTGGGTACAGCAGCGTACCCGCCCCGGACTTAAGTCCGGGGCCCGGTACAGCTGTACCCGTTGTACCCCCCTGTCGCCGGCCCTGATTACAGCACTGTGAAATTTCAGATTTAAATAGCTTAAAATCATGAAAATGCTATGACCATGAAACTGACCAAAATGGGCCATGAATTTGATAGGGCCCTTATCATGATTGTTCATTGCCTAAGAATTCCTGTCAAAGTGACTGTCTTAGGTGCAGAGCTGTTGTCTATGAGATACTCAAGCAAACACACACATTCTCTCTCGCTCTCAAAAAGGGCATGCACATGGCTGTAAATTTTTCAAAAGCTCTTAATTCTCAGGTTTTCAAAGGGACTTGGACTCCAAAGTGACTTATGTCCAAGTCCCTTTGAAAATTGCATTTAAGTGCTTTTGAAAATTCTACCCTACATCCCTTTAGTAACATCAGAGTTCCACATTAGGCAAGTAAATGCTTTCAGGAAACAAGCCCAGGTCTCTTCAGAATGGTAGGGCCGGACACTCGTACAGGGTCACCAGTTCAATGCCCCTTTGGTATATAACTCTAGATCTGCACCTAGCCATTGGTTTAGCAGTTAAATCCTCTTTAAAGGGATTTTAAAATAAGGGGCTACATGTGCATGGACTACAAACATTTATTTTAATAGTCGTGCCAGTGTTAAATGCTATAAAAAGAGAACAAATACCTGTATCTAAATGAATGAGACAGGAAGGAGGGGCTTGGGGTTAAGGCCCCAAACTAGTTCTTGAGATCAACATTCAGTTTCTGACTCTACCTTAGTTTTAATCTGTGGAGTTGGGGCATTTTCTCAGCTATATCCAGCTTCTATGGGCACAGCAGTGCAAAGGAGCTGTCATGCATCCAGTTGTGGCCTCCTGATTCTCTGCACCTGCCCTAGTTTAAGGATCCTAGAGTCTGTTAAGAATCAGAGGTAGCCGTGTTAGTCTGGATATACAAAAGCGACAGAGTCCTGTGGCACCTTAAAGACTAACAAACATATTGGAGCATAAGCTTTCGTGGGCTAATACCCATTTCATCAGATGAAAAAGTGGGTATTAGCCCATGAAAGCTTATGCTCCAATAAGTTTGTAGAGTCTGTTGTAACCTGATCCAGTGGAAATAACCACACCCAATATACCCCTTGCACTGGTTCTGTGATTTCTGGGGGGCTGCCAAAACTATCCCCAACAGTGGAATTAAGGGTGATGTCTCTTCTCTGTTTCCCAATGAATCTGCTCCTATCTCTTTGTAAGCTATCTGTAAAATTCTTTATAATCTTTCCCTTATCTGTGGTGTCAAAGTGCAAGCTCTTCAGGGCAGGGACTGTCTCTCTGTAAGCATTTGTATAGTATCTGGCGGGGTGGAGCCCTGATCTCATTTGGGGCCACTAGCTGCTACTGTAATTCAAATAATTAATCATCCTGCCATTGATACCCTTATTGGCTCAGTTTTAATATAGCTGGTTGGGGGGAGAACTTGTGTCAAGTTTGTAATGGAAACATGTCCAGATACTATTGCTGCAGATTTGTGGTTAAGACCTCAATCTTCCTGTCAGAGCAAATCCTCTTTCTAGCTCAATTGTTCTAATACAATGAGGCTGCAACTCCATTAAAAGCATTTCTGATGCCTATAAGAAAGTAATACTTTAACAGAGAATATACAGCACATACAGAAAGACCATTCAGCTCATTTACAGAAAGCACTGGATATCGGTACATTTTTAGATGCCTGAAGCACAACTCCATTACACGGACTTTTAAGATGGATTCTATTCATTTCATAAGCTTTTGTCAAACTCAATTAATTTAAAACACTGCCTGCAGAGCTCTTGAAAATTCCATGGCTCTTTAGGTCAGTTTCTATGGCAAGGGTTATAAAACTCCGGTCAAGTTCTCTCAGTAGCAAGTCCCCAGCAGCATTTACACACCAGTATTAATAACAGTCCATTCCTATCCTCTCAATCCCTTCAGCGGTAAAATTATTGAGTTCTCTTCAGTACCAAGGTAGGTGTAAAATATGGGATGTATCCTTTAATCTCCTGGGGAGGTTCCACCCTAAAAATATGCCCAAAGGAAAGGAGGTTTGTTTGTTTGTATTTTACCACCGACTGACCCATTCCTGCACCCACACCATGAAATGAAAGCTATGCTGATTATCTCCACTTCTTTAATCACAAATCTTACCTGAGGCAGGTAAAGAGAAGCAGACTTGATAAAGACTTCATTTGCATGGAAGAATTTTGGCATTAACTCTCCTCCCTAATAACTAAAATCGCTGCAGGAGAGAACAGAACATTAGCAGAATGCCCTTGGAGTTTAGTTGATAGGCTGTGGATTTTTCTGACCTGTCACTGGATGTATAGTTGTCTGCCAGCAGCACTGTAAATTGAAGTCCTGTCAGGGTTTACAGTTTACACCATGAGTATTTTTACTCCCCTAAAAGTTTGTCTCTGTATAAGACCCTTCCTCTCAAAGAATCCCGGAGAGCGTTGTAGACTCTGATACAAGATGTATACAGGGATTGTTTCATCAGGCTTTGCCGGGATGCAGCAGTCCACCCACATGGTGTAATTACGTTGATTGGGCTCTTAGATGAAAAAACTACCCATGCCACTTTCTGAAGCCCATACACCACAAGTCATGGGAGGGGGGGGCGGGGAATCAGTATCTGACAGTTGTATATCCCATAGTTTACACATCCTCATGAAAAAAGAGAGAGAGTCATGCTATCAAACACCAGTCTGTGGTAACCCTTAGCAAACACTGACTGTAATGTTTATTGAAGAGGTTCCCCCATCCAAGTACTGACCTGATCCAACCCGACACAGTTTTTGAAATCTGACCAAATGAAAACAAACCCTGCAAAATACACTTTGAAAATGGAATTTTCTATACTGGTCATCTAATACTGGTGCCTTCTATGTACAATATAAAAAACTGAGCAGTCAAATTAGTCAAGATTTGAGAACAGGCTACGTCATATGGACAGTAGATTTTCCTTAATCTTTCTAATATAAATTTAAAAGGATGTAGAGAATCTGGAAAGGATCCAGAGGCAGGGGACAAATCTGATCAGAGGACTGGAACTGAGTATGTTTAGTTTGGCAAAGAGGAGATTAAGGGAGCATGTGATAGTAGTCTTCAAATACTTGAAAGGCTGCCATAAAAAAGATGTAGAAAAGTTGTCCTGCCCCATGTGGCAAGACAGAACAAGAGGCAACGGGGTTCAAACTATAGCATAGCAGATTAAATCTCAGGGAAAATGTCCTAATTTAAGAACAGTAGGACAATGGAACAGACTGCCCTGGGAGGTTGTTGAAGCTCCTTCACTGGAGGTTTTCAGAAGGACACTGGATAGCCAGCAGTCTTGGCTGGGTTAGCCATAAGAAATCCTGCATCTTAGCAGGGGGTTAGATTAGATGACCACTGTAGTCCCTTCTAACCCTATTCCATTCTATTGAAATCAATTGGAGTTAGGCACCTTTAAAAATCAGCCCAAAGCTGTCAACACAGGACAAGCAACTTTATTAGGAAAACATTATTTCCTCTGAAGCTTCTGCCTCAGCTTCACTGGTGAGCTTTGGAGGAGTATTATTTTTGTGGCTTTATTTTGCCAAGCTTTCTGTGACTGACTTAAAGAAACAATGCCTATCCTTATAGGTACCAGATATTTAAACATATGTTTATTTCTTGTCACCCTGGAGAGCTGTGTTACTCGAGTTCTTTTTCACACAAGCCTACAGAATTATCAGGGCCTGAGCTCGACACAGCAAAAATCTACATAATGGCACTATTTTCTTTCGACTCTCTCAAAATCAATTTAAACCCTTTTGTGAGGGGAATAAAGCATTCAGGGAAATGCTGATGTCTGAGGTAACCACAATCCTGCGGCACCGGAACCACTTAGCCTTTGACTTCATTTGTGATATCCAAGAAGATATACAGCAATAACCACACAGCCATTTATTCCTCATTGAGTAAACATGCTATCATACTCATTTTTTTTAGAAACAGAATTAATAGGAGTAAAAGCTTTAAGTTATGAACTGATGCTTCTGTTTAAAGAATTTCATTGTATATAAAAAACCATTTGGCTAATATTCATTCTGAAACAGAAAATAATGGAGGTACCTGTTTTTTTTAACTTTTCAATGGCTGCTGTCCTCCTCTGCAGGAAAATATTATACTAATGATGAGAAAATATGGAACAGAAGGTGGTGGATTTGCTAGATGCAGATTTGTTTTCAGGACCTAATTTTCATCTCTTTATTGACATTGTATCAAATCAGTTTGTGCTGTGTTATAGGCTCAACACTTTGAATGATTATGAGCACTATAGCAGTAGGATAAATGTGTTGCCATTTCAAAGCCATCGTGGTAGCTGAATATCACTAGAATGGATTAAGTTTTCAAACCTGACCATCTTGCAGCTAATAGACTATAAATTTAAGTTGTTCTTGTAAGCATGAGATGAGGAAATTACTCTTGATGAATTGGATTTAGAAATCCATATATACCCAGAATCTTTAGGGTTCTCTTTATCACTGAGCCTACAGTATTTGTTTTAACAGTTTCCAAAAGTACCTACAGTAGTTACAAAGAGGTCTCATTCGTTTTCACACACATTAAGACAAGAAAAATTAAATTTTAAACTGGCAGTATAATTGGAGATGACCGTGCTTTATTTATGTCTGGGAGCAGAATTCCAAACCCCTGGTGGCTTGGGGGAAGCAAGATTTATCAATCTGAGTCTTAATTTAACCCAGAATTTCCAGATCATTCTGATAAAATGAAAATATACCAATAACATGATCAGTTTTGATTTGATTGAATTCTATCTGAAAACTATCTATATTCCTGGCCACTGCTTCCTCCTCATCCCCCCAAAAAACCCATTTTATTAAATCAAATTTTATTCCAATCTTCACTTCAAGTTATATATTTTGGCTTTGTTCTGATTCTCCACACAGGGATGAATTCTGTCCTTTATTTTATGTAGTAGACCCTACCCTATATTTCCTATGTAACAGATAATATTAACAGTGACAAACCATTAACTTTAACATTAGATGCTGGCTTTCTTTAATATTCCACTAAATTACTTACCTGTAGACTCTAACAAAATGTTCCCCAACAGAATAGTGGTTTAAACAAACTCTTGAAGTCTATTGTCTATTCCCCTAAAGCAGCTAGATTGACTCACCTGACACAACAATTCTAATGTAAATAGGCATTCATATAGATACTGTTTTATTACAGGTAAACAGAATGATTATAGTATCACTTTTTATATAACCAGTAGTGACAATATAAGAATATAGTACAGTTGAGATCAAATTTCCTCATTCATTTCTGAGAAAGAATTAATAGTATTTCAATTCCTAACAACCATTCATGTATAGCTACATATGCATAAACCTTAATGCATATTAATTTATCCACATAGATTCATTTGGATGCAAAAAAAATCTCCTCTTTTACATTAATGGAGATTTATTTCTCTATCTGAGTTTCAGACCCTTGTTGGGATTCTGTGTGGAAAGGAGACTGCAATTGAAGCAATAAGTCTAGAGGCAGGATGGGGTAAAGTAAGGAAAGAGCTATTCTTTATGTATCTGGCAGATTTCTATGTGGAAAACTGTCAGGAATAAATACAGCAGAAGGCCATGGACTTCTCCGTCAGGCCTACCTATTCAGGGGACTGGTAAACCTGTTGTATTAGATAAAAATGACAAAGCACAAAAACCCCTGTTCATCCAGGACTTGCATAGCAGTTAGCAGTGTGGTGACTTGAAGCAAATGATATCCTTTCCTCCCGTTCCCTTTATGGTCAGTTTTTTTTGCCCTTCTCCCACAACAAAGCCAGGATATGCAGTGGAGGAGCCATTAGATACAGTACAACTTTTCGGCCCAATCCTGTGATTTACTTCTAAAATGGGACTACTTCTCTAAGGAATAAAGCTTGTAATTCTTATGTTCTCAAGCATCCTTCATATAACCTGTATTGCAGAATGCATTGCAAAAATAAACAAACTACTAATCAGCAGAACTGAAGATTCTTTCAAAACCCAAATACCAGGCATCCTGTTCAGTATGTATCTTGTTCTCATACCAACTGAGTTGGATTACCATCATGGCACAGAAATATGCTATCCTCTTTATCCTAGGAAGGAAAGTAACAAATATGATCAGAGATAACAGGGGGCTAATGTCATGTTAGAGACTTGTTATTGCTCAGAGCTTAACCTCACTATAACCCATATTTGTGCCTCAAGTGCAACAGAAGAAAACAGCAGAATTCTTTTTTTCTGACAAGCTTAAAGGACCAATTTTCAGTCCCCAAGGAAAGACATTGTAATTATTAAACTCTTTATGACTAAGCTGCATATATATTAATCAGCTTTGGACACATTAAAAGAAAATGATCTAAGAATTATGATCTGGTGTGTAGAGTGCTGTCAGCTGACAAGCCTATTCCCATGATTCTGGAATATGTTGTATATCATCGGCCAGATTGGCAGCCCTGCCCCACCTACACAGACTTGGTGCTGCAGACTAAGAACTAGATATAGCTCAGCTTTGTCCCAGTCTCAACAGAGTTTAGAGCAGCAGTGTCCAATATGTTCACCACTAGCCAAATGTGGCGAATAGGTTATTGAATTGTGGCTAATGCATGAGCAATGCATTGAAGACAGCAGTACTGAAAGACAGGTTGCATGCTTGGATATACAGCTTATTAACATGGCTAGGATATGGTGCGAGAGAGACAACAGCATAGGCGACAGTAGATGTGTGTGTGGTGTATATAACAGTGACAGGCACTAGTACGGTCTGAGAAGATGAATTGTATACCAGATTTTAGGGTTATGGTACAAGAAAAAGAATGCAAAGTATCACACTGAAGTAACTGTGTTAGTAGTACTTTTTTGTGTGTATAATATCTACTTATTTTTAATAATAAATAATTTGAAATGTCATTGGTAGTATGTTTTTAATAAGAAAAATTCAAAACCTCAAGTGTGACTAGCATCAAATTTCTATTGGGCACCACTGGTTTAGAGCAATTATGGGGCTGCTCTAAATTATGCCAACTGGTATTAATTCCCAGGAGAGATTTCTCCAGTTAAGATAGCCAGAACATTCCCTTTATGGTCAGTCTTTTTTTGCATTCTCTCGTCATGAAACTCTCTACACTAGGTGAGAAATTGCAACTGTTTTTAGCTCACTTTATGCCACCAGAATCATGAACTTGTTTTGGGTAATGTGAACAACTAGTTTGACTGACTGCATTCTCTCTCCCTGTTTTTATTATACAGCATGTGTGCATATATGTATATTGCACACACACTTCATTAAAAGAACATTAAGTTTGCAAAGTCTGGAACTCAAAAGTTAAGAAATGCCAGAATTAAGGGACCTCATGCAACCTTAATTCAATCCCCTTGTGCTTATTCAGTATGATAGTCTTTAATTACATACCACAGGACCCCTGCCTCATTCAGTGTGTGGAAGATGATCCTCAGTTAATGAGCAGCTATGAATATTTTATTCTCTCGTGATTGTTCAATGGGTGGATCCAGGCCTTATTTATTGCTTACTATTCAGCTTTTTACTTCAGTTATAGCTGTAAGTGCTCAGCATTTCTGCAGATCAGACCATCAAGTCATGCACCCACAAAATAGTGGCCACCTGTGAAAAGTCTGTTTTGTGTCTAGTCTAGAATCACACAGCAGATGGATGAGTTCAGGGTAAAGGACAACAATCTATTGAGCTGGGCAAATTCTTAATAATGAATAATACAGATGTATTTTGCCTCTATTTGTACTCATGAATTTTCCCTCAATTGATTTGTGATTTTGTGTGTGTGTTTATTCATTATTCACCAAATAATTTATAGGAGGGAATAAATTGGTCTGATTCATGAGCAGTTTACAGGGGTATCTGAAATTCAAGTTATATAGTTTTGATCCCTCACTGGGTGAATATAATGTTGGAATCAAGTTCCTGGTGCATATACTCATGTTTGTGACTTCAAAACTTGCTTTCAATGAAAACTCTCCAATATTCACTTAACATTCATATTCTGTGTAGTCACTAGCATATTAATGGAAAACAAACATGAAAGGGGAAAGAATGCAGTCAAAGCAAGTTTTCTTAAAAATCAAATACATATTCATAGAAAATGGTTTGATTTTTTTTTTCCCTGTCTCTTCCGTTATCTCTGTATGGTATTTGGAAAGGGGGAAACAATACCTTTAAAAAATGCATAAAATAAGAAACAAGTGTAAATTATTCTGTTACCTTTCATCTGAGGTCTCCAAATGTTGTACAGATATTAAGAATGAGAAGACACTCCTGGGGCAAGGATCTAAACTGAAACAAAAATTAAAGGATCAAACAATACACAGTATTGTATTTTTCTGTGGGGAGGTTAAGGACAATGGAAAATTTGCAAAAATCAGCTATTATTACTGCCTGTATTAAAAATATTAGTGTTCTACCCTAAGTACCATAACTCTGTGTTACTATAACTCATTTGTAAACTACTTTGTTTCATACTGTGGAATTCTGTAATACTTTTGACATGGGAGGCAAGCAGTGATAAATATATGGATTCCTTTTCTTTGATAGGTTTGAACACTTGAGAGGCGAGAGGAAATATTGCCATGATCTCCCCTGTAGTCAAGTTGAAAAGAAGCTACAAAAAGAAGGGGCTGTTAATGAAGAAATTGGAAGTACAGCAGCATTCATTCAGGGGGGAAGTAGATGGCAAAGGGGCTATCAGAACAGTAACACCCAAGTACTGCTTAAAAGCATACAACAAGAGACGAGCTGAACAACAAGAAAGATACCGAGAGATGTTTAATCTTCACTGACAGTCATCCATGAAGCAGTAAAAGACACTTTTGTAATTAAGATCAAAATATTAGTTAAACAACTCCAGGAACTACAAAGTTGTCATGGAAGGCTGACTGTATTTTAGAGAGTAAAGTTAACTGTTGCAAAACAGTGCCAGTACTTTTATGAAATTAAAGAGATCTGTCTCTGTCTCCTGCCCCATCAAAACACCTGAGCATGAGTACACTTGAAGGTTGTAACCGCAATCTAATCTAGATTGACTAACTGTTGCTTGATGGCAGTGCATCACTGTAGTACAGAAGCCTTGTAATTTTCACGCCATGGTGAGTAGCGCTCAACTGCACAGCAGGGATGACAGGTTCAGAGTGTGTCAGCCACACTGCACTTTGAAACCCCTGCTGGTTAAATAATTAATGGAGCTGCACTGATAGCATTCCTAGAGCAGGTGGTAGTCCAGAGTTCACCTGTGTAGCAAAGTCCATTCAGAGCTGGAAGCAAGACAGGCTGCAGGTAGAAGACAAAATGGAGGACGTTCTTCCAGGCTTTATAGACTTCCTCCTGTGGGCGAAGACCCTCCTCCTCCTTATGCACAGTCCGGTTGCAAACTGGAGGTTCATAGCCACATGGTCCAATCACCAGACTCTCAACGATTCAGTTTTTGCCCAGGCATGTCCCATTCCTCGGGTGTGGACAGAGTTCATTGTGCAGTTGATGGCCCTTTAATGGGCTCGAGTTAGCACCTGCATGTCTGAGATTTCACCCAGGAGCCAAGCCTACGTTTGAAGTACAGGCACCTTTTATCCAATATCCATAACTTCAGTTCCAAAATAGATACAAACATATGGTCATAGACACCTGTTATGACCCCCTTCACATAATATTCGGTACCCCAATGATTTATATGGTACCAAATTATTCCAGTAACGTGACACAAGCTTAGACTTAAAAACCTCTAAGGATGAAGATTATACTGCTTCCCTACGTAACATATTCACCATCCTTCTAGCTAAACAGTTTTTCCTAATATCCAACCTAGACTTCCCCCTACTGCCACTTGAGACCATTGCTCCTTGTTCTGTCATCTGCCACCACTCAGCACAGCCTAGCACCCTCCTCTTTGGAACCCCACTTCAGATAGTTGAAGGCTGCTATCAAATCTTCCCTCACTCTTCTCTTCTGCAGTCTAAATAAACCCAGTTCCCTCAGCCTCTCCTCCTAAGTCATGTGTCCCAGCCCCCTAATCATTTTTGTTGCCCTCTGCTGGGCTCTCTCCAATTTGTCCACATCCTTTCTGTACTCGGGATCATTGGACACAATACTCCAGATTTGGCCTCACCAGTGCTGAATAGAGGGGAATAATCACTTCCCTCGATCTACTGGCAATGCTCCTACTAATGCAACCCAATATGGTGTTACCCTTCTTGGCAACAAGGGCACACTGCTAACTCATATCCAGCTTCTCGTCCACTGTAATCCCCAGGTTCTTTTCGTCAGAACTGCAGTTTAGCCAGTCAGTCCCTAGCCTGTAGCAGTGCAGGGGATGCCAATTTAGGATCTTGTGCTCTGATGATGGGGTACAAATTCAGTCCATTCACACTATTCATAGCTATCCTGAACACATATTTATGAATAATCTGAGTTTATGATTTGATGGATTTTCTTTTTCACTTAATCTATAGCTTTACTATAGATGATAAAAATAACAGGTAGAAAAATCATTGGTTAAATTATTTGCAAATTTCTTCCAAGAGTAAATCTTGGTTTGTAGCTCAGCCATACAGTTCACAATTTCCATTGTGAGAGTTGATTTTTGTCATGCATGCAGGGAGCACAATTTTACCATGTGACTTTTAGAAAAATACAAAGGCATTTTTTCAATTTTATATTAAATTATTCTATACAGTACACTGCAATTGTATAGTATCATACAGAATTGCCATACACACTTAGTCCTACATGTGTTAGTTACAGAATAAACTCCATTTTATTAACTAATTGGGAATCGAGTTCAAAAAAATCAAAGTTCATAAAATTGAACATCTCAAGATGACACTGAAGGCATCAGCATCTGAAGGGATGTTGACTTATTCTTCATCAATACTCTTATGTGATTTTGTTTCCCTTGGGGAGGGGGGAGAATGTTTCATATATCTGGTCAATTGTAAGATTGGTTTTGTCAAATTGAGATTCAACTGTATATAAATAATGCGGTGTTTTTTCGATAGTTTGTCCAGAAGACTTGTATAACTAACCAGCACAGTATGAATTAAAAATCAAATATACAAGTCAGAATTCGCTTTCAGCAAATATTGAGACATTTAAATCTTTGCTTTTTGCGAGTATTTGCACTCGTGAAGCTTGAGCAGACAAATGTTCTCAAACTGAACACATGTTCATGAGCATGACTGAATCAAAAATGAGTCCTAAATATGCAAGACAAATATTTTCAACTATTGGTCAACTCTAATATTAAAGTCTTTGAATGAAATAGCATGAAGCCATTTCCCACTTGATGGTGATAGTTTTACAGTCAGCGTCTCCAATTAACATTTTAGGGTTCCAGATCAGATTTGATCACTTTTGTAGTAAAATTTCAACTACCAACCTACAAACTCACGACACAGCTTGACATTCAGATCCCATGTTTTGTGTAGAACCACATGTTTTGTGTAGAACCAGCCGTGCTAGTCTGGATTTGCAGAAGAACAAAGAGGCCTGTGGCACCTTAAAGACTAACAAAAGCGCTGAAGCATAAGCTTTCGTGGGCTAGTACCCACTTCATCAGATGCAAGCAGTAGAAGTATCCAGAGGCAGGTATAAATAAGAGGCAAGGACCAGGTTAGAGATAACAAGGTTAGTTCAAATCAGGCTGAAATAGCTTGTTATCTCCAACCAGGGCGGATGAGGTCCTCTTCTAGTAGCTGCTCTGGGGGTGTGAATGCTGAGAGAGGAGACACTGCTTTTGTAGTTAGCTAGTTTCTCCTCTCTCGGTGTCCTTAGCTTAAGTGGTAAAGTTCTCCAACTTTGGAGAACCGCGACCCTTTTTCCTCTTCCTTGGCACCGCGGCGGACCCTTGTATGTCTGCCGAAAAGCCGCCTAATTGAATACTTCCGCGTTCGGCGGTTATTTTCGGAGGACATGCCGAGTGCTTCCGAGAGAGCTCAGTATGTCCACCAAAAAGCCGCCGAATGCGGAACTAATCAATTTGGCAGCTTTTCGGTGGCGGCAGGCACTCGCGACCCCCCTGGGAGCCTCGGCAACCCCCCTGGGAGGTCGTGACCCCCAGTTTGAGAAACCCCATGGTAGTGGCTCATGCTTGTAGATCCAGAGCTGTTAAATTCATTCTCCACTGCTTGGGAAGTGGGGATGCTAATCTTGGCTATGTTGTCTCTAAATCCTCCTCTCAGCTGCTAGACTCAGAAATCCTGATATCCAACATTCCAGGGTATGTCCACAAACAGTTACGTACCAAGGAGAGAAGTGTGTGTCTTCTCTCCTTCTGTGGGTTGGTCAGACTGGATAACAGTCTACTACTTCACTACTATAGCTGAAGCGGAGAAGGTCAGTGCCATAGATATGAAGGTTGTGGCATTTAAACTTTTGGGATTATTCTAGATGAAAAGCATATATCTTGTAAAAATAATTGGCACAACGATAATATTTTACATTAAGCCACAATAGACAGACTTCACTCAAATGCAGCATTACCCATACAAGTCACTTTACCAAGGAGTAGACTCACATTTATGCATTATATTGCAAACTTTGTGGAAGCAGACACACTTTTTCAGCCTTGTTGCTGGAACATAAACTTTCATTTCCCCACAAAGCTCACACAGAGACTTAAGAAAAAGTATTGTGCAGACTCCAAAACTGTGAAAAATCTAAGATGTGTAGAGCACAAAATCCATTTGCATGACTTTCTGCCAGAAAGATGTGTTTGCTGCGTACCAAATTAAATTGTTTTTCTATGTACATAAGGAACAAAATAAAACTACATGGACATTTTTTCCCCTCATGAAGAATGAGTCATGGATGTATTTTCTGGAAATACCCAAAAATCTATTGGAGCAGTGAAAGCTATCCTTGATAGACTTACTGAATACAATTGACATACAAGTTGAGTAACCTTGCAGCCTTCAGCTCAGACAATGCTGCAGTAATGGTGGGGGGAAATTATTCAGTACTCTTGAGGCTGAGGACCGTGAATCTTTCTTCTGTTTATATTGGCCGCCTTTACCCCTTGGCAGATCTGTGTGGCAAGTCTAGATTAAAGGCATTATCAGCTCAGTCAACATGCTGATCTCTGACAATGTTACTTTCCAAGCAGTTCCCAGAGGCAAACAAGTGATGAAGGGCATTTCTGAAGCCAATGACAATATTTACATGTATATTTACAATAAGGTCTATGGGGCCTGTTCTCCTCTCGGTGTACAAATGCTGGGAGCAAGGTACCTCTTTTGCATAAGATCAGGAAACATGGAACTCCCCGGACTGTAAGTACAGGAATCATTGACCAGTGCTCGCAAAGCCATGAGTTACAAAGCACCTGCCATGCTCAGGTGACACTATCATTCTCCCCACATGTCAATAACCTGTCATATAGGGTTTGATCTTCACAAGGGTGTACACATAATTGTGTGTACACTTAGATGTGCACACACTTTTTCATGCCCTATCCATCCAGGAAATCTGGCCCAAAATTACCTTTAGAGACTTGCTTTCTTTTCATTTCTGCTTAGCAAGTTATTAGCATATAGAGGCATATGTTTCCTTTTATTTTTGATGGTTTCTCCTCCTTTGTGCCTTCAATACTGTGGCTATGACATTGACTAACTCAGAAATGATTGAGCTAGCACTGGTGTTGGATTAGAACACCACTGAATGAGTCAGGCAGAGAAAGCAGGTACATTAGAAGGAGATACAGGCTTGCAAACGGACAGTAGTTTATGGGCAAAATGGGAGAGGAGTAAGCATAGTAGTATGTTAAGGTGTGCAGCAGTGCAGAAGAACCTGACAACCTACTGCATGATTTCTCTATTTACCAACCCTCAGAAACTGACATTGTTATGCAAGGCCACTAAACACAATAATGCTCACATAAAGAAGCACTGACCTCCGAGTGATGTGTACAAATGGTTTGGTTAGAACAGTTTTATGTGTTTAAATATGGAGCCTGAAACAATGTTATACTGGCTGGGAAAGAAAAGGACTGCATTTTGCAATACCCAGTGTTGAATCTCCTGAAGTGAGTTGACGTGAAGGGAGACCAGGCTGATTTAATGCTTGATATCCACGAGATTCCCTAAAGGTAGCAAAGGATGCGGAAGTTGCTAACAAAAAACAGGCAGCAACGCTAGCAGTTCTGTAGAGCTGTCTGTAGTCCTCCTGTGTTCATCCCAGACAGTAGGATTCTTTCTATAGCACATGCTACAGTTTGCGCAGAAGTGGAGCAAAAGGCAAGTGGGCAGTGCACCACCACTGGGACCACAGGGAGACTACTTGAGCCTCAAGTTAGGAAGGGTGGGCAGCGCTGCCAAGTAGGAGATGGATGAAATGGAGCCGATGGAGAGTGTTTTCAGATATTTCGGTCTAATCACTTCACAAAGGGTAAAGTATAAACATTTTGGGAGGTCACTCGTAGATGAAGGCCCCAATATTCGAACTTGGGTGACTAAAATCTAGTTCCTAACGCTAGCTATATTCACACGCCTAAATACAAGAGGTGATTTTTCCAAAAGATACTGAGCGCCTGTAGCTCCCAGAGATCTCCACAGGGAAGGGGGAGATCTTAAAAATCAGGTCAGTCCTCGAAGTTAGGGTTACCATATATCCGGGTCTTGACCTCCTTTTGGTGTTCCAATCTCCATCAGGTGGATTCTTGAAATTCAAACAGGGCTATGATTTTTTCCCCTTGCTTGTTCTTTTTCCTTGCCTTTAGAGATGGGTGTCCGGAGAGCGGTGACCATTGGCCAGGCACCCAACTGTGAAAGCAGCACCACTGCCAGCAGCAGGCCAGATGTTTGGGTGACATGGTGTAGTATTGCCAAAGAAACCAGCCCCCCTCTTCCTGCAGCTCCCCCTCCCACTGGCAGTGTCCTCTATTTAGGAACTTGAGAGATGGTAACCCTAATGTCTAAGGATTTAGGAGCCTGATGTTTGGCAATAAGGGAGTTAGTCCAAAACACACAAATGTAATGGGAGTTGAGTGTCTAACTCCCTTAGCGTCCTTTGAAAATCCCAGCCCCAGATTTGACAATGTTGGCTTCAACTGCATGGTTGCTACACTGAAGCCTGAGGAAGGGCTTTTTCATCTATTTTAGGGCAGGCTTAAGCTATGTAGGGGCTGAGGGGTTTTTTTATTATTATTTTCAGTGTCACTGTTTTTAATGTTTAGAAATTATTCAAAAGAGTGGTTGGCTGACAAATGTGCATCTGTTACTCAATAGCTCCAATGAAAACACCAGCTCAGGTTTTTTTTTTGGCCAGTCTGTCAGCCATCTGTAAGAGACTGAAAACATAGCAGGGAAATTACATAGCCTGGGCTGATCTAGGGCCTGATCCTGAATGGTACCAAGCACCCTCTGCTCCCAGTCAAAAAGATCTTGAAAATGGAATCTGGCTCTGGCTCATTCACTAAAGTCTGACTTTTTGATGAATGTCTGCCACACTCCTTCATTCAGAACAAGCAGCTGCTTTCCAAACTGCAGGCCATTACATTACTGACAATGAAGGAGCTTTAATTGCATTAAGATATTTCAGAAGCATAACCACAGCAGAATTGCTAAAGCTTTGCTTTGGCTAAGCAGCAGTGTTCTTTACTCTTGGGGTGCTTTTTAGTCTATATTAAAATCCAAAGGCACTCATGATGATGTGCAGAACTAGAATAATTACTGGAACTGCATTGACCTGTACTAGTTCACAGGTTTTGCAAATTGTTTACTTAATTCAAATTGTCTTCTTATAACCTTGCAGAATATGACATGTACTATATGCATTATGGATTTACACCAGGCACTATTATCTCCATTGCCAATGGAAGCCAATGAGTCATCTAGCCAGTGTAAACATTCTCCTGCTCCTCGGAGGGAGAAGCAAGGCAAATGTACCTGCAATTAAAAACATCAGTCGGAGAAAAAATAGACCTTTTCATTCGGAGGGCAAGAGCCTCAGCTGGTGTGAATTAATGTAGCTGTATTCAAATCAATAGAATGATGCAAATTTACACCAGTTGTAAATCTGGCTCTGTTCCTACCTCTGTCACCATGTATCAACCAAACTGGCAAGTGGAATGACAGCCTGGTGGGACTTTTCTTTCTGTTCTCCTAAGTCAGACTTCCTACTTTTTTTAAGATAAGCTTTGTTTGTTTGTTTGATGGCAGGGACAATTGGCTGCTTTTCAGTGTTCAGTTCAGAAAGTAAAACTGAAAAGCTAACTAACCAACTTTCTCCCACACTAAAAGTTATTACTGAGTGAGTACTAACCTCTGAAAAGCACAGATTGTAGTGGTGTTGGTGCTGGCACCACAGGCAGCTAAAATGGGCTTAACTTTGCCCACATGGCCCTCACTAGGCTGTGTTTTAAAGAGGCTCTCACCTTCCCAGTAAGGAAAATTCAGAAACTTGGTATGTCTGAGTGGTAACCATGGTACCGTCATCCAACCTGCCTGTAGCAGGCAGCTGACTCAGCGCCCGCGGAGTCAGCCCCTGCTCCCTCCTTGCCCTGCAAAAGCCAAAAGCCTCTGCAAGCCTGGCCTGCTAGGGAAGGCTAATCAGCCACCTGGCTGTAGCCCTGGGCTGCAGAGGGCTTAATGTGCTCCACCTGGCAGCCTCCAGAGGATATAAGGCCTGCTAGGGAGGAAGCTGGAGGGCGACGGACGGACGGACGGACGGACGGACGGACGGACGGACGGACGGACGGACGGACGGACGGACGGACGGACCGACCGACCGACCGACCGACCGACCGACCGACCGACCGACCGACCGACGGACCGACGGACCGACCGACGGACCGACCAAGTAGTTGCTGAGGAAGCTAGCAAGGACTGGAAGCCTGCAAGGGCTAGCTATTCCTGGGGCCAGCCAAGCTAAGGGTTGAGCCTGAACTCCACTTGTATAGATAGCTGTATATAGGTGGTGGGGTTTTTTGCACTGTGTGTGAACCAATAAAAGACACTGGTGAAGCCAAAAGGCAGTCTCCTGCCTGTGTTTTGAGGAGGGCCGTCAGAGGCCCGCATACACTGCCATTCTGGGCTGCTCTTTTTCCAATTCATTTTCCTGCCCCACTCCCTGGGATCACATTACAGGGCTCTGTGGGACAGGGACCATCTTTTTGTTAACAAAGAGTCCTGTGGCACCTTAAAGTAACTATAAAGTATAGTTAGTCTTTAAGGTGCCACAGGACTCTTTGTTACCTCTGCTATTCCAGACTAACACGGCTACCTCTCTGGGTATGGTTAGACTGGCGCTTTGCAGCGCTAAAACCCTCCAGTAGCGCTATAATTATCGTACCCTACACACTTCAATGTGAGATTTTGTGCATTTACTCACTGTTTAAAGTGCTAGTATAAACCTCCTTTTCGAGAATCAGAAGGCTTTTAGCGCTAGCGCTGTAGTGCAACGGTGCGAATGTGACCACTCATGGGATCTCTTGCATGCCTCCAAGCCATTTAAGGCCATCAACAAGCCATTTAAGGCCATCAACAAGCCATTTAAGGCAAATGACATGAAGTGTTGTTTTGTAGACGGGATGAAAAAAGCGGAAGTACCTTTGCAGTTTCTCTCTAACAACTCACAGCAAATAACCAGTGACAAAGGTTGCGGACGGAGCTGTGTGTCTTAAATACAGAGCCTGTCAGTTTTCACTAAGGAAAAGTCACGGACAGCCTGATCTTGTCTCCCTGCGAACAACTTTCCAGTTCCCCCTCACTCCCCTCCTTTGCAAAGCACGTTGCACCCAGCTGAATGCTGGGATACCTGCCCTATCGCGCTACTGTCACTGTCGCCAGAAGCACTGCAAATGTGTGCATTCTTTAGCACTACAGGGTTTAAATGTGCACAGGCTCTAGCGCGATACCTAATGTGCTAAATTGGGAAGCGCTACAAAAAAAATGCGCTATAATCTCTAGTCTAGCCATACCCTTAGATTCTTGACATCTTTTTGTTCTGTGTTTTGTAAAATGCCTGTCACAAAAGCTGTCCTAAGCACTACACAAATAACAATCACTTCCCTAAACCATCATTTCATGCTATGCATGTTATTTGCTGGCTCTCTGCAAAATAAATACTAGAGTCAAATGAGAAAAATCCTCCCGACCAGTTCAAAACTCAGCTCTCCTTTCTGAATCTCACAAAAAAAAAAGAAAAAGAAAAAAAAATCATGAACATATTGTCTTTATATTTTACTCCTGAAACTTCTCTGCACATCTGAGTTCTGGTCCAACCCAGAAGTTGTAAGTAGGAGCCAATTCTGATGAAACTTCCAGCTCACATTTGCAGACCCAAGATATTCATATGTCCTTTCATAAAGCATTTAAGATTTGGGATAATTTCTGAAGCTGTAAATCCTTTTCAGATGCACCTCTCACTATCCCTCCTTGAGACAAAAGGGGCTAAATTTGCTCTTATTTACACCTTATGTAACTTCTTTGGAGTCAATGCACAGGTTTAAGTCAGAGCAGAATATGGCTTTCTTTATCCCAATCAGCTAAGAAGGGAGCTTTAGGCTGGAGGCAACTAATTAGAGAGAGGTTCACCTGGGGAGAAACAAGTGGGACCTATAATGCCAGATAGCAGGCTACAGACTGGGTGGCTGTGAAAGGGCAGTTGCTCCTTAGGAAGAAGGGAGTGTGTTTTGGAGCTGCTGGAAGGGAGGCATCAGTTACTCCCTGGGAAGAGAGAGGAGCATTCTTGGAGCAGGTACTCCCAAAGAGAGAAAGGAAACCTGTGTGGTAGGAAACAGTCCTGGGAAGAAGCAGAGAGGAAGCCCAGAACTGCTGAGCTGAGAGTCTCCGGATTGGAACCTGGAGAAGAGGGTGGGTCTGGGTTTCTGTACCAGCCACTGAGGATGCAGTATAGACCTATGGCTGGGAATGGGAAGACTGTGTAAGAGGCCTAAATCTATGATTCATGAATGAGATGCTGAGAGTTTTGGAGTGAGGGAGGAGCTGCAGACCACCGGGAGAATCAGAGCGACAGCATGGAAACCATGGAAGGGAGTGTCTACCTTGAGAGCCAAGCCCCAGAATGACCAAGAGGAGATGCCAGACCAGTGGTAAGTGGAGCATCCTGTGGCAAAGACTTTTGGAAGAAAATGAATTTGTTGCTTGTTTCTAACTTGATCTGTCCCAATATAGCCGGTATATGTAGGTTGCTATGTAGGTAGGCATTGCATCACAGCAAAACAAGATTAAAAATGCAATTTATGTCCCTAGTATTTTATATAAGGGCCCTGATTCTACTCTCACATAGGTTGGGTCTTTTGGGGAAAAGAAATTAGTTGAAATGAACTGGAGCTGTTGCTGCTGCTGAAGTTTGATTTCATTTCTTTTAGGCTGTTTTGGGATTTAGCTGATGCTGGTAGAGGTAGTAGTGGCATTTAGGTTCCTTTGTTTGACATAGTCTGGTTAGGATTTTTTTTAGGATTAGGATAATGAAGGCCTGGAGTCCTAGGAGCTGGTGGGCATGGCAGCCATGATGGTAACTTTTTAGTAGCCTTATTCTGGTCTCTTGTTTTCCTATCTTCCCCCCCTCTCCCCCCTCGCCTGCCCCACAAAGTCCTCTCCTTTCTAAAGGATTCAGAAAGAAAGCCATGGGTGGAATATTTTGTCCACCAATAAGGCCGAATAGTCACCATACCAATTGTTGTTTGTTCATTTCCAATTTTTTGTATTTCCTGTTTTAACCAACCACTATTTCAAAACAGTCTTTGAATTACATTAATGTGGCCTTTTTGGTTGGAAGTAATTTAGTTTTTCTGTCTGACATTTTTGCACCTGTTTAGAACATTTATTATCGAAAGCAACTTGAGTGATTTTTCATTAAGATTTCTTGTTATAGGTTATTGTAAAAACTTATGTACATTGTATATGCTTTTTACAAATAGGGTAAATTTGGAGGCCCAATTATTATAACAGGTCTGATGCTGCATTCTCTGAAAACTCAGGCCCAATCTATTGAGTTATATGTGTGGGCTTTGAATTATGTACACGTGTCTTCCAAAGGATGATACATTTGTTCAAAAATTCTGACACAACTTTTTAGTGCACCAGAAAGGAAGTGAACAAGAGGGTACACAGAAAATTAGTACCAGCTCTGATTTCAGTAAAAATAAAAATCAATATAATTCTTTTAATTGGACATAACTAATATTACCCATTGACAGATGGGGCCGGCACAAGCACTAGGCGATCTAGGGGGTTGCCTAGGGCAACACAATTTGCAGGGCGGCATTTTGCTGCCATCTGGCATTTTGGCGGCCATACTGCTCCTCCTAGGGCCGGCAAACTGCCTTTGGGGGGTGGCGCTCCTCCCCTCCTCGATAGCATTTTGGCTTTGCCACCCAGGGTGCCAAAAATCTTACGGTGCCACTGTTGACAGACAATCCTTTACCTCCTTTAGCTAGCTCAAACCTTATCATAGGCAAATCCAGGTTAATCAAATCACAAAAAAAACATGTATTAAGGGAAAGAAATTTCCCCAGCAATGAAATACTTTGGAAATAGAATAATCTGTCAACGTTGTTTAAAACTATATGATCCTTGTATTCTTCATAACAGGCCTGATTCTCCATTGCTCTGCATCATGTTAGTTATTTGCATCAGTGCAAATGTGTGTAAAGCTGCCAAGTCCGAATGGTAGCGCTGTGCCCTCCCTTTGTACCAGGGTGAATTACTGTGCATAGAGCAGGGTAATGTAGAATCGGGCCCTAAAGATATACTTTAAAGAATAAAATGAAGGAACATTGCTTTGTATTATAATTATGAAACCAGTGACCAGAAATAGCAACTGGGTTCACGACCAAATCCTGAGCTATTTAGGTTTCACACGGTCTTTATTAGGCAATCAGTGAAACCAGTTGTAGTTTCCCTGGGTAGGTGGAAACTGAGTAAGGATTAAAAGTTAGCCTGTTTGTTTTTTTAATAGCCAAACAACCTTGAATCCAGTGTGAAACTGGAAAAAAATCCCTGCTAACGTTACACTAAAACTTGAATTCTACTTTTATCAGCATTAGGAGCCCAAAAATGACCTCATGCTGAGCACTATGGTTCCCATTTACTTTAGTGAGATTGACTGAGGCACAGCACTGTTGTGAGTAGGCCCTTTAGGTCCAATCTTGCCCCTTCTGGAAGCTGATGGGAACAGAATCAAGACTATGATTTAGATCAATGTGTTGATTTGTTTTTATCACAGCTATGAGAGTTAATTATAGGATCACACTTAGCTATGAATTTCCTGGTTTGGTTTGTTGATTGGCTTGCATCACAGCTTTTATCTTGGTCAAATGTAATTTGTCCATATTTTGATGTAAAAATAGTTTTGGAACCTCTCTTCATTGAAACAGAAACAAAGAGGGATGTTAAAACATTTTAACAAACAAACAAAGGGGGCCTGTAGAACTTCCTAAGGTAATCCTGTAACTACAAATAGTAAACTGGGGCATGAACAAAATTGCCCACTTACATTCTCCTTCTAGAAAAAATAGTCACAGCCCCAATATAGAAACCTCTTCCCGCAAAGCTCCCAATCATGCAAGAGCCTAAGCACTTTCTGCAAGGTGCTGAGCACCCTTAATTCAAATTGATTGAAGCCAATGAACTGACCATTGACTACTACAGTCAGTAGGAATCAAGGATACTTCGCCTTTTGCAGGATCGGGGCCTTTGTAAGTTATGTGAAGGCAACATCCTAAAGGGATTGTTTTCCCTCGTGAAGGTATATCAATAACATCAAATATATGGAAGCTTTCATACCTGTGGTAAAGGGAGGATTGATCAATAGACCCCTAACTCATATACCCCTTCTGTATGTGATAGACAACTTTTCTTTACTCCTTTCTGATCTCAACTGAGAGTTACCTTAAAGATTTATAAATCTCATCTGAATAATGATTTTAGCCTAACTTTTAAAATCTTCTACATGACAGGGTATGTGTCTTACCAAAAAATAACAACCTGATATTGCTTAAACTTTCTGTTAGGACAAATAGAATTAATTTATAGACTGGGGGGGAAAGTGCAAATATGTGAATACCAAAAGCTGCATTAATTTAAACAATTTTCTTCATTGCATGAAACCTGTGTTGTCAGAAAAGCTAAGTGGTACTTAATTTTACATAGTGTGTATTCAGAATATATTATTTTTTGAGTATTTAGTGATCTTTAAGTAAACCTGCAGCTGGATGTGGCATTAAGCAGCAGCATTAGCACAGCTGGAAAGTCATTAGGCTTGTACAGTAAGTCCTAATGTAGGTAAAGTCTACTGATGACATCCTGCTAGAGTCTTGAGGGGCTTATGACACATTTTGCTTAGACCTGGGCTGTTTTGTCTGCTGTGTGTGGTTTTTTTTTTTCTCTCCCCCTTGAGGTCTTTCAATAAAGCAGCTTACCTTGAGTTCCTGTCTCAGAGCCCTTCTGGGAGCACTAGCGTGAAAGCACGGAAACTGCTAGGCCATCATTTTGATACAGTATTAAGCTCCAGAAATTGTCCTTTGACTCAAATATAGTTTTGTTGAAAAAAAAATAGAGGACCATATTCTGTAGTCAGGTAGGAAATGTGTGTCTGTAAACTTTCACACTAAAGAGTGTGAGCCATTTGAATCCTGTCACTTGGGTAAAACGTGTGCCTGAACGCTGCTAATGGAAGAAGCAGCGACACTAGAAATGTACAGGCAGCAGAGAGGTGTAATTGACAAAGGCAAAGAATTAGATGAAGTTGTGTATCTTGTGAGACCCCAATTCTGCTTTCATTAGATTACATGAATTTTGCCACTGACTTGACCAGAAACATGTATCAAGCCAAAAAGGGGCAGCTACAAGGCCAAGTTTCCTATATTAAAATGTATTTATATATGGAGGTTATTTATTGCAATTGCTTAAAAAAATTCATTCTTTATTAAAGTTATAAACAGACAAGGATTAAATTAAAGCATAGTATCTGTATTTGTGTGATGTGTGTACATACACAATATTAAGAAAAACAATGCATGGTATTTTCATGTGGTTCAAAGAATATTTTGTTTGAGTTTGTCATGATCACAATTTTTTCCACTTGGGAGTTGTGCGTCATTGCAGACAAGTGCCAATAAAACCTTTATACCGCATATCAAGTGCCAGATGAGTGGACCAATAGAGTTATAGTGAAGATACCAGAGAGAGGAATTCTCAGTGATTGTAGTAACTGGCATGGTATCCCACTTTTATCTGTCCCAAGCAAACTATTGTGTAAGAGCATAGTCCAGCATATATTCGAGGCAGTTGACAGCATTTTCAGAAAAGAGCAAGCCAGTTTTGGGGAAAGGCATGGATGCACAGACTCACTGATTTGAGATGGGAATTGGTCCTGCTTTGAGCAGGGGGTTGGACTAGATGACCTCCTGTAGTCCCTACAAACCCTGATAATCTATGATTCTAAGACTGAGCTCCTTGAACCTAATAAAGAAGGTTAAGGAATGACTCCATTAGTCTATAAGTATCTGCTTGCGGAGTGGACCCTTCAGATGATACTAAGCTGGGATGGGTTGCAGGTGCTTTGGGGGATAGGATTATAATTCAAAATTATCTGGACAAACTGGAGAAATGGTCTGAAATAAATAGGATGGAATTCAATAAGGATAAATGAAAAGTACTCCACTTTGGAAGGAACAATCAGTTGCACATATACAAAATGGGAAATGGCCATTTAGGAAGGAGTACTGTGGAAAAGGATCAGGGGGCTATAGTGGACCACAAGCTAAATATGAGTCAACAATGAAACACAGTTGCAAAAAGAGCAAACATCATTCTGGGATGTATTAGTGGGAGTGTTGTAATCAAACACAAGTAGTAATTCTTCTGCGCAAGATGAGGCCTTACCAGAGCAGAATAGATATTATGTACAGTTCTGGGTACCACATTTCAGGAAAGATGTGAACAAATTGCAGAAAGTTAGAGAAGAGCAACAACAATGATTGAAGATCTAGACCTTGACCTATGAGGAAAGGTTTAAAAAGAATTGGGTCCATTTAGTGTGGAGAAAAGAAGACTGAGGGGGAACATAACAGTTTTCAAGTACATAAAAGGTTGTTATAAGGAGGAGGATGGAAAAATTGTTTTCACTCCCCTCTGAGGATAGGATAAGAAACAATAGGCTTAAATTGCAGCAAGGGAGGTTTAGGATGGACATTAGGAAAACTTTCCTAACTGTCAGGGTGGTTAAGCACTGGAACAAATTGCCTAGGAGGTTGTGGAATCTCATTTGTTGGAGATTTTTAAGAACAGGTTAGACAAACACCTGTTAGGAGTGGTCTAGTTATTACATAGTGCTGCCTTGAGTCCTAGGAACTGGACTAGTTAACTTACTGAGGTGGTGTCCATGAGTTTGATTCATGGACTTGAACATCTGTACCACTATGAAAGTTTTTAGCATAACATTTGTGCTTTTCACAATAGAATTAGACAATCTATCACAAAAAGAATAATGTAAGTCCAAATGGTTTCTGTACTAGTTTGGGCTTTGAATTCAGTGGGTCTGGGATTTGGCCCTGTGCATTAAACAGAAGTTGTGCTCATGGGGCTTGATCAAAAGTCTATTGAAGTTAATGACAACATTCCCATTGACTTGAGTGGATTTACAATGAGGCTCATGTATAATTGGTCAAAACTGGTCTTCCAAAGACTAACATAAATTACTCATTCTAAAGGTAAGTATAATCAGTGTTAACCCTGGGCTTTATTTTTAGTATACCCCCTTCTCTATTTATTTTTTTTATCAGTCCTTTTCTCCTCTTGGTCTAAAACCTATAAAAACTCAAATTCATGTGAACAAAATTATATCCCATTGGCCACCCCTTAAAACTTTATTTTAAGCCTTTAATCCTCTAACTCCCTTAATTAAGTTCAGAGTAGTTTAAATTGTTATAAATATCTTTTGGGGATTATACATTTTAATGTATATGGTCCTATAATCAAGAACAAAAAACATAATCAATAAAAATGGGAACTATAGGAAGGGTGTTAGGGAATTAGAAATGACAAATAAAAGTGGCCATGTAGTAAATGTTTGGATTTCTGTGTGTGAAGTCACAATAAATCGCCACAGTTGAAAAGATGGCCTTTGAACTTTATGGAAGCTTGTGTGTTATATCGGAGTGGCCAAACTGTGGCTTGTGAGCCACATGTGGCTCTTTTACAGTTTAAGTGCAGCTTGCAATGCCACCAAGTCCCCCCCCCCCTTCCATTCTCCACCTACCAGACTGTGGGGTGGGAGCTCCAGACCTCTGCTTTGCAGCAGGGTAGTAGGGTGGAGTCTTTTGCCCAGTGGAGAGGGGGTTCTCAGGGCTTCAACCCCATGGGGCACTCCTGCCAGGGCTTGGGGCTTCAGAAGTCCTGAGCCCCAGCAGATACACCTTGGCTTCTAAAATTCTGAAGATTTGTCGTATGCAGCTCTGAGGGTCAGTAAGTTTGGCCACCCCTGCTATATATGATGGACTAATTGGGATCTTATTTATACCACTTCGTGGACTTGTGAATTTGTCTTCTCATCCTAAAGGGAATCAGAAGTCATGAGGCCAGATGTGTATAAAAGCTGCCTGTATCATAGCGTACCAAACTTAAATGCACATTCTATAATCTATATGATGAACAGCAGCTCTTTCAAAGTACTATGGTCCATCATGCCAGCTCTGATACAATCCATGACCCAGTCCTGCAATTAAATGCACAAAGGGACAAGTCAGGGAGGCTCCACTGCAGTGGTAAGAGTCCACCGATGAGGAATTGGGGCCTATGAAATATTTTTTTTTCTTTCTAAACTACTCAGTACGGAAGCAAAGGGAACTACTAACCCCAAAATCATAGCATTCAGTGCTGAGAGAGACATTTTAGGCCCTGATTATCAGAGGTATGGAAGACTTAGGGGAAGAGCTTTCAAAAGCAATCAGTGATTTGAAATTCCTCACTTCTTGGGTGCCCAACTTGAGACACTTTTAGAAGAACCTGATTCCAGAGAGTACTGAGAACTGAATCCCTGAAAGTCACACTCAGACCGACTGGAGAGCTGAGTCCACAAAGTCAATCAACACCCATCAGATTTTGGGCTTGATCCGGCACATTGCAGGCAGGGACAGCCCCACATAGTGGGGGGCCTATCCTCTGCCCTGTTCTTCACTATTTGCACTTTTCCCAGACTGGAGGAGTCTTCAGCAGAGCCTGTCTAGCCAGTTCCTACATCACCCTTCTCAGCTCCATGTCTGAGGCAGGGAAGAGGAGTGACCAGAGTGCACTATCGCCCGCGGCCACCGTTCAAATCAAAAGTCAAAGCCTTGGGGTGAAGTCCTGTCTCTACTAAGTAAAACAGGATTCCCATTGATATTAGTGGGGTCAGGGATTAGCCCTTTATGTGTATCAAATGAAGTGTAAATTACATGAGTTGTGTGGTCAAAATCTGATTTAATTTCCATATCTCTTAGCACATAGGCCTCTATCTCCTAACAGTGGAGTGCTTAAAGGATTGGATAATTTTATCATTTTACTAATTGAGGTGAGGAAGGATTTTTCACCTGTCTACTCTACAGCATGGCCAAACTGGCTAGAGACACTATGCACAATTGTTTATTTTACCTTCCTCTGAAACGATAAGGTAATAGCTGGATGAATAGATCACTGATCTCAGCTATGAAAGCAAATCCTGACATTTCGGAGACAATATAAACTCAGTGTTGGACCATGTCATATGGAAAGGCTCTGCTAGTTTGGAGTCATGACTGGGGAGTTAAAGAAGGAAGAATAAACTCTAAGGAATCATTTTAAATGGAGTATATATGGAATATTTGAAAGATTAATATCCCAGTTTAATACGGTCTTTAATGGTCTTCTCACTTTTAAGCAAATTAAATGTTCACTATTTTGTCATTACTCTCGTTGTTTATCAGGTTAGAAGAATGACCATCATTCAAATTAATGAGATGCTGACTTTCTATAATAAATTTTCACATAAAAGGATTAACCAAAGAGAAGAGTAACTGCAAAAGCCTCTGTATCACAAATCACCAGTACTATCTATCCAAATGCACTCTGCATGTATATACCACCCTTTTGTGTGTTCAGTTCAGATCACCTGCATTGCAAAACATTGATCCTAATGGCTTCCTGGGTACAAAGTCTAGAATTTTTTTGTTTCTAAATATCATTTCTTTTGCAAATGTTGCTGTCTTGACCATAAAAAAAATTGCCTGATTTGAATAGAGATATAATCCCACATGTTATGAGTAGATTATCTAGTAGAGGAAGAACTGAATTTCCATATGTAAATGATCCTATCTGTAATAGAGGAATTCTGGAATGCTTTCTGTCAACATACTCGGATCACACTTAACTGGTCCATGACATTTTTTTACCCCTTCCTCCAACACAATAGTTGGCTAGTGCTTCAGGACCAGATCCAAACCCTGTTGAAGTCAGTGAGTTCAGGCCCTTAGTCTACAAGTAGACCTGATTGGTTTCAATATTAGTGCTCAAAGACTGAGTTATTATGTATTCTAAGTAAGGATGGTAGAATTTGGCCCTTAGGTTTCTAGGTCCAGCATTTGAGTCAATGTTGTTGATATAAGCTATCCCCCTGTCATGGAAGGGCTAGTTATGCAATAGACAGTGTCTACAAAAGTTTGCAGCAGTATTATCATTTCTATAAGTTTGTGTATTGTTGCATATCATACTCTTGACATTTCAATCCCTGTCATCTTGTTCTTATTGACTGTTCAGTCTTGGCCTTCCAAATGAAGAAACAATAGCCTGACGGTTTGTAAGTGCTTGTAACACGTCGTTACGCGGGCTTGTCCCACCGGCGGGGCGGTGGGGCACTGCACCGCCTTGTTCCTGTCTCCGGCCGGGTTGGGGAATACCCAGCTCGTAACTTAAGAGGCCCAGGCCCAGTGGCCGGGTGGGCTGCAAACGCCCCAAGGGCATTTGAGCTCAGGCCCTGGCAGGGGCTGAGCAGTCGTAGCTCAATGGGCCCTGGTCCTGGGGCAGGGCGGGGCAACGAACAGGCCCAGTGAGTCAGGGCTTAGACCCTCAGGCAGGGGCTGAGCAATAGCAGTTCAAATAAGCCCAGGTGTCTGGGAGAGGGGGAGACTGCCACCCACAGAGAAGGGTGGCGGGGGGGGGGGGGCGCAGGGCCACCCACTCCACTGCGCCCCAACCCGGGGCCCTAGCAGCGGACAAAACCCGCTGCAGTCAGTGGGGATCCTGACCGCAACACACTGACATGGGTTCAGAGTCTCCCCCTGGGCTGCTTCCAGACTCCCCCTCAAGTGGTACCTGGGCTGGTCCTGGATCCTCAGGGCACTCCAGGATCATGGGCTCCTCGGGGTCGCTGTCAGGGGGCAGGTCCGGCAAGTCCTCTGGATAATATGGGTAGGGCATGCTCAATGGCTCCTCTGGGTAGCGGGCGGGCGGCAGCCTCGGCAGCTCCTCCAGGTAGCGGGCGGGCGGCAGGTTTGGCGGCTCCCTGGCTGGAGCCAACCCCGGAGCCTCTGGCCTCTCCAGTGGCTACCTCCGGAGTGAGCTCTGAGGCAGAGCTCTTATACTTCCTGTCCAGCCCCTGACCTTCTGGGGGCTGGACTTGCCGTGCCCCGGCTCCACCCACTCTGGCGTCTGCCAGGGGTTCTCTCCCTCCAGGCCAGCAGGGAACCACCCCACCCCTCTACAGTGCTAAAAAATGAACTCCCTTAAGGAAAATAACTCTTTATTCCTTCAAATACTTCTAGTATTCTTTTAGCTACTTACCATTATTTCTGCTCCATCTCATTTATGCAGGGACTAACATTTTATGCTTGGTATTGCTGCTTTTCTGCCTTAAGATTGCTCCTCACCCATCTGGCATTTACTCTATTTGTTTCTGCTGTTGGGTCAAAATAAGACAGTTGCAGATTCACTCAGTTGAAATGTTCTGAAATGCCTGTCTCGTTCTTTTTTTTTTTTAAGTTATGCTTCTCAAAGGTGTATTTAGTAAATCTAAGAACTATTCTTCTATCTCACTAATTCACCATGCCCAGAAAGTAGTGCCTACCTGAAGGATAGCTAGATCTATCTTCATAATAAATTTTTCCCACATTCATAGTTTTGAAAAAAAATCTTTCACTGGAAAAAATAGATACCCAAGGAATAGCAATTTCTCCTCCCAAATCCATTGTTCAGAATTAGAGTATGGCTTTCATATAATGGCCACGTACTCCTGACAGGGTTCTGTTGTGCTCATAGATTCATTTGCCATATTCCAAAATAACACAAAAATTAAGTGCATTGCCTGTCTATCTTGGAGCAGTTCTGCTGCAGAGCAGGTTCCCGATGGTAATCTTTTATATTAGTAATGTGACCTGAGAAGATAGTTATTGATCTGGAATCTTCTCATAGCTCTAGTTTCGTTAAGATTCATTTTTGAAACCAGTTGGGCACCATATACCATATGTGTGTAATCAATTTTGAGTGCTATGTGCTTCTCCTTTTATAGATTATTTTGCACTTCGTATGTTGAAATATATCTTGATTTTTCTTTGCTTGGCCAGTTTCATACTGCCTCTTGCAGCCGGGGAAGAGAAGGAGAGTTGCAGTGTGGAAAACTGCTTCATGACCCACTCTACCTAAACTGATTCAACTTCTCCCTATTGCAGCATCTGTCAGCATGGGACCTATTGATCCCATGATGGAAACTAAACCTGCCCTCTGGGGCCACAACAGATGAATAGGGTATGTCTTCCCTGTAGAGTTAACTCAGATAAGCAATATCATCTGAGTGGCCACACTGCAAAGTCATACTTGTGTCTCCACTCAACTGTATCCACACTGGTGCTATACTTACATGTGTGAAGTAGTAGGATTTCTGGGATCATATCCTTTGGGTCTTAGCTCTGCATTGAGTGGTGCCACACTATGATTCTTCCCAGTGAACTATGGCAGAACTTGTCTGTCATTCTGGGCACCCAGGAGAGGGAGGGAATTGTGGGAAGGCATTGAAAGACTATCAGCACTCAGATTGGTTAGCCTGAGTCAACACTGCAGACTGGGTAGGTTACTAGCCTGAGTGTGAGCAACACTTGGGCATTAGCTTATAGCCATAGGTATAAAGCCTGTAGCATGGTTATAGCAGCACCACCACACTCAGAAGAGATTGGGTTTTTGTGTGTGGATGACAGCTGGGTTAGAGGTAACCCCCTAAGTAAGAGTCCTTACTTGGCAGTGAAGAGAGGCCCCTATAGGGGACATATAATTTGTACCTCCCTTTGCCAGCAGGGCAATCTAACCCACTGTATGACTTTAAGGTCAGAAGGGACCATTATGATCAATTAGTCTGACCTCTTGCACAACTCAGGCCACAGAATCTTACCCACCCACTCCTGCAATAAATCCCTAACATATGTCTGAGCTGCTGAAGTCCTCAAATCATAGTTTAAAGACTTCAAGGTGCAGAGAATTCTCCAGAAAATGACCGTGTCCCACGCTGCAGAGGAAGGCAAAAAAAAAACCAAAAAAAAAAAACAGGGCCTCTGCCAATCTGCCCTGGAGAAAAATTCCTTTCTGCCCCCAAATATGGTGATCAGCTGAACCCTGAGCATGTGGGCAAGACTCACCAGCCAGACACCCAGGAAAGAATTCTCAGTAGTAACTCAGATCCCACCCCATCTACCATCCCATCTCAGGACATTGGACATAGTTACCACTAATTGTCAGAGATCAATTAGTTGCCAGAATTAAGCCAACCCATCATACCATCCCCACCATAAATTTATCAAGCTTAGTCTTGAAGCCAGATATGTCTTTTTCCCCCACTGCTCCCCTTGGAAGGATGTTCCAGAACTTCACTCCTCTGGTTAGACACCTTTATCTAATTTTAAGTCTAAACTTCCTGATGGCCAGTTTATATCCATTTGTTCTTGTGTCCACATTATTACTGATCTTAAATAATTCTTCCTCACTCCCTGGTATTTATCTATCTGATATATTTGTAAAGAGCAATCATATCTCCTCCCAGCCTACTAAAGTAGAGTACAACCAGTAAGGGAATAGAATCCTAGAGGGTAGGTACAGATACCATCTGAAAATATTTTGCTTGATTTGGTTGTGCTAATTTCTCTTCAGTACATGGTCTGGATTTATATTACTGGAAATACTGCTTTTTTACAGCATCTGTGGCTTGGTTGTCTGCCTTTCCATTTACCTATGAAAAAGATCATTACATTCCTGATCTCCTGAACAAGTGCTTCAATTGTGCGCGTATTTATTTATTTATTTATTTTTGTAATGTATGTGGTTGCATTCATTTGTGCCACTGCATTCGAGGCCTAATTGCCACGCTGTCTCATAGCCTAATAGATTACCATGATTGTACTCAGTGACTCAGAACATTGCATTTTAAATATACACCATCTTTCTCTTTTCTGGAATTCACATTTTAAAATAAGCCTTTACATGGAATAGAGTCATGCTAGGGCTTACGTATACCTTGCAAAAGCCCATCAGCTATTTTCTTGAAACTGAGATAATCCATTATTAATTGATTCTCCTGACTCAACTATGAAGTCAGTTAGTTTGTGTTAATTTTGAAGTGACTCTTGGGTTACTGATTTTTCTTGCATGGTGCATAATAAGTACCTATTTGTTTTAAAACAACTGTCATGTTCATCTTCATCCAGCATTTCAGTAAGTTGTCCCACCCTGTGCACTCTAGATTCTCTTCCATTTCTTCTTTGACATAATTCCCAGCTAGTTTCCATTCTGAATTGTTCTTCTAGACAGGTCCCCACTTGGACGCACAGAGTCACAATTTGCTGTGTGTTGTTTAAGTGGATATACCATCCAATCATCCATGGAAAGGATACCAAGAATTTTATGAAACTCACCAACACAGAATGAAATGCAAATTGCAAATATTTGAAGAAACTGTTTATTCGCCAGTTGCAGACATTTGATGAACATATCCAGGAATAATTTTGAATAATACAATTTCATGATCTGTTCAAGAACAAACTGGCAAAATTAAATTTTGTCTAAGCAAATTATTCATTGGGAACTATTTGCTCAGCTCCATCTGTGACTGAAAGGAGTTATTTCCAGATGTATCCTACTGTCATTTTACTAGAGGAAAAAGTATTTTATATAAGTTCTCTTCTGCCAAATATCTCAGGGGAAGAAGGTAACAATTTCTGTGTTAAATACAAGTTAATCATTAGAAGTCCACATACAGTGAATAGGATGGCAGAAGTGATGGGGGGATGTTATTAAAATGTTCTCTTTCAGCATCTTGATGCCTCAAAATCATCAGTCAAATTCTTTTCAATTAAATCCATTCTCCTCTTCTGCTGGCCTCCCAGAAGCCCAACTTTCATCCTCGTCCTTCGCCACTGCCTCACCCATCAGCCAAGAGACCCTTTTGTCTGTCTCCTTCTCATCCTCCAGTAGCCTAACTAATGCTTCTGAGGGGACTTGCTCAGGTCACTTCCCTTTACACATTGTCCTGAGGACTCTTTCTCCACAGCTTCCCTATCTTCCATGACCGACCCATGCAGAGTCAGAAGGTGCTTCCTGCTCTTTGTTCCAATCTCCTTTCAGCACCTGGGACACTTCCTCCTCTCATACCTTTGCCCATCCCTCCACAGTGTCCTGAGAGCGCTTCTTCCTCTTCCTTTGACACTTGTTTATGGCCTTTACTTTTTATGGCTATGTGGAGTGCAGGGAGACGTCCAAAGAGACAGCAGTCCCTTCTTTGTTCTGTAGCTCCCAAGCTCAGATTAGTAACATACTGGTTGGGCTGGCTGCTGTCTCATGAAAGCCCCTCCCTTAGTTCTCCTGAATCGGCCCTCAGGAGAATGATATAACCAGGCCAAATCCTCCTCCTGCTGTAACAACTGGCCTATAGAAGTGAGTGGAATGTTCTACAGCATTGGAGAAGGAGGTAGAAAGAAATAATGTAGCTACTTTTCCCTTCTGTAAGCTGGCAGACTGCATCTCGCCTCATAGGACAGCTGCTGCAACTCACCTCAGTTTGTCTGTTGGGCAGGCCAGCTATTTTTGCTCCATGTTGCAGAGAGACACTTCTAGTGCCATGGCTAGCTAATATCAAAGACTACTCTACAATTGTTCTCCACGATAGTTGCATATATGAATAAAAATCACAGGATTTAAACTAGGAAGAGCAAAGTTGCAGAAAGACGCTTGAGGATCTCATGAGTCAAACCCACAATGGAGTTGATGTCCAAATATATTAAAATGCAGGTGAAGAGCTGCACGACTACATATACAAGGTCCAAAGTAAAAATCAAACAAATGTGTTTTTAAGAGAGACCTAGGGATGGGAAAAGCTATTTAATGCTCTACATGCTTGTAACTCAGAGATACCAGCTGTGTGACTAACGTCATTCTCCAGTACAGCTGCTCCAACACTCTTCTAAAACTTTTTTTTTTCTCCTCAGAAAATAGTTGCTGGAAGTGTGACTTTTCTGAGGCAAGCTCCGCTTTTACTGAGGCTTTAAAAATCACTACGGTGCTGCTGCTTCCAAATGCAGTGCTGGTTTTTGTGCTCCTCACAAAGCTATGCTGAGGAGACACAGAGGGCTAAATTCAGAGAGCCATGTACATGAATCTAACAGCCTAACCCAGGGGTGTCCAAACTATGGCCTGAGGACCAGATCCAGCCTGCAACTTTGATTTGTCCAGCCCCCCCCCCCCAACCAACAGGAGAGAAGCAAGCAGGCAAAGGCTGCTGCTGCTGCTGTTACTGAGCAGGCAGGGGGAGGGGCTGACAGCAGCAGCTCGCATGTGGGAGCAGCTCAGCTGAGCTGTTCAGAGGGGTGAGTGCCCCCAGGAGCCAGGGGAGTCAACTTATGGGAGAGTCACTGCTGCAGCCAAGCAAGCACGGACCCCTGCCTTAGAGTAAAAATACAAGCCAGGTGCTTAATTACATCTCCAATAAATGGAGTAAAGCAGATGGAAATAAAATTTTAAAATAATGTGAAATGATTGACAAATATTTTGAGATTTCACAGTATCTGCATTGATTATACAGCTACTTGTATACCTGATTTGGAATTTAATGCAATACTGACAGTAGAATAGTGTTGGGTTTTTTTATGATTTTCATATATTTGCATTTTTTTTCAGTTGCTTTGGCCCGCGAAGCCCCTTCAAAAATCAAATATGGCCCTCATCTCACAAAGTTTGGAGACCCCTGGTCCAACCTGTTGTAATGTAAATGTCTAGCCCCCTTAGTGGGTACATTACACCAACTTAGACACACCCTGAGTGGGTCTACACCACAATCAAAGGTGTGATTGCAGCATGGGTAGACATACCCAAGCTAGCTTTGATCTAGCTAGCTCAAATAACAATAGCAGTGAAACTAGAGCAGCACGGGCAGTGCTAGCGCTGGTTGTACAAGCCAACCCGGGACCCTGGGAATGTGCTCAAGAGACGAGCCCATGCTGCTGCAGTTTCACTGCTATTCTTACCAAGCTAGATAAATCGGGGCTAACCTGGGTATGTCTGCACATGCTGCATCACGCCTTTCATTGTGGTGTAGATGTACCCTAGAACCTGCCTCTAAATTTGGCAACCAGACAGGTGTAGCATAAATAGACAATAGGTCATCTCATAACTGTTAAGAGACCCAGCTGTGTTTACGAATCCCTGTGGCACAATCTCATTATCTGTCAGGACAGAATTTGACTAGAAGAACTCCATGCTAGAGGAGAAGGAAAGAATTCACATCCAAATTAAAACCAGTGCACTATTAATTTCTTTGTACACTAGATTAGAATTTTTGATGATACCTGAAATTTCTGTAACCTAAAAATCTTCTTTGCTGTCTATGAAAACACTTTGATTTTATCCAATAGATTGGGTACTGAAAATTAAAAAAAATTGCTCTTTTTCTTGCCATTTAATAAAAGGCAGCGTTCTTCTGTGAAATGTCTATTTTTTGCCAAAAATTGTAAGATTGAAGAATCTTTTGTTTATTTGCAAAATACTGAGTGCTATGATGCAGCTAGACTTGTAAAACAATTTTTAAATAGAACAGTTTATCTGTGAGGTAGTACCAGGTGTTCACTGCCCCTTGCTGGAGGCCCTGCTGTCTTGGCACTCCCTGCCCAAAGAAGGTGTCCTTTGGGGGTGAAGAGGAAAATGAAATGTAATCTTCCAGGAGCTTTCTAGAAAGGCCAGCCAGGATGAGTATCCATCCTCCAGTGGCTAAAAGGACTGGGAACAGGAAGAAGCCAATTACGGCCCAACAGGTAAGATATAAAGGTCTGGCTGCTTCTTCCAGGGGTCAGTTCTGGGTGAAGCAGGACAGCACAGGAAGGATCTCCCACTGTCTGAATCCAATCAGGGCTGGCGACAGAAATTTGGGGGCCCCCTACTTTGATAGTTTGGAGGCCCCCCAGCCCAGCCGCCCCCCCCCAGCCCAGCCGACAGCGGCTGCCCCCTCCCCCCCCCAGCCCAGCCCAGCCGGCGCTCCCCTCCCCCCAGCCCAGCCGACAGCAGATGGGCCCCCCCCCAGCCCAGCCAACAGCGGCTGGGCCCCCCCCCCAGCCCAGCCGGCGCTCCCCCCCCCCCCCTCCCCCGGGCAGCGAGAGCTGCGTGAGCCGCCCTTTCTCCCCCTCCCCCCCCCCCCCCGGACAGCACTGCTGCCGCCGGCCGGGCTCACAGCTCCTGCTGGGGCCAGGCTCGCTTGTCCGGGGGAGAGCCGCGCCGCCTCCCTGCCCCTTCCCCACTCTCCAGGTCCGGTGACAAGGGGGGACGACAATGGGTACAGCTGAGTACCGGGGCCCCCCTAAAGTCGGGGGGCCCGGTACAGCTGTACCCGTAGTACCCCCCTGTCGCCGGCCCTGAATCCAATAAGCCTGGCCATCCCAACACCTTTTTGAGCCAATAAAAGATTGTTTTGTTTGTTTTGTGGGATGAAAGGCTCAAGGGCCTGTCCTGAGTTGAATATTAATTTGGCTGCTGTAAGATTAGGGGACTTTGCAGATGAGCCTGTGACAATATCCTCCTTAATGTGTGCATTAATAATAAGGGCAACCAAAATTTTCACATGGACTATGAAAATTAGACCTGTTGTGTCATATTGGAATAGTAGGCTAAAAGTCCATTTATCTGAACGTACCCAGTTTTAAAGTGATTTTTTTAAAACCAGACCGTGTCTGTTGCTGGCTATTTAGTAATAGTAAGATTAAAAAGTATAAGGGATATCCCTTTTCATGTCCCAGCATGTAAGCCAACCACTTAAATGCCTGGGGTTAGGAAAAAGTTTCCTCCGTACTTATGATATGTAAATGTGTTCATGGTAGAATTTTTACATCTTTCTCTGAACTGTCTAGTACTAGCCCCTCTTGGAGATGGCATAACTAGACTGGCCATTGGTTTGAGCCAGTATGGCAATTCCTGTTCGTATGTCGTAACTTGGCTTTGTGTTTGTGTGTACAAGGAAAAACCTTATGTGGGCCTTTCCATATTTCATATAATGAATCTCGCACACACCCAGGAAGGGTTAAGAAGTCCGAGCAGCTCTCTATTTGTAATCCATGGACAGAGCATTTTTGTTATCTCCATCCTTTATGTGACTGGGGCATATGTTTTCATCTTGTCCGTGTTTCTGATGTTCCTACCCCTCCTGAAACAGCACATACCCGAATAAAATATTCAGCATCAGGAAAATGTTCGTCCTGGTACTGAATGTAACTGCTAAAAATGCTGCTGCTTAGAGTCGTGTACTTTCAGGAACAAGAGATCTCAGTGGGATGGATTCCACAGTTCATCCAGCAGTAAGGAAGATACCAACTCGTAGCTCTGGGTAACCACATTTTATTACCAAGGCACCACCTAATGGAACAAACTGTGCACAATGCACAAAGCTTTAACCACTAGCATTAATGGATATTGCATGGCTTACTCTCCATCTATTGAATTGAAAATGCACCACCTGCTGCCAGTCGACATTAACCTAAACCCTGGTAATATCACCGTGTCTGCCTCTGAACTGAGTTGCTGTTTTTCTGGAATCAGCACTGAGTCGCTTTTTGTGTTTATATACAGATCAAACACTTGCATTAAAAATCATAAGTGTGGTGTTTGTATGCGCTCTGCTTCATTATACTTAAAACACAAAGCTGTTAAATCTGCTGACTTACTAAACTATTTTTCTCAGGATACAGAAGTTAAAATTGGCATGAAATCAAAGGCAACATGTTCCTCAAAGGAGAGACCAGATCTGTGTAGAATAGACTCCATCCCTTTTTGTTAAATAAGAATGAGAGTTTTTCCCCTCAAGAACTCCCAAATTAAAAGTGGTCTCGTATTGCTGACACAGATACACAAAAGCCTGAAGTAAGGGCATGGCCCTGTGCCCTTTTAATTCAATGGTGAAACTGCTGTTTTCAGTGGGGCAGGATCGGGGCCTCAATGTCTAGTTGTTCGTGCATCACCTTGAACATGGAACTGTGGCCAAGGCTGAGATGGCTTCAAATAAGGGGGCATCCTGCAAACCTACTAAGAGTGGATAGTCAGATACTTGCTACAATACTGACTGGTGTCAGCATCATTCTCTCACTGGGGAGACATTTAATATGGATGTTGCCTTTTCCCCCAAAATGATGCTTTAACTCAGCAGACACAAAGAACTTGATGCTCCAGTGAATTCACTGGGAGTTTTACTGCACAAACTGGGAGGAGAACCAAAAGCAGTAGCTGTTAATGGTTAATTCCAGGCCATCTCTATTAAACTCTTCTTTTTGTAAATATGGTTGTGGAGGCAGGTACTATCGCTGGCCAAAGTTGGGGTCCAAATGAGCATAGACAGACACTATATTTGCATCTGTTATACTACAGTGCCAGCCCTGGAAATACCCCTAATATTTTTTTATAGTGAATCCTCTCCTAAGCTGACCGTATCAAGTGACTAGCTGGAAATGGCTTTCTGATTACACAAAATCACTAGACAGAGACCCAGATGCTTTATTCAGTTTACTTATAGTTTTAAATCTGCTTTTTGATTAACGCTAAAACTACCTCTAAACGAAAGCTTATTTCCTTATTGAAAAAATTCTAACATTTTAAAATAAGTGAAAATTAATTAAATACTAAATTATAGTTGAATCCCTATATAATTATGTATTCCACCCACTTGAAAACCTAAAGAACTCAACACAATTTGTCATAAGGATGATTACCAATGGAAGTAATAATAGTTAGCCACTTTTGTAAAATGTACCCAAAAAAGCAACCGTTTGGTTGGAGACTTAAAAGAAAATATGTAAGTTGTCCCTGCTTAAACCCAAATTTGAAATATCCGAAGATTTTCAAAGACTTATGTCAGATTGTCTCTGGCCCTTCTATTCTATATAGGTTCATATACCATGCTCATCAACAGTATCTGAGCATATTTGAGGAGTTCATTAAGCAACGTGACTACACATTTGTCACATGCTGTTTTGTTTTCTCATCCTCGCTCCACATGGAGAAGAATGTGCAGTGGGTTGTCTTAGTTTAGCAGGCTGTGTAATTTTTGGGAAGGTCATTAAATATAGCTGTTGCTATGTGTCTATATTAGAGATGGAAAAGTCAAAGAAATGTGACTTGCATTTAGAGGAAAAAGTGGTGAGAATTGGGAGGATTCTTAGTTCCTAGGGAGTTCATTCCATGGTCTTGAACCACTCTCAGAAAAAGTTCTCTCCCACACAGGCAAGTGTTCAACTCTTATTGTTGAGATGTTGACCACAGTCTTCATACCAGAATTTTAGACAGTCCTTTAGATACCCTCAAAACAGGCCATGGCATGCTTTGAAGATAAGGACTACAACCTTGAAATGGATTTGAAATGCTAATGGAAGCCATTGTAGAGCGTGGAGGACAGGTTTGATGTGCGCAGTCTGTGTAGCTGAGGAGATGCACAGCATTCTGAGCTAGCTGGAGTTTCCTAAAGTTCTGAAGACTTCATGCCCAAGTATACAGTAAAACCTCGATTTAACAGACCTCGATTTAATGGACTTCGGATGCAACGGACAATATTTCTGAGCAAGTCTGATGCATCCCAAATCCATTTCTCGCGGGCTGGCTGCCACCTCCTGGCTCCCGGCTGCCGCCCGGGTCATGGCAGCAGGCGGGCTGGCTGCCGGCTCCCGGCTGCCGCCCGGGTCATGGCAGCAGGCGGGCTGGCTGCCGGCTCCCGGCTGCCGCCCGGGTCATGGCAGCAGGCGGGCTGGCTGCCGGCTCCCGGCTGCCGCCCGGGTCATGGCAGCAGGCGGGCTGGCTGCCGGCTCCCGGCTGCCGCCCGGGTCATGGCAGCAGGCGGGCTGGCGTGCGGGCTGGCTGCCGTCTCCCTGCTGCCGCCGGGGTCCCAGCTGCGGGCGGGCTGGCTGCCTGCTCCCAGCTGCCGCCCAGGTCATTGCAGCGGGAGGGTTGGCTGGTGGGTCCCAGGAGTCGGGACCCGTGTGGGCTGGCTGCCAGCTCCCGGCTGCCGGCTCCCTGCTGCCGCCGGGGTCCCAGCTGCGGACGGGCTGGCTGACGGCTCCCGGCTGGCAGCCGGGACCCGGGCGGGCTGGCTGACGGCTCCCGGCTGCCACCTGGGTCCCGGGCGGGCTGGCTGATGGCTCCCGGCTGCCACCCGGGTCCCGGCAGCGGGCGGGCTGCGGAGCTGCCGCCCTGACCCTGTGGCGGTCAGGCTGCTGCTCCAACAGCTCGGTTTTTTTTTATTATTATTAAATAACAGACTTTTTCATTTAACGGACACCCCTCGCCCGAATTAGTCCGTTAAATGGAGGTTTCACTGTACTGTATTGCTGTAATCCAACCAAGAGGTGATGCAGGCATGAATAATCAGGCCAGGTCTTTGTCTGCCAGGATGGGATGGAGTTTGCTAGCCAAGCAGAGATGGTAGGAAGTGTTAATCATGGAAGATGCTTTCTGAAAGCTCAGCATCAGCAAGGAATCCAAGAGTACTCCTAGAGTATGGATTGTCCAGTTGTGGATGGTATCTTCAACCAATGGTGACTTCTGAAGAACGTATAGCCATCATGCATACTTTCCTCTGTCCATTAGCATCACCTCAGACTTCATCCTAGTACTGCGCTATGTTGGTGTTAGTGGTATGATCATATGTGGTGAAAGATAATGTATCCTCTGCATAGTGCTGGCACTTGAGTCCATGTTGTTTAACCAGTTAACCTAGTGGGTTGCATATGGATGTTAAAAAGGACCACCGAGATAACCAATTCTTGTGGAATCCTTGCAATTGAGGGGTGTACTGGTAAAGTTTCCTATCTCTGCTTGTTGGGTGTGTCCCTACAAGAAGGATTGTAACCATTTTAGCACATTTTTGCCTGGATCCCTATCAGCACTCTCAGATGAGGTGGCAGAATCAGTAGTGTTGAATGCTGCAGAGAGGTTCAGGAAGATGAGAGTGGATTTCTGCCCTCTATCCACTGACCAATCATTCATAAGCACCACAGCGCCAGTTTTGGTTCCATCTCCTGGCCTAAATCCAGACTGTGCCAGGACTAGAATTTTAGTTTCCATTAGATGAGCTGGTAGTTTGTGTTTGGCTAACTTCTTTTAAAGTTTGCTCCGGATAAGAGGGGTTGACACTGGGAAGTGGTTCACTGGGGCTGAAATATCCAGAGTGGGTTTCTTCAGTGATACTTGGACTATTTTTGTTTTTGAAGGAGGAAGGCAGGATTCCTTCTCTGAATGAGTTGGCTGTTTTGGTCAAGAATGACACCAGTTCTTCATAACTCCATTTCACAAGCCAGGAAGGGCCTGGGTCAAGACCTCTAGGCTGTGTAGAACTCCTTGACTGAGTGTGTACTGAATTCTGAGAATGCAGGTGGGCTGTTGGTTGAAGAGTATAGGTGAAGCAGATCCATGCTGTTCGAGAAACCTTCCCAAATGAGCATAACCTTTTTTCAGCAAAGTTGGATGATCGCTCTTTGCAGCACTTGGTGCTTGGCTCCCATCCAGGCACTCAGAATTAATGAAGTCCTCTACCACCCTGAGTCACTCCTTAGGGTAGGATTTGGCAGCCTCAATGGATGCTAAAAGGACAATTTTCTTGGCCTGTAATACTCTGCATATGCTTTAAGGAACTTGTGTTTCACCCTTTGTGAATCACCATTTGTTTTCCGCCATCCGTGCTTGAGTTTCCACCCCAATCTCCATCCCTTGCATTGTGTCAGAAAACCAGAGCAATCAGTATGGGGAGGAAGTGGCCATTTTGGGGCTGAAGCCAGTGCAGAGTGGTGGCAGTTCACTAGGTCCTCAGTTATTCATCTTGTGAATGGTGTGCTGGCCTTTGGCAGGCTTTGGAATTTGTTGGCATCCATGGTCAAATTAGGATCACTGGTCTTTCTTGTTGCCTTCATCTCTGAGCACTGCCTAATGAAGAGATGGTCTGCCTAAGACAGTGATTGGATGGTGATGTCCTTTATCTTGACATCTGGGTGGAAAATTAGGTCCAGGGAGTGACCTGCTGTGTAGGTTGGACCAGAGGTGATCTTTGGAAGTACAAGGGAGGAGATGAGTTTTGGGGGACTTTTGTATCTGTGGCCTTGGGCTGGGAGATTTCAACAGGCATATCGACAGCAAACCTAGTGTATTTTGCCACCATTTCCAACAAGATACCAGCGATCTCATTTCTGAATTCTATGAGTGTGCAAGGTCAGGGGTAAGATAGCCTGTGCAATGATTAGAATTAGGCTAATCCTCCCTCCACACAGGACCATAGACCTGGCTATACCAGTCTCAAGGATTTTGCAGCTTGCACACACATTTATGTTCTGGTGAGGGATTTGAGATGCTATTCCTTTCTGATGGTTGCTCTGGGGTTATGCAGCTTATGGAGTTTCCCATTATAATTTCTCCACATACCCTCAAATCCATTCTTTTATCCTGAATGATCTTTGTGTAGTTTCATAAAAATAATTTTGCATTTTCTTGGGCTGCCTCTTTCCTCCCGGACAGTTTACCCTTCTCTTCTGTGGTAATGTCCTTTTAGATTTTGGCTTTGGCAGCAAACCCCCTATGCTTGTACCAGTTAAGCTGTCCACAAGCTGGAGAACTGGCTGAATAAGGCAAGAAGCTATTCACAAAAATCAGTTTGAATAAAACTTGTGAAATCACTTCATCGGGGTTCACAGCTTTGTTTCTTGTTTGCAAACATTAATGTGTACACATTTCTGTTCACAAGTGTAATCCGCTATTCAGTATGTTGTGTCCCCCTCTCCAATCCACAGAGGATGTGAGTCTGTTACAGCCCCAGTGACAGACTTTGCTCATGCAGGAGAGACTCGTGATTTTTAGATCTAATTCCCTGATTCAAACCCTAGTTTGTCAGCCAGGATGGCAGCTGTCACACAGGAATGTTCACAGAAGGCAGAGGTCTGGTGAATATGTGAAAATAAGTATTTTTGCAAAGCTTCAGTCCTGAAATGCTTTGTTCAATTTCCAGTTAGGAAGTACCACTCATTAAATAACAAATACTATTCATTTGTCTCTTGTTGGATACATAAATTGTAAGCTCTGATACCTTTACTGTATTCTTGTTGTGTATGTGCAGTATCTAATACAAAATGATCATTGACTGACTGAGGCTTCTAAGAGTTACTGCAATAAAAATATTAAATATCCATAATGACTAGTGAAAACAGAGTGAATATGGCTTTTCTTGCAGGGAAGACTGCAAGAAAAGCCATAGGATAAAATATTTGCATGAAACTTTAATCATATGGTTTTGAAAAACTTAATTTAGTGAAAATCATCATCTGCTGACAAATAATTTGAGCAAAAATTCTAAATTCATCAAATCATTAGGAATAGTTAATCCACATCTAGCTAATGTTAATAGCATTATGGTGGGAAGTTAAATTAAGGACTATTCTAATATTGACTTTAGAATCTTTCTGAAAATCCTTTTGATTTCCTGATTATTTTTTTACTCAGTCTCTTTTTGTTTTAGTGGGATAGGAACTTGTTAGTTCTCATGCTAATTTCCCATCTCCCTCCCTCTTATGTTTTTCAGTCTTGATTTCGGATTACCCCAAGATACCAATCTTAAAGGCATAAAAGGTCATTGCCGAGATGAAGGATCAAATTCCTCTTCCCTCTCTCCTCCACATATTTCACAGTTGGCCAGGGCTGTAGTATTAAAAAACAGGTGCCTAAAGTTATTGCCCATTATGTGGATAGTCTGTGATATTGCAGAATGCCAGACCTGGCAGCCCAGTGCTCCGATCCAATATAGCTAAACATTTTGTTCCTTTTGGGTTCCAGTGGCTAAGAAGGTTCTCTGTTTTTACTGAACTGTTCAAAAAAACAAAGCCAGAAAGAAAAGCACAGAAGAGAGGATACATTACATTATTATAATTAAATGAAGCAAGAGTTCCACTGAAGAGCAATGTGTGCTCCATAGAGTGCTAGTTGCACTTTCAGCTAATAAATTTTAATTAAGAGAAATTCCTTATAGCACTCCATGTATTCCGGAAGAGTCCATTCTGTTATTTTGGGTGACAGCGTTTTGTTTGTAAGCCAAAGCACAGAGTGAATCCAATGATCTACATGTATGTGCCATATGCACAATTTAAAAAAAAAGTCATTTTTAATGGATTTTGCCAGTTTTGGAAGACTCGTTCTTGCATATTTGTGATTATTTGGCATTGCAGAGAAACATCTGGGCTTTGTTCCGGGGTCCCCCTTATTAAAATGGCAGGAATTCCAGTGATGAACTCTGAAGATTGACATCTGCCCTCAAATTTGCTTCTCACCCAATACTTTCTACTTCTCTCTTCCTATTGTACAGCATGAATAGAGGAGCAGTAGCTGCCTTTGAGTGGGAGATGAAGCAAATCAATCACTTGTCACTCTGCAGAAGTAAACTAGTCACAAATGATGAGTGCAGAGTTATTGATTTTTCTCTCCTTTCCCTTGCAAGGAAACAGCTGTTCAAAGTTTATAAAGGGAAGAAGGTAGTGCTCGGAGCCTTCTTTCAGACTGGAGACATATTGTTGGTGCAGCAAACACAGGGGACACATTAGCGTGCAGATTATGGATGAGTGGTTAGAGCAGCGGTGGGCAAACGACGGCCTGTGAGCCACATGTGGCCTGCCGGCCATTTTCATCTGGCCTGCAAGCTCAGGCCGGGCTGGCATGCTGCGGGTCCCCATGCTCCCGTGCTGGGCCCGCCCTGTGCTCCTGGGCCAGGTCGAGGAGTGCCCAGCTGAGAGAGGTAAGCAAAGGGGTGGGGTTAGGTGGTGGGGTCCTGGGGGTGGTGGTTTGGGTGAGGGGATCTCAGGAGGGGACAGTCAGGGAACAAAGCAAGGGGGCTTAGATGGGTAGTGGGGTCCTAGGGGTGGTGGTTGGGGGGGGGATCTCAGGAGCTGGGAGTCAGGGAACAAAGAACAGGGGAGCTTAAGGGGTGGGGTTCTAGGGCAGCAGTTAGTGGGGGGGTCTTCAGAGGGGGCAATCAGGATGGGTTGAATGGGTCAGGGGTTCTGAGGGGGCAGTCGGGGGCAGGAAGTGGGTGGGGGTTGGATAGGGGCAGGGGCAGGCTGTTTGGGGAGGCACCGCCTTCCCGGCCCACCACACAATTTTTAACCCCAATGTGGCCCTTAGGCCAAGAAGTTTGCCCATCCCTGGGTTAGAGTCAGGGGTCTGAGCCACAGTTAATCATAACCTCAGGGTGAGAATATCCTGTGATTCTAGGTCTGACTCTTTCATTTAGTCTCTTGCTTCTGTCTACTCCCCTGTAACAGTAGTAGAATACCACCTGCCTCATAGGGATTTTGTAAGGCTTTAATTAATTAAAGTATTTTGAGATTCTCCAGTGAAAGATTCTATACCAGCACATCTCAGTATTACATGTGAGACTACTGTAGGGAAGGGCTGAAGAGATTTGGGAGAAAATTTGAAGCATCAAAAAAAAAATCTGTCTGTTATAATTCCACAATCTAGAATAAAACAAATGTTATACTTGCACATCTGCTGATCTAGAGTTCCATCCTGCTTTCACTGAAGTCAATGCTAGAACTTCAATAGGTTTAAAGGGTGCAGGATCAGGTCCTTGTGGAAGATGGCACATGGCGATGTCCATTTAAAATAGGCACCAAAGAGCAGACTTGAGGAGAAGGGAGGTGGCTAATAACAGTGGGAATAACACAAGCTGTCTGGATACTGAAGAAAACCTATTAGTAATGTAGCAAAGCTCTGACCTGGTCACTGTGGGTCCTGTGCTTTCAGGCAGTTTATGCTAGCCTCAGAGGCTCACTGCAACCCTCCACATAGCCCTTCTCTCTCTAGGCCAGGGTTACAGTCTACTGAGCCCTTTTTCATCATAAGCCAGCAAAGTGGTTGGTGAGAGAACTCCCATAGTTTCTTTCCCTCTGGGCTTATTTCAGGACAGTTTAGCCTTGTGTCCTGCTAGGGGTCTGCCTTCCCCTTCCAGGAGGTGTTTCAGTAGTAGCAGGTTGGGGGAAACCCGGACCCACCCTCTACTCCGGGTTCCAGCCCAAGGACCCTAATGGTAGCAGCTATTGGCAGCCAACCTTTCACTGCCAGAGTTGCTACTTTTCCCTGGGCCACTTCCCCACAGCTCTCCCGCTTCTCCCTTACCTATAGCTTGAGTGTGTCTTCTGTATCCAGCCCTTCAGCAGCACATGCTCTCCTCTCCTTCACTGGAGTGAGCCCTTTTTATAGTACTAGAGAGGCCTTAATTAGAGTCAGGTGGTCAAGTAGCTCAGTGGCCTCACCTGACTCATTGCAGGTTAATTGGAGTCAGGTGTTCTCATTAGCCTAAAGCAGTGCCTGCTCTGGTCAGTCGGAACAGAAAACTGTTGATCCAGTGGCCAGAATATCTGCCTTCTGCTACTCTACTGTATCCAGCTGGCCTGGGTCTATCGCAGTAAGTAATCTATTTTCTGATAGACAGGAAAAGTTGACAAATATTGTTTGGCCATTGTAGAAGTGGACAAATCATTTAAAAATATTACAAATAATTTGTTAATTGGTGAGGAGGGAAAAAACTATTGACAAAAATTATTCCCCAACATTATTCAGCCAGCTATGCTAATGCGAACAACTTTGATCACCTCACTTGCAAAGAGAAACCTATGCAATTTGGGACTTATGCCTGACAGGGCTTTGGCAAGAGGAATTTTCAGGTTCCATTCATAATGGTCAAAAGCAGCCAGGTGTGTTTCAATCTACCTAGATCTGTGATGTCATCCAGGTCAGCAGATATAATGTACATTATCTTTCACCAGGGCCTCCAAACAATAAGAAAAACATTTATTTTTCTGTACACCAAAGGGAATTGCACATGGTCCAGATGCCCACTCTGCCAATCATGAGCATAGCCTGGATCTTAGATTCTTCCATAACACTCACTTCATAGTGCTGGCTGACAGAGTATATCTACACCTGTTGACTCTACACCTGTCCAGGCATGCAGTTGTGCCCAACTATCACTGAAACCCCTGAGGCATGTGTCTTGGGGTGAGTAGATGCCCAGTTAGCTGGTTCTCATGAGGAATCTGGGTATGTGCTCAGATGAGCTGTGGCCTGCCCTTCCTGTACCTCCCCCAGGTCCCAGTGTGGATGTGAGGAAGGTGCTGGTACCAGGTCTCGCGTTTCAGTAGTCCTCCATTTCCATTCCCCCAGTGCACTGTACCCACATCTTCCTGCCCCTCAGTAAAGGCAGTGGAGCTCTAATTAGTCACACGATGACTATGCAACACCTTCAGATGGGGTGCTCCAGAAGAGGAGGTTCAGGCTGCTGGGGGATCCTGAGAGGGAAAGAGGAGGGTCAAGCTGATTGTAAAGGAGGGAAGGGGGCTGAGAGTGGAAGAAGTGGATCAGGCTGGGAATAGTGGGGTACCTGAAAGGGGAAGAAGAGGGTTAGGCTGGTAGCGGGAGGGGAATTGGCCAGTTTTCTGCCTTTCAGAGGTGGCAACCCTATTTGGCCACCCCCCACATCATGACTAATGACAAGGATGGATGGGCTAAACTTCAGTGAGTGGCATTCCCCAGGGCCACTCAGGTTTGATGCCCTAGCCAGCTGCACAAGCAGGTCCAGCACCCAAAGCAGGTGGGCCTCTTCTCTGTCTAGTTTAAGGAAGTGTCGGGGGTGCAGGTTTCCACAGTGCACAGGGCTCCAAAATGCTCACCGAGTGTTGGATCTAGGGAAGGGCACAGAGGCACATAAGCACCTCATCTATGCAGGAGGACCCATGCAAAGGATCCCCATGCAGGCCTGGGGGCCACAATCCCCGCTAGAGTTATGCATCACTTATTGAGTGTTGTTTACCACTGTACAGAACATGAAAAGAGACCCCCATCCTTCCCAAAAGAGTCTACAGACTCAGGCCTCCATACTACAAGAGGCCCGTTCCCTTCCTAAAGGCGCCAAAGTTGGCATGACCAGATTTCCCAAAATTTGGGGCTTTGTTTTATATAGGCACCTATTCTCTCCCACCCCATTCCCAATTTTTCACACTTGCTGTCTGAATTGTGAGGTTAAGCCCCAAATTAGACTCTTAATTAGACATAAAGAGAAAACTATAGGAAGGAAACCTGCCTATGGAAAACCTCCTCAAACTTTTATTCAATATGTATGTGTTGCAGCCCACGTATGCTAAGTTTAAAAAAAAAAAAGTTCACAGAAAAAGACAGAAAGAGGCGATGAGCAATTCTAGCTCTGTTGAACCTGAAATGAAAGCCAATAATAACCTAAATGATTTCAGGAGCTTTCAAGAGCATTTCTCCATTTTCTTCAGCTAAATTAAAATGAACCCACATGCTCAACTGTGCTTAAGCAAAAATAGTTACCATGGTTACAGTGGAGTTATTCTAAATGTAGTACAGTATATGAAATAATCAGCTAAAATGACTATGTACAAACTGATGACAGCTGGGCATGGAAGTTAAAAATACCTAGTAAACAGAAAATCCCCTTCGTAAAAATAAATCTTTAGGATTTATGCCTCTGCCTCTGTTACGTAGTTAATGAGGTGACAGCAATAGGGTGGGGGTGAAAATGAGCTGAAATTTTATCCAAAGGATTTTTAGAGGGTCAAATACAAAGTAATAAACTACTTTGTTTACATGTATTATTAATCACATCATTATAAAACTCAGCAGAACAACTTGTTAGAGAATCAGAGGGGTAGCCATGTAAGTCTGGAATTGCAGAAGTTACAAAGAGTCCTGTGGCACCTTAAAGACTAAAGTATTGAAGCATAAACTTTCATGGGCTAATACCCACTTCGTCGGATGCATGCAGTGGCTTAAAGACTAACTAAAGTACATGCATGCAATGAAGTGGGTATTAGCCCATGAAAGCTTATGCTTCAATACTTTAGTTAGTCTTTAAGGTGCCACAGGACTCTTTGTAACTTGTTAGAGAAAGTACCACTTGGGAAGCATAGGAACATAAACCAAAACAGGATGTTTGGAAAAACTATCAGCCACAGAAGGAGGAAGCTTGTCACTCAAGTTGGAACTCAGCTTTAGCTATAGTGGCCACTACCACAACCATTTGACAGAATAGTGCCTTATTAGTTTGCACTGATAACTGGGAGACTCATTGCAAAGTACAGGTTTGGGAATTGGTACACAAGAGAACAAACAGAACAAATGCAAGGAGATTGCTTCACAGTGCACCCTGTTCCTTTGTTTAGATAGTGCCATTTAGTTTTAATTGTATCCCAGTATAATAACGAATATTCTGTAGTATTACTCCATTGCTTTTTCCAGAGATATGACTCCAAAGTATGAAGTGGTGAGTTTCTATTATGTTAGAATTAGAATTTGGTAAACAGAGTAACTTGCAAGAAGAATCTCACCAACAAGCCAATATCTAAGACTAGGATCAGGCAAAGTTGAGGAGGAAGCCTCAGATACAGGTGTGCCTTAGCTATCACTCCAGGCAAGTTTATCTAGTGAGACTGGATCTTGCAATCCAGAATATGTGGCATTATTTTAATGGATCAAAAATGGGAGGCAAAGCTAGATATTGTTGGATACCAGAAGTATCAAAAGCCTAGTCATTGGCTGATCGCTTTAAAAGAATTTCTTTGGTCTCAAGGAACATAGGAAAAATTGAGTTAAATAACTAAGACATTGCCTAACACCCTATTTCAACAGTTACTGTTAAAATAAATTGGAAATGTTAGAAAGTAAATGTAGAGCTGTTAATCATTACTCAATACAGTTGAGAAAGGGAGCAGTGGGTACTAATAGATTTATTTCTTTATTGAATTTTTTGGAAGCAATATTGGATAGTCCATGTAATTGGCCAATATCAGTAGATGCGTCTCCTGGTTATCTGAAATTTAGTAACTGTTAATGGAATAATATGAGAGGAACATTGTTGAACACTTTTAATTATCTTTTTGAGTGCTGGTGATAGAGAAACCTTTATCTTTGTATTTAATAAATTCAAGCCAGGTATCTTAATATGCCCCAGTGGGACAAAGAAAACTGGCATTTTTGAGACTCAGATTCATACTTTTCAAGTATGACTTTACCAAATTAGGTGCTGACATAGCAATTTTCTTCCTAGTGAAATTATGGGATTTTTTTTCACATTCAGTTTAGCAATGCAATTCACTTGCAAACCCCTGCACACAAGGGGTGACACTGAAGCCAGTGGGACTTCGTAGGGATGCAGGGTTTGTATTTGTGGTGACATTGTGTGATCAGGTTGTGACGGGTTGGGATCACAGAAACCCCTTAGGAGCTGCCACCTCATGTGCTAAGGCTACCCCTGCCTCAGTTTTCCTTCCCCAACAGCTTAGGACCTCAGTACCCTGCCAGGTCTGAGCCACGTAACCTAACAGCTGTGGGCTTTCCTGGAAACAGGCAGGAGGTATTCTTACCTCTGGCACTCAGATGCTCAACTCCCAATGGGGTCAAACCCTGAATAAAATTTGTTTTGCCCTGTATAAAGCTTATACAGCACAAAACTCATAGATTGTTTGCCCTCTATAACAATGATAGAGAGGTATGCACAGCTGTTTGCCCCTCCAGGTACCAACACGTACTCCAGGTTAATTAATAAGTAAAAAGTGATTTTAATAATGACAGGAGGTAGTATTTAAGTGGCTCCAAGTAGTAACAGACAGAATAAAGTGAATTACCAAATAAAATAAAATAGAACACGCAAATCTAACACTAATACAGTAAAAAGCCTCACCCTCAGTGAATTCCTTCTTTCAGGCTATACTCCGTTAGCCTGGGTACAGCTATCACTCGCACCCTCCCTGCAGTCAATCCTCTGTTCCAGTTTCTTCCAGTTATTCTTTGGGGGTGGAGGGCTGTTCTTTGAGCCAGCTGAGAACAAAATTGAAAGGTCTCTCCCCGGTTTATATAGACTTCCTCTTCTGGGTGGAGAGCCCCTCCTGCATAACTTCTTATGCAGAGTCCACATGGAGACTCAGAGCACATGGTTCAGTTGCAGGTTTGAACCAGACTCTGCTCATTACCAGCCAGGCCGCATTCCTGAGGAAGCTCAGGTGTGGACAGGCGTCTACAAAATTCATTGTTTGCTTGGTTGGTTCTCAATTGGGCTTAAATGAGAATAGTTTTTTCTCAGAGAGCTGCTTAGCTGCTTTCCAAAGTCCACATACAACCAACCAAGCACATCGCCAATATTCATAACTTTGAATACAAATCAGACAAATACATACAAATAGGATGAACAGATCCAGTGGATCATTACCTTCACATAGATATGTTACATGGCATATGTAGCAAAACCATATTCCATTAATATCATACATATATTTACAGGCACACACACCCCCATAAAGCGTTATGGGGTACACCATCACACAAGTCCTTAGAGAAGTAGTAATTACTGGCAATATAAATAAAATATTTTCCTCTGAATCATGAATAGCCCATCATCAAAGTCATCAGTTTGACAATTCAGGCTCATCTTCAGCGAGAAGAAATTTTTTTTAGCTACAGTAGAACCTCAGAGTTAAACACCTCAGGAATGGAGTTGGTTCCTAACTCTGGAAAAAAATGTTATAGTTCCTTCAAAAGTTTACAGATAAATATTGACTTAATACAGCTTTGAAAGTTTACTATGCAGAAGAAAAAAGCTGCTTTCAACCATCTTAATTTAAAAGAACAGAAACTGTTTCCTTATCTTGTCCATTTTTTTTAACTTTCTCTTTATTTTTGAGTAGTTTACATTTAACACAGTGCTGTACTCTATTTGGGGAGGGGGAGGTGTAAGTGCATGCATGCTGCTACCTGGTTGTATACTTCTGGTTTCAAATGAAGGGTGTGGTTGATTGGTCAGTTTGTAACTCTGTGGTTCTACTTGATTGCTTTTCTTTAATATTATGAAAGCCATAATCCAGCAAAGTGCTCTGAGTGAATGGAGCCCTATTAGTTCAGTGGGACTCCATGTAGATGCCAGGGCCCGCCGGGCAGGATCGCAGTCTTTAAATAAATGTACAACTGGAAGCAGCAATATTCTGAAGTATTTGGTAACTTTTATGTATGATTATGCCATTAAATCTCAGTCTGTTAAGACACAGTATTTCTGGTATTTTGGGTACATTTTCCATGACTCTTGAATATTAACCATATTGTGTGAGGCTAATTTTTAACTGTTTGTAATTTATGCAAATACATAAAGGGTTGGATTTTCAAAAAAGCTCAGCATTGGCATAACTGCTCCTTTTGAAGTCAATGAGACAAGATGACCACTTTTGAAAATCCCACCGGAAGTGTGTTAGAACAATACCATTTCAGCTACCTGACCACTTGCACCTAAACAACACAGTTCAAATGTCGAACATCAAATACTCACAGCAAATTGCTTGTGAGCAATCTATAAGTTTTTAAAAAGTACTGAAATTCGAACAATGAATAACATTGAGGTAACGGATGCTTTCACACAACTGTTCTGCAGGCAGGCAAAGATGCTGCATTGTTAGATAATAATTTGTTGTTCATTGCAAATAATTTGCTTGGTTTTAATTAGAATGTATTTCAGAATTTTCCATGAAGGGAAAGTCTCACTTGTTCTGATAATTCTTTGTCATAACATATTCCTGAGGTATGTAAGTTTGTTCCAGGGAAAATTCAGACCAAGCAAAAAGATATCCTTTCTTACCTCAGATGGGTGAAGCCACCTCTACAGTGAGTCTCTGTAGTTGGGTTCTCCTCTATGGAGCTTTTATTGTATGTGATTTCCTTGGACAGGTTTTCATAAAATTTAGTAGGTGTACCTCTTGGGTTTTTGCATTTCCTATGGCAGTTTTTGTGTCAAAAGGTTCTGTCACAATAAGTTTTCCCAAAAGAGTGTCTAAAATATTAATAGTGATGATATATGTCTATCTTGTGTTCAACACATTTTCCCATGGCTACCTACGTAGAAGCACTGGTAATTCTCATAACTGGTGTTTTCTTAAAGCCCTTGCTGCTGGAGTCATGTGAAAGCATTTGCTTTCATTTAAATAAAAAAAATTGTCAGCCTTCCTAGTTTCAGAGAAAAGCTTGAAAATGTGAACTCTAAAGGCTCAAAATTCAGAAAGAAAATAAAAACAACCCCAAATTTGCTCCCATTGATTTTTAAGACAGTATCCTGTTGAGCGGCGGGGATGGGGAGGGCTTACTCATATAGTTTTTGAAAACTTAGTGTTGGCAATATTGAGATGGCTTCAGTCAGGAGAATTTAAATAACACACAGGTTCAATATGTCATAGCTAGGGAGCAACTGCACCATTTCATAGTCTTGTTACCATAATCACAATGCAAGCAGCCTCCTCCTTCAATACCTGGTTTGAAGAGGTAGTTCCCCCTTTGATTTGTAAAGAAGCTGTCACAGGGAATAGTGTTCATTCCCATACTGGAAATAGTCTCTAAGAGGGTAGTATATTAACACTGCCTACACAGTTCAGGTAGCACATTATCAGGTAAACCCACGGAGCAGAAATGGGGTTAACAAATATTCAAAAAACCTTACACTTAATAGAGTAATTCAATAGTTTTCCTATAAAATGGTGAACATAGTTTCCAGATGTGCAAGTCATTCTGACCTTATGACTTCCTTTGACTTTCTGTTCTTCTGTTGATATCTGTCTGGACATGACTGTGATCTTGCATCCGATTTTACATTTCAATGTCATTGACTTCAGAGGCATTATTACTTATTTTCCCATAGGCACAAGTGAGATCAGAATCAGGCAGTCATTCTTTTTGTTCAGGCATAACACGCAGCACTAAAGTCACTGGGGTTTTGATTTCACAATAACTCATAATTTCCTTTCTTGGTCAATATGTGGCATGATTGTTCAGCAGTTTGTTCTAGATGATTGCTCCATGCTTATTTTATACTTGTCTACATGATAAAAACATCATTTTCAATTAAACTGGGTAATAAGAGAATCCATCAACCAAGAAGGGATTGAAAATAGTATTCTAATATTTGCTGACATATCTACAGTCTGTAGAGTTGTCATTTTCACAAGTCACAAATAAAAATATATTATGGTCCCTCTGGGTGTTCAGAGGCTGAACGTACTCCTGCATTAAAAAAAAAAGGGATTTCAAATATCATTAGGCAAAAGGGCTCTTTGTATGACCTGCTATGCTAACTATTCTACTTAAAAATAGTTTTAGAGGCTGATCAGGAAAATCTTATACAGAAAACAAATATGTTAAATTGATGGAGGGAAGTTCTAAAACAGTGCAGGGTGTGAATTTAAATTGCAGCTACTGAAATTGCTGTATAAGATGTAGTATCCTGGATATAAAGTTATATTAGTGTTTCTCATATAGAGGAACTAAATTCCAGCCTGTCTTTGAGCTGTATGGAAGAGAAAGGTGGCTGCTTTTATCTATGACCTCCATCTATGCTGAGAAATGTCATTTTTCAGAGAGATTTGGAAGTCCTTTTTAGGCTAAAAATTTAGATATTGACTCAAGTTAATATGATGGATTTTGTAAAACTGTAGAATCTGAATGCTGATATGTTTCTATTTCTCAAGAGTATTGTTAGGTTCTCAGATACTGTAGCGATGAGTGCCATAGAAATGCATATAAAATAAATCACAGAGGCTAATTAAAGTTATGCACATTTATAGAAAGCTCTGAATGGACAATCAATGCTTTACAAAATTATGAAAGCCAGATTTCATATTTCCCCCCCTCCCCCATCCACACTTTTATTAATCTGAAATTATGCCAAAAATTGTTGTTGTCGATCTCTAGGGCAGCAGCAATGCTGCTGAAGTGAGGAGCTGAAGGGGAAACAAGGAGGCAGTGTAGAAATCCAAATTTAGTAGATCTCCAAAGAGCAAAACAGATTATTAGAGATCGTGTTGATTTGGGAGGTTGAATCTCTGCCCACTTGTTGGAATGGTCATGGGCAAATCCCACAGCCTAAGAAAAGAACACAGCCGAAATTCTGCATGTGCAAAACAAGGGCGACAGGTTGCTCATTTATCTTGATACTTCACAGGTATTATACATATGTGTGTACGTTAAGTATATACCATTTTTTCACAAAAATGTCAGCCCCACCATATCCGGAAACAAGATCTTATTTCAGCAGTACTGTAGTCACTCCACTGCAAAGAGAGAGAAAATAATCTACTTCTTCTCCCACTGTTTGTAGTTGATCAGCTTTCCCTTTTGTTTATCATTTAGTGATAATGTACACAAAGAAACTAAGTGGTTAAGGAACAGTGTGGTGGTGTTTTGCCCTTCTGACTTCCCTTTTAACTTGTTTCTATGCTAGATATTGTTATAGATGTCCTAATCCTATTTATCATGTTTTGATTTTTTTTTTTAAAAAAAATCTGCTTACCACTTTCCCTACTTGTCCAGCCCTACTGAGCCAGGGTCATTAACCCTTGTAGCTCTCTTCCTTGGTGAAATTCAAAGGGGCTGAATTTCAATTGCAGTCTCTCCAAGAATTTCTGAAAACTCTCCAAATGTTTTGTAGTAGGGTTCACCTGTGCTTTAAAGGATTCAATCAAAATTCCTTTGGGATGTCATGAAATGTGGATGAGCTAGTTCTGTATATTGAAACTTGTAAAAAATTATTTAATCGAGTGATGATTTATTCATTTTTTGTCTCTTGGTGCACTTCCCCCCATCTTTTAAAGTATTTTTTAAAAATAATTTAAACAAGGTTCCTTTGAGAAATTGTTTCTCTTTCAGCTTTCTGAAAGTCAGTTGCACCTGATCCTTCCATTGGGATTTTGCTCTGTAGACGACTCAGATCAGATAATGCTGTGACCATCAGACGACTTACTTTGGTAAGGGGCTGGGGACTTAAGACTTTAAAACATTGTTCGAGTCTCAAGAGAAAAACTACTAGAAGAACTCACAGAAACAGAGTTGTTAAATGGGGTGCTTTTTTTCCAGGTACACAAAATCCCTATCTCTCTTTTTCCTTAAGAAGTTTGACTCTCAGGGTACGTCTACACTACCCTCCGAATCAGCAGACAGGGATCGATTTATTGCGTATAGTGTAGATGTGATAAATCAATCCCCGAACGCGCTCCCCATCGACTCCTATACTCCACTTCAGCAAGAGGTGGAAGTGGAGTCAACAGGGGAGCAGCAGCGGAAAACTTGCCATTGTGTGGACAGCCGGGTAAGTTGACCTAAGATACGCTGACGTCAGCTATGCTATTCACGTAGCTGAAGTTGGGTATCTTAGGTTGACACACACACACCCCTCCCTCCCCACCTTACACACAGAGTGTAGACCAGGCCTCAGATGAACAATTGAGTCAGATACAGAAAACCAGGCATCTTGCCAGCCTATTTTTTATTCACAGCCAATTGCGTGAGTCCACAAGCATTTCAAGTGAGCCTGAAGAACTATATGCCAGGAATTCCATCTCTAACACATGGCTCACTGCAGCTCTACACATTTGTATCTACTGTCAGAGGTACTGTAAGGATAATTCTTAAGTAAGTAAATGTCAGTTCCTGTAACTGGTTGTATGTGACTTAATGCAGCCCTGAGGATAGAGTAATGATGTCAGCTTTTCAGTTTCAGTTTAACGAAATACATGATGCAGTATGTACTTCAGGGTTTAATGCTTGGAAGCTGCTGTTTTGTCTGCCTCTTCCATCTTTGAAATGCTGTACAGTCCCAGCGAGGTATGATTGAAAAGCGTTATTTAGCACTTCACAGAGAAGTTAGGATAACCACAAAGAACAGTGTAAGCCATATTTTCCAAGCACAAACATTGTGAGCTTCACATAAATTATTTGGGGGGGGGAGGGAATTTTATCAGAGCTGGGGCCACAAAACACACAATTCTGCACAGTCACAGTGCTGTCCCATGCCACATTATTTCTGGTTCTGAAAAAAATCCCATTATATACTACCGCATTCATGATTTTTTTTACCCAATTCTGTTCCCACTAAAGTCCATGGGGGAGGGGGAGAATACAAATTTAATATAAGCAGAATCGGATCATTAATCTCCATCCTTGTAAAGCCCATCAGGCAGAACTGGTTTTGCAGTATATGGATATCCATCCAAATGCACATTGGCTTCTTGGGACACTTTTTTTAGTCTATTTTTATTATATAGGAAAGCTATTAGAATCAGATTCCCCTCATCTGAATTGGGAATTCATCTTGTGTTTAAAACATTAGCAATGGGAAGGAAATATGGGAGCTGGAGGGTTGGCTCTGGTCATGTGTGCTAAACTCCTCAGAACACATAACTTAAACCGCATAGCACGTATATACCCATTTCTCTCCTTGCGACACACTCTTTATTTTCCCAAATGCCTTACCAGAATTACCTGTACATGACTTGCTGGAACATAAGAATGGTCGTACTGACAGGATATAAAATAGTATATCCGTGTATAACTTATTAAGCACCAGCAATGTACTCTGCCTCTTACAAGACAGAAAACGAGGTGTCCTCTGTTCTAATGGGCTTCCAGAGTGTGACCTTAACCCAGACAGTGTCTTTCCATGGCTAAACCTATGAGGGGAGAAGCCCTAAGTTGGGGTTTCCCAAACTGGGGGTCGCCGAGTGCTCCCAGGGGGGTTGCAAGCTCCTCCTGCTGCTGAAAAGCCGCCAAATTGATTAGTTCCGCATTCGGCAGCATTTTGGTGGACAGACCGAGCACTGTTGGAAGCGGAATGCAGAAGTATTCAATTCGGCGGCTTTTCGGTGGACATACAAGAGTCCACCAAGGAATAGGAAAGGGTCGTGGTTCTCAAAAGTTTGAGAACCGCTGATCTAAGAGCTTCTCTTTTTGCTACAAGGTGCCAGGAATTTACAATGGGTTTCAGAGCCTTTCATATCTAGGTCTCTGCCAGTCCTCATCTCGTCAGGTCAGTAGCAGCTGGTTGCCCCTACTATCTGATGGCTTGTTTGTTGTCTGTTTTAAGTGAATTGGTGATCGGAGTCCAGTTTCTAATGGACATCATACAAGGCACAAGTGGTGATGGTCGCAGCAGAGAAAACAAGAACTGAACAGGCTGTCAACTGTAGAGGTAGTTCTGACAACTCCAGTTTGATACATACTCAACAGTGTGAGGAAGTTTGCACCAACAATATTCATGCAACATCTGTTCTAAAGATAGAGGGCTTTAACATCAAAAGCTTTGAATCTGGCATAGGTTGATTCTTACTTTTAAAATGAGTTTAATATTAGAGAGGGTGAAACAAAAAATTAAATATTTATGTACAGGAAATCCAGAAAATAAAGACATTCTAAGCTTTCTCATGCTAGCTTTCAGCATGGAATAAATTATATTTCCTCAGAACAAAATACATATGTATATGCCATATAGTAGGAGCATATTTATAGAGCACTTCATAGTCCTATGAAAAATGTGCCTTACACTTTATGCAGCAATGAGATATAGATATGGGTAAGCACCTGTTTCCTACAGAAAACCTAGCTGACTGTTCTTCAACAGCTGAGTTTATTCTGGTCTGCTGCAGTGTCTTTTTTTTTATTCCTGATGGAGACCCAGTTCTGAAGCATTCTCTTAAGAATGGTTTTTGAAGTAACATCATATTAATTTTTTTCCTCCTTCGCCTATTGTTGTAGTGATAGCTTCCTCCACCTCCCAGCAAGAAGAACCCTAGTCATTTTACTTCTAAAGGCATAGGTTCATTTCTCCTATCGCAGGCTATGAGGTGTACTTTAAAGTTGCTAGTGTGCCTGCCTCAGGAAAAAAGGATTGCAGCTAGGCCCAGTTGAAAAACTTTGGAAGGTCTAGATTTTTAGAATGCGTATTATGATTTTTCTTGTATATGTAAACATTTGTTTCCAATATTTTATGTGCTATCATTTGAATTGCTTCTCTTTGTTAAATAAAACTTTGTCTGGGTTCACTATAAATACATCTGAGTGCTGTGTGAAAAGGAGTAGTGAGCGGAGGTGGGACTGGTTAGCTGGGGAGAACTGCTTCTTCAGGACCAACTAACCTGAATACCGTGTGTGTCCAGTGAACAGGAGCTGGATGCTCCAGAAAGAGACTTAGGCACGATCCAACCCTTGAGTGCTTCATCAAAAATGTTTAGAGGGACCACAGAGGCTGGGGAGTGTTTGTGTTGCCCATGGCCAGTGGAATCAGGAAGCTGACCCACGTCAAGTTCAGACATGGCTTCCTCATGCTGAGGACAGGTGGTGGTGAGGTGCCTTACAATCCAGGGTGCCTCGGGAAGCATCAGACTAAGGCATTTGGATCCCTGCACAAAATTTCAGCCATTTGTCTGGAACTGGAAGTTGAAATTACCAAAAAAAAACAAAGGGGGGGGGGCAAAAATCTGAGAGAAAAGCTCCCCTTTCAGTATTTCTGACCAGGGCAAAATTGGGAAGTACTAGGAATCTTATGATGCTAAGTGTCCATACATTTATTGTAGGTAAAAAGTGCCAGACAAAAATTGAGATCAGGCCCTGAAGAATTTATAATCTGCAGGCATAACTGGATGTAACGCAGTATAAAACAAACCATTGCAATAGAAACCAGACAGGCAAGCACAGTGCAGCATGGTCACAAGAGGGCTAAAAGGGTGCAGGAAAGAAGGATGCAGGGAAAAGAGGAAATGGTGGAGCAGGAGGGGCTGTTCTCAGCTTAAGGGGCTGCATGAAACAGACACTAAAGGTGAGAGTGGGAGAAGGACAACCAAGTAAATAGCAAAGAAATAGCTCCTCAACCAAGGGGTTTGAATAAATTATGATAAACAAAACCCAACAAATCCCTGATCCTTTTTAGGGTCACTGATTTCTGTCACTCTAACTTTCAGGCAGCAATAAATGCATATTGCCAGTTTGCATAGGTTGTGCACACTTGTTAGTCTACAAGACAAAACCTTATTAATTTAGAAATGGTCATCTTCAGTATGGCATAGTATTATGCACCATTTATATACTATTTGGCTGTGACCTAATCCCACTATGGCCCACACAGTGGCTGCCTCCTTTCTGTGACTAGAAGCAGAGCTGCCTGGCTGAGGAAAGGATAGATGCTGAATCTTTCCAAGGAGTGGCACACTAGGTGCGTTTTCCCTGATATATGACACCTCAGAGAGCTCTGCACAGGCCACTATGTAGGGAAGTAATTAACTATCACTGGCTGGCCCGATAGGAACACTCTCACCAGGGTATCATCATTTAGTGTCATTTCCAAAAGTAAAAATGTTTGGCGTGTTTTATATTATTTCTTGATATTTGTTCCAATCTACACAACTGTAAAAATGAAATAATTCAATGTTGGGCTACTGAAAAATGAAGTAGTGCCAGCCCCCAGAGGGTATTTCACTCTTCAGACTCATCCCTGGCCACTCTCCAGTGCCTGCTGACAAGGTTGCCAATTAATGCCAATTGTGAAGGTGGTTTAGGGACTGGACTCAGATCATAAGATCATCTGGCATTTTTGTATTTTAAGAGTGTCTCTAGTCATATGACAAACCTTAAGCTTAAATAACGGCATATTAGACCTGCATTTCTGGACTGGTATGATGGGTGAGTTTTTTGCCATTTCAAAAATTAGTATTCTCAGCATAAGGGAAACAAGAATGGACAGATTTTACGTCAGGTGAAGCAGAAACATAGTGAAAGGCACAGCTGAACTGTGCACCAGAGGATTTAGGATGTTGTCTTTGGTTTCCCTCAAGCAACAACACAGTAGCACAAATCACCCACAGTCATGGGCCAGATTCTGACTTTAGTTACCTCTGTGCAAATCTTGATTAATTCTATAGCTTGAATAGAGTTACTCTGGATTACATTAAAGTAAATGGATCAGAATATGGCTCACCATATGGAGATGTAAAGTGTACAGGACATTTTCAAGGTAAAACTACAAGGTCCCACAGTGATAAAAATTAATGGATTAATACACCCTGACTGTTTAAAGGGATCTTTGTTGTTACTAGGGGTTAGCTGAGAGCATTAATGTTAAGCTCATCTGTGAAATGATTTTGATATGGAAACTGTAGTGTGGGACAAATTCATCCCTGGTTCACACAACTGTTCACAGAAAATCTGCTGTGGTGAGCATGTCAAATTGTGGTATTTGTAGGGTATCCAACCTCTCTCCAGTCGGGAGTGTTTGCAGCTGATCCACTCAGCCCAGAGAGTGGGCACAAAGGCTGGGAATAGGGCCTGGTAAAGGTGCCCCAGAGATGTGGTGATTCAGTATACTTGAGCAGCCTCTGCTGGTTAGCTCTCTGCAGACATGAGGGGCCTGATTTTCAGAAGTGCTGAACACGTGCAATTCCAGATAAAGTCTAGGGGAGATTTTCAGCACCTCTGAAAATCCTCAGCAGAATCTCCCATTCCCCTAGCAAAGGCAGCAATATGAGAAGCTGTCCGCCCCCCTCATCTGAGAATTCTCTGGTCACAGCTGCCTAGGCAGGTTCAGGGAGGTGCCTTTTATCCCTCCATGCAACAACTGGTATGAATTCGTTCCTGTCTCCTCAGGGGAGGAATTGTGGGATTTCAAGTCTGTTCTATACTTTTGGTGAACAGTTTCCTCCAATCAATAATGCCACAAGCATCAAGACCAACTAAGCTATCTGCTCCTTGCCATTCTCCTTTGAAAAGCAATCAATGAAATATTACTGTTGGACTGTGGTCAGCTTTGTGTTGTAGTGTCAGCTTTCATTTAACTAGAGCTGCAAAAACCTGAGAAACCCTCTAAAATCTCCCTTCTTGGTGAGTCTGCTCTCTCCAGCTCTTGAGCCCTGGGAAACTTGCACTGAAATGCACAGTGAATTGAAAAGCAGGATGTAATTTAGGACAGACACAAACAAAATTAAATCACGGATGCCAGCAAATCTGGTGCTAATTACCAGTGATGGATTGAAGGACAAATGTACAGTTTAAGAGGGAACTGAGCACTCAAAAATTCAGCAGTTAGGCTGAGATATTGAAAGATGCCTACAGGATTCTGATGCCCAAATCCCATTAAGGGCACCTTTTGAAAATCCCAATTCACTTTACAGTTTACAAGAATTACTCACTCTTCCTCTTTTGTGCTCAAAGCTAGCTGAAGTCAGCGTTTAGTATCTGTAAAGGAGTCCTGCTGTCCTAGAGTATTTCAGTGAAAATAACAAGTCATGTTTGTCCATCACCACATTAATAAAACGCAAGGGGGGGAAAAGAGATAAGAGTGGCCGACATTTCAGCTGACTCTGCCTTCTTCAGGGTTGTACAACGTATCAAGGGTAGGAACTATACTGTTCCCTTTGTGCTGAGGCAGCACAAAGAGAATAGCATCCAGCCACTTACCCACACTGCCAGAGCAGAATATCAGAGCAGAATAGGATGTGTAATCACTGCTGGCGTCATGTTTAGCAAGAAAAGCAAACACACAGCACTCCTCCCACCCCCCATGTTACAGCAAATGGATGTAAAGCAGGATCTTAACTGCCCTTACATTGTTATACTTTCTCCCTCACTGCATATCAGCAGGCTACCTCTCCCCAGGGAAGTCTGTATAAAGGCCAGGAAATTCTTATGTCTCTTGGAAGGTGCACGATGCCCCCAAAGAGGCGTGATGAGGAATAGGAAATTCAGAATGGGCTCTGCCCCCCACAAATGTGCTGGGCAGCCAGCAGGAAGTAATATGCTGCACCCAAGAGGGGTTCAGTAGGGAGGCGGAGGCCTCTATGTCCTACCATAGTAAGACTGTTAAATGAAGAAGACGACTGCAGCAGTGGGCATGCAGTCTGTGGGTGTGCCTGGGAGCAGTTATAATAGCTCCTGGTGCTCCTACTTTGGTGATATAGAACCACACAGTCCCTGATTGGGCTGCGCCTAAGGGCTGGTCTCCACTAGGGGGGGAGATCGACTGTAGATATGCAATTTCAGCTATGTTAATAACGTAGCTGAAATCGGCGTCTCTACAGCCGACTTACCTGCCATCCTCACGGCGGTGGCGGGCAGTGGCGCGGTCCCCCGTCGACTCCAGCTTGCACCTTTTGGCGAGCTGGACTTGTGGAGTTGACGGGGGAGCCACTGGCGATCGATTTATCGCGTCTTGACAAGACACGATAAATCGATTGCCAACGAGCCCTAGGTGGCACATTCTAGTCCTAAATTATCTCCTCCATTATTCACCTAGTTCCCTTAAGGAAAAGGCACATTTGCACTAAACTTAGTGAGGGGTACTTGAACAGATACTTGGATCGAGATATGGCTTTATATTTTGGCATGGTCACTTCTTATTGAGGTTCTTAAGGTGAACTCTGTCATTCTGTTTTATAAGTTCATGTTCCTTTTAGGGGCCAGGAGTGTAGATACACTTATTTGCCTGACCATCTTTTTAAATGATCACTACAACTGTTCTTGGTTTGTATACTACAAAGTGAACAAAGAGACAGATTAGAATTTTTTTTGGTCCATTTGGTCAAGGTGGCCAATGGTTCTGATTGAGCCTTTTGTAAAGATTCTGTTGCTTTTTAAATTGTATGATTATTTTGACATTTCATTTCTGGGACTGATCTATAAAGAGGTCAACTGTTTTCATACAATATAACCTCTTTCCCTTTGAAATTCCTTTGGAAAGTCTAGTTTGGTAAAAAATCTTTTATCACAAACATCCAGCATGGTGGATATTTCGCAAGATCTGAATCGCAATTTATTCATGAGAAGAGATTTGCTGTGTCAAGTTTCATAGCTTTAGCAGTCTCCAGATAAGTTTAGCTTTCACAATATGATGAGTTCATCAGAAACTAAACTATGGTCTGTCAAGAGAAATAAGCCCAGCAAATCCTTAAATAATGGTAAAAGAATAAAGCCATGATTGTTGCTCAAAAATATAGACAAAAAGAGATTTCTCATTGACAGATGATTTTGATATTTTTCACATTTAAAAAACCTGTGATTTATAAGAAGAAGCAGATAAATGAAATAGATAAACTATTTAATGAGAACTAAATACAATGGGTTATTTATTAGTTTTGAAGTATCCCGGCTCACAAAGCTGTATGCAGAGAGTTCCAATTGAAAGGAAACTCATTTCTGATCTGCTCTCCTGCTGATAAACTGTAATTGGGAGCTGATTGAATATGAGGAGGCTTTCATTTTTTTCCTCCCAGTCTGACCTGACAGTCCTGGTCATTTCCTGTCAGAGGTTGAAATAGACCTTCTCAATCATCAGTGAAATGCATTTCGCTTGCTGAGAAAAAGCACTTCAGCTGTAGTTTGAAGCACTCCTCATTTACTAAGCAAAATGGGATGCAGCACATGATGGAAGCAATTTGAAAGTTAAAATTGAGCATTTTAAATAGAAATTTGCAATCAGTGCTGCATATTTGATTATTTCCCAAACCTCTGCACAAAGGCTATCCTAGAAATCGCCTAACATTAGCAAAGGCAGGATCTTTCACGCCTTTATCTGTTTTGCTTTAGGTCTGAAAATCCCCAATATTGGAAGATAAAGGACAACATTTTCATCTCACACAAATGCAACTGAAATAAAAAAGCAGTAAATATGAGCATATTGCATCAAGTCCTGATCTGGGCTTTGCTCCTTCCTTGATTTGGGGGAAATAAGAAACATAAAGGAGATTCTCAGCTTTCATTAAAAAGGACTTTTTTAAAAAAAAACAACCAAAGATAGCATGTGGTTTACATTTTCAAGGCTAAGGTTGAAAGCACCTCGCTGATTCTTCATAAACAGGCTTGGCAAAATCTGATTTATTTTTTAAAAATGTCACCGGATTATATTGATGTTTGTGTTTAAGCATTTTTTCATCTTTATATATTTAAATGATAACAGTTGTGGAGAATTCTGGGGGGTTGTAAAACAGTAATTATTTAATGACAATAGATGTTGAGATTCAAAAAGTTAAAGCTTTATAACCCCTAAAACATAAATTATCATCGCAAGTCAAAATGTATGCCTGTAAATATCTTGAAAACACACTCTGTCTTCAAATGGTGTTTTCTTACTTTGCCAGTCCATAAATTTCAGTGATCACTAATGGAAATATTTTGTGGTGGGTGGGTGGGTGGGTGTACAGTGAAATCAATGTGGCCAACATTTACCGATTAAAAAGCTAATCTTTCCAAGCTAGTTCACAGAGAGCATTGATTACACACGTTGTTACCCCACAGTGGGGCACAGCTGGGCTCCAGGCTCTGGAAAAGCCGTAGCCCACTGATATTAAGGAACATCTGACAGCAATGGCCAGGTTACTGCTGATAGCACTAAGGGTATGTCTACACTACAATTAAAACCCTGTGGCTGGCCCATGCGATCTTACCTGGGCTCACGGGGCTCAGGCTAAGGGGCTGTTTAATTAGGGTGTAGATGTTTGGCCTCAGGTTGGCGCCCAGACTCCAGGACCCTATGAGATGGGAGGGTCCCAGAGCTTGGGCCACAGCATGAGCAGGAATGTCTACACTGCAATTAAACGGCCATTTTGCCTGAGCCCCGTGAGCCTCAGTCAGCTGACATGGGCCAGCCACAGGTTTTTAATTGAACGTGGATATCGCTTAAGGCTGTTTATCACACAGCTACCTGTGGCTGAGCCAGTTCCTCTGTGATGGAGCAGCTCAGTAGCATGAGATGCAGAATGATCCTGTGGACTGAACAAGGGACTGAGGGCTTGTCTTCATGTACAGCGCTACAACAGCACAGCTGCACCACTCAGCTGCCCTATTATAGTGCTTTAGTGAAGATGCTACTACACCAATGGGAGAGCTTTCCATCAGCATAGTTCTGTCCACATCGGGGGGTTAGGTCGACCTAACTACGTGGTTCAGGGATGTGTTTTTTTTTTCCCCACCCCTGAGTGGTGTAGTTATACCAATATAGGTCTGTAGTGTAGACCTGGCCTAAGAGAAAGGGGCAAATCCCAGCTCTGACAATAAATCCTTCTCTAGCATTTATTAACTCATAGGCCAAAGTTTTCAAACACATAAATCCATCGGAGTGGCTTCAGGTTCTTAATTTCATTTTGACTTTCACCCCTCTGTGTTTCAGTTCTCACACTGTGACATGGGAATAGTACTTGCCTACTTCACAAAGGGGTTATGACAATTCGAGATTTACAAGTTTGTCATGCCAGTTCTGTTGCAAGCTGCTCTACTTTAAACCCATACAATAGTGTCTTCAGATGGGCAAGAGAGGCAACTCCGACTATGTGTATTGAGAAGCAAGTTTGCATGTAGACAAGTTACACGTACCCCTGGGGGTATGTGGAGGTCTTCCAGGGGTACATCAACTCATCTAGACAGTTGCCTAGTTTTACAAGAGGTTACATAAAAAGCACTCACTAAGTCAGAACAAACTAAAATTTCATACAGACAATGACCTGTTTATGCTATTCTATATACAATATATTGAAATGTAAGTAACATTTTATATTTCAACCCATTTATTTTATAATTATTTGATAAAAATGAGAATGTAAGCCATTTTTCAGTAATAGTGCAGTGACACTATTTTGTATTTTTATGTCTGATTTTGTAAGCAAGTAGTTTTTAAGAGAGATGAAACCTGGGGGTACGCAAGACAAATCGGACTCCTGAACGAGGTGCAGTCATCTGGAAATGTTGAGAACCACTGCCTTAGAACAAACGTCTGGACAGTTATATCTGGACTTCTGCTTATTTATTCCTTACTAGTCCATAGATTCTGTACAAAGAGGTCACTGAATCTGTGGATCAGTTGGTAGAAAATAAAGGGAATCTCTGAATGTGGAGAGGTAGGCAGTTGACCTGTTTATAATTTTTTTTTCATTTTTTGAATACTAACAGTTATAGAGTCAGAACTTTTCATCTCATTCAAAGCACTGTAACCCCATCCTGCCTACATCTATACAATTGTATCATGCTCCATACACAGTCTCCCTTACTTGCTACCTTTGGGCCTTTTCCAAGGTCTATTGAGCCAATGGTAATCTTTCTTTTTACTTCAATGGGCTTTGCATTAGGTCCTTTTCTTTCCCTTGAGAACTCCCTGAGTACTTCTTTCATGCCTCACTCATGATGGGAATAGCATTCCATGTAATGTACCTTGATATTCTGCTAAGGACCACTCATGAAAATCCATCTGTTCCACAAAAAATTCCATCTTTAATCATCATTAGCCATTCAGTTTGCTTGCTCTGTGCTGTTATTAAGAATACTCTGTTGCATCAGCTCTATCAGTTAGATAAAAGTTTTTAAGGACAGAGATTCTTGGCTCTTTGCCACATTCTAACTATAGCAATACACCATTCATTCTTTCAGCTTGATATAAATAACAAATAATACACTTTTATTTGGTAATTCATAACAATGTAACTGACTCCAAAAGTAATGGCTCCAATAAATTTAACTCTGAAAGTGCTAAACCTTTATATGTAGATAATTTATATGAGTCTGATGGCAGTACTTAATGCTAGCAGCTCAGTAGTTTGAGGAAGCTTTAAAAATGTAGTAGAACTGTAGCCACAACATTGGGCTTATGGAGTTAAGGCAGACTAGTGAGATGTGTGGTTTGGAAGGTGTCTGATGGCTGCCTCCACTATAGGTGGAGGTGGTACATTTTATTTTTCCATACATTGATGCTGATAGGACTTATCAAAGGTGACTTAGATATCAAGTGTTTGGCATTAATTCTATTATATTTCATCCTGTTGTGGCTAGGTTTTAAACTGTTCTACAACTAATGGCCAAGCTTTCATATCTTATGTCCAGACTGCTTTAAGACATGGATGCAATGTAATGAATTAAGAGTAGCATTTCAGATTTATCTTTGATTTACTTTCTTTAATCAGCATAAGTTAAACCCTTTGCTTATTTGAACATTTTTCCTGTTTCTGTAATATATTCTGTACTGATCCCTTTGATTTGTAGACATCTTTTCTATGCTCCTTTACCATGCAAGGTAACTGTAGGTTGGTAAGTAGCAATAGTCAATAGAAGTTGTGGCTTCTGAATGAAAATATGTAGTGCATATTAACTGGATGTGCACAAGTTAGTGCACATAAATGAAATTTAATATATATTCTCTACAACATAGTTCTAAATATATAATTACTAGTGTAAAAGCCCATGTACACGGGGCAACGGTAAGGGCTCGCGGCCCCAACACCCCCCTTGCCCAGTCCCCTCCCCCCTCACCCAGCCCCCTTCCCCTTCCAAGGCCCTCCCCTCCCCCAGCCCCCTCCCCCCTCTAATGCTCCCCTCACTCAGTTCCCTCCCCCTGCAACGACCCCCCCCCCGCTCAGCTCCCTCCCCCCCGCTCAGCTCCCTCCCCCTCAACTCCTCGTCATGCACCCGACAGCCCAGCTAACTTTATATGTATAACTGCTCCTTGGTGCTCTAGCTCCGTGTGAGTGAGGATCCCTCAGGCGAGCATGTGCGGCAGCCATTTTGTGCCTCCGAACTACAACCCCCAGCATGCCGTTCCTCAGGGCCGTCTCTACTGCGCATGACGGCTTCACACAAACTTCCCTAGCCGATTATTATATAGGATGTTAACCTCTGTGTATAATTTACTTTTGATGTAGATATCAAGTTATTTTCTTTTTGTTGGAGAGTTTTCAAAGAAAGCTAGCGGTACATTAACTGTCATTTTGGAATGACTCCAGAAAGCAGTCCCTTAAATCGCCACTTAAGTCTTTCTGACAGGCTCCTACTCTCTGCAAATTGTTGGTAAGAGCATTGAACCAACTTGTCAGCAATTTAATTTGAAGAGATGTGTAACAAGCAATCACTTGGCAGAAACTAGAAAGTTATGAACGCAGTTACATGATCATATTATAAAATACAACATTTAGTGATCTTAGATTTATTAGCATTGAAAAAGATTGTTGGACAGTTTGTGCTTAACTAAACTTTTTGTTCCTTGTTGCTTCTGGGATTTCCCTCGTAAAAACCTGTATCGGTTCTTGTGTGAGTAGCTTGTATAAATTCTAAAGGATGCTTAATCATCCACCCAATGTTCAGAGAATATAGCAAAACCAGGCTCCTTTTTTTAGTATGATTTCAGCCCAATATCATGGTTCTCAAACCAGGCATGTCGTCTTTTCCCTACCAGTCACTCAAATGCCTTGCCAATCCCTCTCCCCCCTCCCCTCCCCACCAATAAAACCTACAAAACAAATAAGTATTCCTTTCTTGTCTGTAGTTAGGCAAAATGATAAGGCCTTGTTTTTCAAAATGTGTATACATTAAAATACATACAATTATGATGTCAAATTTACATGCACAATTGTTGTGATTGCATATGCAAATGATGTATTAACACATGCAAATCGTAGGACTGGAGGGGACCTTGAGAGGTCGTCTAGTCCAGTCCCTGCATTCATAGCAGGACTTAGTCTATATCAGGGTTTCTCAAACAGTGGGTCGTAACCCCCCGGGGCGTCGCCGAGCACTCCCCGGGGGGTCGCAAGCTCCTGCCACCGCAACTCGCAGTGGGGACTGGGGGCCGGGGCGCAGCCGGCAGCCCACCCGCAGCGGGGACTGGAGAGGTCGCGCCGCGTGGACGGAGCATGAAAAGGGGTCGTGGTCTCAAAAAGTTTGAGAACCGCTGATCTAGATAATACTATCTGACAGTCTAACCTGCTAATGGCCATTTATATGCATTATCTTAACATTTCTGTGTGCCATTACCCAGTTGGCACATGAAACTGTATTGGATCCACACCTTCTTCTGGAGAATTAGCAGAAATTTACAGAAATTCTGTCTCTTGCCTTTGCCTAGCTTGGTGGTTGGAACATTTCCGTTCACCTGTGTATGTCACCACAGTCATTCATTCATTTCTCACAGCCATATTAGATTATTGCAAGTCTCTCCACATTCGTTTTAGCCTAAGAGGTACTCAAAACCTACCTCTTTCTCTGTGTGATTCTACCTTTGCTATCAGTTGAGGTGTTTGAGCTACCCTGTTTCCCCGAAAATAAGACATCCCCCGAAAATAAGACGTACTTCCAGTTTTGCCTCTCGCTGTAATATAATGTAATGTAATTTTGGGAGCAAAAATTAATATAAGACACTGTCTTATTTTCGGGGAAACATGGTAGTAGACCCACTGCTTTCACAAGCCGAGGGGCCTGCAAATTTCTTGCTGCTTAAGAACAGGCAACTTTACATCCAAAAGCCTATCACGGTTCATTTGTTACCCAATTAAGAGAAGTCTTTGAAGCAAGTGGCAGTTTGGATGTGAACAGTTTCTTTATATTTGCCACACGGCTAAGGAAGGCCTTGGGCAGAAGGTCTACAGTGAACAAGGGAGACAAAACCTGTTTAACCCGGGGATAAACCTGTTTGTCTTACTGTAAGGGAATACCAAACAAGGAATTTCATTAGATTATCTCTTTCTGCCAGTCATTAGCATAGGCACAAGACAATGGAGTCTTTCAATAATGGAAGCAGCTTTTACAATAATTTAACTAACACAAGAAATAGTTTATTAATAAAGCTGGTTGAGAATTTTCTGTTGGAATGATTTTTCCTATGGAATATGTTTATTAAACATATATAAACATATAACATATAAACATAAACAAAATGTTTATGTTATAATCAGAACATCCCCAATAACATCCCCAAATGGGGTGGGGGGGATAGCTCAGTGGTTTGAGCATTGGCCTGCTAAACCCAGGGTTGTGAGTTCAATCCTTGAGGGGGCCATTTAGGGATCTGGGGCAAAAAATCTGTCAGGGGACAGTACTCAATCCTGCTAGTGTAGGCAGGTGGATCCTGCTAGTGTAGGCAGGGGACTGGACTCAATGACCTTCAAGGTCTTTCCAGTTCTAGGAGATTGGTATATCTCCATTTATATTTTATATATATTTATATAATATGTAGTTTCCGTAGAATCAAAATTTTCTGAGAAGAAAAAACAATTTTGTTGAAAATTTTCAAATTTCCATCAGAAAAAATCTAAATTCGATATTTAGTTTGGGGTCAGTTTGACCTTTGCTGAATTGACCTGAAATCATAGAATCTTAGAATGTTTGTTTCCAGTCAGTTCAGCATTAGACTGCATTTCCCTATTATGGCATAGTGCCCATTTGAAGTGCCCATTTTCTTCATGGGCTAGACTCCCCAGCAGACTACATTTCCCATGATGAAATGCAGACTCCTCTCTGATGAAGTTGCATGATGCACCATGGGAGCCATATAATTGGGAAGTATCGTGAAAGAGGTAGTCTGGCCTGGGAGCCTGGCACATAGAGTAGAATGGCGGCTCAACCTCCCGAACTACAACTCCCCTGAGGCAGGGAAATGAAGTGTTATTTTTAATTGAGCCCAAATGAAGCATACTGAGTCAGTTTAAGAAACTAAAACAAAATGTTTCTATTTTGGGAGCACAGAAATGTTTTATGTTAATTGAAAATGCACTGTGAATTTTTCAGAATATTTCGCCCTGTGGAAAAAAACGCACCACCTTTTCATCCCAATTTGGGACAAAAACAAATGTTGAAATATTGGATTTTCTTAAAGGAGGGGAATTTCAATTTTTGAGTACCTTTACTTTGTAAGCAGAACACTGCTGCTGCTGTAATCTAGCCTGGCTGTATTTTGCACTTGCGCTCTCTCTCTCCCCTCCCCCCTCCCCTGCATCAGACTAGACCAGGATGGAATTTTCAGTTAAAAGGTTAATTGAAAATAGCCTTTTAAAAATAATTTAAAAATACAGAAAAATTATTGGTTTCCAAATGAATGCTAGATCATTTGACTAGATCATTTGACTGTGTCCTAGAGTGTCTTAGAGAATTATATGTCTGCATATACAGTTAAAAGATCTAAAGAGCACCATTTATGAGCAGATAAGTTTAGGGAATTGTTGATAAGATTTTGTGGGAAGAAAAGTTGTTGTCACATTGCAGGATGGTTTCTTAACTGTGCAGCTGTTAACACCTGCAGAAAGAATAGCAACTTTAAACTACTTACTGAAGTGCACTTCATAGCCGTGATAGGAGGAATCAATCTGTCATTACAAGTAGAATTATTAGGATCCTTCTCACAGTGGGGTGGAGGAAACCATCATTACCACAATAGGTGAAGAAGGAAAAAATTAATATGGTGTTTATTTCAAGAAATGTCACACTTCAGGAGACTTCATGCAGTCTCCTCAGTGAATGATTCAAGAAGGTACCTCTGGACTCTATGTATACAACAGTATACTAATAAACAGGATCCCCTCTTTACTAATAAACAGGATCCCCTCCTGCTGTTTTATTTCTTCCTGTACATTTCCTCTCTTGAAGATTTCACAATCTCTTGCTGAGCAATGCTTAGACAGGGAGATATGAATCTTACTGCCTATCTGGAAGGAAACAGTCTGAAGCATATCAACCCCTGTTTACCTCCTTCACTCCAAAGCTCTGAGAACATAATTTCCAGTATAGAGAAATAACTCCTTAAATATTATCCATACATACTTTTCAAAATGATTAATGACCACTGGCTCTCAGTAGAGACCTCACATGCCACCCTTTGGTGAATTTTTATGCATATACCTAAACAAAGGGTTCCTTATAAAGCTGTATGCATCCCCTGTGCCATCTACCAATTGGCCTCAAGAGGTCCCTGGGTCACACCTAGATTTACCTGGAAAACATGGTAACTGTTAGACAGCACATCCTTGTGCACTACTGTCTAAACCTCAGGATTTGTTCCAGGATTTTGGTTTCACCAGTTAGAAGATGGAATGGTCAAAGAAATTAATAGTGAAGGAAAGGAATCAAATTTCATTTACCTCATAGTATCACATAAATGCTCAGTCAACTCCAAATGGAATTTAACCTAATTTAGAGCCTGAGTAAATCCCAAGAGAAACCAGCATAGAGATAAATGGAGAGGCCCAGAAAGATGAAACAAACAGGTGTCACTTAGGAGACATGTCTTCTTCGCTGGCATTACCAACAGAGTTCTCTGAGCAGCCTCTGCTGCATGCTGGGTAAACACCAGGAGAGATTCTTGGAACCAGCCCCTTTATACAGGGCACCATCACAGCTTCTTAAGCAGCAAAAACACCATAGTGATAGCTATGGGGAACTATCTGAATTTGTGGCTCACTCCAGTGAGTTCTAGGTAAGAATGTCTGCAAGTATCCGTAGCTCCATATACTGACACCATCTCCATCCTGAATTCTAGCAAATGGCATCACCATTTTCTATTTATATGCAGCTTATGGGCTCACTCCAGCTCCCAGTGAATTAGTACTAGGCCTTTCCACTAACTTCACTGGGAGCTGCGGAATCAGGCCAAATCTGAGAATTTACATCCAGATCAGAATGCTGTCTGGATTTGATAAATGCATGAAAATTAGAACAACCAAGGGCTCAATGGGTAGTGATCAATGGCTCCATGTCTAGTTGGCAGCCAGTATCGAGCGGAGTGCCCCAAGGGTTGGTCCTGGGGCTGGTTTTATTCAATATCTTTATCAATGATCTGGAGGATGGTGTGGACTGCACCCTCAGCAAGTTTTCAGATGACACTAAACTGGGAGGACTGGTAGATACACTGGAGGGTAGGGATAGGATACAGAGGGACCTAAACAAATTAGAGGACTGGGCCAAAAGAAATTTGATGAGGTTCAAAAAGGAGAAGTGCAGAGTCCTGCACTTAGGACGGAAGAATCCCACGCACTGCTACAGACTAGGGACCGAATGGCTAGGCAGCAGTTCTGCGGAAAAGGACCTAGGGATTACAGTGGATGAGAAGCTGGATATGAGTCAACAGTGTGCCCTTGTTGCCAAGAAGGCTAATGGCATTTTGGGCTGTATAAGTAGGGGCATTGCCAGCAGATCGAGGGATGTGATTGTTCCCCTCTATTCGACATTGGTGAGGCCTCATCTGGAGTACTGTGTCCAGTTTTGGGGCCCACACTACAAGAAGGATGTGGAAAAATTGGAAAGAGTCCAGAGAAGGGCAACAAAAATGATTAGGGGCCTGGAGTGCATGACTTATGAGGAGAGGCTGAGAGAACTGGGATTGTTTAGTCTACAGAAGAGAAGACTGAGGGGAGATTTGATAGCTGCTTTCAACTACCTGAAAGGGGGTTCCAAAGAGGATGGATCTAGACTGTTCTCAGGTAGCAGATGACCGAACAAGAAGTAATGGTCTCAAGTTGCAGTTGGGAAGGTTTAGATTGGATATTGGGAAAAACTTTTTCACTAGGAGGGTGGTCAAGCATTGGAATGGGTTACCTAGAGATTTCACCTTCCTTAGAGGTTTTTAAGGTCAGGCTTGCGGCCCATACCTCGACTGGGGTGATGGGCATAAGTAAGTAAGTAAGTTGATAAAGTCCTGGCTGGAATGATTTAGTTGGAGTTGGTCCTGCTTTGAGCAGGGGGTTGGACTAGATGACCTCCAGAGGTCCCGTCCAACCCTAATATTCTATGATTCTAAGTTAATGCTTTCCAAATGAGGGGGGGGAGAAGTTCTTGTTTGGTTGGTATCACTTTGTGTGAACATGTTGCTAGTCTAATTGCATCTAAATGCATCACACTTACAAATATTTTATCATTTTTTCCCAATTGGCTTCAGGTTTTTCTAGAACGGATAACTTTATTTTTTGCACAAGGACTTGAATCGAAAACTTAGTTATCCCTGATCTTCTGAGATGCACTTTATTTAGCATCAGTAAAATGGTCTTGTCTATGCTAAATCTGCAGTGTGGTGTGCTGTATATTGCTATGAACAAGATTTTTTTTTTAAAGAAAGGTCATATATAAAAATTCATTGTGCCTTAATTTTTTAAAATCTTAGCACAGAAGCTAGTGTACATAAATTATCAGTGTCTTTAATCCTTTAGGAATTGTGGCTTTTTTTAACCATAAATTGTCCCAAATTTTCATAAGCATTGTACTCCTATCTACAGTATGTTAGTGTTGGGATGTCTGTTTGGTTCCTTCCCCTTTTGACTGACTCCTCCCTTGAAGACATTCAGCCGTGTAAATGGGAGAGATCAGAAGCTCATGTTGGGTAATATGTTTTTTATGTTCACATCTCTTGTCTGACTTTTGCAGTTTGTCACGATCTCGTTTCAATGGATCTGAAGGTATAAAACAACCAGTCGGTTTTCAAGATTCTGATGTATGTTGTAATTATATGACCATGACTCACACTTCATGCATATCAAACTTACCAAAGATGTTTACAAGGGCAACGTGCATGCAACTCCTATTGTAAGACTTGCTGTTATCTACTCATACTTTGCAATTACATTTTATCCCTGCTTTTCCAGAAGGATAATACAGTAGATGCTGCCATAGCATCATAGCTGCTTAAACAACGTTTCAACTAGTTAAATATTTTTACAGATTCCTAGAGAAACATTGTAAGAACTTCCTACTTTTTAAAAAGCTGGAACTTGTTAAAAAGAAACACAATAGAGAGAGGTAAAAATATGACCTCCTACCTCTGCAGGCTCACATATTGTTGAAAATTAAGGGCGGTATCTGAAATCTTGATGGCACTTAGACTTCTGCTTACCAGACTGGCAGATGGGGGGTATGCTTATTAATGGCACGATCCGGCCTTCCTTGCACATACAGAGCTCTCATTGAGTTCAGCGGGTATGTGCACAGAGAATCCATGACTGGGATGAAACTTGGGACTCTGAGAAGCTATATTCGTGGATTTGGGAAAAGAGGCACTGATTGTTTTTGCAGTGGTATGTATCACAGCACCTGGTGGATGCTTGCCTGGCCTGGAGATGAATGGGAAATAGGCACAGATTAAGACAGCAGGAAAGGGAGTAGCGATGAAGTGAGTAGATGAAGTTTCTTCTTGTGTAGAAAGGAGACTATTGCAGAAGACAAGGACAAAATAGTGCCATAGAGGAAAACGTTTTAAAAATAGGAAGTCGTGTCTCTTTAAATTTCAAAGTTTGGTTAGATCCTCCTAACACTGTGTGTTCATTTCAGTTTGCTTGTTCAGTGTGTTATGTGTTCAGCATCTTCCCTGAAAAATTACTGGTACAAAAACGAGGGTGGAAAATCTGTCCCTTGTCTGGATCACAGAAGCCTGCAGAAAGCCCTGGAAGGCAATTTTATTTTTTAAACTTCTGCAGCAAGTGCAAAAATGTGATAGATTGTTGGCTGAATCAAGGCTCAAAGAGTGTAAATGCCAGGACTAAGCAATATGCTAGGATTGAAATGCCCATTAGAAACATTGGTTTGCAGCAAGCAGATGAATATGGAGCTCAGAGCAGCAATCTAACTAGCTAACTGTGTACCAAAAAAAAAAAAAAAAAAGAGAGAGAGAGAGAGAAAAGACAAGCCAAATCTCTCATGGTAATAGCCCATCACATTTTACTTTTCATTTAAAAAACAAACAAATAGTACTTCAAACACAAAACAAGAAAATTTCCATTGATTGATTTGTTTTTCCATGTGTGGAGCTTTTGTGAAGCTGTCAAGTTGTATTTAGTCATGATGATGAAATCTAGTTTGTACATCTCAATATGACTGACAATACCAAGTACAATTAACCCACAACAGGTGGGGATAGAACATAGACTCTCACACTTTAAGGCCAGAAGGGCCCATCATCCACATCTAGTCCCAGGGGTGAAAGTAAGTCTAATGACTTACCGGTATGAGGCTGGGGCCAGCTCTGACCCCCAGAAGGGGTGGGGCCTCGGGCGTAAGGGGCGGGGCTGAGGGGGTCAGAGCCAGCCCCAGCCCACCCTGTAGGGTAAGTGCCCTTCCTCCTTCTCCTCCTCACCCTCCCCCCGCCCCATGGTGCAGGCTCCAGTGGTTATTTAAAGGTTCAGGACAGTAGAAGCAGCAGGAGCCCCAGGCCCTTTAAATTCCACTTGGGGAATAGCCCATCACATTTCCCCCCTGGGGAAGCTGGGCTGCCCTGTTATGGCACACTGGCTTTTGCCTGCTTACTTTCACTTCTGTCTGGTCCAGAGGTCCCCAATGTGTGGGGTGTGCCCCCCAGGGGGACATGAAGGAATGTTGGGGGGGATCCAGCGGGGCCCAGGCCAGCCCCCCAAGGGGACAGGAGGAATGGAGAACCACCCAGCCCCTCCCCACCCTCAGCTCTGCTCCGGTCCTGTCTCCAGCCATGTCCCTAGCTTCCGATCCCATGCTTGACCCCCATCCCTAGCCTTGGTGTGACTCTGCTCTCAGCCCTATGCCAGCCCCTAGCTTTGGCCATTGGTAGCGGCTCCATTTCCAGCCTGAGGGCAAGGCCAGGAGTGGAGCCGCATCTTGCTGTGGGCCCAGCTGCCGGCTCCCACTGAAGCCCAGCTGCGGCTCCCTTCCCAGCCTCAGCCCCTGGCTGCAGTCCCAGGCCCCTCCAGCTGAGACCCCAGACGAGCAGGTCACTGTGTGGGATGAGTCAGCTGGATTCAGGGCAACTGAGGCGGGGCTTCTCCAGCTGCAGTGGGGGCTCGGGGCTCCGGCAGGGGGTGGAGCTGGGAGCTTTGACAGAAGGCGTGGGGCTAGGGGTTAGCCTTCCCAAACAGGAGGTGCCATACCCATGCGCAATAGTGCTGCAGAGAAATGCTGCAACCAACACTGAAAGTCCTCAGCACTAGCCCACCACCCTGACCTGGGCAAACCACCCATGGGAGCAACAGGGTAACTTTGTCTCCATGGCCATTCGGTTTGTGGTGTCTTTGCCAAGACTGCCAACCAGGATGCTAGGTAAGGTTGTTGATTGTGTGAGGTGGAGATAGTAAAGATGCAGATTCTTATGAAAAATTTGCTTAGTTTCCTCAGTGCCTGTACCTAGGGTATCATCTTCCAATTTCATTTTGTAGACTGAAATGCCATAAACAAACCCCTCCTCCATCATTCATTGAAACACTGAGCAATAACAGTGAATGTAACAGAAAAGATATATTAGTGCTACACTGGGGAAATAGACATACCAAATATATTCTTGTGCATAAAATCCACTAATTCATTTGACCAAGAGTCATGGCCCTTTTCATTCACTCCTTTATTAATACTTGACAAATTGAGATTTTATTTTGAGATTGTTCATAGAAAGCAAATGTGCCATGGATTTTTGTACAAGTTTATATCTGTGTCATCAGCAGTGCTCACGCTGCCATCTTGACAGCTCTTTCACTTTCCTCTTCCTGGCAGGGGTTCTCAAACTATTGAGAACCATCATCATCATCATCATCATCACTCCCGCTGGAGTATAAGGCACCAACAAATCTCCTCCATGCCTCTCGATCTTGGGCAAGCCAGCTGATTTCATTCCACGTTTTGTTCATCATCTTCAGTTCCTCTTCCACAGTTCTTCTCCAGGTACCCATTGGTCTGCCTCGCTTACGCTTTCCAGGTGGAGTCCATCTTAGGGCTATCTTAGGGTGTCTGGTGTTTTTCATTCAAAGAACGTGACCCAGCCACCCCCATCGTCGCCTTTTTAACTCATCCACAATGTTGATGATACCCGTGCATCTGCTAACTTCCCTGTTGCTGATGTGTTCTTCCCAGCGCACTCTAAGGATGCGTCGGAGGCATCTACCTTCAAATCCTCTCACTCTGCTCTCCACTTTCTTGTTGGTTCTCCATGTCTCTGCAGCATACAACAGGACAGAACGCACGTTTGATTTGTAAACCTTCAGCTTGGTCTTGATCTGAAGCATCGATGACTTCCAGATATTGTTAAGTCTGTTGAAGGCTTGTGCTGCCAAAGCAATTCTAGTGGAGACCTCTTTCTCGATGTTACTATCAGCAGAGATATAACTACCCAGATACTTAAAATCCTTTACTTCCTCCAGCTCCACTCCATTAGCTGTAATCTTCTGGCTACTCTTGGTTCTCACTTTCATCATTTTGGACTTCCCAGAGTTAATCACCAGCCCGATGCTTCTGGCAGCTTGGTTTACTCTGTCAGTTTTCTCCTGAATATCCTTCTGTGAATGTGATAGCAATGCCAAATCATCTGCGAAATCACAATCCTCCAAACGGTTGGTTAATCCCCACACCAATCCTCTTGGCCTATCCTCTGTGGTTTTTCTCATCACCCAGTCGATGATCACAAGAAAGATTACAGGCGAAATGACACATCCTTGCCTGACTCCTGTCCTGACCTGAAACCATTCACTCTCCTGTCCTTCGTGACGTACACAACACTGGTTCTCGACATACAGATCTTTAAATATGTTAATGGCCTTCTGAGGGAATCCATATGCTTTTAGGATCTATTAAGAACCACGACCCCTTTTTCCTCTGTCCCTCGGCGCGGTGGACCTTTGTGAGTCCGCCAAAAAGCCACCGAATAAATTAACTACGCATTCAGCGGCTATTTTCGGCGGACATGCCGAGCGCTTTCAGGAGCGCTCGGCATGTCCACCGAAAATAGCCGCCGGATGTGGAAGTGATCGCGGTGGCGGCTTTCCGGCGGCGCAAGCAGCTCACGACCCCTCGGGAGGCGGCTGGCGACCCCCTGAGGGGTTGCGACCCACAGTTTGAGAACCCCTGCTAGGGTGACCAGATGTCCCGATTTTATAGGGACAGTCCCAATTTTGGGGTCTTTTTCTTATATAGGCTCCTATTACCTCCCACCCTTATCCCGATTTTTTACATTTGCTGTCATGTCACCCCATCTTCCTGGCTGTTTTTGCTTTTACAGAATTAATTCATTTTAAGCATATATCTAATGTGTATCGTGAAAGTATTTAAAATAACTCATAAACACAGAACTAGAGCTGGTTAAATACAGTGGGGGGGGGCAACGAAAACAAAACAGTGTTTGCAGACATCCATATGAATTCCAAATGCCTGTTCATTGCAGCCATGTGCTCTTTTTAATTAACTATTTGTGAACATCTGTATCAATGAGGACCTTTGCATGAATGTTTGGGAATAATGGTTCTCCATACAAATATCAATATTGCTTACATGTGAGCAAGGAGCGTATTCAGAACTAAGTTTTTTTTCACTGTTACTTGGTGTTTATTTGCTATGGACAATTTATTTTGATATTTAAAACTTGTCTCATCTAATCTAGGAGTAGAAACAATACATGATATTTTGGGTGATCAGTCACACACCACAAATAAGGAATAGCCGAGAGGCAAAGCTGATATTTGTGAACACCCAATAGGATAAAACTTTTGCCCATGTTCAGGAAACACTTATGTTTGTTTCTTCTTTTACAGTAGGATTCCTTTGCACTAAATTTGTAAAAATTCAAGTAACTTGATTAATAGCTTGTGAACAGAAAAATGAGCCAGTAAAATTTTCAGCTACCGTAATGTATTCACAATTAAACAACAATGTTTACAACATAGCCAAAATTATCCTCTGAGTCTACAGTGAAAGTACGAAAGCAAGTAACTTGTCCAATAACTCATCTGGGTCCCCAGCTACCATCATGGTCACTGTCTATGTACAGATGGAACACCCTGTTCTGAACATCATCCTGCAAAGCCTGCAAGAAATAAAACATAGCTTAGTGAATCCTGTGCTCTGGCCAACTTAATGGCTGGAAGCCAGTCTCTTTAACTGTCCCCTCCTTGGAATTTTGTTCACAGGACTATTTGCAAAATTGCAGCCTCACAAACAAATCCCGGATGTGACTAAAAGTTCCTGTAGCCAGCTGCTACCTGGCTTTCACAAATCCCCCTTTTATAAGTCACAGATAGTTCTCAGTTATGGGGCATTACAAATCCCCAGTGTAGAATTATGACAAATTATTAACCATATTTCAGATTTAAATTAAGGGAACGAAAATTTTAAACTAATGTTACATTTCAAACATGCTGCCATTAATTCATCAATATTAATCCAGGCACAATAACGATGATAGTGATCATTCTAACAATGTCCCGCTAGTTACTAGATAACAGATACTTAAAACATAGGTGGGTGAGTCTTGTGCTCTGGCCAATCTAATCAATGGAAGTTGTTCCTCTTAGTTGGCCCTTCTTCAGGAGTTTATTAGGCCTGGTGCTCTAATTCATACCATTTGGATTTATAACAGATACTAATAACCTAGTGTTCCAGAACTGGCCAGTATAGTACATTCATTACGCCCACCAGGTCTGATGACTTTGATGAGAGAGACACCCAGTCTAGCCATCGCTATATTGAGCGTATTTGATTGTATGTGGTTTTACTGTCTGTCCGCTCATTAGTGTGATCAGCTTTCATCCATAGTAATAACTACAGCTGGTGAACAGTGCATGATGGTAGATTATGTATGTAGACACTTGTCTACTAGCAGCTAAACTTAGAGCACCAAATCAGTTCACATGGGCCACCAAACTTTTCATCACTAATTAAATGGACCAGATCTGAACAACCACTTAGTTAAATGGTTCTCTAGTCCGTTATATCTACTGAATACCACTGTTCATTACATTATCCCCCTCAAAACATAGTGCTTCTAGAAATGACCACCAGTATCTGTAAAAATAGCATCTTAACACTGAGATCACAGGATGATGTAACAGTTAGAGACAGGTGAACCTCAATAGCTGCAGAGTCCTGGCTCACTTCAGAGGAACATTCAAAAGTTTGGATATTATCCGAAGCTTAATTAAGCTATATGAATCTCTGCAGACTGAAAAATTGGGTTGGAAATTGTGTATTAATAATAATCTAGTAACTGCTAGAGATGTAGTAAGAGCCATTCTAATAGTATTTTAGTTTTTCTGGTGCTAAAATTAGCCAGTAAACAGTAGCGGGGAAAACTTTCTTCTCAAGGGAAGGGATTTCTAATTTTTTTTCCCAGTGTTTACTGAGCCCTGTTCCGAGACTGGTGACCAGAGATACCTGTATGCAAATACTTATTCCAATGAGGAATTGATATTTTCTGGCTGTATCGTCTCTAGCTATATCACAATACAGTTCTAATGCATGTGGTGGTAGCTACTGTAATTTGGACGGGTTGGATCACAGAAACCCCGTTGGGGGTGCCAACTGATATGCCAAGACTACTTCTGCCCCTGCTTCCTTGCCCTGCCAGCTTGGGACTCCATTACCCCACCTGGTTTGAGCCAGACCTGTCAGCCTGCTGCAAACCCAGACCCAGGACTGCACCATGTCTCCTAACAGCTGCAGGCTCACCTGGAAGCAGCTTAAGAAATGTTCCTGCCTTTAGCCCTTAGATACTCAACTCCCAATGGGGTTCAAACCCCAAATAAATCCTTTTATCCTGTATAAAGTTTATACAGAGTAAGCTCATAGATTGTTCGCCCTCTATAACACTGATAGAGAGAGATGCACAGGTGTTCCCCCCCCCCTTACAAGCACTAATACATACTCCAGGTTAATAAGTAAAAAGCGACTTGATTTTATTAACTACAGAAAATAGGATTTAAGTGGTTCCAAGTAGTAACGACAGAACAAAGTGAATTACCAAGTAAAGTAAAACAAAATATTAAATCTTTTTCTAATACAATTATAAAACTGAATACAGACAAAATCTCACCCTCAGATGTTTCAGTAAGCTTCCTTTTATAGACTAGTCTGAGTCCAGCAATCACTCTCACACTCCTATAGTTACTGTCCTTTGTTCCAGTTTCTTTCAGGTTTCCTTGGGGATGGAGAGGCGGTCTCTTGAGCCAGCTGAAGACCAAATGGAGGGATCTCCCAGGGATTTCTCTTCTGGGTAGACACCTCTCCCTCCCCCTGTGTAGAATCCAGTTACAAAATGGAGTTTGAGTCACCTGGTCAAGTCACATGTCCCTGCAAAACAAAGTTCCTTACCAGCCAAGCCACCTTCCTGGGAAAGCTGAGATGTGGATTAGGGTCTCCAAATTCATTGTTGGCTTAAATGGTTCTTGATTGGGCACTTACTGAGAATAGTCTTTTCTCAGAAAGCTGACCAAATACTTTTACTAATGCTACTTAGAAATCAAGTGCACAACCAATATTCATAACCTTGAACACAAAAATGATACATTCATACAAATAGGAGGAATATATTCAGTAGATCTTAACCTTTACAAAGATATGTTACATGGCATATGTAGCATAAAACATATTCCAGTTATGTCATATATACATTTGTAAGCATATTTCCCTAAAGCCTTATGGGGTGGACCGTCACAGTAATATCTTTTTTTGAAAAATCTGCCTTTTAACATATCACGTTATTGGGTGGATGAAGGATACTGTCAAAAGCCAAGAATTAAAATACTGAAGCTAACCTGGCTCCTACCTGAATAGAAAAAAGCTGAGTGTTTGGTGCTTAACGCAAGCCCAAGAACTTTATCTAATTGCTAGTACTGCACACAATGCATTGACCCTATTTCCTTCTTTCCTCCGGAGACTGCAACTTTGTCCAATGGCTAAAGGCAAGATGCTAAATCAAGACTCATGTTTGGAGGATTTTGTAAATGCTGATATTGCTCTGCAATTGCCCTTGCTGCAAGTAATCTAAGTACAGGGGGAACATGGCTCCTTTTTAATTTGATCCTTTCATTAAAAAAAATTTCTATGTGGCCTGCTATTGCCATTGTTGCACTAAATGCACTAAAAATAGTGTGTTTGCTATGGCTCATGCTTTTGATTCCAAGGGCAGTGGAAAGAGAAGGAGAGGCTTTCAGACTAGTATTCTGACATTATTCTTGTGGATTGCTATAGATGAGCAAAGCCATTTACAGCTTGCTTTCCATTGGAATTGCCTTGTGGCCTAATTCCTCACCCCTTCTGGCTGTCTTCATTACACGTTTCTAATTTCATCCCCTCAGCACATCCAAGTACACTTGACAAGAGTGAGCCTAGTGTCACTCTGAAACACCATGACAATTAGACTTGTTGGAAAATCAAAACAGTTTTTCTAAAACTTTTGGGGTGTTTTTTCCAATGAAAAATACTCAAAGTAAGTGGAAAATTTTTGTTCCTCTTCAAAGTGAAATGTTTGTTTCGGGATTCAAAAACAGATTAAAATTTCATTTTCAAGTTTCACTTGTGGGAGCAGCGTTCCCTTTTCTTGTCCTTCCCCCTTTTTTCCACTGGACAAGGGGAGAAAGACTTGGAAGAGAAAGAGGGTGGGGGAGGAAAACAGGTTTTACTTTTTCCCCATCTCTCTCGCTGTGGCTTGTCTCTATTATAGTAGAATTTAGTCTTTCCCAGTCAAAAGTTTAAACCCTCATCACCCAGTCAGTGTTCTAATCAGAATGGCCTTCAGTACAGCATTTGTCACAATGCCTGAAAAATCAGCTTTCCAGGAATGTGACAGCCCAATCATCCTGCTGTCATTGAACTCAATAAGCATTTTGCCATTGACGTCCACAGGAGCAGGATTACATATCTGGCTAATGCTGATCTGCTGTATTGTCCATGTGTGCTATGTGGGCTAGAACCCAGGGGATTTAGTATCGAAACACAGACCACTTGAATTAAAATTCTCTCTCTCTTGGCTGCACAGGACTACGGTTTGGTTACATCCTCTCAGAATGTCAGTCATTAGAGGCAGATATGTTCAAACACACTCAAACAGATCCAATATGACATCCAGCAAAGGCCCTACCCAATCCAGATTACAGTAACACACATTTAGTATGGAGCCACCATATAATTTTGCTGTCATATCTTTTTTCAATATTGCTACCATTTCTATTCATAAGAAGATATGGGTTCCATGCCAAAACTGACAGTCCTCCAGAATAATAATTACAATATCTTACTTTCCAGATGTTTTTTCCAACAAGAAACTAGGGCTACTATTACACCAACACAGCAGTGGATGTCATGTGGAAATTTACAACAGAGTGTAAACTATGCGCCGAGACTGAAATGTTAAAATCTCACAAATCTACAAAAGAAAAAAAATGCACCCACACACATTCCTTTATACCACTTGAAAAAGGCTTCCTTTACAGCTGCTATATGTGGGTTGGGATACTTTGAATCGCCATAACCTGCTCTTGTAATAAACAAAGTTATTTCCCAGGCAAACGACAGAGAAATATCACTATAACCACATTATAGTAGGTGGTTTCTAGTACGTTCCTGAGGATGAATGCTACTGTATTATTGCTGTTACCCTTTACAAAAAAAATATTTATTTATCTGCCAAGGAAGGAAAAGGAGAATTCCTACTGCTGAGTGAATGGGAAGATTTTCATAAACTGAGCTCTGATCATCAGATTCTTTCTTGTTAATATAGAGCAAGAAGAGTTCTTTATGTTCTGAATGCAATTACTTCATTCTTTTTTGTTTGTTTATTTACTGGAGTCTAAAGTAAATGCTCTGGATGAAATATGACATTTTCTCTTTCTGGGATATATTTCATGAGCTCTTATTTATTATTAACAAAGTATAGCTACTGCAAATGAAAATATCCTCTCCCGTTTGGAAAATGAAAGTTGGAGTAATGTGTTATGATTAAGGCTTTCTGTATCTAAACAAAGTAGTAAGATGCGTATGTGCTGTATTATGGTGCCACAAAAGTTATTTCTCTCTGCTGCTGTCCAGATCTATTGTCTAATCACCTGTCTGCACCACACACCAGTTCTTTACATGGACAGCTCATATTGCCAATGCTCTCCGTAATGGACAGATGTTTCACAGTCCTATGTAAAGTAGCTGCTTGTGAGATGAAAATTAATGATTATGGCCAGTGTCTTGAAAGAAAGAAAGAAAGAAAGAAAGAAAGAAAGAAAGAAAGAAAGAAAGAAAGAAAGAAAGAAAGAAAGAAAGAAAGAAAGAAATGAGGCTACAACTTCAAATTGAATTTCATGTCACAGACATGCTCCAAATCTCGTGTCCATGCAAAAGTGTAAAAAAGTATGTATTCAAGTGAACCTTTATTAAGCAAGGAGCTGTTCCATGTCAATGTGTATTACTGTGGTCACTGTTACTGATGCAGTGCACTGTACTTGGGCCATTACGAAACACACTTTTGGAGACTCACGTTTTCTTCACTTTTTACCATTAGCTTGGTTGTTGCCTTGTCTGTGATTGGCAGATGCTACCTCTCACACACTTTCTTTACTTCCATGACTAAACACGTCATCTCCGTAAGACTTTTCCTTTTAAGGGAGAATGACACCCTTTTCCCAGTTTTTTTTTCTAAGGGCCCCATGCTGCCATTGAGGCAAAGCCGTGAGTAAGAGGCAGCACAGAACCTGATGGACTTCTGGAAACTCTAGGAGATAGTGTGTCTCGGAAGGCAGGCCCCTTTTGGAGCTGCCTGGTACATGGAGGGGTTCTGCCTTCTGCACTATAGTTGAATGCCTGGGTCATGGCCACTGCAAATTACTCACACACTTTGTGAGTGTCTGATATTCCTGCGAGCACTTGCGGGGCCTGTACTTGACCCAAGCCCTTGTGAAAGAGGGCAAGGAAAAGGAAGGCTCTTTGCCTCCCTGCCCCCTTTCCCCATGCTCCCACATTAAGGCCAAGCAAAACCTACCCCTAATTTGTATAAATGTTTGTGTTGATAATGTTACACTCATTTGCTGAAACATGTAAATACTTTGTATTTGTAAATGGTTCCTGCCAACACAAGAACTCAGCAAGAGTGTGCCACATTGGAGCGGGCCTCAGTTTAAAATGATTTAAAGGCTGAAAGCCATAGATATTTAAAGCACATAACTCATTCTCCGCCTATTTGCAACACATCTCATTTCTTCTAAGGGATCTGATCCTGAAAGTGCTCCCACTCCAAATTCCTGTTGGTTTCAGTGAGAGTTGGGTACATCATACTTGCAGTATTAGGATGTTGTCAAAATCTCCTAACATCCCAGAAACTAATTTGTAACTGGTTTTTGTTTTCTAATGGTTTAAGAATTGAAATACAGAAAAAATAACCAAGGTTGGGATTTTCTAAAGGTCTTAAGGGAGTTATGCAATGAGATTAGAACCTCTGCCTCCATTGGGCTTCTTTGGAGATCCCAGTTTAACCATACAAATATAGGGTTCGGTCCTGCAACCTTCATTGTGTAATCCCATAAAAGGATAAACCTTCTTTGAGCTATACATGCAGAAAATCAAGCTTTGATGGGTCAGATAGGCCCATACTGGCAGGGTTGGAGTTAACCAATACAATTTCCCCCCTCTGCTACATCAACAGTAGATTTCAAGAATGCAGAAATGACTTAGGAAGAAGAGGCCCAGCTCAGGGACTGACCATGCAAGAAAGCAGAGCTCCGCTTCTTGCTCAACAAGGGAAACCTTCTTCCAGCCAAGAGTCTGAGCCAGCTTGCTACCTACATGAACCTCCTGGGAGATAGACAGCTGGGCTGAGGAAAACTGAAAAGAAGTCCTGACCACATGGAGACAAGCCCTGAGTCGAAGAGTGAGATTCTGCTGATGAATCTTTGGATGACCCTGTTTTTGAGTTCGCTGTTTTCCTTTTATTTTGGACTCTAATACCCTGGAAAGGGTGGGACTCAAGTGTGCTATAACCGGAGGGCTAAGGCACCATGGCACTGGACCCATAAGGGGTGGCACCCAACCCTGGGGGACCCCTAGGTGGGTGAGTCATGCCCTGATGGGACACAAGAGGGCACCACCAAGGCAACTTGCAAATTTGTAGGCATGGATTTGGTCCCTGTGGAAGGGAGCAGGTCAGGACTTAAACCTCCCCAGTAGCATGAACATGGAACAGCTATTGAAATGGATGGCAGAATAGAACTTCTGATGCCAGCAAATCTTGCAGAAATGGCCACCCAGCAGCAGCCGCTGCTCTGAGATTTAACTACTCAACAGCAAAAGCAACAGCCGGTACAGCAGCTCATGTCCATATTGCAGCGTCCTGCAACAACTATGCCATCTGACATGGATTCAGCAGGTCCCCAGTACCCATCAGGCTAACAAAGATAGGACTTGAAGATGGTCCAGAGGCCTTTCTTGAAACATTTGATCAGGTGGTGGCATCAGTAAAGTGGGCACTGTACCAATAAGCAGTCTGCCTGGCTTCATACTTCACTGCTGGTGCAAGCTACCTATCACCCAACAATAGCACGGAATTATGCATGGTGAAGGCAGCCATTTTGGATTTGTTGGGCATCTCAAAGGACACGTTCTGCCAGTGATTTGGGGGATGAACGATTTCCTCCAGGCACTTATTGCCACATGATGGCACAGAAACACTGAGACTGGTGTTTGGATGGCTCAGACCCAAGACAAGGACAAGGACTCAAGTAGCGGAAACCATTCTGCTTGAATAATTGACTCGGATATTCCCCACCAGGGGAAGGGATTGGGTATTATGTCACCAGCCTGAGACAATGGCTGAAGCTATCCAGCTAATTGAGAACTATGTGGCAACTAGGACATCTGCAGCAACATCCAGAAAGAGATCCTCTGGAACCAGAGCTAGGGGAGTCAACATCCTGAAAAATGCCAACCAGGTCCTCCCTTGCCAGGATCTAGAAGTCCTGGGAAGTTGAAGGGCTTAGGCACCACAGCACGAGACCTACAGGCCCCAGGAAGGAACTGTGTAGGCAACGAAGTTGCACCAAGGTTTGATTTAATTGACCAGATCAAATGACAAGCTCTTTCACTCAGCAAATGTGCATGATCATATAGATACTAACTTTATGATACAGATAATACATTGGTAGTTTCTGATAATTTTTCAGTCACTTCAAAAAAGTCCAACACGTGTATGGTAGAATACATCACTCAGGAATGCTATTTGCTCATTCAAGCATCTATAATCCAACAAAACAAAGGTAATGTAATTGGACTGTAAATTGACTAGTGTTCATATTAATTTAAACTTTGGTTAAAATTGTTTAGCTTTTTACTGACCCGATTCAGCAGTCCTTACAGGAGAAGTTCCAATGTCTTCAATTTTGAATGAAAACTACATCCTGCAATAGGTAACTTGATGCATTTAAATGTACAATACTATATCACTTATACAATTCCATTAACAAAACTGTTCACGGTTAGAGGTTAAGGAATGATTTCACAGGGTTAGCATTTTTTCAAATCCAAGTGCTAACCTTCCCTTTCTTAGCTAAGAGCTAAAGCTAGCAGCTCTCTCTCAACTCTCCAATAATCTCTCTCACAATTTCTTTAGCCAATTTGAATATGGTTTTCATGGTGGCAATACCGTGAACCCAATTTACCTGTATTGTTGAAAGATATTATTATATCGAGAAAACAGTAAGGAGATTAAATGGCCTGTGAGAGAAACGTGGTCTGAGCAGAGGCTTAAGATCTATGGACTCCTGAGCTCTAAGCCCACTTTTTCCACTGATGCCTTTTTTATTGGGCAAGTATTCTCACTTCTCTGCCTCAGTTTCCCCAGCTATAAAATGGGGATGAGTACTTATCACCAATACTTCACAGGGAGCATGAACTAATTAATGGTTTCTAAAATGCATCTCACACCAGGTGCATTATTTAAGAAAAATAATACAGAAATAATAGCCCATGCCCAGAGAAAAATCCCAAGGCACTAGTCATATTACTTTTATTCATAAAAACCAAGCAAATTTCTGGGGAACGGTTTTAGCCCAGTTTGGGTATATCACTGCCTACAAAAAGGCATTTTACTACCCACTTCAGATGGGAAATATCAATTAGTCTGAGAGCAAGACATGCTAACCAATTTGGTCTTCAAGGTGTATCTGCATTAGGCATATGCCTATAATGTTCAAGACTGGGAGTCTCCTACCTTAGACCCAAATAACTAACCAGAAGGACAGAGGCTACGAGCCATGTGATTATGGTTCTGAGTCTTTAGTGCATTCAGATCCAAAGGTGCAGTTTGTGCATCTTGTTAATTTTGTATGGCATCTAGCACAATGGGGTCCTGGTCCGTGCCTGGGCTGTCCAGGACTGGCAGTAATACTGCGACCGATGATAATATAGACTGAAGTGCCACCAATAGATGGGCAATACCCAGCTGTACATTTCATTTGTATCAAACATAGATTGCACCATCTCCCAGCTTGCTTAATGCTTGGCTGATATTCGTTTGCGGATGAAAGGCAGCTGGCTGAATCTGCACCTAGGCAAGACCTCTGAATATGGCTCACTCTATCGGACACAGTGGGTCGTTCTGGAATTCAATCAAAGTCCAGCTCTATTCTTCTGGCAACATTATTTGACAGCATCATTTGAAATGAAAGTCTAGGGACATCTTGAACATTAAAACAAAACGCTTAGGTTCTAAATCTCACAAATTCTAATGGTTTCACAACTATGCCTGAGCCCAAAAAACCAGTGGCTGGGCTGAAGGATCGTCCAGCCTTTTCTACGCTGTGGGTTGGATGCTAGTTTGGTGGCACCCTGGCGGGACACATACAGAAATATAATTCTACATTCTAGAATCAGATGTATTGTGTTTAGTTAGGATTTAGCCGTTGAGGTCTTGATGGGGCTAAGAAGTAATAACATTAACTCAAATAAGAGAATAGCTCACCTCTTAGTGAGAACCTGAGGAAAGGGTCGCTGTTTTTTCTTGCCCTAGAGTCTCCATGGGGACATCAATATTTGTAATAGCATATTGGGGACAGCAGCAAAGGGTCTCACGTGCAGGCACACAATGCATCATGGGTGTCTATTACGCTCAATGAACAAGCAATCTTCTTCCCACTTAGTTTGAAATGCTCTTTTTCTCTGCATTAGCTTTTTTTCTTAGTTGCAGCCATTGCAGTTACTTGCATCCTCTTGCACCAGATTATGTGCCACATTTAATTCCTCACAGCCCACACCTCAATACACAGCAGAGACTCAAAAGCAACTATCCTGACTCAGGGAGGAGAGTCTGGCAATGGCCTCACAGCTGTTTCAATGGGCCTGCAGGGCTGCATGTAGCTGAAAATCATTCAGGGGCTGGACAAAATTATCCTGCAGGCTGGATCTAGCCCTCAGACCTCAGTTGGACCACTGGCATCTCAGACAGATCAATTATTATCTTTCAACACCATGTAGCTTTAGATCACAACCAACCACTTTCTTTCAAACCAGAGAATGAAGTTTGACTTTAGAGTCACCTGAATAGAATATCACAAAGCCAGATTTACAGTTGTCTTTGCAACCTTAATTCTTCCGTATCCTGCATATGCATTATGATACAGTCTCTTCACATAATTGCATAGTATTTTTCCCTGGGAACCTTTCCTCATTCAGTGCCCAGGATGGACAGAAGGCAGAGCTGCATAAGGAGATAGGATTAAGGTTATACAAGCAACTATGAATCTGGAATTTACTAACTTTGAAGTGTTTGACTTTGCAACCTAACTTTTTTAACGTGTACATGTGTGAGAGAGAGAGAGAGAGAGGAGAGAGATTTCTGACTTTGGCAGTGATTGGTAGCTATTTAGTACCAAAATTCAAGGTTTAAATGCAATATCAGTGAGGTTGACTCTGTAATTCTTTTTTAAGACAGAGTTCCCTGTGCCAACTGTAGGTATGTGACTATAAAAACACCTGCACATAATTTGTCCTGCTATATTCCATTTACACATAGTTAACTGATGAACCTAAGGAATGCCAGTATTGCATGGGTAGTTTGGAGTGACATTTTCCCTCTGATTTCACATGCTGTCTTCAGTAAGTCTCTAATACCCCATTTCTTTCTTTGAATTTACATGCTGCTGGTAGGCTTCTATCCAGACTACACCATTACAGGGGCAGTTCTGTGATAATTATCCCTGCATGATAGCTCAACATGTAAAGAGGTGTAGACAAGCTATACATAGTGTGAGCAAGTCTATTTAAGTAGCCAAAAACAACCCGTCAGGCAGGTTCAGAATCTATGAAACAATATTTCACTCTCAAGTCCCTGAATGTGTAACTGGCCCCTCTTAGCAATCTTCATACTGATATTCAGTGGGACAGTTGATTACTGAGCAGGTGGATGGAAGGGAGATTAAACTAGTAGATGATTTAAGGCATCTGTCCCAAACTTTGTCATATTTTAAAGGTTGGAAATTTTCACCAGCAGCCTCCTGCTGTTCACTCTGGGGTCTGTGTGCCGCCACCACCATGAAAAATGTTTTCTGAGGGAGCTGGAAGCCACATGGCCTCCATCTGCCTGGGCATTTAATGTTTGTTCTGGTGAACAGAGCCCTTCATAAAGGGGTTTAAAGACACCTTCTGCCACTGTTGACATTTTACAATCTTTTCTTTAGTTTTTGAGAATGCCAAAGAAACATTTTAAAATGAAAAAATAACTTACACCCTCACTAGCTGCCATAGGGGATCACTTGGAATTGACTACGTTTGTTGAGGACCACTTCCCTCCAGCCCCATTTCAGACTTAAAAGCTTTTGCTATTTCCATTTGGAATTTCTCTGTATTCATTCCCTGGGCTTAAACACCCATCTTAAAAGAAAATAAAGCTTTCTAAACTGTGAGGAAGTTGCTTGTTAGTGGAGCAAATATAATACTGCAACCACGCACAAATATTGATTTGCTATAGATTTGATTCATCTTTTGAAAACAGTAAGTCCTTTTTTAATCATATTGGGAAATCAAATTAACATTGTGTTTGTGTGCTGTAGTTTTCACACTATGTCCTATCCTTGAAAGCAGGCTATTTATTCTGTATCGGAGATGATAAACTCAGGGCAAGAGAATGGGAATTTTGCCATTGACTTCAATGGCACCAGGATATCAGCCTTCACGCTTATTATATATCACTTCTGTGCAACATTTTCTGCATAGTGAAATTTCTCAGAACCCCTTATAAAGAATGTCACTTGCAGGTTGGTAAGGAGTTGAATTCTAGTAAAGCTAAATACAATTCAGGAAATTACATCAGTTGGTGAAAGCACATAGCTGACCCATTTGTCCGCACAACTTTGTCTATTAAGGCTTACTCAAATTAACTCTAATTGTATCACATCAAGATACTGGAAAAGAAAAAGCTCCTCGGAGTTGCTGTACATATGTGATAAGAGAGATGATCAGAAGTCAAAGCAATATTCTTCACCTCACATACTCTCAAACCGTTGTTGCTTAGCAGAAAGGTAGATTCTCATTAGGATTTAAGCCTTTTTTTCCTACTTGCTCTCTAGAGTTTTTTATTTAAGAGCTTAACATACTGCCTACTAGCTAATTAGGCTTTAGGCTAGATCCCGCTGTCCCTGCATGTGGCTGAGTAGTACCAAACTCTGTGGGTTCTCCGGCTGATTTCAGTGGGACTATTTTCAGTGAGGTACTAGTCAACACACCTGAGGGCATTGGAATCCGGCTTTTTTGGTCTGAATTTTGTGTATCTTGTCACTCACCCCTCCAAAGTAAGTGAGGGATAATGGAAGTGATACCACTCAAAGAGGTGCCTGATTTTTCTTTCTCCTGCGTCCGTCATTTCTCCACTCCCTTCCTAATGCAATGGGCCTGCTGGTTGGCTGCACACTCTACAGCTGTTTCTCTGCCACTAGAGCATGATTTTCACATTTTCAAGTGAGTTCTTGTGTCAGAGGCGTCTGTGTGAAAACCCTCCTATCCCATATATTTTGTTTCCATCCTTCATTGTTATGCCTAGGGAGGTTGTGGACTCTCCATCATTGGAGATTTTTAATAGCAGGTTAGACAAACACCTGTCGGGAATGGTCTAGATCAGGGACTGGCAACCTTGGCATGTGCCCCCCCAGGGTAAGCATCCTTTGTGGGCCCAACAGGTTTGTTTACCTGCCTCGTCCGCAAGTTCAGCCGATAGTAGCTCCCACTGGCCACGGTTTGCTGCTCTGAAGCAGCGACCTGCAGGGGACTGGACTAGATGACCTCTCAAGGTGCCTTCCACTCCTATGATTCCATGATTCTGTAAACAGCAGCTTGCATCTCTTAATCTTTTTATGATAGGGTGGGGAGGAAACTTTTCTAAATTATATGGGTTTTATCTGCAGGTGGTATATCTTCTCCCTTCTCCTTCTATAGCAATATCCTGCTGCTGCATAAAGATGCTACTTATTTCTTCTTTAGGCCCCATTATTTCTTTGGTATTATCCCCTGGGGAGCTTTTCAGAATTTGGTTTTGCCCTACGCCTCTGACATTGAGATCTTGGATTTCTCTGAATTATCCTAACCAAGTTCAAAAGTGGAGTGTCTGACTCTTTCTTCTGACACAGTGTAGATAATACTAACTTTCTAGTAGCCTTTCCATAAACAGGCACTCTGCTTTGCTCCATTCTTAGTGATTGTGATATTCCCTTGTCTCAACTAACAGAACCCAACCTTTGTTTTGTGTTTTCCAAGATTTAACATTCCCCAACAACATTTTCACAGGTACAGACCCCCCTAACTGAATTTTCTCAGTGAAATGACTATTTCCTCCAGTACATGTATTTTTCTCTGCTCCTCTTTTACTGAGGTGGGGGTTAATCTGCTCTTTTCTGTATTTCCAGTGTGTTCACTACTTTTTCCCACATAATGCTCTCTCTTTTCTTTTATCAGGAACACTCTGGAAACTTTAAAATAAAATGTCAGTACTTTGTGCCCATGTATTTTTAACTATAGTTAATATTCTCTGAACTCTTTTTCCAACCTAGCCCTGGGCTGAGTGTCCCTACTGTTGATGATGTGTAAGAGGAGGAGAGCAGTTATGCATGAACACTTTAAGTTAAAAATAAGGTACTTTAAGGTAAAATAAGCCATAGTGGATTGTTGAGAGCCTATTTTTCACATTTTGTGAAACAAGTGGAAAATCTACACTAGCGTCTCATTTTACATTAGAAACCCCTATCCCCTCCTGTCATTATATAGCTACTGTAGCAGTTACACCCAGTTTATTTAACATACATACTGGAATGAGTATTATTACCTCTTCCTGTGGTGCTAATACACAATCTCTACTAGGGATTAGTGCTCCTTTCTTTTAGCATTTTAATCTTTCTTTAGACTCGAGCACCCAATGATCATGGCCTGACTGCTGTCAGGCTGGTAGCTACCCTCTCTCAGACAAACCCCAGCATCTGCACTGAACTGACTTTCTCCCTCTCTCTCTCTCTAGTTCTCCTGGGGGAGGTTTCCGAGTTTTGCTTACAGGGACTCCCAGGCCTGTGGGGACAAAAGACCAAAATCCCACCCAGCTGAGTCCTGAGCGAGGGAGTGAAGGGTGCTGCAGCCAGAGGCCCAGCAAACTGGGGCTTCAAATCCAGGGATCGGCTTGGCCATAAGTTTTCCGGCCCAGAAGAAAAGGGAGACAACTCTAGGCGAGTGCTCTGAGCCTGCCACTATGCAAGGGGCTAGGAAGGGGAAATAGGTTCCAGACTGAAATATGCTACTGTCCCTTTAAAAACAATTCCTTGGGGCTAGGGCTGGGCCAGTCGTTAAGGCCCCTTGCTGCCCTCTTGGCTGACGTCATCCCTCAAGTGCCACAAGCCAAACAAGTCCGCGCTAAGGAGCCAATGCTAGTGCTGGGGCCATGGGCGGCCTCAGCCTGGCTCCTGCTCTGGGGGTCCGCGTGCGCAGGGGCGGGGGGGCCTTTGAGCGCGGCAGTGCGCGAGCCTAACAGAGAACGGAACTGATGCGCTGAGGGCGCGTCCCGCCCTTTCACTAGGCGGTCGAGTGACCTTGGCTCCCGCCTGCAAACCCTTCCTCGGCTTTCGTTCTTCCGTCCCCAGTGCACGTGTGAACGCTGCCTCATTGGGACAGGCGGGCCATCTACTGTACTGCGGAGCTGTCGCTTCTCTTTGAAGGGGGGGGGGGATCTATTGGCTACGATAAAGGTTTTCAGCTTTAGCAAGTTTTTTTAAAGTTTCCTAAATGTCTGACTCCTGCTGCAAGTAAATAATGGGCGGGGAGGGGGGACTAAAATGCACCGTTCAGATTCACTTTAAGCAGGTTGTGAGGTTTAAGTGAGGTGTACCTAAAACCATCAAGCCACTCACTCTCACACACACAGAGACACACGTGTGATTGTATCATTGTGTCAAACACACGCCCGCCTACTGGATACGTGCATGTGGAGATAGATAAACAGATGATAGATCGATACATTTCTTATAAGTTCAACAACATTCAAGCCACTTAAAACGCACTTGCTGGTTCTTTGAACTCAAATCACAAGATCTTCAACTTAAGTGGTAGGCTAAATTTTCACCTCCGTCCTCAATGACTATACATTAATTTTCCTTGGTATCTCTTCTACTTAAAAATACAAGTTCGTTTTAAAATAAAGAAACTCCAGAATGTACACGTAGTTCGGAGTGATCAGAGAGAAAGGGGGAAATAAGATCAAAGTTCATTTTAATTGAGAAAACGAGGTCAAATAAGTGTTCTTATCAGAAATTAGACTATCTGAACACATTCAAAGCAATGCTATCATTTAACTTTGAAAGCTGTTTAAATTCATAAACGACTTGACATTTACATTCACTGAAGCACAGAATTAACATTCCCATTTACCTACAGGTAGTACAGATTATGACAAACTAAAGAAGAAAACTATGTATTTTTGGCTCAAGCGTTCGATCTCAAACTACCTTCCCAAATACAAAGAATTCAACCCGTGTAGTAGTGCAAAACAATATGCAACCCTGTCAGATCTGAACGGAATAACAGATCACGATGCATACCCTGTATGAAACTGAGGCACTGTACAAAACAGACATTCTGGCAATTCGGTTGAAATCACAGTTTAGGCTACCCCAATTTCTGACTTTTGAAGGAGCTGTTAGTAATACCTTTCAGTACATATCAGGTTATTTCTTCACTCTCATCAAAAGCAAAGTATCAAAAAAAACCACCCCACTTTTGCCACTTTCTTGAGTCAACGGTGGAGCTTTTGTGTAAAAGGGGGAAATTAGCATTGGGCCAAATAATCAGGAAAGTTTTGTTGAACTGCCAAGAATTCAGAACTGACAGTACTTGTTTACTTTCCCACACTTTGCAAGTGAAGTGTAACTACTACTACACTCGCTTTATAGTGTTGAGTGTTTGTTCAGCAACAGTACAGTAGCTGGGAGAGAGACCCCTTGATTTAGCTGATAACTGCCCTTTTCACTGCACAGTATCAAAATGAGATTACCCTGGTTTGGCTGGGAGGAGAGAGGGCGAGAGAGAGAAAGCAGCACCTAGCAAATAGTTTCAAACTTCAGTCAAACGCTGCACGGCTGCTTCTTTCCCAAACGAGCAGTGCGATGCCTAGTCATACTTTTAAGGTGTTTTTCAAAATGAAAATTTGCGTTATTTTCAAGACATTTTTAAACAATGTATGTATTTGCGCCTGATAGTCACGCAGATGGATTCCGTGTGTTTTCTTAATGAGAAATCCTCGTTCGATTAGTCTGGTTTTTTAAAATCTGTTTATAATTAGATGAATTGTGATGACCATATTTAGCAAAATCCCTCTCATGTAAACAACGTAACTCCCGTGCACTGAAAGGTAATAACGTAACGAGCGGGCTATTCTAAATACAAGATACAGACATATCAGTTAGTCATGTGATCCGAAGTACCTTGAAGGTTATAAAATTATGTTTTCCCCCCAAAACAAAATTCACTTTTCAAGCTCGCTGCCAGCGACGTAACTTTGAAGTCCCTTCCTCCACTGGGGAAAGAACTGCTTCAAACCCTCCACGTTCGTACTTACTCGACCAGATCTAGGTTAGACTCAGAGCGCTCTGCAATCTTCTTTTAATCCAAGAAAAACAGACAAGAAGGTGTTATGCATAGGATGGTTTATTTAACCGATGCTACTCGGGCAGACAAGGTGGTTGACAGCGACCACAAGCAAGGATCTGCAAACCCAAGGTCTACCCAAAATAAATACAAGTGGCGAAATCGGGTGTCATTACACAGGCTGAGTACTGTGTAAACTCAGAGGCGCAGCCGGCGCTCAGGTTAGGTGGGGAACACGTGCCAGTCAGTTTTCCAAAGCGCTGAATTGCAAGTGCTAAGTTTGCAGTAGTTCAGCGGGGGAGGGGGGGTTGGGAGTTGACTCCGTTTGTAACGCGATGGGGGGCGAGGGGTCGGAATCCGGAGCGGCACAGTCTCCCCGTGGAACGCTGCACCGGAGTCTGGACTACTCGGGTTTGCAGCGCGCTGGGCGTTGTAACGAGCCGGCGCTGCGCGGTAAAGTGGAGCTGCCCCCGCCGCAGTCCTGAGGCGCGTGGTCACCGGAGGGGCACGAGCAGATCATGTAGTAGCAGACGAGTCGTGGAGTTCGGTGGAGCAAGCGCAGGGCGGCCCCGCCAAGGGAGGGGTCCTTCACTGCCTGCAAAACTTGCACTTGATGATTTTCTTAAAAGCACTTTGGAAATCCTTGTTGAAGTAGGCGTAGATGACGGGGTTGAGGAGGGAGTTGGAGTAGCCCAGCCAGTTGATGACGGCCCCCAGCCAGTCCGGCATGTAGCACTCACTGTCACAGAAGGGCAAGACCAGGGCCACGATGAAGAAGGGCAGCCAGCACAGGATGAACGTGCCCATGATGATGCCCAGGGTTTTGACCGTTTTCCTCTCCCGGGCCAGAGCCATCTTCCGCTTGGCCTCGGTGCTCCGCTCGTTCTTCTTCTCGGCGGAGAGGGGCAGCGGGGCGCTGCAGGGGTCGCTGGGCAGGGGCAGGTGCGTTTTGGAGGCGTTGTGATAGTGCTGGACCTCGATGACCTCCAGCGCGGCTCCCTCCTCCCCGTGCCGCACGGCCCCGTTGACACACGCGCCGGGCTTGGGCTCCACCGTCCGCTTCCAGCTCTTGCTCGGCTCGCCGTTGCTTTTCTTCTGCAGGGGGGCCGGGGAGACCGTCAGGCAGGTGTCCGCGATCTTCTTCTTCTTCTTCTCCGCTTTCCTGACGGTCTTGCGGATCCGGAAGCGGGCCGCCCTGAAGATCCGCCCGTACAGCACCAGCATCAGCAGCAGGGGGATGTAGAAGGCGCCGAAGGTGGAGTAGATGGTGTACCCGTGGTCCTTGCTGATGGTGCAGGCGTCGGGGTCCGACCTGTCCTCGGGCGTCCGCCAGCCCAGCATGGGCGGGATGGAGATCAAGAAGCCGATGAGCCAGGTGAGGCTGATGAGCGCAGCCGCCCGCCGGGGAGTCCGCTTGTTGACATAGTCGATGGGGTCGGTGATGGCCCAGTACCTGTCCAGGGCGATGGCGCACAGGTGCAGGATGGAGGAGGTGCAGCACAGCACGTCCAGGGAGATGAAGATGTCGCAGGTGACCTGTCCCAGCGTCCACTTGTTCAGCACCTGGTAGAGGGCGGCCATGGGGAGCACCAGCACCGAGACCATCAGGTCGGTGACGGCCAGCGAGCCGATGAGATAGTTGGCCACGTTCTGCAGGGAGCGCTCCAGGGCTATGGCCGCGATCACGCAGGCGTTGCCCAGCAGGGCGCAGAGGATGAGGGTGCCCAGGAAGAGGGAGGTGAGGAGCTGGTAGCTGAGGGTCACCGCGGCGCCCTGGCCCCGCGCGGAGGTCGGGTCGCTGGGGGAGGCAGTGGTGTTGGCCACATCCATGCCGGGGCAGCTAGGAGCGCATGGGCAGCGCGCGGCGCGGTCACTCCTCCGGGCTCGGGCTGGCAGGGGGCGAGGGCTCCGCTCTCCGGCCGCGAGTCATCGCCTCGGGCCCCCGGGCGCGCCGCGCCGGAGAGCCGGGGGCGGGAGCGGCGGCGGGCATCCAGAGCGCGCGGGTCACGGGGCGGCAGGCGGCGGAGGGCGGCGGTGCCGGTCCATCCCGGGCCGGTCCCCCGGGCCAAGTGCGGCTGAGCGCCAGGCCCCGGCACTCCCCGGCCGGGCTCCGCCGGGCTGGCACGGAGCAGCCTCGCTCGCGCCGGCTGCTTCTCCCCTCCGCTGCCTCTGTCGCGCGTCGCGCCCCTGGCTGCGCCTCTCCCCTCCCGCTCGCTCCCCGTTTGATCGGCTCTCCCGCTCCCCCCGCCCCCGCCCCTGCTTTCGCTCTCTTCCCCCGCCCCCTCTCCTCTGGGGTGGCTCTCGCTGCCGGGCTGCCGTTGTGCTCCGGTCCCTTTCAGCAACTGCGCGGGCGGAGCGTCCTCCGCACCTGCGGGGCAGGGGCAATAACAAGCGAGGCCAGGAGATCCCGCCTCCCCATCCCCCCGCTGGTCCCTCGCCGAGGAACGCCCCGCTTGGAGCTCCCCGGGCCCCCCACACCGTGCGGCTCCAAACTCCCTCCAGCCTCCCTCTGGCAATACGCCCCTCAGCCTGGGTGCCCGGGTGGTGTCGTTCCTGGGCACCGTCCCCTGCCCTGTGGTCAGGAGCCCGGCCGGCTGGCGGGGAGGGGAGAGGGGCCTGGTTCTGCAGGAACATGCCCGGAGTGATGCCAGCGGTGGCCACATGCCAGGCCCGGGGAACGGGGGGACCCTGGCAGGCTGAAGTGCTGGTGCCTTCGCCGGGCGCTTTGAAACGCAAACTCCTGCCGCAGCGGGGGCCGCTCTCGGCCGCATGGAACCGGGGTGGGGGGAGAGATCCCGGCCCGACCTTAGCTAGAGCAGCCGGCGCTCCACACGAACTCTTCGGCCGGGACCGGGGCCAGATGTGCTCGCTCGCGCCTCGTCCCGCCGTCAGCACCCGGGACAGTTCCAAACTTCAAGGGCATTTGTCGCCACCTGCAGGTACGCGGCTTGCCGGGGATCGCGCCTCTCACACGCCGGAGGCTGGCAGGGGTCGGACACACCCGCCGGGTGCCCAGGCAGCTGGAGGTGACCCTCTCCGCAGCACTTCAGTCCCTGGAGCACGCGGCTTCGCTTCTCCAGGGGGGGAAACTTCCCCAGGGAGTCTTGCAAGTCGCGCAGCAAGCGGTGCAAAGCCGGTGGGCTTGGAGCTAAGCGGAACCAACCCAAACGCGCCCTTTGTGCATCATAGACTTGGGGAAATCCTGCGCTTTATTAGCATGCCACGCAGAGCTCACAAGCCCTTAAAAAATCCCCACCTTGCCGTTTATCACTCCGATTTGAGAGTTTACTTATCTGGCTCCTCTATTAGATGGCAGTGGGTTTTTATAGTTGTTTGAATGAAAGGAACAAATGAATTATAAAGGAAAACAAATGTATGCAAATAGGGGGAGTGGCGGCGGGGAAATAGACATGCCTTGGATCTTCAGGATACAGGGAACACGCTCTCATTTTATCGAGGGGTGTAGTTTAAACGCAAAGTAAATGGCAAAGTATGTCCCATGCTGCCGAGTGACGTGTGCGGACCTAACTAGCCATGAAGTGTGTATAGGTAGGTACAGAGGCAAGCGACAGATTATCCCTCTTACACTGTGTCCAGTGATAGTTTTGTTACCAGTGATCATGAAACTTTTGGGCTGTTAGCTGGGTAGCAGAGCAATCAATACAGCAATGTGAAACAAATCAAGCGAGGTCGATATCCCTTAGCGTGGTGGAGGTGTCCTGCGATGTATTGTTTCACAGTACAGTGCCGGGCACGGTTCCCTTTCAATCATTTCAACGCGCTTGTAGTAATGAAACCAGGGCGCTGAAATCGGATGGCGAAATTCTACCTCCCTCCAAAGATAGCAGCGCCCAGCTATCTGTCTTAAAGTTGCATTACAGGAAATTACAATGCAACAAACGATGGCCATCCCGATCCTCGGAAGATAAAAAATAACGGTACAGTTGCGCGTGATAAAAGAGGGAAAGGCTGGGTCTGAAAGAGAATGAAATGAGAAAAATATCACTGGGAACAATCTTAAATAAAGATAGTATCAGGTTGACGTATCTCAAATAAATAGGGTAATATCCAGTAACCATTCCAAACAGAAGAATAGGAGACAGCTTCTGATTGGGGATCACATACAAAGTTGTATGATTGACAGGTTTAACTTTTGCTTTACTTGGAAGGTGACATTATAGCAAAGGTTACGTGGTGTGATTTTTATCCTCTCGTCACCTAGTAATTCTCATGACCGGAAAGGAGCTTTCAGGATAGTCTGAGTTGCTGCCATGCAAATGTCTGGACATCACGATTTTTGACAATATCCAAATCAATGACATGTAAAATTAGGGCCAATGACCCATGTCCACACACTCAGACTTGTTAATCTGTACCTAGGAGTGGCCCCTAAAGACCGCGCTGTGTTCAGACCTGTATCAGGTCGGATCACCTCTTTAGTTCGGGGGTGACTTACTGGTTAGAAGGGAGGCAATGCAGCTGCAGAACTTCACTTCACTTCCCTTTCAGACTTTCCTGCTTGAACGCACGTAGAGTGGATGGGCAGACCTAGCTGTAGTCTGCAATGTTTGCTGATTAAATACACGGGCCTGCTCTGTGCCCCACTGTAGGAAAAGTGAGGGGAAACAGGACGTGTCAATGACTGACACGTAGGCATGGCTTGCTCCTGAACACAACACGGCTTAGCCATTATTTCCCTGCTAATAGCAGATGAAATTCACAGCACCCTAATGGCTTCCAGGTGATTCGATCTAGTTTTTAAAAGCCAACAACCCCACACCTCTGGTTAAGAGTCATTTTTAGCCAGCCTGGGCTGGGTGGAGCATAACATTGGGAGGCAAGGAGCCCGGAGTTTGAGTGCAGATTCTGCCGCGGACTCGTTGTGGGATGATAATATAGGCCAGAACTGCCCAAGTGTCTGCTGATCCTGGGTGCTTCAATTCTGGGCTGCTCCAAAATGAGGTAATTTAGGGTTTGTTTTTTCAGAGGCCCTGTGGACTCCAATTGGGATTGTTGAGGGGGAGGGTAGCAAAAGCAATGGACGTTTCTGAAAATGGGTGTCTTATCTAGAGCAGGTCAAATCACACACACACACACACTTTTAAAATTTGAAACGTTTCAGCCAGCTCTAGTATTCACCTGTCTTAAAGTTACATCAGTAAAATGGGCGTGTTGTGAGGGGTGAGTTAAATTGTGGCCAGTAGAGGGCTCCACCTCCATGAGAGGGAGAAGTGGTGCAGCCAAAGGGGCATCTCAGTCCTTACTGGTGTGATGGCCTAAGCACATTAAATAAGTCTGGACTATTACTAAACATGTCAATGACTGAACAGTCCCAGTGAGGGCTCCCCAGGCCTAGCTCCTCTGCCGTTCCCCCAGGCCGTGGCAAGATGGGTCTTTAAAGGACTCTGCTGCCCTTGGCAGTCTCCACCTGGGCCATAATCCCCACTCTGGAGGGAGGGCACAGGGTACAGTGCAAGTTAATTCAGTGAGAGCCAGGAAGGACATTATCCCATAAGGATTTCCACTCAGACTTCCATCAGGTCCCAAGAGAAGCATGCCATGTAGCATGCTCCCCAGAGCTGTCCTTGCCCTACTCCTGACATGCCACTTCCCCATCCTCAGAGTAACAACCCTGGATGCTGCTTCCCTCCCACTCCCCTCTCTCCCCCCACAGCCACTCCAGCTCCCACAGAACACTACCAAAGGCAGATCTTGCTCAGCCCTTCAATATTTGAGACTGATGCCCTGGATGAACTTGAATGTGGTTATTTATTTCATTTCAAATATTATTCTCTATTTCAGAAAATTGATTGCAGTTGCTCAGTATAGAGAAGGGAACAGACTGTCTCTATTTGCACTGTTCCTGGTTATTATGCTACTGATGATGTCACACATTTCCTTGAATACTAGCAGGCTGCAGTTAGCTACTTTTTTGTTTCACTTACAGACATAAATGATTATTGGTGCCCAATCAAAAATGTTGTCAGTGTTCATAGGCCATAGGATGAGTCTCCTTTATGCCGGGCGCTCTCAGAAGAAACTATAGTTATAGCATAACCCCAAGTCTCAAGTTGCAGTGGGGAAGGTTTAGGTTGGATATTAGGAAAAACTTTTTTACTAGGAGGGTGGTGAAGCACTGGAATGTGTTACCTAGGGAGGTGGTGGAATCTCCTTCCTTAGAGGTTTTTAAGGTCAGGTTTGACAAAGCCCTGGCTGGGACGATTTAGTTGAGGTTGGTCCTGCTTTGAGCAGGGGGTTGAACTAGATGACCTCCCGAGATCCCTTCCAACCCTGATATTCTATGATTCTATGATTCTAAGTGAGGACAATGTGCACCTCCTTGTACTGGCCCAGAGAATCTGGGTCTCTCACTTTAGCGACTGAAAATGACATGATAAACATTAAGCCAGGTCCTCAGGACTGGCCCTTCTGCACCTGATGCATCTCTGGTGAGGAAAAAGGCTACAAAGGTGTCATAAACCATCCCTGCACTTTCCTCATCTTCACAGTGTTGAGCACAGGTCTGGTATCAGACAGCAAGAGAAGCCTTGGTTGCAATGATATTCAGAGGAGCATTCTGGTAACCAGAGATCACCAGAGTGCTGCAGAGTTCTAGCCACATTTTCCTAATCACGCCACCTGTGCCTGAGTTTAGGATCTAATATTCTGGGATTACGCTTTGTCAGGGGAATACCCACGCAGCTGCTTAAACCAACATTAAGGGAGCTTTACACTACCTCAATGGTCTGAGGCATCCTTATAGGGCCAGAATGTAACTCATTGATTTTAAAACAGTCAATGTTATGCTTGTAATTGCCTGAGACAAAAATACTCTCCCGGGTCATTTTTCTCATCTGACATTAACCAAATAGATCTTTATAATAAGAACTTACTGTTACATAATTCTAGAATAACACAACTTCTTGGTTGAATCAGTCTTTCACTAGCTGCTAATGAAGATGACTGCACCTACTTCTGAGTAAACATTTACATTAATCTTTTAAGAACAAGCCATAAAACCGGTTTACTATTAAAATTATTCATTTTTCCGTAGTTGAATGTATACACCAGATGCCAGTAATTTGGCAATTAAGCTGTAGCTGGACAATTGCTAAAATGAGTATTAACCATTCATTCCAGGATTTATAAGAATGTTCTCAGCCTTAAAATTGTATTCATTTATATTTGTATTCACTTCACTTTTAATCTTTCAGCTTTCCACCCTTCCCTTTTTTGAATAAATGGCAAGAGATTTATTCCCCCCCTAAAATATAGAATAGCCTGTACTATATGTGAGAGGGACCTTTATTCAAATGACGTGAAAATGACTTTGAATAAATATTGGCTTCTAGATAATGATTTGTGCAGAAGTCAACAGTTCTGAAAGTAGGAGATGTATAGCATCATTCAAAGGAGCCAAAGTAATAGAAAGAGAAGTGTAAGTGTTTTAGAGTGCAATGGCAGTGCATCATTTCCCTGGCTATGTTTTTATAGGTCTCAACTTTACAAATGTAATAAAACTGTAAACCTTTATCAGAAATTAAAAAAGATAATGTTCTTGAGTTAAATCACCAAAGCGTAGATGTTACTGGTGGCATCTGGCTGCTGTCATGTCAGGGCTTTATGCAACATGGAAGATTAAAGATGAGTTATGTAGGATCTGTTTTCTCCTTAATCAATAAAAGTGTCTGTTCCACTGTTAAACAACATTGCTTATGAGGGAACAAGGCTATTATTCCATGTGTCACACAGGATTTTCCCAGAAGACTTCAATGACTTAGTAAGTCAAGTGTGTGAGTTTTTTCCCCCAAAAAAAGGTTTGTGAAAATTTGTTGTGCAATATCTTACTTAGCTACCCTGTTTCCCCGAAAGTAAGACATCCCCCGAAAATAAGACGTACTTCAAGTTTTGCCTCTCGCTGTAATATAATGTAATGTAATTTTGGGAGCAAAAATTAATATAAGACACTGTCTTAGTTTCGGGGAAACACGGTATGAAATAGAAATACTATTTTAAACAAATCTGTGTATAATCTACTAACACAATCACAGACTATACTGTATGTGTAATGGTAGAAAAGCCTATTAGAAGAAAAGGTATATTCAGTGTATATAAATTAAATTTTAAGAAGGAATGAGCTCTACTGATTGAATTTATCTTGTTAATTAAATAAAGTTATTGAAAGTGTATATAAAACAAATCATTTATTTTATGTCCAAATATCATAAATGTCTAATCACAGAGAGGACATGGGCCAAATTCCAAAAGTTACTGCAAATACAGGGAAAATTACTTTTCTGATGACATCTGGCAAGACCACCAAATGGTATTACTCTAAAAGTTGTTCTAGTCCAACTGTTTATATGTTCCTACTGTCAGAAACCTCACACTTGAGGTATTTATAAATTAAAAGTACCTACATTATTGAAAAAATTAGTTAGAAAGCAATTTTCCCTTTAATTATCTATCAAGTCTTGTGTCTATGGTTCTCTTTTTAGCTCCAAGAAATGACAATTCAAGCAATTAAAACAGCCCAGGGAATTTTTATTTCACTTACTGCTCTTTACAGAAGAGGTTAATGCTCATTCTTTCCCCACTAACACGTGCAACACATTTATGAAATTAAAACAAAATCATTCTTAGGTTTGTAAAATCAAATCTGTTTATCTGTATCTTTTCACTGTACCCTTTGTATTTTTCTTGTGGGACACAAACAGCTGAATCCATGAGATCACTTGAAACTGCTGGAAGTAGCAATGTAGTGAATGCCGTGTAATTGCTTTGTGCAACATAATATGTCTGGGGAATTAGTACAAAGCAACTGTATGCACTTCTTGGTTTTGCTTGATGCCTCCTATAAAAAGAGCCTGCACTTTTCATCTGTTCACAAAATAAAAGCATTTCAAACATGCTGGTTAGAACGTTCTGAACAACTAGAGCAGAGGTAGGCAACCTATGACAAGAGCTGAATTTCAGTGGCACTCACACTACCTGGGTCCTGGCCACCAGTCCAGGGGGCTCTGCATTTTAATTTAATTTTAAGTGAAGCTTCTTAAACGTTTAAAAAACCTTATTTACTTTACATACAACAATAGTTTAGTTATATATTATAGACTTATAACAAGAGACCTTCTAAAAACATTAAAATGTTTTATTGGTACACAAAACCTTAAATGAGAGTGAATAAATGAAGACTCGGCACACCACTTCTGAAAGGTTGCCGACCCCTGAACTAGAGTTTGAAATAGCCCGTTAGCCAAGCCTTCACTATAATATTTTTTAGAAGTCATAGTTTATGGCCATTCATATTAGATCATCAAAATGGATTGTACTCATTTCAAGATCGCCCATTTCCATTTCAAACAAACTGTTTTTCTACCTGACGTATGTTTCGTTAGTCATTTGGGATTAGCCAGTCCTTTTACCCTCTACCCCACAGTAAAGGGTGGCATCTAACTGTATGGCCCCAAAACAGCCCAGGGAAGGACGGAATTGTGCATCTAAGAGGAACAATTCCTTCCCTGCTGTCAGGGAATAGTAAGCTACTAGCCTTTACCAGTGGTTGATTAATTACCCTCCACCCTAGGACAAGCTCAACTATGCTGGCCACCGCAGTGGGGTGGATGCAGAATCTCTTTCCATGGCTGCCCTTCAAGGGGGAGAAGTTCCTGGAATGCAGTCCCTGCTTTCCTCCCAAGTCCCTGCAGCAGATTTGAATGGAAGCCATGCAGGGGCATAAAGACCAGCTTATACCCCATTAGTCCCCATTTAACCACATAAGTCAGGGCACAATCTGAATTCAGATTAATCAAAAACTTAACAAAAACTCTTCTAAATACAGTTATTTGGAATTAATGCTTCAACCATATAGAAATGTTGCATGACTATCCATGTCTACCACTCCTGTTCCACCTCCTCTTCCTTTTTAGGAAGAGGTCAGTAGTGGGATCCTTGACTTTGAATTCAGGCTCTTTGAAGAACATTTTATTTGCTTTCCATTTTCTATTTCTGTGGACCTTTCTGGTACAATTTATAAGTGAATATGCCAGCTAGGGCTTCTTGGGGAAAAAAATTAGGAGTGAGATGGTGTTTTTTGCACAAACACCCAAATAAATCTGGTTTTGTTTACCTCAATGTCAAAGCAAAATTGCCATCTTGGGGATAAATTATGTTGCATCCAATTATTGCTGGACAAGGAAGGATAAGGAAGATGATATTTATAGTTCATTATTCTGGTGACAATATGATCCAAGGAAAATAATCTGCCTAGCTTCCAAACAACATATAACTAGGTTCTGGAAAAACAGTATCTATGATCTTGCTTGTATAGCTCAAAGGCGAGAGGGATTTTCTGTTGACATTGGGATTTATAGCCTCTAACAGTGGTTAAAATATCATTGGTCAGTATCTCAGTCTAATCGCAAATTAGTTAGAATGACAGTTAGATAAAGCAGGTTCTGAAAAAAATCAGGGGTGAAATCCTGTCCCCACTGAAGTTAACAGGAAAAAACCTGCCCTTCGAGTGGAGTGTGGCCAGGGCATCACACTAGGAGCTTCCAAACACTGAGCCAGATTCCCTGCTCAGCTACAATGAGGCAAATCAATTGGCCTGAAATTCTTGACATTAGCGGGGTTGTGCCAGTGTAGCTAACAGAAGGATTTGGCCCAGTAGCTTTTCAGAGATTCACATAGGCAGTTTTCTATCTGCACTTAGGAAATGCCCTACCAGTTCAAACCAATGGGTCATCTTTATATGACAATGGCCAGCATCGGAAGTTTCAGAGAAAGGTGTAAACCTGCATAATAGACAAGTATGCACTAAAATATCTATGAGCTATATCCTAATCAATAGCAATCTGAGACTGATGTATGTTCTGAAGCAGAAGGATTTAGATTTATATCCCTTATATATTCTAGCTAATATATCTGAGAGCGTTCTTCTTAGTGACATAAATCTCTTACTCTTTTGGAATCCTCCTGTGCTCTTGGCATTTGGCAGCGAGTTCCACAGATTAATTACATGTTGTGTAAAAAAAAGTTATTCCCTTTATCAGTTTTAAATTTGTTACATCTTAAATTTAATTGGATGGCTTTTTATTCTTCTCTTATGAGAAAAGATAAATAGGAGTATCAGAATGAGCTTCTATAGAATAATGATAATTTTATATATTATATATCACGCCCCTTATCTCCTCTCTAAATTAAATAATCCCAGTTTTTTCACGTTCTCTTCACATGGAAATCTTTCTACCCCTCCAAGCTCTTCTTCTGAACATCCCACTTGCTGCCATGTTTTTGTTGCAATGCTCAAAAGTTCCATTCCCAGAAGCAGCAAATTTGTAAATAAGGCTACAGGGTTAAGTCCTTCCCTTTTGACAATAAATATGAATAAGTGTAAAATCTTCATATACCTGTGGATGACATCTGGGCAGCTAATTTACTTGATATTATGTTCTGGCTTTTCAGAACTATGTTGGCAGATGCTTCTGTAGGCACGGTTTTTAGCTCCTTGCAGTAGGCTACCAAAGGCATGTGTAGTCAAGTTTTAACCCTTACTGGGTTATGTACAACTTTCAGTTTCTCCAGCACATTTATCTCCAACTTTTAAATACACAGCAGGCTCCCTAACCATTTCTTATCTGTGATAATGCTGACCATCTTACTAACTCTGAATATATTATCTGATTAATTGTTAACGTTCAGCTGAAATAGCACGATTCTAACAGAAAATCCCAAAGAATGTTCTTGAATTAAGAAGCTTGAGAAATGGTTAGAGCTAACCCTTTACATTTATGGGACCAGATCCTCAGCTGATGTAAATCAGCATGGCCCCACTGAAGTCAAACACATAATTAACCTGTGGAACTCATTGCCACAAGATATAATAGAGGCCAAGAGCTTACTAGGATTCAAAAAGGAATTAAACATGTCTATAAATACCAATAATACCTTCAGTTTTATAAGAAAGGGTAGAAAATTAACACTGATTTCCACTGAGTTATGTCAGTTTACACCAGCTGAGGATCTGACTCATTCAGATATTGTCCAGGCTTCTGTGTTAGCTGTATGGAGGTAAGAAGATGAGGCTGAAAAACCAGCTGACAGATGGCACCCTGCAGGGTGTCTCTAGTAGACAATTGCCTTTCAGTTACTCTTTAGCACTTAATAAAACAATGCTGGTAATAACATTTTGAACCTGCACATTCTCTGCACCATTTTTATAGGGATGGGGATGAAGAAAGTTTCATGAGACTCAGGAAATGAATGCAAGTCCATGATTATGCCAAGGTGCATTGACAAGTGTGAAAATATGTGTATCTATGAACATGAAAATATTTGCCAACTGATACGTGGGAGAGTCACTGGAATATCTGCCACACTGCATCATGACAGTCAGCCTCTCACAACACTGATCACCATTTCAGGAGGCACAGCTTCCAGGGCCGCATGCCTGATTTGGATGACAGTTTTTGCTGCATCAGTGCACAAACTGTTCCCAAACAGGTGACTCTTACCATAACAGCATCCTTGTAATAGCTCTGTTTTCTATGGGAACTTGAGTTGCTTCCTGCATGAGTGACTGTTGTATAAATAAAGGCTGCCTAGGAGCAATTTCAATGTGTACATTTTACTTTTGCTAACCTTTTTTTTACATTTTCCATCAATTGCTGGTCTTTGTTCAGTGAGGATGGATCTGATTTAGTTTCTTCCTTTTCCGATGATATTAAATGTGTGATCCACCTCATATGTATCAGACAAGTGTCCCAATTTATATCTTAATTCTTAATAGAGGAATATCAATTAACCATAAATTAGGGGCAAGTCATCCAGTCTTTTCTCAGGAAAATTCCTCACTGACTTTAACGTACATTTTGCATTCATAAGGCTTGCAGGGTTAGTCATTATTTATGGAAAGTTGCCTAATGCCTCTTTTCTTAAAAATAATTTGATAATCAGAATTATGGAGAGCATAAATCCATCCACCTTGGGTCTTTGGAATCTGTGTTCACATGACAACTATTTTCTTAGGCACCACTTAAATTATCTCCAATCAGAGTGATTACTTAAACTGAAGATATGGGCTGTGAGTCAGCAAGGCAGTTAAGCTCTTGTATAACTTAGGAGGCACCAGGCCAATGGAACTATTAAGTATGTCCCTGAATTGGGGCTCATACTGAGAAAAATACTTTCTAGTACTCAAAAGTGATGTAAGAATAAATAAGAAAATAGTCTCTGCTCTTCCAATTCCCTCCTCAACCTCAAAACTCTGATTATTAATAACGTGTTTGGTTTTCTAAAAATTCCTACTTTTGTAGACAATTTTTTTTGGTAAGCAATACTAAGGATGAATGAATCTGACTTAACTGACTCAGTTTCAGATTTAAAGCTCTCTAGGGTGGCTCTCACTCATAAATTATCCTGCACTGTCTCAAATGTTGTTTCCAGGATAACCAACCTGGAGCCACATGCTTCAGTCTTGACATCCAACGGGATCCCCATGGAGTTGATTGCAAACAGAATACTTTTCATAGAGATTTGAATGTCTAAAATTCCAGCAGCAGCAAGTTCTAAACTGATAGCAGAGCAGGTAGGGCTAAGTCATTTTTTTAAATGGATGGTTTAGCAGCTACCACAGATGAACAACTATCTGCAAGTGCTTCGCCAATAGTGTTGGACCCTGTCCTAAAACAGAATTCCCTGGAGCAGTGTCTCTGCCAAGGCTTCTCTAGAGACATTCATCTATAGATAGCATAAGATAATTGGCTGATCTGTCTCTCTCCCACAATGGATTTACATCAGCATAACTCCAGTGACTTCAATGTACTTAGTCCTCGATTGTACCAGAGTAATAAAAGTCAAGGCCAATGGGTATTGCGGAGCGCAAAGGCAATTCCCACATGTGTCCCAGTAGCGGAACAGGACTAATAGACCACAGGCTGAAAATTCACAGCCTAATGGAACACTTCCAGCCTCTTTAAACCCTCTTCCTAATATAAATGACCTGATTTCTGATCTCATACTGGTATATATCCAGAGTAATTCTATTAGAAGTACATTGGTGTAAAGCTGGTATAAATGACATCAGGACGAGGCCCTTAATACCCAGCATGCAACTCTTTCCCATCAGTGATCCAGAAACAGCCTGTGTCCTAGGGCTGTGCTGCCACTGCTTCCCTTCAACAAAGAAGCTGGTTTTATACACTCCCTGGAGCAATATCAATCACAGGGGGTTCTCATGGAAACTTATTGGCTCCAATAGCAACTTAATTTGTGCATCTTGTTTTCAAAGGAAAACTATGACAGGTGCAGAAAGCAGCCAGCTGTTTGGAATCTATGATAATAATAATAAAGGAGTGGAAGAGGGTTTGCAAACCCCTCATCTTATGTCACCTTCGTTTTTGTTGCTAAAATTTAGAAATAAGGTGGTTGGCACAAACATACAGCCTAGATGGAGCTACTCTAAGGTGGGTGTATAACTGGTTGGAAAATTGTTCTCAGAGAGTAGTTAGCAGTGGTTCATAGTCATACTGGAAGGGCCTATTGAGGGGGGTCCCACAGGGTTCGGTTCTGGTTCTGTTCAGTATCTTAATGATTTAGATAATGGCATAGAGAGTACACTTATAAAGTTTGTGGGCGATACCAGGCTTGGAAGGGTTGCAAGTGTTTTGGAGGATAGGATTAAAATTCAAAATGATCAGGACAAACTGGAAAAATGGTCTGAAGTAAACAGGATGAAATTCAATAAGGACAAATGCAAAGTACTCCACTTAGGAAGGAACGATCAGTTGCACACACACAAAACGGGAAATGACTGCCTAGGAAAGAGTACTGCAGAAAGGGATATGGGGTCTGCTGTGGGGTGGTCACCCTGCTCCGGCTCTGAAAGGGTTAAAAGCCAGTCCTTGGAGAGGGCTGGGGCTGAGAGATGGGAGGCAGTCAATCAGAGCTGGCCAAGCCAGTATAAAAGAGGGCAGACTAGAAGGAAGTAGTCAGTCTCTCTCCAGCCTTGTAGAAAGGGGGACCTGGCTGACTGAAAGAGCACCTTGCACAGAGCAGTGCTGAGGAAGGGCAGGAGGAGCTGGTGGAGCTGCAGTCTGTCAAACCCCCAGGCAGAGGCCTTGATGTCAGGGCTGGAAGAGGTACTGGGGCTGTGGGGAGGCAGCCAGAGGAGGAAGAGGCAACAGGTTCAACCCCCTGGTCGATGATGAGTGACACTTCAGACTGCACTTTGCCCGTAAGGGAAGGGGTTAGATGAAGGCTGGCAGTAGAGTCACTGAGGCAAGGTTGGCTTAGAGACTCTGAGCCTGGAGGCACTGTTGTGGGGTGTACCTAAGAGAAGGGGCACCGTGGGCCAGTGCGAGCTGTGGAGTCTGAAGTACAGTGTGGAGGTTGACTAGGAAGCAGGTACTGGTAGGGAGACACCATCCAGCAGCCACTCCAAGGCTGGGATGAGCTAATTCCTGAGGTAACCAGAAGCCGGCACCACAGTGTTATCGCGCCATAGTAGATCACAAGCTAAATATGTTAATAGTTAATAGTTAAGCTAAAAGTTAATAGTTAAGCTAAATATGTTAATGTGTTAATAGTTAATGTGTTAATAGTTAAGATGTTAATAGTTAATAGATGAAATGCTGATAGGTGGCACTCAAGATCATGTACTATAGTTCCTAGGTTTCATAGAACCCAAAAGATATCGTACAATGCAAATAGCTTCCTCTTTGCAGCTCTCTCCATGAAGCCTTTAGCAGCCCCTATAGGACATTCCATCTTACACTAGAACATCCCTGAGGCTGAACCAGTTCCCAATAGCTCCAAGGACTGGGGGTGGCAGAAAGCCCCAAATGCTGCTCTGACATCCTTTACGTCACTTGGCAGGGCTCAGACACACCTGGAAATGTTGTACAATCTGTGAAATGTTTGTGGCTTCTTCCTCCCTGCCCCAACTTTGGTGAATCTGAGCCAAGGGAGGTATTGTTTGTGGAAGACACTGTGAGAGCTGCCATGAAAACCACACATTGTCCCAGATTTGAATCCTTTTTGGTGATACTCAACATTTGGAAGCAACAGTGGAGGTTCTGCTTGGAAAACATTTAAAAGTTAACCTTACCTCTCAGCCTATTGTGTGGATGTAAATTATATACATAGATTCATATACAGAGGTAACAAGAACGGCTTCCACCCTGGAAAAGAAACAAGTCTTAGTGCCTAGATCAAACAACAGGCTGACTGGAGCTGATAAAACTCGTAGTTGAGTTGTGAAAGGGCCAAAATTCCTCACATCTTCTTGTCACTAGTACTTGGAAAAGCTGGGCAAACCAATATAACCAGAAACCTTAGCAATGTAACAAAAAAAGGGGCCCAAGAAGACCCTGTCACTAAAGAACAAACAGTTAAAGAAAGTGTTAAAACCGTGACCAAAGTTTGATGTTAAATGTTTCTTAGTAGGAGTTACAAAGAAGTGCAATAAAAACCAGTGACTGGAATTTATATAATCCAATAATAATGAAATGGGTAATTTTAAAGAAGAATCTTTCCATTAAAAAGCAAAAGGCAGTTTAATGTAAATGGGTTATAGAGCTCACATGGAACATGCATAAGTATGGAAGCCTGGGGGTAAAAAGCAGGAAAACCTCTGGCTAATTATCCGGTTCTCAGAATAAATGCCAATGCATCTTCAAAGACGATGATTAAGACGATCGTGATGAAATTACATCAAGGGAAAACTGTTCCAGTCTATACTCCGTAATCGTGTCCCCTCAGCCCTGCAGCACAGACAGTAGAACTGGTGCAGTTTGGCTGGGTGGAGGAACCAGGATGCAGGAAACACAGACACTGCTGTGCTTTGCAGGGCCTTCATCTCTCAATCAGTAGGTGGGTTGTGGTGTGAGGCCAGAGTGGGGATGAAAGTTTGTCTGATGGACCTTTCATGATGTCGATACATTGTGCAACCTCTGTGTGAGTGAGAGGGTCACAGCTGCTAGGGCTGGTTGCTGCGGACAGGACAATCTTTTTGTGGGTGCTACACAGTTGGCTTCAACGGAAACAGAGTTAGGCCAGGGCTGTGTTCTTTTGAAAATCCCACCTCAGTGTTAAGAAGGTACTCACTGTGGAAATGTGAACTTTAGATACTAAATGATTATTCCCACTGTTATTTCCAGTGTGAAAAGATTGGTAATATCCAATGGCATGACCACATTCTGCAGCTACAAACCTACAAAATAAGGACCAAGACAGGAGGTCCAAGGTCCAGTCACAATTGCACACTTTCATTTTCCTGTGCAATAGCCACATAGATACACCCATCTGCCACATAGATACACCCAACTGGCTGGTACCCAAATAGACAATTACACTTGTAGGGATGGATGGATGGATGGTAAGGGAAAGGCTCCAGGAAAGACAGTAAGGTTCAGGAGGGAACAGACCTTGACTTCTGGTGAGAGGGTCCCTGAGCCAGAATCTGAATTGGGGGGGGGGGGGCTGGGTTCCCTGCCAGCCCCTGAGGAAGTGGCATTATGAGGCAGTGAGTGGGAAGATTGCCTGGGACTGTGGAAGAAATCCTTTGGTACCGTAGAAGGGGAAAACTCAAATAGTGACCTGGCTGGAGGGCTGACTCTCAAAGAGGCAGATCCTGGGGTGAGAGAAAGGCTGCAGTAAGAAAGAAGGATGGAGAAATGGTGTGCAACTGTGGGATGGGGTGTTGACCTCATGAAGCTAATTCTCAGAATGGCCAGAAGAAGGCACCATCCTAGCAGTGAGTAAAGCACCTTATTATAGAGCCCAGTAACTTGTGATTTTGACTAAAGCATAATTTATGCCTAGCTAAAGCATCTCTTCTGTAAAATCATGCAGTCTTGATCTGAAGACATCAAGAGATGTAGAATCCATTCCTTCACTTGGTAGTTTGTTCCAGTGGTTAATCACCCTCACTGTTATGAATTTGTGCTTAATTTCTATACTGCTTTTGTCTGACTTCAACTTCTAGTCACTACTTCTAATTTATGGGAATTAGACTCTTCTTTATAATTTTATTCCTTCCAGTTTATGTTCTGGATTTTTAGTTTTAGGATATTTCAAAGGACATAGTCAATGTATTTTTAGTAACTTCACACCAATATTTTCTCTCTATTTGAATATCTCTTCGGAAGTTTGCAATACATTTCCTCACCATTCTCTCCTCTTCACTGCCCATTTATCAGTCATGCACACTGGTTTTGTTGTTTTAGGGCTTCTCACAAGCACTGGACTGCTTCCACTGATTTCATTGTTTAGAGTAAAAAGCGACTAAGCAAGCATTCATTTTCGAAAATAAAAAACATTAAAAATGACTGTGCTTTTGCAAGGAAGAAAAGGCATATCACATTTTAAACCTTGACAAAAACTCTTTTCAGCTTGTGATGCTATAACTAAGTGAAAATGAATTCCATGTTACAGATACATATTTAACAAAAACAGCCATAAAACCCTTCACTTTCTTTAAAGTATTTTGGCAGTGCTCAATATTACCATAAATTATAGATATCACTTTGCAAAGCAATGACTTTGGAATCATTTGTGCTGAGCAACACCAAAGCCTGTGTACAAGGGGTAAAACCAAGGAATGGGTTGACCTAGTACTTAGTGGAGTGTCGTGCCATACCAGCACAGATCTGTTCTTTCAGAACGTAGGTTTAAAAATCTATCCTTTCAAATGTGAATTAATGGCCATAGAGTATTGCCTTATTGAGTTTGTAAGCAGACAGATTGAAACAACAGCCCCCAGAGGGGTGTGAACTGCTGTACCTTTCTCCCTATGTTGCTCTCTCTGAAACCTAATGATGGCAATTTAAATAGCAACATGGTTAGCTGTTTCACTGAGGATCATTTGAGGAGAAACAGCTGCTGTATGAGGAACACCTGCACTATGGATTGAGTTTGGGTTTGTGGGAGTAAACGCTGCCACTTTATTTCCTCTGTGTTGTCCCCTGGGTAAAGTACTTATTCTATCAACCAATATCTACATGTACAATTTAGAACTCAGAAGTCTCTCTCGTATGCTTGAGTGCATTGTCTGTTTCACTGCCTATCTACTACAAGCTGAGAACGGGAGGCAGGAATCCTTCCTTTGAGTTAGGAATTAACAGAGCAGTGCTATGTCACTCTTCAGAACCAGTTAGTATAGTGTCTTTTCTAGTGCTAACTGAAATAGATATTTCATGCTGTTCTTGTAACTTCTCTAATAATTAGCGTTGGCTTTTATCTTTGTCAAAGGAAAGTGTTGTCTAATGGTTAGAGCAAGACTTGCTCATGCATACGCACTCTCTCTCTCATATGCAAGTACAATACGTACACCGCCACACAGGGCTGAGAACACTGTCTCCACAGCACTGGTGCTGCTAGACATGATTGGACAAAGAGTTCTACTAGTTGTAAGATGACCGAAGGCAAAATAAATCCATAGAGTTTCATCAATCTCTCCTGCCCTTCAGCCATAGAAAAATGTTAGTGTTCTTGAAAGGAACACACACCCCATCTACATGTATAAAAACTTTCTGGGGTTACACATAAATGTAATGATGTATATTTAGGCCAGGTTCACATTTATTTCCACTAGTGGAATGTCAGGAGTAGGGACCTGGAGGCAGAATGTCAGGCAGTGGCAGAAGGCAGCTACAACCTGCTTTCCACTTTTGGAGGACGCGGGGAGGGGGGAGAGAAAGTGCACATAGGGAGTCAACATAAACCAAAACGTTAAATGCACTGAAGAGGGAGTATATGCAGCTAGGGTAGCTGGGGAATATGCCGATTCAGCACATCCCATAAGGATCCCCCTGCAGATTCTAGAAGTGCCTTTTTCTAGTAAAAAGCCCTACAGGGAGGTTAGGTATCAAACTTCTTCTTCTGCCTGTCGGATCAACTCCCACATATACAAGTCTGGCTACCTTGATAGCCCAGGTGTAAGTTACACCTCTCTTCCCCAGCTTTAGTCCTATGGCCTGCCATGTAGAATATTTTATTATCCTTATCTGTTGCTTTGAAGCTTCCCACTTTTTCACTGTAGAGGTTCTGTAATTGATTCCATCAATTTTGTTCAAGTCCCTTCAGATTCCATTAGCATTTGCCCTTGGCACATGTAATTTTTATGAATAGATCTCCGCATACATCTTACATTGGATTATGCTTGATCACTGGTCCCTAAGAGTTCATCACAGTTGCACTCATTTACTAAATCTGGTTTGTTCCTTTGAATTAAGTCAAAATAGTTCCTAATTTCATTGGTTGCTCAACAAAGTATAGAACAAAAATAGTCTTGCATACATGCAGAAATATGGTTGCTTCCTTTGCCATTTTGTGGCTTTTAATACAGTCATAATCAGGATAATTGAATTCTCCAAAGACTAGTGAGTGTTTGCTTTTTTTTTTCCCTTTAGGAAATGTTTAAATACTCTCCTATCTTTTTACCAAGCTATACTTGCATATGTATTTACTATGGATATAAAATGTGCACATACAATATATTAACACTCAAATGGGTTACCTAGGGAGGTGGTGGAACATCCTTCTAGAGGTTTTTAAGGTCAGGCTTGACAAAGCCCTGGGTGGGATGACTTAATTGGGGATTGATCCTGCTTTGAGCAGTGGGTTGGACTAGATGACCTTCTGAGGTCCCTTCCAACCCTGATATTCTATGATTTATGTATACATGGGTATACACATAGGTATTCATTGTACTTATGTATATATAAAATGTGTATTACATGCATGTGTGTGTGTATATATATATATAAATAAAATATAAAAAATAAAAATAGCTTACAATAAATAATATATATAATAATTTATAACAAACACACACATATACATATAGTGTGGCAAAGTGGCCTCCCGGACCCCCCTGACTCAGGTCCTTTGGGCTCTGGTGAGGCAAGAGCCGTGCCAGCAACCCACCTAGAAAGCCCCAAAGGCAGGCTTTCCCTTCCTCTAAGCACTTCTTTCTGGTATGGTTTTGCTTCTCTCTGGCTAGGAAAACTATCTCCCTTCTGGGAGAGACTCCTTGTCCTGCTGCCCTTAGCCTGCAGGCAGCCTCACTCCCTCTATCTCTCTCCTCCTTCCTAGCTGGGGAGGAGGGTTTAAAAAGGTCTCTGACAGCTTTTTAATTGCATTCAGCTGATCCTGCTTTGGCCAGTGGCAGCCTTACTCAGCTGAACCCAATTGACCTGCAGTTACCTCTCTCACCACAAACCCTCTCTGGCAGTAGCCTGCCCTGGGTTTACCACACTAGACATTCATATAGCCAGAGTAAATATGTGATAGATATCTGAAGTGGTGATTCACTCCTGAATTAGATCCTGATTAAGCCACATGCATTGATGAATCATTCTTGTGCTAGGCTCCAGTCAAAACACAAACCAGGAACTGGTCTGGTGATTCTCAGGAAGGCATATACACTTCACAGAAGAAAGAGCCACTCCATCTGCCATATATCACTTCATGGCTTTGAACTCTTCCCTACCTGACTACAGTGATGGACTCCACAGGTCTGTTCCAACTCCAGCCTTGTTCCCAGCCCCGCCCGTGCTCCAGCCTGGCTCCCAGCCCCATTCTTGCTTTTTTCCAAACCTGCTCTTGACTCCTGATTCTGGGTCTGAACTTTGGCTCTGGTTCCTGATCTGGCTGCCACCACACCAATCACTAGACCTGACTGCCACTGCTTCAACCACTAGGGATGATCCTCCATGTCTGTTTCTTTTAAACTTTATTTTTATATAAAATATAAACACATAATGAAACAAAGCATATAAACCAATGCAAAGATGGAAATAGCACGTAAATAGCAAATTTCTATTTTCATTATTTGGAATAAAAAAACAAACTGAGCCTGTGGAGGTCATGCAGGACCTCAGTTATTAAAGTGACTGAATAGGTAAATAAGTGAGAACATAACCTATGAGTATTGGACTAATATATACTACATTGCAAACGTATCACTCGTTTCATGTGTGACCAGCCATCCTCATTTTTCCAGGAGTTTCTATTAGGCAGAGTCATTTTTTTCATCAATGCTGTTGTAGAGCATTCACTAAGCCAATCTGTGTATGAGAGAGGAATTGCAGATTTCCATTTTCTCAAAATAATTCTTTTGGCCATTAAAACAGTGATTGAAATCCAAATGTTAATGGGCAATACCAATTCATCCCACACTCCTTGCCGAAGCTCGTAAAAGAAAAAAGAAAGCAACACTTGCAGGTTTTGAGAGCATTGAATATGACGTTCAAGAACACATGCATTGTTTGACAGATATAGAGGATGTGGGAAAGATTGACATGTGGCTGTTTGAAAACGCAGTGAATGTTTGAAATGCAATCTAGCCTGAAATGTTCTGGAGTCCAGTAGTACCTGTTTAAGAATCGCAAGGATAAAGAACTGGAAATATCTTTCACATTGAGCCAGATGTCCTCCCATCTTTCTGTTGTGATTTCAGGGGAAAATTCTTTTCCCCATTTTTCTTTGAGACTGAGATTGAGGGGTTTATACAGAGCATTAAACCACCTGCAAGTAATTCCTACAAAGTGACTCTTGATTCCATATTTCTTAACATGTTCTTCTAGAAGTTAGAGAGTTGAAACAAACGAGTTGTCCCCAATCCTTGCATGAATACTTGAGCATAACTGCTGAAAGAAGGAACTGTGAGGCAATGATAGCTGATAATTGTTACACAGGCCTCCTTAGATTACATGTATATCATCTGGTATTATAGCTTTCATTTTTAATTCTTTTTTTTCTATTGGGTTATCATATAGTGGCGCAGAAATCGAATTAGTAAGATTGGATGTTGTACTCATTTTAACATGTTGCAGAATGCCCCATGTAGATGCACAATTGGCTTTTTTCCTTAAGGTTGTGGATAGTCTCTTAAACTTATCAGTTACTGATAATTACATGTCCACAATTCCAACAATTCTGATATTACACTCAGCTGAATAATATAGGATCAAAAGTAGACCATCTTCTTACATCCTAATAATTTACCAACACATTTTCATACAGTGAGGTCCAAAGTCTCGGTGGCTTTTTATGTATGCATTTGTAGAACTACTTCTGTGTGCACAGATAGGATATTTGCATACACACGTGATAGTCAAGAACCTAAATGTCCATTTGCCACAGTAAATGCAATAGAGGCCCAGGCACAAAAGGGCATGCAAATGTGTACTCAAAATGTCATTTTCTTTAGTTCTCGCTTTATGTCCATAATGTCTGTCAGTTATGTTTAGAAAGAAGTGAGGTAATTGCCATTTGTCATAGTTTTCTTTAAATGCTGCATATTTATATTCCTTTAATTTATGTCGCTGAAACCATCAGTGAATAATACTTTGGCCTTGTAATGCTTTGCAAAGAGAGTGAGGGCTGAAGGTGGGGTCTTCTCACAAGTTCACAAGAAGGAATTATTTACCCCACCCCCAGAAAAAGGAATGGGGTCAGGTTGTATCCATTAGTCTATTTCTAGACCCACAGAGAGCCCTGTGCAGATCCAGTGGCCCATGTTTTGGAAGGGGCCAGAGAGAGGGGGTTCATTCCAACCTCCAGCAATCAGCTGGGATTCTGGGCAAAAAGGAACATAACCTCAGTCTGTGTTACATTTTGTGGTCCCCGCTCTATACTGAAAAGTTCCGCTGAAGAATAATAGCGAAAGGGAGCAAAACTAGCGTGATACATGGTTTGTGAAGCTGATATTATTCCTTGCATTTGTGTAACATAGTCTAAAAATCTTAGCCAGCTTGTTTGCTTTACCCTCTGAGACCATGTGTCCTTTCTTTATGCTACATACATCCTACAGAACTAACATAGTGGTGTAATATGAAATTACTATACTAGTTGGTGCCCAGATACCACAATGATGGGCAGACTAGACATACAGTAACTCCTCACTTAAAGTTGTCCCAGTTAACGTTGTTTTATTGTTACGTTGCTGATCAATTAAGGAACATGCTCATTTAAAGTTGTGCAATGCTCCCTTATAAGATAATTTGGCAGCCGTCTGCTTTGTCCACTGCTTGCAGGACGAGCAGCCTGATGGAGCTAGCTAGTAGGGGCTTGGAACTAGGGTGGACAGGCAGCCCACCCATCAACTCCCCTAAGTTCCCTGTGTGGCAGCTGCCCAGCAGGCTATCAATTGTCCAGCAGTTTAACTCTCCCATCCCCCACTGCCATGTACTGCTGCTGTCCTTTGCCTTGGAGCTGCTCCTTGGAGCCTCCTGCTCGCTGTGCAAGGGTGTGGGGAGGGGGGAAGGGTTGCTAATGTCAGGGTGTCCACCTCCCCACTCCTTTACCACATCCACAGAGTGGGGGGTGGGGACACAGGACAGGACTCAAGGCTCAGGACAGGAGAGCGTGCTGGCAGCAGTTGCTGTCTCAACTTGCTGATCTACTTAAAAAGGCAGTGTACTTAGAGTGGGGTCAGTGTACTTAGAGGGGCAATGCACGACTCTCTCACACATACACAGTGCATTTGTCTCTCTCTGCCATTCTGTCTCCCCTTCCTCCCTTCCTGCTGCCTTGTAGGGTGTGAGAGTTAACCTTTGAGGGCACAGCCAAAAGCTAGTTCATCATTTAGCAGTAAGGCATTCTCTGGGAAATATCCCACCCTCTTCCACCCTCAAACTTTACCACCTCAACCAAGCTTCACAATCATCATTGCTGTGTATAGGATTAAATTGTTTAAAATATATACTTTGTATATGAGTGTATATATATAAATATATAAAATATAGTTTTTGTCTGGCGAAAAATAATCCCGGTACCCTATGCCCTCTCCCCCCATTTACATTAATTCTTGTCGGGAAATTGGATTCGCTTAACATCATTTCACTTAAAGTAGCATTTTTCAGGAACATAACTACAACTTAAAGCGAGAAGCTACTGTATATAGATATGGTGTTGTAAATCTATCCATGTTGCATACATAATTCTATAATATACAGTACTTGTTGTACCTTATGCTACAAGTACTATATATTCCCCACCTCACTGTACTTAAATATTCATTTACACTTATACAAAGTGGGTGCTAAAATGATTCCAGATCAGATGTTATGTCCACTCTGTTTAGGAGTAAACCAGTACACAGTGTGGAAAAGAATAGAGAATCCAGGCCTATTTTTTTATCTTCCTTACCTTCTGGAGTTTTGTAAAAAGTGAGAATTTTATTCTTTATTGTATTTCAATACCTCTTAAATATGGCTGTAAATCATATCCACCTAAAGGCTGTCAATCATGCTTGTTATGGAAGATGAAGCACTTAAGGGTTGCCAGCGATGTCTTTTGAGACATCACTCTTTCAGAATTGCTACCCCAGTATTTCCTAACTGTAAAAATAACTCACCCTCATGACTACACTTGCAGATGGTTCACACAACTTTATCAGAGCCTCTCACACAGATTTATTCAGTAATTCTTCTTATGATAGTCTCTGTAATGGAAATAACTTGAATTGCTTTCCTCAGAACCATCGACACTGCATGAAGTTGCTAAGATAAAATCCAGTTAAGATTGTACAGCAGGCTCCAAAATATTCTGTTTCAACCGAGTGCTCTTGGAGCGAGTACAGTAGACTCTCGATTATCCAGGATGATAGGGAAAAAAATAATTCTGGTTAATAAAATCCTGGATAATCACCATCCATAGGAAATATGGGGAGTGGGGGTTGATTCACCAGCCATTCTGCACCGGGGGGAAGGGGTGTTGGTTCACTGGCTGCCCTGCGCCCTGGTAGGGGTTATTGTGTGTGTGATTGGGGCGGCAGCAAAGCCAGAGCCGGCCCGAGGAGTTGCGCATATTTTTTTTTACATCCTGGTTAATCCACATCCTGGTTAATCCAATCCTGGATAATCGAGAGTCTACTGTATTGTAATATATTGTACATGAGAAGACATCCAAGATCCTGATCAGATCTTACAGCAAACCAACCAATTAAAAATAAAATTCAGTTACCAGGGCTAAAGACTTGCCTGTCAAACAGATGAACCCTTACACTTCTCCATGACTTCATATCCCCACACTTGACAAAAGAAACGAAAGGTCAGTTCTAATCCAGATCAAGTACCAAAATCTAGCATCACTCTAACTCATGGGGTAGCAGAAGGAACGAAGGGCCACCATGTTCTCTAAATATCCAGCAAACGTTCACAGAGCCAGAGCCACACTGCTCACCAAAAGGACTTTTGGTTTCAATTCTGTACTTCCCACACAGCCTCTCTCAAACCACAGCCTCCAGCAGTCCAGCTACTGAGGGAGGGGAAGCCCATTATACTGCTCTCCCATCGCCTGTCCAAGAAACATTCAACCCTGAACATAGTGCACTGTCCACTCACAAGAGAGGCAGTAGTTCTATGGGTACACAAGCCACTTAGGGTACATCTAGACTGCAGCTGGGAGCCAGCCTGGCTAGACAGACAAACACTAGCATGCTAAAAATAGCAGTGTGGACACGGTGACACGGGCAGAGGCTTGGGCTAGCCACCTGAGTTCAAGCCCACCCTGCCTCCAGAGTCTGAGTTTAGACGGCTAGCCCGAGCATGATCCCCAGCTATACCCTTAGAATCCAAGCAACATGGGCATGTCTTGAGTGGCCCACAGATCCTTTAGAGTCAGCCTGAGGGCTGTGAATTGCTCACTGGATATACATTTGCATCACATCTGTAATGATAGTGGATTCCTTGGAGGCCTGCTCCATTAACCACTCAGACAGAGCTGGTGCCTTGCCTTGCAGTCAACTGCAACCAGCCCTTCCCCGTGGTAAAGGCAGTCTGCACACAGGGTGACTCGTCTACCTCCGCCTACCAGCACCCACTGTGGAGATTCAGCCAAGTGAACAATGGGAGCTACTCACGCCTCCAGCATATTGTCAGTGCATGGGATTGGGTGTGAATCCTTGAGGGTCACATCATTCAAGTGTCGGTGAATGACACTGAGCCATGTCATGCCATCCTTCTTGCCCAGCGGTACCCTGGGGAACTCCTAAAACTGCCATCCAACAAATCTTCTGTTTGGCTGCTTCTTTGTGGAGCAGGCGCATGTGACATGGGGCTTTCTTAATATGCTAGGTATTACCTGTGCTGCTCTCACATTTAACCAGGCTAGGTTGCTCCAAATCATCTGGCTGCTGGGAGAATGCCTCTCAACTCCACAGCAACCACTATAAAATCATCCTTTGACCTTGTCAGCTGAGCTACTACATGCTGATGCATCTCCAGTGAGCCTGCTAGAACCCGTGAGCCCTCTGTTTTGAAATGGGAATCCACTTTCAGTGGACAGACATCCCTCCTCACCATTCATTACCAAAATATAAGTAGAGTCTGCAACGACATGAAACAGCTAATAGGTTAATTTTTATTTGTTTGTTTTGTTTTTTAACACCGGCAAAGTCTGTCACCAAGGAAGGGATTGGGCAGAAACAAGCAAAACTATCAATGTAAAATAAATGGAAGGAAATATTTCCCTAAAGCAGTGAGAGAGCACAGAGAAAATGCAGCACAAAGCCCTGAAACTTAGGCAATTAAGCGGAGGCAAACTAGGGAACAAAAATTCACTGAGAAGATTTCCCAAGAAATAATGATAGAGGGTTTTTTCTTTGCAAGCAATTCCCATCAGTGGCTATTAAGAGCTTCCTACTCAAAATAAGTCTCACTTAGAATCCTAGCAATGAGAAGATAGTTGACGTGTTTTCATACATGAACTAGTTTCCATAATTTCTGTATTTTATTCCTTTAGCTCACAGCTGAGTAAACTCTTTCATCTAGTAGCATAATAGAACTGGTCTAATACATTTTCTTTGTCAGTTGAAATTAACTTATGAAGTCTATGGCTAGATCGCTTTTCCCTGTGTTTTATCCATCCTGACCCTCTCGTGTGCTATTCACCAGTGCAGAATCATAAAGTTATAGGGCCCATACAACAGAACTCCCCATTGATTTCGATCTCCTAGACCACTGCAAGCTCTGAAAACCCTTTCCCCTCTGTGAAATGTATCACCCATTTGTCAGCTCAAAGAGCTGCTCGCCCTACTCAATTACAGTTCTGTCAGTCATCTCATACCCCCAAAATTACTTGGCCGTCATCTTGCTCACATTTGTCCATAGAAGCATATTTTTGGACACAGCTGTGCATGAAGAAAGCTTTCTCTGTACCTGAGATCTGGGTACCGAGGCAGTTACTTACTCCATACTCTGCTTCCTTAAAATTGGAGTGCACATTTTAGTCAAATGCAGGCACAACAACTGTCCCAGATCATAGCCAGATACCATTTCAACTTCCCCTAAAGAAAAGGGACAAATCCTGTCCTTGGTATTCCTGGCCATAACGCCTGGCTCCCAGAGATTCTTTTATTTTGTAACAAAATGTAATTTTTCAATCTTCAGACATATGTCATGATGCATTCTTGAGCCCATGAGGAGCCCAAAGTTACAAGAAACCCTCTGGGAAAGTCTTATGTGATGTAATAAAGAAGAAAACATAAATTACTCTCCTGAATTTCATAGAGAATGGTGTCCTTTCTCAAGGGCTTTTAAAAACAGTTCTATAGAATTCTTTAGAAAGAATTTATTCTCAAATTCTATAGGGTTGCTTAAAGAAAAAAAGGCCTATGAAAAGATGATATTTTCCCCTTTATGTGACTTTCCCATATAAAACAGTTCTGGGGACAACAATAGAATCTGACAATAGAATACACTGAATTGTGATAGATTTTTATTTTTAACTCTGAAGCAGGTGGAGTTCATAGGGAGCTAAGGCAGTGGTCCCCAAACTTTTTCCGTTGTGCAGCCCCCTCCTCCATAACATAACCTCTCCACACCTGTGGTCAGGAGCTGGGGGTGGGACCAGAGCAGATCTGGAGAGGGAGCTGTGTCCAGAACCGAAGGGGGCTGGCCCAGACCCTGCCGAGCCCCTCTGAATGTTCCTCTGCATCCCTCTAGGGAGGCACATCCCACAGTGTGGAGACCGCTGAGCTAAGGCATCTAGTACTCAAAAAAACAATCAAAAAGCTTATTCTTATCTAGAACAATGGGAAATCTAAGAATGTTATCGCCACAGGATTTCACTAAGTTTTCCATAGCCTCAGGCTTACTGTGTACTAAATTCAACATGGGTTCTCATCTTGGGGGTTGTGAACAGGTCCCCGGAGTTGATGATCATCCCTCTTTTCTTGATAGCTAGACAAAAGAGGAGATGGGTCTGAAAACCCTTTTTTAGGAGAAACCAAAATCTAGTCTTAACCCAAAGAACCTACTTTGCAGTGATTGAATCCAGAAAAATTATTTTCCAGGGAAATTTCTGGCAGCAGCTGTATATGTTTGCCTAGAATCTCAAAACTCCTGTCTGCTAACTTGCTTAGTGGGTTGCAGCCTATGGGATGAGAGAGACTGGTGCTGATGTGGGGCAGAACTATGACACTGCTCCTCCCCCATCTTTCTTTGGCCCCCTTTTGGTGACATATACTCCGAGGGGCAGGGAAGCTCTTGTGAAGTTGCTCAAAGGGTCTCTGGTAAACTCCTCCACCCCAGTGCAGACTTTCACAACGGCCTCTCACAATCTGGTCCTCAGCTTTTCTTTCATCCATTTGTGAATCAGAATTTAATCTGGTGTTTGCACATTGAATGAGTTGAATCATCCATGTTACATCATTGTCTATAACAAGAGTTGCGAAGGCCCCAGGCTGGACAGCCAAAGGAGGAAAATTCCTTTTATGGTACATATTGGATAAATCCTATGCCCTTTATCGCATCATATTATAGTGTGTTTTGATTGTATAAATTGTAACATAGGGTGACATGACTTATGCACTGATGCATCATACAAGGTTCTTGGCTGGTCACCTCACTGTCTAGCCTAGGGCCTCCCTGGCATTATGTTGAATAATGAGAACACATGGGACTTGGATGATTTCATCCACTCAGATGCACTGCAGGAGACTGCAAGGATGATTGAAGATTACAGCGGTAGTTGTGGAAATAGAATGTGCTTCTCAGACAGGCCTCACTGTGCAAAGACAGGCTGAGGCATTCATTTCTCGCCAGCTTTTTTTCCCCCAACATTGTGCAATCCATTGTAAAACACCAGCAGCTTGTGGAAATGCCTGGGATTTGGTGAGTCTCCTATTCACTCTCAACGTGGGATATTTACAGAGATGATTCCACTATGAACAACTAACTATCCCATGAACTCCTGATGCTTTTGAAGGGATTACATTAACATCAGACAGACATTAAACTATTATGACATGCTATGACGTGGCATGGTATGTTACACACTACCACTACTGACTTTGCATGAACTATGTAAAAATAATAAAAACAAAGGAAAAAATTTCAAAACAAAACTTTCATTGTGAAGCAAATTTTTGAAATTTCTCCAAAATGACATTGTTGGAAATAATATTTTTTGAATTTCAAAACAGTTGTTTTCCACGGGAAACTTTGTCAAAATTACACAATTTCAAGACAAAAATTGGTTTCTTCAAAATATTTTCCAGTGGAAAACTCTATGAACATTTTCTGACCAGCTCTTACTATAAATTTAGAACCCTATCCTTGGGAGAAATCTGAGAATGATCCGCGGGCAAGTTGCTACTATCTACAAGCTTTTTTTATTTTTGGGAAATCTGCCCCCCCCCTAATTTGTACAGCTAAATTAAGAGGGCCCCTCACTCTTTTCTAAAAGGTTGTAATTTATACATGCTCTGTGAAGATATGTGAGAATGATGCTGAGCATGTTAGTTTTCCATCTGTAAGGGGGGGAGGTTATACAGCACACAGCCACCATTGATTAATCAATTAGCATTGATTAACTAGAGGGAAGTTGAAAGACAGGATAATGTAATCATATTTCCAGTGTGCTGAGGATCAAGGAGTTCCTGATCTGCAGCCCCTAGCATGAGCTACTTATAACTTTATCAGATTCTTAACTTTTATGGTGCAGAGCTAGGGAATATGGGGGATTGGAGCAGTGAGGGGAATGTGTGGGCATGTGGGAGAAATGCTGGGGGGTATTGCAAGAGTGTAAGGAAGAGAAGGGATTAGAGGATGGAATAAATGAGGGGGTTGGGCTGCAGAAAGGAGAGGGCTGATTAAGAGAAGGGGATAAATGGGGATCGGTTGTAGGGGAGAAGTCAAGGGGCTCGGGCTATGGGGAGAGAATTAGGAGGCGGTGGGACACTGGGTGTGGGGACATGGGGCAGAGGGAGGTGATTGATTCAGGGGTACCTGTGAACTCCACATTCTCTCTTCCCTTGTGTATGCTGGAAACTGATGGGGCCCCACCCCTTTGAGCCTTTCTCCCTCCCCTTCCATGTGAGTTGGCATCCAAAGAAGCCTCGCCCCCTCCCTAATCTCTTCTGTAAAAGCAGCTGGAGTGCATGAGAAGAATTCCGGAGGCTATTGCCAGCTCGAGGGGACAGAGTTAAGGTTATGTTAGCATGTACCCTAACTCTGCAATTCCTGGTTCTCATAGATTTAAGTTTAGCTGAACTGAACATTCTGAAAGGGCACAAAATACCAACAGGCAACCTTAACCCTCCTCTTAAGGGGGAGGGGTTTTGAGGGGAGGGGAAAATAGTGACTAGCATATATATTGTAAAATCTACCACTTAGGTTTATATCCTTACTAGTATGTCAATATTTAAGAACTCATAGAGCCAACTTGTTTTGTTCTATTTGTGTCATTTCAGCAGCGGAGTTGCACTGTACTTTAGTTCTCTTTCTTCTGGAAAAAATGCCCCAGGTGTCCACGATCATGTTAAGGTATATCAGTGGGATTCATCTCTCTAGCTAAGTACTGATGCTGTGCTCATCACTTTAGTGTGTGAGCACCAATGTTTTCATTACATAGCCACAAAATGGAGAATGGATTTTAAGGGGGTAAAAATATTGTAGGGAGCGTTACTGGATGTTTGTCCATCTCACAGAAGTTTACACTGTGGGATGGGGGTGGGGGGGAGAGAAACAGCATAGATATCAGAATGGCAAGTAATTCTTTAATGCACATTTACAAAAATCACCTCTTGGTCGTTACATGTCTTGCAGTGTAACAAACTTGGGGAAACCACAAGCCGAAGTTACTCAAACACCTGCACAAAATTCATCTCTTTTCTGTCCATTTAAATTTTAGATCAAAGTACAGCTGTGGGGGATGGGGTCATACAGAATGGATAATTTATTCAGTCTTTAGGAAACAGATGCATGAAATTCATGATTACGGGATCCTATGCTCCTGAGACTAGTGAAGTGTTGGCCTTGGCAAAGCATTAAAGGAAAACTGTATCAGTTCAGAACCTCATAGCCTTTTCTTCAGATAAAGGTACAAGCAAACAGACCCAAGATTACTAATCTTGATACAGGTAAACATTAGCCCTCTGTGCAATTAAAAAGTTAATAGTTGTATAGTAAAGTATGATCTGGTGCTTAATGCACAGTCAGGAGATCAGGATTCTATTTCTGGCTCTGCCAGAGACTTCCGATGTGACCAAGTGCAAGTCACTTAATCTCTCTGTGCCTGTAATTCTCTATCTGAAAAAGAAAGATAATTACCTACCTCACACAAATGTCGAGATACTTAATTCGTTAAGGTTTTTGAAAGTGCTTTGACATTCTCAGATAAAAGTCACCATGAATGTATCATTAACAATTATAATTGTCAATTATCGTTATTGTAAATTAACTGATATCCTTCCAGTGTCTGTGGTAAGGAAGCTCATGACTGAATAGACATGGCTGAATAGACTTTAAGAAATCATTATATGCAAACTTGATTGGATTCTGCTGAATCTGTGTGGAATATATATTTATATAATATATTTATATAGCTATAGATATAGCTATATAATATATCTATAGCTAGATATCTATATCTATAGATATATCTATCTATATCTATAGCTAGATACATATATCTATGTAATATATCTATAGATCTATATATATATCAATATATATAGATCTATAGATATAGATATATATACCTTCTTGATCATAAAGAAATCTGAAAATTGAAGGCATTTGTATTGCTTATTATTGTTGTCACTTTTAAAACTTGTCCCTAACCACTAATGAATTAAATCTTAGAAACTATTGTGTTGCCATGGTACCTGATTTTCAATATTTCTTTTTATGTATGTCTCCTACTCTTTAGTCATAAAATCAAATTAATTTTCTTTGCTAGTTTCTGTTAGAACTCCTGTATCCCTATAGTCAGAAACTGCATTACAGAGATAGCAAATTACCACCATATTATGGAGATATTGCTGTGATTGTCAACCTATAAGCAGACAGATTACTCCAAAAAGGTTGCATTAAGTTTGCTTAAGATATGATGGTTTTACATCTATTTGACAATCCTGAAAACATGAATCTTTTAAAGGAGCTCTAAATGAGGTCACCTGTGTCGCTTTACCAGAGGAGTTATACTGGTGTCTTTGCTAGCTAGTACTGTGGTTGGATATGTTTAGACCAGGATAAAAGATATTTGTTGGGGGTGGGGTTTAGAATGTGTTGGCTAACACTTTCACCAACCATTTTTAAAACCCTAGTGTACATAGGGAAAGTTGTATTTTAATGTTTATTAATTAGTTAAGGGGTCACATAAGGGAATCAGAAGGTTAATCTTGACCAGCTAACACATGTTCAAATACAACTTGTGCTGTCTACACTAGGGTTTAAAAATGTATGACTTTTTATCCTATTATAGACATACCCATACAGAAGCTCAGGTATGAAAATAATCTATAGGCCTGTACTGACAAGAATATTGAAGAAAGTCCCTTTAAATGACTGTTTGCTGCAGGTGTTTCACATGAATTGTGCAAAACTCAACTGGTAAACTGGAACTGTCAAGAAAACCTGTGATTAATGTAGCTTATCAGCTGGTGGTATCTGATAGGAAAATATCAATTTGAAACACTAATTTTAAACATAGCCATGTGCTGTTTGGGTACCAAATTGCAAAACAAGAACATCAACTTTCCATGGGAAATATTTGACACAAGTGTCAGTCCAAACAGCGCTGATCCAATTGTCTTTCCAGAATTCACATTGGCTCCACCATGCTTTCCAGCCTCCCGTGCAAAACCACAGTGAACCTTCAGTATAATTAGGAAATTAATGTAGCTCTGATGTAAGTCTCTGATCATAAAGAATCTGAATGGTTGGGTAGTAGGTTAAGGACGTCAGGATTTTGACTCTTAGCCAATAGCCTAGATGCAGTTAAGAAGGTAATTCTCATTTATAAATAGAAATTGGCCAGACTTCTGATAGTATTGTTTGAGTTGGCAAGACGACTAACTTGTTAACAATAAGCTTGTGATGCTTTGAGGGCCCATCCAGACCAGAAAGGGGTTCTGTCACCACCTTCTCTGTAAAACCTGGGTGCTCCTGTGCTGTGCAGCTTTGGCTCCGAGCCTAACACCAGCAGCCTGCTTATAGCTCAATGGCCTCATTTTGGTTTGTACCAGCCTGGTTACTCCTGGAGGGTGATTCCGACAGCCCTTCCAGTCCCGTGTCTCCCCCAAACCATTTCCCCTGCAGTGTCCAGTCCCTCTCACTGGACCCTGACAGAAGTTATCAAGTTTTCTGCCTCCATAGAGAGGCGCACACCAGCCTGTTAGTTTGGCTGAAGATTTTACCCTTCAGTTTGAAGCACAGCGCTGAAAAGGTTTTGTAACAAACAAGATTAAGTTTATTAACAGAGAACAGATTTAAGTGATAATAAATAAAAATAGGTGACAGAGGAAAGGTTACAAATAAAACAAACACAACTTGCTTTCTCGTGACTAAAACTTAATTGCAGCAATTTACAGTCTTTGCATATGTAATTTTCTTACTGGCATCCAGTTTTCAGCATCCCTATTCTGCCAGACTAGAGGACCCACCTTTCAGAGGCTTGAAGGGTGCTGCATCCTATCATCCCCTCAGTGCTGAATACCCCAAAGTCAGTCAGCAGTTCCTTATGTCTCCAAAATTCATCTTTGTTTTCAAAGTCAGGAAGACCTCCTCCTGTTCTTCCCTTCCAGATTGATTTCCCATCCTCCTGCTAATATAGATGTACATGTGTATTCCATTTTTTGGATTCCACAATGCTTAATTTACACTGGAAACAAGTCGATGACTACCTTCCTTCCTGCCTGGGAGAGAACCTCTTTTCTCCCTTTGTTTAGTCACATACTTTAAAGCATAATATCAGTGAGTATCCATAATGCCTCATATGTGTTAATACCCATACATTTCACAATATCATTGACCACCCATGTGTCACCAGCTTAAATAAGACAGATTTTACAGTAAAGTAATATTGTATAATATGGTATAATCTCAGTTGATTCACTTGCATATTCTTTAGGGTTCAGACCCTCTGCTCTCCTGCTGGATGTCAGGTTCGAAGGTCCAAAGGCCAGACTGCTTTTAGGGCTGATAGTTCAGTGTTAGGTTCACCTCAGGCTGAGGAGCAGCCTACTTTTTTATAGCTTCCAGCTAGAGGGCTCTTCTCTTAAGAGTGATATTCCTGGCAGGTATTGCAGTACAGGGCTAACTTCAACCTGCATCTGCAAGAAATCATAGGTGCCTTCCTGCCTTCAACCAGTGGCGGCGTTGGTTTTTTCCACCACCCCCATCACTTACATTTTTTGTATGACAGTAGTGTCCTGATGAAGAACTTCATTATGGAGACTGCTGCTAGCCCCTCCCACATATATATATTGTGCCACCTTGCGTTGAGAGAGATGATTCTCAGGCATCAGAATAGGGCTCATAGGCAATTGAATAAATCCTTTGGTATTTGAGAGTGTGTCCCCAAAAACTAAAAACATAGTGAAATATATACATATTTTTACACAACATTCATTACATTTAAATTTATGAACATATATCCTCTCCTATGAATTATTTACTCACCTGAAGATAAAATAGTTATAACCAAGAACTAACTAAATAATCACTATGAAAAAAACAAGTGAATATGGAAAGAATACTTTCATCTTGCTTTTTTTTTAAAAAAATCATTATTTTGGTCTTTTTTGTACTTTTAATTGGCTTTTTGAGTCATCTAATATAACTGACATCCTCAGGCACAAGTGATACAATTTTTCATTTTCTTAATATTAATTTTATTAACTTCCCTTTTCATTTTTTTTTCTCTATTAGTGTTCTGAAACAAAATTAAAAACATGATGGAAAGGCAATCATGAGTCTGGCAGAGAGGAAGAGACAACAACAGAGACACAGGCTTTGCCTATATACAAAAGTTGCATTGGTTTAACTAAATCAATTAAAATTGATAGAATTAAACTGGTGCAAACACAACATAGGTGCACTTAAACCTGGTCAACCTATGTTTATATTTGTTTAGCTTACATAGGTAATTTACTGACTCAAACTACATTAGTTTAACCCAGTTTATCTTAAGTGACCTATATTAAGATTTTAACCTCGTTTAAGTAAATTTATTTTAAACTGTTGTAACTTTCATGTAGAGAGAAGGCTACGCCCATTTCAGCCACAGAAACAAGCTTAATGTAGGTGAATGCTAAAGCTTGCAGTGTTAAAATTACACTTATTTTAACATGCACAATGGAGCAAATCCTGCCCTGGCCTTTGTTAGTGTGGAAAGTCTTCTGGTGGTGGAACTGGTGAAGTTCTGCTCTGCATGAGTGGGTAAAGTCAGAGAGGCTGTGCATGCATTCATGCCCACACAAACCTTTAGCTTCAGGCTCTCTTCCCTTCGCCTGCTTGCCCCCAAATTCCACTTTAAATTACATGCATTCCCTAGTGGCTTCCCTCTTGGGACCCTGCTGTATGCCCATTGAAGAGGAGTGCCCTGTGAGAGGACTAGCAGTAGGGTATGGAAGAGATAGCAGAGCAAAGGAGGTTCTTGCATTGGCTGCACACACCCCATGAGTGTGCAAGTAGCAGCTACAATCAGCCACAAAACGCTGATTTCTAGCTGCACAGTGGTAGGATAAACCTGTGTCTCTTGCTGTGCAGCCTAAGCTCCTAGTTGTACAGCGCCTGCTCAAAGTCGTATAGTGTCTTCCTCTAGGCCCCCAGTACCCAGTTGTATTGAGAGAATGTAAACCTAAAGCAACAGATTGTGTGCAACTAGGCTACAACATGCAATGCAGTGGGACGATCTGACAACTGCTCCTCCACTTGCAGTTGCCAATGCCTCAGCTTGAGTTCTGGCTAAACCATGGAGTGGGAAATCTTGAGACCCAGGACCTTGTACAGATCCTTGTGCCGCCTCTGGAGGTGGAGCCAGAGTTCTTATGTCCCTTGTCCCTTCCTTTCTTTTCTCACTCCTTGTGTGTGAGTGGGAAAGAGAAGAATTTAACCCAGCGATTGGAGTCTATTTTAACTCAGAGAAGTTGTATAATCTGAAAGGAAAATGTCTAGCACACAAGGCTAACAAAATGAGGAATAATCGTGGCACCTTAGAGACTAACCTGTTTAAGGTTAACAGACTCTTTAAAACAGTTAAGAAAACTCAGCTGAACCCAAAAGAGAGAAATCCACTGGCCAAGTAAAAAATGAAAAGACAGAACATTGATTTGAGTAATAGAACAAAAAAGCATATCCCTTCAAAACGTATCAAGTGGAACAGGCTGGTAGATTTAAATGGAAAAAATATCCTATAAAAACTACTTGTAAAAAGCAGAAACATGAATGGATGACATGACAATCCAGTATTTCTTCATTTCCTATGCATTTGAGTAGAGAAGACATGCAATAATTTTTACTCTAACTTCCACTTAGCCAAGGAAACACCTGAGGTTAATATTCATCATTGGTTTCAATACCGAGCTAAAGACCTTCACAGTTGCCCTCTTCAATACCTTTCCTCATGTGGGGAGCTCAGCCATGTGGCAGCATGCCCTGAGCTCACTTGGGAAAATGTCTCTTCTGTTAGCTTTTGTTTTTCTTTACTGCTAGTGCAGCAGGGCCCCAACTTCCAGCGTCAAAACATCAGCCTGGGAAAAGAGGAGACGTTTTGCCATTTCAGAGTAAAAATGATACCTCATGAATGTATGGAGCTCAGTACCTATGAGGAGATTGTGGCCATGAGTGCACTGCCCAGACCTTCTCAGGCACACCTCTAATTTAGCTGTGCTGTACTCAGCACAATACCATCTTCTGCCCCTCAGTACTCGTTCAGTCAGCATTGGACCAGTCGCCCAGTAAAACTGATTGCTGCCTGATGGCAGCGTGGGTAGTTTACAGCAGACAAGAGCCCCTGGGGCTGCCAGGCAGCTGGGAATCACAGTCGCACCCACAGTCACCTTCTTTTCAGCAGGGAGTCTGGAGGGGGGTAGTGTAATATTCACTAAGGCAGTTGAAAATAACCTGGTGATTCCTCTCCCAAAGTGATACCCTCCTCAGGCTGGACCCTTTCTCTTTCACACCTGGATGCTGTTTCACACCAGGATGCTGGAACAAACCTATCCTATTTGACTGTCAAATCTAGTCCTTTGCCATTAATTATTGTCTTAATGTGAGTAAGGGAGTACAGCGCCCAACGTTTGACATGTACAATGCACGTTATTAGATAGATAGTGCACAAATTGCATTAGTGTTATTGCTAAATTCTGCCCTCATATATACATCTTACTCCATTGCTACCTGAGAGAATTTGACATTCAGTGATGCACCAGAGAGGTGTCCTATTCACATAGCAGAGCTAGCTCAGATATAGAGGAGAGACAGGACCTCAGTTCTACCTTGTGCATCATCATGGGGACTGTATGAGCAGAATCTTTATTGTGTGTAGAAAGAAAAGGCCACCATTTACCTTTCAGATCCCAGATGCATGTGAAATGTTGGTAGTTACAATGCAAAAAAAATATTTGGAAAGCTGAGCAGATCTTGCGTGGAAGTCATTGAGAGTATACTTATGACAATATTTTATAACAGCTTATCTGAGTAAAAGCTGACTTTTATATACTTCATGAAAATAATAGTCCATGGAACACTGTAGCAACAAAATTAACTATGGGTATTTCCAACTGCTCCAGGCTTTTTGTATAGAAATGTAAATGTAAGAAAAGCAGAACAGAGGAAAAGAATGTACAACTCTAACTATTTACTTGCATTAGACTCTTAATAGATGGTAATGAAAGTGTGCAAACTGGCTAATGCGTAAAATTGCTGTAGCCAAGCCAGGAGAGGTTTAGTTAAGTTATAACCTGTTCACCCTGGGACATCAAGGTCTCAGATCAGATTTCTTTTAGAGATTTGTTGGTCAAAGTTCAAGGAAGTGGTTGGAAAGAAAAAAAAACTCCGAAAAGGATTTAACTGTGGAGTGATTTTACTTTTCTTGTGAACTGCAATTTTAATGCTATAACTAGAGGAAAACGGGGAGTGCTGAATTATTTGGAGTTGGCTATCTGCTTACATCCATGAAAAGAGGTTGTTTGTTTGTATTACTGTAGTTCATAGGAGCCCTAATCATGGACTAGGACTCCAAAAGTAGCAGCTAAACCAGGGGTGGGAAAACATTTTGGCCCAAGGGCCACATCGGGGTGCAAAACTATATGGAGGGCCAGTTAGGGAAGGCCGTGCTTCCCCAAACAGCCTGGCCCTTGCCCCCTATCCACCCCTTCCCACTTCCCACTCCCTGACTGTCCCCCTCAGAATCCCTGACCTATCCAACCACCACCACCCCCGGCTCCTTGTTCCCTGACCATCCCCTCCCAGGACCTCCTGCCCCTAACTTCCCCCCTTATCCAACCCTCCCGCTCCCTGTCCCGTGACTGCCCTGGCTCCTATCCACACTTCAGCCCCCTGACAGGACCCCCAGGACTCCCACACCTATCCAACCCCCCTGTTCTCCATCCCCTGACTACCCCCCAGAACCTCTGCCCCATCCAACTGCTCCCTGTCCCCTGACTGCCCCCCAAGACCCTCTGCCCCTTATTCAACCCCCACACTCTCTGCCCCCTTACCATGCTGCTCAGAGCAGCAGGAGCTCACAGCCACATGGCCTAGCCGGAGCCAGCCATGCCACCCAGAGTGCTGGTGACACAGTGAGCTGAGGCTGTGGGGGTGGGGAGACAGCAGGGGAGGGGCCGGGAGCTAGCCTCCCCAGCCAGGAGCTTAATGACCGGGCAGCACAGTCCCATGGATTGGATGTGGTCGGAGAGCCGTAGTTTGCCCACCTCTGATCTAATCAAACACAACTATCATACTATTAGTAATCTAGTGAAAAGATGCAGTGTGGGGGAAAGAAAAAAACCCAGTGGCTTTTCCTGGGCGTTCATGTTTACAATACAAAAACAAACCACATCCGTTTATTCAGAAAGATAATAGAGAAATTCTGCAGCGTGGGATTCAAATTAGTCTTTACAAGTATGGAGCCGTAGCTCTCCTCTCTCTTTTGTTTCCCGAACAGTCACTTCTCTAGCCTTTCCCCGAATCACTACAAGGGAGCTGGAGTTAATGCCTCTTTCTCTGGAGCCTGGGTAGCATCAGTAAGCTAGGAACATCCTGTATTTTATAGTAATTGAGGGATTTGTGATTAAACTTGTAATAAAAAAACAATGTTTATAAAGCAATTAGGATGAATATTGAGTTTTGCACCATATTTCTCCAAGATCATAAATGTGTAACTGATTGCACAAGCAATTATTGTCCATTAGTAAAATGTAATTTTGATTAACTGAATTCTGAATATTAATGGTATAATTAGAATAATTACACTTACAATTATTCTGATATTAAAAGTGATAGGAAAAAAATTACGTAAGCCAGAGCCCAGAATAGAGCTGGGGAACCCAAGGAAATCAGAAGGCCAAGAGGAGATGAGGTAGGGTACAGATGACCCAGTCTTTTTACACCAAGAATCGTATCTATGGCTTGCAAGGCCAAGTAAAATATGTACACCAGATGCAAGCAGCTCAAAACTCTGGGTGCCCCAGTGGGGTGTTGCAAGGCTATGACTGCAGACAGGGAAGAAGCACAGCTGTACAGTGAGGGAACCGGGTGTATCTTACAGGAACTCGTGGACCGACCTGGATGCCATAGTTCCTTGATGAGTGAACCACAAATGTATTCTAAACAATCAACAAAAATCTTATTAGTTCTTCAAAAAATCTTGTGCAAAACCTCAACCATCTTAAAAATAGCAGTTTAGCTAAGGGCCAAATCCTACTTCCCTTGCTCCTGCTAAGTCTCACTGAAATCATTTGGACTGTTCAATTGAGCAACATTTATTACAACCATCATTGTTCTGCGGTTCAGTCAAATGATTGTTTCAAATGGAAAGAAACAACATGTGAAGAATACAGTTCCTGAGGTTTTAAGATCAAAATTCAGCATAGGTAATGGGTATAGAAGATAAACCTGATTTTTTAATTACTGAACTACTTTTTCAATTAGAAATATAAGAGAAATGTATTGATACAGATCATTTACAGCTCAATGCCATAAATTGGAAAATCATTGTTAATGTTGCTATTTATTCTGTGAATGAAGATAGTTTAGTCTCCTGACTTTGTTTCTGGTGTTCCGCCAATTATACCACCTATATTTTATTTTCCACTGACTTGTTAAATTCTGTAATATCTTCCTATCTGTTTTATGCCAACGTTGCAGCAATTGATAGAATGTTTTCAAAATAGGAATCATAGCAACCCTATGAGTTAATCCTCATAAATAATCTCCTAAACCAATTGAGACAGAAGGAAGATGTTCTAGCTCAAATTGACTGTGGCTGTAAGTAATGGAAAAAATAAAATTTCATTTTTTATGTCTGTAACATAATTATTTCAACTGCTCTTCAAAGGATCTGTCAGACAAGACAACTAGTTCCAGGTCAAGAGTGCAATAAAAAAAAATCAGGTCTATTGTTAAGAAACATGTTATCCCTGGCATATTTTGTCTGTATCTTTATAGCTCATCCTGTGCACTGGCTACACTGCAGAACCTTAATTTGACCACTTGACTCCTACTGTCTGGTGCACCATTTAATTGCAGAGTTATTGGTATATAAAATGTAGTCCTATTACAGCAGCATCAGAAAATATTGCTGTACCTATAGGCATGTATCATTGCCACATCGATGCATTAGGAGTGCACAAGACATAGGAGTTTGCTAAACTGGAGATTTTATTGGTTTACAAGAAGAAAAAAGCTCAGCGGGTGGTGGGGAAATGTTTGTTTTTGCTGAATTTCACAGATCATTTGCTAAATTCTGTTTCCACCAAAGTCAGGGTAGCAAAACTGCCATTCAGTGGCAGCAGAAGCACTAATGAGCATTGAAAATCATCCACCAGGCAAACTTGCTAACATTTTATCACAATTTTTAATATACATGTCCAATATATAACAATTAACATTTATAATTGCATACCCCTACCCCCCTCCCTTGTCTCTTTTCTGTGTCTGGATTGAAAGCTCGTAGGCTGGGGACTCTGACATTTAATAACCTACGTCTTTGTAGCACAGTTGCCAACTTTCACATGGTAAATAAGCACCCCGACTTTCACAATAAGTCAAGAATCAACCTAAGCCCATTTCAAAACAAGCCAATCCCTAAGAGCCCGAACACTCTGTGACTAGGTCCCCCCAGCGTTCAGTCTGGGACTGTGGTGGGCCCACTGTGTATCCCTGACTCTCTCTCCCCCTCACCCCGGCTTGCCCCTGGCTCCTGCGTCCCCCCTTCGCCCCCACTTGCCAGGAACCGGTCCAAAAAAAAAAAGGCATCAAGCTACAAGCCAAAAACTAGACAATAAGCAACTCAGAAGCCAATTAAGCCAAAAACAAGCTCAATTTCTGCAGGAGTTTTTTCGTGGGTTTGGCATGTTGTCTTTGTAGTTGTGATGGGTCAATAAACTTCCTATCTGTCTGAGCTATATAATATACTTAATATGCAGGGGAGAAGATGTGGAAATAACCCCTATACTCCAGCTATAAGTAGTCTCTTCCATTACTCAAAGGGCTTCCTTCTGCAGCCCATACTCAGGGAATCCTCTGAAATGCATAGGAGTTGTGAGTCAGAAGGCAGCTCGCCTTAAGTGTTCATTCAGTTCCCCCCCCCCCCCGAGTTGATATGTGTCTCTCTGTTTGAGGTTTGCGTTATAGTTTACTGACCACATTGCAGTCTATTTACAGTCAGTATTCTGGTATTTGTGCAGCATTCTCCTCTGTAACAAGGGACCCGAACAGAGCATACGCCGATTCAGAAAGGATAAGTAACACAAAGGCTTGCCCAGATGGAATCCCTCCGTGGGAGGATACTCTATTCTATTTCTCTTCAGGATTTACTTTTCCCTTGGGTGAACAACTCTTAGCTTGATGGCAAGGGAGGACGCTCAAAATTTGTTTTTGAAGCCTTTTTTGAGAAGATTTGAAATTACATAAATTTGAACAGTCAGCACCCCTTAACACTTAGGAGAGGAGAAAAACACCTTTAGATCTCTAAGATGTGGGATAAACCTTTAGCTTCTCTAGCCTGCAGGTTCATCATATTGCTCCTTTTCTCTTTGGCTCCCAGAACATAGACCAAGTTGGCAACCAAAGAAAATCTTGTTCCATCCATGTCTGAAGGTTCTTGCTTCAACTCAGCTCCATTGATTTTCACCTGCAGCTGGTAGCAGCATGCGACAAGGAGAATACAACTACAATACATTTTCTGGTGATGACCCACTTACTGCAGGGAACTGGGTTGGGCATTGTAAGATAGGCACAGAAATCCACAGACCTTTCAAGATTCGAACTAAGTGCCAGTCAGATTACACTGTGTGTGCAATCAAAACCGGTTGCCTTCTGTGGATGCTGTGGACCACAGCATTTTGCACCACTTCAGTCAAAAGGCTGCCAGCTGTAACAATACACGTCTCTGGTTTAACTTCACCCTGAGATGAGTTCATTTAGCTTTACTTGAGAACACTTGGTAATACAATGATGTAATCAGAAGACAATGATTAACTCTCAGAGACAATATTCTGTTTGATTAAATACAGCGGTGTCAGGAAAGCACTAACTCAGGGCAGGCAAGTTAAGGATATTAAATTGTTAATCTATTCCATATACATCTGAAATGAATAGTCAAGTGTTTTTCAACCTCATCATCCTCCCAGCAGGACTCCCATCACTGGCAGAAGTGGAACTCCTTCTTTAAATTCAATCCAATCCCTCTATGCTTCAAATCCTAGATGGCACGTGCAGCAGTGACGGAGGAACATTTGGGTGTCCTATTCTGTATCTCAGACTTCTAAGACTTTCCTATAGACGACATTAACATCTGCCTACATCGTTGATATATATGCTATTTGGAATTTTTAACTTGATCTGGTTTGAACAGTTCTGTCCTGCACATACATTGTAAGCGGTAGGGGCTAGCCCATGGCAGGTACCATGACTGAGAGCTGGCAGCTTCCTCCATAGTTTGGATCCTAAAGGTTTTTTTGTTTGTTTGTTTGTTTGTTATAGTGAGCACCACCTCTTTTGGGTGGTGAAGGTCAAGAACTTCCCACCTCAGTTGATTTTGGGACACCCCTAACGGGTGTTTCGGGGGGGAACAAGGTCAACCATGTGTGATCTCAGCTGCTTTCAGGTAGCCTGTTACTAGCCCTTCATGGAGCCACTTGACAAAGAATGTGTTTGAAGCTGTCATCACTTACGGGTGGTCAGAAGCATGATAGGCAGGGCCAGCTCCGGGCACCAGCATAGCAAGCAGGTGCCTGGGCGGCACTCTGTAAGGGGCAGCATTCCAGCCGTACTGGCCCCTGCTTCGCTCCTCCGGCTGCTCCATGGTTGTGCCACCCCCCCCCCCCACCCCCTTTGCTCCTCTGGCCGCACTGTGGCTGCGCCACCTCCCTCTCACTCTTCTGGCCATGCCGCAGCCGTGCCACCCTCCCTTGCCCCTCCCCCTTTTGTTGCTTGCCTGATGATAGGATTGCAGAGAGGGCCAATTGAACCAGTACTACTGGTCTGCCACAACTTGCTGCCTACAGTAACACTGTACCTGGTGATTAGCCTTGTTGAGCACAGGGACAAGCCAATCAGTGAAGCAAATATTTGTGTACCATTGGTGTGACTACTTTGTGTGGGGACATATAGTGTATTACAGGCATGATAGATGGACCAAACAATGATTAGCTTGCATCTTTGGTTGGGGTGTCACTCAGTTTTGAAGCTGGGATCCCTAACGCTCACACACAAAGCTCCACTGCTTGAGCTAACAGAGCAAATCTATTAAAAAACGACAATAGCAGATGACAATAGCTATCCTCTGCGAATTGGCCACAGAGGAGGAAACAGACCCATTGCGCAATGTGTAACATGCTTGCTCTGTCCAAGGAGGTTAGTCTCAAGCTTTTGAAGTCCACAGCAGATCAAATCCCTCTATGTGCTGCTAATTGTAATGGAGTGTACTAGACACTAGAGGTGTATGCTCTAGGCTTTTGGTATGTCTACACTTACAGAGTTTGTGCACTGTAAGTTTCATCGGTGATAGGGAACCGGTGAACGTAAAGCGCTGGTTTGTGTACTCACTCAATTCCTCAGGCACCAGAGAGTGTTTACACTAGCAGCACTTCCATCGCCAATGTGAGCAGCTATCTCACACTGCAGCTCTCTCAATAGGTCTTATGGGAAGGGGGGAAGAGTGAGCGGAAGGCATTCTGGGTCCCTGCTCAGTGCCCCGTGCTGCCCTGCTTCATGTCTCAGGAGTCCCATTGCTTCCTGGTTTGTTTATGCCATTTTTTTTAAAAACCTCCTGCTGTCTGGTTGCTTTCCATGCCACATCTATAAACAAAAGTAAAGGGAGCTTCAAACTTCCTGGGGCTTACGGGGGAGGGGTGGATGTCCGTGCGTCAGAGCAGCGGAGATGCTGGCCAGAGTGGTCGCTTTTGGAATGGTGGGATATCCTCTGGAGGCAAAAGTGAGTTTTTACATGGCTAGAATGTGTCTTCACTTTCACAGCAGTGCAAAAAGAACAGTGGTAAGAGCTGTATGTCTCTTGTGGTGGTTTTCTTTTTGTGGTGAAATTTCTGAGTTTCACCAGAGAAAGTCATTAACAAATGTAGAAGCTCCCATGATTGGAACCTTTTTTGCACTTTAAATGGTAAATGTAGACATACCCATTGTTGTTCAAAACATTCTGCTTCTATCGCTGGTTCAGCTCTATTGGGGTGGACAGTATAAATAAGACATCTGGCCAAGTATGCATATAACATACATTGTTCATGAGAGACACAAGGTGGGGGAGGTAATATCCTTTATTGGACCAACTTGGGAGAGAGACAAGCTTCTGAGTCACACACAACTCTTATCCTGGGACTGACACAGCTACAACTACACAGCATATATTGTAAGTGAGACCTTTGGGGAAAAGATCGTTAATTTGGTACATTCATAAATCAGGCCAAGAAACCTATTCCTTCTGCTGTGGTGCAGATAGGCTTGTCAATAGCTTTCAGTTGTAGAAGTTTATGGGATCAGGGCTATTAAAATTAGAATGGCAGTAAATGACAGGGTTTACAAAGCTGTCTCAGCATGTTAAAAAATCATGACCAGTCAGGTTCAGGCAGTTCACAAAGTGATGACTAGTTATCTCACACGATGCAGGGTTCCATGTCTAATAGATAAAAGAGAACTACAATGAGATACAGTGAAAGGCAATTAGCCTGGAAAGACATTTTTCTGCAAAAGCAGGGCATGATGGCCTATTTCTTTCATTTTTTCCTCCCACCTTGGAATCACATTCTGCCACCTTTAGGGTACGTTTACACTGGAGCTGGAAGATGCCACTTTAAACTCAAAAGAACATACCTGCACTAGTTTTGATTGCACTAGCTGCTAAAATACCAGTGTCACTGTGGAGGCTAGAGTGGTGTGGCAGGCTACTCTCGGTATGTACTTAGGTGGCTAGCCACTCCACCCGCTCACAGGTACACTTATGTTTTTAGAACACTAGCTTGATCAGCACTAATGTGAGTATACTCAGGCTGCAAATTAAACCAGCGTACACGTATCCAGTGTTGCACTGAATAGTAGCTTACAATGCAATCAGTACTAAATAAATCAATACAAGTATCTATGGAACAAGGTGCTACTCGAGGTGAATAGGGAGAGCAGAATTTGGCCCTTAAATATTATTCAGCTTAACATTACTAGTAACAATATGACTTTTTATTTAATATCCACTGTAGGTTTTTGTTTTGTTTTTAAAGCCAATCATGTGATATTCAGATAAACAGAATCTCTCCCTCTATTTATTCTTGGTATTGTGGTAGCACATAGGGACTCCAGTCATGTACCATGACCCCATAGTGCTAGGGACTGTACAAACACAAAAACTACTTAGAATTATTCTATTTCGCTTTTCAACTACTGAAAGAAGACTTGGGTTTCTTTCTTCTGAACTGATCAAAGGGAACATCTTTATCTGCAGATATTACTGTTGAGAGACTCCATTTGTTACAAAATTAGTGTTTGTGTTTTAAAACAAATATGAGTAGATTTAATACACTGGTTGCTCAAGTAGAGTGGAAAACATCAAGGGGTTTGGCAAAACAATGGCCCTCTTGGATCATCTCCTATTATTTAATAATACATAATAGCCCTGGAATGGAGGGAATAGTTTGTCTGCCTCTCTGTTAGTACAAAAGTATTATGGCAGAGAATTCTCAGTCTTCACTGTCTCGCTTCAGGGAGAGCTAAGTAAAAATCTTGCTCTTCATTGTTGAAAGTCAGCAGGGCAAAAGCTACTCTCAGCAGTCATCACATTGGGAGGGAAATGGACCCGTTGGCTGTATTTCTCTACCAGAATAGAAAGACTATAAGGTAATGAATTAATGATGGCTCATTTGTAGCATCACATCAGCACCTCTGCCCTCAAATAAAAATATTAAAGTGATAAACAATGATGGTATCACTGTTTTAGTGTTCCCATTTACAGTAATTCGAGGTTCAAACATGGTCTTTACCAGACTGGCACACACCTCAGAATTTTTTAGTTAGACATTCATAAATAGGCTGACCATATTTCCTTTAGACAAAAACGGGACAGGGTGTGTGGGGGGGCATGTCCCCACCTGGGCCCCCCAGTGCCAGGCGGGGGGGAGCCAGACAGGGGTCGGGGGGGATGGATGGAGGAATAAGCAGAACAGGGATGGGGGATGAAGAGGATGGAGGGAGAGAGAGAAGGGGGGATGAGGGATGAAGATGATGGAGGGGATGGAGGGAGAGAAGGCACAAAGGTGAGAAGGGAGAGGATGGATGAGAGAAGAGATGGGGGTAGGGAGCAGGGGGGATGGAGGAGGCAAGGGACAGCGAGAAGGAGGGATGGAGAGAAGGGAGATGGAAGAGGAGGCAGTGGACGGAGGGAGAGAGAGAAGGGAGGGATGGAGAAGGGGGATAGAGAGAAGGAAGAGAGGGATGGAGGGATAGAGAGAAGGAAGGGATGGAGGGATGGAGAAGGGGATGGAGAAAAGGGATGGAGGGAGTGAGAGGAGGCAGCGGACGGAGGGAGAGAGCAGGGAGGAAGGGAGGGATGGAGAAGGGGGATGGAGGGAAGGAGGAATAGAGAGGAGGAGGCGGCAGCGGGCGGCGGGCTGAAGCCAACGGCGGATCGGAGCTGTCCGGAGCCGCAGCCGGGGGCCCAGCGCGGCGGCGGCGGGGAGCGGGGGCGGCGGGGGGGGGGCGGTGGACGTTTTATGACTCATAATCACATCACTGAATTTATGTGATTATGAGTCATAAAACCCAGCCGGCAGCCCCCCCGCCGGCGCGCTTGGCCCCCGGCTGTGGCTCCGGACAGCTCCGATCCGCCGTCAGCTTCAGCCCGCCGCCCGCTGCCGCCGCCTCCTCTCTATTCCTCCTTCCCTCCTTCTCTCCATCCCCCTTCTCCATCCCTCCCTTCCTCCTTGCTCTCTCCCTCCGTCCGCTACCTCCTCTCCCTACCTAAGGACTAGTATCAGATGTCAAAATCTCCGATGAGCGCAGTTTGCTCATCGGAGATTTTGACATCTGATACTTGTCCTTAGGTAGCCAGATTCTTCACCTAAGATCTTGGGAGTCCTGCACCTGCCCCAAAAATGGGACAAAATTGATATTTTTGACAAAAAGACGGGACGGTTCAAAAACATGAAAAAAACGGGACTGTCCCGTTCAAAACGGGACGTATGGTCAGCCTATTCATAAAGAAGGTACTGAAACAAAACCCCAAACCTGAACAACCCCAGACTGTATGGAAGTTCAGATCGGATTTCAAACTGAAGTTGTCTATAAAAGTTGGTGTTAACGTCCTATTGGAAATTGAAAAGATATGCAGCAAGAATCAACAGCAATGAGAAACTCCCATTGACTACAATGGAGACTTTTTTCCTTGTAGTCTGTCTATTTATCCAACAGTGCAAATATTGCTGTGCACTGCTTCTGAAGCAGCATAAAAATGTGAAACCTCTTAAGAGTAAGAATCACTTAACCAGATGGATAGATTATTTTTGCATGCCCAAGTTCCTTTTTCTAGTGTATCTTCTGGTTTCACCTGTGCATAAGAGTTCTCATAAATGGTAAAGTGGAACAAACGAGCTTCCCAATGGAAATTGTCAACATTATTTAGGATTTAAATGAACAAAATATTGTTTCAGTAGAACAAAAACAGTGAACATACCCCAAAAAAATCCTTCAGCTTAGTAGTTCACATTGACTCCCAATCAATGGGAACAGTATTATCAGAAAGATAACTAGACTGTGTCATGGACATTCCAAGCTGTTACAGATTTATGATGATCTGCATTTTTGGTATCTTCAACATTTTCTCCAGTACTGTATTTAAACTTTTATTTTTTTCAGAGGTGCTGAACCCCAACAGCATTTATTGATTTCAAGTTCTGTGTGCTCAGCCCTTCTGAAAATAAGGCCTTAAGTTTCTAACCTCTATTTGTGAAAATATTGTTTAAATGTGAAGCCTGTGTGTCCTCTAATGGAATGGGCTGTGATAGGACATAAGCCCCACAATGGCAAATAAATGGGTAACATGGAGTCTGAGGGACCAGTTAGTCCATTCTGTGACAACTGGAGAGGAGATTTCTAATTAAGGCTTAGATCCAGCGGGGGAGAACCAGATTGGGTGGTTCTTATAAAAAAAAGGACTTCAGGGCCAATGAGAGAGAACTGAGAACAGACAGCTATGGTAAGGATGTTATACCATGGGGCTGGTCCTGAGGAGAGAGGACAGCAAAGGTGAAGAGGTTTCAGGCAGCTGCCAGAGAGGCTAAGAGTTGTCCAGAGGAAGCTCCTTAGCAACAGACTGGGAAAAGTTGCACAGAGAGATGAAACTCCAGGAACGGGAGACTAGACAGTGAAGCTCCATGACAGATGCCTGGTAGGAGGTGATGGTAGAAGGAATATGCAATAAAGACATTGTGTAGAGCAGCTGATATACTATAGGGTGCAGCGCACTTGACTACTGCTGGGGACTCCTGGTCTTGCAGCACACCGATTGCAGGCAGCAGTAAGAGGAAGGGTAGAGGATGAGGAAATGCAAACTTTTGAGGCACTAGCTCTGATTGCTCCCCACTCAGGCAAAGAACAGGGATTCCTCCACGTGCTCCCTGGAGCCCCTGAGGCACACAGAGAAGGGATAGACATTGAAATTCAGTAAGAACACCACAAGCAATACAGGATAGGTCTGTGTGCACCTGCTCCCCCAGTTCTTCCCTTCTACATCTGCCCCTGATTCTCCAGCCCTCAAAGTGGGGCTTAAACTGGATGTAAGTGGTGCAGAGGAGGGGTGCTAGCTCTCTGCTCAGTCGTGCATTTCAGCCATGCTTTGGGGAAATGTCCTCTCAGATCACAGTGCTTTTGTAATGGCTCTTCAGTGTTCTCTCAGCTATTTGCAGGGTATCATACACCAGGACCAAACTCTAAGCCATCTAGGAATACAATGGAGAGCCGGTAATTATCAGCACAAACTCATACTAGTGCTGTACAGTGGGGAAAAATCCTTTTCAGTCTGAACTAACGGGGTAGGTAAACTGGCTGTTAATTGTCAAGTAAATGTGAAAATGTAGCTTTAAATCCAGTAACCAATGGTAGGTTCATGATACAGTCTGTGTTCTTTTAATAGGATTTATTACCAGAGGTGCTTCTATCGATCAGCCTTCTGCCAATAATCACAGCAGATCTTTATTTAAATGTATCTAGAGAGGAGTTAGGTTTGATGCCCTGAATCCAAATCAGCTCACTGCTGGTTTGGAAAATAAGACCCTACGTACTTATCCTTAATCCACAGATAGTACTGGACCAAAAGTTGCAATGGTATGAAAATAATACTCATTGAAATGATCTATCTCTTCAGATGTTCACACCTTGCTCATCCCACTGAAGACTTTGAATCTCTATAGAAAGAGTTAAAAGCTGCTACAGGCCTTCCAACAGGCAACAACTTAAGCCCCCTTGGGATGGACTGGCAGATATGAAACTAATTATAGTTGCCATTCCTCCTTTTTTCTGTCCAGTTCTCTCCCACTTCTCCCCTCATCCAGCCAACCAACAGATCAGAGAGGCACAAGTGAAAAATAACTCTTGCCAGAAACGTGCTCTATTCTGCCCAATAGGGTGCAGTCACGGCTGCTTTTACTTCCTGGAGAAGAGGAGCTTATTACCACAGGTTGGGACTAGCTGCAGACTAGATGTTAGCATGGCATCAATTGAATATCAAAATCAGGACCATACAAAAGGAGGGTAGGAGGAGTTTTCATTTTCCTTCTCAAATGAGCAATATTCTGAACCTTAACAGGTCTGGGACTGAGAGCTCCATTTCTCTTAAAGAGGACTTAAAGCCAGGTAATGTCTGACTAAGACAAATTTAAGTACCGCTGTGCTACATTTGGAAAGTCCTGCAGCACACACCCCTTTTCTTCATGCACTACCTTATTTCATGCAGCTAGGTCCTTGTGCAGTTTTTGAAAGAGAGCAGAGCCTGTTCTGGTTGTACTTGGCCTTTGAATAGGTTCCTAACATTGGGAAGGGGGTTCTCCCATTGCCTAGTGTTCACTTGTGTACTTGCTTGTTCATACAGGGACTGGCCACCATCTGAATAAACAGTCATGGGGTATGGTGAGAGCCATGTTAAGCCTTGGGCTGGTAGTGAGGAGTGGAAGATGGACCTAGCCTGCTGAAGAGTAGTTCAGAGGGAGAAAAAAATAAGTCTTTTAAAGACTAATTAAGTATTTTAACAAAATCCCTGAGGGAAACAAGTGTGTTCTTCACTACTGGTGTATATTATATCATATCTCTATCAGTTACTTTTAAAAAAATGTCTGAGACTCCTGAATAGCCTTGGATGATTACAAATCAGAGAAAGCTTTTGTTTGATTTCAACAGAGAAATGAACATAGCAGCAATGGGGAGAGACTTAATAGGCGATTACTGACTGACTAAAGCCATATATTCTTTACACATAGAAACAGATATAGCCAGTAAAAACCGATACATTCCCTCTCCTAGGCGAGGTAATAGACATTTGTTACATTTGGTATTTAAAAGAGCTAACGTCTCCCTCTCTCTCTCTCAGGAAACACCAAAGGCAAGATTATTTACCGGCCAACAGGGGAGACTTGCTATGGTGAAGCTTGAAAAACCCTGTATTAGCTTGTGGAATAGTGCAGTGGTAAGAGGATTTTTATCAAAATAATTAATACTGGTGCCGGAGCTACTCAGTGTGTCTACCTTTAGCTCTAAATACATTTTCACATGTTGAAGTTTTCAGAGGGAAGCCAGTCTTATGTGCTTTTATGGATTTATTAAAAGGATATGACGCTAAGAAAATATCTCAGGAACCAATCTACTTCTAATTTCTCTAATCCAATATAATTCAATGATCAAATTAGGGCTGTAATTGAAATTAAATCAATAGATCAATGGTTCAATTTATCTGTCTGGCCAATTACTACAATGAGTAATGACATCAATTTATTAGGTTAACACTAGAATTACTTCAATACTTCACATGAAAGGTAAGAAATAATACCTTTATTTTAGTCTAATCAACTGGGCTAGACACACAAAAGTACTTAAGTGTCCAGCTTTAGATGCATAAATCCCAGAATTAGGTACCACCGGTATTCAAAAAATCCCCACTCAGATGCCACCAAAGGCTGTAGGCACCTAAACTTGCTAGATGCCTAAGTTTTTGCCTAGGCCTCAGTGCCCATGTTTCTGTCCCTGAGCAGGTGTACAACTGCCTCACTCTAGGTGTCCAGATACCTAAGACCCAATGTGATGCACAAACTGGGGATCAGATAGGTATTATCCTGCCTAACTCATCTATGTACACCCAAGCTTGTAAGTGGTCTCAGAGCAAGCTCACACAAAAAGGGGCACAGGCCCCCCTCATAACTTTGCGCCCAATGGCTAGGGTACTCACCTGGGATGTGGGAGTTCACCAGTTTAAATCCTCCTCCCCCCGTCTATCTGAAAGGGGAGAGAGAATTTGAACAGGGAATCTACTACCTCTTAGATGAGTGCCCCAGCCACTGGGATATTCTGCTCCTGGGCTCCTTCAGCCTCTCCTGTAAAAGTTGTTCCACGGTGGATAAATAATTAGAGCAAGGGCACTGAACAGTGGCTCTCCTACATTTTGGGTGAGTGCTGTAATCACCAGGCAATAGTATTCTTCTTATTCTTGCATGAGCTTTCACTTTTTGTCTAGTACAATGACTCCTTATGTATTTATCCATATTGGAACAGCTTCAACCGGAGGCTGAGGGACTAAAAGGGGCTAAAAATCATGAGGAAGATTTCTTCCCATCTCCCCCAGTGTTGCAGTGCCTAAATTCATTTGTGAATCTAGTCTTAGGTGTCTCAAATTAGGCACCTAAATCAGTGAGTATTCCTGAAAATGTACCTGTCAATTACTTGCTTAGGAGGCACTGTGATCTTGTGGGCTACCTGTAAAAATGGACGTCAAGAGGTGTGTCCAAATCCTGGTTCTGACAGTGACTTAATCTGTGACACTGGGCATTTCAGGAAGCTTCTCTTAGCTTCAGTTTCCCTTTTTGTAAAACGGAAGAAAATATTTGACATTGGCAATTTGAGGTCCAGTGAAAGAAAATACTTTGCTCTTATATAGGAACATTAGAGCAACGGCAGAAGAGATAAGATGGGGAAGAGAACTCAGGTCTTTCTGTTTATTAGCCTCTCTACTACAAGGCTTTTGGGGCACCTCCATCTTTTCAAAACTCCCATGTTCAAACTTTCCCACACAAGAAGCTTTTCAACTTTCTTGTATATTCCACTAAAACCAAGTTTTATAAAAACCTGAACTCTCATGGGTGAAAAATCAAAACTGCAATAAAGTATCACAAAAAATCATTAGTGGGGTTTTTTTTTTGTTTGTTTATTTGTTTTGCCATTTTCACCTGGGAATACTCTTCTGGTATATTTCAAGTTATAATGTTTATAGATAATAACTCAAACAATTTTTCACTATTTCTACTCTGTACTTTAGTGCTGAATATATAAGCTGAATCTCATCAACATATAAAGGATTTGCTTTCTGAGACCACCCGATCATTCCATAATTTTCTTTTATCTTTTGTGCTTGATTCCAAACAGCGGAGACAACGTATCACAAAATTTTAGCAATCTACAAATTAATATATTCTCTGAAGCATTAATGAGAAATACTGAATAGTACTGTTCCTACTACTGATTTTGTTGAACCCTATTTCTTATCTCCCTCCACTTTGATGCACTTTGACCAGTTATTCTTAGTTCATGAAAACCAAGTCAACTGAATCAGAGAGGTAACCGTGTGTAGTGAGCGGAAGATTATTGTGACGGCAATCGGTAGGGGGCGCAGTTATGCTTCTGAGTCATCTCCAGGGGACGGCATAATAAGGTTATCACCTTGGGAATGGCCTTGTGTTTCTGTTATCTCGTGTGTGTCTGAGAACAGCTTTTCAGCTGTGTGAGTTGTTTACCCCGTCTGTGTGAGAACGAGTGCGTGTGAAACTAAATAGGTAAACTGAGGCAGGACAGCGTATAATCAACAAGTGCTGAACAGCATGTAATCAACCAATCTTGCTTGCTGCTTGCTATTTATGAGATATGGTTATGTATGAGATGTAAATGAGTATGAGTATTTCTGTGCTGACACACCCTTGTGTGTTGGGCTTCTTTCCTGGGCATCGCTTGGGTGTGCCAGGTCCCTCATCAGTGACAGCCTGCAGCCGGGGGGCCCAGGTGTTGTGATGTCACTACCTTCAATAAACTCACCACTTTCCATCTAGCCACTGTGTGTGAGCCTCATCTCTACGGGATTCGGGAGATACCCTGCAAAACCGTGTTAGTCTGGAATAGCAGAAGTGACAAAGAGTCCTGTGGCACCTTAAAGACTAACTAAAATATTGAAGTATAAGCTTTCGTGGGCTAATACCCACTTCGTCGGATGCATTCAGTGGAAGTGTCCAGGGGCAGGTATAAATAAGAAGGCAAGAACCAGGTTCGAGATAACAAAGTTAGTCCAATCGGGCTGAATCAGCTTGTTATCTCTAATCAGGGAGGATGAGGTATTCCTCTAGCAACTGAACTGGAGGTGTGAACTCCGATAGAGGAGAAGCTGCTTTTGTAATTAGCAAAGCCATTCAAAATCTTTGTTCAATCCCAAATTGATGGTATCAAATTTGCAAATGAATTGCAGTTCTGCAGTTTCTCTTTGCAGTCTGGTCTTGAAGTTTTTTTGCTGCAAGATACTGACCTTTAAATATTTAATTGTGTGTGCAGGGAGATTGAAGTGTTCTCCTACAGGTTTTTGTATATTGCCATTCCTGATATCTGATTTGTGTCCATTTATCCTTTTTCGTAGGGACTGTCCAGGTTGGCCGATGTACATAGCAAAGGGACATTGCTAGCACATAATGGCATATATTACATTGGTAGATGTGCAGGTGAATGAACCAGTGATGGTGTGGCTGATCTGATTAGGTGCTGTGCTGGTGTTGCTGGTGTAGATATGTGGGCAGAGTTGGCATCGAGGTTTGTTGCATGGATTTGGTACCTGAGTTCGAGTTTTTCTGGTGCGGTGTGCTGTTGCTGGTGAGAATCTGCTTAAGGTTGGCGGGTTGTCTGTGGGCCAGGACTGGCCTGCCTCCCAAGGCCTGTGAAAGTGAGGGATTATTGTCCAGGATGGGTTGTAGATCACTGATGATGCTTTGGAGAGGTTTTAACTGAGGACTTTAAGTGATGGCCAGTGGTGTTCTGTTGTTTTCTTTCTTGGGTTTGTCTTGCAACTGAGTTTGTATCTAAGTCAACTGAGTTTGTATCTAAACTATAGAAGCAAGAGAACATGTTTATGATTTGCCTATTTTCATGTAGATTTAACAAACTTCTGAAAATATGGGAGGATAGATACCTAGATAGTGACTGGTAAAAAGCAAGCCAGGCTTTAGGCATATTCAAGGCTTGAGCTGAGGTTCAGGCCCATCTTTATTTTGTCTGAACCAGTTCACTTCTCTCTACCTACTCTTTCCCCTTTTAGTAGAAACTGAAGGAAAGCAGTTGTTGATACTTCAACTTCTCCGATTTTTGTTTCCACTCATTATTTAACAGTTCTTTCTTCGTCCTGAGAGCGGAACCATCATGTTCACCATTGACCCCTGCATTTTACATACAAGTTCAAAGCTTAAACTAATAAAAATTAAAGTTACTTAAGCAAGAGCTACTGAGTTTCATGTTCTATCCTGGGGATTAATGCCTGGTTGTGAGATGTTGAGGACCCATGGAGAAGTTGAGGGTTATTAATCCTCCCTCCCTATTAATTTCCAGGAAATGTCCTTCATGGAAGTCCATTAAAAGCATTAAGAACAAAAATTCGACGCTATCATATTTGGTGGGTTTATATTGCGGCTTGTTTACTACATACTGATCATTATGGAATGCCTAGTTTTCTGGGCATTACTACAGAATTAATTGTGCACTGCACCAGTCAATCTGCTTGTATGAGTTGTTTGTGGTTTGTTCATAATTTTTTCCGAAAACAAGTCATAAAATTAATGCTAACATATAAATCTTTCTGCACAAAAATGTATCATTTCAATCTACACTCTAATGAACAGACGTGAAAAATTATATATTCCAGTAAGAAAATAAATTACCCTATTACAGGCTTAATATCATTCATCAATATTTGATTTGTAGCAACTATCAATAATAAATGTCATCACAGTCCCATGGTTTAAAGTAATTCCTCGGTAATGTCTACACTTTTACTCAGATAATCATTATTTCTGCATCCTTAGTTCTTAGGTTCTTTAAACTTCTTTTCTAAGACGAGAAGAATCCCAATCAATGCAAGAAACTGCTTTCCCTCTATACTGTGTTGTCTTTGACACCGCTCCCCCACCCCAATGCTTCATCATCATCATCCTAATGATTGCTTTGTCAGTAGAAGTGCTATTGATCAGTCTATTTGTTCTCCTGGGCTTGAGTTAGGGCATTCTTAATGGAGGGTCACTGACAGTGGAATTCACTCCCTCTATTGGTCTGTTAGAGCCTATATGGCTTTTGCAGTGTGATGAAAAGTTCATATTTTCAGCCAAGCCTTTGCCAAATAGGTCTAAACTAATGTCTACACATAAACAACGACAGCCGCACAGCTGCAGCACTCAGCTGTAACACTTCAGTGTAGACACTACCTATGCCAGTTGAGGGGTTCTCCCATTGGCATAGGGAATCCACCTCCCCAAGAGGTGGTAGCTGTGTTGATGGGTAAATTCTCTTGTTGATTTAACACTGTCTACACTAGGGGCTAGGTCTGCAGAACTATATCTCTCAGGGGTATGGATTTTTCACAGCCCTGAGACATGTAGCTATGCTGATGTAAATTCCCAGTGTAGACTAGCCCTTAGGCAATGTCTCTCATCGGCTCAGTGGCGGATTATCTGGAGAAAAGTTAGTACTGACAGCAGTTATGTTTGCCTTATGTAAGATACTCCTGGGTGCACTGTCGGCCTCAACATGTTTCCACAGAATTCAAGTAAGGAAAGAAAGAGATTTAATAGAGAAGGGAGAAGTCTGACAAAGGGCAGAGAAGAAAAAATAAAATGGAGCAAAACACCAAATTGGAAAGGGAGAAAATATGGAACATGAATAAGACATAAATAGGATCTTGAAGATAGAGATCTAAGTAAAGTTTGGGGGGACAAAAGGAAATTTAGAAAAACATTAAACAGAGAAAAATTACTGAGGTAAAACATGCTAGAGAGGATGGAGGTAAAGATGCACCAAAATATACTGTTACAATTTTTAAAAAATGAAAGAGAAGGACAAAAAACCCAATGGAAACAGAGCCAAATTCTGTATTTATTTTCATCTGTGCAACCTTATGGAATGTTATGGATTTATCTAGGTGTAACTGAAAGCAGAATTTGTCATCCTGAGTTTATTTTATAAAGGTGTATCACAAAATGTTGTCAAAACACATATTGTCTTTTACACACTAGATTATGAGGACATGATAGTGGAGGAGGAGGGGCTAGTGGAAAGTGAGGGGTTGTTGAGGGCACATGGGGCAGGAGTTCAGTCTTCCTTCATTTTAAGGCTGGGACAACCAAGCTAACTATTTCTATCTATTTCAGTTCTTTTATTGATTTTAAGGCTGATTCCCAAGATCCTGGAGGGACAGAAGTTTTGATAGTAGGCCTTTACTTCTGGAACTAAGAACTGCAAGAAATTCATTTAGGCCTGAACCTACCTACATTCAGATAAATTACTCACCTCCAGGTGTTTAAATAAATCTTTCATTTTCCTTATATTGTTAAATGGTCTCCCTTTTCACTGTCCTTTTTAAAGTTGAGGTGCTTTAGGAAGTCTTAGATGTTTTTATATGTAGGAAATATTTTTAACTTAAACTGAGATATGTATGGTGCTCCTAGATACTGCCTGGCTTTATGATAAATTAATTTTGATTGTAAAGTACAAACAATTCCAACCATTTATCCTCTGATCAGGGCAAATAAAGAGAATCAAGCATCCTTACCATGGGGTATCTCTGTGGAAATATAGATGTGTTGTGTTACTCAGGGTTCAAATACAGGAAGATTCAATTGCTTCACTTATTCCTCCTTAATTACATCATTTAAAATGTGGTGTAGCATGCTAATTTATAACAAAGTTACTATGCTGTGTTATCTCAGAACATAGTAGGTAAGTAACATGTGCCTCCCTGGAAAGAATAACCATGTTAACACAGAAATCAATAAACCGTTATTTCCTAGAATGTCAGTGATGTTAATAGTCCAGTTAAAAGGAAAAAGATTCCCAATGCCTCTTAAAGCAACCTACTGGGACACAGCCAGAGATCTTGGAGTTATGCAGCAAAGAGGAGGGAATACTGTGCCTGATATTTGGTACAATGATAATGAGAACCCGAGGATCAACTGTTCACTGAAGGATGACAGATCACCTGAAACAAGTGAGTGCCTACTCATTTATTATTATTATTATTATTTATTTTATTGTTTGTCTTCTGGTAGCATGTCATGGACCAGGACCCCACTCCAAAGAGTTGACAATCTAAGTAAATTATAGTGGACAAGAGGGTTGCACACACTATCATGAAGACCAAGTGCCAGGAGTTCCCTACATTACAAACCCTTCTATATTCCTTTCCTACACACAGTAAAATGTATATAGCACATCATTATACATTGTCACACTCCTTGTCCTCACTTTAACTCAATCCCACTGTGTCTCCCATTACTTCTGAATGCATACATGTAGATTATAAACAAGTTGGGAGTGCGATGGTCTTTGTCTCTAAAATGCCATGTACAGGTAGGCCCCAAACCTGCAGTTTACAATGCACAGAGACCCCTTGTCTCCTGCCCATTGCAAATTGCAGGATCATGACGTTTAGGCACTCTATAAATGAATACATACTAAGATACCTACTATACTGTATTCTCTTAAATCATGTTCTTGTATGCATTGCTTAAATCTACCCAGGTTTTTCCCTCTATCCAATTTACACTGCAAACTTTCATATATTTGAAATCCTGACATAGCATTAATCTAAATTAGTGTTTGCCTTCTTAATACAAGTCAATTTAGTCTGTCCCTTGGTGTATTCAATAAAGTGGCACAAATACAGTGACTACCACCTAGATCTTTCTCCAATCTGACTCTAGTACAAACTAGTATCCTAGGTTATGTATTAACATGTAAGATTACGATCTCATAGACTTCTAGGTTGGAAGGGACAATCATACAAGTTTTAGAAGAAGCATTCCAAGGTGTTTTACAAAAGGGCAAAATCACAGAGCTGAGTTGGCCAACTGAAAAACTTTCGAAAATGAATATCTTCATTACAAGTCTACTTATAAAACAAAGACAGAGTATTAGATAGTCCAGTGCCATTGAGCAGTGAACTCAAAAGTCTGACACCCTAAAAGGTTTAGGCTCCGATAAACTGAAGTTTATATTTCTAAGAACTAAAGAGATGATCAAATATTATGGTCATGGAAACCATCTAGACAGAGACTGATAATAGACAAATAACTAAGGGGAACAAATCATTCATTGTAGATCTCACTGCAGAACACACTTTGATTACTTTGTATATCTGTGAGATGACGTCAGGGGCATCATACTATGATTTTTCATGGTACACTTGCCATTATTAGACATGAGTGTGGGAGGTTCTTCTGAATGTAACAGGATATTTGAACACAGCATCATCTTAGAAAGACGAAGCACCAACCCACACTCACCTTTCTTTTGATATACTGTAAAATTACAAATTCCAATCTCTTCACAATATTGATAGGATTATGATACTGGAATTTTAGTTTCAGAGCTATAGAAAGGAGATAACTGGCTCAACCTCCAAATGATAACATTTAGCATTTTCAAATACTGACAATCTTTTATTTCACTGAAAATAAGGTGTGTTTGGAGAAGTCATGCTTTGAGCGTAAAATGAACAAGAGTGCCATCATCAGACATTCTAATTATTTCTTTGACTATTGAAACTGAAAGCATGTACTTAAACATGCTGATTTTAGAGTAACTGCTAAATATCTAAATGACTTTTCCTTGCAAATTGATTATTGTTACATATTGAGGATCATTTAGTTTTATAAAGCACAGTGCCTTTGAATATACTGTCAAGAATCAGAGAGGTAGCCATGTTAGTCTGGAATAGCAGAGGTAACAAAGTCCTGTGGCACCTTAAAGACTAACTATATCTTTAAGGTGCCACAGGACTTTGTTACCTTTGAATGTACTGTACACTGTAAGGAGGGAATTCAGAAATATGCTAATGGAGTCCATTGAAAGAATGTGAAACAAACATAATATGCACCTGAGAGTACTCACTAGACATTCTTGCAAAATAATTATTATTCATGCAGCAAATATTTGACCAGTAGTGTGTTCGTTTAAATTTGCATTATGAGATAGGTCCATAGATCTTCTTCAAACATCATTTCCTGACATCTGAATTGTTTGAAAATAATACAGCTTTTCAAGATGTGCATAGCGGCATTTCTTGTAAACATCCTACCTGGCCAAGGTGATTTGTCCTTTGTTTTCTAAACACAACATGTAAAAGGAGAAATTGTGCTTAAACCTGTATGTCTTAAAACAGAAAATAGATTGCATAGTTTTCCTTGTCAGTCAATGATTTATTCATTCTCTCTACTGCTTTTTCTATTTATTTGACATTTGTCAGATACAGGATCAAATTCATTAGACATACATATAAACACTGATTAAAAATTAAATTGATTTAATGATTCTTTAAACTGAAAGCAATTTCCAGTTTGACAGGCATAATTAATTTAATTTACATGTATCTCCACTTCGAAGCAACTGAAATTGATATGCTCTAGGGGGAGTTATGTCAAGTTTTGCTCTCCGAGGCTGTTTCTACAATGAAAAAAAAGATGGTGGTAAAAACATCAGAATTTACTGGAGTCTCGTGTAAATTAAAGCTCCCATAACTAGGAATTTTTTACCAGAGCTGGTTGGAAAACTTGGGGGCAGGTGGTTCGTGAAAAATCTTCTTTCCCATATTTGTATTTCATTTTATTGGGAATTTTTCAACAAGGTCTACAGCTGAATAACAACCGGCAGTCCACAAATGCGTGTGTCTCTTATTGATCAAGAAACTCAATCTATAGAATTAATAAGGCTCTGTTTTTCCAAAGTTGATATAATTACCCTTTAATCCTCCCATTGTAACAAACATGTTTAGGTTTTTACAAACAGATGTTTCATAGGAGACAACCTGGCAAATTAGATCCAACCATCTTTTAGAATAGTCTGAGAAAGTTACTCCCTTATCATCTGCTAATATAACTTCTTCCTTTCTGTTGTCTCTCGTTATCCTTTCAGCCTTATCTCTAGGATACCACATGAGGCAGGAGCTCCTCTAGCTCCTATGTGGGAGAAAGAGAGCTAAGCCAAGTTTCCCACATAATTCCTGCAGACCCAGCACATTGTCTAAGCAGTCCGCCCCAAACTGCGGGGGTCAAGCTCCCCCTAATCACTGTCTGGACCCAAGATACAACAGTTGTGGCCCATTTCCCATGGATTACAGCTTTTTCCAGATGCTAGTGAATTTATTAGTTCAAATGAGAAATTAGTAGCAAAGTGCTGAAAGTTCAGGGTTAAAACAGTGCTGATGATGCATGATAGGGGGTCATGAGATAGTTTGTACAACTTTCCGTTTTTAAAAAATGAAACCTAGGAAATGACATACAAAAAATCCTGCATTAAAAAACCACCATATTATTCATTTAAGGCACAGGTGGACCCCGGGTGGGGTGGGGTGGGGCAGAATTAAGCTTACACAGGCATTTCCTAACTTTCAAGTGCTTGACTTTCCAACTTAAAGAATGTTTTTCACAGTGTTTTGTAATTGTAATATTATTACATTCCTTTAAAATGTCTGAAATAACATTTGGCGAATATAGGCAGAATACATTCCCACTAGTCTAATGGGACTATCCCAAAGTATGGGCATTCTGGAACTTGATATATCAGCCAAAATGTCCCATGTGATAAAAGGGTCACCTGATTAGAGAAGTAACAAAGTCCTGTGGCACCTTAAAGACTAACTATAAAGTTTTGAAGCATGAGCTTTCGTGGGCTAATACCCACTTCGTCGGATGCAAGCACTGCTTGCATCCGACGAAGTGGGTATTAGCCCACGAAAGCTCATGCTTCAAAACTTGCTTGCATCCGACGAAGTGGATATTAGCCCACGAAAGCTCATGCTTCAAAACTTTATAGTTAGTCTTTAAGGTGCCACAGGACTTTGTTACCTCTGCTATTCCAGACTAACACGGCTACCTCTCTGATTCCTGATTAGAGAAGTTACTGTGGGGTGTATGTAGCGTAGTATAGATTCTGCTCGAGAATAATATAAATGACTGATGTGGCTTAATGTTAACTACATGTTGTTAACATTAATCAGTGTGTGCCAGCAAGTTACATTGTAATGCACAGGTGGAGAGTACCAGCCTTGAACCCTCTCTACCTGAAATCTACCATCTTTCTGGAAGATCCCTACTTGTTGCTGGAGGATGCATAGTGCACTGCTGCCTCTGCTCCACATATCTGTCTCAGTTAGGTCTCACGTGGCCTGCATCACCATAGTATTTGAGCACCTCACAATCTTTAATGTATTTATCCTCACAATGCCCCTGGAAGCTAGAGAAGTGTTATTATCCTGGTACTACAGATAGAGAACTAAAGCACACAGAGACAGAATGACTTGCCCAAGATTATACAGGAAATCTTTGGCAGATCAGGGAATTGAACCTATGTTTCCTGATTTTCTTGTGAATGTCTTATGTGCTGGACCAATGCACCTTACATGAATCTCTGCCATGCACAGTGTCTTTTGCAAGGGTTGAGCCCAGGGGTAGCAGTGATCCTGCTCAGCCTGCTCTTTCCACTTCCATGCAGGGTGGGAGCATTAGTCCCAGATTTGTATAATTTTGGGGGGTGCCCAGAATGGGTTCAAATCCCACCCACCCCACACCTGCCTTGTAAGCCTATCTATATCCTTACGCTAGTCCTTCCCACTCAGCTTCCCACTCAGCTGGCGCCAGGAGCAGGGCCATGTCTCTGGGAGGGGGAACCCAGACAGGAGTAAGGGGCCCAGGGCTGGGGATGGACAGGGGACTGGGAGTGGAGCCCCTGGCAGCAGCTGGGACCCCAGATGTGGGGCCGGCAGAGGAGCCCGCAAGCGGCAGCCGGACCCAGGCACAGAACTGCCAGCGGAGCCCCAAACATTGGTGGAGCCGGGCACCACAGGCCCATATAACACCTGAATATTGGTGGAGCATGGGCACCACAGGCCCATATAACTCGCTCCCTGTGGGTGGTCCGCAGCATACACAGGCCCAGGTGGAATGATCAGGCCCTGGATTACTTAATCCTACATGCTCTTATGCTATAGGACAGTCCTATACCTCAACAATGCATACAATTGCACAGAGGTTGAGATAGAAGTGGGAGACAAACCTGCTGACAGTCTCTAGGTAAGGATAAAAGCAGTAAAAAATATGATTGTGTGTGTAAACTGGATGCAGAAGTTCTGAATGTAGATGTACTCAGCGTGGAACTACAACTATGTCTAAAGTAAATGTATGTATTTTCAATATTAAAGGACCAATAATAGAATGTCAGAGTAGGCAGACAAATCTGCCTTTCCTTGAGCATTATAGTAGTGCAGCCAGGCAGAAATCTTTAATCCTAACAAGTTTTGCATTCCATAGGGCAGGGGTTCTCAACCTGTGGGAACGCTCGGCATATCCGCCGAAAATAGCCACCGAATGCGGAAGTCATTCATTCGGCGGCTTTTCGGCGGACACTCAAGGGGTCGCGGCGCCGTGCCACTCAGAAAGAAGGGGTCGCGCTAAAGGTAAGTTTGAGAACCGCTGCCATAGGGATTAAGAAATACTTAGTAACATACAGAAAAAATAATTACTAGCTATAACCACTTTTGTCTACTGTGCCTCTCTATAGAGGCAAAAAACAGAGTCTGATACAGTAAAAGCTATTTTATCCACAGGTGGGGGGTGGGGGGGGAGCGACCTGTCCCGACTGTTTCAACGCAGAGGCATGGAAGGTGGTTCTGCATGTTGGCCCCACCCAGAGCACTGACTCCACAGCTCCCATTGGCCAGGAACCACGGCCAATGGGAGCTATGGGGGTGGCACCTGCAGATGGTGGCAGCATGCAGAGCCACCTGCTGTACCTCTGCCTAGGAGCAGCCATGTCAGGTCACTGCTTGTGGGGAGCCGCCCAAAATTAGCACCCCTGGATCTGGCACCTCCAGCCCCCTCCCACAAACCAACACTCCTAGTGGCCCCACGCCAACCAGACTATAAACCAGACTTCCAATGATGATCAGAAATGCCCGTTTATAGAGATTTCCGGTTGGTGAAGTACCGTATAAAAGAGTTTTTACTGTATATATTTCAAGTTTTAGATCTTGTGAAGAATATAGCCTTATTAGGGAGAACTGGTCAACCTTTATATTCACTGATTCATATCCACCACAACAGGACCTCAAAAGTTCTGGAGTCTATGTTGCTTATTGAAAGCCATGATCAATATATGTTACCTTTACCTAAAAAATCAACAGCGTTCCAGTTCAGACACAGTTATGGGAGAACTATAGGGGCAATTCTATGAACTGCTGCTAGATGGGTCACAGAGTTGCCTCTCTTTTACTCCAGGAACTCCTCAAGTTTGGAACCCTCACATCGGGGGAGGAAATATCCGAACTGCATAGTTTTCCAATCTTACATTTTTCATAAACTAAACTAAATAACTAAGCAAAAGCATAAAATACAATACAATTTGAGGTGACACAACTTGTGACATTTATACGCAAATGAAAAATGTAGGTGAAAATAACATGATTTCTGAGTATTAAACACGCTACCCTCCACTCCCATTCATCCAGTATCTCACTGGAGTGGGCCTTAAACTAGTTACAAAACAGTTGTAGCCTGATCTTTAATTAACTCCGCCTCATTTTTCTATTTGATTCCTTGTTTCTCTCTCCTCTTTAAAGAAACTAGTGAGACCCTCTACTTAAGTGCCTGTTAACCCACAACAGTTCAGCTCTCATATATTTCTTTTGTATATTGCTTTTTTCTGTTTTATTTTTTAATATATTGTACATTATTTAAACGTATTCCAAAATAATCCTCTCCAGCCTCTATGGACGATGACTATTCAATCATGTCAGAGCCAAAGCACCTTAAGTTATTTTTGTGAGCAACCAATGTACTCTATGGAGCAACGTAGAAGCAATTAGCACAGCATCCCAACAGTAATCATCACTCTAGACTCACAAAGGACCCCGATGATCCCTCTTTTCGGAAATAAAAGAGACAGCTTTTGTGAAGAGGGAGTAGCAGCTCGTTGACTGATGTGCAAGAGAGATGGAAAAAATGGTTCATTTCAGTGCAAGCTCATTTTCAAAGAAGTTACCATGCTGTTTAATTTCTGTGACATCTGAATTCACAAACTCAATAATACTGTGATGTATTTCCTCTAAACTGCCATAGCTGAAAATGGGGCTATCTGGAAGATCTATGTTGTGGTGGTGCTCAATATTTAAAGCACAGTAGTGTCCAAAGGCTCTAATGAGGAATGGGGCCCCATGTGCTAGGAACTGAATAAATATATACAAAACCATGGTCTCTGCCCCCAAGAAGCCTACAGTCTACATAGATATATTGTTACCAGAAATCTTATCAGAATCACAAAGTGGCAAATAGCACTGTCAGTTTTTATCTGTGATTTAAACAATGGTCTTGACACATTCCAGCAGCAGCCATTTCCCCAAAAGTTCAGGAACGTAAGAACTCAGAAAACTGACAGCGTGTACTGTGTAAACTGCGGCTCGTTCCCAACTGGAAGTATTAACTCTCCAAAGTGAGTAAATGTGACCAAAGGCTATCTTGACCTGTCAACACATGATATCAAATTGTTTATAAAAATGAGCACATGTTATAGTTAAAGATATTATTTGGAAACAAAATCGAGATAAATTGTCTAAAACATGAAAGTCAGGCAGCCTCTTCCTTCGGCACAGAACCATCACCATGAATGAGACCGCCAAAGGGCTCTACCCTCATATGAGGAAGGAGCCCCCAGCCCCAGCCCTGCTCCTCCAGCATTCACCACCACTTGCTGATCAGGAGGTCACTTTATAACTCTAACTCAGTCATGATGAAATGGTAAGTGCTATCTCCCTTCCTTTCTTCTCTCCACCTCTCTTCCAAGGCAGGAAAAGGCGACAGGGTCACCATGACAAGCCAGATGACTTATTTGAAGGAAGTGGAAATCTGATGCCACGGCTATTTCTCCCTGCTGGACTCAACCCTACCTGCCATTATTGTTACTGCTGTTACAATTTCCATTGCTGGTATGCCACTCATCTTCCAGCACACCTGTCACTACTCCAGGCACACACTGCTCTAGTTCTGCCCATGGTTTGAGCCAGACCTGCTAGCCTGCTGCAAACCCAGACCCAAGTCTGAACCACATCCCTTAACAGCTGTAGACTTAACTGAAGACAGGTTAAGAAATGTTCCTGTTTTTAGCAATCAGATGCTCAACTCCCAATGGGGTCCAAACCCCAAATACATCCGTTTTACCCTGAAAAAAGCTTATGAATAACTGTGGATGTCTGGCCATCACTTCAAGCTCAACATGGCTAAAACAAAGCTCTTAAACTTTCCTCTGCCCAAGTTCTCCCTGCTATCTCTTCCCTCAATCACTGAGGACATTACCATTCTGCCTGTCACCTTCAACTCAGACCTTTCTCTAGGAGTTCACATCCAGGCTAAATGTTGCCAACATCTCTAAAATAGGGCCTTTCCTATCCATCCACATAGCTAAAACTCTTGCTCAGGCTTTCATCCTCTTACATCTCAATTACTAGAACATCTTCTCTCTGGCCTTCACAAATCATTCTTGTCCCACTCACATCCATTGAGAATGCTGCTGACAAGATCATTTTTCCAGCCAGCCACTTTGACCCTGTCACCCCTCATCTGGCTTCCATCAAACAGAAGCTACTTATATTAATTTTAAGGCTCTTCACAGCCTATCCCATCATACCTATCATCTCTCATTCACTATCAGGATACCAGCTCCTGCCTCCAATTGACCCATTATGTCAGCATCCATCTCTCACTTGTCAATTTTTCAAACAAGCACCTTTGTGCTTTCTCCCAGGCTGTGTCTTGTTTTCTTCTTCTTTCTGCCCCTCGATTGACCAGAAGGCCGCCCCTTAGAATGTGCCACCCCAGGCACATGCTTCCTCGACTGGTGCCTGGAGCCGACCCTGTTTGCTGTGAGGCCTATAAAAAAAACTCAGAAATCATTAGGTTGCTGGTGTGCTGAGATGGATAAATATTGTTTCCTTGTACTTCCCCCATCTGTCTGTCGGTTGTCTCTTGGCTTATACTTATACTGCCCCAAAGAGCTTCCATCCTATCTTTGTACAGCACCTAACATAATGCGGTTCTGGTATATCAATTAGTGCTCCTAGGTGCTACAATAGTACAAATATAATACAATAATCATATTATTTTCTCTCTCATAAGCCTCTTTCTTCTGATGCCTCTCTCCTATCTTTGGCACCTGGCTGATAAAAGCTCGGCTTAGCCAGTCTGGACAGTTCTCCTCTGCACTACTATGACCAGAAAGCAAGCTTTAAAAAAAAGAAGTCTTAATCACCTGCTTGAGTTTGCCAAGTTCCGGTATGACTACTGCACTTGTGCATAGCATTCTGTGACAGTGTGAGATTGTGAAATGAATAATAGTCTTTGTTTGACCTGATTGACTTGCCAAAATTCAGAGTCTTGTAGTTTTTTCCAGTTTGAAGGAGAAATGGAGAAATCTGGTACCTTTGATACAATCTTGCCTGTTTATAAAGAATGCACAGAGTCCTGTTTTCCTGAGCACAGCTGGAACCAAAATAAAGGGAGATCATTTCTTTCCTTACAGCCACAATGCACACGCTTACCCAAACAATGCCCAGCCAATGCTCTCTGCCTACATGGTTCAAATTACTGAGTGGTCTCATATATACCATTGCTTTAGCTGAGAGAGAGAATTAAGCAGCCACCTATCTTACATGAAGGGCAGCTGCCATACCCACCAGCCTCAAGGAGCGGCGAGCCAGAGCGCTGCTTGTGCAGTGCACTGAAGCTGCGGGGAGGAGGAGGACAACAGGATAGGGGCCAAGGTAGCCTCCCTGACCAGGAGCTCAGGGGCTGGTCAGGTCAGGCCCGCAGGCCAGTTTGCCCACCTCTGCTTTCGATCTCAAATTCCCCATGAGGGTAGAGGTGAGAGGCAGTTTGACATTGGGAAAAGCACAAGCTAGATATTTCTGCTAAAACTATGAGTAGTGAAATAGTTAAGTGTTTGTTTTTATCTTACAGAGTTGGTGACCTATAGTGATGAATGGGGATGGCTCACACAACTGAACTATAGTTTCAGTGTTTGTGAGATTACAGGAAAACAACAATGCATCAGTTTTTCATGTTCATGTTTCAAGATTTTCTCCACAAACAGAATGGCTAGGAACATTTTTAAAAGCAAGAAGCTTAGCTTCAGGATCAGTCTTTGACAGAGAGGAGAGGATTCCATGGCAATTTTACAACTCTAGAATACATTGACTCCTTTTTATAGCTCATTAACCAGCCATAGAATATCTATGATGGGAGTTTGCAGCATCAGAAAGTAGATGCATCCTTTCCTCCCCGGGGGGGTCTGTGAGCATTCATCACAACCCCCAAAATGTTAGTAGAATTTTCCAAGGATGAGGGATGTAGGAAGGGCAGCTGACGAATATGCTCATTGACTGGATCTGCATGGTAGTCCATCAGTGAAGTTCCTAGTCTCTAGGGAGTCATACAGCCACAATCTCAAAGGGAGGGCAGTGCAGTGATGGAAGCCACCTGTTCTTCCTTGGGATGAAGCCTATCTGGACTGCAAGACGTAAGACTGGCAGAAGGGGTTGGATACTGGGGCTTCTTTAGAAATTGGCACTTTCCAGCCTCAGGTCCTACTCTAACTACCCTTCCTTGCATCAGGGAAAAATGATAGTATAGTAAAATATTTACCAACAGACCACTAAGTCCTAAAATGGGAAACAGATGACTTCACCTTTAAAAGAGGACTTTTTTACATAAACATCTGTGTGGCAGGTGGTTTTACCTTATACCACTGCAAAAAGATCCCATGTTTCATTATTAACAATTTTTTAAAGACAAAAAATACAAGTAGCATGCAAAGTATCTGTACAGACACTGAATGTATAGTCTAGGATGAATGCAAACTCAGGGAGATTAAAATAATTGAGACAGGGATACAATAAGGACTTCTATAAATGCAGCATTTAAGCTGTAAATATATTTTGAACAATAGATGATAGCAAGTTTGGGTGCAAGATAAAGGCAAATTTGCTATCCATTGAGTTGATGTAGACTGAAGAAAGAAATACAGGCAGTAGGAATATACTACTGATCACTTTGCCAGGATGGTGACAGTGATTGTGAAATTCCCAGGGAGGTTTGAGAGGCTACAAAAATAGAAAATTCAATAATAATGGGGGATTTCAACTATCTCATATTGAATGGGAACATGACACCTGAGGATGAGAGGCAGAGATAACATTGCTAGACAACATTATTGACTGGTTTTTGGAGCAGCTAGTCGAGGAACCCACAAGGGGGAGAGGCAATTCTTGATTTAGTCCTAAGTGCCCCCACATGATCTGGTCCACGAGGCTAATGTAGCTGAAGTGCTTGGTAATAGAGATCAGAATGAAATTAAATGTAACATCCTTGTAAGGAAAAAAATGTCAAAGAAACCTACCACAGTACCGGTAGCATTTAATTTCAAAAGGGAGAACTACACAAAAATGAGGCTAGTTAAACAGAACTTAAAAAGGAAGTCACAAAAGTGAAATGCCTGTAAACTGCATGGAAACTTTTTAAAAACACCATAATAGAGGTTCAAACTATATGTACGCCCCAAATTTAAAAAATGTTAAACACCCCCAGCTCTGCCCCTACTCCATCCCCCTGAGGAGCCCAGAGTGCCCCCGCCCCCGCTGGAGGAGCTTGAGGCTGGCCAGAGGTCCAAGTGGCCCCACCCCTGGCCAGAGGTGCCCTGAGCCAACCACGCTGCAACTCCCCAGACTCCAAGCTGCCATGGAGAAAAGCATCTCGGACTCTCCTTGAAAGAAGCTTTTGCTATGCCCCAGGCAGGTTCCAGAGCAGCTGAGGTGGTGGTTTTGCCTAACCCTAATGCAGTTTTCATAGCACATACAGCTTCCTCAGCCATCCACGAACCTGCCTGGGGCATAATAAAACAAAAACCTCCCCTGCCAAACCCCATAACCAGGTGTCTGGCGGCCGCAGCAATGCCAGGGAGGCAGAGTCTCCCCTGGCCTATTATACCCGCTGGCCATGATTGAAAGTCAAATCCTACTGAGGAAAATAGAAAGGAGCATAAACTCTGGCAAGTCAAGTGTAAAAGGGCAGACAGAAATGATTAGGGGTATGGAACAGCTTCCATACAAGGAGAAATTAAAAAGACTGGAATTGTTTAGTTTAGAAAAGAGACAACTTGACTGAGGGTGGCATAGAGATCTATAAAATCATGAATGATGTGAATAATGAAATGTTATTTATCCCTTAACATGAAAACCAAAGGTCACCCAATGAAATTGTTAGGTAGCAGCTTTAAAATGAACACAAGGAAGTACTTCTTTACACAATGCAGTCAACCTGTGGACTTTATTGCCAGGACATGTTGTGAAGGCCAAAGATATTATAAGAATTAGATAAGTTCATGAGGATAGGGCCATCAATGGCTACTAGACAAGATAGTCAAGGATGTAACCCCATTGGCTGGGTGTCCCTAACCCCCTGACTGTGAGAAAGCAGGACTGGATGACAACGGACAGATCACTTGCTAATTGTCCTGTTCTGTTCATTTCCTCTGATGCATCCGACACTGACAGGATACCTGGCTAGGTGAACCATTGATCTGACCAGTGGAGCCATTCTGGTGTTATATTCTAAATGGATGTGAGACTTGGACAAGCCAAATGAGGAAGATTTGTTTAAAAAGCCTGCTGGGAAAGTTTAAATGTCCCCTTGAAACAGCAGTAGTTTTGCTGTAAGTTTATTGTGAATTATTGAGATATTTGGTGTTGTACTTAAAAGTCCAGCTCCTGGGATTACACGAGACCCTGCTTTCATTAAAAAAGTATTTAGCTCTTGTGGTTTTGGAGAAAACCTTGGAAACGTGACTCTGGTGCACCCTGATGGCTCAAAAACCTGAAGGTAAGTAAAATGAACCTAAAAGTTATTAATATTACAAATCTCGGGTGTTACACCAATCATTATTTTTTTGAAGCCTGCCTTATGATTGGCAACACAGCTCAGGGCCAGTTTCTAATAGGGGATGTTCATATGGGATGATTCCTACAAAAAACTTGACTACTGTTTAGACTGCTGTTGTGCTGTAGTTCCTGCCCATCACTGCTAATGTCGCATTGTTTTTCCTGTACACCTGTCTGCGTCTAGCCCTCTGTTGTCTCCTGTGGTATAGTTTGTGAGAGATGTAGGGATGTGTGTTTGTACAGTGCCTAGTCCAATGGGGTCTGGTCCCTGACAGGGGCTCCGGGATACCAACACTGGAGTGTCTTCATCTGCTCCTCCGTCCACCCGACCATTAAACCTGCACATGACCCCAGCGAAAGGGTCTAGACCCCAGCCCTGAAACCCATCCCTAGTCGGGCTAAGGAAGGGGCATCTTGCCCTGCCCTGTTGTCCCCACCTCGCCCCACCAGGCGGTGGGCGAGAGGAATCAGCAGGTTCCAGCTGTTAGCTCTGTCCCACACTGGAGCCCCCACCCTGTCTGCCAGCCCTCGCACTCCCCGGCCGGCCCCCCGGGTCGGGGAGCTCCCGTCGGAGCAGCGCTCGCCCTGCGCGCCGGCCCAGACTCGACAGGCACGGAGCGCTTTTCGCAGCTGTTTGTCTCCCGTCTCTTCCCGTCGGCAGTTGTTGCGCCTGCCCGGGATCTGCGCCAGGAATCGGCCCCGCGCCTGCTCGAGCGGCCGGACCCGCGGCCGAACCGACGGACACCCCCGTCCGGTAAGCGGGGGCGCTCCGCGCTCCGCTTGGCCTGCTGGCCCTAGGCCGGGACACCGCCACCCCCAGCCCTGGGGTGGGGCGGGGCGGGCCCCTCACTGGGGCGCGTTACTGGGTGCGGCGGTCCGCGGGGCGGGGCAGGTTTCCCCTCCCCAGGCGCCCTCTCCCCCCCCCCCCCCCCCCGCTGGGGCTGCGCCTCCGCCTCCGCGAAATAGCGCCGCTGTCCGTGGGTCCCCGAGGCCGCGCGGCTGGTATCCGCAGGCTTGGCGAGCTCGGGGGCTTTCCCGGTTCCTTCTGACAAAAATGCATTTCCGATGTTTTGCGCCTCCCTGCTGCCCAGATGAAGGGCGGTGAGGACCAGCGAGCTGGGGCTTGTCTGGCGCTACAGCTGCACCACTGTAGGGCTTAAGGACATGTCTATAGTTGCCATTTAAAGCGGAAAAAGCCCCTCTTTTGCGCAAAACCGTAAGAGCGTCTACACTTGCCAATGACTCTTTGGGGTGAAACTCAGTTTCATCGCAAAAAGAAAACCACCTCCATTGGCGGCGTACAGCTCTTATTGGTGATGCTTTTGCAGTGATGTGCAAGTGAAGACACATTCTTCCTTTTTACAGAGCTTTTAACTTCCACATGATGTGTCTGGCCAGCGGTTCCGCTGCTCTGACACCAGGTAAAGACACCCACCCCTCCCCTTGAAAAGCCCCAGGAACTTTGAAACTCCCCTTCCTGTTTTCTTGGCAAGTGCTCACTTAACATCTCACCAGGTGAGGATACCTGCTCCATGTAGCAAAGGATCCCCTGCTTGGAGCAATGATGAGCTACTGGAGCTGATCAGTGTTTGGGGAAAGGAGGCTGTGGATTTCTCCATTCCACCTATGTAACAGTATTATAATATTTTCAGAGGTGTCTTCACTGAGCTGTCCACAATTATTTCATTTAGTTTCTGAGAAATTAAACTAATTCAGAATGCACTCTGGTGTATATTAGTTGTTAATGGTATGCTTTCTAATTTGAATTATTTTGCTCTTGTCTTTGTTGAATATTATCTTCCATTGTATTGCCCAGTTACCTAGTCTTCTCTGGTCCTTCTGAAGGTCCACATGGTCATTCCAAGTCTTGACTAATCTAAAGAATGTTATTGGCGAATGTTGTTTCCCCACTATTCACTCAACCTTCTAGGTTGTTAGTTACCTACACTGAACAATAGTGCAAACGCTGATTCCTGGGGTACCTCACTACTAACCTCTCCAGGCATATGGGGTGATTTGAACTTCAGGTTGCACTCATATTCTGGCTATGATTAGCATGATAAATTCACAGTGCTCTTTAGCTAAAGGTTTCTGAACATACGAGACAATGATTTAAATGTGAAGTTCTCCATCTTATTATTCATTTTAGTCAACTGTTATCGTACAGCACTGTACAATTAAAATTGCTATGGTACTGCTGTGGAAGTACTTAACAAAGAAGCAGCCCCCATAAACACTGCTCATTTTATTATAGACTCACTTCAAAAGAATAAAGTAATCTATCGTTATGACTGTACCTGTTTTTCCCCTTATAATCCACTTCAGTAAGAATTCATATTCTGCTTCTGCAAAAAACAAATCCCACAGACAGATTTGTGCCTAGTCTAGCACTAAAGAGGAAGAGTTCATTATGGGAAATTGTATGCAGGCATTTACTTAAAAACAAAAAACCAAAAAAACCCACCTTTTGTTACATCGATCTTTATTTGCAACAAATGGGGCTATAGGTTGTCTATTTCCTCCAAGGTGAGAACTGAAGAAAAGCACAGGTGTGCAGAATTTTAATAGATCTTCAGGAATTTTCTCATTAAAAACAACTGCTAGGGCAGAATAATACTCCAAGTTATTTCCATTTTTTAAACTATAGTTTGATGTAGCTATGCACTAAAGGCATTGTCAGACAGAAAAAGTAGAAAGAAATGAGAATTACTATAAAATATTTATTATGAATGTATAAAATTAACTAAAATGTCTTTGCAGATGGACATGGGCAGATAAGAAAAATTTGTTTTGAAAATGCTCATACTGTGAAGCAACAAAAACAAGTGATCATCTGGCAGGCACTCAATCATTTATTTTGCTAAATAGATGTTAAAATAAGATGGATTCTTTTAATGAAAAAATCATGAAAAATGAAATAGAGCATAATGTAATATATAGATAAACAGGCCTTGTTTGAATACAGGTAAATGTAAAGAACTAGATCTTTATTTGGAAACTTCTGAAATATAAATTTGAGCTAGTCAAAGAAACTCAAAACTGTATTCAGTAGACTCTCGATTATCAAGAATTGGGTTAACCAGGATGTGGATTAACCAGGATGTCAAAAACAAATACACGTAACTCGCAGGGCCGGCTCTGGCTTTGTTGCCGCCACAAGCACACACACACAAAAAAAACATCAGGGCACAGGGCAGCTAGTGAACCGACACTCCCTCCGGCGCAGGATGGCTGGTGAACCAACCTCCCCCTCCATATTTCCTATGGATGGTGATTATCCAGGATTTTATTAACCAGGATTAATTTTTTCCCTATCATTCTGGATAATCGAGAGTCTACTGTACAAAGAAACACCCCTTGTGGTCCTTATAGATTGGTTGCATTCTTGAGATCTTTGCTGGTGCATTGTTGGACTAAATACATAATTATTCATGAATATTATAAAATAGACAAGAAAGACTGCCATCAATCAAATAGATTAAAGCTAAATTTGTAATATTTATAAATGCATAATTTGGGATTACGTTTTCACAATGCATTTAAGTTGTGTTCAAAATTATATTTGCAGCAGCATTCCCTGAGTGGTGGTGTTCATTACATTCAAAACCTGAGTTTGAATTGGATACTTTCTTGAGAGAGACATTTAACATTTGCATACCCTTTGACTGGTTCTTTCAAATATGTCCTATGCTGATGGGCTATTAAAATAACTGTGGTGACAGTAACTGTGTAAGCAAAACTCAAGACACAGGGATGTCCTGTGAGGTTCAAAGCATTTGCATTTTTCAAATTCTTGCCATGTGCTAGACAAGGTCTTGAATGTAAATATTCTGCTTAAATGCATCTACCAGGATCTTTCGTTCAACTAATATTGATCTGAAGCTCCTGCTTATTACTAATACTATTCTATTCATTTGTTTACAGATAAAAGAATACTGGAGTTTTAACATAAGTTCATACTGTACCTGTGGATTGAAATCTGCAGAAAAATATGAAAAGCACTGAAGCGATCTGTCTCATTTCAGTGTCTGAGCATGGGTTGTTGTTGTTTTTAATAATCTGGCTGTATTTTATAATCATAGTTACCATTTAAGTAAACAGAATATTGTTACAACTAAAGCTTTGGTAAGAAAGTGGAAATCTAGTTTATTGTGGAGGGAAAAGCAAAATGAAGAGCAAGTACTTTTAGCTGAAACAATTACTTAGTTTTTGACATAAATATGTGGATCATTTCATTGCTTTTCCTTTAATCAGATGATCTTTCTTCAGAAATCAAGCAGATAGATGACATGCAGCCTAGGCTATCGCTTGTGAGAGAGAAATGCAAAGGAAGGCAATAGGCTGTACAAACAATTTGTTAAGTATCTCCCAGTTTGTATGATTAGTGAAAAGTCAATAGAAGTAAGTGTGAAATTGTTGACTCAGTTCCAAATTGATATTGCAGGCACACACAGAGTCATTTCTGTGATCCTTTGCCAATAATTTTAAATGCTGATTTTAATTTCAGTGCAATCTTTCTGTGCTTAGAGTAGGGATGGCCAGAGCACCATGATCCAGGGGACCCTTTAAACATAAATCTTAGGTTTAATTTTCAAGTAGCTAGCCCAAGGAAATCAGAAAAAGCAGGGAGCTGGAACAGGAGGTGGATTTCTGGGAGGGGAGGAGGAAAGGGAGATTTTTATGAGGTCCCTGACAGAAAGATTGAAAGAGAGGTTGGGCTGGGGAAGAGTCTTCAGGGAAGAGTCTTAGGAAAGACCAAAGAGAATTATGGAATACAGTGGTAAGCAAAGACAGAATATCAACTGTCATCTCCTGTTTGGTGGTGTCTTAATTTAACTCTCTGTCTTGTAAGTGTGCTGTTCCGTGGGCCAGAGTGATGTCTTTGTTGCCTGTAGTGGTAGGGATCCTCTCACACAGAGTAACTTGCAGGATCAGCGGTTTAGCCCTGGTCCTCACTAGGGCTTAAAGTCGACTTTAGCAAGCTAAAGTCGATTTAAGCCTGTACCCGTCCTCACATGCATGCCCTTAAAATCGATTTAAAGAGAGCTAAAAATCGACTTCTGTACTCCTCCCTAACGAGAGGAGGAGCTGAAATCGACCTCTCTCTGGGTTGATTTTCAGCTAGTGAGGATGCAGGTGACATTAAGCCTCCAACCTTCTGAGCAGCCCCGCGAACCCCCCCGCCCACCTGAGCAGCTCCGCGCCGGACCCCCCCTGCCCGCCCGAGCAGCCCCACAAACCCCCCCGCCCGCCCGAGCAGCCCTGCGCCGGACCCCCTGCCTGCCCGAGCAGCCCCGCGAACCCCCCCTCCCTGCCTGAGCAGCCCCGAGAACCCCCCCGCCCACCTGAGCAGCCCCGCGCCGGACCCCCCCCCCGCCTGCCCGAGCAGCTCCGCGAACCCCCCGCCCGCCCGAGCAGCCCCGAGAACCCCCCTGCCCACCTGAGCAGCCCCGCGCCGGACCCCACCCCCGCCTGCCCGAGCAGCTCCGCGAACCCCCCACCCGCCCGAGCAGCCCCGAGAACCCCTCCGCCCGCCCGAGCAGCCCCGCGCCGGACCCCCCCGCCTGCCCGAGCAGCACCGCAACCCCCCCCACCCCCCGCCTGCCCGAGCAGCCCCGTGCTGGCTCCCCCCACCCGAGCAGGGGGAGGGGAGCCGGTACGGGGCTGCTCGGGCGGGTGGGGGGTTCGCGGAGCTGCTCGGGCAGGCGGGGGTGGGGTCCGGCGCGGGGCTGCTCAGGCGGGCAGGGGGGTTCTCGGGGCTGCTCGGGCGGGCGGGGGGTTCGCGGAGCTGCTCGGGCAGGCGGGGGGGGGTCCGGCGCGGGGCTGCTCAGGCGGGCGGGGGGGTTCTCGGGGCTGCTCGGGCAGGCGGGGGGCTTCGCGGGGCTGCTCGGGCGGGCGGGGGGTCCAGCGCGGGGCTGCTCGGGCGGGCGGGGGGGTTCGCGGGGCTGCTCAGGCGGGCGGGGAGGTTTCGGGGGGCTGCTCGGGCGGGCGGGGGGGCCACAGAGCTGCTCGGACTGGGGTTGGTCCCCTGGGGAGTGTGCCTGGCTGCCCCGAAAGGTGGTGACAGCTGGGGACTCCCGGCACTGTGGAATACTTACCCACAGTGCAACACTCCCTATGTCGACCCCTGCAAAAGTTTAAGGACAGACACTGTCGAGTTGCTGTCCTTTGTGGGGATGCACTAAGTCGATTTTCTAAAGTCTACTTTAGAAAATCGACTTAAGGGAAATCGACCTACTGCTGTAGTGAAGACATACTCCTAGATAGTAAACTCAAGGGGGAAGGGATGTTATCTTTTTGGTATTCTAAAGAACCATGCAGAAATATGGTGCTATATAATCGTTTACTGCTGAGCTAATCTGTGATACTGCACAATGCAGAATCTTGCAGAAATTAACATTGTACGTGCTGAATGTCCTTTCCCTCACAGAAATGGGCTGCAGTGCTGCTGACTGCCGCTCGGTGCCTCTGGCCCCAGCAGAGCCCAGCTCGCATATAGAAGACACTGCCAGTGGGAGGGGGAAGGAGATAAAGCAGGCGTGGGCCAACTTTTTCGCCCGAGGGCCACATCGGAGTTGCAAAATTGTATGGAGGGCCAGGTAGAAAAGGCTGTGCCTCCCCAAACAGCCTGGCCTGTCCCCTATCTGACCCACACCCACTTCCCACCCCCTGACTGCGCCCCTCAGAACCCCCAGCCGATTCAACCTCTCCTGCTCCTTGTTCCCTGACCGCCCCCTCCAGAGACCACCCCATCCCTAATCGCCCCCCTGGACTCCTACCCCCTACCCATCCACCCCGCTCCCTGTCCCCTGTCTGCCCTGACCCCTATCCACACCCCCTCCCCCAGACAGACCCCTGGGACTCCCATGCCTATCCAACCCCCCCATCCCCTGACCGCCCCCCCACCGAACCTCTGCCCCATCCAACCAACTCCTGCTCCTTGTCTCCTGATTGCCCCCAGGACTCCCTGACCCTTATCCAGCTCCCGCCTCCTTTCTGTGCTGCTCACAGCAGCATGTCTGGTGGCCGCATGGCCTGCAGGAGCTAGACATGCTGCCCTGAAGGAGGTCGCAGCCCCGTCCCCTTGCCATACTGCTCAGAGCAGCAGGTGCTCAGGCCCCACTGGAGCCAGCCCCACCGTTGCAACGCTGCCCAGCAGTAACGGTGGGCTACAGTGCTGCCCACGCTGCAGCATAGCTTCAGGGGAGGGGGAAGAGTGGGGGACAGTATGGGAGCAGCCTGCCCAGCCAGGACCGGACAGTACAGTCCCGCAGGCTGGATGTGGCCCACAGGCCATAGCTTGCCCACCCCTGAGATAACGTGTTCGCGGCAGTTGCAGTTCCCCGCATGCTCAGAGGGAAGGAGACAGTGGCATACAGGAAACTCCACGCAAGCCTGGGACCAGACATCAGGCTATTTGGTAGTGGGGCAGGTGTCTGGGCTGGGGGCCCTACAGCTGGGCTCTGGGAGGTAGGGGGTTTGGGTGTATTGGCTGGGGGGTGTGTCCATGGGTAGGTTCTAGGAGGGAGGGGTTGTGGATTTCTGGCCCCCTAGCTGAGCTCTGGGGGAGGGAGGAGGATACAAGAACTCAGCTATCGTAGAGGTGTCTTTAACTCTCTTGGGGAAATTTTTGTGAGTGTTGGTGTTGTTACAGACATACTTGCTGAGAGGTATTTTGAAATAAATTACCAAAATAATTGAAACTGGCGTGATTATGTAGTATTATTTTGATAAATAAAATTTGCAGAATTTTAAAATATTGTGCTCAGAATTTCTATTTTTTTGGCGCAAAATTCCCCCAGGAGTAATTAACTAACTGAATGAAAAGTATTATATGAAATCAAAGCAGTAGTAGTATTTGTTGGTACAGGGCTCTTTCGGTGATTAGGGACTGCTGATGTGACTAAGAATCACAAGCTGATGCCTTCTGTAATTTGAAAAGATTACAGGTGTTTCAATGAATTATACATTTTATTGTCTTTATAGATCTAACAGATAAACAGTTGAAGAACCAGAAGTTAAAATGAATAGCCTAGAAGCTGACGTGCTTCGTTGCTGGAAGTGTAGAAAACCCATAGCAAATTCTGATTGCCTCATAAAATGTCATGGAAAACAACTGTTTGAAGTAAGTATAGCTCTTTTTTTTTTATTGCCATTGATTTAGTATATATACATATAAAAAGATTCCAGGAATGTTGCTGTGTGTCACTCTGCAGTCAAAATATCTGTACAGTCAGTATGAAGCAATGAAAATAGCAACAAGCATGGTTCAGGGCTCTTTCTGTTCGGAATATCACCAGTTTGAATCATCACTAGGTTTTGTTGTCTATTACCATTCAAATTTTGCGTTCTTAGCCATTATGACTTAACAAATTACTCCTGTGTGGTGTCTAGCTATAGTAAGGCATGTATCTATGCCGTACCAAGAGTCATAGGCAAATGTGGTGTCAGAGATAGCTTATGACCACCCTTACTCTGCAGCTAATTTGCATACATCAGTTTCATTGGTAATATGAGGGAGGCTGCACTGATAGTGGATTTCTTGACCCAACTGTCACCTGCATAAATCAGCACAAATCTCCCAGAGCATAACACCCCTCTCCCAAAGACAGAACAACACAACCCAAACACAACACACACTAACCCAAAACACACATAGCCCCTTACCATAGCACAAATCCCTCATTTGCAACCTATGCAAATCAATACAATTATCTGTCTACCTGTGCTCTCCCAGCTCTTGCAGGTGGTGTAAACATACCTTTTGTGGTTCTGCCCATTTCCTCAACATTTCATTCTTGGTTAGCTTAGGCAGCTCTTCATTCAGTTTTCTGGCTTTTAAGAATCCCTTTCTGGGATGTCTGCACTTGCAGAGTTTTTGCACTGTAAGTTTTACCAGTGATAGGGAACAGGTGAACGTAAAGCGCTGGTTTGTATATTCATAGGGGTAGGGGTGGATGTCTGTTTATCTGGCGTTTTAGCCTGTGGAGGCTAAAATCTCTGTAAACAGGAAGAATGTGTCTTTGCTTGCACATTACTGCAAAAGCATCACTGATAAGAGCTGTATGTGTCTCATGGCGGTGGTTTTCTTTTTGCGGTGAAACTTGTGAGTTTCACTGCAAAAAGTCATTGGCAGGTATAGACGCTTCCATGGGTTTTGTGCAAAATGTGACTTTTTCCGCTTTAAATGGCAAGTGTAGACATGCCCTTAGGCTCCTAACTCTCCCCATATAATGCATGGGGAGTCTGGGCACCTAACTTGGGACTGTGAATTGTATTGGGCAGCAGGGAACCTAGGAGTTAGGTGCTACAATTCATAAATCCCCTTTGTGACTCTAGACCTTAGTTATTACCTTTATGTTTTGCAGCATGACGAGGGTTGATATGCCTTATACATTTGTATGCTAGTTTGTGTAAATGTAGGTGTTTTTATTATTCACATAAAAGTCCAAACCTTTTTTTGAATCCTAATAAACTTGTTGCCTTAATATCTTGTAACAGTTCTGTAGGTTTCATACTGACATGCATTTTTAGTAGTTAAATTATATATGCCAGATATTTCTCTGTGTCACATTGACTGATGCTATTTACTTTAAAAAGGTGGGGCATTGGAGATGTGATAACAGAGTAGCCTACACATTTAAAATATTTTTTTTTTAAATTCACAACATCTTAATTAAAAATAATCACACAGAAAACAATGAATGAGCACCTCCTGCTGCTTTGCAACAGCAGTTAATTATCAAGCTGTCTTTCCCAAGATAGTCACTATCCCACTGATCTCTTTTATGATGTTGGATCAAAGAGAACAGTAAACAGAATGCACTATATTGATTTTCTGATGCACCAGAAACACTCTAAAATGCCATTCTTGCTAGTGAAGAAGGATGTAATGAGTAGGGATTAAAATTAATTTTCATTCTTTTAAGATAATTATATAAACAATATGGCATTAAATATTGCTTTACAGCCAGTCAGTGATCAGTGATTTTATACAGTTACAAACTCACAAATGTATATTGGTTTCCATAACTACACAATTTAAAACCCTCGGGTCACATAGGCTATTGTTCTCAGAACTCATCATTCATATGTGCATAAAAATATGACTGTCTCAACGTATTGATTTTTCCCAATGTTATTTTTATCTCACTAAAGGGATTATTAACAAAACAGCAATTAGAATCTTTTTTCTTTTTTTTGCTTTAGGATCTTTAATAACTTTTGAAGCATGCTTATTTATTGGGTTAGAAATGTAGTATGTGAATAAACCTGTTCACTGTTTCACAAGAAGAATAGATAAGAATATATTATTTCCTCAACAAATCCATCTAACTCTCATTGAGGAGAATGGGAGTTATGGTAGGTGATTACATTAAGAATTTATTCTGTCCTATACTTTATCACTGGGACTACACTTCAGTTTATGATAAAATGATATCTTCCAAGTTTTCCCAATTAGAAAATCTCTTTTACAGTACATTAACTACTGCACCTCAGGATACCGCTTTTATTATTTCTCATGTTCTGAAGACATTTTTTGTGTTGCCTTTGGATGTGTTCTTTAAAAATAATTTAACTAAGGAATTAAAATCCTTTCTAATGATTTGGTGATGGTCTATGATCCCTAAAGAGTGTAAAGAAATGCACTAAATCTCAAATTCCCTAGCTATGTGTGTGTGTGTAAAATATAGGTGTGGGCTGCAAGACAGATGGCCATATTTGTAAAGGTATTTAGGTACCAAGTGGGATTTTCAAAAGTACCTGGGCACCTAACTAATTTCAATGGGAGATAGATACTTTTGAAAATCTAACTAGGTACTTATCTGCATCATTGGGCACCAAATACTTTTTAAGAACTGACCATGAGGTCTTAGTAGCAACTCTTATTTGGCGAGAACACCTTAAGTAATTGGGCTTCATATAGAGCAATGGTTTCCAACCTTTTTATGCCCAAGGTCACTTTTTGAATCCCCCCATCCTCAGTCACTTTCACCAGGCTGGAGTAAGGGTTTGGCAGGGGGTGCAGGCTCTGGACTGGGGCCGACAGATTCACAGTGTGGGAGGGGGCTCTGGGCTGAGCCTGGAACAGAGTGTTGGGGTGCAGGAGGGGGTGTGGTGTGTGGGCTCTAGGTAGGAGTTTGGGTGCAGGAGGGGGCTCAGGACTGGGGTGTGACCTACCTTCAGGCAGCACTTACCTCCAACAGCTCCCAGTCCCCAACACAGTGAGGCTAAGTCAGGCTCCTGGCCTACACTGGCCCCATGCTATTCCCAGAAGAGAGGCCAACACCCCCCCACAGTCCCTGGGAGGGGACAGGCAGCACATGGCTCCACACGCCGCCCATCTCTGCAAACACTGCCCTTGCATCTCCCATTGGCCACAGCTCCCCATTCCCAGCCAATGGGAGCTACGGGGACGGTGCTCACAGGCAGGAGCAAGGTGTAGAGGGCGACCCAGTGCCATGAAGTGTGTTGGCTACTTCCAGGAGCGGTATGGGGCCTGGGCAGCTCCACTGGGCAGATCACAATAGAATGAGAGATCCTCTAGGATTAACCAGGCAATCGCGATTGACTGGTTGGTGACCACTGGTATAGAGAGATGTAGGGGGAAATGAATCCTTAGACCCTAACTGTGTGCTGGGTGCCTCTCCAATGTAGTAATTTTGTCCAGTGTAACTGTTTAGTAGCATGTCCACCACCAGGCCCAGAAACTGTCCTCCAAGCTATGGTGGACCAGACCACCCCCAAAACTGTGCCCAATATGTTCTAGGGTCTGTGTCCCTTTCACATACTGCATTCCTCCTTTCTCCAGCCTCGCAGAATTGCACTTGTTCCACTGCATTCTGGTTGTTGTGTGATCCTTACTTGGACTAGAGGTGATGCCTACTATAGTTGTTGAAGGACTTTGGATTTTTTTGGTGTTGGGAGCATTGCTAATAGAGAGTTGACACTGTACCTCTTATTTATGGCAACCAGTTTGCATGGATTCCACTCAACCCTCCCATTCAGCTGCTAAACAACTTATTCCATGTTTTTACTTCTTCATATTTAAATATTTAAATTTAGGTAGCCTCTAATTAACTTTGAAAATGTATAATTTGAAGGTGATATACATCTCTGGGTAGAAAAGCTAATTGTTAGCTTATAGAAATAGAAAACAACTCTTCGATGTTCCTTTAATTTTCATCAGAATATTTTTTGCTACAGACTACATATGTAAAAGATTTACTCTTTGCTAAATCTGTTTTAAAATGTTTTCATTGTACAGTATAGATTGATTCACAGGGGAGAGGGCAAGAGAGGAAGGCAGCCTTTTTAATGAAAAATTGTTTCTAATAGAAGAGTATATACAAGTTAGTGTGCAAGGGTAGGAAACTTTTTTTTAACATATTTAGAATTTAGGGCTTTTTTCATTTTTTACACTTGGAAATTCCTACTACCTTTCGTTATAAGTAAAGTAGATTCTTCCCCCCACCCCCCATGTTTTATATGTTTTTTGTTGAATTTCAGTGATGCTTCATGCCTGACCATGCTGCCATTTGATTTTTTCTTTTTATTAACAAAAAATCCTCAAATAAAATCCAGTCCTCTGCACAAAATGAGACGTTTCTCTCCCATAAGGTGAAGCTAAAGTTTTGAAACTGCTTTATAATAATTCTATGGTAAAATAAAAATATTTCAGAAAGTTGAAATTCTTTCCAGAGTCAGCAGTATTTGAGAATTAGTTTGAGTCCTTCCAGATGGCAGTCATGGACATCACATAAACACCTAGACAGATACAAAATGGTAGTATTCGCTGTCAAGAATAACTTTCATACATTTTTTTACCAAAGCCTTTTCATCTTTGCAACTATTCTGTTAATGCAATTGTTTGAATTTGTTCTGAAATGCTAATGCACTAACATTCTGTCAGTTTTCTCTACAGTGTAAACCTTTGCAGTAATTTAGGAGATTATGAAAGCTATTATTATTGTAATAATAAAATGAAATATGAATGCTTTCTATTGTTGTCATCTTAGAAAGAAAAATAAAATGCTAACAGAGGGAAAATGTACTACAGTTATGTACAGCCAGTGTACTTTTTATGTTCTCTGTATAAAAATTCCACCAGTAAATTATTCTGCAGACTGCATAGTTGATAAAATAACTCATCTAAATAGAAAGCATTATTGTTATTTTTAAAAATCAACAATTAAATTGCTATTTTAAAAAAAATGTTTTAGCTATAGATTTCTTTTATACTTTGAATTCTTCCTGGCGGAACAAAAATTTGACACAACCAACAGACAAATGACTATCTAGTAGTGTATCCTGTTACTGGTGTTAAAAAGGAATGTGTATATATAAATTGTAATTACTTAACATTAATCGGCCAGTCAAACAATGTAAATAACTTTTCAAGAGTTAATGAAATTACATAGTAATCTTCTCTGGATGGTGCGCTAAAGTTTCCCCCCAAAATAATCAGAACTGTTTTGAATGAATTTACATATTAGCGACATAATGCATATAACTTGTTCAAGTATGCCGTAATACATTACTGTATGGACCTTTTGCTATGCACATTTTTGATAGTCATTTAGGAATAATCTTTCTTTATATTGATCTTTTTTCGGAACAGCTAGGGCCAAATTCTGCTTTCAGTATTTACTAGTGTAAATTCAGAAGTATTCCTTTGAAGGCAGTGGAGTTATTCTGGATATGCACAGTTGTAACTGAAATTGGAAGGCTTGGTTATCATGAAGACCAGGAAATTTAATAAGAAAACCTCAGTCTTGTTAGACTTCTTCAGTCTGGCCAGCATCCCGTCTTTGAGGCCTTAACCGTCTGAGGTAGACATAGCTCCCATTTACACTTAGTGTGCTATAGAAAGTTTGTTTGGAGCAAGGGAATCCAAACTTTCCCACCATATTTCTCATCTTATTTTTGGAATATCTTTCCTTCTGGTGTTTGTTTTAAGAGATGTGTTCTTTCTTTATCAAAAACATCAAAATTTATTTAATGTAGTCCTTCACTCAAAAATCTCCTGTCTGTCTACTGTCAAGTACATTAACCTTGTTTGCAGTTTCTACTTCCTGTTGCTTGTTTTTTTTACATTGCTGTCTTATTTTATAGAGACATTGTTGGAGTGTTTTTGTTTCCAAAGACAGGGTTATATTTCTTCAGAAAATAGAGATTTAATAGTCTATTGTTGTCCTTTAAGTTACTGCACTTTATAAGAGATTAGCTTTTGATTAGAGGTTTTGAAATGTTTTTGTTACTTTATAATTCAGGTATTTATTAATATTGTAGGAGTAGTTTCACCTCCTTCTGGGAAAGGAACTTGTGGTCAGAGCACCAGGGGGCATCAGTATTCCATTGGTGTATGCTTTAGAAATTACTACTTAGGGAACTCCATTTTCATCATTCATAGGAATATTGAATTCAGACTGCTGTGACATGTCAACAGAGGATAACAATTAAAGGTAAATAATTTTTCTGAGACATTGAAAAGCAAGTATTGCACTGAAATGATAAGTTCATCATCTACAGGTTGTCAGCCAAACTGTTCTTTAAGTACCCAGGCTGAAAGAAAGCATTCACTTCAAACTCATGGTGGAAGACAGTGGCAGCTGAATAATAAGTAAAGAAGACTTGGAGAGGTGAAAATGTTAGGAGCAAATCTTAAGACCAGATACCAAGGTGATGAACATGATATAAACATTTAGATAGAAATCCTGACTCTTGTGGAAAAATGGAGTAAATTGACTTTGTTCAGGTCTTCCCAGTGGACCTCAGGAAGAAGACAGAATCTATTCTTTCTAGACAGCTATGCATTAGCAAAGCAACTTTTGTAGTTTCCGGAGCTCCTCCACTATGTGTAAGGAATCCATTTGCAATGCCTATGGTACCTCCTCCCTTCCTCTATTTCCAGCACAATAGAACTATACCTGTCCTGCTGAGTTTCATACCTCATACATGCTGCAGTGACTTAGTCCTATATCCAGGAACTTCAGAATGAAAGGATGGGTGGATATAAATAATTACTTAAAGTGCAGTTAGTAAAACTTTAACAATTTCAAGGCTCAACTGCTGTCCAGAAATATTCTTAGTTACAAATACTTGTTCATCACAATTTTGTTCCTCCTTTTTGGTTGTTCACATTATTGCCATAATAATACAATAATATACCTTGGTAATATCCTTGTCTATACTACATTAATCAGCATTTTAGAAAAAAAAATAGAACTACTTTTAAGATTATGCAGTAGCGTATTCTGGAACAGATGACAGACAGAAAGGAAGGAGGGAGGAAGGAAGTGAGGTTTCCCGGACAGAGACACAGAGAAACCATTTGTAAAATCAGTGAGCTAGTACGCCTGGTTGTAATGTAGACAAAGTCAAACATTGTTCTGCCAGATCAAAAAAAGGCAAAACGAACTATTTATATTTTCTCTATGGTACGAAGGGATACATGTCAGAGAATCTGTCTACTGTCTGCAGAACCAGAAATACAATGAGTTACCTGATTACAAGTTTAGTGGGTGAAGCAGGATGTATGGATTTAGCAGTTTGTTAGTAACAAAATTAGTCAATCCGTGAAGTGCTTTATTTTTGTAAACAGTTATTATCTCCCCTACCTAATTTTCTAATAATTTCCTTGGTATATGATTTTAAAATCTCTATTCTAAGAAACGAGTACATATATGAATGTTGATTAACAATGTAATGTGTCTTTATTTAACAGAAATTACATTATTCAGCTGCTTCTCAGTATACTTGCAATGTATGGCACATAAACTTGGAAGCTCTTCCAGACTGGGTAAAATGTGCAATAGAAAAGGTAGGTTCCTGGATTTATGAACATGGCATTTGATATTTTATTGAAGAATAAAGAGAGATAACAGGCAATAGTTAGGGCAGCATTTCTGATGCATCAGATGGATATACTTCTATCTTGTATAAGGGGACTGATTCTTGAGTCAATTACATGCAGTAAGGCAGTAGTTCTCAACCAGGGGAACATGTATTCCTGGGGGTGTGAAGAGGTCTTCCAAGGTAATCAACTCATCTAAATATTTGCCTAGTTTTACAACAGGCTACATGAAAAGCACTAGCAAAGTCAGAACAAACTAAAATTCATACAGACAATGACTTGTTTATCCTGCTCTGTATACTACACACTGAAATGAAAGTACAGTATTTATATTTCTATTGATTTATTTTATAATTAAATTATAAAAATGAGAAAGTAAGCAATTTTTTTAGTAGTAATGTGCTGTGACACTTGTATTTTTATGTCTAATTTTGTAAGCAAGTAGTTTTTAAGTGAGGTGAAACTTGCAGGTACGCAAGACAAATCAGATTCCTCAAAGAGGTACAGTAGTCTGGAAAGGTTGGGAGCCATTGCATTAAGGTGCCATTGACATATAATACTTACTATTGTATTTATTTATTTGCATATATACTAATATAGAAACAGGATCGTGTGTCCTAGTCTGCTATATATGTATTTATTTACCTTGGGCCTGATCAACCACAATTATAAAGCAGAGCGGCTCCATTTATTTAAACAAAGCTACTCCAATTTACATCAGCTAATCATCTGGCCCTTTAGTTTTTGCTGGGATTGATTACTGTGTCTAGTAGTTCTAATGCTGCTGCTAACAAAGAAGTGGTGTTTGTCAACAGAACTGGATTGAAGAGGGATAGATATAATTTGTGAAAACTCTAGCATGGGATTTTAGTAGAGAATTTGATTATTTTTTAAAAAAAATCTTTCCCTGATGCCTGTTTTGGGGATTGAATAGCAAATAGTTCCATTTTACTGATGTAAAGCCTTTTACAAATCCGGTGAACAGATAGTCTTTGGCTCTTATGAGTCTTTAACTGTTCATATAGCCTGGAGAAATAATCTCCACTCATGCATGGTATATTAAGCACCGCCGACTCTATGCCCTCTCAGTTCCTTCTTACTGCCCATGGTGGTTGGTTGGAGCTCCTTGTCTTGCAGATCACAAGAACATGAGTGGTTCCTTACAGCCTTTGTTATCTTCTTTGTATATAGTTTTTGGATACATAGCCATTAAGTTAAGAGTTAGATTAGTCTCGCTCTCCCGGCTTCAAACCATGCTCTCCCAGCACGTATCACTCTCCCAGCTTCAAACCATGCTCATGATGCAACAGGCTGATGCCTATCAGTGCCCCCCCACGACGGCTACTTGAAGTGTTTGGGGGGATCCCATAGAAAAGACAAGTGTTTAATCTGTAAAAACTGTTGACCTATAACCCAAAAGGAATGGGTATCCGCTTGAGGGGGCAGAGCTCTTCTCTGAGCTCACGGGCTCAAGGCTCCATGGCCTTAAAGACTCCCATGCCTCCCTACTGCTCCTTGGGCCTTCACACTCCTCAGCAGGCGAGGAAGCCATTCCCTCCTCTGCCTCATCCTCCCCCATAATCTAGGTCCTGGGGAAATCCCCGATTAGATTCCTCCAGGAGAGGGGACAGAGGCAAGGGGTCTAAGCAGTGATACCCATTATCTTCCAGCCCAACTGCTCAGCCTGACCCTCCCAGAAACCAGGGAGGCCAGAAACAGTCATTTTGAAGGTGCGCTTGAGGATGACACCCCAGTCACTTCGCTGGATCCACTCTCCCGCTCTTTCCTTGACCGCCTCCGCCCTTTCCAATCAGCCTGGTCTCGGCTAATCTCGGACCGTAGGGTGGCGCCGTGCTGTTCATAGCTGACCCTTCCTCTCAACTCCCCCTTCCCTCTGGAAGGTTGCATTCCTGGTTTCAGTAACATCTGCCCGCCGGGACTCTCAGATTAGGACATTCACTTTGGAACCGTCCTATATGGCCTTTTACAAAGACACGGTCCAGCTGAGGCCATGCATGGCTTTTCTGCCCAAGGTGGTCTCTGTTTCATACAAGCCAGGACATTTTTTTACCTGTCTTTTTTCCAAAGCCGCAAATGGAAGAGGAAGAGGAGGAGGCGTATAGGCTGCATTCCCTAGATGTCAGGAGGATGTTAGCTTCTACATGGAAAGAACCAAGCCATTCCACAAGTTGATGCAATCATACGCCATAGTGTCCAACAGTATGAAAGGTTGCCCAGTGTCCACTCAAAGAATTTCTTCTTGGATCACCACTTGCATTCGCTACTGCTATGATCAGGTGAAGGTGCCATCCCTAGTGATAGTAACCACCCACTCGACCAGGGCACAGGCCTCTTCAGCAGCTTTTCTGGCTCAAGGGCCTATCCAGGACATCTGTAGGGTGGCTATCTGGTCGTTCGTCCACACGTTCATGTCCCATTACACACTTATCCAGCAGGCCCAGGACAATGCTGACTTCGGTAGGTCAGTACTACAAGCCACTAAGCTGTAAACAACAGGCCCACCTCCGATGATACTGCTTGTGAGTCATCTAGAATTGACATGGAATTGACATGAGCAAGCACTCAAAGAGGAAAAAATGGTTACCTACCTTTTGTAACTGTTGTTCTTCAAGATGTGTTGCTCATGTCCATTCCATTACCTGCCCTCCTACCCCTCTATTGCAGTTGCTGGCAAGAAGAAACTGAGAGGGTATAGGGTTGGTGGCACCTAATATAACGACACATAAGCATGGCATCAAAGGGGCACCACAGCTGACACTACAGATACCACTAAGGCAAAAGTCTCTGACAACTGTGCATGTATGCGTTCACGCACCTACAATGGAATGGACACTAGCAACACATCCTGAAGAACAACAATTACAAAAGATAGGTAACCGTTTTATCTCTGTCACTTTAGCTAACCAGTAACTCACAGCAGTAGGTTGTCATCATCTCAATGGACTGGCACTAGAGGGGATGTGTCAAACACTTTGTCACTGGGCTTCACAGATATTTGCAGACAGGAGAGAAATGGTAAACTTGGGGCTCTTTGATTCCCTTCCAGGCTCTACAGAGAAGTGTGCGCTAGTAGACACAGACCCTTCTGTCTGCTCCCTAAGCTTGACCGCTTTTGCCTTGGGTACCACCAACCTGTTTCGTTCCCAGTCCCCTCTCTTCCTCAGCCTTGGTCCCAATCCCATGCTCCTTTTCCTAATCAGTCTCAGTCTCCATTCCTCAGGCTTCTCAACTCTGTTGCATTCTCTTTGCTCAGCCAGTCCTAGTCGCCCCTTGAGTCCCATCTGAGTTCCAGTCTATCACTACTCTTCCAGTCTGTTGCCTTTCCTCCACTCCTGGATCCTCATCCATTCTCTCTCTCTCCTCTCCCGCCTGGACTCCGGTTGTTTTTACCCAACCTGACTTCTTTAGTTTCTTTGTTCAGCTAGTTCCAGTTGTCTCTCTGAAGCCCTGCTCCTTACCAAAACCTCTCTTTCTTATCACCCACTCCCCAGTTTTTGGTCCTAATCTCTTCGCTCCCCCTACTCTAAAGCATGGGGGCACTAAAGCTTGTTAAAGAAAAGGTCTCCAGAAGTTTTTTTAACATTACAAAACAATTTATTTTTCCTTAACATTGTTCCCTGAAAAGGATGGCTATACAGTAAAACCTCCATTTAACGGACTAATTCGGGCGAGGGGGTGTCCGTTAAATCCAAAAGTCCGTTATTTAACAAAACAAAAAAACCCAAGCTGTCGGAGCAGCAGCCCGCCCGCCACAGGGTCACGGCGGCAGCTCCGGAGCCCGCCCTCTGCTGGGACCCGGGCGGCAGACGGGAACCGTCAGCCAGCCCGCCTGCTGGCAGGACTCGGGCAGGAGCCGGCAGCCAGCCCGCACGGGTCCTGGCTCCCGGGACCCGCCAGCCAACCCTCCCGCTTCCGTGACCCGGGTGGCAGCTGGGAGCCGGCAGCCAGCCCGCCTGCTGCCTGGACCCGGGCGGCAGCCGGGAGCCGGCAGCCAGCCCGCCCGCTGCCGTGATCCAGGCGGCAGCCGGGAGCCGGCAGCCAGCCCACCAGAAATGGATCAGGAATGCATCAGACTTGCTCAGAAATTTTGTCCGTTGCATCCGAAGTCCGTTAAATCGAGGTCCGTTAAATCGAGGGTTTACTGTACTGTTTTGGCTGAAACTTCCCCAAAAAATTCAGCCTGGGCAGACATTGGTAATAGAAGATTTCTACCCAAAGTTTGATAAAGTTTTATAAGCAACAGGCTGAATAAAGGGAAGTGTCAGGCCACTTTAATAAAAGGCAGTGCAACCAGCTCCTATAATATAACTTTAGGTTCCTGAGTTAGAAATATCTAGTCTACTTCTATAATGTGGTCTAATCACTTGGGCCTTAATCCCGCAAACACTAAAACCTATGTTACTTTACCTATACAAATAGCTCCATTGAATAAATTAATATATTGATTTGAACTACTCCCTTCATACGTAATGAATGTGCATGAGTGTTTGCAGGATTGGAGCTTTGGTATGTGTTTCCAGTAAAAAAAAGAAGTAGTGGTGTAATAATGATAAAATATTGTTGATAATTTCACTTAACTCCATGTTAAAATTCACTGCTTAGAGAATGTGTTTTAGTACCTACAGTATTCAGGTTACCTTTACTGATGCCTGCTATGGATTTCTCATTTTTAGTGTATTTGCTTGTACCTTACATTGTCACTTAAAGTACAAAATAACTAATTTGAATCTGTATGATAGGTGCAGCTTTATTCATTTTTGTGGGAAATCTCTTCCCACTGTGTTTGTATGCAAAAGATGTATCAGCACTCAGAAAGCTTAACTGTGAAATTATACCTGCTAAATCACAACTAGCTTTATGAACTGATTTAATCATTTTAAACTAATGTTTTATTAGTGATACAGTACCATCCTCACTCAACCCACAAAATATCTAGGAATATTTAAGAATATTTTAAAGCAGCTATATTTTATAATGTGTTGTCTTTCTAGAGGTTTTGTTTTTTCTCCCCTCTATTTATAAAGGACATTTTTCAAAGGTCGTTTGATTTACGTTTGGTTTTGTTTTTACTGTACAGTCTGTTTATTGTCACTTACAAAACAAAAACATGTGGACCCCTTTATTGGAGTTAAAAATAATCTAGTGGTTTCTTTTTTATTTAGAATGAATTCATTGTTCTTTCTTTCATCTACAGGCAGAGTGGATGATTGGAAAACTGAACTGCCCATTCTGTGGGGCCCGTTTGGGAGGCTTTAACTTTGTCAGCAATACAAAATGTTCTTGTGGCCTGTCTGCAAATATACATCTCTGCAAGAGTCGGATTGATTATCAGCCAGTTTGTTCAGTTAGATTAGCAAGATCATCAGTAAAACACATGTCACTTTGCAAAGTTCCATCTGGTCCTAATAACAAAATACAGCACAGCATGACAGGTGGAAATTTGGGACCCAGAAATCAAGAGTTTTCATACATGGCCAAAAACATGAATGGTACTGGAAGATTAACAGAAGCACTTTGCCTGGAGGTGAGATCAACCAGCTTTGAGATGAACAATAAAAAAATTAATTTAAAAGTGTTTAATAAAAAAAAAAGTCCTTCAGCTTCATGGCCTGTGAATGAGAGATGCACAATAAAAACTTGTCATAGAAAAACGCATAGTTTGGATTTGAATATCAGAGAGAGACTTTTCTTGTTGCCTAGTTTGTATGGAGTTTCCAGTAAGGGGCCCATTTACCACAGGCAAAATGAAACACAATCCATTTACCCAAGAGGTAGCTTGCAATTAGAGTCTAGTAGAGATAATAATTCATTTCAGGGCCTGTATAATTCTGATACTGATGAGCTTCCAAAAAAGTTTTCCGTTACTTCCTGCAATACATTAACCTGTAGAGAGACAGAATATGAATGCGGTTTTGAAACTTCTGATGAATGTTCTGGGAGTGCCACTGCTGACCAACTGCCTTTCCTGATGGACCTCTCTTCACCTGTGAGTGCTGTAGAAGAGGACATTGGACAGCAACACATCACATCTGTTGATTTTCTGCAGCCTACCAATTTTTCCTTGGTTGCTGTCAATCAAAAGCTAAGCAAAGCAGAGAGAAACAAGTTGAAGAATTTGAGGAAAAAACAAAGAAAGAGAGAAAGGTGGCTTCAGAAGCAGGTGAGTGTATGAAAAATGACCCATATCTTTCCTTGTACAATTTGATGTATCAGTAAGAGAGGAACTTTAAGAGATTTTTTTTAAAATGTTGCCTTTTAGAGGCTGCGAAAGATTAATAGTGCTGTCCACAGTCAGGCATCATGAAAACAAGAGTTGTGGAACTTTCCTACATACTTGGTTTTTCCAGTTCAATTTTTGCTCTACTTGCAGCAATACTGCTTTTTGACTATTGTAAGGCGGTCGTCTAGCCGCCCACATCACAAACAGGCAGGAGACTCCTTTTGGCTTCACCAGTGTCCTTTATTCACAGTGCAAGCCCCCACCACCTATTTACAGCAATAGACACAGCTCTGGCTTAGGCCCAGCCCTCAGCTTGGCTGGCCTCAGGAAACAGACAGCTCTTTCAGGCACCTAGCCTCAGCTAGCTTCCCCAGCTCTACTTCCCTGCACCTTCACATACTCTCTCTCTCACTCTCTCTCTCTCTCTCTCTCTCTCTCTCTCTCTCTCACACACAGACACACACAACACACACTCTCTCTTTCTCTCTCTTCTCTCTTTCTCTCTCTTTCTCTCTCTCTCTCTCTTCCTCTCTCTCTCTCTCTCTCTCTCTCTCTCTCTCTCTCTCTCCTTAGGTCTCTGTCCCTCTGGTCCTTCTCCTCCTCTGGCTTCCTCCCCGGCAGGCTTATATCCCCTGGGGAGGATACCAGGTGCAACCCATTTGGCCCTGATTAGCCCAGGGCTGCACTCTGCTAGGCAATCAGCTTCCCTACCTTAGGGAAGCTGCTAGCCTAGGCTTTTCTGCCTTAAAGGGGAAGCAGGGCTGGCTCAGCAGCTCCTGGTCAGCACCCTGCCACACTATGGAACCACATTTTCATGTGCTAGTTTAGTCAGTTTCTGTCACATTTCTTGTAGTTTTATAATGTAGAAACAAATCTGCAGTAGAATTCTAATGCCACGAAACTTACTTGATGTGACCAAAGCAAACTTGAATCCAGTTCTTATAAATTGCAAGCACTGTCTCTCAGGATTTCCTGACTACAAAGTTAGTTTGATATACTTTTTCACAAAAGTAATGACCAGACAGGTAAAATTTGTAAAAGCTGTGTCAGAAGACTTACATTTAACTATTGCTTATGATAAGATGATTATACATAACAATAGTAACCGATTATTTTCAATATAAGAGATAACAGCCTTTGAGAATTTTTAAAAATTGAAGGGGTCTGATTCTCTGCTGCATTGCAGCTTTTGTAATATTTACCCATATGCAAGGGGGGTGAGGGGAGAGATGTTAAATCCTACCATTGAGGTATAACATTTTACACTTGCTTTACACAGGTGTGAAAGACTACATAATGTGAAAGTCAATAGAGATTAGCCCCAATAACTTTGTTTTAATTTGTAATCTTTACATTCTAACTATTTTTCCATTGAAAATATCTCACTGGTGAATAAAGTATCCAGCTACACTAAACTTTCTGATTAATTTATTTTTAATTGTGTAATAGCTGTGTGAATGCAATTATAGTTTTCCATTTACTGAAACTATAAAAGAACAGAATTAAAAGGTGAAACTATTTTTGTTGTGCCAGGGATGGTCATGAGATGTTTTACAAAATGACCAGGAACAGGCATTATAGCAAACAACAAAGTTATTGCTAGGTCAGAGGAAATAAAGAAATGAGATTAATTATAATCTATCTACTGTGTGATACAAATATTAATAGAATGTCCTCAGTATAAAATTAGAACATAAGAACATAACATAAGAACATAAGAACATAAGAACGGCCATACTGGGTCAGACCAAAGGTCCATCTAGCCCAGCATCCTGTCTACCGACAGTGGCCAATGCCAGGTGCCCCGGAGTGAGTGAACCTAACAGGTATGATCGAGCGATCTCTCTCCTGCCATCCATCACCCCCCTCTGACAGACAGAGGCTAGGGACACCATTCATTACCCATCCCGGCTAATAGCCATTTATGGACTTAGCCTCCATGAATTTATCCAGCTCTCTTTTAAACCCTGTTATAGTCCTAGCCTTCACAGCCTCCTCAGGTAAGGAGTTCCACAGGTTGACTGTGCGCTGTGTGAAGAAGAACTTCCTTTTATTTGTTTTAAACCTGCTGCACGCCAATTTCATTGAATGGCCCCTAGTTCTTCTATTTTGGGAACAAGTAAATAACTTTTCCTTATTCACTTCCTCCACTCCACTCATAATTTTATAATTCAGGCAGGATTTCTAAAACTTCCAGCAGTAAAATAGCACATGCCTGGTAAGAGATAAAAATAGGTATTGTTCAGGTCAGAGAAAAAGTATGTACTCAAGAAATCACTGATGTTTTTATGGCGATATGTAATTTTAATAATGCTAGGTAGTGACACCATGCCACTATATTTCAGCTATGGAATGTAAAGCTACTGTAAACCCAATATTTTAAGAGTTAATGATTAGTTTAAACATCACAGTGTTTAAATTTGGTACACTATATATACCATAATTTTACATTCAAAACATATTTGAATTGGCGATACTCTTTTAGTAGTAGATATCAAAACATAATATTAATTTTAGTAGTTTCAGATTTTCTTTGGTGATTTTCATTTAAGACAATACTATACTCTGGAGTGAAATTCACTTGTTTACTAGAGGGTCAGCACAAAGGCTAAGCATCACTCAAGCCGTACTCATGGGGACTTAAGTGGTATATAGGCTTTGCACTAATCCTTTGCACAAAGTATATTTCACCCTTAATATATATCATTGTAAAGGCATAATTTCATTCCCGGTTGATTAGGTCCATGAGTCTTTTAGACCCATTACAATGCACTGTAAATGGAGCCACTAAAATGCCACAAAAACTCATATTAAATTCAATTAATTGATTTCAGAATTGGTACACAGTGGAAAAAATCATTCTGGACAAATGACAATGGCAGGTGCAGCTTCTATGTTTCTAAGTTAAATACAGTGTTCCAACTTGTATCTGTGGTGGGCTTTGGGAGCCACTGACATAGCTATAAGTATGAACAAAAGTAGACTGTAAACCAAAGTAGGCCTTGTTAGAATAGTAACACTAGCTGACCAAGCAAACATACTTCTGATTTGATGTTGCAAGAACACACAGACCCCTCCTAAAATAAGGCTGGGATATCAGGATAATGGATAAGGATGGTTTGGTTGAACAATGCGATACACCATACGAGGATGGTAACTAATATGGAATGTAATATGTAAATTGTTTATATCAATGTATAAAAGGAGAGTGGAAGAAGAGGCATCTTTGTATTGGTTAGGGGACATTACCTTGAATGAGCTGCTACCTTGTCATGGGCATACATGCATTAGTGTGCTTATAACCAGTGAACCGTGGTACTGATACTGTGCTTTGTTGACAATAAACGTATCCGAGTCTTTGCCACAGAACGGAGCCTGTGGTCTTTCTGTATGATTAACACTGAAATCTGCTGAGTCAGCAAGCTATGTTAATGAGGATAACACTGGAGCTCCAGGAATAGCACAGGAGCAACACAGATACAAGAATAACACCAGACAACAAATTGTTTAGTTATATGTACTGTAAGGCTAATTTTCTTATTTAGGATGACAAAGAGTCCTGTGGTACCTTATAGACTAGCAGCACAGGACTCTTCGTCGCTTTTGCAGATGCAAACTAACACGGCTACCCCTTTGTTTTTTAAGATGGAGCACCTTTTATGTGAGTTTAGCGGGAGAGGCTATTTAAAATGAATACTGTAGATCAGCGGTGTCCAATAGAAATTCAATGTTAGCCATACTGCTAGCCACACTTGGGGTTTTTTAATTTTTGTTATTAGCTTATTAAAGCCATATGCATTAGCCACAATTCAATAGCCTATTAGCCACATGTGGCTAGTGGCGAACATATTGGACGCCACTGCTCTAAATCAGGAGTGGGCAAACTTTTTGGCCCAAGGGTCACATTGGGTTTAAAAATTGTGTGGAGGGTCAAGTAGGGAAGGCGGTGCCTCCCCAAACAACGCCCCTTATCCAACGCCCACACCCTTCCCACCCGCTGACTGCCCCCCTCAGAATCCCCAACCCATTCAACCCCCGCTCCTTATCCCCTGATCACCCTCTCCGGAGACCTCCACAACTCTAACTTCCCCTCCAGAACCCCACCCTCTATCTAAGCCTCCCGTTCTTTGTTCCCTGACTGCCCGCTCCTGAGATCCCCCACCCTAACCACCACCACCCTGGGACTCCACCCTCCATTTAAGCTCCCCTGCTTTTTTCCCTGACTGACCCCTCCTGAGATCCCCCCACTCCAACCACCACCACCCCGGGACCCCACCACCTAAGCTCCCCCACCCCTTACTTTACTCAGCTGGGCACTCCTCTGCCCATCCTCCGGCCAGGTAGCGCGGGGCCCTGCGGCTTCCCACGCTCCACCCGATCTCAGCCAGGAAGCACATGGCCCCATGGCTCCCAGCACTCCACCCGGTCCCAGCCAGGAAGCGTCGGGCCCCAGGGTACACTGCGCTGGGCCCGACCAGGGAGGGCAGGGCCCCGCTGCTCCCCAAGGTTGGCCCGGCCCATGGCCGGAGCGTAGGGACCTGTGGCACACCGCACTCAGCCCAGCCCCAGCTTGCCGGCCGGATAAAAATGGGCCGTAGTTTACCCACCCCTGCTGTAGATATTCAGGATGAAATTCTAGCTCCATTGAAGTCAATGGCAAAACTCCAGTTGACTTCAGCGGAGCCAGGATTTCACTCTCCGTGCTCTAGTTTTCTTGAAAGAAATATTCACCTATGTTAAAATACAGAACAGTTTTGAGAAAGTGATGCCTAGTTTTAGTTTTTCACCTTGTTGCAGGGGGCTTATCTCGTTGCTGGGAGAAACGAGGCTTCACACAGGTGGCTAGTTGGAAAGTGGTGAGTTTATTGGAGGGAGCGGCATTTCGTGCTGGGGGGCTTATCTGCCAGCACGGCCGCAATACAAGATAACTGACACGCATGGGTGATGTAGAAGCCCAAGGAGAAAGCTCAACCTAAAGAGGTGTGTCAGCACAGATATACTCATGCTCATTTGCATCACATACATACTCATCTCATTAATAGCAAGCAACAAACTGATTGGTTACACCCTTGTTGGTTACGCAGTCCTGCCTTCGTTTCCCCATTTGGTTTCCCACGCATTCATTCTCACACAGACGGGGTAAACACTCATGCAGCTGGGAACTGGTTCCCAAACACACAGATAATAGCAAGGTCAGTCTCAGATAATACCACCATTATGCACTCTCCTGGAGTTGACTCAGAAGCGTAACTGCACTTCCTGGAGATTACCCGTCACAATGTCTTCTGGTCCTAACAAACCTATAATAATAGAGTTTGCCAACTGGGTCTTCATAACTTTGATGTGAATATGAAAGAAGAGGGATGGAATTATTTTGATTAAAAAAGAGTGGGAGTTATTATTGAAATCTGATCACTAACATCACTGAGGATATTTCTTTTCAGTAGCTTGTCTGTAGATACTGGTGTGTGTATTTCTTAGCGTTATTCCCACACTATGGCAGGGTCCGCTTAGAACCAGTGATACGACCGGGGTATACTCCAACCGATGCGTTGTTCCATCTGTCGTTGGAGGCATTTTATACCTACTGCCAGGTGTTAAGCCTACAGCACCTAGTATTCCCAGGAGGTCTCCCATCCAGGTACTAGCCAGGTCTAACCCTGCTTAGCGTCCGAGATGAGACAGTATCGGGCATGTTCAGGATGGTACAGCCGTAGTTGTGTGTAGGTACTGGTATTCCACTGAAATCCCTTATCTCAAAAAAGCCTCACTTGAACACCCTTACATTTGGGCAAGAATCTTCTACTGCCACAGGTTAAACAATCAAAACTTGAAATGGAAATTGCTATTTTTTAGAGAATTTAGAAGGGGATAAGACTGGGCTAAAAAAGGAATGCAAATCTGGTTCTTTAGTTGGAGACGCTATCACCGATCCATAGTTCTATTCTTTTTCATTCATTTATAATTAGAATGGATAAAATTTATAGGTTGAAACAAAAACAAAATTTAGACATTTTCCAAATGAAACATTTTAATTTGAAATGACTTTTCTAAATTTATTTTGAATTAATTAAAATATTAAGACTTTTTTTAAATAACTCAGACAAAAAGAAATATTTCATTTCAAATTGTACCCAGTGTTTCAGTCAACCCCAAATGAAATATTCTAGGTTTTCAGAATGGCTGCCGAACCAAAAAAATCAGTTATCTGCACAGCTCTGGCTCTAATAACATAGAGAAATTTTAAGGTATATCTGCTGACTGGGAGAACTAAAAATTAAATTTCAATCTTCATTTTGTATTTTCTGACTTCAAAGTGCTTGATTTCTCAACCTTAATGTTACATTAAGGCTAGTCTTATGTGTGGAATATTTAACCTATCATTTATAAAATGTGCTTTTCGGGCTCTCTAAGCACACATAGCAAGCTGTGCAGTCATTATATCCCTGCCCCTGTGATATCACCTTCCCATAAGAGTATGGACTCAGAAATGCAAATCACACTTGCAGAAATACATGACCTAGTCTGACGTGTCACAAAAGAAGAAAATCCTCCCTCCTTACCACAAGCCTCTTTCCATTCCCCTCCTCCCAGTTAACCTGCGAACTAGGCCCTTCTTCCTAGGCTTCCTTCACTGATCCAACCATGTCACCCCACTTTGTACCATCCTACTTAGGACCAGAGGATATGAGTAGTGCCACAAGTGGACTGGTGTTTTGAACAATGAATTGTTCTGTGGTGTCTCAGTGCCATGATTTTCCGCTTGCTTGTCACCACACACTTGGCAATCAGATGATAAAAATTCACAGAAATGAAAGTGCATAAGCTTATAGGGGGTTGATTGAAAGAGGTTAGATCGGGAACATCTCACTGTAGTACTCTTTGTGGGAGTCTCTGTGTAGGACTTTTTCCTGATGTGAGGTGAATTCATCCTAATCCTTCTCTGTACAAGTGTAATTAATTAAACCTTTTCCTCCCTGTATCAGCTTGAGAGAGAGGATATATTTTCAGACTTTGGACAAATTCATCTGTAAATGCAGAGGTTTATTCTATGGGTTTATCCTATTGAAGGTGAGTGAATTTTTCCTGTGGTACACCGTGTCAGTCCCTGTGGAGCCATCCCCACTGCAGCCGCTGGCCCCAGCACCTTGCCCGTCTGATCCGTGCCACACTCAGCCCCCGCCTTCTAGCCCATCCTGCCCAGGTGCAGTATCACTCCTCATTCTGGAGGGGACACAGGTTGCTGCAAGCCTGGGTAGGCTTCCAGGAGAGAGTCCTGGTGCGGGAGTTGGTGAGAAGCAGCCGTGCTGGCTGCCCTACTGCCAAGTGTGCCCACTCAAGTTTAACCCTGTGGCTGCAGGGCCAGACCTGAGCAGTGCTGACACCCTTCTTCCCCCTACCCCACCCTGAATATAGGGGTTCCAATGCCACTCACTCAGTTTTGGTCCCATGACAGAGGGACTGCAGAGCCAAACCTGAGTGGTACGTAATGTGCATATGGCTTGTAAGTACCACTCCCAGTTATTGTGGTAAGACAGACTATCTCAATACATTTTGTGTGTTATAGTGAGCTACTTGTTAGTGTTTATAATTGTGTTAAAATTCATCAGCCTTAAATCATAAGTAGTCTGTATAGAGAGTTCGATAGAGGACTGCATAGAATGAGAAGTAATGGCTAAACTGTGTTTTTTAACACCAGGGGGCACCAAACTTCCTCTAACTACAAAATGATGGAAAACTGTTAACCGCTATCAAAGAACAGCATACAATATAGTTCAGGAAACAGGTTTGGTACAGTACCGTATATTGTTAGAAAGGTGATAAAGTACAACAGTTACAGTGTTTATTTCTAACAATCATACTTTTTAAGAATAACAGTGATGCTTCTTACTGTTACTATAGCCAAGAATCTGCTGGTATTTGTATTATAAATTGTCTTTAATAAGGATCTTGTTATATATGTTTCAGAGTAGTAGCCATGTTAATCTGTATCAGCAAAAGGAACGAGGAGTACTTGTGGCACCTTAGAGACTAACAAATTTATTTGGGCGTAAGCTTTCATGGGTTTTAGCCCACTTATACTGAATGTGTGCCCTGGCCTGAAGCTTGGGATAAAATGGCTAAAAGGGCTCAGCCAGGGAACTGTCTTTTTGCCATTCTTTAAATGTGATTTTATTTGGTTTGATAGTCATTTAGTTACAGAAAGAGTATGTGGCTTGTTTAGAATTTACAGCATCTCATTGGAGGGATTATTGAAACTCGGGTCAAGGAAAGGTGTTAGGCTCTTGGCTTTAATTTATAACTTGACAGCTGATATGTGTGTTTGTATCTCTTCATTAATATATTGAAGCTAAAAAGTCTCCGTCTTACAAAGATACATGATGATCAAGGTTAATTTTATTATGCTACTAATGTTAATTTAAACTCCGATTAAGAAAGGTAGATAAGAAATTATGACAGCTTTTAGAATGCAAACTTCGACAAGATGGTCTTGTGGTTAAGATGTTGGACTGAGACTCAGGATGACAATCTAAAAATGTAGTCGTTTTGGATGAACCAATATTACCTCTACTGATAGGTACTGAAGGGCTCTCGGTATCGGACTCTCGTTTCTTGCTGGTACTTAACCATTCCCTGACACAGACATGCTTTATGGTCCCAAATTTATGATCATCTGCCCTCTCCCTCACCAGATTACAATGAGGGTGCTCTTCTGACTTCCAGATTTCTGCTCAGGAGTCACTCGATTACCAGTTCAGAGCTTCTCTCCCAATACCCTGTCCATAAGGGAATCCCCAAGGCACAGGCCACCCCTTGCTCCTCCTGGTTTGAGCATTGATGGGTGCCCCCCCCTTCCCATATGAACCTCTCCATTGGTTATTCTGGGTTGCATGGGTTATCTGTAGGGAACAGTTCTCCTGAGCTTCTAGCTACACTCATAGGGAACATCAGAGGCAACAGATCTCCTATTGGTCACCTCGTCAAAAGGAATTTTTTGAGGGTCAGGAGATAGATGTAGCTTTTTATCAGCCCCAGACACTAATCTCTCTTTCTCCTCACCTGATAATGCGGTGATGCCAACATCCCACTCAGACATGCGTGATTTCAAGCAATATCAGGATCTCATGATATTGCACTCTCCAGATCTTGTTGGAAGAGATTAATGAGTTTCAGCATAAACTGATTAACATCCTTTATACTGCCTCCACTGGTAAGATAACTCTGCCTACAAACAAGGTTCTGCTTGAACTTGAAAAGACAATTTGACAGACTTCAGCTACCATATGCTTTGCTGCAAGAGAGCTGGTAAAAACTACTGTGTTCCCCTTACGGGATCAGAGTTCATGTATTCAACCGTATGCTCCTTGGGAGTTAATGCAGTGAGTGAATGTAGTGGTGAGCAACACCACTGATTCACTTCTCATAATAAGGAACAAAAGAGGTTAGATTTGTTTGGCCACAAAAGTTATTCTTCTGCTTCACTACAATTTAGAATCACCAAGTACCAACTCCTGATGACAAAATACAACTACACCAACTATGGGAAGTTCTGTGCCTTTATTGACCATCTGTCACAAGAACAATAAGAGCAATTTCAGGCTATCATCAGCGTGGGCCAGTTGTTAGTGAGGACTTCTCTTCCAGCATCCTTGGAAGCAGCTTACACTGCAGCATGCTCAGTGTCAACAACAATTGTTATATGCTGTGTTTCTTGGTGTCAATCATTGGAGTTCCTGAGAGACTGTTGGGGATCTCTCCTTTGACAGATCCAAACTATTCAATGAATCCAGTGATGAGTCCTTGCACTCTTAAAAATGATTCCAGGACTTCCCTCCGATCTCTTGGAATTTGCACACCTGCAATTAAGAGAAAATTTAGCAAGTGACAAACAGCACAGATGTCTCACCCCATTCACTTCCAGTTGCCATGACCAACATGTCTCGGGCCTGGGTCCATAGGATTCATGGGAGCAGCCACACTCCAACCCTCCACCTGGAAGCCTACTGACAATTGCTTACCTGGGACCTACAAAGCCCAGCCCCATGGTGAGGTCTGCCTTTGATATCCAGTTGGCAGAATCCCAGAGCAGTGGATTGGCCACTGGCTGTACTTAAGCCAGCAGCAAAAACAGGAAGCTGTCTGGACAACTGGGCTCCACCTTGCTCTGGACTGTGCTTTGTGCATCAAGCTCCTGCAGCTAGATTTCCTGGCATCCTGACATCTGACCTATGGTTCTGATCTCCGCTTCCTCCTACTTCAGACCTCCCAGTATCCTTACCCAGCCAGTTCTTGACTGCCGTCTCATGATTCTGGACTCCGGCTCTGACTACTGGGTCTGGCCACTTACGACTGCGTCCCAGTGACAGCTTTGTAGGACCACAATAACTCTGCAGGGCTGAGCCTTGTGCAAGAAGAGTTCATCCAGCAGCAATTACAACTTTCCATTCCATAGTCAAAGGGCTCTCAGTCTTTATGCACCCCACCACCTCTCAATTTATTAAAGGATTATCAAAACCTTTTCCCCAGGCTAGACAACCTTAGTGTGGCATGGGATTTAAATTTAATCCTTAATTCCCTGATGAGGCCTCTCTTTGAACCACTGGTTAAGTGTGTCCCCTTCTACACCTCTCCATGAAAGTTGCATTCTTAGAGCCTATACTCTGCTAGAAGAACTGGAGAATCAGGAGCTTTAATGGCTGACCCTCCCTACGCCACCTTTTATAATGAAAAAGTATCTTTCTGGACATAGCCCCATCTTTTACTTATAGCCATCTTCTCCATTGACCAGGTCACTAAGCTTCCAATTGGTACCAGAAACATGTCCAAATTAGAGAGGAAGCTGCTTGTCATACCCTAGATGTCAGAAGAGTCTTAGCCTTTTATTTAGAAAGGACGCAACCCTATAGGGCATCCCCCAAACTCTTTGTCTCTTTCACAACTAGAGTTAGAGGGTAGCATTCTGGTGTATTTTATACATGCTTGTTTAAAAGTCAAACATGGACCCAGGAAACTTCCCTTTTTCAAACATTGTTTGGGATTAGACCATGATATAAAATTTGGCAAAATATTCTAATCTTATGAGGTACTGAGCATCCTCAACTCCTATTGAAGTAAATGGGAGTTGAGGCACTTGGCACTTCATAGGAGTGGACTTCAAAATAAGCAGCTTGATTTAAAAAAAGGACTTGCTAAACTTTAAGAGCACACATTTTTGGTCAGTAATAGTTTTCTCTTTGACTCTGTGAATAGTTCTTTTTTCTATGACCCTTTTTAATTTAGGAGGCACTGCAAGCTTCTTGCATACAGAATAGAGTTGTTATAAGTGGAGAAAAGAGCTCAACAGATGGTAAAAAGAAAATCTGCAGTATTAAATGAATTTTGTAGAAAGAGTGTTTTTGCAGAAGTACTCGTAATTTGATTGTGTGCCAACTAATGCATGTTACTGTTCTCAATAGTATATAATTTATGAGAAGTCATTTTGAATAATTTTTCATTGTTTTGGGGCTTGGTTTTCAGATCTGGGCTCTGTTTTTATAGACATAATTTTGTACACACAATTCATGTATACTTTCTCCAGTCACGTCACTGCAGGTGCACAAATGTGTGTGCATAACATTTCATAAACAAAATTCCATCCACAAAAATAGAGGCGTGGCTTGAAATCCATGAGGTAACCTGAACGTATCAAGACTGAGATAATATGTCTTTTAATATATACATGTGTAGCTTCTTTTTATCTCTTGGGTGGGTTTTTTTGGTTTTTTTTTGATGTCATGATTTTGAAGCTAAACTGCATTATTCCCCAGCGTTACTGTTTCAAATAATGGGCCAAATGAGCCCCTGCTGTAATTCCAATGATAGGCTTTGTTATATTTCTTATTTATATATTTTCAGTAGTTGTACTGGCGGTATGGAGTCTCGCCATTAGAGCAGGAGCTCTGAGAGGCATTTTTTTGTAGTGTATGCTCTTGGGCCATGCAATACAACCTCTTGCGGGGTTACATTGTGTGCTCCTCTCTGTGGCAGGTCACATTTGCTGTCTGCAATGGCCCTGTTTCCTTGCTGCCCCTTTGAGGCTAGTTTAGCATTGCTAACACGCTGCTACTCTTGTGATCAGAATAGCACAAATACTGCAGTTAGGGTGACCAGATAGCAAGTGTGAAAAATCAGGACCGGGGGTGGGGCGGTAATAGGAGCCCATATTAAAAAAAAAGCCCCAAATATTGGGACTGTCCCTATAAAATCGGGACATCTAGTCAGGTGTGCCCAGCACTGCACAGGTTGGGTGGAAGACTCCATCATTTAGTACCTTTCCTATCATTGCAGAGCCTGAGATCTTGCTGGACATAAATGAGACAAGGAAGAAAGTAAGATTTTTGGGGGGCCTGACCAAAGTTCTTTCATATCAGCATACATTTCATTGATGGCAGTCAGCTTTGAAGTCAGGCAGTTTGAGTGACATATTTGCTGACCCATCGGTGTTAGTCCAACATGAAGAGTAGGGAAGTGACTCTCAACATTTCCAGACTACTGTAGCCCTTTCAGGAGTCTGATTTGTCTTGTGTACCCCAAGTTTCACCTCATTTAAAAACTACTTGCTTACAAACTTTGACATAAAAATACAAAAGTGTCACAGCGCACTGTTACTGACAAATTACTCACTTTCTCATTTTTACCATATAATTATAAAATAAATCAATTGGAATATAAATATTATACTTACATTTTAGTGCATAGTAGATAGGTATAAAAAATCATTGTATGAAATTTTAGTTTATACTGACTTTGCTAGTGCTTTTTGTGTAGCCTGTTGTAAAACTAAACCAACATCTAGATGAGTTGATATGCCCCCTAGAAGAACTCTGCATACTCCCAGGGATAAGTGTATCCCTGGTTGAGAACCACTGATTTAGGGCTCAAGAAATGTTTTAAGTAAATACTGTACACCTCTGACTTGTGAAAGCATCAAGTATTGGAAACAATTATTTTATGTTTTTAAGCAGCAAATAAGCAACTAATGTATTTTAGAGTTTTAATACTTTTTAGTAACATGGTAGGTACTGAATAAATGTAATGGAGGCCTTCAGAGCTAAAATCTGGACTGTATAGGAGTGTAATAGAGAGCAGGAACTCAGCAGTGCTGCATGAACATGAAAGAAATCCTTAGAAAATTTATTGAGATCTTTAATTCTTGTAGTGATCAGGAGATACCTTTCTCCGTAGCAGAAAAAAATGTTGTTTTACAGTTGGAGAGGCAGGTTGAGCTTAGAATAGCTACACCACACATTCAGTGGGGTGGGGAATGTTATCTGGCTTGCCAGGTAAATGGGTGTACTTCCTAAAGGGGTAGAGAAGCACAGAAGTTGCTGCTTACACTGTGGGTCAGTGTGGGGATGCTCACTCATCCCCCAGGTGACCAGAAGGGAGGGGAGTTTATATAAGTGCAAGCTCGGTGGGAGAAGCCCTCTCTCACCCAGTCCAAGAGGAGCATCAGCATGGAGCAGCAAGGACTCCAGCTCTGCAGTGTGCATGATGCCGCATGGGAACAGGATGTTGAGAGTGGGGAAAGGGGGTGGAATTCCTCCCCTCCAGACCACAGAGGGTGAAGCGGATGGGAGCAGAAGGGGAAGAGAAGCCAGTTAGTGAAAGAGCTCAGAACTGTATCAGATCAGCAGGGACGGAGAAAGGACCCCAACCCAGCCCATGGCTGCTGTAGCAGGCAGGCTGTGGGAAAAGGTGAGAGGGTTTGGGTTTCAGGCTTTGCTTCAAGCCAGAGCAGGTGGGCAAGAGCAAGGGATAGGATGGCTTCCACCTTCCAGCTAGGCATAGCAGGAGTGCTAGAACAGGGAGGGGAGGGATTTTCAAACCCAGCACAGGATGAACAGTGTGGGGCTAGAGAGGCCATGGGGGGACCAGATGGTGGGATCCTCACCACTTGGGCGAGGGCTGTCCTGGGATTGGAGGATCTCAGGGTGGTCTCTTGGTTTATCAAAGGGAGCCCCCTCCAGGAGAAACAAACACCCCTGTTGGTGAGATGATTGTGTTTCCGGGTGGGACAAGCACAGAGAATTGATTCAGGTGGTCCAAGCAATTGCTTTTCAGATTGGTTCCTCAGCACTGCAGGGCTTGCTGGGTGTAGTGGTTTGCCCAAGAGCCAGGACATTCAGTTCAACAAATTGCAGGAGAGGAGGGTGCTACTGCTGGCAGAGGCGAGTTTGATCAGTACCAGATGGAGCTTGCAGGGACAGGCTGTGTAGGCGAGCCCTTGCCACCCAGTGCAGCAATGAGTGTCTGTAGGGGGAACCTTGGTGGGGTTCAGGGATCTGGCTCACTTTCCCCCATGCAGGACTTGCATGGGGAAGAGAAGATTGGACTCAGCAGGGAAATAAATAGATTTGGCGGAGAATTGGGAATCCTTGGAGCTGTATTAGAGATGTCTGGGGTACACACACCTTTGTGGATGCTAATAGTATTACACAGCTGCTGTAAGCTAACCTGTAGTTATTGAAGCAGCTTGGAGCACCCACGGGAATGGGGTTGAGAAGGGGTAGTAATGGAAGCCCAGCATGGTCCCAAGTTTGGGAGACAGGTGATAGGTGGCATTGCCAGGATATGGGAGCCTCTAATGTGGGGACATTTCTGGGCATCTTTCGAATCACCCATTAACAGAGACTGTAAATTTGTGAGATAGAGTTGCTGCATCAAGGGTTACTGGGGAGGGAGGCAACAAGACTCCAAGGGGGCCACAACAGTCAGTCATCAGTATGATAGGGTTACTGACCTAATGGGAGTTCACCTGGCCAGTAGCCCTAGGGATAAAATTTTGAGAGGTGACTTATGTGGACATATTATCATTGTTGCATAGGGAGGTGCTGACAGACAGTAAGCCAGGACAGAGCAAGCAGGACAGTGAAATGCCTGAGCAGCCAAGGGTAGCTGGAGCATGGGAAAATTGGGAGGTTGCTTTCCTGATCTTTTCAGGAGTTATTGCAGAGGTTTACCCAGACAAAAGCCCAGCATTGTTTAAATATATATGGTTATAATCAGATGGTTTTATAATATACTGGGGACATGTGTTGGTTTAATTATGATGAACAGTTTAGACTGAGGACGATAACACAAACTGGGATCCGGTGGGACATACCACATTATACGCGTGGATTGGAATGGATAACACAACAAGGGCCCAGAGTCCAGTGGCTTGGTCATTCCATAGCAAACCCAGCAGAGGCCTGAGGTGCATAATTACATTTGCTGGGCATTCAATGAAAGTGGTTGTTTTCATAGCATCTACAAATTCAGGCATGCTTGCAAAATGTGCTTTTTTTGTGTGCAGCCCATTTTTGACAGAGCAATAAGGGAAGATTGTATTGGGGTAACAGGCTAGGGGATAGGTCAGGTGCCACCCACAAGCCCATGGGGACATTAGCAGAGTATGGGAGGCAAAACACAGGGAGGAGTAGGGGGAACAGAAAGCAGTGAGCTGGACAAGGGCACCATCCTCAGTTAAAACAGAGATGTTAAGGATGATCCTAATAAAGTAGGTGGGGCATATTTGTGGGATGGGTTTATTGCATGATTTAGGGTCCTCTTTATGGGGAAAAGGAGTCATGTGATATCTAAAAATTAGAAGTCCTTGGTGGGAATGCACCAAGACTACACAGGAATTAAATGAGAACAGTGTAGCAGGGCCATTCAATCAATTACATATACAGAATTTATGGATTTGCCCCCCTAGGCTTGGTCCCAAAAAAGGCTCCAGATGAATATTGATTAATTCATTACCTGTCATACCCACGGAGATAGCTCAGTTAACAATGGAATAGATCCAGCTTTGTGTTCTATGTGCTGTTCCTCTATTGATGAGGTCATGCACATGATTAGGTCTTGAGGCCCAGGGGCAATGATGGCTAAGTGTGATATGAATTATGCTTTTTGACTGCTGGCAGTGCATCCATCAGACTTCAATCTTTTGGGTTTCTCTTTTAAGGGACAATTTTTATTTTCATAAAGCTGTGTCCCCCATTGGATGTGCAATATCCTGTTTGGCATTTGGAAAATTTAGTATATTACTACACTTAACCAAAAATAGTCTAAGATGTACTATTTGGTGTATATTTTTTAGACTATATTTTGCTCACATGCAGGGCTAAGTTGGACAAGTGTGTTAACCTATTGGACACCTTAAGCCTTTGCTAAAAAATGTGGGGGTATTCCTATCAGAGTTAAATCCAGAGGGACCTTTCCTACACTGACCTATCTGTGAAACGAAATACAAAGGCTGTCATGTTGTAACTTCTTCAGGATAAGCTTCAGGAAGTATTGAGTTTGCTTAGGAGAGATACAGGGGGCCACTTGATGAGCTACAATCTATTATTGGACACCTTTACTTTGCCTGCTGGGTGGTGGTGGCCCAGGACGGACATTTTGTGCCTGGCTGGCAGTGGCCACTACAGGCATAGGAAGACCTCACCATTTTATGAGAGTTAGTAGAGAGAGGAAAGAGGATTTGGAGGTGTGGGAACAGTTACTGAGCCATTTTAGTGATGTGTTGTTATGGAGAGAGGAATGGGTACTGGAGGCTGATTTAAAATAAGCTCAGGTGCGTTGGGAGCTATTCGTTTTGAGGTATTTTACTGAGGCAGGTGGTGCATCCAGCACTGGCCCTGAATGGCATGATCTTACTCCATAGGAAAAGGATACAGTGTTCAGATAAACAGCTTGGTAAAGGATTTAGAGTGGTTAGTTAAATAAATGGAAATGGGGGTTTGCGCACAGCAGGGAGTCCACTCCCCTCTCCTTTATAGCTGACCTTTAACCCTCATTCGAGGGTGGTGGTGGTCAGGTCCTAGCAGTGGGTTGGCTGGGGGATGCTGAGGAAGCCCCCAAGTAGATTTTAAAATGATCATGGAGTTATCTGCACTGTATACTTTTATCTGCTGGGTATTTCCAGACAGTTAATAATAAAGTTGCAGCCTAACTAAACCACATCCAGTATCTCCTGTCCTCCTTCCATTATAGCCAGATGATAAATAGTGTCATAGTAACTAGAGTACCTGTGAATTTTATTTAGACTCAGGCACTTTCCTTGGAATCTACACTAACAAACATCCAGACCTGGGCATTCCAGTTATACTGAGTGGGAAACAATCTTTTTACAAAAGGATAATATTAATTTTTTACATTTCCTTAAAAATTACCACTTTGTGAAAACTGTGAGTAATCCCTGGGAACTGTAAGAAACTGCAAGCATAAATAGGATGCCAGACAATAAAACAGAAAAATCATGTAAAAATTAATTGCAACTGTAAATTTGATAATATAGCAAAGGTTCCTATAGGAAATGGAATAATTTAAAATATCAAATTACTGGAGAGGAATTGTTGGATATGCCACTGGAAAAGACTAAAGATATGTTGCATGATAGTCCACATCTCACAATTAAATGTGCTGTCAATAAACTGGACTAATTAAATGGATTCTGGATATGATTAATCTAGTGATCCTGTACAACACAATAATACATTTATCTTATATATCTGGCATTAAACAGATGAAAAAGGTTATTGATTAGCAATTTATCCATAGTAGCTGAGGAGACATTTTCAAATTAGGCCTTTGACTATAAGATAACTGCAACCCTTTTCTTCTTTCCCATAAATATTTTGTACTTTTAATTGAAGCAGTGATGATAGGATAAATTTTGACTTGGTGATCTGTTTGAATTCAGTTGTCAAAAATAACTCTTATACATGGTTTTTTAGTAATAGTCTAGCTGCTTTTGTGCAAAACTATTCAAAATATGTTCTAATTATGCATGCAGTAACTGCACTTTTGTCACAAGATTTTTTTCTGCGTATGCCTTCATTTGTGTTTTTGACTCTACATAAAGATATATGCATTTCTGAGTATGCCATAGTCTGTTTATTTGCTATTTTATATGTTTATTTTCTTTTAGATTTATGTAGTATAGAGAAATCATAGCTCAAAACAAGGAAGGACTTCAATACTTATTAAGATTCAAAAGCTATACAACAGCAGGGAAAGTTTTCATTTGCAAAACCTTTCAGTGAAAAGTCTTGGTTCATAGCAGATTTTCACATTTATGTTAAGTTCCAGGTCACTCAACTACTTGTGAAATAATTTTAAATTACTTACAAGATAGTATCTATTTCCTCTGGAAAATCGATAAAATTCAGTCAGAGGTATGTAAATATCTGTCAGTTGACCCTGAGCTGTTAAGGGTAAGTCAAACAAATGAGCAGTCCAGATACTAAAATTAAGTACCTCATTGTAAGGTACTGAGGCCTGGATCCTCAAAGGAACTTGTAGTTGCAATACCTAACTTTTAGTTGCTTAGAAAATCACAGGAACAACAATGTAATCCACAAAATGTCACCTAGAAGCTGAGACTCCCTATACTTTGAATGAGGAGCAATAGGACCTAAGAGTGTGATCCACAAAAATCAGCACACTTGAGAGGGAAATATCTAAGACTAGGTCTACACTATCTGCCAGATTGGCGGTAGAGATCGATCTTTCAGGGATCAATTTATCGTGTCTTATCTAGACACGATAAATCGATCCCCGAGTGCTCTCCCGTCGACTCTGGAACTCCACTGTGGTGAGAGATGCAGGTGGACTGGACGGGGGAGTGGCAGCAGTCAACTCAGCACTGTGAAGACGCCAAGGTAAGTTGACCTGAATATGTCGGGGCCGGGGCACGAGGCGGGGGCACGAGGCGGAGAAGAGCGGAGTCAGAGCCGGGGCCGGGGCACGAGGCGAGGCAAGGCAAGGCAAGCCAGGGGAGGGGGGGAGTGAGAGCACGGCCGGAGCGGGGGGGGAGGGAGGGAGGAGAGGGGGGAAAGGGGGAGGAGGGAAGAAGAGCGAGAGCGCGGCTGGAGGGGAGGGGGAGAGAAGAAGAGCGAGAGCACGGCTGGAGGGGGGGAGGGAAGAAGAGCGAGAGCGCGGCTGGAGGGGAGGGGGAGGGAAGAAGAGCGAGAGCGCGGGCTGGAGGGGAGGGGGAGGGAAGAAGAGCGAGAGCGCGGCCGGAGGGGAGGGGGAGAAGAGCCGGTGCCGGGGGGAGGCAAGTGGCAGGAGCCCCACATGTCTGCCGGGGAACAGGGTGCTTTCCCACTTTGCAGGGAATAGCTACCATCATCTCTATTTTTAAATTAGCAAATTGCATTTTAAATAGTTTTCAGGGCATTTAAAAACTTTTTTCTGTAATAAATGAAAGCGCAGTGATATTTAGATGAGTTGTGTGCCAGGAAGAGAAAACTACCAAACAAGCACCTAAAGATCCCCTGTCTTCACATGCTTGATTTCATTCCTTAATTAGAGCCATTAATCAGTAGATATGAGATATGAGGCTTAAGGGCCGCCAAGACAGAGAGCCTCCAGCTACCGGGGCTGCTCCTGTCCCCCCCTCCCCCCCTCCTGCTGAGTCCATAATTAGCCCCACACCCCAGGAGGTGATGATGGCTAGGAGAACAGGTCTTTCACCTTCCTGCTGCCTGCGGGGCATGCATAGTGCAGGGGTGTGGGGTCTGATTGCAGGCACTAGCAGAAGAAGGTGGGGGGAAGAGACCCCCTCCACCTCCCCAACCGAGATCCAGCCACGGACCTACCTGCTGGATACTTCCTGGCTCTCTTTCTCCCCCCCCCCCCCCCCCCCCCCCCCCCCCGCAAGCCCTGCTCCAGCTCCCAATGGGAGCCATGGAGCTAGTGCTTTTGGCTGGAGAGTCCCCTTGGAGCCAGAGACCTCCAGAGCTGGTGAGTGTGGCCAGGGAAGGGGGGCAGGGTCAAGTGTGGATGAGTGTTTGGGATGCTGGGCTGTGAGGATTGGTGTGGACTGTGGAGGATGTCTGGTGGAGGGCGCAAAATAAAAAGAACAACAATATCAAGACTATCAAATTATTCATTTATTTTCATTAAATATATAAGGTAAATAATGAAATTACAAACCAAACATATATTCTAATATGCAATGCTACCTTATGCAATATTCATTTTAAAGTTTAAAATAAGCAGTGCTCCAGGAAAAGGGAATGGGGGGGGGGGCAGAGGCGCAAGATAAAATTTTTGCCAAGTTCGCTATTTTATAGCAGCTTCCCTCTCCTGCAAATCTGGGTCTGTGTCCATTGCTCCTTTTTGCTGCTTCTCTCTGGTCTGGTGCTAACCCCTGAGGGTTATGTCTGCTCTTAGTCAGCCCACTTAACAAATTTGATTGTCCTTGATCTGTCTCTCCTTCCTCATTCACACCTCATTCATTCAACAGGGCACTTGATTATAAAGTCGGGGGGGGGAGCGAGAGCACGCCGGAGCGGCGGAGGAGAGCGGGGGGGGGGGGAGAAGAGCAAGAGCGCGGCCAGAGCGCGGGGGGGGGAAGGGGTCGGCCCTCACACATCTTCACCTTACCAAATCTGGCCCTCTTCCCAAAAAGTTTGGACACCCCTGCATTAGACGAAAAGCATCACATAGGAGAACTATTCTTGGCAGATACAGATTTGTCTTGGGTGGTCACATTCCTTAAACAGAGAATTACTGAGCTGAAAAACAAAAACACCATCTTCATAGTTACTGTGGTGATATATTGTTGTTTTCAGCTGCAACACAAGACCCTTCTGGTTTATAACAGTAAGATTTCTTTGCAGGATATAAACAGTATATCCACGAGAATTCAGAATAGCTTGAATGTCTAATTATTGTACTTTTCTACAAATCTTCTTTAGAAAGTAGTTTAGCTCATACTATGCTAGTGACTATGTTAATAGTTATGGCACGCTTGCTAATGCCACATTTTCCTTAAATTAGGTGAGTCTATATATTTTTAGAGTAAAGAAATCTAATGAAGGCATCTAGATGATTTTGCCAGTGTCATTCTCAAGATGAATATATCCCATATAGAGTCATACATTTCTAAACTAGGAAGGTTGATTGTATTTATCCAGTCTGATCTTGAACAGACTGTAATTATCTGGGAATGACCTCCAAAATACACAGTGTATTTCCCCCCCCCCCAAAAAAAATAGAATATTTTATTCACTGAGGTTCTTCGTCAAAACCCAATGAAGTCAATGGCAAGACCACCACTGACTTCGGTGGACTTTGAATCAGGCCCAGAATCTTGTTTGTATAGTGTCAGTTAACTATAAACAGCTTTAAAAAGGGGCATTGCTATGAGACGGTGGCTGGTATTCCAGTATTAATATAATAATTTAATTGAGTTGATTTTAATACATATTATTTTAACCATTTACTTAACTTGTAAAAACCAATTCAATAAAAAGTTAGACTTTACAATATGTTTTTAGTAAAAGATCCTGTATTTCTGAATAGTAAATTAACCAAACAAAATGTTGCTCTACATCTCAGTTGTGCTTGCACTGTGAAATAATCTAGTCCCCGATTCTTCAGTCCTTGTGCATTGAAGCTCAGAGGTCCACTCGCACATCAGGATTAGGCCTGATTTTGTGGTTACTTCACACCTCTGAAAACAACACTCATTCCTCATCAATAAATTGACTATATCTAGATCTTTATTTTAAAAGAAAAGAATCAATAGTCATCCATTTCATTAAGAAGTATCCTCTCCCTTTCCTCCCTTATCCTAAAATATATGCCTTTAGAATATTTTCATGTGTATTGAACTGTGATAAACACTGTAAACATATACAATTTGAAAAAAACCTTTCCGATAATTTTAACTTCAAAAACATTTTTAATCTTTTAACTGCACAAATGTTTTTTTCATTAAAAGCAAATAGAAGAAGGATGAGAGCACAGCTGAACCAAAGTAATTCCTAATCAATACTTATTGAAAATATTTTGCAGCTTCACACAAGATATACTGTATGTGATATAAAATCATTCAGTGTAGCGTACTTTCCAAAATCTTATAATTTAAACTGAGTTAGCCATTTAGGACCTGATTATGTGAGAAGCCAAGCACCGTGAACTTCTGTTGACATCAAAAGGAATTGAGGGTATTCAACCTCTTGCAAGATTGAGCCTTTGGTACTAAACCTAATTTCCAACCCGTGAGAAAGGCAACCCCCTAGTAGAGGGGCTGCACCTCAATACATTTGTAAAAGAATCAGCATGTAAGCAAAAGTATATAAGAATACACCCCTGAGGAGTGGTCTTTGTCCAGACTAGGGGGCAGTGGAGCCACTGACTGAGCTGTGTCCATTGTCAGGGGGCACATATTCATAGTATGTCCTGTAGAGTCTATAGGAAACTATTACTGTGCTTCGTTTGACAGTAAACCTGGCCCGGGTTCCTTCATACCTTACTAGAGTCTTCAGTCATTGGGGGTTCTCTCGGGTTCTGCTATGCCAGCGATCTGCAGAGCTGGGGAAGCACACAGAGGAAACACACGCACACAGCCGACTGGTATCATCATCGAACAAGAGCAGAGCACTGCACCAGTAGCTACTGGCAACACCCTCATATACAATATGTGGAATGTGACAATATTCTGTAGAGGGAGAAAAAAGAAAAACTTCTATGACAAGAAAAATATGTAGAATTCTTTTAATAAATAAGTCCTTAATTAGGTCTGAGTATGTTTAATTCAGAGAATGTATGATAATTATTAGTGAAGGAATGTTGAATTTTTTTTATATCTGATGGAACAGATTCTAGCTCCCAGTTCCATTCCCTTTATGCCACTCTGCAATCTCAAAGATGATGGACAGTTGCCTTAAAATAGGGGAATCCCCAGCAAGTGTAAAACCTCAACAAATATGCCACTCTCTCACACAGGCATAGTAGTGTGGCAAGAGACAGAAATGGCTGTGTCCAGGGTGGATTGCACATCAGAAATCCACAACCAATGGAACAGTTCTTATGGAACTGGTATAACTAGCAAAACTGAGAATATGGGCATGTCTTCACTAGGACTTAATGTCGACTTTAATGACGTTAAGTCGAACTAAAGGTGTACCTGTCTTCACCTGCATGCTCTTAAAGTCGATTTAAAGGGCCCTCAAAATCGACTTTGTAACTCCTGCTTGACAAGAGAAGTAAGGCTAAAATCGACTTCTCTACGTCTACTTTGAGTAAGTGAAGAGGCATCTGATGTTAAGCCTCCGACCTCCGAGCAGCCCCACGGACCCTCCCCCCCCACTCACCCAAGAAGCCCGGCGCCGCCCCCCCCCCCTCGGGCGGGCGGCGGGTCTGGCGCGGGGCTGTTCAGGCAGGCGGGGGGGGTCCGCGGGGCTGCTCGGGCGAGCGGGTCAGCTGCCTGGTCAATTTCATACTGGTCAATTTCATACCGAGGGGGGGGGGAGCCGCGCCGGGCTGCTCGGGCGGGCGGGGGGGTTCGCGGAGCTGTTTGGGCAGGCGGGGGGGTCCGGCGCGGGGCTGCTCGGGCGAGCGGGTCAGCTGCCTGGTCAATTTCATACTGGTCAATTTCATACCGAGGGGAGGGGGAGCCAGCGCGGGGCTGCTCCAGCCAGAGGATCAGCTGCCTGGCCAATTTCATACTGGTCAATTTCATACCAAGGGGGGGCTATCTACCCACAGTGCAATGCAGGCTATGTCGACCCCTGCAAAAGTTCTAGGACAGACAGTGTCAACCACTGTTGACCTGTTGTCCTGGTGGGGACACACTGATTCGATTTTCTAAAGTCGAGTTTAGAAAATCGAATTAAGGGAAATCGACCTAGTCCTGTAGTGAAGACATACCCTATGTCTTCATTGGACAGTTAACCTGGGCTATTACCCAGATTTTAACCCAACCTCCTCCTCCCCTACTGTTCATATAGGAGAAACCTATGACCCTGGTTAGAGGGCTTTAAGACTGGCCTTAATTTACATGGCTGGGTGGGATGGGTTAGAGCCTGAGGTCCACTTTAACTTGGGCTGGAACCCACCTACTTTGCAGTGAGGTCACAGGCAAAACCACTTGAGTGCTGATAGTCCTTCAGTGCCTTCCCACATTTCCCTCTTAAAGGACAGACAAATACTCCTGCTATTGACACAATTGCCTGGGAAAGAATGTTAGACTGTCTCAGCACAAGAACCATGGGATATGACCACGGACATGTGGTTAAGTGTAGAAACAATGAGGACACAAGAATCAGAGAGGTAGCTGTGTTAGTCTGGAATAGCAGAGGTAACAAAGAGTCCTGTGGCACCTTAAAGACTAACTATAAAGTTTTGAAGCATAAGCTATCATGGGCTAATACCCACTTCGTCGGATGCAAACTGTTTGCATCTGACGAAGTGGGTATTAGCCCACGAAAGCTTATGCTTCAAAACTTTATAGTTAGTCTTTAAGGTGCCACAGGACTGTTTGTTACCAATGAGGACACAGTAATGTTGATAGGACTTTGCTGTGGGAATGCTCTCACCTGAACTAAGTTAACCTGGGTGCGCACATCCATGTGCCAATCACCTGGGCTAACTGTTCAGTGAAGACATACCCTGAGATCAAGAATCAGAGAGGTAGCCGTGTTAGTCTGGAATAGCAAAGGAAACAAAATCTTGTGGCACCTTAAAGACTAACTATAAAGTTTTGAGCTCATGCTTCAAAACTTTATAGTTAGTCTTTAAGGTGCCACAAGATTTTGTTTCCATACCCTGAGATGAGATTTAATCCTCAATTGGTCCCAGAATCCAGGGAGCTGAAAGGCATATTAAGGCACCCTTTGTTCTGTGCCTTCCCTCAAATCATAGGTCCTCTGCTAAGTGTAGCCTGAGTAGAAGTGGAGAACTGACCATAAGAATATAATCAACATTGCAAACCAGCAGTCTAGGAAAGATTAGTTATAATAGATTTACAAAAATAATCTGAAATTGCAAAAGTTATATTTTTATGGTATTGTGACATAAAAATGTCCAAATGGTTTTTGAATAAAATTTAAAAATCACTGATTGAAGTTCTCTTTCTGGCAAACTTTTAACACCAAAGTTAAAAACTTCTGAAAATAAGGGTGTGTTTAGGGAATGCTGACACAACCTTAACTACAGCATTGACCCATTAATAAAAATTATATTGCAATAGTACTGTTCTCTTATTACATCTCAGTGAATCCATTTTTCTTCTGCCATTGTTTTTCTTCAAAATAATGGCATTTAGAAACTTGTGGCCCATTGCAGTCTCTTGGAAAATTGGCAAAGAATGCATAGTTGATACATTTCACCACTGCATAACTGTGGGTGCTGCTTTTGTAAGTAATTTAAAATGCTGTCATAATATGCAGTTACAAAAACTTACACAACTGAAGTAAAAAAAAATTGGCAGAAAATCAGATCTAATTCTTGCAACACTATTCCTTCTTTTGTTCGTTTCCTTGAAGCTTGTCTGGCTTAGCTTCGCTGTGCAAGATTAGAAATTCCTCTCCTAAATATAAGAAAATGGTTTCATACTATTTCTCCAGCTAGAAAAGTAAAGAGTCAAAAAATTGTGCTATATCTGAACTGTAGCCCTCTTCATGGATCTTATCTAGCCCAGAATTTACATTGCCTTCTGAAGTGCAAAAGCACCACAAAAATTGCATAACCTAGATACTCTAGGTTGACCTATTCAGGGAAAAGAGCAGAGCAGCATGGAAGCAGTAAAACAAAATCACTGGCTGTGTACTTATGATCTTACGAGCACATGTAATTATACAGTGTCCCTGTATGAATAGTAATAGTTTTTTACTACAGTTCAAATCCAAAAAGTTCTATTTATAACCAACATATATTTAGCTATGTAGCTTTTCCTTAGGAATGATTTATAGCATCTTATTTTAAGTCTTGAAGAGTTCCAGTAGTCTACAGCCTTCATTATTTTTTTATAAAACCTAATAATGTACCTTACTGAATAGCTAAAATACATGGCGTCTGCTTGAAGTACAGTCTACTTGAGGGGTGTTCAATCTACTTTCAGAAATGACTCAATGGAAGAGAGTAACAAAACATCAGGGAGGAGATAGATAGTAGGAGAAGGACATGAGTTGGAGCAATAGAATTAAGCAGTTACTCAACAAAGGCTTGTAGGTCGCGCAGTGCAGCAAAAAACAAAAGCTATAAAAATAAACCCCAAATCCCCCCAAATAAAATAAATTGTTTCTTGTAGTCATTGTGACAGAAGTCAAGAGTTAAGGAGAAGGTAATAGCTGACCATACCAGGTCAGGAAGGGATATTCAGGGTGTACAAAGTAGTATGGAAGGAAAATATTCTTATACAGCAAACAGTGTAGAGTAGGAGGCATGTAATAAGAGATATAGGCAGGGTGAAGCGATTTAAATCAACAATTAGAATTGCCAATTTTGGTTGAATGTGTTCCTGGAGGTTTCATCACACAACATCATCTTTAATTAAAGATTAATCTTTAATTCCTGGAGATTCCAGGACAGTCCTGGAGTGTTGGTAACCCTATCAACAATTAGGCAAGTTTGATTAGCATCATTGATATTAATCATGTTTTACATTTGTACTTTGTAGTGATTTTCCTAAAGAAACGTTGATTCTTATTAGTTGATAACCATTGAAACATGTTGATTAGCAAACTAAAAATAGTGCTTACACTGAATTTGGTGCTTCCTTTTCCTAACCAGGCAGATATACTAGATCTATAAAAAATATAATTGCTGAAATAAATGTGTAGCTTATATTTATTTAGCGTCTTAATTTTTGAATTTTTATTATGCTAGAAAATGATGCACTTCTTATCTACTAGATGATGATTTATTTGTGATTTCTGTCCAGATCTGCTTGGATGGAAATTTAAACAATAATCCCCAAAACAGTTTTTAATTTTATTATTAAATAAAACTACCTTAAATGTTCTGGATATATATATATATATGGAAAAGTGTGTGGCATTTAAAAATGATTTATTAAACAAAGGAAGTATTATCTGAAGTTAGTGAATCAAACTGATGGTTTCTGTTCACCATGTCCGTCAATATTTTAGAACTAGAAAATCTCCTCTTCTCACACCTAGATTTTATTCATAGATAGGAATTAAAAAAATAAGCTTTCCCGCTTTTCCACCTTCCAATTGGCTTCTTAACTTCAGATGAACAAGTAATTAAACTGAACTAGTTTAATAAACTGAAATGAAGAAAATATTCTCTTTGCACCTGAAGAAGAGGCTATTGCTGTCAAAAGTTGGTTTTGCATTTCAACAAACTCTGGTTCAAGGTGCTTAGCCTCTGACTTCCATCAATTTAGTGATTTGACTTACTTTGCTGCCAAGTTTTAAACATCTACTGGTCGATATTATCTTTGTTTACAATTTAAATTAAATTAAAATATTATGATAAGCTTAGTCCTTAAGGTAGGTTTCATTTTTAAATTTTATTTTAAAAAAGAGATTTTTTTTAATTCAATCTAAATTTAAAAAAAAAATTAATGAATAATCAATTTTTATCCATCATGGACCCAGAATCAGAAACACTGTGAGGGAAGAATTATAATGGGTCTTCACATTTAAACTTGATCTGGTGAAAAAGGAAAAATAAGTGTTCTTTTTTTTAGGCAAAAACTGCCATTGTGAGCATATTGAATATGGAATGCAGAATTAGGCACATTAGGGGCGGAGGAGAGGTGTGGCAGAATGCATTTAGTGATTTTCACTGATTAGAAAAGGGAAATCTTTTCCAACAGGCACCGTGCATTATAACATTCACTAAAGTCATGTGATTGACTTAATTAGTATATAAGCTACTTTATTGCTGCAAAGTATTCACTGAGGCTGGTAATTTCTCCTTATTTTATTTTCTTCTATTTGCTAGCAGCCACAACCATTTTGTCCTCTAATATATGAGAATTGACTATTTTTGATGTGTGTCTGATAATAAGCAGGAAATAACTCCACATTTTATAAGGTGTTTTTCTTATAAGGTATTTTTCTCCAGTTAAGTTAAAAGAAGTTGTATCGATTGTGGTGTTTTGGAGCAGTCTAAATTATTAATTTAGCTTCATTTGGCAGGTAAAAGAGTTTTCAATCAATGACCTTACGAAAGCCTATGTGCTTTTTCAAGAGCTGTTATCTTCATTTTTAAGATATAATAGTGTTAATGAATATTTTATGTAATGTCTGCATAAATAAATAACTGTGGTCGAAAACAAATTATGGTCTCAATCTAAAAATGCCTGCTTGACAAAAGAACAGTTCTGCGGAAAGCAAATCTTTCATTCAATTGCCAAGTGCCTAAGATGTTCTTCTTGAGATAATGGCCTTCAAAGTTAAACAGTTAAGTTTTTTGCCAGCTGACCATTCTGCACTATCCAGAATATGTTTTGATTTCAAACTTTATCTAAATTAAAAAAATAAGAATTTTCTTCAAGGTGGTCTATGCAGATTCTCAATTGTGAAATGCACCTTCTGCTGCTGCTCAACTTTAATAGATGTCCAGAAAAGTAATGGCAGTTGGTACTGGATAACAGCCCCCTTATGTCACTGAATATTTGCAGCTGGGGTTATAAGAAGCTGTGTACCCCTTTTCCTTCCTTTCTCTGTGCACCTAGGGATATTCACTTTTTGATCTGAAAGTTAAGGTTTTTAGGAAGTCAGCAAGACTTTGTAACTTTTCTGGATCAGTGTAAAGACTTCCTCATTTCCACCCCATGCTGGTCTAAATGGATTAGATTGTGCACTGAGACATGTTATGCCTTTCATAGGATGACACGACTTGTAGATCAAGAGATCAGGCGTTGATGGCCTTCTTCTATAGTGTTTTTTACAAATTTAAATAATGCTATACTTTTATGTGAAATCTAAATCAGATGTTTGTTTTATAGGGTTCTGCAGTCCTTGTTTAAATAGGAATCCCAAGTGTTTTTTCAAGTTGTATTCCCATAGGAGGAAATATTCAGGAGCCAGCTAAAAGAAGAAAGAAAGGTTATTTGCCATCAACACCAGTTGCTGACTGCATATTCTCACTATCTACCCACATTCTGCATCCCAGCACCTCCCACAATTCTGGGATGCTTGGGCTGTTACAGTGTCACTGATCATGGCCATGCTCGCTTTCCCATAGCCCCCCAAAATTCCTTTGGAAGTCATTTGGAGTAGAGGGCCAAATTTTATTTTTAATTATTATCCATCGGCTGGGATATAAATGGACATGGGCTCCGTGAGAGGCGGTAGCGATGTCGATGGGAGAAGCTCTTGTGTCAACATGGCATTGTCTACATGGGGGCGAGAGGAGGGGCAAGGTTAGCTCAGGGCTTGGTTACACTGGCACTTTATACTGCAATAAAGCCTCCCACTTTATCTCCCTTGGGAGGCCTGAATAATGTGGGACGTTCTCATGGGAGACCTCTGTTCTGCTGAGTTTTAATAAGGTTATTTTGGATTTTCGGGAAAGATAATTTTTTCTGCCTTTTTCTAGGTGTACATTTGGGAACAGGGTCCACTTGTACTGTATGTATAAACAGATTAAAAATGAAAATACACTTTGGTGTCTGGCATGATCACATATTAGTGTAAACTGCCTGTGTTATCTTTTCACATTTATACAAATCTGAAATCTGTTAAATTCTGGTAGTATGAATACATATATTTATATCAGATTGAAATATAGAGCTTTGACACAGAGTAATTTAATAGATTTATTTTTCAAGGAAATCTGTTAAGAGAAATGGTATCTCCTTTCTATTAAGTTCCTATCATCATGGAGCATATTTTAAATAACTGTACATTCATTAAAATGTTATATAACAGTTGTGCATTGCAGCTGAACTCTTTTCCATTAAGTCTACAAGTTTCCAAACTTGCTTGTATCTTCTTAGTGTCACTTTTGAAAGGGCTTTTAGGCTGGCAGCAGTGAAATTTCTATTCTTCTGTAGCCTTTGATAGCTGAGACTGCAAAAATTGATAAATACTTCTACTAAGTAGAAATGATATTCATAATAGGTTTATGTGAAGTATGGTACATATTCTTCCATACAAGTCACTAATGTGAGACAGTTTTGATAGACACTGAAAATATTTTGAACCGTTTTCTCTCTAGTGAAAATACTTATTGATGTTACCAATATTATTATTTAGAATGACAATAATAATAATGTGTCTAACACAATGTTTTAATAACACGTTTTATAAGATGTATTGGTTATCCCCAACTCTCTAGCCATAATCAGCTAGTTAGTTTTCTGTATGCTTCACAAGAAAAGTGTGTCTTTAGAAAAGATATAAACCAATTTGTATCCAAGCATTAATATTCCAGCCTTCCAGAAGACTTGCTTTTACTATAGAATGTTCATTAAACTAAATGGTTGATTATGACTAGGAGGGAGTTTCTTGGGGATCATCTATATATCATACAAAACAAAATTGTTTTGTCATTAAAATATTTTATTACCAATTTGATATGTTTTAATCTTTTTCCTTACCCATTGTCTATTTCTTTGTCAGTCTCTTAGATAGTTTACTCTCCAGGGCACAGACTGTGCTTTCTTTTATGTTTGTAAAGCACCGAGAACATTGAAGGCAAACTACTGGAAACAAATAATAATAATGATAATCTATATCTAGAAAGCATTTTACCATGGAGAGAGATGTATTGGGCTACATCTTAAAACCATTCAGAAGCTGAAGAAAGGAGAGAGTACAATAGCCCACTTCTTAAATTGAATGCCTTATTGTGAGCATATTCAATTAGTGCTCCGTAATCGTCATTGGTTACCAGTGGATTTGTAATGATGGTTAAGGAGTTTGTATAAACCTGTAAATTCTTAAATTGCCAAGGGCCTAACTCGCTGAGAGATCACCAGATTCCCACAATAGAAATCAGCAAAGGCCTTCAAGCTGAATTAATGAGGAGAGAGTGCTAGCTGGGCGTTTTCTATAAGGGCCCCACTTTTGGAATTTGCTCTCCCAGTTCTATATAATACCCCAAATCTTGGCATGCAGATGATACGGAACAGGGCAGCACATGCATACATTGTATCCCTTTTGAATGCCACATTTCCTACTGCTACTCATTAACTGCAATACCAAAAGGTAAGTACAGGTTTCATTCCTACCTGAGAGCCCAAGCAACTTTTTGTTTTGTTAAAAACATCAGTTTATCTTTTTATGTAAATCCATTTCCTCTGAAATACAGACATACTTCTTCAAGGGTGTCCACTTTTCATACTTTTCTCATGACCCTTTTCTACCCTGTGGAAATTCAGCAAAATATTCCCATTGTTATTAATACAAGTGCACTTTCACTTGTGTTAGCCACATTGAGGGTCCAGGGTACATAAGAGAATAGCAGTCATCTGCATTTTGAGCGAGTGTCTTTTAAATCTATTGAAGGCATGTTTAATCAAAGTGGTGCTTAAGCTATTGGTAACCCTTCAACACTGGGAGCCCTGGGACTATGACAATTTCTAACTCCAGTGAAGCTGTATTGGTGTTAGCAATGATGGGAAAACTTTGCAAAATCTCTGTAGTGTAGACATGCCAATGTTTGCAATGAGTAATGTTCTGGGTGGGGAAGATCTTAATGTACAGTGGGGCAAGTGAACCTGTCTACAATTTCTTTTTTCTGCAATTTCAGATCCACCAGGAGTACCTGTTTTTGAATGCAAAACCCCTGTTCACCCACTTCAGCACTGATTATCCTTAATATGCAGGAACAACCCCTTGCTGAGGTCTTGAAAAGAATTAATAGAGCCACTTTCAATAAAAGATTACAAGTTTTTTGTTTGGGTGTTTACTTTTTTTTTTAAGTTTGGCTTTAAGTACTTTGTGCAAGCATTTGTTCTTGATTTTAATTCTATTGTAAAGTTGACTTAATTATTTTATATGACTATTGATTTTATATAACTTGTGATTTTTCTGTATCTATTTTTAACTGACTGACATGAGTTTGTTGAATAGGTAGCCACATTTTTTCTTTGATACTCTGGCATCAGTAATCTGTGTGTCTGGTTGCAGCCTACAGTATGGGCAGGTTGGGTCAAATTCTGCTCGTTCTTCTGCACGACAGCTGTATTTCCCTGGAATACCAAAAATATGTTTGGTATTTCTTCTGAGAATCTTTTCAGCCGTTTGAAATTCCCAAAACCTATCACTGGATTCAGTGGTTTGCTGTCGTCTCTTTTCCCTAATCCAGGAAACAGTGTTCAATTTATGTTCTAGTTGGCCAAGATTTTTTAAAAATGAGGCCCTAAATTTAGGGATCTCAGTAAGTAGCCTAGGTTTCAGAGGTTCCTACCACTCAGCACCTTCCATTGAACAGAACTATTTAGGTACCTACTGATCTGGGCTCTGAAATCAGTGCAAACGGCTGGGTGATTAAAACATTTTCAAACACCTGCCTATCTGGATACAGAAATTGTATATTAAAGCTGAATTTTACCTTTAAAGGCCTGCCCATGTATTCTTTTTTTACTTACTGTGAGTGGTTTCTTACAACCACTCACAGTAAGTGAGGAGAGATTAAGGAGGCTAGGACTTTTTAGCCTGGAAAAGAGGAGACTGAAGGGGGATATGATAGAGGTATATAAAATTATGAGTGGTAAGGAGAAAGTGAATAAGGAAAAGTTATTTACTTGTTCCCATAATATAAGAACTAGGGGCCACCCAATGAAATTTAGTGGGCAGCAGGTTTAAAACAAATAAAAGGAAGTTCTTCTTCACACAGCGCAGAGTCAACATGTGGAACTCCTTGCCAGAGGAGGCCATGAAGGCTAGGACTATAACAGGGTTTAAAAGAGAACTGGATAAATTCATGGAGATTAAGTCCATTAATGGCTATTAGCTAGGATGGGTAAGAAATGGTGTCCCTAGCCTCTGTTTGTCAGAGGGGGAGTGATGGACGGCAGGAGAGAGATCACTTGATCATTACCTGTTAGGTTCGCTCACTCTGGGGCACCTGGCATTGGCCACTGTCGGTAGACAGGATACTGGCTAGATGGACCGTTGTCTGACCCAGTAGGGCCTTTCTTATGTTCTTATGTTCAGTGTTTTCATTTTTATTACATTATTTGTTTTTACTTGTGCAATGCTCTTGGTGAGGAAGGGCCTAAGAAGGGAGATTTATCACTTCAATTATTTGAAGAAGAAAATACAGGAAATTAATTAGATATCTCATAGGAAGTATACATATATACATGACCTTCATCACATCACTGAGATGTTAATACTTTGGTAATTTCACAAGCCATCCTGCAACTGACTGACAGATATGGTGGCTTCAGTTTCTTGAGAGACTATCTGATTTTAAAACACTGTAATAAAGTTTCCATTACAATGCAATTAGTACAAAATGTTCATGGCACAGCTTCCTCCTACAGAGTGATTACAGTTTTTCAAACAAATAATTGTTGTTAAAAATAATGAGAACAGTAGGAGCATCTATATAGGTCCTGTCATTAGTGAAATATATTGCTGTTCTAAACTCTGCTAAAAATTGAATGATTAGGAGAAATTACAGATTGGTATGCAATATGACTGTAGGTGTTCTATCAAAAGAACACATAAAGGAGAGAACTTGAAAGACAAGAGAACTGTGTTCCATCCCTACAAACCTGTTCTTCCTACATAAAGGGCAAGAGTAATTTTGAATCAGTTACTTGCACCTTGTGATATACGTATATATTTCCTGTAATGACAATAGGCTGGCATCATAACATCCTACTTGGTATTCAGCGGACTTTGACACTGTGACCAGAACCTCTTTGATTATCTCATCTCTAACCTCTGATCTTTGACTCTTATATGTGCCGTTTGATGCAGATCGAGATGATTCAATCTGTTATACAAACAGGCCTCTTTTGCAAATGTAGCTATTAGTGCTCATAAAGTGGCTAAAAGAGACTGGAATCAGTGAAAAAAATGATGTGAATAAAATTGCATTTTAAATGCCAGCAAAAATAAAATAAAAATCTGCTCCCATTGCTGTTTTTGTTTTATTTTATTTAACTATTAGTAAATGCAAACTCTTATTGCAAATATCTTTTAAATGAAAATGTAGAGCACAAAAGCAAACAAAAGTCATTCTAGCAAACTAGTATCTGTATCGTACATGCAGCTGTGTCTAACTGTTTTATACAGGTTTGTAATGCTACTGTGCACTGTTAAGCTGATGCCCTAATTAATGCTGCGGTGGCTTCATTTTAGTGGCGGGGATATATTCTGTATAAAAGATGGGGCTGCCTGCAGGGTCTTTGTTAGAACCCCTTCTCTTGAAAATGTGTTCCTCTTACTTATAAAATAGCCCGAATCACTTGGCCATAAGGACATATTGAAAGGTTCATCATTTAAAGGGTTTTTTGTGGAATGAGATGCTGTATGAGAGCAGAGATGATAGTTGGGGATGGTGTGCTATTTATTTTATCTATGGTGTGTAATTGATTCAGTTATTTTATACCTTGTGGGGTTGCTGCTTGTTGTCTTTTGTTTACGTTACTTGTGATTTTAGTTAATTTTCATGAGCACCTAGAGGGAGCGACTCTTGTGGCCTTTTAAATCTAAATAAAAAATACAGAACAGAAATATGCAGCTTTTCATCTAAGGATCTCAAAATGCTTTACAAAGGAAATAAACATGAAATCCCCATTTTACAAATGGTGAAACCAAGCTGATACCTTAGCCACTGTGCCAGATATGTTGTTTTTAAAGCAGTTGATGATTCTTTGGCACAAAGATACTATGTAAATGTAATCTAGGATACATATCTGAAAACTGAATTATTTTCAAGATGCAAAGATTATGAAATGATTCCTGAAGATTTGAGTGCCTAGTAACACAAATTTGAATGACCAATTTTGCAACTATGTACTTCCTGAACACTTGAGTATTGGTTAATCAAAGATTTCTAATGGGAATATTCAGTTATGCATCTTCTCAGCACTTAGGGTTGGCATGTTTACTTCATAGAGCAGGGGTCTCAAACATGCGGCCCGGGGGCCACATGCGGCCCGCAAAGCCCTTCCCTGCGGCCCGCCAAGCTTCCTGGCGCCCCCCCTCCCCCCGGTCTCCCCATAGCAGTTTGCAGGACAGAGGGGCCAGAAGTGGAGGCTTCTCTGCTGCCTGGCTGGGCCGCGTGTGTTTCTAGCTCTGGACTTCCTATATTGCTCTTGCTTTGTTTGCCAAACAGCTGTTGGTGGTGCCTAGCGCTTTCCAGGAGGGAATGGGGAGCTGCGTGCTCAGAGGAGGAGGTGGGGCAGGGGTGGGACCTCTTGGAAGGGGTGGAGTGGGGGCGGAGCCGGGGCAGCGAGGGCAGGGTGTGTGTCAGTGGTGCGGCCCTCAGGCCAGTGCACTAGTCCTCATGGAAGGGGTGGAGTGGGGGCAGAGCCGGGGCAGCGAGGGTGTGTGTGTGTGTCAGTGGTGCGGCCCTCGGGCCAGTGCACTAGTCCTCATGGAAGGGGTGGAGTGGGGGCAGAGCCGGGGCAGCGAGGGTATGTGTGTGTGTCAGTGATGCGGCCCTCGGGCCAGTGCACTAGTCCTCATGGAAGGGGTGGAGTGGGGGCAGAGCCGGGGCAGCGAGGGTGTGTGTGTGTGTCAGTGGTGCGGCCCTCGGGCCAGTGCACTAGTCCTCATGGAAGGGGTGGAGTGGGGGCAGAGCCGGGGCAGCGAGGGTATGTGTGTGTGTCAGTGGTGCGGCCCTCGGGCCAGTGCACTAGTCCTCATGGAAGGGGTGGAGTGGGGGCAGAGCCGGGGCAGCGAGGGTATGTGTGTGTGTCAGTGGTGCGGCCCTCGGGCCAGTGCACTAGTCCTCATGCGGCCCTCATGGTCATTTGAGTTTGAGACCCCTGTCATAGAGACTTTTAACGTAACTGTAAATTCCTTTCTATAGTGCTCACTGTATGGGCATAGTTTCTGAAGTTAAATAATCCTAAATATGAAACAATACATTGCTGTTTAAAAGATACTCTTAGTTTGTTTGTCATGCTTAAATAATGTTTTCAGCTGGTCTGCTTTCAAGTAGCTCAAATAATACACATTTCAATAATTATACAGATTTATTTTGATGTTTTGATTATGAAAATATAGTTCATAAACCAAAAGCATAACATCTCCAATCACATCTACATTTCATCTGTAAGGAAATAAACAATGTAACTGTTTTGACATATTTATTTCTTGAAGCCGAACAAATTATCTATATGACTTCACTGTATTGATCATGTAAATAATATAATGTCCTCTGAATATCATGCATGGTTTGCTATTGCCATTATTTGTGAAAGGAGAACAAATTATTCCATTTGGAATAGTACTTCTGAGTTGACAGTGTATACAGTTAGAAAACACATTTTATTAAAAAAATTGTATGTCTGTGTCAAGGCTGATTCCCCACTCTGGCACTTCAAGTGCAGAAGGTGGGGGCCCTCAAGGATTTTAAAAATTAATACTGCACACTCCAGTTTGTATTAAACTCCCAGGGTTATTGCTTCTCTCTGACCTTGGATAGGTAGATGCTGCCACTTTCGAAGTGCAAACACCCCTTTTTTGAAGCCCAGGAAGGCGCATATGGGAATTCCTTCCTGTGGGGTATTCTTTCTTTTCCTTTCTTTTTACAATCAAGATTACAGGGAATAAAACTGCTCTGAAAAACCCAAGAGAGCAAATTCAGTCTTAAACACCAACAACTTCTTTCGTCATGCTTACATGGGAAATGCTCCTTTATCCACACTCTGGGAATGAACAGATGAATATGAATTCTATCACTATTTTAAGAGGCTATTATAAAAACTGGATTGTAATAAAAAATGAAAGTATTAGTTTTCCTGTAGAACTCATTTATGCATTTTTCTCTTTGAACCGCTCACTAGTGTGAATGCATTGTGTGGTTCAGCTTTGGCATATGCTCTAATAATTTTTAATACTTTTTGTATGCCACTCTGATGCCATCCATTTTCTAAATCCATTCTCCTTAAAATTTGCTCAGAACAAATTTTTTGGTGCCAGTTCAGTGAAGTGCCCCCATCACATGAATGATAGATTCATAGAACTTCAATGTATTTGGTCATCAGATCCATCTCTCTGCCAATGCAGATTTATTCTCTACAGTAGATATTCTAATGCTTTGTCCAGTTTATTGTCTTAAATCCCAAGAGATGATGCTTCCATTATTTCTATTAGGAGATTATTCCACAATTGATTGACTCTCATTATAAGAAAAGCTTTTCAGACATTCAGCCTAAATGTTCTCTTTCTTCATTTCATCCTGTTATTTCCTGTTATATGCCCAGTCTCTTTGTGCTCTTCAAATGCTTTTACACTGTTATCATGCCCCATTAATTGTCATGTGGCTATGCTATACATAGTAACCCTTTTATAGTAACCTGAATTTATCTGTTTATTTATTTATTACAAAACAATCCCTAGACTCTAATTCACTTTGTTGCTTTTCTTTAGATTTCTTCCATTTTGTCTAGGTCAGGGGTCTCCAAACTTTTCAGCCCGAGGGCCGCATTAACTATCAAATAGCAGTTCGGGGGCCGACAACACACTCGAGGTCCAAATAAAAAAGAATCAAAACATGGATGTTGTTTTTAATTATTTATTTAATATTATTTTATTCAGTTATTATTTAATAACACATTGATACACTACACATGAACACCTGTTCACTACACATGAACACTACACATGAACACCTGTTCACTACACATGAACACTACACATCAACCCCCAACTGACCCACCCAGCCAGGTCTCTCCCCCCAAAACCTCCTTTCCTCCAACCCCCAACTGACCCACCCAGCCAGGTCTCTCCCCCCAAAACCTCCTTTCCTCCAACCCCCCCCCCAAATGACCCACCCAGCCAGGTCTCTCCCCCCAAAACCTCCTTTCCTCCAACCCCCCCCCCCCCAATGACCCACCCAGCCAGGTCTCTCCCCCCAAAACCTCCTTTCCTCCACCCCCCCCCTCCCAAATGACCCACCCAGCCAGGTCTCTCCCCCCCAAACCTCCTTTCCTCCACCCCACCCCCCCAACTGACCCGCTCAACCCGGTCTCTCCCCACAGACCGTTTCGCCGCCTGGCAGTGGGTGGCTCCTTGTTTCGCCGCCTGTAACTGGGTGGCGGTGCAGCGCGTCCCGGCCCCAGCTCTGAGCCGTCCCTGGCCGGCGGCGGCGGCAGCGGAGCACGCGGCGCGTCCCGGCCCCGCGGCTGGCGGCGGAGCACGCGGCGCGCCCCGGCCCCGTGGCTGGTTCCCGACCCCTGCCGCGGGCCGGATGAGAGGGCCTCGCGGGCCGCATCTGGCCCGCGGGCCGTAGTTTGGAGACCCCTGGTCTAGGTTTTCTGGTTCTGAAATGCCCCAAACTGATGGCAGTGTTATAGGTTTGATCTCACCAATGTAATGCAGAGAGGGACATGCAGCTCTATTTTATGAGACCATTCAAAACTGTCTTGTGTCTTCTTTTGGTCATTTCACATTTCAAGATTAGATCTAGTTTGCTGCCATCTATCACCCAGATGTCAGGTTTGACATTACTGCTTTCTAGATGTCGTCCATCACAGAGAAGTTCTGAGTTTAAAGACAAAAACAAGAATCCCACTCCCTGATGTGAGACTATAGGAGGTGTTTTTGTGTAATGAATGCCTGGTCTTCGAGAGAGAAGGAGCAATTATTCATTCTGTTAGTACCATCTGGTAATTGATTCACAAAGGAACTTGGGTGTCTGTATCTTTCTCAGAAAGAAGTCACTGCAATGCAAGACATCCAAGAGGAGCAATGGTTGAAAGCCCATTGATTGATGCAAACATAGGCCAACTCTTTGGGTGCTCCAGGGCAGAGCACAGGATTGAGCACCCCTCAGGCCCAGAGGAAGCCAGTGTCAATGCATGCAAATGTTGACCCCAGAATGAATGAGTTCAGGAAAGCTACAAACTATGCCTAGACTGCCTTCAAGTCAGGGCTATAGCCTTTTATTTTATTTAATGTTAATTATAATACAGTGGGTTCAGGTCTGGCGGCTACAGTTTCAAGTTCAACAGAGTTATCTCTCTTTGTTCTGGATCTAGAACCCATAGGAACCATAGGCTAGAAACACATACAATCACAAGAACAAGGTCCACTATCTTTTCGCAGTTTTATTAAGGTTGCCAACAAAGTTGTAAATGTCGCAGCATATAGAATTCCTAAATATATCCATGTACTAGTATAACTACAGACATACTCACATCCTCCTAGCTGGTGTTAGAGTCTGATGGCCCTTTAATGGATTGATCATCAAAACGGGGATGATTCCTGCTGGAGGTTTCCCATGAGAAACTCTATTTTCCCACTCTGGGCACCCTTCTTTACTAAGGTGTTTCTGTCTATACCTACATTCTGCGCATGTACATGAAAGTGTAACCCTCTCTTATTGGTCTGTGTCCCCTGGAATCACAAGGGATTCCAAATTCTATAGGCTGTGCAAGTTCTCATTAACGTTGACATACCAGCTGTATCCTATGGTTTAGACACATGTTGGAAACAATATTTGCTTTTACAGCATATTATAATTTAAAATTTAATCTTCCTGATAGACTTCTGCAATATTACCACTTGGTACCTCTTTCCCCATAATCTTAGAATATCAGGTTTTTTCTCGGTTATTTTCTTATGTCAGCATTTCTTGTCTCCAAGGCCCAAAATAGTTAACTAAAATCTTGCAGTCCTCAACCTACAGGTTCTTGTATTTCAGCTTGTCTTACATATATCTAATACATGTTTCCTTTAATTACTGATCAATCTTATACTTTTAAAATCCTACAAATTAACGCTAAATAACAGACAATGAATAAAGATGATATAGCATGTTGGTTAATCATAACAACACACAATAAATGAATAATAAACTAAAATCATTGGCTACAGGGGCAAGCATCAAAAAGAGTGCATGGGCAAAAAATAAATTTTTTAATTGAGAATCATTCTGATTACTGTATCCACGATCCCTGTGTGGAAATATCCTCTTTATAATGTCATCAGCAATACTAAGTGTGACAGGTTCCCCTAAGGGTGCCACCTGAAACGGGTAACACTGAGCCCCCCAGACCACCAGTCTGGGCTCCCACTCACCCTATAATGCTGTAACAAGCTGCAGACATGCTCCCGGTCTCTCACTTTCCCGAGCATACAAGTAGGGGGATGCACAGCTGTAGTAACACGCAGACAGACTTTCTGAGCAATCTCTGCATGAACAGGCTAAACAGCTAGGGCACTTACCAGTTTCTCAGGCTCACACCCACTCTGGAGGGTAAACACAAAATTATGCAATCTTGCACTACACAGGGAACTGCACAGTGTAAGTTAATGAAATTCACCCCCTTCCTCAATGGGAAGGAAGACATGCAACAGCTTTTTGCCAAAGTTATGATTTCTACCCATTGGTTTTAGACAAAACAAAAACCAGTTTATTAATGACAAAAGATAGATTTTAAGTGATTATAACAGACAGCAAATGGATCAAAGCAGATTACCTCACAAATAAATGAAAATGCAGTCTAAAATTAATATACTAGAGAGATTGCATATGAGTAGCAAATTCTCATTCTAATTGTTGATTTGGGCAGTTTGCAGAGATTCTTGAGGGTAAGGTGCACTTGCTTGTAGATTAAATACTCTAGTTATTCCTTTTGCAGGCTGGAAATCCCTCTAGCTTGCATCCAATACTTCTCACCCAGTCCAGTCCTTGTTCCTCAGGTGTTTCCAGCAGTCTTCTTGGGCGGAGAGTCAGTTATGTGCCATGATGAAGTCACTACCCTGCGTTAAATAGTTTTTGAATATGGCAGGAACCCTTTGTCTCCAAGTTTAGTTCCCACGCCTTCCAGTGGAAGAACATTGATATTCCAAGATGGAGCCCAGTACCAAGTGACTTGGTCACATGACCCCATAGTGTCATAGCAGCCATGAGTCAGAGGCTGTTTGTAGCTTTCCCGGGAAGGCTTACTGGTGGGAGATTAGGTTCTTCTAAGACCTATTGTTCTCCCTAATGGCCCTTCCCAGCCAGCAATCTAGACTGATTTCATTTTGCCTAGTGGGCATTCCCCAGGTGTAAACACATTTGTAATAGATGCATAGACCATATGCCTTATTTCATATACCAAAATGATACATGTATACAAATAGGATAATCATATTCAGTAAATCATAACCTTTTCAATTATATCTTACATGACTTATGTTGCATAAAATGCTTTATAGTTAAATCATAATCACATCAGAATTATATTACTGTGAAAAATATGGGGCATAATGCCACATTGAGTATTGTAGACAGGTTCCAATCAGCATTTTATATAGCAATACAGTATTTTTTGTTTTGCATTCTTTTAAAAAAAAATTAATTAACCATGTTAATCTTTTTTATATTTTTAAGTAAACTATGCTTATGTTTACAAGGACTTTGATACATTAATCATTAAATCCTTATGTTGGTCGGTATATTGCACCAAGGTTAAATGTAATATTTATTCCCCGTTTTTTCCTGTGTCCAGACAGACAAATGTAAAATAGTAGCTATTAAACTGCATTTCCTATTTCCATGCCCTTCCACTCAAAAAAAATCTTAAATCCTCTGAATTTGACTGGATTCGCCTATTTAATTTTGAGCAGCTTTGCAAGAAAGCTCACAGGATAAAATACTGTGATATTAAACTATAACAGGGCAGAAAGGCTTGAAATCATTAGGACTCATTATTCAGTCCCTTAGGGGATTTTGCAAAAAGGCTCTCAAAGAAGGGAAACTTTGCCAACCTAAACCCAAAAGGCATGGCATGGAATAAGATGCAATGTGCTAATTATAAGCCATAAATATATTACATCTTGCTTAAGGTAAGTGACAATATATCTGTGTCTCATAATATTCATAATCATATATCAAATATTGCTTGTGTGAGAGAAAAGATGTACAAAGTTGCTCCATATACTATAAAAACATATGTGTGCAGGTGTTTCCTACATCATTACTAAAAATGCAGTGGCTTACTTTTTATTTCCTTTTAGTATATTATTCTTTGTATGGTATTTTTGAAATTTTTTTAACTGATTAAGAAATATATAAAAAAACATTTAAAATAGCTTTTGTGGAACAAAATATAGATAACTAGGTTCATTTGGTAGGATATTTTGGAAGTAGAGGTTAAAATATATTGGGCCTGACTATTGTCACTTATCTCCACTGAAGTTACTTCTCCATTACCCACAGTGGAAGCTCAGACACTTGAAACGTTTGGTCAGCTCCATTGGGACTGGCTGCTTGGTAGCTGCCCTCACTCAGGGAGTAGCCACAAGGAACTCTGTGATCTTCAGCTGGCTAGCTTCCACTCTGATTACAAACAGCAACTTAGAACAATCCCACGGTTCTCTAAATTGTCCTGGATGCCACAACCACACGGGGTTTCTCTGGGAAGAGAACTCCCATGATGCCCCTTTTCCTTGACCATGACTCTCTGCCAGGAGGATGGCTGCAATGACTGGCGGTGTTGCGCCCCAGTGGAGTGTCAAGTAGAGCCAGCTATCATGCCACAGATGATTCCCTACACACACAATGGGAATACTCAAGAAACCACTTAAAGTGGCTTTTACATCTGTTTTGCACCACCGGAGCAATGGAAAATAGGGTTGTGGTCTTTTCTCTTTGTATTTCACCTTTTACTATTGGTTTAGTATATTTCAGAAATACTATGGATTATTGGCAAGAACTCAGTGCTCTTTATTCTGTAACCTTCAGAAGCCACTCTTAGCATCTTCAGAACCAGAACGTTCTGATTGTCTACCACACATTAAACAAAATGTAGAATTTTATCAGAGAAAAAAAGTACAAATAATTGCTTAAGCTATAGTATCTGTAACCCCCCACAAAAAGAATAAATGATACTAAAGGTTTGAAGGGTGTTAACATTTACTATTAACATCCAATTCAATGTTTTAACCCTCTGTATCGTATATTTTTTTTAAAAGAAAAAATTCTGTGTTAGAAGCCAACATTTTCAAAATGGGCTAGTGAGTTTGAATGTCTCAATTTGTGTGTGTGTCAAACCTGAGTTACCTTAAAGCAGGGGTTCTCAAACTGGGGGGGGGGGTTGGGACCCCTCAGGAAATCATGTCAGCTTCCACCCCAAATCCCGCTTTGCCTCCAGCATTTATAATGGTGTTAAATATACAGCGGAGCCCCGGTCTAACGCGCCCCACTATAACGTGAGTTCGGTTATAGCGCGATTATACCGTGGCTCCCACGTCCTTGCTCTCTGTCCCTGGCACACGCGGGGGCCACAGCTTCTCTTTCCTGCTGGACAGCATGGAGAGAAGCTGCATCCTCCCCTGCCAGGGACAGAGAACTCAGGACTGTAGGCAGGGGGGCCATGGCTTCCCTCTCCACTGCCCATCAGGAGAGAGAAGCTGTGGCCCCCACCTGCCTCGGACGGAGAACTCCGGTGCTGCAGACTGCAGCCCGGGAGTTCCCTGTGGAAACCGCGGCTCCACACCTGCCGGGACAGGGGACTCTGGGGTTGCAGCCCCCTGTCCTGGCAAGCGCAGAGCAGTCCTGGCAGGCGTGAAGCCGTGGCTTCCCTTGAAGCCGCGACTGCCTGGAGCGGGGGACTCCGGAAGCCCCTGCTGGGGCAGGAGACTCCGGGGCTGCATGGAGCCTCGAGTCCCCTGTCCCGGCAGGCGGGGAGCCGCAGCTTTCCTGGAAGAAGCTGTTGCCCCCGTGCCTGCAAGCAGTCCTGGAGTCCCCTGTCCTGGCAGGCGTGGGGGCAGCGGCTTCTACAGAGTTCTACAGTCTGCAGCCCCGGAGTTCTCTGTCCCGAGCAGGTGTGGGCTGCAGCTTGTCTCCCCTTTAGGAGTCAAGTTCCGCACACAAAAATCAAGGCACCCATAGATTACATTCCATGAAAACAAGTTATTGCACAGAGTTTGATATCAGTTTGGATCACTTTGAACATCACTGAATTGAACAGCAAGGAACAAAATTGGAGACAGGTAACTACAGGAAACCTGATATCACTTCGTTGTATATTCAAACTTTCCAATGGAACATAGGAAATTGTAGGAATTGAAGAAGACCAGGTAGTCCACTTGAGCACGTGAGGTGTCATTTCTCAGAAGAATTATTTGTTAGGAGCATTTGGACTCATTTTCTTACTGCTAATCCATCTGGATTTGTAAACAGCAACAAGATCACATTTCAGTATCACTCTTTAAAGGTGACAGGAAAATAATGGAAAAGAAGGATTCCCCCCCCCCCATTTTTTTTTTTTTTGATATAGCAAGAAACCTGAAAGATTTTTTTCTGCCTTCTCTCACTTGATTTTACACTAGAAACTCTGATCTTGTTTACCCTAGAAACCTCTGTAGAGGGCTGATGAACTAGAAGTCTGATGTTATCAGAAAAACCATGCAAGTGAAACTTTATTAGCTAAGTTGAGAAGATATTTTGATTCAGATGGTTTAAAACTATTTTGTTATTTGTTAACTCCTATATATCACAAACACTTGGAAGAAAAGTGACTTAATTAAGGATTCACCTGGCCATTCAATTAAGGGTTGATAAATCTCCCAGTAGAAGAGTCTCAGTTCTCCAACATATTTTTATCAAAATGTTAGGAAACCTAACTCAATATTCCTGATATCTGTAAAGCAACAAACATCCAGAAAAAAAATGTTTTTTATTTTAAGGTAAAAATAAACACAAATTCTTTCAGACCATCTTTAAACAACATAAAAACAAAAAGCGAAAAAGCTTTTCTTTTTCTTTTGCAATTGTTTAAATAATTCAGATAAGTTAGTTTGTTGTTATAGAGGTACATACTGTTCTTACTCCATAACCATTAAAGCATCAATATTACTTGAAAGTGATAGGCTCTGATCTTATTTCTACTACATTTCTCAAATATATCCTTCTTTATGAGATACTTTTCCTGCCTTTATTTTATTTTGATGTAGGTTAATGTGATATTTGTAAATATTTTTATAGGTATAATCTATCCACGTAATAAATATTTGAATATATTTTTAAAACCTCTGCCAAGATTGTAAAAAATGGGCACCGGAAATTAGGCTCTTAAACATTGTGGGGGTAACCTCTGATAGCTTTTCTACTCAGGAGTATGGTGGGGCAGCTTCTGAGACCTTATCCACACATTAGCCTCCAAGACTTTATCCACTCAGTTCCTGAGAACTCAGCTCAACTCTGAGTTCATCATTGAGGTTTCTCGATTAGCATACAATCAAACTATACTTGAGTCTATCAGGTTCAAGTGTATAGTGTCTGGGTACCGGGCTTACTACACATCCAAAGTTACACAGAAACTCCCTTCCTTTATATATATTTACACATGACATTACATTCACCATTCATTGTATCAATTTTGGGATTGACTTGGTGACTTTGCAGGAACCAGTCTCTGTACAAAGCGCTCTGTCCATGTGCTATCCATATTCTCTTTTACACTTTATCTCATCTTTATTATTCCCACCTTCTCTTGCCCGGTGTTATCTTGTTCTTTAGGTTCCCTACGCATTCCCCCTCTTAGCTAGCTCAGACATTCTGTCTTTTAGCTTACTGATCCATTTACTAATTTTAGCAGAAAAAAATCATTTTCAGCCTGCTGATTTTGTTACCTCCCTAATCCTGTCTTCTAATATATTAGGCCTCCTCAACTATTTTTGAAAATCTTGATCTTGTACAAATAGTGTTGGTAGATCTATCTCCTATAAACCTGTTTGGATGAAGTTTCCTGCAGTAGCTTTAGGGTGACTGGATGTCCCGATTTCATAGAGACAGTCCCAATTTTGGGGTATTTTTCTTATATAGGCTCCTATTACCCCCCCCCCCCCACTCCCTTTCTCAATTTTTCATATACTTTCTGTCTGGTCACCCTAAGTAGCCGCAACAATCTTTACATAGGTTGTCCTCTGTAAAGAACAAAATGAACTCTATAGGAATCGTTTCATTTTATTTTTTCCCCTGTCTTGTTGGAAAACTTTGTGTCTGAATCTTGTCAGTGCCAGTAAAATGTGGATGAATAGCTACAGGTTAACCACTAGTAGTAGTAGTGACTATGGTCAAGACTGCATGTTTATTAGCTGTAGCCATATAATATGAAATAATTAATTTAGATTGAAATTTACCCTCTTCCTCTCACACCACTCCACAGAAAAAGCCTGTCATCATGCTTTAGGGTGACTAGATGTCCCGATTTTACAGGGACAGTCCCGATATTTGGCAATTTTTTTATCCCCCCACCCGGGTCCTGATTTTTCATACTTTCTATCTGGTCACCCTATCAGGCTTTGGGTAGGGAAATTAAAAACATTAGGGAAAGTAATGGAATCTGTGCTAACCTTAAACTGTGGACATGGTACAGTGCTACAACACATCTTCTCTGTGGCTGTTATTGCAGCCTTTTGGCTAGAATAGGGGTAGTTATGCATGCGCTGTGATTGGTCGTTATGCATAAGTGTAGATTCTTTAGTTCTGTAACAGGGCTGCTGAGTTCTTCTGTTGACCTATTGTGTTTTCAGGTATTAGATCCCTGCAGGAAGTTATTGACTCTTTTCTTGATTGTGGTTGGTAGTCTATCCTCTCTTATATCCAGACCCCAGTCATCTGAACAGAGGTAACTGGGATCTAGACTAGAGAAATCCTAGGAACAGTGAAGTTTGGGCAGAAGACTAAAATTTATGTTGTTGTTACTTATAAAGCTAAACCCCAGAAAAGGGGATAAATGTGGACTGCATTGATGTGTAGATTCTGTTCAGAACAGGGTGGGAACTCTGGCCCCCTTCTCTCTGAGTCTGCTATGTGGAGACCTGTTGTAACGATAAGAGGAGTTGATATTCTGCATAAAAATAACCTTCATATGCTGTCTATTAACTGAGATTATTCCATACATGGTGTATAAATAATGGTTGATATTATGGTGAATGATAAGAAGATCAGATACATTGTTTAGAATGGTGTGATTATATTTATACAAAGCTGCCAAAACTGTTCCAGACATGGTTTTGAAACCATTTTGTTATATTTTTCCTAACAGAATGATATATATACATAGCTATCCAGCATACTGAGAGAATGCCAGAACAAATGCAAATATTGAGCTATTATTTCAGTGCAACAGATCTATTGATAGACTTGTAGATTCCGAGGCCAGAAAGTATCACTGTGATCTAATCTCACATATAATACAGGCCATAGAACCTTATAAAAATAATTCTTAGAGCATATATTTTTGAAAAACATCCTGTGTCTTGAGCTTATGATTAATTTGCAGGATAGTTTCATAAATACGGGATTAACATTTCAGCACAGATTGTATTCGTTTTATAGTTCTTCATATAAGTGAAATTAATAGAAAAGAGCCTTTTTTATCATGTAGTAGTAATTAATAAGAGGAAAATATACATTTTAGATAGAAAGACAGTGATTGCTCAGATGTATCTACTAAACCAGAGGTTCTCAAACTGGTACACGGACTACCAGTGGTCCACGAGCTCCATTCAGTGGTCCCTGGATAGTTCCCTCTAAAGTGTGCACCTGGGCGGCCGCACATAAGAGAATGAAGGGCCACCCACCTAATTAGTGGAGCTGCGCAGGCATGGCTCCACTAATTAGGTGCCTGGACCCTGGAGATGATGCACATGTAAGGTGTGGGGGTGGCCTCGGGGGGAATAGGAGGTAGGTGGGAGAGGGGACAGTGGGATGAGAAGAGAGGGTGGGGGGGAATTTGGGACATGCAGGGCTGCAGCAACCAGAGAAAGAGGCGACTTTCCCCAGCTCTAGGGCTGCAGCTACCGGGAGAGACAGCCCTCCTTCACTGTCTCAGTTCTGTGGCTGCTGTGGTAGGGGAGAGAGAGAGAGAGACCCCCCTCCTTCCCAGCCTCAGCTCGGGCTGCGACGGCCGGGGAAAGAGGGCACATCGATCACATTCGAAAGGTAAGACTACTGATATTAAAATATGAGTTGTGTGCTTTTATTTGTAGAACAGAATGTATTTGTAGAAATTTTATCCAAAGCGCTATTTTAAAAAAAATCTTAATAATAATTAACATTTTTGTTCTTTAAATAAAAGCACACAACTCATATTTTAATATCAGTAATCTTACCTTTCTAATGCGATGGGTGTGCCCTCTCTCCCCCCACCACGGCAGCCTCTGAGCTGGGCTGGTAATAGTTTTACAATAGTTAGCTAATGTTACAAACAACATTTGGAAAGATCATTAAGTGGTCCACGAAGACCCTCGAAAATTTTCAAGTGGTCCAGGAAAAAAAAAAAGGTTGAGAACCACTGTAACAGACTGTTTGCAGAGCGAATATTACTTCAAGTCTATCATTTAATCTTCCTATTTAAATACATCTGCAAATCCCACCAGTATGTTTAGTACTTGTGTAGCTCCCAGCACAGCATCACATCAATTTGTGAAATGAAAAGAAGATATTTAAAACTAATGATGAGGAGCAGTACGCTGCTTCATACTGCAGCTTCTGCAAAAAATACCCTGTGTGTTCTCTTTTGGTGAAATTCTCACAGAGTCCATGCAAGGTTTTATGCACTATTTAAATGCTGTATCAAAGCTTTAAGTGGAAGATAGTAGCTTATGTATGATTCTGTTCTGGGATTAATTTCACCCTCTGTGTGAAAAACTGATTGAGATGAGATTAAATTAAATTATTGGTATCAAGTATTTGCTTTACTCCTAGATGCAATGACACTTTCAATGAGTGGCCACCACTTGAACACCCTCTCCTGGCTTCAGGGCAGACCCGTAAGCAGCGCTGCACCTCATTTTCCCCTTTTGGTTCCTCAGCTAACTCAAAAAAGGCTTTTTACAAGTTCAGTAGAAGCAGCCCTCCTTTGGCTCTGGTTTGTTAACTTAACTTCCAAATTTAAACACAAAAATCTTCCCTCCAGCTTTAAGCTGGACACAGCCCCAGACTCCCCTGGTGTTTCAGGGTTTTTCTATATTAGCAGTCTACTCCCAGCCCTTCCTAGCCCTTCATTGAAAGTGTCATTGCATCTAGGAGTAAAGCAAATACTTGATACCAATAATTTAATTTAATCTCAATCCGTTTTTCACATAGAGGATGAAATTAATCCCAGAACAGAATCGTACATAAGCTACTATCTTCCACTTAAAGCTTTGATACAGCATTTAAATAGTGCTTTCAGCCAGAAAGCACCCTGTCTCCAAAGGTGCCTCCATCTCTGCCACCTAAAGACGAAGCCTGTTTCTTTCGTCCATCACCACCCACATATCAATTTGCTATTGAAAGCCCTTTTTATCCATCCTCTCCTTCAGGGTCAGCCGTCTGGCTTCTTCAAAAGTCACTTGTTCCTTCTGATATCTCTCCTTCAAGGAGAGCAGCCCATTGATTTCCCTTCCCAAGAGCATGGTATTGACGTACTTCCCAGAAGGCCCGTCATGCCACCCTTAGAGGTTTCCGTGTACTGACTATGCATCCATTTTCCTCCTTGACAGTAGGATGGTCTTGGAAATCCTGTCGACTTCTCCAAGTGAACAAGTGGCCTCCTCCCGGGTTCTCCCTTGTGGTCTCAGGGTAGCTATTCAAGCAGCCCCTCAGCTCAGTTTCCCTCTTGTTCCTCAATAAGCTTTAAAAAAAAAGGCTTTCACAAGTCAAGTAGCAACAGTCCTCATTAGGCTCTGCTTCATTAATTTAAAGTTCAAATTAAACACAAAAAATTGTCTCTCCATCTGAAACTGGGCACAGCCCCAAACTCTCCTAATCTCTCAGTGCTTTTCTGCTTTAGCAAACTACTGCCAGACCTTCCTAGCTGGGGCACCTCCTCTGGTCTTAGGGTCTTCCCTGCAAGAGCCTTTCTCACTCACTGCAGTCTTTTTCTCATTCATCTCCCCCTGGGTTTCAGAGCCTGAGCTCCAGTCCAAGTAGTGTCATCTATACAACTATTTTTAACGCTGTAGCAGGAGCCACGCAAGCCCAATCATGTAGACCCGGGCTCTGAGACTCACTGCTACGGGTATATTCACTGAAATGTTTCAGTTGCCAACATCTGCCAATAGCTTTAATGGTCACCATAACTCTTGTTAAGTGCAAATTAATATTTATTTTGTTAGTTTCGAAATTAAATTCAAAATGATGAGGCTCATGGAATGATAGGTACTTATTTTCTTGCTATGTGAACAGTAGGCATAAATGCTCACACATTAACAAGAATTTGATTCTAAATACTCACAGTATTTTTATGTACCTCCTCTATATTAATCTTGATAATTTAATTCTTTTAATAGAAATTATACAGTTTTAATTTATTTATTCATTGAAACAGTTGCCACTAGCTTCAGAAGAGCTGTTTTCCCAAGAGTTTTTAACATGATAAATATAATTCTAACAGCAATTTTCAGAAAAGTAATAATATCTTGAGTTGCCAGTTTAGATGTGAATTCTAAGAGGCGACAACTCAATTAGTGCATGGAAAGATCCAGAGGGATTAATCAAGCAAAATAACAAAAAGTGCCTAAATAACTTCATATCTAATTACTTGGATTAAGCTGGATGTCATCATAACTTCTTAAAAAAATAAAACACATACCATTGTTTTTGGCAGGGGCTGCTTCTGTGTATGAGTAGAGCATCCATCACAATGCAACCCAATCCTGATTGGGAATTCTGGGCACTACCATAATATAAATATAGAGTGTTGTTGTAGCCCTGTTGGTCCCAAGACATTAGAGAGAGTTTAAAGGCCCAACTTCTGTAGATGAGAGAGATCAGTTTTGGGAGGTTAGTCAGAGCTCTTCTTCAAGTCCAGGAAATGTACTCAAGACTGTCACAGCTAAATAAAAGCTGGAACAGACTGTTTAGCATTAGTAGTTAACACATTCTTTGAGGGACCATTCAATGTGACACCTCTCCAGTCCAGCCATAGGGGGAAAGGGAAAAACAACATTCCCCACAACACACCTTTCGAGATCCATGTGTCTTACACGTGCCAATCACAACATGTGGTGCACTCAGTGACCCAATAACAACTACGTGGGTGAAACAAGACAATCACTATGCTCTCAACTGATCTCACACAGAAAAATGATAAAAGGAAAATACCATATCACCTGTAGTTGAACACTTTTTACAGAGCAATCACTCTATATCTGAACTTTCAGTCCTCATCCCCAAAGGAAACCTGCACATCTTAAAAGATGAACTTGTGAGCTTAAATTCATAACTTTCCAAGATATTGAATAGAGACACTGGATTTATGGCTTATAACAACAATCTTTACTCCGTTCAAGCAGGCCCTTTCCCCAGCTTTTTTGCCCTTCCTCACCTATGACTGGAGAGATCTTAAAGGGCCACTTTTCCTTGAATGCTCCCTTGAAATATGTGTTAATTACTTATGCTAAACAATCTACTCTATCTTGTATTTAGCTGTGACACTCTGATCATCTAGAACAACAGTTCTCAAACTGGGGGGTCGATGGAGCTCCCTGTGCCACTGAAGTGCCGCCAAGCCGAACGCTTTCACTTTTGGCGGCATTTCGGCAGACATGCCGTGCATGTCCTCTGAAAAGCCGACAAGTGAAAGCTTCCTGTGTTGGCGGCTTTGGGGCTGACACTGTGAAGCACTCAGCATGTCTGCCGAAATGCCTCCAAAACCGGAAGCATTCGGCTCGGCGGACACAGAGGGGTCCCGGGGGCCTGGGGGACGAGAAAAAGGGCTGCCGACCCAACAAGTTGAGATTCTAGAAGCTTGTCTGATAAAAATATTACCTCACCTATCTTGTATCTCTCTAATAAAAATATGAAGCAATAATACATTATGTGATTGATTTAAAAAGTACTGTAAGCCCAATGCCAGGTGTGCTTACAGGAGGGCAAGAAATAGATAAATATGTTTTCTGCTCGTTTATAGGTCTTCATGGATGTTGTATTTCATTTGTTCCACAAAAAGAGTGCTTTGTTCTTTAAAATAATATTAGACTGAATGAAATTGATTAATTTTTCTTGTATCAAGCTGTAATAATGGGTGTACATTTAAATTTTCTTATAGTAATCCAGTCATGTCTTCAAATACCATTTTCACTGAAAATAGATTATGTTAATGATAGACTCACTTAACTGATGCTTTAAATAGTATATGGCAGTAACAGATCATTGGGGTTATCACATTTCCTGCAGCTCTAATGAAGCTTTAAATTAAAATTTTTGAAATGTTTTATTGATTATAAGATTATAATGAATTATTTTGATGGGAAGAGTTAGAACTTCACTGAGAATGTAAAAAGGACACAGTTCTCTAAGCAATCAGAAAACAGACCTGCACTTTTACCAAATGGCTTTTTCAGTGTGAAGTATCTCACTTCTTTGCAATAAGTTTAGATAGCTGTTTGGGGAATAAAAGAGCTAGAATAAGATACTGACTGTAATCTATCTCAATGTGCATCTACTGCTACTGCCACAAAGAAGCTCTGTGAACCTTCTGGGCTGCACAGTATGTATGCTGTCCCTCTTTTAAGGAGGAACTTCCACCTCAATTTTATTCATATAATGCTGATTTTGGCCTTATGTAGTTGCCTAAGCATGCCTCTCTCTTTCTGCCCATCACCCCCTAGCCAGGGTATGGGCCACCAACTGGTGTTGGTGTTTCAGTAGCAATTGGTTCCCTTATGGGGGGGAGTTGCTAGCCCCACACCCATGTTAAGCCTACAGCACCTGGTATTCCCAGGAGGTCTCCCATCCAAGTACTAGCCAGGCCCAACCCCGTTTAGCTTCTGAGATCAGATGGGATCGGGCGTGTTCAGGGTGGTTTAGTAAGCATGCCTATATCAGGTCAATTACCTTAACACAGAACTGTCAACATTATGTCTTTGATGTCCTAGAACAAGCCAAGTTCTTCTCTGGCTGAGAGAAATGATCTTTAAGTTCAGTTTTAGTGTAAGAAAGTCTTAGATGTTTAAATCCCAAAGGGGCCATTATGATAATCTCATATGAAATCCTACAGGGTGATGATCATTATGGAAGCACTTGCAGGACTAGAATGCAGGACTACAGAGATCTGAGGCAGCCAATGCTTCTGCATGATCATCAGGAGCTCAGGCTATATTTCTGCTGGGAGACTCTGTGAAGCTAGATACTATATGAAGTAGTGCCCAGCTGGGTTTGAGTGGTGGTCCCCAGCATCCCACTAATTGGCCCATGCCAGTAAAAAAACAGGAAGTCATTACAGGGAGGTGTCTGAGAAATGATGTAGATCTGCTTGCTTCTGCTAAACTTTGCCTTTCTATGAACCTTAGATTCTAGCACCTGTCCCCAGTTTGTCCCAGATTCTGCTACTACTTGTTTCCTGTCTATAACTAGGTGCTTGACCCTGACTTCCTGGTATCCTGACCTAGCTCGACCCTGACTCTGCTACATGTCTCCTGACTATAACTTGGTAACTGACCAATACACACAGGTTGCCTGTGGCCTGACCCTGACTTAGCATCTCTGCAGTAATCTTGTAGAAGCTTTTATGAGTAAGAAGAGGATAGAGATAGTGTAATGCCCTGTGTTTACAGCATAGTCTGACCCATCCTCAACGCTGCAGGGAACATTTTTGCCTTGTCTGTCTCTACAGTAACCAGACACAATCTGGTCTACAAGGTTCAACTCAACCTATTGAAATAACTGGTAGCTCCCAGAACAAACATCTGCTAAAAAGGAAAAGCTGTTATAAATCAGCCTATTTATCCAACATACCAATCCTAATCATGATCAGCAGCAAAGAAGAGTTAGGACTAATCAAGTTTCCAGTTGGAATGTCTTCCTGTGCATTTGTCTTGGTTTCTTGCTAACTTCTCATCACACGTACAATAACTTGCTAACTTCTCATCACACCACCATAAAACATGCTTTTTGTTGACAGAAAGTATCTAAATATCTATCCAAAAACAGATAATTTTTTTTGCCATCAAGTGTATTCTAATGGCTCAAATCATTTCGTTACAGCTTATCCCCATGCAGGGGGATGGGAACTCTCTTTGGTTTGCACTGACTTAGCTTCTGATCATTCTGTAGATGATGGAATTTGTTCCCTCACTCTGTATCATGGGATATGAAGAAGTTCATCCAATGAAACTATCTTGGGAAGTCTGGTGGAAGGCCAAGCTAGTTTATGGAGTGGAATATCACCTGCCCTACAGTCATGGCTTTCATGGCATGGCAGTACATTCCTTCAAATATAGCCTATAGCCCAGGCACTAGAATGCATAAATTTCAATGAATTTGAACTCCATGAAAAGTTTGAGTTCTATTATTAAATCATTCAGGACAAAGAAAAGACTGACACTGATGCTAAATTTCGTAAAGGACCCAGCTTTTAATCTACTTTAATTCAGAAACTAATTAATGGACTTACTTATTAATTCTTGGAAAAATGATTCTGTGCCCAAAGTATTAATGCTGTAAGTTGGGGGAACAAATGCTGTATTTTTCATACAAATCAAAGGTTTAATTGGAAGATGGAACTCAACTTTAACTCTGGGATTCATGACCAGCTTTTCCATAATTCTGTTTTGTAATTGGCTGCACAGTGAGTTCTCTGGGATGTCAGTTTATACATTCCTTGTGAGTGGGACAGAGCTCTGAACAGAGGTCATCATAAATATATGCACTGTGCATGGGTTTGGAGGACAGTTTTTGGTAGATCTCTGTAGAAAACATGTATTTTAAATAAAAAAGATTATTTTTTGTTCAATTAAGTAATCATCTGAGTGGTTTTTTAAATGTCAACACATGTTTTATATTGATATTATCTTATTTTAGTTGTTAAGGATTTAATGAGTTTGTTTGAGTGTTTACCCAATGTATTTGTTGTTGCCTTTTTTCTTGCCTTATAGGAGATTAATCAAAAGTTTATGCACACTATACATAATTAATCATTGGCTCAGAAACTGTGGTCTGTGAAGTATTTCATCATTTTAGATGACCAATCCCATTGACTATTGCTTCTAAAAATGAAAACAGGAAAAAAGAAGATAGTGTACCACTTTAAACAAAAGTTAGCTGTAGAAGAAGGTAGCATTTTAGCTGTTTTTCCCATGAGCAATTTATCCATCACAAACCAAATTTATCCAGCAGAAAAGCCTGAAAGGAGGACATGGCTCCTGGCAATAGGTAGCTCCTGAGAGATGCTTAAGCTACTTTGTTCTGCTTTGAAGTTTTTAACTTGTTTTTGGATTTTGTGTGGCTGTATAGGGAGAAATTTAGAGTGCAAGTAGCAGACTGAATTATTAACTTATGTAGGCCAGAGGCATAGGTCTCTCTGCTCCTCTCTGATCTACAGGTTTTAAGCTTACGTTTACTAGAAGCCTGCAAAAAAAGGTCTGCACTGAATATACTTGTCAACCAAAACACAGTGCCTGAAGGTACACAAACCTCAAAGGGCCTCTTGGCCTAATTTGGAAGAATTTGAAGATGAGCTTTGTGTAGCCCAAAAGCTTGTCTCTCTCACCAAGAGAAGTTGGTCCAATAAAAAGATATTACCTCACCCACTTTGTTGTATTTAAGGGTTTAAATGCCTACACGTTGATGTATCCCTTTTGTTATTAATTTAAAATGACACACTCTTTTTGCACAATTTAAAATAATCCAATTCCAAAATGCTAATCTTACATTAATTTGATGGGAGGGTGGAGACCACTGCACTCTGTTGTACCAGCTTTTGGTAAATACAAAGTCTACAGGATAGGAACCTAGTAATAAATAAATGGTGCTGACTTTCTCCTCCTTGTGTTATCAGTCACTCACCATTTCAGGACAATTTATTGACATAAATATCATGAAATAGTAAATTAGCTATCAGTCAGGATTGGAGCGGTGCTTGCATTGCCCAAAACATATGCAGGTATCTTTAGGCTTTTGTGCCTCTGTTTCAAAAGTGACTTATGTGGAACATATTGTTTATTTTACTCCAAGGCCATTAAAAATATTCTAATTTTGATCATTAATTTTTGCTAGGTTAGTATTTTTTCAAAATAAATTTTGCATGTTTTCTGCACTTTTAATTTGGGACAGGTATTTTTGCAACATGATTTTAAAAGTGTAGTACTGATTTTTGTCTTGCCTTTTTATTTCCTGCTGAACATAAACATTTTTAAAATTTACTCAGTACATTCTAAGCTGGTCAAATGGATTTTTTTAAAATAAGTCACTTAGGGAGTGATTTTGCTATTTTGGTATAATGGGATAAATGTTTTGTGGGACTTATTGCATAGTTTACCTCTTTGGTTTCAATTATTTGGTTGTAAGCAACTGAGCTCTGAAGAAATTTTTCTTTTCTTTTTCCTTGCAGACTCTGAGTGATAACCTGAATACAGATGACGAGCACGAACAAAGAGGAGATAAAGAAAGCTACCTCTGTGCAGTGTGCTTGGATGTTTATTTCAATCCGTATATGTGCTATCCATGCCAGCACATCTTTTGTGAACCTTGCTTACGGATGCTTGCCAAAGACAACCCAACCAACACTCCATGTCCATTGTGCCGTACTATAATTGCCAGAGTCTTTTTCCAAACAGGTATAAAAATTAAACCTTCTTTAAATATAGAAAACACTTTTAATTTTAACTTTTCCCTTTTTTGGTCTGAATAAATATGCAGCTAAAAATAAAGCAAGAGCCCTGCTAATAGTATACAATCAGATAAATTCTGTTATCATGTATAAATAATAAATAATGTACATTTCAGTAATTCCAGAATAAGTATATTCAGAGCAGAATTTGGCCCAGTGACACACATCATTAATGACTCCATATTTAAGAGAGCATAGAGATTTACATTTGAAGTGTGACTAAAATCCCTCTATTTCAGAATGTAGTGGTTGCATTTAATTTCCAGTTTTGGTGCTATAACCCTTCCTGTGCATTCCTTCTTAAGTATGTATTAGCTTTTGCAGAGGAAACACTTCAAAAAATGTTTCCTTTTTTAAATTTACCCTTGGCGTCGCTTGTTTCTATGGCTCAGTGTAACTTAACAACCACAAACTCCAAACTTCATACTTGCACGCGTTGTCAGAATAAAAAGGATACTTTCCAAATTTTACACTTAATCACAACAACAATTATTTCTCTAACTCCCATTTTGCATATAAATACCTTAGACACTGGCCAGCCTGCTCCCCAGACTCCTGAGGTCTGTTCTTCTGATTCTATAGAACTAGGGAGACAAGGTGAATAGTAGTTGTTCAAGATGAAAAGGGATGTGGAGAAAGCAAGGGCTGAGTAGTACTATGTGAAACGAGTGAGGTTTTGGGGGGAAAAGGTAGGGCAAAATTGTAAGTTCAGATATTTTGAAAGGCACACTAGGTAAAATTCACTTGTGATATGGGGGCAAGGCCCTCTGCACCACTTAAGCCCTGCATAGAGGATGCATAGATCAGTGTGGCCAGAGAGATCATACAGGCGTGCCTTTATATTCCTTGCTTCATGCAGAAAGAGTCTCTGCCTCAACCCCACATAGGCTGGTAGGGACGGGTGTAATGGCATCGAGAAGAGATTCAGTGCTTATGCAGAATGAGTTCCTCTAACACCCTGTGCGTCTCGTGCATAAATGCTGCAGTCCCTCCACATTCACCATATATAAAACTTGATAATCTTAGGGTCAAATCTGGCCCCTTCCTTCTCCTTAGTGGAGGTTTCTAGGGATGGTGAAAGGATTTGGGGATTTCTGTACTCTCTGGGTGCCATTATGGTTAGCTCTAGGGGACACTGCATTCTTGCAGAGTAGAATTTCAAGGGGCAAACCTGGGGATGAGTGGGAACAAGGCCACTGGATTTTCTGATTATGCGAATCCACTGACCTTTACCTCCAATAGCAAGGGCTACTGCAGCCCTAGACTTCCTCCATAGTCTTTCTGGAATACTCCAAGCTCAGCTTTCTCTGCTTCAGCACAGAGGAAAAGATTTGGCCTTTTAAAAAATTCATAAAGCATCCATCACTGACAAGGCATCTAGGCCTGTATATAAAACTATATCAAAGTTTTTAAAGTAATAAACTGATCCCAATGACTCAAGTACATAACTCGGTGTGCATCTGGGGTTTGATTTTCATCCGAGCCTCTGTGTGGCATCTGTCTTTTAAAGGCACAATTTTAAATTGTGGGCACAACTATTAGTAGTCAGCAGGGCCGGCGACAGAAATTTGGGGGCCCCCTACCAGTCGCCCCCCCCCCAGCCCAGCCCAGCCGAGCCAACAGCGGCCGGGGGGCCCCCCCCAGCCCAGCCGGCCCCCCCAGCCCAGCCGGCGCTCCCCCCCCCCCCAGCTGACAGCACCTGGGGGAGGAAGCCCAGCCGCCCCCCCCAGCCCAGCCAGAGCTCCCCCCCCCCCAGCTGACAGCGCCTGGGGGAGGAAGCCCAGCCGCCCCCTTTCCCCCCCGCCCAGCCGGCGCTCCCCCCAGCCGGCGCTCCCCCCCAGCTGACAGCAGCTGGGGGAGGAAGCCCAGCCCCCCCCCCAGCTGACAGCGCCTGGGGAAGGAAGCCCAGCCCCCACCCCACACCCCCCCCGCCCAGCCGGCGCTCCCCCCAGCCGGCGCTCCCCCCCCCCCCCCAGCTGACAGCTGGCCGCAGCGAGAGCCCGGGAGCAGCGTGAGCCGCCCTTGCTGCTCCCCCCTCCTCCCCGCCCTTTCTCCCCCAGGACTGAGCCGCTGCCGCCGGCCGGGCTCACTGCTCCTGCTGGGGACAGGCGCGCTCGTCCAGAGGAGAGCCGCGTCGGATGACCACGGGTAGAGCTGTACCAGGGCCCCCCTAAAGTGCGGGGCCCGGTACAGCTCTACCCGTAGTACCCCCCTGTCGCCGGCGCTGGTAGTCAGTGGGAGCCACATTAATTCGTCCCTAGAAGGGAGTCCCATAGTTCTGGTATCCAATGCTTGGATTTTAAAAGCCTTTCCTCTTACCTACTCATTTTGCAAATCTATCTCTTGAATCTGCAACCTGGTCCTTGCTATGGTAGGGAAAACATTTTAAAGATTTTTTTTTCTCACTGTTGGTTTCTTTGGGTGTATTGCTATAGGCAGGTTAATGTGGCCCACAAGATCCTGCCCAGGCTCGGTTGTGTTCCTATTTTCACAACATTTTAGAAGATTTAGGACAATAATAAAATTGCCCCCAAAATATTTCTTACATAATTAATGGCTGCCAGGGATTAATAACTCTTCATCTCTGAGCATTATTAATCCCATCCCCCAAGAAAAGGTGTTCCCTTGATCCCAGCCTGGAGCACTATCCTTCACCTCAAAGCACTCATCTCCAGCCCCACCTCAGAACCTGCACCCCCAGCCGGAGCCCTCACTCACACCCCCAGCCCCACCCCACACCTGAACATCAATTTTATGAGCATTCATGGCCTGCCATACAATTTCTATTTCCAGATGTGGCCCTCAGGCCAAAACATTTGCCCACCCCGGCTGTAAATAAATGTTCTAGACAATTGCAAGTGGATTTTTTTACCCACGAAAGCTTATGCCCAACTACATCTGTTAGTCTTTAAGATGCCACCGAACTCCTTGTTGCTTTTGTGGATACAGACTAACATGGCTACTCCCAATACATAACTGGTATTATCTCACCGTGTTTAAAGGAAATACCAGAATGTAACCTGAGTAATGGAATCACAATCACATGTTCATCAAAATGCTTTTATATTTACTAATGTTTACCAAGATTATCTAATTGTACATGCAGTACATTGGATCTAATTGTGTATGTCTGTACATTGGGTCATCACTTCTTTTTAATAGGGATTGTTTGAGTGAGTGATGTATGCTGCCTGTGGTCACTTATATTGTATGCATCTATTTTTAATGTGTTTTCCTGCTTAATTTTAAAAGTGGAATATTTGTAATTCTGCAGAGAATTTTGTCTTGGTCTTAATTTCATTTGTTGGTAGGAAGCTTGGAGATAAGGAGGTTGAAGAATAAATTTAAGACTTATGCTTTCTGTATCTGCAAAATCTCATTCTCTTGTGATCTTCATTGACTTGAAAAAATCTAAAGACATAGTAATTACAGATGTGTTACACAATAGATAAGACATTTTTCTTTTTTGTACTATGTATTTGTCCAAATACATTTTCTGAATGTATTCATTTTATAATTATATCTTCTTTTCCATTAATTACAGAACTGAACAACTCCACGGAATCTTTTTTCCCAACAGAATATTTAAAATTAAAAGAAAACTTTCAGAAATCAAGTTCTGCAAAATGGCCCCTGCCCAACTGCAGGAAACCATTCAGAGTTTGTGACGGTAAGAAAATCATTGCAAAAAGCATTACTATTTGGACAGCATAACACTGTAGACAGGCAGAGCCTAATTTTCATGCGTATTTATGTACAGTAAAACCTCGATTTAACGGACTTCGGATGCAACGGACAAAATTTCTGAGCAAGTCTGATGCATCCAAAATCCATTTCTCACGGGCTGGCTGCTGGCTCCCGGCTGCCGCCCAGGTCCAGGCAGCAGGCGGGCTGGCTGCCGGTTCCCGGCTCCCGCCTGCGGGCGTGCTGGCTGCCGGTTCCCGGCTCCCGCCTACGGTGGGCTGGCTGACGGCTCCCGGCTGCCACCCGGGTCCCAGCAGCCAGGTGGCGGGCAGGCGGGCTGCAGAGCTGCCGCCCCGACCCTGTGGCGGGCGGGCTGCTGTTCCGACAGCTCGTTGTTTTTTTAAATTAAATAACGGACTTTTTGATTTAACGGATACCCCCTCGCCCGAATTAGTCCGTTAAATGGAGGTTTTACTGTACAGGTAGGTCTTCATTTTCATGTGCAAATATTTCATTATATATTTAATGTCCAGTGTCCATGCACAGTTGCAGTAATTGTATGTACAATTGTACACACATCTTGGAAAATCTTTTGTAAACATAGAGAGGTATTTGTTTATTTCTTTGTGAAAAATTTCCATTCCAAACCACAGAATCACTCTCGTAAAGAGTAAAATACCAGTTTATAAATCTATGAAATAGGGCCCAATACTGCTGACTTTCTGCACATGAAAGAGAATAAGAATGGTTTAACTGTTATTTTATGGCCTTTAGTGTTTTTTTTCACTTTGTAATATTGTGTCTATTGTATGCAGGAAACAATAGTCCTCTTATAACTAATTTAACACCAAAATATTGGCTAACTAAAAATTATTTAGTGTAGGACTAGAGGATTAAAATGTCTTATTCTCCCTCTTCCCCAGTATATCCCTTCATTTCAGTCCCAGGTCTCTTCTTTCCTTGGGCTCCATCTATATTTGCTGTTATAGCTGGTGGTGTGATATTGCACCAGCTGATCAGAATACAGTAAACCCTCGATTTAACGGACTTCGGATGCAACGGACAAAATTTCTAAGCAAGTCTGATGCATCCGAAATCCATTTGTCGAGGGCTGGCTGCCGACTCCCGGCTGCCGCCCGGGTCCAGACAGCAGGCAGGCTGGCTGCCGGCTCCTGGCTGCCGCCCGGGTCCAGACAGCAGGCAGGCTGGCTGCCGGCTCCCGGCTACCGCCCGGGTCCAGGCAGCGGGTGGGCTGGCTGCCGGCTCCCGGCTGCCGCCCGGGTCCCAGCAGCGGGTGGGCTGGCTGCAGGCTCCTGGCTGCCGCCCGGGTCCAGACAGCGGGCGGGCTGGCTGCCGGCTCCCGGCTGCCGCCCGGGTCCAGGCAGCGGGTGGGCTGGCTGCCGGCTCCCGGCTGCCGCCCGGGTCCCAGCAGCGGGTGGGCTGGCTGCCGGCTCCCGGCTGCCGCCCGGGTCCCGGCAGCGGGCGGGCGGGCTGCCGGCTCCCGGCTGCCGCCCGGGTCCCAGCAGCGGGCGGGCTGGCTGCCGGCTCCCCGGGACCCGGGCGGGCTGGCTGCCGGCTCCCGGCTGCTGCCCGGGTCCCAGCAGCGGGCGGGCTGCGGAGCTGCTGCCCCGGCCCTGTGGCGGGCGGGCTGCTGCTCCGACAGCTCGGGGTTTTTTTTGTATTAAATAACGGACTTTCTGATTTAACGGACACCCCCTCGCCCGAATTAGTCCATTAAATCGAGGTTTTACTGTATTCTAATTGTGAGAATACTTCTTCAGAGTACTGTCTTACCAACAATATTATTCCAATAATTTTTCCTGTTTTTAAGACCAAAGATCTTTGATTCTAAAAACAAGTCAAAAATATGTCACTTATTTATAAGTTTCTTGGTGACTCTATTTAGTCCTCTTCGCATGTCAAGTAAGATGTATTCTAGGTAATTACTTATAAAACTTGGTCAGCCAAGGTCATCATTTTGACACTGAAAACAAGAAATACTCCAGGGTATCAATGTTGTGCAGGTAGATATGTGAAGTTTAATGGTTTGGCAGGATTTCTTTGGTATTGCTCTCAAGCAACAGCTCCTGACAGCAGCCAAGAAATAGCAAACACATGCCTTTCTTTCCTTTTTCTCTTTCAGACATTTATATTTTTGTATTTATGTTTATGCTGAGCTCATTGTATTATTGTTGTAACACAGTAAAGAGCAAACGGGCATATAGTTGGTAATAATTGTTATTTCATTCACTTATTAAGTCCCAATTGCAATCAGCTCAGATATGACAAGGTCACTGCTCTTGGGAGACTACAGTCTAAGATGCCACTGGGCAAGATGCTGGACATAGGGAGTTGGGCACCCTTGGCACCTATCAGAATTGCTGTTTGCAAGATGAAGCTGTAAAGGCAATGATCAAACAAGCATACCATAAGCCCTGGAGAATGGTGATTGCTTAGACTATATTTTTGTTAATTGGGACAGTAACCGCGTAATACTGAAATAGGTTTGTCGACTTTGTGGAAGAAATGGATTTTAAGGAAGGATTTGAATGAAGAGAGTCTGAGTTCCTAAGCTATAGATTTCAGACATGAGGTGAAATTACAGGAAAAGGAGAGAAGGAAACTAAAGACACAGTGAGGTTGATAGTACTGGTGGGAGTGATTAGAAAGTAGCAGTGATGTAGGCAGGGACTGGAATGTCCAGATCTTTCATTTCCTTTTACGGTACAATACTTTACTGCATTGCTATATATATAAGAACACATTTTGTGGCTGTGGAGGAAGTATACAGAGAACTGATGGTATTACATACTCAGCAGCTGTAGTAGTTACTGCAGAGCTGGTTGTTGTCTTCTAATTCAATGCAAGACAGGCTTCCCCAAGGACAGAAGCACCTAAAATGTGTTATTCAGCTTTAATAGTATGGAAGTCAGAATAAATGAACCTTGAAGCTAATAGCCTCCCATCAGAGAATGCTAGATCTGATGAGTGCGAGTCCACAATGGATTTGGCGAGATGTCAGCAGAAGGAGGCTTTTGACAGCTGAACAGACTTTAGATTATGTAGGAAGATTTATTTTATCTGAACTGATACAAATTTGTATAAAGTTCAGGATTATAATAGGCATGAGGTCTGGATCAACAATTTTATTTTCTGAATTTATTCACTGATCTAAAATTATCCCTAGGCAGCATACAAATCATAATTGCTGAGAGAATTGTCCTGAAAAATGTAACATTGTCATCTTTCAGAATCTAAATAGCAAGGAAGAATATGTTCAGAGGTTCTTATTTTTTTTACACTAAAATACTCAGTACTGTAGCTCTTCTATTTCTAGTCCTGCGAACTCCTTGCTAGGTTTTCTTTTCCAAGCATCAATATAGCACATCTCCACTGTGATTGTTTCTCTTAGAACAGATAAAATATTTATTATACTCTTTATTTTGGAAACCTTTTTGTCAAATGCAACCAATTGCTGTATGAGCCATATTTTAAATGGAGTGCATTTTGTGTATGGGTGCCCAAATGTCTGGGCTTTCAAAACATTCAGTATTCAAGAAATGATATATTGCTATAGGTGCAGTATGAATTTTCATAATAAAACAGAAAATATTTTGTCTAATTCTTACCTTTTTGAAGGTTGTATTAAGTACGTACAACATTAAAATCTGCAGAGTCAGGGAAATAGTTAGAAGGGTTCAGGCAAAAAGAGGTGTTCATACAAAGTCCACTCCACCAAACATGCTTGCATTTGCTTAACCTGCTCTGTTTAGACTGAGAGATCATTCTCCTGGAGAAAACAGGATGGGAAACAGTGAGTACACCCCACAATTTTGGCAGATGCTTTGATTTTGCTATTATGCTCATCTTCCAGTTTGTCATGCTGTGTGATATAAATTTTAACTGGTAGGATCCTAGTTAGAGCTTAGGGACAAATTTTTGAGGGCTCACTTTTATACATAATTCTTTTGAATGTATAACTCATTTGCATGTGTTAATCAGTGATTAGATTCCCCGATATTCTGTTTGCATATGCAAATGCCCATTTGTATTTGCAGATGTGCTAACTGCACATACAAAAGAGGGACTTCAAAATATGCTGAAATATTTCACAAGAGTGTATAAAACTGTACTATATACAATTACCAAAAAATAAACTCATCAGAAATGTTTTGATGAAAGATCACTATGTTATGTAAGAGCTAAACCAGGAGATTATATTATATTCTAGCATTCATTTTTGCTTTATTTTTGAAGTTGAAATTGTAAAGTAACTCTTTCTGGAATTGAAGAGCCTCTGCGAAACCAGAGCTTAAAAAGATATTTTTTAAAAAGACTGGATTTTTTTTAAAATGGTGGTAAGTGTAATTAAGTAAATACATGCTTAGATAGACTTTTTATACATTGGACATCATAAACCAAATTCTGCATTCATTATATTTATGTAAGCCCCTTAAATTAAATGAGAGTGCATAGGTGTACTCAATTGAACACACACTATATAAAACACTCATCAAAGCTAGATCCACTTATATACTATATTAACTGGTATTCTAATATTCAGTTAGAGCAGGGGTTCTCAAACTTCATTGTACCATAACTCCCTTCTGACAACAAAAATTACTAGACGACTCCAGGCTGGGGGAGCCAGTCCCAGGCAGGGAAACCTGTAAACTGAGCCCTGATACCCAGGGCTGAAATCCTCGGGCTTTGGCTGTGGGTGGCAGGGCTTGGGCTTGAGCCCTGGGCCCCAGCAAGTCTAATGCCAGCCCTGGCTGCCCCATTAAAACAGGGTCGCAACCCACTTTGGGGTCCTGACTCACAGTTTGAGAACCGCTGAATTAGAGCATTACATTGTTATAAAAAATGAACCTACTTTCTGTCTACAAAGTAATCATGCTGGTGTGGCAGCACTCCTATAAGCAAGTCTTCTAAAATCAGCTTTGTAATATGATGTGCCTCAGGAGGTGCAGGGTAGGATTAGTGACCCACGTTGGGGTCATTAGAGCTAGGGTTTGTGGAGATATAAGCCCTGGAAAAAATAGCCATTTTTTCAAAAAGTTTCTAGATTTTTCTTTTTTTGTACAGAGCTAGACCTCAAACTATTGTTGTGCTGCAGGTCACCATGGTCTCAATCTGTCAAATTTTATCCAAGGCCCCACTTAATCTTTGGGAGGCCCAAACTGAGATCAGTATTAAGAAAATGTACACTTTTACAGTGTGCATGTGCTAATATAGAAAAACAGCTAGAGGGTTTCCATTCCCGCCATTTTACATGCCTTAAAGCTTTACTCTTATATGTCCTCTGAAATCCAAACAGTTAATCGGATTGTTTTTAAATTTGCTGAGCCTTAAGAGAGATCAGGATAGTATTAAGGATCCAGAATTGGAGTCTTTTGAATGGGGGTTCCTGGATTACATCTCTCCCACCAAAACTGGTTTACTTCTTCTGCTTGCACTGTTAAACTGAGGGCTTGTCTACACATCTCAGCAGGTTAGACTACGGAGTTGTGAATTGCAGCACACCTTATCATGCTGCGCTGTAGATGTTGCAGGCACAAACTAAAAGGAACTTGATTCTAATTAACTTAGTCCTGTTTAACCTGGACAGAACCATAATGCACTCTGCAGTTCACGCTCTGTAGTCCAAACTTCAGGACTGTTTAGATGTAGCCTGAGACATACTAATGACTGGGTGAATCACAGATGTCATTGAGATTGCTGGCTCTGACCTCACCAGTCAATTGACTTGTCTAAGGATAAGTTAATCACAAGTCCTCACCTAAAACAAAAGAAATTTTGAACAAACTGGCTGGAATTTGCTACAATTTGGAGTCAGAGGTAGCAGTTCTCTTTTGAGGGGAATATAATCAAAGTCTTTGGGGAGAAAACTCCAACATATGAATGCTTCTCAGGCCAGGTCTACACTAGGGTGAGTGTCGACCAAAGATACACGAATAGCATAGCTGAAGTCGACGTATCTTAGGTCAACGTACCTGGGCTTCCTCAGGGCAGGGAGTCGACTGCTGCCGCTTCCCCATCAGCTCCACTTCTGCCTCTCGCAGTGGTGGAGTTCCGGAGTTGACAGGAACATGTGGAAAGAAATATTTAGTAATGGGCTGTTCGATCTAGCAGAGAAGGGTATAACCTGATCCCGTGGTTGAGAAATGAAACTTGACAAATTCAGACTATAAATAAGGTGTGAATTTTTACAGTAAGTGTAATTGATTGGAGAATAATTACATTGGAAAAAATGAAAACAAAAAGCTTGAAATTGATGCAATAGGAAAGGAGAAACTCGTGGAAGCATTAGAAGAAAGGGGTGATGGGATTAAAATTATGAGCAAGGAAGCTGATTTTAACAATTGTATTTTGAACAAACTTGAGCAGAAATATGTATGTCATTCATGGAAGCCAGAAATGTTGGAAACTTACAAGTCAAGTCAGGACACGATGAGAATTTAGGTTAGCAATTTGGCTGTGTGGATAGAGAGAAAAGTTTGAATCTTAGATATGTTTAGAGGAAAAAATGATAACATTGGACATGATCTGGATTCGGAAAACAAAGGTTGGGAGAGTCAAAGGCAATAATCAGGTTACATGTGGTAGGGATTAAGGTTTGTCAATAATGTGAGAGGGAAATAGGGTATATGGTGATAAAGACATTTTAAAATTTTAATTATTTTTGTTTTAAATGAGCTCTGTCTTGATAAGCTTTACAGTAATTTTTTTTCTATCAAAATGAAAGTTTTGCAAAATAAGCTGTTTGATTTGTGGCCTTGCTCCTAAATATATAAAGATTACTACATTGTCTTGTTTGCAAGAAGAATGGTGGCATCTAGTCATAAAATGTTCAAATTTAATTTTAATTTTGCTGATGAATGAATGAATGCTGTTGCCAAATCTTTTCAATTTATATTTCTAGGATTTGGGTCAAACTTTCCATAAACTGGTGATATTATGTCCTCTCAAGACCTTTTCACTCAGACAAGACTCTATCAGCTTATTCAAAAAGTGGTCTTGTATTTTGTATTTTTGATATTTGGGGGGATCCCATACTTACAATCTCTGGTATTTAAACAATGTATTTTTAAAGATACTGGGTTAAGCAGGACTTTTCCGGGTTGACATTGAGTAAGGATGACCTCATTCAAACATGTTTGGACCAAGTTACATGCCTCCAAGGTAGACTTTGCACCTCATTTCTCTAAAGTCTTTAGAGGGCAGCATTGCTGAATGGAGCGAGCAAAGCTCACAAAACAGAAGAATCAAGGATCAAGTCAAAAAGCCCCACCTTTTGGGTCAGCAAGTCATCCAAGGGAAGACTGAAGTTCCAGAACCCCAAGATCATAGATGCTGGAACTAAGAATGCTCAGAGTGCTGTGCTGTCGCACCCCTGTCTTGAAGTGGTTTCCATCATGTAGAGGTTTTACAGTTTGGTTCAATGGCTCTCAGTACCCCCTACTATACCAATTGTTCTAGTACCCCTCCCCAACACTGATCGCTTCAGGGAGAAGTCATGACATCAATGAATAGGCTTCTGTAGCCTTTCAGCAGTCTCTCTCAGCACTTAAAGAAAGCCTGCTCATGACTAGTGCTGTTCTAGCAGCAACACTGTCTGGCTGATTGACTGACATTCCAGTTCCAATTTCATGAGAATCCGAAACACTGTAAGAGCTGAAGATCTCATATCTTAAATATACTGTTTTTCCTTTTCTTATATTTGTCTTTTGCTTTTATTAGCTGGAAGAGGGCCCAGGCTTTTTATATTTTAATTTTGGGGTGTGAAAGTAGGATTGGATGTATGTGTGCATGAGCAGGAAGAAAGTGCCAGAAAGAAACTTCCCCAATTGTAAACAGCCTTAAAAGATAGTCTTGGAAAGATACTTCTTAAAGTGTGGTTTGTATTGCTGCTTGAAATGTCCTAAGAACTTTAAAGTTGTCAGCTGTAAACTGCTAAATCAGCATTGTCAAACTTCCAGTTATCAGTGTTGTTTTATGGCCTGTACTGAAATAGCTCTGCTGGATGAATGGAGGGAAAGAGGTAGCCCCCCCAAACTGAAGTCTAAGGAGGAAGCTTTGTATTTGGCTGTGAGGCTGAGGTATTTGGCTCTGAGGTAGATAATTTGCTTTCAGTATGAAAATATTTAACCAGCTCTTAGTTATAGATTTGATTGATTCAGTGAAACCCTTTAGTTGGAGTTTATAACCAAACAGACAGCCACCTCTTAGATCTCTTTTTAGGATTTAGAAGGATGGATTATTTTTTGCAGTCCTCTGATGATTTAACTAATTTCATTTAATTCCAGTCCCATATTGATGCTAACTTGTTTATTTGATTTTTTATTTGATAATTCCATTACTTTATTCTTAGTTTCATATTAATAGTAGCTTAGCTTTAGTGATTTTGTTTTTGATTTTGTGTGTTTGTTTCATAGTTTTAATAAAATTTATAAAACTGATTCTTAGTCATATTTCTTTCAATAAATGATGTGGCTCCAGAACTTCTAAGGCCCTGGTCAAGCCAGTCAACCATCTCTCCCAGTTAGCCTTTGGTTCTCACCAAAGACAGAGAAAGAGAAGAATGTGGCAGGTTTAGGAAGGGAGATGAATTCCATTTGTGCTACATTAAGTTTAAATTGAAAACAGGACTTCCAAGAAGAAATGTTAGAGAGAAAGGCCCAGAGACAGAATTGGACAGAGGAGGCAAACAAGAGTGGAAAGGTAGATTTTTTTGAGTGTTGGGTGTAAAGTGTTGGGAGTAAAGATGGTAGTAGAAGAAGCCTTTAGAGGGGATGAGACAACCCTAAGAAAGGGTGCTGAGGGAAAAGAGGAGTATTTCATAGATGGAGCTTCATTGAAAGTGAAAGAAAGAGGAGGAGAACCAGCCAAGAAGACACTGAAAGAGCAATCAGAACAGCAATACGAGTACTCAGAGAGGATTGAATCACAAAAGCCAAGTGAGGACAGGATTTCAAGGAGGAGGGTATATTTAACAGGGTCAGAAGTAGCCAAGAGGTTAAAGAAGATAAAGATGCAGTATAGGCCCTAAGATTTGGCTAGGAGTAGGTCATTAGAGATTTTGATGAGAACTGTGTCAGTAAGGTGAATAGGTTAGAAGCCAGTCTGGAGGAGATTAAGGGTAGCATGAAGGAGAGAAATTCAGGAATTTAAGGTGATGGTGTGCTTCACTAATTGTGGAAAAGAAAGGGAAAATGGGATATGAATTCATAGCTGGAGAGGAAGGTTGGGTCAAGAGTGAATTTATTTTAAGGATGATGGAATCAGAGCATTCTTCTATTCTGTAGAGAAGAAACTAGGAGGGTGAGAAGTTGAGGAGAGTGAGGAAGGAAACAATAGAAGTCAGAAAGGTATGGGGCCACTGGGTAGCTGGAGAGGTTAGAGGAGGAAAACTGGTGAGAAATCTCAGTGTTGGTGATGGGAAGAGGAGACTATGTTGAAGGAGAAGGTGTGAGGAATCGTGTTCTTCTCTTTGGAAAAATCAGTAATCTTGCATGAAAGGGAGAATGGACAAGAATGGCAAAGAATTTCAGAAGAAGTCAGAGGGTGAATGGACTTCTAGAATGGTGAAAATGGGAATCAAGGGTAGAGAAATAGTGTTATTTAATCAAGAAGATGGCAAAACTGAAAAAGGGAATGACTTTATAATGGAAGACATCAGCATGATTGTGGGTGCTTTCAGAGGAAGTCACTGAGAAGTGAGCTTGAGTAAATGAAGTGTATGTTAGAAGTAATCTGAGTTTGAGAAACTGACCTTGAGATAAGAGAGAGGGACAAAAGAATAGAGGGTAGTGAAAATCCAGGGAAGAAAGTCAGCGACTGAGTCAATGGAAGAGGAGAAGCAGAGTGTGTGAAGAAGGGATTGAGACTAGAGAAGTCATGGAAGTCCGAATATCTATCTATATATATAAAAGTCAAGTGGTGTATGTATGTGTGTATGTATGTATGTACGTATGACTGCGAACTCCTCCCGCACCGTTTGAGCCAGAGACTTGAAATTTGGTACAGTGAGGGGTCTTGGGGTCTAGATGCTGGTAAGGGTCGAAAAATTTTCGGATCTCACCTCTGACGCCCCCCAGGGGTGAAAGTCTTTCAGGGCCAATCACATCGGCTGGGCGGTTAGGTGGTGATGATGTCATAATACCCCCCTCCAACAGACACCTCACTCGCTCAGCTCACCCCTCCCTCCTCCAACGGAACCCCGGAGATCCCTCAGTTCTCTGCCCCTACCCCCTCCCAACGGAACCCCGGAGATCCCTCAGTTCTCTGCCCCTCCCCCCACCCAACGGAACCCCGGAGATCCCTCAGTTCTCTGCCCCTCCCCCCTCCCAACGGAACCCCGGAGATCCCTCAGTTCTCTGCCCCTCCCCCCTCCCAACAGAACCCCAGAGATCCCTCAGTTCTCTGCCCCTCCCCCCTCCCAACGGAACCCCGGAGATCCCTCAGTTCTCTACTCCTCCCCCCTCCCAACGGAACCCCGGAGATCCCTCAGTTCTCTACCCCTCCCCCCTCCCAACGGAACCCCGGAGAGCCCTCAGTTCTCTGCCCCTCCCACCTCAACCCCGGACTCCATCAGCTCTGTGACCCCCCCCCAACCTGCGAAGGTCCCCGGAATCCCTCGGCTCTGGGCACCCTCCCCCCCCTGGCTCACTTACCTGGCTCACTTACCCCCCGACCAAACCCGACACCGCCACCTCACCCCCCCACCAACCGCAACACCCCCTGACCAACCTCAACACCCACCCCTCACCCACCCCAACACCTTCCCACCCCCCCAGACCAAACCCGACACCCCCTGGCTCACTTACCCCCCGACCGAACCTGACACCCCCACCTCACCCCCCCACACACCAATCGCAACACCCCCAGACCAAACCTGACACCCCCTGGCTCACTTACCCCCCGACCGAACCCGACACTCCCACCTCACCCCCCCAAGCAAACCCGACACCCCCACCTCACCCCCCCACCAACCGCAACACCCCCTGACCAACCTCAACACCCACCCCTCATCCCTCACCCACCCCAACACCTTCCCACCCCCCCCAGACCAAACCCGACACCCCCTGGCTCACTTACCCCCCGACCGAACCTGACACCCCCACCTCACCCCCCCACACACCAATCGCAACACCCCCAGACCAAACCTGACACCCCCTGGCTCACTTACCCCCCGACCGAACCCGACACTCCCACCTCACCCCCCCAAGCAAACCCAACACCCCCACCTCATCCCCCCACCAACCGCAACACCCCCTGACCAACCCCAACACCCACCCCTCACCCCTCACCCACCACGACACCTTCCCACCCCCCCAGACCAAACCCGACACCCCCCCGGCTCACTTACCCCCGACCGAACCCGACACCCCTACCTCATCCTCCCAAGCAAACCTGACACCCCCACCTCAACCCCCCACCAACCGCAACACCCCCTGACCAACCGCAACACTCACCCCTCACCCACCCCAACACCTTCCCACCCCCCCAGACCAAACCCTACACCCCCCGGCTCACTTACCCCCCGACCAAACCCGACAACCCCTCCTGACCCCCCCAAGCAAACCCAACACCCCCACCTGACCCCCCGACCAAACCCGACACCCCCCCCCCCCGGCTCACGGTGCACTGTGTAGCACACAGATTATTAAATACACTGTTCGGTCGGGGGTGAGGTGGGGGTGTCGGGTTTGCTCAGGGGGTGAGGTGGGGGTGTCGGGTTTGGTCGGGGGGTGAGGTGGGGGTGTTGGGTTTGTTTGGGGGGGTCAGGTGGGGTTGTCGGGTTTGGTCGGGGGGTAAGTGAGCCGGGGGGTGTTGGGGTTCATCGGGGGGGTGGGAAGGTGTCAGGGTGGGTGTTGGGGTTGGTCAGGGGGTGTCAACTGTCTGCCCCCTCCCCACCTCCGACTGACCTGAGCAACGCCGGGCACTTATGCTAGTGTTAAATATTTTCCTAGCAGTACTTTTCCATGTACGTCATCGCTGTGTTATCATAGTAAAGAAGAGTGGTTGTTAAATGTAAGGGGCGGTAGGTACCCTTTGTGATTGTTAGTTATAGAGGAGATGATCTGTACAATCACAAATGGAGGGAAGGTTTCCACAAGACAGTGTCATTATCAGGATAGAGTCCATCCCATAGAAATGTTTGAGAACCACCACCTAGAATGAGACTATTTACTTATGAAAATCCAGATAAGTATCATACATATTATACATCTAATAAAGCTGCGGTGATGTGGTGAAACATGAGGTTTTTTTAAGTGCAGGATGTTAAGAATGTGTTCATCCTGGGTTAGATTGTGTCCCATCATATTACATCTGTAACATGGTGCTACATGTAAGCAGCGTCTCTCAGCTGCTTGGATTGTCCTAAGGTGTAAGAGCAACAGCACAGGGTGCAGATGGGCAGGGAGTAAGAGGAGCCAGGCTTTCATGATCCCCTCCACCAGGGAATATAAATTGCACCTTGAAAAGGGGTGAGGCAACTTATTTCCCTACCAGACTGAGGAGAGCAGGAGAAGAATTGTAACTTTAGGTGCTGCCCCTGGCGTGGTGCGGCTCTGTGCCCCCTAAACAGGGCTAAGACTAAAAGTTTTATCTAGCCCCAGCAGAGCGACCTAGTGTATGACATCCTTACCTGTTCATTTACTTGTTTTAAGTATTTGGATTTTGTCAACTGTGATACATAATTTATATTATTGTTACTTAGCAACCTTAACTGGTAAAGCCTAGTGGTTTTAGAAGAGGAAAATAGGATTTGCCATGCAATTAACATCTGGTATGCTGCCTTTAGGGCAGTTGATACTGTATGCTTCAGAAGAAGGGGAGGGAACGAAACCCACCACACAATGCACCTGTTGCTAGTTGGACAATCATATGCTTGGAAAGTGGGTGTCAGAATTCCATCCTGACTCCTGCAATAACTATGTTACAGTAAAACCTCGATTTAACGGACCTCGATTTAATGGACTTCGGATGCAACGGACAAAATTTGTAAGAAAGTCTGATGCATCCAAAATCCGTTTGTCGAGGGCTCTGCCGGGGTTGAGCTGGGGTTGGGCTGCCGCCCAGCCCCCGCCAGCAGGCAGGCTGCCTGGAGGGTCCCGGGAGCCGGGACTGTGCGGGCTGACTGCCCGCTCCCGGCGGCCACCGGGGTTTGAGCTGGGGGCAGGCTGCCGCCCGGTCCCCAGCAGCAGGCAAGCTGCCTGGAGGGTCCCGGGAGCCGGGACCGTGCGGGCTGACTGCCCGCTCCCGGCGGCCGCTGGGGTTTGAGCTGGGGGCGGGCTGCCGCCTGGCCCCCAGCAGCAGGCAGGCTGCCTGGTGGGTCCCGGGACCGTGCGGGCTGGCTGCCGGCTCCCCACTGCCTCCCCGGTCCAGGCAGTGGGCGGGCTGCCTGCCGGCTCCCCGCTGCCAGCCCGCCCGGGTCCCGGCTGCTGGGACCCGGGCGGGAGCCAGCAGCCGGGACCCGGGCGGGCTGGCTGACGGCTCCCGCCCGGGTCCCAGCAGCCAGGACCCGGACGGGCGGGCGGGCTGCTAGCTGCTGCCCGGGTCCCAGCAGCCAGGACCCGGGCGGGCGGGCTGACAGCTCCCGCCCGGGTCCCAGCAGCCGGGACCCGGGCGGGCGGGTTGACGGCTCCCGCCCGGGTCCCAGCAGCCGGGACCCGGGCGGGGGCGGGCTGCTAGCTGCTGCCCGGGTCCCAGCAGCAGGGACCCGGGCGGGCTGCTGGCTGCCACCCGGGTCCCAGCAGCCGGGACCCCGGCGGGCTGACTCACGGCTCCCGTGATAAGTAAAACCTCGATATAATGGACTAATTCGGGCGAGGGGGTGTCCGTTAAAGCCGAAAGTCCTGTTATTTAATAATTTTAAAAAATTATTAAATAACGGACTTTCGGCTTTAACGGACACCCCCTCGCCCGAATTAGTCCATTATATCGAGGTTTTACTGTACATCCTAACGTGTGAAATTCACTTACCCCTATTTTAGCAGGCATTCCAAGATGCAGAGAAGCCAATAAGCTAATGTCTCTCAAAGTATTAATTATAGAGTTAGCACAGCTATCTGGATGGAGAAAGTATTGGTATTCAGCATTCTAGGCTCATCCCTCCCCCCACAACCCTCAGTTCTTCTTTCATGTGCTTATGTCCAAGGGAAGAATGTCTGAGACAGGAAAACAAATTGTTGCTAGCCTTACATTATGAATGTGGGGAGGGACCGTGCACAGTCACTTTGCGGTATGGGCTAAATATTTTTAATAAAACTGGTCAATGTGTGGTGTACTGAAAAAATAGCAAACAACTTTTTGTTGACATTAATAATGCTAGATTATGGAGGTAAGAGTGTACATGCAAACCACCTGCATGAGTTTTACATGGTTTTGTAAATCTGTGCACTACAGAAGGTTCTGTAAGGTCATGAACTACAGAATCTCTGTCACTATATTCTTTACCAATATGATCCCTCATTAAGATATACTATTCAGCCTTCTGGCTTGTATTTTAATCAGTGTGAACCAAATTATTACTCGATAAAACAGCGTGTGATTGTTGCTGTCACTTATTTGTATTCGGCTATCTATTTAATGTTCAGAATATTATTGCTGCTTTGTGTGGATTAAAACAAAACACAAAAGCATTCTATTGAGATCCATGGAATTTAAGTCTATAAACTCAAATTAATGATAACAAGAGTTAGTGTGCATATAGCTAACTTATAAAAAGGAGAATAAACCTCATTGAATAGCAGTTCATCTTATTTACACTGAAAATCTCACCTTCATTTCCTGTCCAAACTAAGGCCGATAGTTTTCTGTAGCAGCTGTAAAAGTTTGTAATTTTGAATTAAATTACATTAATCTTGTAATATTTCAAAGAGCAAAAGACTTCAAATGAACAATGGTGGAAAGCTATTTTGAAGGCCTAAATATTACTTATGAGATGCATAAATTGTTTAAGAGTTTGGCTGTGCACTTAATCGTGAAAGGCCAAAAAGGATTCTGAACTCAAAGAAGCAGTCTTTTTAATATGTTTTGGCTTTTAGGGTTTAAAACTTGGAAACCTATGCTGCAAGTTATTGTAATTTTATATATAAGTACTGTAGGAACCACTACAAAAGAAATAGTGGTGATGCTTTGTAAAACCTCGAGGACAAGTATTGGAAGTTACAGCAATAAGAAATAACTACATATAGGAAATAACTTTATTGAAGTTTGAACTTAATTATAAGATTTGTATGTAAACAATACATAATCACTTAGAGTCCAGAGCCCAGAACCGCAGCACTACCAGGCAACTTGTATCACCAGGCTGCCACCCAATAGTAACTGTAACCTGTTTGTGCTCCATTCCCATGACCTGCTGTGGACACATGTTCTGCCTCAAGGTTTTGACAGCCAACAGCCTCGTGCCTCCTGATTGGCTCCCTGCCTTATGTAAACCCAAAGAGCACCCAGAAAGTGTTCAGGTAACAGTGTGGATCTCTTGTAGTTACCATGACCCTTCCTGCTCCTCAATTCCTGGCTTTGACCTCAGCCTGATTTGGACTTTGCTTCCGGACTTGGACTCTGACCCTGGGTATTGACGCATGCCTTGAACCTGACTATGAACTCCTCTGCTAGTCCCAGTCTCAGGTTTGCCCCTGCTCTCCCCGTTGCTGCTGATTGCCTTTTTTGGGATCCTGTCACTATAATCCGATACCTTACCTTTTTATTGTTAAACATTGAGCATTTTCCAATATAATTGTAGATTCTAATCTCACAGTTCTGTGGGCTGTATAAAATAGTGAGTGAATGCAAGATTGTTTATGGGGCACCAATAGTTATGACGTTACTTGATAAGAATCAATGTTTTTCCTGTAAACTGATATTTGGGGACTAAATTTCTCTAAATTGCCTAATTACTTCTTTTCTTATAATGTCCAAAGAATCAAATCTATGTCAATCATTTTAGCAATAGCTTTATGATAAATTTAAGGATTGCACCACAATTTTGACTCTAATTTGATTTTCTTTCCATTGTTATGTTAGTTTCCTTATGATGGGGTCTCAATGAATGAGCTATAACTATGTAGAACTTAGTGGATATTTGGCACTGCTACAGAATCAGAATGATTGGAAAAGCAGATATAAATGATATAAGCCCAAAAGAATGTCCATCGTTTGGTATCACTACTGCTCAAATCCTGATGAAACATATGACTGTCAGAAGTCAATTCTGAAATTATTTAAAGATGTCTGGCAACCTGCATGTTAATAGAGCTTAACTGAATTTGCAACTGAGTAATATATATAAGCAAAAAAAATAAGGTTTTTTTCCCATATGAAAGATAATCAAATAATGGTAGATGGACATCCAGCATATTCTCTGTGACCATGCCACACTCCTTGTGGCTGAACTGGTGTAAAACTGCTATTGAAGGAGGTGGGCTGGAGAGGTGGGTGACGAAGGGACTGGGCATGGGCAGATTGCAGGAGGGGCAGTGAATCCACCACAGCACAGATTCACCCTCCTCCCACTCCTCTGGGGATTACATAAATCCCCAAGAAGGCTGCTCTACCCATTTGCATCAAGTAGCCTCCATGATGTGGCTCTTCAGCTGATCTCTAGCTTGCCAGAAGTCCAGCTGGAAGGAGGATTCCAGATCTTCATGCCCCCAGGCTTCTGTACAGCTAATAGAGCCAGGTTCTGGGCCTGGACTGTCAGATCAACTATGAACAGGACGTGATACTGCTGTCCCTGTAAACAATGGCAAAATATTCATCAGTTTCAAAGGGGTATGGTTGGGCCAATAGTGTTAATATCGACTTTATGATGCAATAATTAATTGATATGCAAAAGAATTGTCAGAATTTTACTGATTTTAATTTATAGAAATGCTAACGGGGTACACAGCCATATGGTGTAGGTGCCTTTGTCATAATTTTAAAATATATACTAATGCTGACAATTTAAGATAATCCACCAGAGGCAATTCACTGCCCTGACAATTACAATTCTCTCCCCCCACCAGCCAGATCCATTTTTAGATGCTTGAAAGGAGATCAGTCTTACAATGATCCCTGCTGGTTCTCTGATTCAGGCTTTTTCAGATTCAAGGGGGAATTGAATTTCAAAATCTTCAGAACATGCCCTACCAGCAGCCCCTCTCAATTTCTGTATATCAAACTATACTCTGTACTCCTGATACTCTGTGTATTTCAATAAATACATTAATTAAAATCAACAAATTATTCATTTTTAAATGATGGGTTTAGCTTACAAATTCTCCATTGCTAAGAGCGAGTATGTGTTTTCGTTCATACAAGTCACAATGGTAAGTCACAAAACAACAAAATGGGTGATATTTTACTGGCAGAAAAACATCAAGTGATATAAAATGTACATGCTTTTACAGTCATTCTGTAATTCTCTTAATGATGTTGTTTATTATAAATGTAGTTTCATAGTGAAATTAGTGAAACCAACAGATTATTCTGAGGAATTTCTCCATTAAAAAAAAATTTTAAGGAGCAATTATAAAATAGCAAAAAATCAAAGAGTGGTGGTATTGCATTTCACACTACTGGTAGGTGTAGTTTTAATTGGGCGAATCACCACATGCTTCCATGTTAACTTCATTATTCCAATGTTGCACAAGCATATCCAATATAAAAGTTCCTTTTCAACTGCATATTATTGTCAGACTCTTTTTTTTTTTAACTGAAATTTTCCTCAGCTCAGAGTGACTTATTTCCTTTAAGCTGGAGCAAAATGGGTTCAGGCAAATTAAAAAAATAAAGAAAAAAATTATTATTGTTTGCAACTTTGTTTTGAATACCACTCCATCTTCAGAATGAGGTTGTAGAAACTTGCAATTTGACAGAGATATATTTAACAGATGTGCCTTTTTGTGGTATGTAAAAATCCTTTTTGAGTTGTGTGACTTATAAGGGCTAAAAAACCTATTTTCCACATGGACTTGTTTCTATTACTCAGGAACAGGTTTTTACTGAATCTGCCAACGTTCCAATGGCACTGTGCATGCTTATGCTTGTGATTCGGGTGGAAATTCTCATTCAATGTCTGATTGTGCTGGCATGTTTATGAAAGTTGAGTAAAAATTGTTTTACTGTACAGGTGCCTGGAGATCATGATTCGTAGGGATGTTTATGGAATGAGACAAGGTTCCTTTTGGAGCCCTCCAACTTTCTGCTGCACTCCAAAGAAACCCAGCCTCGTTCCATACAACATGGAAAAGTGATTGTTGAATAAGATCAGGATCACAAATCCTAAAGGTAACTGAATAAGATCAGGATCACAAATCCTAAAGGTAACTGAAGATTCTTCTCTCATTCACACCTTGATAGGTCCACAGGAAGATAAAGGGGAATGTCACCCTGATCACCCTCACCTGGGCTTTCTGCTGCTCCAATCATCCCCTAAAGTTTGCCGGACACTAGTCCGACATACCTCACATGACTTGTAGAAAATGGGGTTGGATGAGAGCAGGAGGTTAGAGGATGTGATCAGGGAGCTTTGCCTCCTTCCTTTGGAAATCTTGTAGTCTGTAGGCGGAAAGAACCACCCTCCCCCCGTGATCCTTTGGAAAGAAAGATTCTTTTTTTCTCTTATTGACAAGCCTCCCTTGCTATCACTTATGCTTTGAGTTATATCTGTGCAATGAAACAAGGGACTTCATTCCTATGTTTTCTTTCAGTTTTAGATCACCAGCAGTAGTCTGACATTTTACACTGAGCTTTTCAAGCTGAAATTGCTGAGCTATGTTCAAAAAATCCAAAGTTATGAACTTTTGAAATTAGATTTCAGTCAATTAAATTTTAGACCTTGACACCAAAAGAGAAATTTTCACAAGTACTTAGTGCTTCCACCCCATTTTTAGACACCTGGGAGCCTAATTCTGATTGAAGGTCAAAGTGATGTAGGGTCCTAAGTTCCTGAATTACTTTTGAATATTATACCCTAGATCTTAGCTGGATGAGTCTAGTAAACTAGACTTTCTAGTCTTTTCACTTCTTTACTTTTCTCCTTGTTTTGGGAGGCTTTTTTGAATGGGATGGTTGTGGGAGGGGTAGCTGGTCCAAAGAAGCAAAATCTGTTAAGTGTTTTCGACACCAATAAATTCCCCTATTTTTAGGGTGACATAATTCAGGAACCCTTGTTCGTGTCATGAAAATTTAGTAGAAGAGTCTACAAGTTTTGAGACAAATTACTTTAGTAAGTATTTTAGAGGGGTTGCCAGAATCAGAGACATATGCAAAACTCATTTGCAACCCTAATTCTGCAGTGATTATCAACACTCATTTATATAAGATCGCCCAAATAGCCTTTTCTTATCAGAAATTACGCACCTAGCATCACTCATCTAAAGGAGACAACAAGCACAGTGTGGATTAAATGATTTTGCAGTAACACTTTTTCATAATGATGTAGCATGGAAAATTGTAACCCCCAATTTCTCTGAATTAAATATATCCAAGTAGGTTTAATGTATTTCAGGGCAAAGGAACATTTTTTTTTTCTTTACTAGCATGTGTTGAGAGCAAAGATTTAGTTTCTAGCCTAGATGTACTATTGCCACTTTCAACTGAAGCTTAATTGATTAACAGATGGTAAGTCAGGGTATGTCTACACTGCAGCTGGGAGTGAGTCTCACAGTGGAGGTAGACAACTTGTGCTAATGTGGCTCAGAATAGCTACTGGATGTGCTAAAAATAGCAGTATGGATGTTGTGCTTCTGCCAGAGACTCAGGCTTTGGTTACACTTACAGGATTATAGCGCTTTTGGTTATAGCTGTACCCATATACAGCAATAGGTGTAGCGATATAGCATGGGATGGCGTGGCCACATTTGTGGCACTTGCTGCGGCACAGGGAGTGGTGCATTATGGGCAGCTATCCCAGCATTCAGCTGGGTGCAACGTGCTTTTCAAACGAGGGGGCCAAGGGGGAAGTGTGGTGTGTATTCGGAGGGGGGGAACTTCATGCTGTCAGTGAGTTTTCCTTAGAGAAAACTAGGACGCTCTGAATTTCAGTCACACAGTTCCATCCGTAAACATTTACATTGCTTATCTACTGAGTTAAAAGAGAAACTCTGAAAAGGTACTTCCGCATTCCTCCTGCCGTTTTCAAAACAACACAGAGATGTCATTTTCCTTAAATGGCTCGTCAATTGCCTTAAATGGCTCGGAGGCGTGCCAGAGATCACTTATAGCGTAATGAATGTTTACACTTGCCATAACACGCTACAGTGGTAGCGCAACAGCCCTTATTCCCCGTGAAGATGTGGTTTACAAGTAGCGCTATAAGCTCGGACTTTTAGCGCAATATGTGCCTTGCCAGTGTGTTCGGGTACAGAGTTATAGCGCTCCTGGAGGCTTTATAGCGCTATAAAGTGCCAGTGTAACCAAGGCCTCAGGCTAGATGCCCATGATGAGACTCAGAGGGTAGGGTGAGTTAAAGAGCTGGAGCTACTGCCCAAGTTGCAAAGTCTATTCTGCTATTTTTAGTGCACTAGCTTGTAGACACCCTCAAATAATAGGGAATTAAAATCTATTCCATATGTTGGGTGTCAAATCCTCATTGCTTTGCTCATGCTTGTGGAAGTCAGTGGGATTACTGTAGGGTGACCAGATGTCCCCATTTTATATATCCCTGTTTTTTGGATCTTTTTCTTATATAGGCTTCTATTCCCCCACCCCACCCCACCCCACCCCACCCCACCCCCACCCCCACCCCCACCCCTCTCCCGATTTTTCACATTTGTTGTCTGGTCATCCTAGATTACTCTTGTGGGTAAAGTAAGCAGGATCTGGTTTTATATATTCTTAATGCAGTATCAGAGGCATTTCTGTGGATTTCTACAGCAGGAACAATTATAGAATAGCAGTAGTTTCCTATATTAAAATTGTTGTTCTTGAATGTAAAATGATTACATTATAAAGTCTAATCCAGGATAAATTTAATGCAGGTTTGCTTAAAGTAAATCACATAGAGATAGAAATCAAGGATTATATTTGTCTAAATCTTTTAGGCTCCAGCCACTACCCAGTCATAACTAATGTCACTAAATGTTTGCATAATTATACTTTGATTACGAGACGATTCAAAATCGTTGATGCAAAAATAGCCTTCTGGCATTTTATGTTGTATTTACTATAAGAGTGGAAATAAATAAAAGCAAATCACACATAGCAATCTGATTAGGACCTTCTGGAGAGGATAATGTACACTGAGGATTTATGTATAAAAGCACATAGTTATAACACTGGTGATAGAACTTAATGTCAATTGCAAATACATTCAAAAAATGGAAATCAGATCAAATAAATCCAGATTCATATTTGGAAATGATGTTTAACAAGTGTTATAAAAGAGAAGCAGCTAAAAATATGCTTCTAAATATCAAAACTAGATTTGAAATACAGGTTTTGAATCAAGATGTGGTTCTTATGTAAATCACAACTTTGTGGTGTCAGGAAAAGTTGTAAACAAGACTCCACTATTTTCCAATAAGTAAAGGGAATGTTTTCACAATGTAAACATAAGCAAGGCCCATATCCTGCAAAAACTTAAGCCCCTGCTTACTTTTAAACATGTGAGTAGCCTCGTGGATTTCAGTAGGGCTACTTACTTTCTTAAATGGATACACCTAAGTCTTTGCAGGATTGGGGCCTAAAATAGCTTCCAAGTACAAATCCAAGTACAAATTAGCGACAGTGGGTAAAAAAAGTAACTCAGGGTCTTGGGGGCCCTGAGATCTGTCACAGTCCTCTCCAGGAAAGAGGGATGTACACTGGTGGTGAGATGTGCTGCTTTAGCTCTTCAGAGAGAGGCTACTTTAGCTCTTCAGAGAGAGAGGCTACTTTAGCTCTTCAGAGAGAGGCTATCCATTTCTGATGTCTCACTCCCACGCCTTTCGTAAGCATTGTATTCACTTCAAATATTTGTTTAAAAGAATAAGTGGACTGAAGTGACATGATGTGTTTTCCAGCAGGTTTCCAGAGGCCTACAGATCCTGTAGCAAGAAGGCACTTCCCTCACGCTGCTCACAGGATGGACTATATGGATTTTGAGGATGATAGCCGTGGATGGTGGTTTGACATGGACATGGTGATCATCTACATTTATTCTGTCAACTGGGTCATAGGATTCATTGTTTTCTGTTTTCTTTGTTATTTTTTCTTTCCTTTTTAGGGGACAGCATTGTTTGTTTAGTAAAACTGAAGAATCATGCAAACAAAGACCATGTAAATAGAAAAGGGTTGAAGTAATGAATGCAGATTTTTCTTTGTGTGGTCTGGAGGTTTTATGATTACGAATTGTATTAGGCTGCACCGAACGTGACATGCAGCTAATGATCTAATTACTGGGTGCTTCTGAAACAGGCATCAAAGACTTGAGCTTTGCTGAAGACATAAAGTGAAATCCTGGTCACATTGAATTCAGTGGGAGTTTTATCATTGATTTCAGTGGGACCAGGGTTTCCACCTCGTATGTAGAAATGAACCATCAAGATTTGTTTTGAAGAGTTACTGCTCAGAAAGATGCAACATAGTATAGTAGACCTGAGTTCAGTTTTTGGCTCTGTACTGATATACTGTGCAACCTTCAGCAAATCACATCATCTACCGGTGCTTCAGTTTCCTCATATGTAAAAGGGGGATGATGAACGGAGGATCCTCCAACACTGACAGTGGGTGTCTCAAAGTAAATTATTAGCACCTTTCATGTGGAAGGATCCCAAAGCACTTTAAGGTCTATATCTATGGGCATCAATTACTCACTATTGAAATGCAGCCACTTTTGAGGTGAGATGCAACCACCATTTAATGCTAGCCGCGCTACAAAACATTTTTTAAAGTAGAGGCAAAGGAAGAACTTCTCCAACTGATGCCACTGGAGGGATTTCTGACACTATACTAAAATGTAAGTACACAAAGATAGGACACAGTGACAAAAACTTCTACTTTTGAGAAGTACAAGAAAGTGCTTAATTTCAAGGGATTCAGTCCTGTAAGCTACAGAGAACTCTCACCCTGATCCAGGAAAGCACTTAAACACGAGTAGTCCCTTAACTTCAGCATTGGCATTGCTGGAGCTGCTGCTGGTTATTCAGTAGGTAGCACTTGAATAACTGTAATGGGACTGCCAAGGAACTTAAAGTTAAGCATTTGCTTAAGTACTTTGCTGGCTCAGGCCAGAAATGAGCAAGGCCCAAGAGTTGTAGCTCATCTGAATGATGGCACCTCCGGCAGGCCATTGGCTCCTAGCATTTAGTTTTTCTCAAGCTGTATAAAATAACTTCTTGGACTGCCCTTTGAGGATGTTTTTGGCAGTTAAAATACCTGTACAGATAAAACTATGTAAGAGTCATGGGAAGTGTAATAATTGAAATTCACCATCAATATAGTTGTGGGCAAAAGAAAAATTAGTGTATGCAGTTACTTTACCTCTAATTACAATAGGTTGTCTTGTACTATTGATAGATGATCATTAGGATAACATTCCCACCCCCAATTAAAACTTCAGAGGTTTTAATAAAACTCATAGCACAATAAAACTCTCAGCAAACTCAAAACATATTTCTCAGCTATGCCAGCATTCAAGTTATGGCTTTTAGTTTTTTTAAACTTGCAAATCAACTGTTCCTGACTCAGCGAAGAGAAGGGATACGAAGCACTTCAGCCAAAATGTACTTGCACTTCCTGAGGTAAATAAAGCATTAGACTGAAAGGATTTATCATGAAATAAATGCTTTAGCTAATTTAACTAACTTGGTGCTAGTTTAAAATGTGAAACACGATTTTTTAAAATTTAGAGCATTTATCAGGTGAATATATCAGCTAACATTTCAAAATGTACTCATACATAAGAAATCTGTTCCAGACAACACCTATTACGTGAAAGTAAATTTACATAGAAAATTTCTAGTAGCGTTTTATCATGGGTTTATTCTGAAAGCTGAAACAGGTAGGGAGACAGTCAATGTAGTATTGCCTTCTCCTTCTGTATAATTACAAGAGTTGATAATTGTGGGTGGATACATTGTTCTAAATTCAGTATAAAAATTATTTTCTATAACATTTCTAAGGTGAATATACATATTAGTCAAGCTCTATCTTTTGTCTATACTATTGGTTTGGTTAATGCTATTAATTTCAAAGAGTAATGAATTAATCAGATAATTAAGGAGATGGACTTAGTATTTCAGATTTGTATATAAAGCTGTTTCTCCTTCAGAAAGACCCAAAAGGGGTAGAATAATTGTAAGTTGCTTTTCTCTATTGCCTCTTTCCAAAGAAACCCCTTGAAAATGTTAGTTCATTATTACTGCCTCAAACATGCTTCCACTGAAATTTTGTCACAAAAATCCTGTTGACTTCTGTGGGAACTGGAGTAGGCCCTTTTGTGAGCAGTTTTCTTCTTAAGCACTTGGTCTTGTTCTGGAACGTATTCTTATCTATGAGGTTATTACAGTGTTTGCAATAAAATCTGAAGTTGTTTGTCATATTTTGCAGCTCTGTCAATAGATATTGGGTGGAATTAAATTTGAATATTTTTTCAACCAATTTTATGTTTCTCTTTTAATTCTGTTCTAGGGAAGGAGTAGAGAGTTTTTTGGGGGGGGATAACTAATACAATTATCTTTTTTCATGCTAGTATTCTTAAGTGTTTTTGTACTTTGTGTGGAAACCCAAAGGGACTAGAAATATTAAACTATCAAGTTTGTCATAACCCACATCAACTCTTGATTGTGGATCTGAATACATTCCATGGATGATGTAGTACTAAATGCCCATGTTATTCTTCCAAACAGATATAACTGCATTAAACGATGGCATAATGAGATTTTAGCAGCTGGTGCACAGTTGCTCATACATGAGGTTTCATGCTCAGCTGCTGACAAACTTTTGATTAGCAATTGCACTTTTACCCAACCACAGGTCCTCACCTGCCCCCCCACCATAGTCCTTATCTCCCCCCCCCCCCATTAAACACTTTTAAAAACTAGGAAATTAATACACAAAAACTGTTTTATGAAGCACTTAGGTTTACAATGCACAACATATTCACAGAACTATACACAGAATGAAACTGACAAACCACAAAAGCAAGAATATGAAAAGTTCACACCTTACCATTACTACAACTATCAAGGGCCCCAGACCATATTCCGCAACTTTAACTCCACTCTACCCCTAGAGATGCCAGATTTCCATCAGTCCCTTGTGACCTGGGGAACCGCTCAGTGCCAACTGGCAGAGGCTATACTATACCATAACTTTCATCTGGCCTTACACACTCATTGCCCCAACTGGCTGTCATAATCAGTATCTAAAAGTTGTCATGTAAGGTGTCAGATGCAAACTAGTAACATGCTGGTCATTATAAAGAATTCTAGATGTTTGCTGAAAATATGTTCCTCAACTGTGTCTCGTGATCAGTGTAGAAGCACAACCCGTCCTAAAAAGGAGTGCTGTTTTGCAGGCTTGGCTGTGTCTCCATGTAAATTAAGCAAGATGTGACCTAAGACAATGAAAAACATGTTTACATGCAAGGTAAACAATGCCATCAGGCAAGTGAATGGGGGGGAAGATGACCAGTTAACAGTCTTAACAAGAGATGGAGATTACATCCCTAGGAAGCCTTCCTGCCTCTTGAAATAGGGTCAGTTAACTTTGGATGATATAGCAGAAGGCAAGAAGTTCACCTGAAAAGACAAAGAAAAGTGCTTTGGGCTCCATGTTGGATCCTGGCTAAAGACAGGCCAGCCGAGCTGGAAGAATGACGGTAGTAAGGAAACTGTTTTGAACAAAAAGACTCTAGTTTAAATTCAGTTTTGGAATTGCGTTTTTACTTACGTTTGTAACCATTTCTATCCCTACTCCTTCTCTTTGGTATCACTTAAATCTAGGTTCTGTTGTTAATAAACTTGTTTTACCTTTACAAAAACCACCTCAGTGCTGTGCATTAAACTAAGGGTAAAACCCTCCGCTTATCTGGCAGGCTTGTGCGTTTTCTGTCTCCTTGGAGTTGGCAAGTTTAAGTCCTATGAGGGTCCAGTGAGAGGGACTGGATGCTGCCAGGGAGATGGGTTTGGGGAGACTCAGGACAGAAAGGGCTGTTGGGTCACCCTGCAAGGAGTAACCAGGTTGATGGAAGCCCGGGTGAGGCCATTGTGCTGTGAGCATGTACTGAGGCAGAGCGCTCAGCCAAAGCGGCACAGCCACAAGCACCCCAGGTTACAGGGCAGGCCATGACTGAACCCTTCCTGGTCTGGATGATCCCCTGGAGCATCACATGCCCTTACTATCTGCCTGTGCTCATCTCTTCTTAAGAAACTACGCTTGCCCAACACAACCAACTCCTGCACCACACATCCTAGTGCCGGGAGAAAAGTAAAAGGGGGTGTATAAAAGGGGGAAAGAGGAGCAGTGGTTAGGCTATGTTGTGTGGTCTGGGGTAAAAGGTAGTGGTGCTAATGGCCAGGTGTTTACTCGGTGGGGGGGGAGAGGAGGAGCGAGTATGGACAGTTAGGGGGCTTACTTGAGCATTTCAGGCTCTTTTGTGTGGGGAGTGTGGCATCCCTAACTGCTTCACAATAAAACTTTTTCTGTGTTACCAAATGAATCCTCACAACAGGACCCATTTACCCAGGGAGAAAGAGAGCTGAGAGTTTGATTCTCCCAGTACCACAGAGAGAGTGAAGTGATTGTCAGAGCCAGTATTAGAACTGTGACATCTTTGGCTCCCGCTCCCATCTTCAGATTAAGTCCGTCACTTTGGTTTCTCTCATAATACTAGAGAGTATGGGGAGCTTTACCACTCCCTGCCGGGTACCTCTTCTCTGGCTAAATGGAAAACCTGAGTTTCCGGTGTCATCAGCACCTTTTATATTTCGCGTAATTGTTTTTTCAAGCTTGCGAACGAGCTAAAAATAAAAAAGCAACTCAGAGCTGAAACTGCTTGTCATAAAAAAGCCCCCTGTGAACAATTAATTCATCTTCGGCGTAAAAGGGTAACCTATTTGAGGCAGCAAAAGAGCATTGGCAACAAGAGCAGAAATCTGAAAGAACGTTTCTACTCCACATGGTCCCCAGCACTTCTTTGGACAGCATGGAATCTTCATAACCTAGGTTGTGAGAAAAGGGAAGCAGGGATTGTCTCCTTCATGGTATGCTCCCTCAACCCTGTAGAAACCCTTCTGAAGTTCCAAGTGCGTAAGTAGAAAGGGTCACTGTCAAGTGTGGGGTGCAGAAATCTGAGTTTTTCACACACACCCCACCTCCCACCCACTTTTTTCTGAGGTTTGTGTGGTGGGTGAGGAGGAGTTCTATGAATGGGGAGAGACATTCTGGAGACTGGCCTGGTTAGGAGGGGGGATCCTTGGGCATGCAGGGCCAAGGTGCAGTCTAAAGGTAAGGACTCTCCTTGTGTAGGCCCCTTCCCGCCTGTTGTTCACACATAATCCTCTGGTTAAGGAGTGGAACCCCTGGCTTTTTCCACAGTGGGAAAATTACTGGGAAACTTTGGGTAGACCATCATATTTTCCACTTAGTTACATCAAACAAGTGCAAGTAGGGAGAATTTGGCCCATATTTTCTTTATTTCTGTTTTTAAATGTCTATAATTCTCTGGTTGAAGCAACACATGGTGCTTATGAATTTTCTTTTATTGGTACCTTGACTGGCTGCATCTAAATCCAATTTCATGTTGGATGCCAGTTCAAATGTTAAGGGCCACATTCCATTCTTGCACTCATAGTAAAGGCTATGGTTGCTGTATTTCTCCAAATGTAGAGTTGAGGAAACTAACAAGGAAAACATCATGAGAAACCAACAGTTCAAGTTTAATTTATTTCATTGACAGAAAATAGTTTTTTGGGGCTTACTGTTTTTGTGTATTTATTTCTGAAAAAAAGAAGTTAAATCTTTAAAAAGTGCTAGGTCAAGCTTTTCAAAAGTGACTAATGATTTTGGGATCCTCAACTTTTGGTGCCCGGTTTGAGACACATTAGAGAGGCCTGATTTTCAGAAAGCGCTGAACCCATCCCCCTAAAAACCAGGCCTTTGTAAACTGTTTCATGGAGAACACCCAAATCTTGAAGCATCTAATATAAATCTGCTTTGAAAAATCTTCACTTTAGGGGCTAATCCAGCAGTCATTAGAGTTAATTGGAGTCTTTCCAGAGTTGTGTAATTACAGCAAAGGTCTTACTCCCCATTTTTGCAAGCAACTGGACCTCTGCCTTTACAAACTTTAGCCATTACTGTATAGGATTCGCTAATGGGGGGGGGGACCAACATCTTCTGAAATTAATTTGATCATATTTTCTGTGGTGCACATGTGGCCAAATTCTGCCTATAGTTACACTTGTGCAATTCCAATGATTTAAAAAGGGAAAAATCGGAAGATCCCCTGGATTAGAAACATGCAGGATTCTTTAGCCATTTAGCTGACTTTAGTAATTCTGGTAAGCATGCAACATAAAGTAAACAATGCACTTTGGAGTTACTTTCCTGCATTATGTAGTGAAAGTTTAGCCGTAAACTATAATTTTTAATCTGGGACATTATACTTTTTACTTGATTGTATTTTTAGATGGTAAATTATTATCGGGGGGAAATTGTTACGAAAATTAGGTTGCAGGGGTACCTGAGCCGGTGCTGGGATTTCATTAAGCCTCTTTAATTAAAAATTAACAGTCAAATCTTATAGGACAAACAGCTTCATTTCTGATACATTTTGGAGAAAAAATCCTGAGCAGGCCAACAAATATGATCTGAAGAATAATCCTGGACTTGTTAGTAGATATGTACTTAGTAACAAAAAGTCCAGTGCTTGCTTCTCAAAGAAATCCTATCTGCAAGATAGAATTAAATTAGAATTCAAAACCACTTTTATTAGGCTCAGATTGTGCCATCTGATGCATGCATGTCATTCCCATTCAAGTCACTGGGAGTTGAGTCGGGGCATTTGAAGGAAGAATTTATTCCTTTGATTTCAAAAATCAAAAAAAAAAATTATGCAAAAAATTCCTGCACACTGTCAGTGCTTCGAGTGCCCTCTGCAGACTGCCTTTCAGGGGATTCACATCTGGTGCAGCTCTGACAATGGATCCTTTGATAGCAGTGCTGCCGGAGTGCACTCACACCCCCTCTGGCCTCTTTCCTCGCTGTTCGGAAACATTCTGAGGGTGAAGCTATGTAAGACGTGTGGATGCTCTGGCTGCTTCCGTTCCTTTCAACATCCAGCTGGCAGATCAAGAACAACTCCTTGCATCCGGTCAGGATGAATGGCAGACATCACAAAGACAAGGAGAATGACATCCAGGATCTCATCTGGAAAAGGGTAGGGTAAGGAATCATCACACACATCATGAACAAAGGCAGAACACCACTCTGAATTGTAGGACAAGTGTGACTTTACCTGAAAGTCCTTCGCCTGAATTCTTATCCTTAGGTGGTGCCTTCTACGCTTTTATTATTCTCATTAGAGTAGATTTTAGTATAAAGAGTTATATTTTTTGTGTTAATGATTTTATTTGGTTATTTAATGAGGTAATAGGTTTTAGTGGACCAACTTCTGGTGGTGAGACCTGAAGAAGAGCTCTGTGTTAGCTTGAAAGCACCACCAGAAGTTGGTCCACTAAAAGCTATTACAGTAGACTCTCAATTATCCAGGATTGGATTAACCAGGATGTGGATTAACCAGGATGTCAAAAGAAAACGTGCAACTCATAGGGCCGGCGCTGGTTTTGCTGCCACCCCCAGTGCACACACACACAAAAAACCCCACCAGGGCGCAGGACAGCCAGTGAACCAACACCCTCTCCCCCTGGGGCAGGGTGGCTAGTGAACCAACCCCCTCTTCCCATATTTCCTATGGATGGTGATTATCCAGATTTTATTAACCAGAATTAATTTTTTCCCTATCATCCTGGATAATCGAGAGTCTACTGTACCTCACCCACCTTGTCTCTCTAGATTTGTCAGGGATGGGAGGCGTTCCAGATTCCTTCAAAGATGTTTATCTTGTGCAATGTGTATGGCACTCACTTGCGGTAACTCTACCATAGATTTAATCTATTCTTCTGTTATTTGGGGATTCTTATATAACTCCACCCTCTCCTGTGGAGTTACCTCAGAGGTAGCCTGGGCAGGGAAAATACCAGACAGATCTCTCTGTGGGGTCCCCACATCATTCTTTAATGAGGCGGAAACTATTCCCAAACACTTAGTGGATCCCAGAAAACCCAAGCTGACATTTTTCTTTCTATTAATGGAAAATGAAAAGCTAAAAGCTGCAATCGCAGACAGTAAATACCGCCCATCCAGAGGCTAGGTTTGCACTTTTTAAATGTTTTCTGAGAGTGTGCAGGGGTGGGCAAAAAGGGATGGGAGCAATCACGTTTTAGGGCGCAATTCTGCTGCTTAGGGGTCTGAGCTGTACTAGGGTGTAGTCAGAGGTGCACCACCACCACCTGAGCAATCTCAAGGAATGCTGAGCCAATGAGAACATCTTTTCAGAATGGGCAGCCAAACACCAGCCTTCCTTCTGTGCTGGCTGCTTGATGCCAGGGCCTTTTCTAAACCAAATACTCCTCCTCCCCCAGAGCCACCAGCAGTACTACACTACTTCCCCCAGCTTGCACTCCTAATGCTTACACATTTGCCCCTTGCATGAGTACATTGGAATGGGGAAAGGCCTCCTGCCTCTTTGTTGCCTCCAACACGTCGCTGTTCAAGCAGCTATAATTTAGTCTTTAGCACTGAATTTATTGCTAGATAAAGAGAAAATACAAAAGGATTGTTTATAGTAAACTGATAAAACTTCCATTTTTAAACAGTAGCAATCACACTAGTTACATTATACTTAAGGCTGAAATTTTGCTCTAGGCTGAGTGTGCTTTGGTAAGTGTATTGTGGGGCATCACTTTAAGTTAACGGTAATCTGGGCTATTTCCAATCAACCTATGTTGTTTCCAGCAGGAGACTTTCTGCATGCCTTACTGGAAATTAAAATGTAAAGCAGGCAATCACTTCAATGTGCTGAACATTTCCTTCTTTTCCTCTACCAAGAGGCTGAAGCGACATATGTAAATGCAGCCAATAAAAGGTGTTTTGTTTTCCTATTGAGATCATGGTATAACATCCCACTTACTGTGTCATAAACATTTGGAGTTTTAATATTTGTTATTTTGCGGCATACGGTAAAATTTCTGAACTAGAGGATGGAATGCAGAATCAATAAAGGGAAGATATATACACAGGTGTATTTCTGTATAATGAATGAGGTTGGGTACTTTCTGACATAAAATAATCGATATTACTGTCTTCATTTACTGAGGATGTGAAAAATGGAAAACCTTTGCAAAATCCTAGAATGATCTCTTTCTAGGGATACCAACTGTCCATACAATTTAGTTGCCACTAAAGAAACATTCTTTAAGCCAACAGTCAAACTGTGAGACTAAATACAGTTGACTGAAGCCTCGCTGTTTTGTTCACACAAAGCAGTTAAATCCAAGGGGCTGTAGATACTTTTGGTACTCATTACCAGTCATTGAATAGCATCTTCCAGTGTCTTAAAGACAAGTTCTAATTAGAAACACAGACTAAGATTGTGGTTACCTTGCCCATGGCTTTATCTGCATGCATTTAATCTTGCAAAAGTTCATTTGGTTCTAGAATGATCTGAATAAAACTGAGAGAGGGAAGACTATGGTAACTTTATATTATATCATCCCAAGAAGTGTTTAGTGGATAGTGTTTGAAATGAATTAATGTTATAGGCACTCTACAGCCATGTCTGCTTTCCTTTCATGAAGGATGTTAAACCATGGTTTTCTGGTAATCTTGCACTTTCTCTTTTTAAAAGATTGCTGAATGAATTTAGTGTACATAAAAGTGAGTGATTAGTATAACTGGCTTAAAAAGCATAGTGAAAGCTTTTGCATACAGCTCTGCCTATGTAAGTTTCTTGAGCAGAGACAGTCAGCCATGACAAACTGAGTGACAACTGTGTGAGCTACACAACTAGGAATTAAAATAAGCTCATCAAACTCATGTTCATGGTGATCTGGCCAGTGATCAGGCAAGTCTATACTGAAACACCTCTCTGAAACAAAATGTTCCTTTCTTGTCCGGGAGCAGCCCTTAAATACTTGAATATATCAAGCAGGAGGGTGGGGAGCTCAGGCTTTCACAAAAAACCTCCTTCCATTTTATATGTCAGACATCATTTAGGTTACCGAAAATCAGCTACATTTCAGGTCAGTTCAGACAAAAGTAAAAGCAACATAATACTTTTAAAAGATTCCATGCTGTGCAAACTTGCTAGAATAAATGTATTACAGCTAGAGATCCGCTGTGTGCTCACCTATGGTATAATCTTTGCTGCAATTAAACCCCTGCAGCTGGTCCACTCCAGCTGCCTTGAGCTAGCAGGGTTTGTGCTGCAGGGCTGCCAAAATAGAAGGCCAGATCATTGGATGCACTGGAGCAGTGCTCAGTGCACCAGAGAAGAGAGCCGAATTCTTACCATCTTAGGGCTAGTAAGGGTCAGTTCCACTATGCTGGCTTTATATCAGCCAGTTCCACTATGCTGGCTTTATATCAGCCTTGTTTAGGGAAATCACAGCAGGCTTTTTTTAAGCTAACTTTCTGCCCCTTTGGTTTTGTGGGAATGGCCACAGATGGAAGGCAGAAGGGGGTTGGTTTTGGATGGCTCCATTTGATATTAAGAAAAGAGTAAAATTGCAACATCCGAGTAAAAGTTATATCTCACCAATGTTGTATGATCCTCAGCTGGTGTAAATCACCATAGCTGATTGACATTATTAGTTCAGGCTGTGGCCCATTATCTTTGGGCGAGACAATGGCAGTTAGGCATGTAATCGTTCATAAAAGTCATTGGGAGCTAGGCCTTAACTTCCATTTGTGCCTTTGAAAAGTTCCCCCTTGATTTCTAAGAGAATGTGATCTACTTGTACAATGTGTCACAGACTTCTCAGAACCTGCTAAAAGGGAAATGTCATTAAATGCATCTGAATAAAAAAGTATCTTTTTATAATTAAAACCAATTAATGCATTAGAGAAACACTTCAATATGTTTATCACCCCTTTGGATAAGTTTTTATTGGTTTCACAGGCTTTGCAGGTAGCATGGATAATCATAGTAAAATATCAGACAAGTTATAAACATTAGTACATTAAGGAGGGTACACAGGTTCTTCTCTATTGGTTCTAAGTGGTGATCATACAGAGAACAATGAATATTTGACATGACACTTTCCCATTTTGTGACATTTTAGTGGCCATGCAGTAGTTAGCCAAGCACAGCCTATCAGCATCCTTTGACCAGTGCTATAATCTGAGTTTTTACTCTGATGTGGTGTAAGCATTTTCTCTATGAATGCATTAGATAGGCTCATGTCAGCAGACAAAAATAACTTTCAGATTTAAAACTGTGAACATTACATAGCTTCACTATAAGCTAGTACTTATGGGTAGTGAACATTATAATTACAAGTAGAGTTATCTGTAAAATGGCAACAATATGAAAAACACCAGTTTAACAAAGGCAACCAGAAGTTATTTCCAAAATGAACAAACATTAGTTTCTTTATCATTTTAAAATCAAGAAAATGGTTGTATTACATTTTTCTTAGAGAGAGATTTGATGAATGCAAGAACTATTTGAAGTTGTGTTAAATGAATAAAACCAAGGGAACATTTTTAATAAATGGAAAGGAAAAGCTAAATAATTCTAACAGATACGCAGAATACATATAACAAGTGAAGTAACAGATCATATGGTTTCAGGTACAATATTACTAATGACACTATTTATCACTTTCAGTCAGAGTCAGAATTCTCACAGTCGTTGCTAAGTGGGGGAAATGTGGTTAGCCCTTCTTTCTTTGCCAGTCTTAGTTGTCGCAAGTGTTCCTTCATTTCCTTGGAAATGTGACAGATTCTTCCTTCTATGCCAGGCACTGCAACTACTGGTGTGCTTTTATCTGTTCTTGTTTCAAAGGCTTGTGGTAAAGTCATGAAATGTTAGTGCTAATTAAACTAAATTCTCTTCATGTAAACAACTTACCGGTAAATGTGCATCTGACTATATTGCGAATAAGCTATTAAAATAATTAACATACTAAAAACCTGCCTTATTATGAGTAACTGGAATTTTCCGATTGTCCTTTCATAAATTCACACTCCACAAAGCTTACCATGAGTACTTCCTTTGCAGACCCAGAGAGCTATATTTTAATAGTGTTAGCTCAGCCATCAACAAATAAAGTAAGCACTTGTTGAAAATACACAACTCTTACTTGTTGAAAATACGTCAGAATCCAGGAAATAATTTTTGCAGAATCTGCAGTTGTAGCTCTCTATGTTTAAAATCTATAAATCCGAGGTTAATGACTGTTCAAGGGATTAATAATGAGATGACCTACTGCCTTTCACTTTTAGGTTCCTAGTTCAAATTTTACTCAGACTGGTGGAGATTGAATGTTGGAACTATTTATCTATTTTAGATATTTTGAATGTATCCTTCACTCAAATTAAGGGTATCGCAGACGTTGTGGAAAAGGGACATCACACACTACCATTCTGATAGAAGACAAAGCTAAAAGTGTGAAAAGGGGAGCAGTATAGCAGCAGGATTAGAAAGAGTAGAGAGAAAAAGGACAGGTGTACGTAGGAGCCTGTAGATAAGGAAAAAGACTTCACATGTGATGTGGTAAGAGACAGGAAGCCAACATGGAATTCAAAGAGGACAAATAACATGGTTTGAGTGAAGGTGAGGAAGATGACTTTAGCAGTGCATTTTGGACACAAAAGAGAGTTGATTGGCTGCAAGGCCACACAAGGTAAGCAGCTAAAGAGTAAAGAGAGTGGATTTTGACAATATTAAACAGAAATGTGGTTTAATGAGAATATGTGGGAAGAAAAAAGAAAAATGGCCAGATTTTCTGATGCATTGAGATTCTACTTGCTACTGCAGAAGGGAGCCTATCTCTCTCCTGGACTCAAGTAGAGCAATCTGGGGGCTGCTTTACATGCACCAGCTGATAATACTTCCCAGTTTTGGATAGCTTGAGTACAGCATGTTGAAGTCATGCATCTTCTCTGGACCCAATGCACCTATTGTGACAGGAATGGTGAGGAAAGGTGATTAGGGAGACAGCTATGCCACCTTTATCCCCACAGCGAGGATCCCATGCAGGAGGTAGTCCCAACAGGGAGATAAGGCCAGGTTTTCTCCCCTTTGTGCCACCAAAATGGTGCAGGTGAAAAAGCAGGCCCTCTGAGGCCAGTAGACAAGGAAAGAAAGGCAACGAAGAAGAGGGAGGGAAGAGGTGGGACAGGGTTAGAAGAAAGGAGAAGAGGTTAAGTTTTGGAGAGTAAGTCTAAAATGGTAACTGGGCACCCAAGAGGAGACATAAACAAATGCTTTTGTCAAAATGCAGGTTTCTGTTCAAAGCACTCTTATCTTGATGCTTAAATTGTTGATTGCTAACAGTAGTTTTTTAGCTTGTTCCTGAATAGAGTATACATCACTTAGGTAATATAGGAGAAGCTAGGTCAGAGCCAGAGACAGTATTCCCATTATAGAATTTACAGATGCTTTGTGCGATTTGAAGTTAGAAATTAGTTTGGCAGCATTACAAATAGGGCTAATAATGCATGGAGTTTTGTCTCAGACTTTTTAGAAAACTGTTTATATTTTTTGGCATATAACTCACATACACATATCTTTTCTGCCCAGTTTAGAGCTATGTGGTATTTTAAAGTCCGTTTATCTTCACATTCCACAAAGTTTTCAGGATTAAATGGACTGGGCAAAAAAATATATAGCAGAATATATAGCTTAACCACAGAATGTCAAGACCATCTTCTGGAAGAGATTAAAGCATACATGACATTGTACCTGCTGCAAAGAGATCTATTTAAAGCATATCCTGCTTCACAAAAATGTTCTGAATTTCCTGTCTATGGAACGCTGAAGGTTCTGAATGAAAATCTGCTCTGAAATATCATGAGGTGAATTGTGATGTGCAAATAAGGTAGATTCTGGTTTCTTAGAAATAGGGAAAACTGAAAAGGACTTAAAATAGAGATGGATAGAGGATTCCTTAACTTACTCAGTTATGGATAGAGACTTTTTCAGTGCAAGGATGAAATGTACTATGGATAATGTCATTCTGTGTGGAGTCTGCATGTCCCTAACTAAAGGAAAAGTATATTTTAATGCAGAACTTCCTGGATTACTAACAGGATTTTACTGACTGCGTAAAATTGCCAGAAGGGAATTATACCTTTTAGGTTTCTCTTCTATACTTCAACTTTATGTCTTTTTTACTGTGATGGAGGCAAGAAAAATTTTATATTTCATCGTATTGAAGTTGCTGAATAGATGCACAAGTGTCTGGCAGAGAAGGTCTGCAAGTTGGAGTGGAATCAACTGAGGCTGTCTCTAAACCAGTACCCTCCTCTTCAGACAAGTAATTAATATTCTTAAAGAAGGCAGCTTTTGCCTAATATTCATTTGAAAGAGGCTGACACTAAAAAAACAGGGGATCATGATAAAGGACTTTAAAGAACAAAATGCGGGATGGGATTTTCAGAACTACTTAGGTAAATTAGGAGTACAAATCCCAAACTCCTACTTGTTGCTGAAGTATACGACAATGAAGACATTGATGTTAGTTCCAGGTGTATCAGTGTGACCAGTGAGACCAAGAGATGCCAAAGAGCGCTGAGCTTTAAAGTATATATTTATAATACTGAGTGATAGAGAGATATTCCATGAGTAGTTGATGGTATCAACCTTGGATTACTTCCATGGAGCCAAGCTTTGTTGATTGACCCAAAGTCATTTGACTGATACAGTTCCTCAGGGAGGAATAAATGAGAGCTTGAGAGACTCCTGCAAGTTTTGCTGGCCCAACAGTGTAGACTAGTTGAAAAATTACTTTCAAACTATGCAATAAAAGATACTTGACCATCACAATAATGAAAAAATAGTAAACTTTAAAAAGAGAGGGAGAAGAAAGACTTAAAGAAGGGTCTGCACACTAACATTTGCTATGGAAAGAGGGAATGGAACTTTAACTTTTTACATACAAGAGTTAACACTATTAAAATTTAATTTCAACCAATACTTAGTTTTGGGTTATGAAGATCTGGGATCTGTGGGAAAGATCTCAAAACAGAACACAAAGCTATTTTTAAAAGGCTTTCATGTGTCTTACTATTTCAATGCCAGAAGAAAGTATATATTAAATATAAGTGAATGCTTCTATGAATTTGAATCTATTTGTAGCATAACATTCATATGCTATACACAAAAATATATATGTACAATTTGTGCAGAATCAAACCAAAAATTCTTATTGCTTCCCTGATGCAGCTGCTTTTTTTCTTAACGGGGAACACCAGTTTCCTCAGTAAATGTAAAAAAGTCCTTAACACTGTATCCAGTTTTCAGAGATCATGTAAACCTTTCTAGTTCTATGGAGGATGCACTCTCCCCAGGCATTAGAAGCAGACCAGATCACCACCCAAAATTGGTAAGAATCAAGTTCCTCTTTCCAATATATTCTCTTAAATTATTCAGTGATTTTTCTTAGCAAGCCCTCATCCCAACCCATGTTTACACCCTAATGGTTGTCAAAAATTCACCATATATACAGATATTGTTAATATGAAAGAAATAATAGATATTGTAACTTCTCTGATACATTGTTAAATCTATCTTACCCCCCAAAGGAATCGAATGAAACTCTTATTTTGCTCCTATAATCATCACATGTCAAGATCTTGAGGTCAGACATCTTAGAATTTCCAGTTGTCTTTTTGTGCTACCATATAAATATACTTGCTACAGCAATCCTTCAGTCTTTTCCCCCAGGAGGTGCATGAAGTCACTTAGCCTTAGATCACGTGGGAGTTAGCCACCTAAATAGCTTTGAGGATCTAGGCCTTAGTTCACGTGGCTTAAAATGAAAGGAGGCGCGTATGGATGACAGCTCCTTTTTCACTTACTGAGTGATTTATTCCATGAAAGACCCTAAAGACAACACAACTTCTGAAATCACTGCATGGAAGAATTGGGAAGAGAGAGCTACCCACCCTACAGAAGGATACTGCAGTTCCCTATATCCCATGAACCTGAACTCCATAAGGTGAGGGATTGTGACGGTAAGCCTAGAACCTGCAAAAATCCTCTTGCCACAGATATTGGGGGGGGGGGGAGGGATTAAGTGGGAATATGATAAAAGACTTTGGCTACTGGTACAGACCATGAATTTTGTCCCCCCAAGCTTTAGGTTGTTCCTTCATGTTAAATTCTCTTACTGAAGACTGACAAAGGAGACCAGAATTTCATGCTAATTTAGGGGTTTAAGCTTTTGAAGTCTGTTATGTTCCTCCTCCAGCCTTCCATCCCTTCAAAAATCTCCCTCAACTTCCCTGTGCAGCCTGCAGAAGACAACCTTCTGGCAGAAAGTGGTCAGCCCATTCCCACACAATGGACCATATGCCCTGTTTGCTACCTTGAGTGAATAAAGAGATTATTCTTTGGTAAATCACTAAATGCTGCACAACAAATTTAGAAAGTTAGGAACAAATACACTTAATTATTTGTAATTGCAATGGTGTCCAAAGTCCACAGTAAGGATTGTAGTCCACTGTGCCTCAAATGATATATTTTAAATTACCTGTTAGTGATGCTGATTTGGACTTTGTAATTAAACTCATTCGGTGACCTGAGATGCACTTTTTAATGCCTTGTACAATTTTGATAGATTCAAAGTGATTAAGAACAACTGTGGAAAGTGTCTGTGCAGTTTCTGTATCATACATCCTAGGACAATTCTGAAACATTACATAGCCATCCTTTCCCTGAAAAGTAATAAGTATATTTAATGAAGAATATCTTTAAAATATGAGCACTTAATTATCTATTTCTAAACCATTATAAGTATACACATTTGTTAGAAGAGAAGCTATGGTTGATTTGATTAAAAATATTGTATTCAGTAACAGAGTAAGATTGAATGTTAGGAGACAGCCTTTGAAACAACTTCCAAATTGAATACATGTACATTCTGCATGTAAGTATAGTAATTGGGTCTACTGGGTGACCTACTACTTGATTTAAATATGCAGAAACAATATTTGCATATTACAATTGACCAGAGGAATTTTAGTGTGTGGTCTGAAAGTTAAAGCACACTCAGAAGTTAGGTCTAATATTTTGCAAGGAATGGGAAGAGTGGATAATTATAGAAATTTGTATAAGAAACAAAGACAGATAGAAACTCTGGGGATGGAGGGAGTGAACAACATCTAAAATGGAGTCAAATTGCAATCCCCTATACTGTCATAATTAAGCTGTCAACATAAGTCAGTATTTCATAAAAACAATACTCTTGAAGCATGAAAATCATTCAAAATATTTAAACACATCAAAGCTTACATTAGCTAAGTACTCCTTAATGGCAAGTTGATAGACTTTGTTTTTCTTGAGATATTGTCCTTGAATCTTTACAGAGTCTCTTATAATTCGGTACCCTGGTTCTGCATTTGGATCAAATCCAAATTCCATTCCTGCTACTTGAGGAAACCTGGAAGTTAAAAAAAAATATTTTTTTTGGTATGAAGAACCAACCAAAGTACTGAAATCTGAACAAGTACACTTAAGTAAACTGCTACATAAATGCACAATAATTAATTCAGTTTTTGAAGTATGTTTGTAATACTGTTTCCAAAAACAGTACTTTCACTGATTACTCTATGAAATGCCACACTGAAAAAGCAGCTTTTACTCTTCTTACCAGTGGCCACTGGTCCCAGGGTTAATCATCTGGGCTACCGGATTACAGAGTGAAATGTCTGAATTCTCCAATTCTTGCACCATGGTCACAGTGGTTTCCAGATTTCATTTTTAAGAGCCAAACTGAACTTTTGGACAAATTGCTAAATCCGAACCTGTCATACTGACCCAATTAATTAATATAACCTGAAAATTCAATTTGTCAATCTATTATCTGTGGAATCAAGTTAGTTCCACAATTTAATACCTATTAGCCTGTCGTATATAAGTTTCCTTATTTTTGTTACTTTCACTATAAAAAGTAAGCTCCAAATAAGAATCACATTTATTTTGTATGGGTTTTCATACATTGTGTGTGAAAAAGATTTATATGTATCCATAGGCTTTATGTTTGTACTTATATTAGTCATTTGTCTTGCTTAGAGTGGTGTATGAATATGCACAATACAGTTAACACATAGGCTTGTGAATTCATCATTATCATTACCTGGAAAGTTTCAATGTTGGCATTAAAGAGGCTACTCTTTGGGACAGTGTGGAGAATTTCCACAAGTGTTTAGACCAATTGGCATTTTCATATAAAAAGGGGTTGGATAAATATTCTATATACCTTCCATCAAGAGCCGGATATCTGTAGACTCCATTTTCGAGAGCTTCCAACAGTTGTCCTCCTGTAATTTTGACTACTAGAAGTGGGTCCACAATGGGAAGGATAGTTAAAAGATCATGCATAGTAAAATCTCCTGCAGGATGTATATGGTTTGAACGAAGGGTACCTACAATCATCATAAAAGAAAATCAAGATACTCCCTGGTCCTTTTTATACCATAGGTAAAGAGCCTGATTATTTAATACAAATGATACAAGTTTTAAGGTTTGTTGTCTTGATGAGAACTGATTTATATTGTTAATAATAATTCTTTAAATAATGTCATGGGCTCTGGTATGGAAAAGATTTAAATACATGTCTAACTTTGTGCTGTAAATAGTCCTATTGATTAAAAAAAATAAGAAAGTATGCTAATTTTAGTGACTTCAATGGAACTGTTCACACTGCATAAAATTAAGCATATGTGGAAGTCTTTGCAGATTGTAGACTTATTTCTCAGGGAAACAGAAAGTGCTCTTTGCAACTATATTAGAGTGGATGCTGGATAGTATAGTTAAGCTTACCAGTTTCCAAGAAAATGCCCTGTTTATACATATTCTTAACTTTCCAAAACCTTTTGGGCTGAAAGTTTTAATTTTAGTTCTCTGCTAAAAAGGTGAGTTTTCCTGGAACCATAATTTCAATTTTAAATTAACAAAAACCTTTCTGACAACAAATCTTGCCATTTTAAAAATGAAAAACCATGATAAATCATTTCCTTCTTATAACAAAAAACAAAACCAGCAAAAAAAACCCTCCATCTAGCACCACCAGGTTTTCAGTTTTAAAACATGCAAACAACTACTCCCTTTTAGAATTTAAACAAGGTACATGCAACATTTTCCCTTTAAAACAAACATTCAGCAATAACTAATCAAAAGCCAAATTCTACTTTGAAGAACTCTGCTGGCAACATTATCTTTGTAAAAGAAAACAATAAGAAGACTATAATCAGAAGAGAAGTAGGCATATTTTTAGAGCCTGAGTGTGCAAATACTTACACATATGGGACTACTCACCTAGGTAAATTCTGTGCATGAATGCACAACATGTGTCTGGAGGATTAGTTCTCATTTTTAAACTGAAAAAACATGCTTCTAACAACAAACAGTATGTCCAATTTAAAAATAAGAGCATGCGCCAAGCAACATTTCTTGTTTTAAAGGGAAACTATTTATAAAAGAATAATTGCTTACTAGGAAAAGAGGAGCAGAGGAAGGGGGATTTTAATGCAACCTAACTTTGTCCATGACGATTTGTGGGAGTTTTTTTAAAAAACAAATTTTGGACTAGGTAATAAAGGGAAGCAAATTGTTCTTTGTACTATAGTGAAGTGTATACATGTGGAAAAAGGAGGGTTTTTGAAAAGCATGATTAGTCTTATTATTTATTATTTTTTGGGAAGGAGCAGGGGAAGAATTACAAAATGGGACCAAGATGTTACCTTTGATATTTCGTCTTATTGAGATACTCTTGTGCTATAACCCCTCTGAGTCTCATTTACTACTATTACTATCATTAGTTTATTTCCAGCAACAGTACAAACACAATAGGCATGGTTTCTACCCTGGAGAGCATATGCTTTAAGACAGGGGGGCGAACTTTTTAGCCCGAGGGCCACACCTGGGTGGGGAAATTGCATGCAGGGTCATGAATGTAGGGCTGGGGTAGGGGTTGGGGTGAGGTGTGTGGTTCAGGAGGAGTTCAGGGGTGCTGGCTCTGGCCCGGCGCTGCTTACCTGGAGTGGCTCCAGGATGGCAGTGGCACGCACCAGGGCCAGGGTAGGTTCCCCGCTCCAAGAAGTGGCCAGCACTATGTCCCTACATCCCTTGGGTTGGAGGACACTGGGCTCTGCGTGATGCCTTCACCTGTGGGTACCTTCCCCGAACTTCCCATTGGACCTCAGTTCCCTGTTCCCAGCCAATGGGAACTGCATGGGGCAGTGCCTGCATGCGAGGGCAGTGCGCAGAGCCCTCTGTCCCTCCCCAGGGGCTGTAGGGACGTGGTGCCGCCGCTTTTGGGAGCGGCGCGGGGACCCGTGGCACCACGGAGTGGCAATCCCGTGGGCCAGGTCCAACGTTCTGATGGGCCAGATCCATCTACAGTTTGGCTGTAGTTTGCCAACCCCTGCTTTAAGATATAAAGGAACTAAACAAAGATGGAGAGTAGAAAAGCAGTACAGTTTTCAAATGGTTATGACAATGGGTCACATCCTGATAATGCTTTAATGCCATTTCTATTTGTCTGGTACAATATATAAACTTATCATGTACTCCAAAATCTTACCAAAATCAGCCAGTTAATTTACTTGTTTACTTTTATGACACGCTAATATTTTGTATATATGTTATAATTGTCACTTTGTATATGAACCGATCAAATTTACCTTTATTTCTTTTACACTAAAAATGCTCTAGTTCCTGATTTCTTCAGGGGTTTTGATCAGTGTAAGATAACTCATTTAACCTTTTCAAATCCCTTAGTTTCTTCATGTACTCTGACTAAGATGAATGGCTGGGACCACTCCTAATTAAGTAATTAAATAATATTCCAAACATTTCTATCATCTTTAACAAGTAAATTAATGTTAAAACATTCCAAACATTTTGGATGACAATAAATGCTTTTTAAAAGGACAACCTGAATTGAGTAATGCTACATCAGCATGAGTAGCTTCTAACATTGCATTAGTTATCAGGTTTCCCAGGTTGCTCTCTGATCTTCTTACAGTAGAAACACGACCATCTAATTCTGTGTCGATTGGACAAAGAACTTCCTCTAAAAGAGGCTAAAAAAAAGAAGGGTTTATAGCAGACTATTTATTTGAAACAAATATGTCCTGAAAACTAAAGAATTACACTGTAAAAATGTTTAAAATTTTGTGCAGAAAAAAAAAGAAAGCCAAGTCTGGAAGAAGAATATAGTCTCTTCTGAATCCCCTGTGACTATGAATAGGTGCACAGAAGGTGATTTATTCTGGCAACGGACAAATAGCAACAATTCTAAATCCACCTGGCTTCCATTATACACCTACACTGATGAAAACTTAACATTTCACACAAACCTACAAAAATACATTTCTCTTGAGTATGACTAGGTAGGGGAAATCTCACTCTGTCATTTCTTGCTGTTATATTGTATACAGACAGAGTGCAGATAATAGTAATCAGCAAACAACAGCAGAGATCAAGAAACCTGTTCTGAGGTTTTAATCACAGTTTTTGAAACAACCTTCTGAAAAACGGTTTGTTCTTGGCTACTCTTTCAGATAGCCATATGCAGCACATTCAAGAATACTGATTGATGCTCATTGTCAGAAATGGGCATCAACCTAGCATAGAGCAGCTAAAGATAGATTCAGTCATCCTGGGATTACAAACAACTTTAGAGTCAAACTGAGTTTAACAGTTTCAAAGTCCCCCTGTAATGTGTGCTATTTTTTAGTACCCCTGTGGATACAGACTATGCAATTAAAATGTCCTTGTGAGTTTTAGTCCTTTTAGGATTGTAGAATACAGTAGTTCATAGATGCATCCTTCTGCACAGACTAAAGACTGCTGTGCAGGAAGCTGCCATGGACTATAAATGGTATCAATATTGCATGTCACGGGAACTAGCTTATTTGGCATTTTAACATTTTGTCAGAAATATTCTATTCTCAGTTGAAATGTCAACAGTCATAAATGAAAAGTGTTTAAATATAAAGCTCTAGGTTCCCAGGTGCAACAGTAATACAAATAATAGAAAATAGCTGTAATAATAAAAGAAGGGAAATTCTTAATTAAGGCCAGTGGCTTTTCATTTAAATGACCTCAGCACTCATAGAATGGAGGAGTCTATACAGTACTTCATTAATTCACACATATCTAGACAATGCAATTCTTCGGATTCACTGACAGGGGGACTTCAATGGGGTTTGGGTGGTTTCTGTTTTTGCCATGAGCGATTTATTATATATTGTAGGGACTATATTTACTGTAGATAAAAAATGTCTAAAATTGTCTGTTGTTCTGAGGCTCCTGTCCTTATACTTCATCTCAAAACTAAGTTTCATAGAATCATAGAATATCAGGGTTGGAAAGGACTTCAGGATGTCATCTAGTCCAACCCCCTGCTCAAAGTAGGAGCAATCCCAACTAAATCATCACAGTCAGGGCTTTGTCAAACCTGACCTTAAAAACCTCTAAAGTGGTGCCTTTTAATAACAATTCACTCATGGATTCACTACTTTAAAGTTTAACTTTCCATTAAAAAATAAGCTGAAGCCATTAAAATGTAATGAGCCAATATTTTTCTTGATATAATTCCACTGACGTCAGTGGAGTTACATCAGGAAGGAATTTTGCCCTCAGCTTCAACCTTAATAGGCCTCCCAATTTTGGTAGGCCTGAAATGAAACAAGTTCTTTTATATCTGTTTGCAAAATCAAATTTAACATGTATTTGTACAAGCAGAGTAATTTCATTGACTTCAATGTGAATATCATTTAACAGAAGAGAGTGGCATTAATCAAGATTTAACAGAGATCAGAATTTGGCCCACTGTTATCAGTCTGATCACTTAAAACAACAATTATTATCTTCTTTTTCTAGAACAAAATACTTAAGGAAGTTGTACCTACCTGCAGGTTTTTAGTATAATCCTCCACTACTGATTTTATAAAAGCATCTTCTTCTAGGTTCCTCAAAATGTCAATCCTCTGAAATGTATACTGAAGTGATGCACCAAACTTTCTTACATTTATTTTTGAGAAATTCCTGAAATCAGATCCACTTTTGACAATCCAAGTTCCATTCACCTTTTTGATTCCGTAATCATGGTCATGGCCCCCCAGAACCAGATCTATTCCTTGGGTGTTCTGGACAAGTCTGATGTCATTAATCCATTTCATGTGTGTCATAACAATTATAAGTTCTGCTCCCTCTGCTTTAAGTTCTGCAGATATTTTATTAGCTGCTTTGACATAATCTATGTAGTTTAGGTTTGATTTGTTAATGGTAGGCAAGGTATCCAGCCAGTCTTCTTCTACTAATCCCATTAAACCAATTTTCATATTATTCCATTTAACTACTTTTTTTACTGAGCCATGGCCTAGTGGTTTAGAGGTAAATCTGTCATATACATTGCTGAGAAACCATGGAAATTTCATTTGTTGTATATAATCTTCCAGAACATCAACACCAAAATCAAATTCGTGATTTCCTAAAAATACAAAAGTCCAGAAGCTGGCTTGTTAAGGTTAACAACAAAAGGTGGTCATATGAGATCATTTTAGTTTTTATATGTCACTAGCAGAAATACCTGGCGTTGCTCAGGGTATTTGTAATTGGAAACTGGGATGTAAAAAGACTACAATGTTTTTTATTAATACAAATTTTGTTCAGAAGTCTCATTTTGTCTAATTAGTTTCATTCTCTTGCATTTAGATGTGGTTTCTCCGATTCAGTTTTGCTTTTTACGCGGCATAACGAATAGGGTTCTTTTAAAGAAAAAAACAGTGTATTTAATTAGGTTTGCGCTACACAACACTAAGATCTCTGGTTATCTGTATTATTACATCATAACTATGTCACAGACAACAGCATGTGTTAACCTGCTGCCCAGGTGATGTTATGTGAGCTGTGTAGTTGAAGTTAATGGGCTTTAATGAATTTCACCCCTAGGGGGTGTAAGAAGTGAGATTTTAAAATTTTTCAATTCTACCCTGATTAGGACCCTAAAGCCTATAACTGTACCAAATTTCAAGTATCTAGCTGAAACGGTGTGGAAGTAGTAAGGGAACATACATACACACACACACACACACACATACACCATTTGACTTTTATATATATAGATTTAGAATAGTATTAGAAATATGAAAGCTCTTTTCCTTCAAACTAAAGGACCAAATTTCTGTATTTTACAGCAGTGAAACCCGTTAGCCATTCCATTTATTTCTGTAGTTAGCCCAGCTTGATACCATAGTAAAGGACAACAAAATGCTTTGCCCAAAATATCCAATTTTATGGATCTACTTCTTTTTATACACAGATTATATAAGTTTTAGCAAGTCCCATATTTACGGCTAGGAAAAAAAATTATATTTAATACCTATGGCAAGATTCTTGAGAGAACAATAAAGATACATCTCTCAGTTTATCATACCATGTTTTGGCTGACCTTTGAAATGTAATGGGTGAAAGAAAAAGTGCTTTCTGCTACCATGCCAAAAGCTACCAGAAATTACAAAGGTGTGCGTAAATAATTAGGCCCATTTAAGAGAGACTTTTGGTATAGCCAGGATTAAACAGGTCAGTGGATCAAGTCTTGGAGCTATTATTTGTGGTCTTGTATCTGACTTTCTACTGTGCATTATGCCAAACAATTCTGTACTCCAAACTGCTTGGGAGGATGGTCCAAATGTTAATGTACAAAAACCCACAGGCCTGGAACAAACTCTATTAACATGCTAAAGGGGACAATTTCATGCATAAGAGCCTGTTAATATAAACAAATACAGGTTTTTATAAACATACATGTATCTGAAAATATGGTCCTTTATCTAGTGCTATGGTCTATATAGGGCTGTACAAATAATACACTGAATATTTAGAATAGGAAGACTAGGAAAACACAAAGTTGGCAATACAGAAGTTTCTTTTGTTGTTGTTGTTGTTTTTACTATCTACTGAGTGGCTTTTGAGCATTGCAAAGCAGTGACCAAAAAGTAGAAAGGAAAATAAAAGACTAGCTGACCTTGCTCTTCCACTCAAATAAGTTTGCATCGGAAAAGACAGGCATCTAGCCTATGCTATTTGAAAAACCAAATATAATGAAGAATAAGTAGTTTCTTTATACATTTCTCTTCCCTCCTTTTTTCTCAGGAAGAAGCTCTGCCAATGGGCAGAATGGCATCTCCAGTGCTATTCTCGCTTTAGCTATTCATATATGTCTGATTATATATTTACCTAAGAGATCTCTAGACCCACTAGACTAGAGTTTGTGTTTGTTTGATTTGTTATGGTTCATAAAAACACATTCTTCCACCTGAAAAGATCAGTTAGCTCAGCTGACCTAATGATGCTGACATTATTGGGAGGAGGTTATTCAGAGGAGTGGGCACTTTCTCCCAGGATCAAAAAGAAAGTTGGTTTCATGTGGAGATTATATTAATCTGTTTGCTCAGTGCTGTTCCTTTTCACAAGCACATTAAACATGTGCTCTATCTTTCGCACACACTGCCTATTGGTTTGCAGGTTGATTAAAAGACAAAAAACAAAATCTTATAAAGTTCTAAATAGCAAGGGACCTACCTCTCTAAGAGGCCTCCTCTCTCCTGTGACATATGTCATCATACTCATGAATATCAGAGCCTGATATCAGAATTAGAGCCTGATTGGTATACAAAGAAGAAGAAGTGGCTTCTGGAAGGGCATTCTTTGTTATGAGCCCTTGTTTCTGGTATTTGCTTTCCCCCATGGTCACCTATTTATAAAGGTAAATCCTGCCACCTCCTCTATAGCTGCAGAGGGCATCCTGCAAAGGGAACCAGTGCAGTTATGCTTCACAAGATAAGGGTGGGTTTTTGAAGGTTCTGCAGGGTCCACTCACCCCGGTGTGCATTACGAAGCCCTGCTCCACAGAAACTCCGTTCTGCAGTAACCTGCAGGGGCAAGGCCAAAAGAGCTGCCATTATACAGATTTTGTGGTGCTTGTTCCAATGGAAGAAAAGACACCTTGGGTCTGCAGAGCACTATTTCAGCTCTCAGGTTGAGGTATCCTCTGCTGAAAGGTTCCCCACCTTCCTGGGGGTAAGGATGATTTCTCTCCCACACACTTCTGCTCATCCATCAAGCCTCCCCCCCTCCCCAGCTTTCAGACTAGTTGCTGGGTTTAGGATTTGATCCATCATGCAGCCACATAAACAGTGTTTTACAAGACATAAGAACTCAAGGGACACTAGTCTATTGGTCACTATTGAGCTTACAATCTAACTGTGGGTGTGCCTATAAAAGGTAGCTGCAAATAAACTAACATGGCACAGATATTATGAAATTCATCTGTAAATAACTTTTACTTACCAAAGACTGCAAAGTGCACTCCCAATGCATTTAATATAGGAATCATATGTTTTCCTTTTGTTATTGAACTTAAAGCTGATGGGTTTAAGCAGTCTCCACTAAATATTATAAGTGGACTCAGAGAACTGAATTTTTTTATAGCTGCAGCAAATCTACAAGAAAAAATACAACTTTCATGGTTAGTGTTGTTGGACCATCTTTGTAACTTTCTTTTCTGGGTGGAATTAATTCTGTTTTAGAGTTTGGGGACTGCTTCAAAGTAGGAAAACGTGCTTCAGCACAAAAGAAAAGTGAGGGAGTGTTCACTCCATATTTGAGTGTTTATAGAAGACTGTCTCTGAATAGAAATGGAGGAAAAGGGACAAAAAGTTGGAGGCAGAAAATAGCAACAGCATTTTCCCGTTGGCACTATGTTAACACAAATAAAAAATAACAACAACAATATCCCTCATGTCTTTTCCATTTCTTCATTTCAACTTTCACTCCCCCATACCCTTCCTCTTCCATTTCCATCTTATCTGTTTTCTTCTTTTCTAAATACAGTATTGTCTCTTGTCTTTTAGCCTTCTCCCTGTTCTTTGTTTTAAACACACATTTCTAGTCCTTTCCTTTCTTTCTTCCATATTACTCTATCTTCCTCATATTTAAAACATGTTCAAATTACTGGAATATTTCATCAATGCTGATGTTGCTGCCATTAAATCACTTTACCGGTTCATAACTGAAGTGGTGTTAACCTTAAATCTAATGTTGATTTTAAGATTCTTGGATGCTAAAATAGGTAACAATATTCTTTCTATTGTGAGTGTTCATTCCACAGTGACTATATTGTGTGTTAATTTCATAGTCATTACATTAAAATACAAAAGAATGTAAAAAACAAACCTGTGCAAGTCCGTGTGTAGACAAGTCCTATGTCACAAGAAGAAACCGGAAAGCAGAAATCAACTGAAGAGTATGATTTACAGTCAGTTTCTCCTTATCTCTGGTTAGTTGCCTTTGTCCTGAACTAAAATATTTTTCATATAGGAAAATTTATTGATAGAATTCTCCTGTAGCAGTGAGAGGCCATTTTAAATCAGGACAGTGTGTATGATTGGCCAAAATGTATTAGAGGCGCAGCTCAGGAACCATAAAGCCTGCTTCAGTGCAAAGGGGCTCACTCTAGTGTGCTATTCCATTTTAGGTGATCTCAAATCCTAAATGAGTTGTTCCAGTTTGAAAGCATAGTCTAGGTAGAAGCTTGTGGGTCTTAATCTGGTTGGAGGTTGTGGGAGACTTTGTGAAAGGATGCAATTATAGATCTTTTATGGGAAAAATGTATGAAGGGACATTTCTTATGAAGCTGTCATGGGAACTTTCGTGATTTGAATTCTTACTTCCTATGGCATCTTAAATTAAAGATATTTTAACGGCCTCCTGAGCTTTTCTGTTCCTTTTCCCTTCATTACACTGAAGTCTCTGACCCACATGGAGGTGCACATTGGCCATAGTTTGCATGCTAAAAACTGATTTGGGCCCAATAACAAAGGTCAGATGTTTTTGTAACTCACTGTTTGTTCCTGAAGAAAACAGAATTGGTCTGACTCTTTCTGCTGTCCTTTAAATAAGCATCAAATTTGATAATGCCAGCACATCCAACTACTATCTTACAAAGCACCGTCTCCTAGCTACAAGTTTCAATCTTATGTCTTTTCAAATATCTGTCCAACATTCTTTGTACTTCCTTGACAGCTGATTTTTCAGATTTACATATGGAGGCACTCAGAGGGCATGGATAGTTCATGTCTGGATCACCTTTTTTATTTATCATGTCCATTTAAACATTCAGACTAAATACTTTATTTAATGGAATCTAACAAAGTACAGTACTTTCCCATGGGGCCTGGGTAATGTTAAACAGATGTCTGCTTAGTATGTTCAAGCCATCTGAAATACTTCTAGTTAATGAATATAATACCCTGACACATACATTAACACTTATCAGCACCAGGCCTTTCTTACTAAAGTTAGGAGATTTGTTTACATTAGACCGCAGTACATTTAATGTCATCAATCCTGCTTAAATTTCAGCGTGTAGTCCCGTTTGTGTCAGCCATTATAGACTGGCAGTGTTTTAATTCTTTCTCTTCCTACTTTGGGTTAGATCTTCAGGGGCATCAGGCACCTGAGTTCTGGTCAATGCATGTTGTGGAGCACATAGTTGATTTTCTCCCTTATTTCCAGTGAGCTTCCTCCTGCCTCAATCCTGATGTAAGTTTGATCACCTGCCAGCAGAAAATCACTCCTGCAACTTTCTCTAGCAATGTCCCCGCCTAGCCTGGCTTTCCCCCATCCCAGAGCATGTGGCAATAGCTATAGCTATGCATACTATATGCAGTCTTGGAATTCCCCACAGCTCTTTGCATCACCTCTTCAGCACAAAGGGGCCGAGGCATGGCTAAGAATCTGGCCATGTATGTCTACCAAGAGCATACATTCTACATCTTCTGATCAAGTTGTCTCCAACTTTTTTGTTTTTTCTTTTTGGTCAAAATCAGCTCATCGTGAATTCTTCAGGATGGTGTTTCATAATCTTACCAGCTTTAGTTCCAGTGCAAGGAAAAGATGATTGAATTCTATCTTATTTGCCCATCAAACATCCTAGCTCCAAAACTATCATTCTAATTCTCACTTGGATACGCAAGAAAACAAAGCAATGAATACGTCCTCTTGGTCTGGAAAAATACAGGAAATATAGGTCAGAAAGTGTTGAAAAAGTGAATAATGAGAAAGGAGATGGGAAAAGGGCAGGACAAAAATAAAGAGATGAAAATAGTAAAATTAGAACAGGAAGACAAGGGAACGATACAAATAGAGGAACAGTAGTAGTATAGGAAGCAAACAATGAGGAAATGAAAAGAAATAATAGATGTCAGGAGGACAAAGAGAAGATAAAGAAGGAAAAATGAGGAAGAATATGCAAATGACCAAAACATTTGAAATTAACCATCTTTTCTTTGCTTTTAAACTATAGTTTAAATCTAATTTTTAAAGGAGAAAATCCTACATTCTGGAGGGCAGCGGGGGAATCACAAAATTTACCTCAACCTAGACAGGGAATAAGTAGCAGCAGCTATTGACAGCGACACAATGCTTGTGGATTTTAAAAGCTTGTTTTAATACAGGAATGTGCTAAATCTTTTTTAATCTCTGCAGGATCTCCCCACCAGCTGCCTTCAATTTCTGAATCCAGTAATCATTAAAAATTTAAGCTGTGTTTTTAAAGTGGGGGTGTGAACCTCTAGTGAAAAGGTTGATGGAAGGCCAGTGTCTACAGGGAGTTGCATTAAGTTTCTGGTGCATGGTCTCTAGTGTATTGTGGTTGTAGGAGTGGTAACAGTAATGTGTCTGTGGATGGATGAGAAGAAGATATAAACTGTTACGTGGCTTACTTTTTCATATCCTTGCTTTTGTGTGAGCATGTCAGCTGTGTTATGTGTACAGTAATCATAACTTCTTCACAATGAATTTTCTGTGTATTTATTCCTAGGATTTTAAACATTTAAGTGGGGTTTGGGACTTGGTTGAGACAGGGTGGGGGTGAACTTGGCTCAGGGAAGTGCAGCCTCTCACAGAGAAAAGTGCTAAGATTGCTGCAGTGCGTGGGTGCTGGAGTATCTGAGGGTAGGGATCTAGGATGTTTGGGTGCTGTCTGGAGGGTAGATGGGGTTACATTGGGAGTGGCTGGGATAGAACAATGAGTGGGGGCGTTGTCGGATTCTGAGTGCTAGTGGTATGCTGCTGGGAGGGTTACTGGGATCTATGTGTGGGATTGGTGTCTCAGGATGCTAGGGACTAGTAGGGGCAGCCCAGGGCCTGTACTAAGCCGGCTGTCCCCTGTAGCTACTGTCTGCTTCTCCCAGGTGCTCTTAGCCTGCTGGGATTCAACAGAGGAAGCAGCAATAGAAAGGCAGTGAGGCCACTTGCAGACCTGTTCATCAGGCCCCACAGGAGCCCTGTGTGGCAGAGAGGTGGAACTACAGCCTTAGGCCGGCTGCCTTGCTACAGCCCCGCAGTGGTCAAGGCTCTAGTCGGGGGCTCAGGAGGGGAATGGGGATTGTGATTCCCTCCAATCCACACAACTCAGTATCCAGGCTAGGCCAGGAGTGGCTCCTACCTGGCAGCGCCTCCTACCGGCTCCTCCTGCCTGGACTCCACCTCATACACGTCGTTGAAGTGGAGGATGACTAGGTCACTCTGGCTCTCGTCTAGGAGCTCTGAGCAGGGGCTGGGGCTGTCCTTGTCCCCAGGCTCAGCTGCAGCAGAAAAGGGGGAGCTGCCCTGCTCCTGAGGTAACAAAGGCTCCATCCCCACATCCCCAGCCGGGCAAGATGGCGCCTGAACACCCACTCCCAGAGGGGCCAAGGAGGGAGTGGGGGAGGGGCATGTCAAGCCCACTAGATTCATGTGCTCTGGTGGGAGGGGGAAGAGAAGCTGCTGTGGCTCTCACGGGACCCCTGGTGTTTTAGCTGGAAGGCCATGAACATCTCAGGGTGCTGCCCTCATGGTTTCCCTTCACTTCCACACTCAGCCATGTGTAGAATTGAACGGCCCTTCACAATGCTATTCAGGGATCAGAAAAAGTAGACAATCTTCTCCCAAGCCATGGCAACTTGACAGGAAGCTAGAGGTGTGTCCTCCCTGAAACACTAGTGTCAGCACTAAAGCAGCGTGAATTGTTGATTTTTCAGTTCAGAGCCTGAACAACAACGACCCAAAGCTGCATATCTGGTCAACCCAGAATGGAAATTTTTCAACTTTTCTCCACTGAACCCAAAACTGAAAAGATTTAGTTTTGAGATAAATAAAACATTTCATTCACCCCAGGACAAGCTGGGTTTTTTGGTTTAGTTTTTGGATGTTTTTAACCCTCTTTTGTTTTTAAAATAAATTTAGCTAACTTTCTAAATGAAACATTATTCTAAACAAAAAGTCAAATCTTTTTGTCTCAGAAATGCAAAGCAAAACAGTTTGACCTTTTTAAAATTATTTTTTCTTTTTTTTCCCAGTCCAAATATTTAGTTGCATTTGATCCAAACTCGCGACTACTTTCAGTTGATCCAAAAACTGCATTTTTCATTGAATAAAGTATTCATCCAAAAAAATGTGCAGCTTTAATCATCACCCGTATAACCAGATTGCTGAGATCTCAATGACATTTTACACAATGAAACCTATTGCCTCTGCAGGCTCCTTTTAGTAATAACAGCGAAGGTGGCACAGATTATTTATTACTCATGGATGCAAACTAGATTGGGTTAATTTTACTCAGGAGGTACTAAGAATCAGGCATGAATACATGGAACCATTAAAAAATATCCCATTAAAATATGGCATATTAAATGTGATTGTGATGAGGTGATCCCCCATCACCTGCAAAGCAAGAGAAAGAACCCTGAATAGTCATGCTCCACATCTGGAAGGTGACTGACCTAATTGCTACTTGGCCAAAGGAGGCAGAGCTAGGCTTTATAATGAGCTGAGGGAGCTCAGTTGAGGAGGCTGGCTGGAAGATTGAGTAGAGTTTGGGCTGAGAGTTGGCTGGGAGAGACAGGCTGAGTTGGCTAGATTAAGCTGGAAGCTGTTGTGGTGTCTTAGAGAGGCTGCTGGTGACTGGGCTGGCTGCAGCTGGCCCCCAACTGAAAGGACCACTGAAACTGATGGTAGATGGTAGAGGAAGTTGCCTTAGACTATGAAAGCGAAGGAGCAGGGGATGAGGAATGGGTCTCAGACCAGAAAAAAGAAAAAAAAAAGACTTTGATTAGGATTTGAAGAAGGAATACATAGAAATGAAAATAGGATTGAAGTCAACACTTTATAATTGTCCAATGACTGACAGAAGCTGTGGAAATAGGTGATGTTAACCCCCCAAAATGGCAGAATGGATAAAGCAACGTGATGGTGACATACTAACAGCTAAAACAATGATCTACTGATAGAATGTACACATAATGGCTGCTTTTCTCCTCTCTCTTACTAAGAAGCCATTTTACAAACAATACTTTATATTCACCTGTATTTTTTATATCATCCTCAGACAATCCCAGTAGCTCTCCACACATAACCAAGCTTACTTCCATCAGCAATTTAGGCATTCAACAACTTTTATTTTCCCTAAGGTCAGTCTTGCTGCATTTCCTTAAGGATACTAGATTGAATGAAATGATGGGGGGAGTAGGGGGAACTTGCCAAAAATGAATGAACAAAATAGCAGCCATAGCCTTGTATGGTGAGGCTGCTGCACCAAAAAAGACCAAAGAAAGAGACTAAGTTAAGGAGAAGAGATCAGCTAGGGAGAGGAAACTCCCCTGCAAAGGTCTAGAGGAAGGGCCAGTATTGTCTGTGACAAGAAAGCATTGCTGCAGGAGTAGGGCTGACTCCTGTGGCAGGGCCCTAGAGTGGAGGGGAGTCCTGGGCTAGGGTTTGTGAGGCTCAGGGAATGAGATAAAACCCACAAGGGGCCGAAGGTCAGTTTGAGTGGACTGTCATCAGGGAAAAGCTGGGGTATCTAACACAATGAGGAATAGAAGTTAAGCCCTGCTAGAGAGGAGAAGGACCTTAGGTTCAGAGTTGGGCCTCAGTGCAGTGAGAGAGCTTTTTGTTTATGCCAACTGGGACTCTGTTACCACAAAAGGGGACTGAACTGTTAGGTGACTTACCTGGAGGACTGAGCCATAGAAGACTCACTCCCAGTGGGGGAGTTGGGATAAGACACTGCCTGGGACTGGTTATCATGGCCAAGAAAGCAGCCACCAGAGGGAGATGAGAACGGTGAATGGGAGGATTTCTGCCCACAGCCAGTCCCTGCCACCAGCTTAACAAAACAGTTACATGACTTTCACCATGGCACATCCCAGAGCAGAATCCTGCAATGATTGCATTCACTTTCTTATGTGGCATGAATCTAAATAATTTCACTACCGCTCTATGTTTATGCCTGTAGAACCAATGATTAGACAGAGCTGATTAAAAGAATATTTAAGCCTTCATTAAATGGCAGTGATAGTATGAAAACGGCTGTTAAAATGACTTTTTGATAATCCTTAGGTATTGTTCCCCAATTATATGTATATCAAATTTGTTCAGTTTACAAATAAACCAGAAGTTGTTTAATGATCAAAATGGCAAACTCATCAAAATAATAAGATAATACTAGCAAGCATTTTATAAATAACTTTGACAATAAAATAGTAATAAAAATAGTGAAAATAAATGCTTTTTTTTCTTAATTTCTCTAGTAGACTACTCCTGAGGATTACCTTTGTTTTGAGCTATCTTAATTAAAAAAATGGTAATATAATAAGTGCATTACACACACATATAACTGAAAAATGGCTGAACATAAATGGCACTAGTTTTCTCCAGAAAATTAATCTTACAACAGATACAGGGCATAGAACACTTCAGTACAAAAATAATTTTAATAAATATGAATTTGTAGTATCAGTTTTAAGGCTTCATTTTGTAGTAACATTTATCACCACACTTGCTAGCCATCTGGGAATGAAAGAAAAGACAGGTTGGAGTGAGCTGCTGCAGCATGTTTAACATATTCTATTAGTTATTGCACATAATTTAGCTCCTACTTGGCATCTCTGGGCTGAAGATCTCAGCAGCACTGTTCCATTGTTGTCTATATCAAAGCTAATGTGTCCTGAATCCTGGTTACTAGAGAGACCACCCCTCTCCATGAGTTGCCATTGCAATAGAAGACATTTGGAACCCTTAAACTAGCAGTTCTTGGATTGTAACATCAAAGAATTGATACTTGGGTGTTCTCTGTGGAGGGCCTTTTACTCTGGAATTGCTTTCTTATCTGGTTCGGGGCCTAACCTTGTTTTCCTTTAGGGTATAGTACAAAGCCCATATCTTACCCCAGACATTTTTCTGAAAAGAGTAGGTGGGAGAAAGATTGGTTTGGGATTTAGACGTTATTCTTTCACTTCTGAAAAGTGGCAGGCTTGCATGTGTTTTTATTAAGTTAAGTACATGTACCCTGAACACTACAGAGGGTGCAATTCATGGCCAAGAAAGCAGCCACCAGAGGGAGATGAGACCTGTAATAAATAAAACTATTTACTCTAGATGGCCACCAAACAATGTGCCAGTATAACACAGCCAAAACACTGCATTCTCTGAGTAGGCTTGCATCAGTATGTTTAAAAAATATTAATTTAACAAACATTTTTTTGGCCAGAGCTGTATTCTCCCACACTTCTGTCCAACTGCTGCATCAAAAAACGACCACTTTATTTCATTATTTGTTCTATTCTAACCAGATTCTTACACTGCTCTTGTTGATTCTGTTATTGCCCCTTTGAAAGTTTAATCATTGTTGCTCTGTAAGCAACATACAGGTTTATTGCATTGCCGTATTTCTTTTAATATTTTATTGACAACTGCCCATGACTGTTTAAATGAAATATGTCACTAGATATATCAATCATCAAGATCTGAAAGAACCTAAAACTAACCAATTAATTGTTAGCTTTTAAATTGCGTTTAAGTCCTTAAACTGGAAATGAGGTACATGAAAAACTATAGTTTGAAACCATTGGATTCTGTTTTTATTCTGTGAATGTTATGAAAGTCTTATATGTAAAGTTTGATTTTGCCAGATTGTGTTATATATAAATTAACATGGAAGTTTCTGTACTACTTTTTAATTTTTATACACTTTTATTTTCTCTTTGATTAATTTTTTATTATAAAAAAGGGTAACTAGTGATAAATTCATATTTAATTAGTGTAAGCACATTCAGCTCCATTGACTACTGTAGAGTTATACCTTGGGCTAAACTGGGCTCCTGTGGTCTACTTTCCTCCCTGCTAATTAGTTCATAATAAACTGATCTTGATCTTGTTGTCAGAAATCATTTTCAATTTCTACTTTAAGATTTGTAATGCTGCAATTTTTTTTATCCCCAACACTAGAAACTTCTGGATTTTTCCTTCTTTTGACCTCTCAGTGCACCATAATCAGTAAGTTTTATGATGGTACCAACTTGTCAAATTACATTTAGACAGTTTGAAAGTAGAGAATATGTGGTTTTATTACCATTTTTCTGGGATTTCACTGATATCATAGAGTCCTATATGTTGATGGACAAACTTTCAGAAGCTCGCAGACTTGCACACAACTCTACTTATGGGTGTTTATTTTGGGACACAAGGGAGAAATGGGAAAGTATTGGAAGCTCAGTGTACCCACAGCCTGAGACCACCAAAAAATGGATGTGCACGAACAGGCTGGCTTGAGGGTGGGCCTCTAAAATAGATTTCCACAGCCTACATTCAGAAGCATGTGGGATTTGGCCAAGCCATCTTTGGTATATTGTGGTTCAATTAACTTGGAGGTACAAGACAATATGGTCTTCATTTAATCCTCTCATGGCTCCTATACAAAGAGTTGGAGCAACTGTCAAGGAACAAGCAAAAAAGGTGTGGTAGTGGATAATGCAGGAATCTGTTGCATGTTACTGTTCTCAACTGGTCTAGATCCAGTGGTTAGGATGCATGTTTTGCTGTGGGCACCCAAGCTGCATAATGTGGCCTGCAAGAAAATAGGAAATCCACTCATTTTATGAGTATGGTAACTGGTTGCAGTGCCAGAGGGTTTTTGCTGCTATGTGGACCTATTCCCAGGTTCCAGTCCTAACGCCTTAATCCTAGGACACTCAGAACTTTACAAGGGTCTCTGCTGGTGGTATGGTCCTGGTAGGTTGGCTGCTCATTGAGTGCTGGCAAAGGCATGTTATACATAAATCCATATATATTGATATAATGCCGCAATGTGTAACGAGGGTAAATCCTTTCATTTACAGATTACCCAGGCACATCTGGCTCATTACCTCTGTAACCCATCCTCTAACTCTAGCAGAGAAGTAGTGCAACAAGGTAAGTACCAGAAAGAGCCTTTGGCATCCTCAAGACATGACTGAGGTGTCTTTAACAGTCTCTTGAGAGACATTTAAATAGCCTGGAAAGGGAAAGATTTTTGCCAGCCTACGCATGATGCTGCAAACTATCAAGATCTGTACTGGGATGATTTCCATAGTCATTATCAATTTGCATACGCTAATGTGACAAGCTAGCCAGCCTCAGTAGTGACCACAGTTTGAAAAGCTCAGTTGACTAAAGTGGTGCGTGAATTTCCACTACTGCAGTTTTGCCTACAACAAGCTTGCTATGTTCCACCTATACTTTCTATCCATTTACCTCTTTGCTCCATCATGGGCATTAGCTTTGCTGAATACTCTTACTGATGTTAACCTCGGAGGACAGAACAAGAAGCAATGGACTTAAGTTGCAGCAAGGAAGGTTTAGGTTAGACATTAGGAAAAACTTCCTAATTGTCAGGGTAGTTAAGCACTGGAATAAATTGCCTGGGAAGGTTGTGGAATCTCCATTATTGGAGATTTTTAAGATCAGGTTAGACAAACACGTATCAGGAATAGTCGATCATACGTAGTCCTGCTCTGAGTGCAGAAGACTGGACTAGATGACTTCTTAAGGTCCCTTTGAGTCCTATGATTGCTCCTGTAGCTTCTCCATTATCCCCATCTAATAGATTTATACACAGTTAATTGAGTCAAAGTTAGTTACAATTTCTATATGATTGTGGCCTGCTGTATGCTGCACAATATATGCAAGTCTAAAGGTGAGTATTCTCATATGGAGTGGTCTCAAGATGCTGCTGATTTGCAGGCCTGGTTCAGGCAACCATAAACTGCCTCTAGCATCATCGGGTCTGGATCCGGGGGGCCTGGAAAATAAGGGCTGTCTTGTGTGTCTGCATTCTTGGCATTGTGGGTGAGGTGCATGAGAGGATGTGATGCTGCAATAGCAGCTTGTAATGCAGTAATGATTTGAACTATTTTAAACAATTGTTACTGATTGTAGCAGGATCCCCACGTCCAAAGCAACCCATTGAAGCATAGGATGACGCCGCAGGTGCACACATACTCTTCAGTTCTGTCCTGAGTCTTACTGTAACTTTCCACAGTCCAAATATTTAAAACATGATTCCCCTTCTGGGGTCTAATTTGCTGCGTCTTTAGATGCTTTCCAGTGGCCCTCCAGGACCAAATCCTTCCCTTTTGACAAAGGGGTCACACAGTCCCACTTGTGTTGTGCTTCTGCCTAATCCTTTAAATTGTTCTCTGATGGTTCCAGCCAGGCTGGCAACAACAAAGTCTTTCAAGACACAAAACTCAACAAAACCTTCATAACAGTAGCCCTTCCTCCACGGCATCTCTGTTAGGCTGCAGTCTTCCAGCCTTCCCTACACTTGGAGGCCAGGTCACATCTCATTACCTCAGTCCTTTTTCCACTAGATTTTCTCCTCTGGTGTCTTAAGGTCTCCTGCAGGAGCCTTTTTGTTCCCTGAAGCTCCTCTGGCTCAGACCTTTGTTCCACTCTAAGTCTCTCCCAGGCCTTTCTTCCTTATCTATCCCAGAGGCCTCATTGGGTCACATGACCTTCATTTTCCCCACCTGGGTAGGAGAGTTGACTGTGTCACAGGTGGGGCTCAGACCCATCTCTCCTTCAAGGACCAGACACCCTGTGACAAGACTGTATTACACTAATATACAACTGTCAATTTGCTATTGGTTTTATGTGCCTGTAGGTTTAATTGATTTTTAGGATTTATGTGATTGTGAGATTTTGCAACATTATTAAAAGCTTAGGACACAACTTCCTGGCTCTTCATTCCTTTGCAAACTCCCACACAACAACCTATTGTACAACCAAACCAATCTGTTAACAACACCAACAGAACTAAAAGGGAAAAAAAACGTTACAAAGCCATTACAGGCATACCAGCTGCTTATTCACAAATAAGAATTAACAAGCATGTAGTGTGAACTAAAGTGTGTGTGTGTGTGTGTGTGTGTGTCAAACATTGAAAACCAATGCAGAACAGTGAAACTATATGAACCCCAAACTCCAAGCTTCTGTCTGTCTCAATGGTAGTAGAAGCTGATACCTGAAGTGTTTCTCCTGTTCTCCTTCCCCCGAAAGAACATCTTGCCCTGTACAGTGTGTTCAGGTTGTACTGGGGTAGAGTACACAGAGCACACCTGTCCACTCCACTTCATGGAGATGTCCATTGCCCAGCATTTTCCAGTGCCTGCAGTACTTCATATGATCATCATGCCACATTGCCAAATATCTGAACCCTGGCTCTCATCCATTTCGTCCACTGATGGATAATCCTGACCATAGGAGTCCTGGATGTGGGGTAGGTAGCTCTAAGATGGAAATGCTCCAAGAGAATTAAAGCCCCCCCTTTTTTTTTCAGCTGGGGAGAAAAAGGAAAAAAAATCCCCCACTTATATAACATGATATCAATGTGACAGTGTAAAGAGTACTCTTGGCGGAAGTGACCTTTGGAATGTTATGCCTTCTGCTCTCAACCACAACTGAACCCACTCCATTCCATGCAATATTCCCCATAACAATTTAACCTGGAAATCCCTCCCTCTTATAGCCAAATTTTTTCCCCATGACAATAACAAAGGTGGTGGGCGGCTGTGTGGAGCTCATCCCTGGCCCTGCACTGCTCCCTTTCTGGGCTGTTCCCTGAGTCCATCCTCAAAGATCATTGGAAAGTGGAATCAGAATTTCTATTGGACCATCTGGCCAGTCCAAGACTTCTAGCTTTACTGTTTGTTCCTGGGACTGGAACATCCACTGCTGTCCCCACTCCCTCGTCCTCTCCCTCTCCATGAAAAGGTGACCACCCTCATTCAGTACTATGGCATGAACGACAATGGGCAGTCCCTGCCTCAAAAAGTTAAAATATAATTTAAAACAAGATGCTAATTATTGGATGCAACAAAAAATAGGAAGAAACAATAGAGGGAGGATGCAAGGAACAGTAATAAGAACATGTGTTTGCATAGGTTAAATATGGGCATACCTTGATGGTTTTAAACTAGTAATTTTTTTAAATTATGAAAAATAAGATAAATATTTGAAGCCCCTGGCTACTTATCTGGCCACTATCTAGAATGTCATTTTGCACAAATTCAGTGGTTCAAATTCATCCTTGATGTAGTCCCAGTGACATCAGTTGGTTTACACTCAGGGTTCATTTGGTCCAGAAAGTAGAACTCTTTCACTTCTAATAGTTAATTTATTTACAATGATATACCAGCTCTTCAGACACACAATTCCAATAGCTGAAACTAAGTTCCTTAGAAAAGATAAGTACTTTTTGTTCTGCAAGGACAGGGTAGGATGATGTACCTGTTGGTGAGTACAAAATTAGTCATCTATGGTTTGCAGGTGATATTGATCCAATTGAAACATTGCAAGAAGTGAAAAAATTGCTAGAAAGAGTAGTGGTGGAAGCTGAGAATTTAGGTCCAAAGATAATGGTGACATCTTAGTCTGTTGAAAAGATGAAGATATTCCTACCCAAATCTGAGGAGGCATTGGATTGCACTGAGCACTTCAAATAGCTGGGTGGCATGACTACAAGAGATGCTAAACATCACTTAGGCCTGGTCTACACTGGGGGGGGGGGAGGGCGGAGTGTTGACCTAAGATACGCAACTTCAGCTACGCTATTTCCGTAGCTGAATTTGGAGTATCTTAGGGCTGGTCCCCACTACAGCTTAACATTGACTTTAGCGACGTTAATTTGACATAAACCTGTACCCGTCCTCACACAGACGCCATTTGTATTGATTTAAAGGGCCCTCAAAATCGACTTCTGTACTCCTCCCTAACGAGAGGAGTAGCGCTGAAATCGACCTCTCTGGATCGATTGTGGACTAGTGAGGATGAATGGGACGTTATTGGCCTCCAGAGGCTGACCCACAATGCTCCATTCTGACCGCTCTGGACTGCCTCACTGCTCCACTGTGACCGCAATGGACAGCACTCTCAACTCGCTGCTCTGGCCAGGTAGATAGGAAAAGACCCGGGAACATTTGAATAGCATTTCCTGTTTGGTCAGCGTGGCCAGCTCACCTGCACAGCTCAGTCGCCATTCAGAGAAATCAGCAGCACAAGCCGCCATGCAGACCTCAGCATCACAAGACGCCATGCAGAGCTCAGCAGCACAAGACGCCATGCAGAGCTCAGCAGCACAGGAGACCAGCCAGAGGAAAAGAGCTCCAGCATGGTCCTATCATGAGGTGTTGGATCTCATCGCTATCTGGGGAGAGGAATCCGTGATGTTGGAACTCCGCAACAACAAACGGAATGCCAACACGTTCGCCAGGGTCTCCAAGGCCATGCTGGAAAGGGGCCACAACAGGGACGCCCAACAGTGCCGCGTGAAAATTAAGGAGCTGAGGCAAGCGTTCCAGAAAGCCAAAGAGGCAACCGGATGCTCAAGGGGTCCGCCGCGGACATGCAGGTTCTACAATGAACTAAATCAGATAATGGGGGGCGCCCCCACCACCATCGCACCAGTCTGCGTGGATTCCACGCATGGGATAATGGTCAGGGCCGAGGAGGATTCGGATGAGGAGGAGGAGGAGGAGGAGGGAAATATCACGGAACAGCAGGACGCAAACGGAGAAACAGTATTATTACCAGACAGCCAGGAGCTTTTTATCACCCTGGAGCCAGTACTCAGCCAACCCTCCCAAGCGGGTACCCAAGACGGCGAAGGGAACTCTGGTGAGTGGTTTTTTTTTAAGGGATTAGATGACTCATGATTTTTAAAGGAAGCATTTATTAATGATTAACTTGCCCTAAGGACTTAGTGTGCTTTCATTGCTGGTCAGTTTCTACTCAAAGAGTTTGTCAATATACTCCGGTATTGACCGTAAGTCCTCCACGGACATTTCAGTGAAGCTATCCAGGAGGTAGCGATGAATCTTCCGCACCAGATTTCTGGGGAGAGCCGCCTTATGTGGCCCCCCGTGATAGGAGACCATCCCACGCCACAAAAGTAGTAAATAGTCTGGTATCATTGAGCAGGCTAGCATTGCGGAGAATGTACCAGGACTTTGCAGTGACTCAAGCAGCATGCGTTGTCTATCTCTCTGAGAAATTCTAAGCAAAGTGATGTCATTCATGGTTGCCTGTTTGAAATACGGACTGCAATTAGTCTGGACACAGCGAGCGAGTGTAAGCCCCCCCCCCCCACCGCCAGCCCCGCCCATTCGCCTCCTTCGCCCCCGCCAGCCCGTTGTGAGAGCAGTTAGAGGAGTTTTGAGCCTACAAGCGGATGCTTCCGCAGCCAGCCCGAAGCCAGAGAGTTTTTGGTTTTGTTTTGCATTTTGCGGTTCACTGGGAGCCACGCGGTGGGGGGGAAGTGGGTGGGGTTACTCTGGAATATCCGAGCGCTGCTGTAAAGAGTATGGCTTTGCTTACCATAGCCTGCTGCATGGTGATTTCAGCAGCTGTGGTGAGGCTCTCTCGTGCGTGAGTTGTGACTTTTGACTGATCCAGTAACTTTTAGGTGAGGAATATGACCTTGTACAGAAACCATATCAGGCCTGTGAATACTGTGTTTCCCCGCTGCATAGTAATCCCATTGTTCTCCACGACTGTATGTGTCTCATAACCTTATACCTTTCTTTCTTCACCAGCTGCACAGATATCTCTGAATCCTCCCTCTTGCCCTTCACGCCGGCTACCACAGATACGAAAGAGTAAAAAGAAAACTCGTGATGACATGTTTAACGAACTTCGGCATAACTCTCACGCTGAGGCCGCACGGCAGACAGAATGGAGGGAAAAATTGTTACAGTTAAGGCAAGAATCAAGAGCTGCAGCAGAAAAGTTGCAGGAACGAGAAGAACGGCGGATGGATGCTTTCCTCCGCATAATGGAGGAGCAAAGCGACATGCTTCATTGTCTGGTGGAGCTTCAGCAGGCCCAAATATCACCTCTACAGCCTCTGTGTAACCACCTCCCCCACTCCCCAAGTCCCATAGCTTCCCCGCCCAGACGCAGGGTGAGAACCCGGGGGGGGGGGAGCTCCGGGGACCGACCCACTGTACCCCACAAGCCAGCACAAGCAGCAGGAGGTTGAGTTTCTCTAAAAACTTGTAAAAGCTGCTGTCTTGCCCTCCCCCCCCCCCGCTCCTCCACCACTGCGACTGCTGGTTTCCCTCCTCACCCACCCCTTCTTGCCTACCTTGCCAGTGATCCCCTGTATTTGTATTTGTGATGAAGCAATAAAAAACCATAATTTTTAAAACAGTGAATTTATTTCCTCTGCAAGCATCGGGAGGGGGGAGGTAAAGAGGGTGCAAGGATGGCAGGCTTAGGGCTGAGCAGAGCAAGGGAGCGGGTTGTCAAACGCCATCTTGGGCACTCAGAAAACTGGTTTTCAAGGCGTCCCTGAGGCGCAGCGTGTCATGGTGTGCTCTTCTACTTTCCCTGCTGTTTGGCTGCTGGTAAGCAGCAGACAGGAAATTTGCCTCTGCCTCCCAGCCCGCCATAAATGTTTCCCCCTTGCTCTCACAGAGATTGTGGAGCACAGAGCAAGCAGCAATAATAATGGGGATATTTCTGTCGCTGATGTCTGAGCGAATCAGTAAGGAACGCCATCTCCCCTTCAGACGGCCAAATGCACACTCTACTGCCATCCTGCACTTGCTCAGCCTGTAGTTGAACAGCTCCTGACCCCTGTCCATGGCTCCAGTGTAGGGCTTCATAAGCCAGGGCATTAAGGGGTAGGCTGGGTCCTCGAGGATGACGATCGGCATTTCTACATCCCCCACAGTAATTTTCTGGTCGGGGAAGAAAATCCCTTGCTGCAGCTCTCTAAATATCCTAGAGTTCCTGAACACACGAGCGTCATGAACCTTTCCCGGCCATCCCACGTACAGGTCGGTGAAACGTCCCTTGTGGTCAACCACTGCTTGCATGACCATAGAATAATATCCCTTCCGGTTTCTGTACTCTGCGCCCTCATTGTCCGGTGCCAGGATAGGGATATGAGTCCCATCTATAGCCCCACAACAGTTAGGGAATCCCATGGCGGCAAAGCCATCTATTGTAGATTGCAGGTTTCCAAGGTTTATAACCCTGGGTAGCAGCAGCTCGACGATTGCTCTGCTTACTTGCATCACAGCAGACCCCACTGTAGATTTACCCACCCCAAACTGATTCGTGACTGACCGGTAGCTGTCTGGCGTTGCAAGCTTCCAGAGGGCTATTGCCACTCGCTTCTCAACTGTGAGGGCCGCTCTCATTTTGGTATTCTTGCGCTGGAGGGCCGCGGAAAGCAAGTCACAAAGTTCCATGAACGTGCCCTTACGCATGCGGAAGTTTCTGAGCCACTGGGAGTCATCCCAGACCCGCAGCACTATGCGATCCCACCAGTCCGTGCTTGTTTCCCTGGCCCAGAACCGGCGCTGCATGGCATGAGCCTGCCCCATTGCCACCAAATTTGCCAGATTGTCGGTCGCCCTACTTCCAAAAACGTCCGTTTCACTGTCCCTGCTGTGCACGTCCAGGTCCATCTCCTCATCACTGTCATCGGGTTCCAGAAAGCGCAGTTGTCTCCGGATCGCATTCCTCTGCAGACGGTACAGCATAAAATCCACAACAGTGTGCGAGGTCCACACAATGGCCAGTACTGCAGCAGTGGCATCAGCGGGCTCCATGCTTGCAGTACTATGGCGTTAGCGAAGCACGGAGAAAGGGTGCGAATAATGGGATGCCTACCCACAGTACACCGCTCGCAATGGGGTCGGTGGCACGAAAAAAGGGCGCGAAATTATGAAATGCCTACCCACAGTGCAACGCTCGCTATGTCAACGCTTGCAACAGTTGTGCGGACAGACACTGTCGACTTGCTGTGCTTTGTGGGGACACACAAAATCGACTCTATACAGTCAGCTTTAAAAAATCGACTTAAAGGAAATCGACCTACTGCTGTAGTGAAGACATACCCTTAGGTAGACTTACCTGGCCGCCCACATGATGGTGAGTCAACTGCTGCTGCTCCCGCATCGACTCCGCTTTCGCCTCTTGTGGAGGTGGAATATAGGAGTCGACGGGGAGCATGCTTGGGGATTTATTTATCGCGTCTACACTAGATGCGATAAATCTATCCCCCATAGTTCGATCACTACCAGCTGATCCAGCAGGCAGTGTAGACATACCCTTAGAGATCTGAAATAGAACTGGGTTTTCAAATGCTGCTCTAGCAACACTGAGCCACATTTGGAGCAGTAAATTTATTACTGTGACATGTAAAATGAAATTACGGAAATCTCCTGCTATATGCATGTGAGATGTGGATGCTAAGGAAATAAGACATTAAGAGGCTTTCTGCCTTCGAATTGAAATGCCATAGGCAATTGCTGTGCTTTAGCTATACCTTGCATGCAAATAATGAAGAGGTAAGTGCACAAATTTACAACATAGCCAGGATGATACTTGATATATCTAGACAACAAGAGGAAGAAAACTTGAGCTTATGGGTCAAGTGAGTCAGATGACAGGTGGAAGATTGACAAAGCAAGCTTTGCAGGGTCTGGGTCTGGGGCATGGGTGATTAGACGATGGGCTGACTGGACAGAATGTGGTTTGCTACACTTCTCAAAGCTTCATGAAGACTGTAAATTGTGTAGGAAGGCTGCTGGCCAGTGACTCCCAGGTGGTGTTTTTATTGTTCATTATGATATGACTTAATGGTGCTTTGTACCATGAAAGTATAATAAATAAATAAACAATGACAGTGTGAGGAGAAATTGCCTTCATATCTTTGTTGTCTAGAGAAGAAGTGTAGTCCCATGGCTAAAGGCACAGCAGCCTGGACATTTATGTTCTTTCTGGCTCTGCCCAATGAATCAATGTGTGATCTTGAATAAATCACTCACATCTTTTCAGACTTCACTCTTTCCACCTGTAAAATGGTGATAAGGATACTTGCCCACTTCTGCAAAGCACTGAGATATACCAATGAAAAGGACTATGTAAATACCAAGTATTATTATTACTACTGCAACATAGGAGTTGAGCTATGGTACTTAAACTCCTTTGAAACATAAATGCATAAGCCTGCAACACTGACTGAGCCCTGTATCCCCGGCAGCAGTATATTATGCAGTTTATTGTGAAAAGGGAAATAGGCTGTCTTTCAAATGGCCCTTATAAATAGAGATCCTCTCGGCTCTGTTTGGCTGTTGAATGGCCCTTCTCGTGAAAAAAAAAGTAAGATTTTGGCCCGGTGTCCATGGCCAGTGGTTCGCTGTTGTCCTCATCATAGACCACATCTACTTTAGAGTTGTTTTTTTTTCCCTAAAATTTTTCCACTACTGCTGCAACCAGTGCAACTCCACCAGTGATAGTGACATTGGTAGTGTGCCAAAATAGACTGGCCTCCAGCATTATTATCACGTCATCAAACCCTGCTCAGAACAGTGGTTACAACAATGGAGGCCACGGATAATCAGTCTACACTAACACTTCCACTGTTGCTCCCACTGGCAGGAGCACTGGTGGGAAGTTTTAAGAAAACAATGTGAATGTAGACAAAGCTATAAAGTTGTCTGCATTCCATCCTGTGTATCCTGCAAACAGGTTTGCAGTCTTGTACCTTACAGTGCTTGAATCTCCATGTGCATCTTCAGAGGCAAGATTGGGCTCAGAGTTTGTAATGTGCGTCTTTGGTCTCAAAGATGTAAAATATCCAGCATTGTACTATGAACAATTCTCTGTTTCTTGCTGTAGAGAAAGTTATCGGGCAATACCTCAAGTGAGGCAAATTCAGAAGTGACCATTACTGCATTACTACTCAGGGCCAGCGACAGGGGGGGGACTACGGGTACAGGTGTACCGGGCCCCGGACTTAAGGGGGGCCCCTTAAGTCCGGGACCCGGTACCGGGCAAGCCAATGGAGCCGGGCGGGCAGGAGCAAGGAGTCTGCAAGCCAGCCTGCGGGGGAAGGGTGAGCCGCTAGAGGGCGGGGCTGAGCAGGGCGGGGGAGATTAGGAGGGGGGAGAGAGGAATGTGCAGGTCAGCGTGGTCAGAAGGGGAGCCAAGTGGGCAGGAGCCCCCTCTGCCCCCACCATTTCTGTGATTGCTGAGTTGCACAGGCGGCAGAAAACAGAAAGTGTGGCTCAGCTCCCTGGAATCTGCAGCTTCTGGGTCCTAGTGCTGGTTGAGCTCCCTCCTGTGTGCTGAGGGCAGGGGGAAAGAGGCAGTGGGGAAGGAAGGGGTGGGATGGGGAAGAGATGGAGCCATGGGGAAAGGGCATGGCATTGCAAAGAGAAGGGGATGAGGGAAGCGGGGGTCTAGGATGACCAGATGTCCTGATTTTATAGGGACAGTCCCGATTTTGGGGTCTTTTTCTTATACAGACTCCTATTACCTCCCACCACCAGTCCTGATTTTTCACACCTGCTGTCTGGTAACCCTACGGGGGCCCAGCATGTGGATCCCCTTGGCAGCAGCTGGGGCTCCCCTCTTAAGGAAGTCCATCATATCCTCTCCCTGACGAGCCCCACCTCCGCTACATCTGTACCACCCTGATGAGCCTCCCCAGACACTCTCCCAAATGAGCCTCAACCACCTGGACCCCACCCAAATGAACCTCACCTCCCCTGCACCCAACCCCTCTCCCGACCTTCTACCACTTTCACTTGGTCCCCCCCTGCAGATTCCCATTGCCCCTGCCTCACAAAGAACCCTCTTACCCCCATCTGGATCCCCCCACACTGAGTCCCACTGCACTTGGATCCTGCTGCCAGGCTGAGCATCCCTGCCCACATCTGGTGTGCCTGGAGCAAAAGGGGCAGGGCCCCAGGTATTTCTGTGGCAGGCATGGCCCTTGTGCTGTGGCACAAGGGGGTGCTGGGCAGTGGGGGAGATCTGTGTGTGTGTGGATTCCCTGGACTTCCCCCATGTCTCTGCACCCTCACATGGGGTGACAGGGGCTCCATGGGGCAGGGTTGACAGGAGTTCTGTCTCGCCCCGCCGCTGCGGAGCTCGCCCTTGGTGTCCCCGGGCGCCCGGCCTGGGGGAGGGGGGGCGCTGTGTCCGCAGTAGAGGTGCACGCAGCCCAGCCGGAGCGGGGACTTGGCGGTCGAGGGGCCGGGGAAATCCAATGGGGAGGGCGCCTCTGCGTCCCTAACCCCGCCCACCTCTCCCTGTGCATCTTCCCCTGCGCCAAGCCGAACTGAGCCACGGGGTTCGCTGCGGGATCCAGAGAGACGCATGGATGGGCAGCTCCGCGCCGGAACCAGTTGCACCCCCACCCCAGGTATGTCTGGTAGCCGGCGGCTTTGCCTTTCAAGCCGGGGCACCCCTCCCTACTCCCCCTTACGGCGGCCAGCCCAGCGGGGAGCCCAAAACTTCCAGCGGCTCCTTCCCTACCCCGACCCGCACCACGGAGCAAGTCAACTTTGGTCGAGTCCTGGAGCGGGGGCTCCAACTTTCCACATAGTTTGAGGGGCTCTGGGCCTCCATGACTCCAGAGCGTCTCCCTGAGGGCTGGGAGCGTGTCGCTCCATCTTCCCCTCCCAGCAAGTCGTGTCCGGAGCAGCGGGACCCAGCGGGCGACCCACGTAGGCCCAGGCAGGGCAGGGCGCAGGTGGTGGGAGACCGGCCGGGGGGGTCCCGACAAAAGATCAGAGTACGGGGCCCCAAAATTTCTGTCGCCGGCCCTGTTACTACTAACAGGGACAGGTTTGCAGTCAGGCCAGGCACCTGAGGTATTGGGTTAGAGCAGTAGCCTGCATCAGGGGTTACTGTGTCTGACTAGACGTGTTGGAGAAAGTAGTTGATGACTTGAGCCAGTCTTACCACAGCACAGCAGCCTTCTCCTGCTGAGAAGGAAAGTGCACTCGCTCCCTGGGGTGTTTCATGCCTCACCCCATTGTGCAGGAATATTATGGGCTTCCAGGAGTGTAGAGGAAAGCAGAAGAGATGTTTATATAATGCTTTCTACCCTCCAGGAAGAAGAACGTCTGTTTGACGGTTGATCTTTTCTATACTGAGTCTTTGTGTTGTGCACTGCAGAATCTCCCCTCCCTAACCTCAGCTAAGAGCATTTTCTCTGATGTGCAACATTCCATAAAAAGAATATTGGTTTTTGTATTCTAGGGACCCATTTTTTTTATCAAAGAACCAATGACTGTTTAAAAAGACGAGCCGTTCCTCTAAATAAGTAACGTGATTGGTGATTAGCCCAGGAGCTTTGCAAAAAATCAGACGTGGCTAATTACGGTCAAGGATACTTTTTATAGTATTGTAATTGGCGTCAGTTAGATCCAAGGGGCTGTGCACTTGCTACAATTACATCAACGGGAAAGGGGATAACTGTGTGTGGAAGTAACAAAGAGTCCTGTGGCACCTTAAAGACTAACTCTAAAGTTTTGAAGCATAAGCTTTCGTGGGCTAATACCCACTTCGTCGGATGCAAGCAGTGTGTGTGGAAGATTGCTCACGGTGCAAATTGCTCTGCGTCTGTAAACTGTGACTCTTGCGAGTTTAAGGGAGTATTCAGATCAAGTGTATTAGCTCTCTCACACTTTCCCCACTGCCCTGGACGCCTCCACAATCCCGGCCATGAACACTTGGTTTGAAATAGGGGCCGGGGGGAAGGTGTGTCACGCGGACTCTTCTGCTCTCTAAGAAGGGAGCCGCTGAAGTCCGAGCGCAGGCGACGCCGGTGGCGGAGGGGAATGGGTTAATGTCGACACTGGAGGGGGAGTTGCATGGCTGGATCACATTAGTATTCCCGCCCTATCAATGTGCTATGTCGCTCCCCACGTCAGCCTGCCCGGTTCCCTACGTCTGAGCAGCCCCAGCCCAGGGTTCAGAGGGGCTCTTCGGCGCGGCGAGCCCTGCGAGAGCGGGTCCAGGCGGACGCGGGGAGCCCAGCGAGGCGCAGGTCCGCAGGCGCACAAGGCGGCCCGTCTCCCCCGCAGGGTCGGAGCGGGGGGGAAGGGTGGAGGGGGCGAGGAAGCTGGCGCCGCTCTGGGAAGACACCAGGAGAGCCGGCCCCGGCCGCCGCGCCGGTTTCGAGGGCTGAACTCCCTCCTGAATGGCAGCTGCCAGCTGCCCGCCCCGGCTGCATCTGCCCGAGCTGCACATCGCTGCGGGCGGGAGGAGGGCGCAGCGCGCCGGCACGGGGCTGGTTCCGCAGGGGCTGACATGCTGCTGAGCCGGAGAAGTTGACGAGTCCGCGCCGCTGCCTGGCCGGGGCGGGAAGGATGCTGCCGGGCCCCGCGCGCGCTCCCCCAGCCCGCCTGCCCGCCGAAGGTGACCGGCCGCCGCTGCCGCCTCTTCGCCTGTGACTGGAGAGACCAGTGACTCCGGCTCGCTCCTCGGGCGCCTCATCGCCGAGCCGCGGGGGGTGGGCGAGGGGGAGATTTGCCCGCTCCCGCTGGGATCAGTGCAGCTGCCTTTGCTTGGTGGGTGCGTATGCATGAGTTCTGCACCGAATGGGCGCAAGAAGCGCCCCAGGACCGCCGGCTCTATCTTCCAGATCAGCAAACCCCCCCTGCCCGCCAGGGACGGGGAGCGCCGGGGCAGCGGCTCGGAGAGCGCCTACAAAACCCAGAGAGCCCTGGAGGACTGCAAGATGGTGGGTAAAACAAAGGGCTCCCTTATCCCCTCCTCCCCCAATATATTTGTGTAGTTTGCGGTCGTGCCACTCCCCCTCCAGCTTGTCTATTCCTATCACGTGCAGCTGCACTATTTTTAAAACTGCAGCCCCCGGTTAAGTTGACACCCTTTCGCCCGAGTCGCAATGGCTAAAGACAGACCAGGTACTGGCGGGGGGAGGGGGTGACTCCTGATGGACCCTGCAGATTTTTGACCCTCAACCCCCCCAAAAAAATTGTATTAGCAAAATAGAAAACAAGGGTAGCAGCTGCTAGTGCACCAAAATAATCCAGATCCACTGCATCTGGTTGCAACAGTGCTGCAAACACCCGGCTCCAGCACTCTCCCAATGCCCACAACATCTAGCCAAATTTTGGCCACAACCTGCCCAAATTCGAATAGGTTGCCTAGAAAGATCACAAGTGTAGCTCCTTCAACTGCACTAATAAAATCTGTATCCTGATTCATTAGCAATGCTGCAAAAACCAGGATCTGGCACCTAGATTCTGCTGAATTCTGCCAATTTTGGGCCCAGCCCTTTAAAATCCAACCCTTAAATAGATAACAAGTAGAGGTGCTTTTAGTAGGCCAAAAATATCTGGACTTCCACACACCTTAGCAGTGCAAAATACTAGATTAGGCACCAGGATCTTACTGGATCAATCTCATTCTCCCCTTCCCCCATGCCCATCCCATGTAACAGCATAAAAAATGTTCACTAAGGTAGTCACTCTTAGTATGCCCTAAATATTTGGACCCCAGCATGTTCCAGCAAAACAACAGCACCAAAATCCTGTCCCTGGCGCCTGAATCCAGCTGGACCTCAGCAATACTGGGTCCCAACTCTGCAAATTAGAGACTCTAACTAGAAAACAGGTGGAGCTGATGCTGTTTTTCATTAAAAATCTGAACCATGAATCTCAGCCCTCTATCATTGGAACATGCATATGGGTACCTGGATCCTGCCAGATCCTGCCAAACTTTGGCCCTAGTTCTCCAAATTCAAGTGTCTAAATAGAGGAGGAAATATAGCAGCTCCTAGTGCACCAAAGAAGTCCAGACCCTATTGCAAGCTGTCATGGCATCTCTATAAATACATATATCTAGACACGTTTTTTCATTCTAATCCCCCAAATTTGAACATTTTAACAGAGAAGTGGAACTGGAGAAGCTGCGCTGTTTAGCTGGTAGACTGTTTAGATTTGAGATTTCAAAAACAAAAAAGTTTGCAACCAAAAATTGCTAAGACCCAGCAGGATCCAGGTGCTGAATCCAGCTTTTTGTGCTATCGCTGTTCCCAGATGCACAAGGGTCCAGGTTTTTTGGTGGCATAGTAGCAGCTACTATTGTACTGTGTTTAGGCAGTGGCTGTGGGGTGATAACTGCCAACATTTGGCTGTCTTCACCAGAATCTGGGTGCCAGATTTGAGGGTTTTATGGAACTTTGCACCACAATGGATTGAGGTCCAGATTTTTTTTATTAATAATAATAATTATTATTTTGTGCACTAACATCTACACTTGTTCTCCTCTTAGGCCAGGGGTCTTGGGGGCTTGAGGCCAAATTTAGCAGGATCCATGTGCTGCATCTATTTTTTAGCAGATGTATGAGGATGCATTAGGCAGGGTCTGGATTGTTTTGGTGCACTAGAAGCAGCTAAACCGGTTCTCATATTCATGCTATAGTATTTGGGGAGGAAGGGACAAAATTGGCAGGATCCAGGTATGGGGGCTGGGTTTCTACAGCACCCTTGTACAGAGATGCATTGGGGCCCAGCCCAGAATTTCTTGGTGTTCTCTATTTAGGCATTAGAATTTGGGGGTTGTCTCCAAAATTTGGCTGGATCTGGTAGGATCCAGGTAAATCCAGATTTTTACCTCCTCCTTTACCACTACAAGTGGCCTTTATTCATGCTCTTATCTCTTGCAGATCATGATTGCATTCAAAGTCAACACAGATTTTGTTTCTTTAAAATAAAAAGAATGTACATTGTAGATTCATGGAAAACAAAATAATAATCTTTCCAATGCGGTGACTGTAAAGATTTATCCAATAGTGTCCAACTGTGTCTGCCAGTGTGATGCCGGGTTGGAGTATTTCTGTGGCAAGGCTGAGAGGTTTATCTAGTTCTTTGTCTATTTATTTCACACTGGCCAAAGTGCTTTCTGGAATACTAAGTAGAAAGTGCCTTTCTAGTACATCTTATCAGCCAACAACTTCAGATCAATTTCAAGTCTGAAACCTGGGTTAGAGGCCAGTGACAGGAAGGAAATCATTACAAAATAAATTAGCAAAGGTTTCAGTGCATAAATGAATGTTACTTTCCACTCTCTAAATGTGTTGCTAATCAGAAACCAGAGGGAGGGAAGGGAATCATCTCTGGAGACATTTTCGTCTTTCATTATGATAAAAAAATAATCTCTTGCTACCAGGAGAAGAAAATCCGTTATTTATGTATGCATAATATTTACGACTAGCTACCCAAACACATTCAGAGATTTAGTTGGAATATTACTTTCCTGCAAGAGAACATTTATAGTACATATAAGTTAGCTCACATGAATTCCCTACCTATTTACTAAATGTTAAGGACTTGATCCCATTGTCTGTGAAGCAAATAGGAGCAGGCCTTGAAGTAGGAATGTTTTTATAAATGCCCCATTATTTTATCAATGTAATTAAATGTTTCATGTGAGTAAATAATCTGTTTTCCAGCTTGTTCAGGAGTTCAATACTCTGGTGGCTCTATACCGGGAGTTAGTCATTTCCATTGGGGATGTCTCTGTCAATTGTCCGTCTCTACATGCTGAAATGCAAAAGACTAGAACCAAAGGATGTGAGATGGCCTATCAGGCACACCAAAAACTAGCAGCGATCTCTGGGTAAGAGGCTTCTTATATTTCTTCCATTCAAGCAAGCACCTTTATAATATTCAAGTTTCTGGTTGCTAAAGAGTATTTCAAGGGAGCTTTGGGCAAAGGCACCAAACTTTTATACTATTAGTCTATGCAGACATTGGTGTTAGGATTTAAACTAAGAGATATATTTTGGATTTTACGGAATGTACAAATTCTTATCACAGCATCATTTTGGGCCAAATCATGCTGCTGATAGGAATTTGGCACTGATGATAGCATTCTATTCATTTCATTGAGACTTCTCTGTAAAGTGAGTAGAGTTTGGCCTTTAATTGGCAGTCACAACGCAAAATGATCAAAAGAATATAATCTGTGGTTGAGCTTCCAGGGTGAAATTCCATGGGCTGATACTGCAGTCCAAACACAATGCCCCATCAGTGGGAATATTACCTGACTAAAGACTGCAGGAATGGGCCTTAAGATAATATGGTTTTATAAATAGCCCATGCAGGGAGAGAAATCATCCATTTGATCACTAAGCTACTCAGAAGTATTACAATTGCACATCACTCAGAACTCATGTAGGGGGAATTCTTACATTTCTTAAAACAAATTTTAGCAGGGCAAAAAATAAAAGTATCTCTTTTTGAAGGCTAAGGTAACAGACTATGGGCCAAATTTTCAAGAGACCAGCATCCCGTTTGCAGGTACAATTTACATTTGTAAACTTTACTCCTGCAACTGAACTTGGGGTGCAGATATTTTGAGGTGCTAATACTCTGCTTTAACCTACAGTTGAGCTTTCATGTACAAAATAGGGAGACTAAACTTCTGCCCTTATAGCCATTTAGCCCAGATCAGCAGTTTCCAAAGTTTATCCTAGCATCTTAAAGGAAATATTTTCTTGTGGACCATCTCCTATCTCATTTACTACTGTGTGACATCCCTGTGGGAACTACAGCTGTTGCTTACATAAAAAAGACATAGAGGGGAAATATTTATGTATTTTCAGTTCTCTTTAATGTAATGAGTCCTTTTTGAAAAAAAAAGTTAATCACAACATCTCTTCATTTCGTCTTCCCTTCACATCTGTTCTGTTTCTGTCAGCTGAAAACAAGGATGAGAAAAACCAAGCCTTCTACGGATCACACCAGCAAGTGCTCCTCAGACCATAAGTGGTCCATAGACCACAGTTTTAGGAGCTATTGCCTTAGATATTTTAAGTTTGGATCCTGCAAGTTGCCTAGGTACTACCTCCTGTGATTTAAAGAACTGCCTTGTTGTCCACTAACTTGAAATAACTCAGCATCTTGCAGGATCAAGCCCTTGAAGTGGGACATACTTTAAAAAACATAGAACTTAAACATAAATCATTTCCATAATTTACATCTGTATTCACCTATCACATTTGCCTATATTAAATCATCTTTTTTTTTTGTCTCCTAACTCTCTCATCTGTTTGTATTGAAATGAGGGCTACAGCCTCCCAGACCATCTTTCCCTATTTGAGGCTGCAGTAAAGCCATATTACTAAATTTGTGACATCACATCCTTCTCATGGCAACAGAATGTGTCATCACAAACTCAGGATTATGTCTCATTATGGGATAAAAGAAGAGAAAAAGCTGATCTCTCCAATAAGGGTAAAATCCCCACCACCACCTTCACAAAGCCTGAGTATTTGGATTCTGTGCAAGTGAAGTGTACAGGTATGGAGAGGTGAAATCCACTTGCCAGTTAGTGGTTGCTGCATAGCACGCCTGCTTCTTCTGTTTCAGCCTATAAACTGTAGTAGCTGCCCACAGTACTTCAACATCAGCCGTGCAGGGTGTTAGGGCCACTGCATCAACATAATTGTACATCTCCCTTAGCTCACCATAGCCTTCTGTGCCTGCCTCCTGTGAAGATCCAACAGGGAGATGCTTTCTGTGGTACACAGATGATGCACAGTGATTCCTGTGTGGCTGTTCTGCCCATAATTTTCCCAAGCCAGCCCCTATCGGGATTAAGTGGGATGGAGAGCCTTATATTGGTCTTCCGTACCACTGGTGAATCTCACTCCAAAACCAAAACAGCAAAAACACTGGCCAAGCACAGTACTTTTGGTATAATTTTCTTCTTTTTCAGATTTGATTTTGTGCAAAATTCTCTTTTAAATAGACACTGTTCACTCCGATTTGTTCCCCAAGGAAAAGACAAGCTCTTACAAAACCTAGGTCTGACCACACTAAAAATCCACCCCCCAAAAAATAGCTGCTATTTGTAAAATTCTTTCAATTTAGGTGTAGTAACAAAGGTAAGGATATATTCTTGTTTCAAAAGATCTGATTTTAACATGTTCATGTCTCAGATAGAAATCTGATGCACTCACAGATGTCCTGCAGGTGCTATGAAATTGACATTGTAACTCATCTTAGACTGTATTAAACAACTGTAAATAATGTGATATCCATAACAACTGGGAAGAATTAAAAACCCAACAGTTCACTATAAATTGCTTATTTTGTCCAGTAGGCATTTCACAAGATGTGCTTTGCATGCTTAATCTCCTTCACCTGAATAATGAGAGCAACAGTGAAAGCCAAATTAACCTGTTTTATGCTGTGTTTGAGGACTGGATTAAGAGGGCTAGATCACGGAAGGGTGGGGATGGAGATACAATGAAGATTCAGAGTGGGAAAGAAATAGAGATGGCAACAGACATGGAGTATCGATCCCTAATTCTGTAAGAAGAATGATGTATTGCACATGGGTTGGGGTCTGGACTGAGATAGGATACAACAGACTGGATCGGGGGACACATTAGGGATGGTAACATAATAGAAAGGAAAGAAGCAGGAATAGAGATTTTTGAGGACTAGAATGCACTGGTCAGGAGGCAGCAGCACAAGGAGAGGCAGGATTGGGAGAAAACATGGGAGGATTAAAAGAGCAGGAAATAAATGGACAGAAATGAGTGGGAAACAGGAAGAGAAGGCACCTGTTGTGGAGGGAGGGAAAAGGATCACCTGAGACACAGGTCAGTTAGCAAAGGAAGGGAGGGATGGGTGTTTTCTGTAGCCTTTAAAAGTAAATGATCAAGAGAGAAAGACATAAGAAGAAAGACAAAAAACAAGACAGCAGGAAAAGTGCTGCTTTTGGCACTGAGTTTGTAGTGGAGACGCAGCTGTGGGTGGCCCTGTTAATTATAGATAATGAAGAGAAAAGTTTAAAATATCGGTGTTTTTTAAAATTAAATTGCAATTACTGGTTAAAATCAATACCAAGAGGAATGTCTAACATTGCCTCTGTGGCAGTTAGTGCCATTTAAAATATATTGTACTCAAGTTAAAAGAATAAGAAACAGCTGAAAATATTAAGTAACCATAAACATGTTTAATCAAAAAATGCATGTTCTGTTCTCTGAATACCACGGGAGTATCCATGTATTGCACATACACTACCCGTAAATTCCGATACAGCACCCAAATTACAATAGTCCTGGTGTGATGTATTGTCCGCTGGATAAAGCCACCTCACCAACTCTCTTGGCTTCTCTTATGGACCTAGTGTAGGGGTCCACACAAGAGAGGGTGGAAACTGGTTAGGTCAGGGCTGAGGAGTGAGCAGACGGAAGCAGGGCCAGAGCTAGTGCAGAGCCAGAGATGGACTATGGGAATTCTCCATTTTTCTGGATGGAGCTCTCTGGGCTATCAATGGAGGCACTGCCCCACAACATATAGCTCTGGGAGGAACTCCATAGTAGACTCCTCAGAAACATGGCCGCAGTGTTCCCAACCTGCAGATATTCCTTCGGGAGAGGATAATGCAGTCCTGGCCCAATATTAATTTGGTGCCTACTGGAATGTTCCATGCTCAGAAAATGATTCAAATAAAATAATGCTCTTTATACTATGAAATCTTTAAAAACCTTACAATGCAGTACAAAGAAAATCAATCTAGTTTCTTGTGGAAAAAGCACTATAACACCATCGTAATAGTGTAAGCAGGGCCTGAACGCAATTATATTAAGTTGCTTGCTTATATATTTTTGTTGCTTAAACATGTTTCTCTGAAGTTCCCATAAATAAATATAAATATAGTGTATGAAGTAATATATTGATGTTGCCTCACACCAACACTATTATGACTTTTGGGGAATAACAAATATAAATTAAAACATTTGAAGTAGAAGCATTCCAACTCTATATCTTCATTTAGCAGCAATGGAAGTACAAGGAAATCCTTTCTGATGGTGCTTGTGCCTTACCACACAAGGTCAAATCCTGCTCACCTTACTCCCACACGAATCACATTAACTTTAAAGAGACCATTTTCAAGAATAAGGTGAATAGGATTTGTCTCTGGAGCTGAATTATTGCAGGTTATTATGGTATCAGAACCTAAGAAATCTCAATGGAATTCTACTTCATATTATATGCGTATGTAGGATCACAGGTTATGGTCAAAGTGGCAGAGACTACAGCAGCAACAGAAAATGAGTCAGCAGGATTTTCTTCAAAGGTAGAGTTCAGATGAAGATTTAAAAATGGGAAAGGCATCTGGGTGAGGATGAAGGAAAAAGTACTGAGGAGGTACAGTTCTTTTTTGGAAGAGGATCTGGTCTATAGGAAGGTAAGGGACTGGGCAGGTGCAGTGATTGGCAAGGAAGCAATGAGTGGAGATCTGGGTTTGTGGGCAAAGCACATTATTATTTTGGGGCATAAACAAGGACAGAAAGAGAACTCAGGGCTGGAGTTTCAAACACAGTTATGCACCACTGCACGCATACTTTTGTAAATGCCTAATTTATATACTCAGATACCTGACCAGACAGCAAATGTGAAAAATCGGGACATGGGGTAGAAGGGTAATAGCCTATATAGGAAAAAGACCCCAAAATTGGGACATCAGGTCACCCTAAATACCTGATATGCACGTACAATTCATATGTTGTGTGTGCATATAGCCATCTAAACATCTAACTGGCCAGGTCTATGTGCTAATGGCTGGTTTACATGTGAATATTGGCTCTTTTTGCATGGAAGTTAGTCATGCAAATGTGTGTGCATGCGTGCAATTGAGTGCATTTAACTTTGAAATGCTGGACTTATTGTTCTGACAGAGAGCTGTATTTTTGAGGGATTATCCAGACTTTACAGAACTGCACAGAACTTTTGGCTGTTTCCTGCTTGACACCATATTTTTAGTAACCTGTAAAATTACTCAAGGTTTGCTTCCAGAAAGGTGGATAATATAATTGAGTATCCTACTGTCTCTCTTGATAGAGAGCCAGTAATAGATAAGTGATTATGCAACAGCACAAGGAAAAGTTCCTATCAGATGGTTATGGTGACATTATAAGCTATAGCAGTGAATCTTGTCGTGAGAATTCCAAGATGAAGTGTCCTTACATTACACTATGGTATGTTTATTGTTTTTATAACAAAGTGAATGCAAATACTAAGGCAGCCTAGTTTAAAAAAATCATAAACATTCAGGAAAAACAAAAGTTACATTGCATTCCACTCCTGACATCACACAGAAACATTGAATATGGTTTTGCTTGAACTATGTAATACTAGTGAAAATACCCGGCGTTGCTCGGGTCAGTCGGAGGTGGGGAGGGGGCAGACAGCTGAGCGAGTGCGGGGTCCGTTGGATGGGGGCAGAGAGCAAACCTGACACCCCCACCTCACCCCCCCGACCAAACCCGACACCCCCACCTCACTTACCCCTCGACCAACCCCGACTCACATTTTAACACCCCCACGTCTCCCCCTACCAACCCCGACACCCGCTGACCAACACCCACACCTCACCCCCCCGTAGACCAAACCTGACACACCCACCTCACTTCCCCCCCAACCAAACCCGACACCCCTACCTACCACCACAAACAAACCCGACACCCACACCTCACTTACCCCCCGTAAACCAACCCCGACACCCCTCCTCACCCCCCCAACCAAACCCAACACCCCCACCTTGCCCCCCCACCAAACCCACCACCCCCTGACCAACCCCAACCCCCACCCCTCACCCACCCAGACATCTTCCCACCCCCCCAGACCAAACCCGACACCCCCCGGCTCACTTACCCCCCGACCAAACCTGACACCCTCACCTCACCCCCCGACCAAACCCGACACCCCTACCTCACTTACCGTCCGACCAAACCCAACTCGGGTCCGTCGCAGGTGGGGAGGGGGCAGAGAGCTGAGGGATTCCGGGGTCTGTCGCAGGTGGGGAGGGGCCACAGAGCTGAGGGATTCCGGGGTTCCGTTGGGAGGGGGGAGGGGGCACAGAGCTGAGGGATTCCGGGGTTCCGTTGGAGGGGGGAGGGGAAGAGAGCTGAGCGAGTGCGGTGTCTGTTGGAGGGGGTATTATGACATCAGAACTATGTCACAGAGAATAGCAGCTGCCCAGCTGATATGATTGGCCTTTAAAGAATTTCACCCCTGGGAGGCGTCAGAGGTGAGATTTGAAAAATTTTCGACTCTTACAGTCATTAGGACCCCAAGACCTCTAACTGTACCAAATTTCAAGTCTCTAGCTCAAACGGTGTGGAAGGAGTAAGCTTACTTACATACATACATACACCATTTGACTTTTATATATATAGATTTATTCAATTTTATTGGGTTTTTTATGGTTTTCAATACATTTATATTGTTTTCTGGACCAACAGAGAGAGGATCACTCCTCTCTGGCTTATTTAATAACCAGAAATTGCCATCGTTGTAACAAAAAGCTGAATTCAAACCCATATGTGGTTGTGTTTTTATTAAATTTTCTATGAACTTCTCCCAAATCAAAGTTTTTTAAAGCAAACCAAAAAAATTAAATTGTATCTTGGTCCAAATATTGCAGACGTGGAAAAAGCCAAGTTTTTTTTTTTAAAAGGGACAATTCAGTTCTGTAACCACGTGAGAATTACATTAAGACAGACGTAAGAGAAAAGTTTTAACCCTTGCACTTCTGAAATTAAAGAAGGCACTGCAAGAATAAGGATGGCTCAGCAGAAACATAGCATGGCAACAGTCAGTAAGGGGTGGTCAGCAGGAGAGAGTTTTTATAATCATGAGTCAAAGAAAAAGAACAACAAACCAGAGCTCTCATCACACAGAACATGGAATTCTACCCTCCCTGACTGTTTTCACTGCAGCTGCTGTTTCAGACCCTTCCCAGAGCACTCACACAAGGGGAGAGTGATTCTGGTGTTAACGCCTTGAGTCTTGGGGACCAAGTGGTGTCCCTGTGTCCTGCCATGCTTTATGACTGGTGTATTTTTATGGCCAAACTTGCCTTTTCTTAGCTTAGCTTTTTCACAGAGGAAATGTTTGGGATCAGAGATCATCATATAAATATTGAGTTCAATAGGACTTCACCTCACTGTAGCAGAATCTGGACCATTATGTATGTATAATTTTAATTAAATAGACAAAAAGTGGTAAAAGAAAAGGCTTTAAATGAATTTTTAATGCAGTGTTTTATTATAGTAAATGCTATAACTAAGGATTCAGCTATTCCTACATTAATCTGCTATTGCCCAAGTATTCCAAAGGTCTTAGAACGGCAGAAAGGTGGAGTTTTGTGGTGCATCTGACTTGAGTCAGTAAAAACAACAACAGTCTGGCTTCTGCACTGCAGCTTCTGCTACCCTAAATTATGTGGTGTAATACCTTGCTTGGCAAGAAGTCCTATTTGTTTTATAAGGACTAATCACCAAATAAGGTACTATTAAACATGAGTGAAGGTAGAAAAATCCAGCTCCAACTAAACAAGAGCTTGCAAGATCCAGCCCATGTTTATTATAAACATTCCCATTCCACCATAAATAAGGTGTGATATACAATGTGTGTGTGTGTGTGTGCACATGTGCATGCACAACTTCTGTTAACATTTACTATAGCCCCCATAAATGCTTACAGAAAATCTGTTATTTAGTGTGAGTGCATAACATTATGTAGCCACATTCTAATTTCATTTACACCGTTTTAAATGTGGAGGTGCATTGATTTTTCACTTATGGAATTATTCCAGATTTATACTGCTGTAGCAGAGATCAAAACTTGGCCCACAGCAACTGAAGTCACCAAAATACACTGTGTTTGACTACTGTATGTTTAAAAATGATGTAAAGGGATACAGCCAATGTGAAAGCTAGTTAATTAAAAAAAAAGATTTAAAAATAGTTTCAGTAATTACACATATCCTTGCGTCCCTCCAGTGACTTTTGCTGTTTGACAATCAGGTTTTCCTATTTAATAAAATGTTTTTCTCTCCCCTGTTGCTGTGTGATAGAGCCATAAAAAGAACAGAAAAACATAACAAAGCCTAGAAACCCAATTAAGATCACGCACCACTGTGCTAGGCACTGTACAAACATATACTAAGAGACAGTCCCCACCCCAAAAGGATTTCATCATAACTCAAGTGAACCATTTTCATCCCTGTTGCAACTATGTGGAGGTCTGTGGAGTTTCACCAGGGACGAATTTGACACGGTGTGCTGGCAAATGCACAAAAGATCAAATTTTTCCCCAGGCAGAAAACCAGCACATGACCCATATACCATTTAAGCCCTGTTGTGAGCATGTAAGTGGATCGTTAGCCTTTGCTGCCCCTCTGTACAGGGTTGCATAAGCTGGGTTTCAGGAAATAAAGACCTTAACTAATTGCTTGATGTTGTTATAGCATGTTATTGATTTGTTTTAGATAAGAACATTGAAATCCTAAATTTTAAATCCTTAGGAAGCTGGATTTTTAAAAACCATCAGTCATATTCTGCCTTACTTCATGAATCCAGGTGAGTCTCATCTTATGCGGGGGTTCTGTTCCACGATTAGCACCTAAAGTGAAAACCAGGTGTAGTCAAAACTCATTGAGTTGAATGGCGGGAGAAATCGCCTGCACTACAGATGCAGTTTTTAAATTGTTATTTTTCTTTTTTCTTTTCTGTATTTGCCGACCGTGCAAAGCTGAATTTGCACATGTTAAATGTGTCTAAGATGCGACTCGCCTGTAATTCTGTTGATTTCAGTGATTTCTTGTGGAGTGAGGTACTAGTCAGGATGAATAAAGGTGCCAGAATTTGACCCACAGTTATGTATTATGGAAGTACTGGGTGGAGCACTAGTATCTAAGGTGCCTTTTATTGATTACTTTATATAGCTTCTCATGTGCAAGAGTATTTTGAAATAAAGGCACCTGTTGGAGCAAAGCACAGGCAGATACATTCAGCATAAAAGTAAAAACAGCAGCAGAATACATAACAGTGAGTTTAACCTATGCCTGCCCCCTCAGATAAACTGTAAAGGAGTTATACTCAAGCCTACCTAGAACTGTAGAAGAAAACAATTTCTGAACATACTAGTAGCCTTACTGCTGTATTCCTCCCCCACCCCGCAGCAGGCTTGATCTTGTATTTCGTACATCCCCCAGCACCTCATGTGCAAGTTTGGGATGTTCAAGGAATGCAATATCAGCCCAAAGACAGCAGGAGGACCCCCGTTATCCTGCCAATGGAGCACCACTCCCCTTGGTTTCAATGGAAGTTGTCCATGTCAACTGATAGGTCTTGTTTATGGTGTTCTAATAATGTGACCTCTCGGATTATCAGAGAACACAGAATGACAAAATACTTTAGAGCAATACGTATGCTGGATTCAAAGATGCAAAACCCTATTTTTCAAGGAATCAGTATATATACGCAGTTCTCAAACTGTGGCCCCAAAGTGGTTCATGACCCCATTTTAATGGGGTTGCCAGGGCTGGCTTAGATTTGCTGGGGCCCATGGCTGAAACCAAAGCCTGAGCTCCACTGTCCGAGGCCAAAATCGAAGCCTGGGGCCGACGCCAAAACCCAAGGACTTTAGCCCTAGGTATCAGGGCTCAGGTTACAGGCCCCCTGCCTAGGGCTGAAGCCCTTGGGCTTTGCCTCCTACCCCACCTGGGCTGGTGGGGCTTGGGCAGACTCAGGGCTCAATCCCCCCTTTTGGGGTCATGTAGTAATTTTTGTTGTCAGAAGGGGGTCGTAGTGCAGTGAAGTTTGAGAACTCCTGGTCTATACAATAAACCACACTCAGAACCAGAAATCCTTTTAGTCCATTTATTCCACAAATTGCCACGTTGCAGAGGAATTTTAATACTGTACCTTCTTAATGGATGTATTTACTGTAGGACTGAATTAGAACTAGTTTGTGTAGATCATTTGTTTAGGCACAATCTATACAGGAGAAGTATATTTACTATTCAAGCAGGGAAACTGCTGCTTCCTTTAGAAATCTAGTAAGGGCAGGTTTTCAAAACTTAGGAGCTCAAGTTCCGTTGAATGCAACTTAAATCCCTTGGAGGCTTTTGAAAATCTTCCTCTAAATGGAGAAACATGAGGCCCACAGTAGACCCCAAAATCCCACTGATTTCATTGGAAATTTAGAATATGCAAGGAACACCTGTGTTCTGATTCACCTTCATTTAAGTCAGTAGCAAAATTCCCCGCAGCAGCAATGGGAGTAGGATTGGGCTCTGAAAGCAAGAATGGGCCTTAAATTTGCACCCGTTCTTTGTGTTCTCCCATCTTTCTAAATCACCTGCTACTGTCAAACAGGAATGATGTGAAACATTCCAGTAATTGCTATGATGCAAACATGCTCTGATTCCTCTTTGTTTCTATGGAGTTTAAAAAATAAGATTGACTTAATTATGGAAAATTAATTATTTTAATACAGTTAAATTATATTCTGAATTATCCTTAGATGCACAATGATATTTCTTTTGGTATGCTTTCATAGGAGGGTGTTGTTTATTTGGATCAATAAGATAAATTGTTTGGAAAGATGCCCTTTTTATTATTATAGTTTGATATATTGTACAGGAAAACCAGAGTAATGACAAATATCCAATTTGTCAATAATGTCAGAGCAAATTATATGACATTTGTGTGACTACATTTTGTCAGCATGTACCGTATTTTTCGCCCTATAAGACGCACTTTTTCTTCCCCAAAACGGGGGGGGAAAAGTTGGTGCGTCTTATAGGGCGAATGCAAAAAAAAAAAAAAAAAGCGCCTCACTCTCCCGTCCCCGCCGCGGGCGGGCTGGGCTGCCGGGAGCGTCCCGGTTCCCCCCTCCCCGCCGCGGGCGGGCTGCCGAGGTTCCCCCCTCCCCGCCGGACCAAAAAAAAAAAAAAAAAAAAAAAAAGCGCCTCGCTCTCCCGTCCCCGCCGTGCGGGCGGGCTGCCGGGAGCGTCCCGGTTCCCCCCTCCCCGCCGCGGGCGCGCTCCCGGCAGCCCGCCCGCGGCGGGGAGGGGGGAACCGGGACGCTCCCGGCAGCCCGCCCGCGCGGCGGGGACGGGAGAGCGAGGCGCTTTTTTTTTTTTTTTTTTTTTTTGTCCGGATTATTTATTAAAAAATGAGGGGGCGTCTTATAGGACGGAGCGTCCTATAAGACGAAAAATACGGTATGTATGCAGAACAGTGCAAGCCCTTGTTCACTTTATTTTAAAGTATGTTGACCTTGGGTTCATAGACAATTCATATAGATGAAATACACCCTTGTGCAACGGGTTATAAATCAATTAAACCCATATTTGAGGGCTTGAGTGGGGTTTTCATTGTGTACATCCCTTATGCTGGACCTCTGCACAGGGGTGAATTTTAGTCGTAATGTTTATTCCTGCAGTGCCTACCCAAAGGGGTAACCTCATTGACTTCAGTGAGGCTACCCATGATTAGGGATTACTCACATGAATAAGGTGGCAGGAGCCAGCCCTTAATTTGGTGTTTAAAACTCTGAGCATCTTATGGTTGGTGCTAAGTATCCTCAAATTCTATTAATGTTAAGGGGAGTTAAACTCAGTTATCACCTTGCAGAACAGGGTCTTTACTCTATATTGTCCACCCCAAGCATCCATAAATCAGGTTCCCCAGAATAATTAGATAAAATTGTGAGGTTCTTTTCATCTACCTTCTGCTTTTTGGATCTGTAGGGTTCAGGTTTTCAAAGTTTCCTCCACAACCAGGAGGGCTAGAAACTTAGTTTGTTTAATGAAAGAAAAATGAGTCTCATTAATCACAAGACCCCCAGGAACTGGGCTTTAAGAAAAATACTGAATATTGCATGACCCACAATAAAATCATGATTTGCTATCACATAGGGGAAATGGAGTGTAATATGCAGTTGCTACAACACACAGTATTTCACATTATGACAGTGTATTAAGTGGAAGTTGTGGGTGCTCCAAGTCACTGAAAGACCACATATTTAGGTGCCCAAATTCTGGATTTAGTGACTAACTTAACATTTTGGCCTCATTCTGTAACACTCTAATTCCCTGACTCCAAAATGTGTGTGTTAAAAGAGACAACTTATTTCAAATTGCCTCAATAGCACTGTATTTCTGCTGCCTCGTGGTGTCACCATATATATTATAAACTCTTACTTAGATGCGTTTATGATTCAATCATGAACATTTGCTCAGGACTAAAACATGATTTGCACACGCTCATTTAAACCCTTTTAAAATACAAATTGTGAATGAAATCAATTTAGTCGGTTTTAAGTCAGAGGGAAAAAAACAAAAATAATCATTCCAGACATTTGTAATGGCTGATCTCCAAGAGTAGAATCGAGGGAAGCTATTAATGGAGGAGAAAACAAGGTTATTTACTAAAACTGGCATTCTCAAAATATCTTGCCTCCACAGATTCACCATTCCTTTGTCCCTACTTGCCTTTGGAGAGTTGCTCTGGATAGGCTGATGGATATTGAAGATACAAAGCATAAATGCCTCCCTCTACAGATTTGTTCTTAACAGTTTAAGTCAGGGGTAGTCAATTATTTTTTGTCAAGGTCCAAATTTCTTGGTCAAGTTATAGTCAAGGTCCAGATTCCAGAGAAACATTTTTCACGCTGCAATAACTAGAAAGCTAATAATAAGAAAATAAAAAGATTTCATGGTCCGTTCAGAACTATCTGGTGTTCCAGATTTGGCCCCCAGTCCACCTATTGACTATTCTGACTTGAGGGATGTCTCCATTGCAGTCACAGGGTATGATTGCAGCTTGTGGAGACATACCCAAGGTAGCTTTAATCTGTCAAGTTCAGGCACTGTCATAGTGAAGCTGCAGCAGTTTGTGCTTTAGCACCAACTGTACAAGCCCACCAAGAACCCTGGGTAATTAGTTGCAATGCTAGCCCAAGCTGCCGTGGCTCCACTGCTCTGACATCTAAGCTTAAAGCTATCTCATTTATGTCTACCCAAGCTGCAGTGACACCCTAGGACTGTAGTGTAAACATGCATGTGTCCACTCACTTAGACTCTATTTTTTTTATGGCTCTGAATGTGTCTGACACCCAGTATGTGGAAGGGTGTCAGCAATATGTTATGGGTACTCCAGTTATAGGTAAATAAATGTAACTGTAGCATTACAGTAGCAATGCTGAGTATAGGGTTGAAATAGCCATTTGGTTTTAAGGTATTTCTAGCTAAACAAAAACACTTTTAAATCATAAGTTTGGATGGGGAAAAGGGACTTACTTACTGATGGGCTATGGAACCAAATATATTTTTAAAAACACAACCAAATTTGGGGCTTAAATTAAGTTGTCAGTGTCCCTTTAACAATGGTGTAGTATCAGAATACACTGATATAGTTAGGCAATACAACATGGTTGCAATCTCTCTTGTGCTCCCTGTATGCTCTGGTTCATGACCTACCATTGTCTTGTTCTGCTCTTCCTTCCAAAAAATGTTGTTTAGCTGTTCAAGATTAAAAGCTTTCCTGAGCTTTTCTATGAAAGCAGTTTTCTTAGGAGAGCACCTTAAATCTATATGAAAATCATTCTTTAAATAAAAATGTTTTTGGAATTGCACTGAGGTTCAGAAAGAGCCTCCAGAAAAGGTGATTTAGGTGGTAAAAACCAAGCATGTTCAGTAGTTAGAACTCAGCACCTTGAGCTGGAACATCTGCATTTTCTGCCTGGCTCTGCTGTGAGTTACTTAGGCCATTATTTTCAAAGGTGGGCTAATGATTTTGGGTGCTGCAATTTTTGGGTGCCCAACTGGAGATACCTTAAATCAGTGCTTCCCAAACAGGGAGCCCCAAAGCGCTCATAGGGGAGTCATCAGGGTTGGGGAGGGAGGAATGTAATCAATATGCCCACTTTTTTTTTCTTCCTAAATTAAAAACTATTAAACTAGACTTAAAAATCAAATGTGGATTATCCACATATCTGCATCTTATGCTGCCGGTACCGCTGCCAGGCCTGGGAGCCCCTCAGCATTGTAGGCTGAAAGCCCTCTGGTGGAGTGGAGGGAAAAGAGAGGCTCCACCGGCCAGCAGCACCAGCACAAGCAGATAAGGGAAGGGGGTTGAGGGAGAGACAGGTCTTGTCTTGTCTTTCTAATGGAACAGTTTTTACCAAGTGCTACGCCTACCTGAGCAAACGCTCGGCGGCAGAAAATGATTATTTTAATTAAGTTAAACAGAAAAGTAGATAATACGATGACAGGTTACATTAGTCTGTATTTTCATGTCTCGGTATTGCTGCAGAAAGTCCACAGTCACAATGTGTCATTTGTTTTTGAGTGTAAGGAAATGACAGTGTGAGGCGTGGGAAAGTACAGCGACATTTAGTAACCCCAGAATTCGTAAACAAGAGCTGCAATTTTTTTCCTTCTGAAACAAGAAGAATTAAAACAACAACAAAAACAAAGTCCCTTCTAGAGAAGCAACCATTCTTCAAAAAGCTTAGAAGCATCTATTGTTGTGGCCACGGACTTGCAAAGTGCAAACAACCATACCCCAATAACACGCACATACCATTGGTGAGATGCTCCTACTTCTAGCTGCCAGAGTCATACAGAATTATGACTGGGGAGCAAGCAACCATGGTACTGAAAACCATTCCTGTGTCAAATAATACCATCTGCCGCCTCACGGATGACTTGTAGAAAACACCCAGGACCAGGTGGTAGAACAAGTTTAAGAAAAGTCAGTATTTTGCACTGCATTTTGATGAATAGCTAGCATGGCTCCGCTTCTGTGTTATGTGAGATTTGGAAAAGCAGGTTCAATAGATGAAGAATTTTTATTTTGCAAGGAAATTCCAACCTGAAGGACTGATGAGAAAATAGTCAAGATCCTCAATAGATGGTCTTAACTGGGGCTGTGCACTAGTGGGACAGCAGCAAAGACCAGAAAGAACAATGGGGTTGCAGCATGAGACAAATTGCAAAATCCTCCGAACTCCAGTGTCCCTCTTGAATGTAGTGTCCTGAGATGGCTAAAAAATAATAGCATTTGGTTGTGGTGAGCCACCAAGTTTTAAAATACCTGTAAGGAAGCCTCGGTACTAAAAAAAATGGGAACCACAGCCGTAAAGAGATCTGACTTTGAGAAAATGCTGAGCACTTGCCCTCTGAAAAATGAGACCCTTTTAAGAAATCTCAGATTTGGCTCTCAGAAATTGAAGCACCATAATCACTAGTCATCTCTGAAAAACCTTGGTTTTAGTCCAAAGTTTTCAATTGTTGGCATCTAAATCCTTATGTAAGCACTTAAATAAAAGGGGCCTGATTTTAATTGTGCTGAGGAACCATAACTTTTATTTATATGCCTAAATATTGATGTGACACACACACACACATACCAAGTTATGAAATGTTGGGTTTAACCTCTGTCGGTGCCTTAGGCTAATCATCTGCTACGTGTGTAATAATACATACCTACTTCCCATGGCCATTGTGAAAATTATTTAATACTTTTAAATCACATCTCAATCCTTTGAGGAAAGTCTTAATAGCAATACTAAGTACTTCCATTTTGCTGTTATATCACTTCCTAAATAGGGCAAATAAAGATGACATTTTTATAATAATCTTTTTCCTGAAGTGACAATTGGGATATATCAGTTCAGTGGGTTTTTTTCCCCCTGTAAAACAATTGCTACGCGTTTAGGGCCAAGTACTTGAGGAGCTGAGCTTTTCCCATTAAGCTCTCAGTATGCCACAGGATGAAGTCCTTGCTGAGTAAAATATTCCCATACAAAACCTTCACTCATAAATTTAACTAAATAATACTTTTAAATGGGAAGAGGACCAGATTTTTAAAGGTTTTGAAGCACTAAAAGATGCACATAGGTAGCTGTCTGAATACCTATAGAACCAAACAGGAAGCAGAATGACTGCAGATATAGTAAACTGTTCTCTAAACAACATTGTCTCCTTTAAATCATAACGTAGGACACTATATTCCTGGCATTTCTGTTTTGTCAGGCCAGGACAAGATACCATTCTCTAAGGTCAGCTCTGCTTACAATCATGGGTTAGCATAATGGTAAGCCAGTCAGATTGGTTAGCTTCCCCACCTTGTTTTTTATAAACACCTTCAATTTAAATAGTGTTTTATCATGCCAGAACATTTTCCTCTGAAGTTTCATTTCAGTTCCAGGAATAATAATTTCTAGATAATGTGACTGATGTTGCTTGGCCAGCAGAGGGAGCACAAAATATTGAGGCAAATTTTTAGTGTGATGCACCAAAGAGTTGCATGATTCATTAGTGCTAATAGTTGCATGGCAGAATCCATATACATATTGTCTAAAATTTACTCCATTATGGTTTTTTGAATTCTGCAAAAACAGAAGCTAGTGGATTTTGTTGTTTTTGCTTTGATTTCTTATTGTTGGCAGGGTTTTTTAAATAATTTTTTGAAGTTAGGAGTACTTTCCCAATCAGAATAATTTAATTTACCAGAAAAGTCTTATATCTTGACCTGGGGTTAATTTGCAGCCAATCAAAAAAATTGAATTTCCAACCTGTTGGACATGCCAGTTTTTCAAACTACGAACACTTTTTGAAGAACAAAAAGTTCTGAAAAATTTCAATTATGAAACGTCTAAACGTTTTTCAACATTTAAAAAAAATTAAGTTTCAACATTCCCTGAATCAAAACATTTCACTTCTCAAAAGTAATCTGTATTTGCCTATGCTGCTTTGTAGTCTCTTGGGAGTTGTAGTTTGGGTGCCTCATGTCCAAATGGGCCAGCCTCCCTGACTGACTACATTTCCCATGATAACCTGAAGTATCTCCGACTGGGTTAGCTGCCAAGTTGCATTATGGGAGAGAGGTAGTCTGGCCAAAGTGCCCAGCTCATAGAAAATAATGGGTACATGAAACTCTAAAACTACAATTCCCATGAGACACCATGGCAGCATAGGCAGATACGGATTAATGCAACCTGAAAGAAACATTTCATTTCAAAATTTCTGATGCAATTTTTTTTGCAGAAACTGCATCCTCTGTCAGGGAAAAAAAGAAGAAGAACAAAAAAGCACATGTAGACTGACACATCCTAACCAGTTTTCTCTTATGTAGGTTTTTATATCACATTCATTGCTGCAGTGTCTGAGTGCCTTCCAGTAGTGCATAAGCAATTTAACCACACTTCTGTCACTAATTGTTTGTTTTCTCATCCTCTGCTCAGAGGAAAACACATGTGGAGGGGACTGTGTTGTTTGGTAGGGTGGTGGTGGTTGTTCTTTGTTAAATATGCCTGTTGCTATATGCTTATATTAGAGAAGGCAGGGTCAAAGAAATGTGCCCTGAACTTTAAGCAGAAAGTGGTGACGTTTGTATAAGTCCTTAGTTCCTGGGGAAGTTCATTCTACAATGCTACAGTGTTGGACTGGCACCCAAGGAGGTTCTGTCTCCTGCACAAATGAGCTTTACTTTTATTGCTGAGGAAGAAGTTGTCAAAAATGGTCTTCATTGTGGAACTTTAGGTGGTCTTTTAGGTATCCTGAGCCCAGGCCGTGGAGCACTTTGATGATAAGGACCAAAACCTTGAACTTGATTCCAAAGTCTGTGGGGTCTACTGGATTTAGAGCAGCCTGAGAGGCTGGTCTGGCAAGGAACTGTCTCCAGGTTCAGATGAACACAAACAGCATCTTTGTGTCCCTCTATTCCCAGTGCTTTATGAGCCTGATTCACCAGTGTGTTATTCTAATGTCATGTTATACATTTCCACTGAAATACAGTCTTAGGCATAGCTTAGAATCCAGCCAGTATTTTTAGTTTCTCTTTGCAGAAGGTCACTTTCTGAAACATTGTTTAAATTTTGAAATTCCATGTTGTTAGAACTTTGAGAGTTAGAAGTTCCACGTATATTAGTTTTGAGTTGCTTTCATCCCATTGACTTCAGTAAAATTATTCCTTTTATCTCACCTACACTGTTGTAAATCTGGAATATTTTTTTAATTTGAAAGTGGATGGGACAGAAATAATCAATATACAGAATTAGCAGAAAGCAAGAGAATTAGTGAGAGTGATTAATAGATAGCTGAAGAGGGAGGAAAGGAGATCAGTTTGTAAATGTATTAAAATTAGCTTTTTAAAAAAGAATTTCAGATTCTCTCTGAATAATGAATAGAATTAAACCTAATTATTATATCAAACTTCATCGTCTGCAAATGAAAACCACTCACCATTTTGTTTAGTTTAAAAATAAGAAGTTTGGATAACCACCTTTTGCAGCAACTACTGATGAACATCTAGGGTCATTCTGGTGGGGAATTTTTTTGGGGGGGAGAAGCTGAGAGTCAGGGGAGTAACCACTGTAACCACCTCCCCACATGAACCCACCCCTAGCCCTGGACTCCAGCACTCTCCCCATCCCATCCCTTCCCACCTTAGCTGGGGCGGGCCAGTGGAGGATGTCTCTGGCCTGCACGGAGCTGCTCCAGCAGGTAGGAGGTTTAGCTGTAGCCGGGCCGGGCAGCATGGCCACAGTGTGCTCTGGCAGGCGGGGCTGGGCAGCACTGCAGCTACTTTGGAGGCTGGGGGGAAAGCAGCGTGGCCAGAAGTGGAGAGACTCTGGCTCCGCCACTTCCCTCCTGGCTCTGCTGGCTGTGCTGCCTCTCCTTCACCTTTCTGTTGGGAGGACGGGCTGTGTCCCACCTCTCTGTCTACACCCGATCATAAGCCAACCCCTTTCTCTGATGCTTCCCTTTTTTACTAAAAAAAATAGGCTTATGAATGAGTATATATGGTATGTCTATCTTTATCACATTTCCTCAAGCTTATTTTAAACCAGGGAACTAACTTTCTCTTTATCTGCTGACCTGTTCACCTTGGACATTATTAACCTTTGATGTGAAACTTTGTCAAATGTTGCTGAAAATCAAAGTATTTGATAGTGTCTTTTCTTTTTTTTACTTTGCCATTAATATCTTCAAAGAATTCCCAGAAGTCAGTAAAGCCATGACCTCTCTCTTCTGCAAGAATGCTGGCTAATTTTATCAGACTGTAAAGTAGCACTGTTTGCAAAGCCTTTTCCCCCTCAGCTGATGGTTGGCTAACCGAGATATACAGTCAGGTATCTCATTGATCTTTCTCAAATAATACCATACTTGCAGTGTGTGTATGAGGGGTTGTTTTGTTTTTTAAGATTGACTTTTTTTAAAAAAGTCAACTAAAGGTTTCTCCATTTTTAAGCACTCTTGGGTATACACTATGTTATCTGATCCTGGCATCTGATATTTTATTGATCCTTCTGTAATTACATTGAATGTTTTTCATTCATCGACACCAATAAGTTCTCTTCCATTAATATGATTTCTCTGCTAGGTAAATTGGCCCTCTTTGTAAGTACAGAGGAAAAACTAAAGCTGACATTTTCAGAACTGGTCACTGATTTTGTGTTCCTTATTTTTTGGATAACTAACTTGAAATATCTTATGCCTGATTATCAGAGATGATGAGTTTCCAGAACACTCATTGCACTCCAGAGTCAGTGCCACTAGTTTGGCTTTATTTGTCTATCTCCTCCTGAAAAATATTATGCAAATGTTTAACCTCATGCACCACACTACTCATGCCGAGTAAAATTAAATATGCATGAAAAAATCCTTATGGGATTCGAGCCAAAGATTCAGTTGTTACACACATATTCAGTTGTTTGATGCAATAAATATGTATGTAAATAAGTAGCAAGCAGACACACAGGTGGGTCAGTTTATCTTTAAAAGGCTTTGTGTGGTGTCTTTATAAAGGAGTAGGCACTTGCGATAAAGTTGTGATTATGTCACATTTCCCTAGAAGAGCAAAAATTTTTTAGTTCGGATTAAAGTTGTGTGTCTGTTGTTGCTTTGTTCTTTTATGTGGTATCAGTAGGTCTGCTAGGTTTCATTTCTCCTCCAACTGGTTCTGGGATTATCAAATTCAGGTGACCAGATGTCCTGATTTTATGGGAACAGTCCTGCTATTTGGGGCTTAGTCTTATTTAGGTGTCTATTACCCCCCATCCCATAACCTAATTTTTCACACTTGCTATCTGGTCACCCTATCCCTATGTCATATTTCTTGTGTTTAATATGGCCCACATCTTAGTTGTAAAACCATCTTTTTTAAGATACAGCAGGGTGCCATATTTCTTTTAATATATTTGGTTGCACATTGCTTTGAGGAATGAAATAGATATTTTCCCAATACATAATTGATGAGATTTTTTAAATCTGAGAATTTTTGTAGGCTGATCAAAAATTTTAGATCTGATCACAACATGTGTGTGAGGGGAGCTACCTGCCTGCAACCTCTCAGCGCCTGTTTGAGTTCACTTTGCCTGATGCAAAGTCATTGAAATCCCTGGGAAGACTCCCGCTGACTTCAGTGGGTTTTGGTCCAGGCTGTTAATGGCAGTTGTTCACACAGTTGAGTTAATGATAATTAGTGTGTAGATTAAATGTGGCTGTTTTCATTGGGATGTGTTCCAAGACGGTGCGGATGTGGTGGCATGAGCCACTCCGAGGATACCTGAGCAAATGTCTTTTTCTATGGGATTTTACAGTTCTAATTCCCACCTTTCTTTTAGATACAGGGATTTGTCTCTTTCGGTGCCATTTAGGGCTGACTTAGTCCTTTAATTCTTCACAGTTGGCTAAATCGTCTCAATTCAGTTTCAGATTTAGAAAGCAACTGACACATTTTCCTACTCAGAACTGGTCCTAAGGTGGCACAGCAGCGAGAGGTATTTATGAAATTCTAACCTTTCATGCTAGTATAATTGTGTCAATGCTTCACATTATTTTAATCTGAAAAAAATTGGCCTAGATAGATCAAATTGTTCTTCCTTCTGCTGGTTCTGCCAGTCCAGAGGCCAGCATATAGTCTGAGATAGGAGAGCTGCACATGAGTTAGAATAAGTGAGTCAATCTTTGGCTCTTTAATTCCATGTTTATACTGGCTTTCACTTTATTTAATTTTTATATAATGTACCCAACTCCTCCTGTTATCCCAAACATTTCTGTTTATTCTTGGGAGCTCTCGGGCTGTTTTCTGAAACAGATTGCCTCTGATTAGCAGGGTTGGCAGAAATCTCTTACTGAAAGAAATTAGGTCTGCTCCTGCACCCAAACTCAGACAGGTCTTTGATTGGTGGTACCTGAGTACGGTGAGCAGGGTAAGGCTCAGAGATTATATTCTTCTTCCTTGATTCATGTACTGCCATAACCTTTGCATTGGTAGACTTCCTGCACAGTAATCTGAGCAAAGGCTTGAGGTCACTAGAAATAAGAAGCCTTCATAGTGTCTGTTACCCTTTGCTGCCCTGAGACCTGATCCTGAGAAGTGTTGTGCCCCCAGCTGCAAGATCAGCAACTTGTAAGATCCGGTTCCAGCAAGAGCCCAATCCTTCTAGCCTTATTCAGGAAAAACTCCCACTGAATTAAAGTTCTTCTTAAGGTCTGCAGAAGCAATCCCAGAGTTTATTTTCTTGTGATTCTGTTTCCTAATAATCAATTCTCGGTTTTCCAGCTAGTATAGTCTCAATTCAGCAATGCACGTAAATATGTGCTTAAAGTTAAGCATGAAGCATTCCAGTGAAGGCAATGAGACAAGTCATATTCTTAAAATTATACACAAGTTTAAGTGCTTTGCTGAATTGGTGCCTATAACTGTATCATATTTCTCTTTAACTGTGCATTTGTGGAGCTGCAGTTAGATTTTGTGTGTTATTTGAACTCAGAGAAACAATACACACAGCTATTTGTACAGGAACATCTTATTCTCAGTAGCCTTCACCCCCTCCACCCGCTTTGTTCCATTTTTCTGCATGCTAATCTTAGCTTCCTTATTCTGAATACTTTCTGCATTAACGACATTTCCATGCCAGCAGATTTATGTACGACCGTCCCAGCGCTGTCATTTTATATTAAATGGTGTGTTCAAAGTTAGAGGAAAGTGCCTTCCCCTTCAAAAAGGACAATGAGTTTGTATTCACTGGGTTAGCACAGAAAAGCTGACACTTCACAACTGTCTACCGTGGCAAGAGTCAGACTATAATTCAGGATGGTTGCCAGTCCACTGGTGTTTCCAATAGTGGAGTATGTTGTGTAAAGAGAGTTGGCATTTATACCACAATGCAACCCTGCTCTGAATAAGATTAGACAACAGTGGTAAAAATACTTAAGTCTCTACACTTACCACTGACAATACAGCTGTGAAATACAACTCCACTCACTTCCTCCCAAATCGCCACCCGAGTCCCACTGCCGGAGCCTGGGGTAGCGGCAACGGGGCTCTGGGCGTGATTTAAGGGCCAGGGGCTCCCAGCTACTGCAGCAGAACCCCTGGCCCTTTAAAGTTCTGCCAGAGCCTAGAGCCCCCTGGGACTCCGTCAGTGATTTAAAGGACCCAGGACTCCACTGTGATAGTGACAGCTAAAGTCCTGGGCCCTTTAAATCACCCCCTGATCCCCGGTGATTTAAAGGGCCTGGGGCTCCCAGCTGCCGCAGCCAGAGCCCCAAGCCCTTTATATCTTGATTTAAAGGGCCAGGAGATTTAAAGGCCCCGCTTCTTCTGGTTGAGACCCCGTCCCCTGCTCAGGACTCCAGAGTACAGGTAAGTCCTTTAAGTTTCTTTCACCCCTGAGGATACAGTGCTTAGGGCATGTCTACAAACCCACAGGGTCCTAGACCCTGCACTTCAGTCCAAGCCTGGGAGTCTACACAGCAATGAAACAGCCCCGCAGTCTGAGTTCTGCGATCCTGAGTTGGCTGCCATGGGCCAACCGTGGGTTTTTCTTTGTAGTGTAGACATACCCTTAAAGACAGTTCTGCCCCTCTGCATCCCTGCCACAGGCTGTGTTGTAATATTTTAAGTACATAAATCCAGGCTAACCTCCTCTGAGGGCCAGATTGTGACTTGCCCTAACACCATTGTGCAGGGGAGAAACACCCTGCACAGCCACAGGGCTCCCCCATGATGGTTCCAGGTTTCAGGATGAGTGCAGGGTCTGTGGGCCAGATACTGAATCCCACGTGAACAGATGGGTTGAGTGGGGGCGGAAATAGATGGGGAGTGAGCAGAGTTCTGTTCTCCAACACTCCAGCCAGTGCAGTTAAACTCCAGCTAGGAGGAAAGTAAACCATTCTTTTAAAAGTTGTAGATTACTGTCAGAATCACTATTCCTTGTCAGGTTTACTGATACTCCCCAGTGACACAGCTATGTGCCATCCAGTAGTCAGAGCTGAGCCTGGTGGCTCAAACTAGCCCAGTAATTCTTTCTGCAGAAAAGAGATAACTTTTAATTATTAAAATATTATGTCAAGACATTTAGAGTGATTTGGCAATCAACCAGAGAATAAAAAGGAAATAAAACTCAACCACATCAAATTAAGAGGAAAATGTATATACATTCCCCCTATCTAGCTAAATAAAAATAAACTAAATCATGGTGCTAAAAGAATGCAATGTAGCATAATCCCCCTAAGATTATTTCCCACAAAGGGAAAAAAATCAAAATAATCAAATTAAATCCAGAGATTAATCCTCCAATAAATTAGGATTTTCATTAAATGTCATTAAGATCAATCTTCTTTTAAATTTATTTTGGAAGCTTAATCTGCAAACATTTATCATAAATTAATCAAAGTTATGTGGGGTAAAATATTTCTGCCTGGGCACTTATTTTATCAACATCTTGTTTTAAGGATCTAAATCTCTATATATGGGTTTAAAGGTTCCATGTAACTAATCTTTTTCTTTCTGACACATGTTCAAGTTTCTTCACAGTCTCTCAGTTGTGATTTTGAATTTAGCTGCCAATAGAGATTTCTTCAGTGGAATGTCTGCTAGTGCTGATACTGAGTACATATTTCTTTATCCTTCTGAAGACTAATATGGGCAGGTATTGAATTTTTCATTGAAAAAGAAAATTCCAGAGCTCACCAGTTACATAAGAATATAATTGCAAACAGCATTTTATACATCTGGGTTCCCAAACTTTTCTTCACTGTGACCTACCTGTTAATAAAGATACTGTTTTACAGACGTCCTCCCTTCCCATTTGGAATTATGCAAACACAACATTTATTTACATGGAAAACTAATATTGGGGAAATGTTTATGTATTCTAGCTGTCTTTTAATGCAGTGATGGTCTGATCCAAAATCTGGTGCAGTTAACTGGAGTTCTTCCATTGACTTCAATGGTATTTGGATCAGACCCCAAGCATTTGCCATTTCATTCTGTTTAAAAGTAGGTCATCAAACACTCTTCACATCTTTTCTTCACATCTGTGTGATTGCTTAGCTTAAAACAAGACATGACAGCAACACATGACTAGCTAGCTGTCCACAGACTACCAGTTAGTGCTTTATGGACCATTAGTAGTGCACGGACTACAGTTTGGGAATCACTGTAAAGCACAGAGGGAAAAATAGGAACAAAAGAGTTACTATAGTTATACACTAGATACTTATCCCCAGTGAACCAGGATGAATACTGGGTCTGACCCTGCAACCCTTACTCCTGTGAGTAATCCTTATTCATGTGACCAGTCCCATTTAATGGCCCTCACTGTACCATCACATTCCCTTCCTGAAGGCTATCTACTCGGAGGAGTAGCTTTCCATTACTGATGGGCAGAGGCAGATTAAGGTTTCTTTGAGCCTTTGACCAGAGCAAATGGGGGTCTCTTTTGCATCCCTTCCTTTGTGGTCCCACCCCCATTCTGCTTCTTCTGCATATGGCCCCGCCCATGGACCCACCCTGTTCTGCCCCTTCCCCTCATAGGACCATCCCTGTTCCACCCCCGCTCCTGCCCCATTCCACCCCAACCCACTGTGGCCACAACCTGTTGGTTCCTTTTTGCTCTCCCAAGACCAGAAAAAACTCTGTCCCCCCCAACCTCCCACCACAGCCTGCAGTGGGCAGTGAGAGTTCCCCCCAACCCCTCCGGTCCCAGGGCCACAGCCAGGATCTGCCACCCAGCGCTTCTGCTGGGGAGTGGGATTGGGGGATGGAGCTTCCCCCACCCCATCCGTCCAGCACTTCTGCTGGGGAATGAGATTGGGGTGCTGGGGCTTCCCCTGTCCAGCCCTGCGCACTTGGCACTTCAGGCTTCCACTGCCCAGCAACAGATTTTTTCCAGGGCCCCCAGTTGGCTGGGACCCATGGGCATAGACCCTCTCAACCCAATGGCTAATCCACGACTGCTGATGGGGCAGGTTGCTATATAGGAGAATTCAAAATCTTTTCATCCACTACCCAGTCTGACCACTTTGTTTTCCCAGCTAACTGTCATCAACTGACTTTCCTTCATGGGAGGCCTGTGCCAAGGTCTTTGGTTACATATTATTTAACAGTGCGTAACCATGTTAAAGAAAAGTCTTGGCCTGACCAAGGCTATTTTAGCAATGCTGATCTAAAACACACCCAAAGATTCCCCCTAACTTGACACCATTCTACCATGTAGTGTGTGAGACAAGGATAGGAAGGAGTGCACGGTGCTTTGCTGATCCTGGGCCAGAGCAGAGGTCCCTATGGGTTGCTTTAAATTATGACCAAGGCTGTTTTAGACCCCAGCCAATCCAAGATCAGAGGAAGGGAAAAGGGAAAAGTGGCCAAGTGTTCATTACCTTTATGCCCAGTCCCAGCTTTCTACAGCTGGGACTAAGACCCTGTGTTTATTGTTTTTAACTTCTGATATCCTAGGTGGCAGAACTAAGGTTCAATTTACATTTACTTATGAGTGGTTAGAAGTGCCACCTTAACATCTTTTTGGTTTAGGGTTGTTGTTTTTTAAATGAATTTCCTGGGCGGGGGAGATATTTTATTTCATTTGCTTTTAAGAAAAAAAAATATAACAACCTCACAATGTAATGCTATTGGGCTGGATACGGCTCAGATTCCTTATCCTCTGCACCTTATGAGGTCTGCTGAAGGGACCCTCCCCTATTCAACTTAAGGCTTTTCTACATGGGGACTCTAATCTGACGTAAGATAGGGTGTGAATTGAAAGAGTTAGTGGTATTCCTGAATAATTCCCAAGTGGACACACTCATTCTGGAATAAGAGGGTCCAAACAGGGAGCTATTCCAGTCAACTTCCCTGTATAGACAAGCCCTTAGGAGGTCTGCTGGAGAGCAACCCATCTAGTTATTCCAGGAGATGTGCAACTTTTACCTTATAAGCCGCACAGTGAATGAATTAACATAGTCAATAAAATTCAGCTTTGGGGAGAAAGCAAGCTTGGAAATTCCAGCCAGAAGTTTTCAGAAAGTTATCTGAATAGCATCTGAAAATGCCCAGCAGAGAGAGGCGTAAAGTGTTAACGCTTATGCAACCTTAACTATACTGGTTAATACTGACTTGCTGCCCCAGTAATAAAGGTCATAGGTGTAAAAGAATTATTGAAACCTAAGTCTGCACAGACTGCAGCAACGTTTTTTTTAAAAGCCATTTTAAAGGCAAGGTTACCATTTCTGCAGCAGCTGTCTCATATAATGAGCTTCCTAAAGAACTTTAAAATCTCTAGAGAAAAGTTAGATAACTGGAATAAAATAAGTGATACTGTAATTTTTTTCCATTGGAGGGTAGTTCTGGAGAAGTGAAGCTAGAAAACTGAATTTTGAAAGACTGACATCTTCAAAGTCAGTTTACAATTTAAGGACCATATAATGCTCTTGACTTACAAGTGAGCTTCTACTGAAGTCAATGGGAGTCGATCAAGGAAAGCAGATAACCCATTAGGTGAAATCGTAGCTACCTTGAACTGTTTAGCATTGGAAGAGCTAAAATTCCACTAACTCAGTTATTATAGATACAGTATCTCTATAATAAAAGCAAATGCCATGAGGCCAGATTCTGCTCTCTGTTGCAGCACTGTAATCCTGAGTCACTCCATTGGCTTCAACAAAGTAACAACAGATTTATTAAAGGGGCACTCAAGAAAGATATTATCTTTACAGAGAAGCTAAATGAATTATTTGCATTGGTCTTCACTGTAGCGGATGTGAGGAAAATTCCCACACCTGAGCCATTCTTTTTATGTGACAAATCTGAGGAACTGTTCCAGATTGAGGTGTTGATAGAGAAGGTTTTGGAATACAGATGCTCCCCGACTTACAGAAATCTGAGTTATGCAAATCCATGCTTATGGAAAAAGCTCCCTAAGCTAAAATTTGTGTGTGTGTAATGGTCAAAGATACGTTTCCAACATACGCAAAATTCGACTTACCCAAGGTATTCTGAAAGGAGAGCTTGCGTAAGTCGGTGTCTGTAAATTGATAAGTTAAACAGTAACAAGTCACCAGAACCAGATGGTATTCACCCAAGAGTTCTGAATGAACACAGATACAAAACTGCAGAACTACTAACTGTGATATGTAACCTACCACTTCAATCAGCCTCTGTACCAGGTGTCTGGAAGATGGCTAATGTAATGCCAGTTTAAAAAAAAAAGGCTCCAGAGGCCTTTTTCTTTAACATCAGTACCAAGCAAATCGGCTGAAAGTATAGTAAAGCACAGAATTATCAAACACATAGCTGAACATGATATATTATGAACATGATACATTGGGAAGAGTCTCGACACAGCTTTTGTAAGGGAAATCTTACCTCACCAATCTATTAGAATTCTTTGAGGGTGTCAACAAACGTGGACAAGGGCAATCCAGTAGATATAGTGAATGTGGACTTTCAGAAAACCCTTGACAAAGTCCCACACCAAAGGGCTCTTATGTAAAGTAAACAGACAGGATAAGAGGAAAGATATTCTCATAGATCAAGAGATAGTTAAAAGATAGGAAACAAAGGGTAGAAACAGATGGTCAGTTTTCAGAATGGAGAGAGGTAAATAGTGGGGTCCTCCAAGAATCTGTACTGGGACGTGTACTATTCCACATATTAATAAATGATGTTGAAACAGTGAGGTGGCAAAGTTTTCAAGTGATACAAAATTACTCAAGATAGTTAAATCCAAAGCAGATTGCAAGGAGTTACATATCTGGAGTACACTCACACCTTGAATACTGCATGCATTTCTGGTCGCCCCATCTTAAAAAAGATATTAGAATTGGAAAAAGTACAGAGAAGGGCAATATGGTAGAAGTCTATAAAATCACGAATGTTATGAATAAGGAAGTGTCATTTACCTCTTCACATAACACACATTTACACAAGAACCAGGGGTCACCCATTGAAATTAATAGGCCACAGATTTAAAACAAACTTAAGGAAATACTCTGTACACAACACACAGTCAACCTATGGAACTGATTACCTGAGAATGTTGTGAAGGCCAGAAGTATAACTGGGTTCAAAAAAGAATTAGATAAATTCATGGAGGATAGGTCCATCAAGGACTATTAGCCAAGATAGTCAAGGTCACAGCCCCATGCTCTGGGTGTCTCTAACCTCTGACTGTCAGAAGCTGGGACTGGAGAATAAGAGACAGATCACTCAATAAATTGCCCTGTTCTGTTCATTCCTTATGAAGCATCTGGCACCAGCCACTGTCGGTAGACAGGATGCTGGGCTAGATGGACCTTTGGTCTGACCCAGTATGTCCGTTCTTATGTTACTGAGAGCTGGTTCCATGTTCCTCTAAATTCTAACAACAAGGATTGCTATTTAATTTCAGGAAGCAAGACTGAAAATCTTAATTCTCAAATTGAGGTTAAAGCTCAAGCTAGTTAAAGCTCTGTACAAGCTAGTAAAACCGAACATGTTTTTTTGTTATTTAGTTAGTAAGCACTGCAGAGCTGATACAGTTTACCAGCATAACACCTTTATAATAGAGATATGATTTAAGAAATGAGTTTTTCAGACACATAAACATAAAGTTCTTTAAATTATCACCTGCTTTTTAGTATGTTATCGGTCTACTGGAAGGAGCTTAGTCTGTTCTCTTGCTATTGTCTAGGATGCAGCACTGTTCTGTTGTATCACATTTAACGTTTCATCACTAAAGATTCATTACATTGCATTAGCATAGAATGAAAAACAACATGATATATGGAAACATGACAACAATTTCTAGGAAAAGGCATGTATTTTAGAAATGAGTATCCTTTGTCAGTATCCAATCTGAAATGACTGTAGCAGATGGGAACAGAACAAACAAGTATGTTTTCTCAGTATCCACTTAGAAGAGAACATTGCCGTTTGATTACTTTTATAGTTATATTCAAAATAGTTCACCATATACCTCATTATAATTTTAAAAGATGAACTTTAAAGCTGTGAAGGAAGCAAACAACGTGTTTAAGGTATCAATACAAAATCAGAATGTTTTCTTAGACTTTGAAATGTATTTATCTGAAATTTTAAACTAAAACATTTTTTTGAAGTTCTTCTTTCACTTACCATTCTTGTAAGTTCGGAATTCAGTATTTCTTGGTTCTCCTGCAGTAGCTGATGATGGGTCAGATTATGAAATGATATATAAAGTGGTTTATATTAGACATTTGAAATGTTAAACTTCTTTAGACCTACTTACACCCATTCTGCCAATGTAAAGGGGAGTCTAAGCAGGTGTCACTAACATGGTAAGGTGCAGAAAAAGTATGTCATAGATTAAGTACGGTGGGAGGTGTTTGTGTTTAGTGAAGAGAGAAGTACCACTCTGAATATTCTATCATGGCATAGTTCTTGTTGGGTTTTCTTGCACCTTTTCCCTGCATTTGACACTTCACTTCACTTCAAACTCCTAAATTTGTGATATGCTGTTTCTGAATCCAAGAACTGGGTGAAAGTTGTAGAAATTTTGCACTTGGTGGACCTGATTCTCCTCTTGCATTAGTTTAAATCAGGAGTAATGCCACTGAAGTCAGTGGAACTAGAGCAGTGTCAGACTGATGTAAGTGAGAAGAAAATCAGGCCCTTAGCATCTACGGGGAATAAACAAATTTCCTCTGCAGTAAGTCTTCCATTTCTCAGCCTCATGGAAAGGTCATAAGTTCTGAGCTCACATCTACATCCAAGTCATTCCCATGGCATTTTATTTTACAGTTCCTGTACCTTGCTAGAGGTTTTCTAAGTTGCAGGGTAGAATATGAGCTGTAGAGTAAGATACAGTGCAAAGTGATTTTTTGTTAGTCTATCAAGCCAATTTACAATTTCCTGATAATTCAGAAATACCCATTTCCTTTCTTTATACTGCTTCAATTCACTCCTGCTTTTTAAACCAACTTCTGTAAGTATAATTGCTCACTTATCTTTAACTCCTGTGGAGTATGGTTGAGATTTTCAAAGAAATTAATTTTAATGGAAGACTGTCTAAAACCTCTAGACTGCTTTGAAAATTTCAACCTGCATATGTAAATATCTAACAACAATAGACCATATTCAGGACTTCAGTACATATTTGTAACTCTCATTCACTTTCATGGGAGTTGCATACAGGAACTCCTTGCTTAAAGTCCTCCCGGTTAACTGTTGTTTCCTTGTTATGTTGCTGATCAATTAGGGAACATGCTCGTTTAAAGTTGAGCAATGCTCCCTTCTAAACTTTGTTTGGCTGCCTGCTTTCTCTACAGAAGGCAGCGTCCCTACACTCCCCACTCCCTACAGCGTTGTCTCCCTCCCCCACCTCCCAACTAGCAGATCAGTGCCTTCCCCTCCTCCCCCCTGCTCACAGCAATCAGCTGGCTTGCCTTGTTTAGGAGGAAGGAGATAGGAGCAGGACTCCACTCACAGGCTCCCCCGCCCTCCCCTGCCTCCTGAACACTCCAAACCAATTGATTTTTCAGGACCATAACTACAAAGTTAAGTGAGGAGTTCCATATCTCAGGACAGAATGACCCACTAGCATTTTTACTTGTATTACCAATACTTTAGTTTCCCTTTGTTATTGTACATATTAAATATATATATTTGCATCATTAAATATATTGATATTTCCAAGTGTGCCATATTGGCTTGGATAGTACTGTTTTAAAACTGGTCATATTATTCACAAAATACTTTCCCTTATAATTAACCCCAGGCTTCATCAAAAAGAAACTTTTATTTTTAAAATTCATATCAAGCTTGCTAAAAGACTTGGCTTTCTTATCCTCATAACTACATATAATACATTGCTATGTATTTTTAAACATTGTTGATACAATGTACAGCATTGGTTCTCAAAGTGGGGGTCGCGACCCCTCTGGGGGTCACAACCTGGTTTTGTGGGGGTCGCAAGTCCCTGCTGCCTGCAGCCAGCCCCAACCCCTGCCGCGGGCTGTTGGCATCTGGCCCCGATTCTGGCCCCTGCTGCCGCAGGCGACCCATGCTCTAGCCCCTGCCGGCTCCTGGCACCCCCGCGAGACCGACCCCAGTCGTAGCAGCACCCCCCCAGCCGCAGCAGCACCCCCCCAGCCTGACCCCTAATGGGGATCGCGCTTAGAGGCCTGGTGTCCAAAAGGGGTCACCAATACAAAAAGTTTGAGAACCACTGATGTACAGCCTAGAACTGCATTATCCATTGTTAAAGCCTGGCTACAATTTTCTGATTGAAATAAGAAAATTAGGTCCGATTCTCCTCTCACTTTTACCAGAACTACACTGGTGAAATTTACATTAATTTCAATTAAACTACCCCTGATTGACACTAGGGTGAGTTTTGGAATAGCCTGTGCATTGTTTTCCAATTTGAATAATCATCCTAAAGATTTCTAAAGGGAACATAATAAAATTAATTATCCATAAACTATTATGTAATATTTGCAGTTTAAGAATAATGTTTTGAGTTAAAAAGGAATAGCCATTTTCATATCTAATATTATTTTTGATTTCTAAGGAAGAGTAACAGATCCCTGCATATTCTTCTCAGTCTTAAACTAATTATCTGGTTGCTAGACACAGCGTTCTCATTTCTGCCATACAGAAAAGATAATGGTATAAGAGCTCCCTCTATGGGCATTATATTAAATGTCTTAGCAGTTAGTTATTCACAGACAGGCATATTCTATGTATTATCAGTGTTCTATAAATCTATATAGTTCAACTATTGTTAACAGGTGTATTTTTTTAAAGAAGCCTTAAGGAAATAATATTACTAAAGTATTCAGTGCCCAAAGTATAAAAGATACAGAGTGTTGCCGATTACGCCTAAAATTATAAATATGATTCAAAGAACAACCTGAAAAAATACAGAATTATTGCTATTACACAAATAAAACACTGATAGAAATATGTTTTATGTGGTGCAAACTACAGAATCTTTAACCTTACTGTGAAATTGTTCTCAATAGGCAATATCAAAAGCACACTAAATTTGTCTGCTAACATGACAAAGTATTAGTTTCTGAGATAGTAAATAAACAGTAAGGCAAAGTGATATCCATATGGACAGAAGCATGAAACTTTTGCAATTCATGTTTTTGAACAAAAAAATCATGAAATGTAGCACGTCAGATTTTTCTCTCTTTTGCAACCACATTTTAGCACTCCTGAATATTGGGGTTCTCGAACTCTGCATAGGCATACCACATCTTAAAAAGTGTCTATGAACCAACTCTCTTCCTGCTTATGACTATGGGCATGTCTTCACTACCACTTTAATTCGACCTTAACGACGTTAGGTCAAATTAAACGTGTACCTGTCTTCACATACATGCCCTTAAAGTCGATTTAAAGGGCCCTCAAAATCGAATTTGTAACTCCTGCCTGACGAGAGAAGTAAGGCTAAAATCGACTTCTCTATGTCTACTGTGAGTAGTGAAGAGGCATCTGAAGTTAAGCCTCCGACCTCCGAGCAGCCCCGCGGCGGGGGGGTCCGGCGGGGGGGGCTGTTCAGGCGGGCGGGCGGGGGGTCCGCGGGGCCGCTGGGGGGGGGGGAGCCGGCGTGGAGCTGCTTGGGCGATCTGCTCAGCTGCTTGGTCAATTTCAGGTGAAATTGACCAGGCAGCTGAGCCAATCGCCCAAGGAGCCCCCCGCTGGCTCCCCCCCCCCTCGGGCGGGCGGGGGGGGTCTAGCGGGGGGGGCTGTTCAGGCGGGCGGGGGGGGTGTCCGCGGGGCTGCTTGGGGGGGGGGGTCTGGCACGCATTGCACTGTGGGCTACCTACCCAAAGTGCAATGCGGGCTATGTCGACCCCTGCAAAAGTTCTAGGACAGACAGTGTCGACCACTGTCGACCTGCTGTCCTGGTGGGGACACACTGATTCGATTTTCTAAAATCGAGTTTAGAAAATCGAATTAAGGGAAATCGACCTAGTCCTGTAGTGAAAACATACCCTATATAACATCCCTATGACAAGCACAGCAGTGTGTGCGCAGGGGGAATTATGAAAGTGTAGCCTGACCCAAAGTTGGGTATATATATAATTGTAACTTGAGAATTAACAGGTTTTTGTTTTAAGATTAGGCCCAGTAAGATTATTTTAAAATTATTATATAACTTGGAGAAGTGACAAAGAGTCCAGTGGCACCTTAAAGACTAACTAAAGTATTGAAGCATAAGCTTTCATGGGCTAATATCCACTTCGTCGGATGCAACGAATTTGGGAACCCCGATGTGCACAGGTGCAACGGTTACACTATACGGACTTTTAATTTTTATAAATATATGATTTATTAATAATTTAGCAAAGATTATATATACGCTTTAACCTAACAAAGCAGAGAGAGATAATATAGAAAGTACATCTGGACATTTATACTTGCACCCTTATCTTTTTAACTTAACCATTTTTTATTACTGTTATTGTTTTTATTTTTTTTTCGGTGGCCATTATTTTGGCCCCTTCCAAGATTTACATTTTTTAGCCCATTTGCTGCCCCTGGGGTGTTACTTTTATAGTAGGTTACGCTGATGCTGCCATGACCAATGCATATGTCATAAAGGTCTTCATTTGTATTGTCTTCCCTTAAAGTGTCCGTTTTCTATAGGTTAGTATACGTATGATGTTATCCTATTAGCATACATATTAATTGGTTGTCATGGCAGCTTTGCAGTCGGCAGTTCTGTCCGGAACCTTCTTGATGCTGGTGTTAGCTACGTTTTGTGCTGGTGTTAGTTGTCCAGTATTCTGGACAAAATTCCCCCTGTGGCATAGGACTTTAAATTTTTTATAACTTATGAGTTACTTAAGTTTATTTATACCAAAGATTATAGACCTTAAGCCTAACATTATTTGCTAAAGCCAAATTTTACGGGATAAAGGCCTGTAGGTTTTTTGCATTACTACTAAATATAATAAGGCAGAAAAACAAAGCAATTAATATAATACAGGAAAGCAGGCCCACTGGGCTGCAGTGTTTAATGCTTTTTTTTGTTGCTAACTTTCAATATGATTTAGCAGAGGGAAAATAAGGAAATTTAAAGCTACATGACCAGCTCCAAGGATCACCAGCAAGAGTTCAGATTGCTCTATTAGTGATTTTGCAATAAGCCTTAGTATAGTTGAAGCCACTAATGGTTACCAGATTCACAGTGGAGTCACAACAGAGTTAAAGTCCTGAATTTTTTCCTTGCATCTCAAATGGAATTTCATTCTACATATTATATAGATACATATATAAATGCTTGCACTTTTTTTAGGCATATGTACAAAACTAGACAAAATTAGATGTGTTTTTTTTTTTAATCTGAAGATACCAGAAATACCTAAATCAATATAAGTTATAAAGCCTCCCACCAATTCACCTTGGGGCATGATCCTCTTAAGGAATTTTAATTGCATTTAAACATAATATTAAAAAAATCAAGTTAGGTGACAGTTTGACCATGACTGACTAGTTAGTATAGTCAAGAAACAAGTCATGCCCAGCATCAAGTCTGCTAATCTTGGGTAAATCCTGGGCCCAGTCCTTGCTGACAGGACTTGTCCTTCGCTATATTGCCTATACACCATCATGGCAGTTAACTGAATTGTTAAAATAAGGCTTAAACATGAGTAAGGCTGGGATTTTTCAAAGGAAATCAAAGAAAGATAGGTGCCCAACTCCATTTGAAATTCAGTACAATTTAGGTGTCTAATTCCCTTAACCTCCTTTGAAAATCCAAGTTTAAATTTCCTCACGAAGACAAAGCTCAGACACAACTCACCCCTGTGCAGAGGGCCAGCACAAGGCCTGTATATCACTTAAACCACAATTAAGTCTCCTAAATAAGTCTAAACAGGAATTAAGTTCGGCATATTCCTTGTGCGGAGGCTCATGGGGAATTTCATTCCAATTTGGACTGACCATTACCATCTGCTCTAGCATGTTTACCCCTCAACTCAACCTTTTTCAAAAACCTGAGAGAACATATAGGCCTTGAGTGTGTCCTGAACATCAACAGACTGGGCTGTATCAGACTTCCACAAATTACTCCCTCCAGTCCCCTAGGTGTACATTGCACAGTACTAGTCCCTTGAATTGGAGCGATGATCACCTACCAGATATATTTTTAAGTGCTGTGTTCCTACGAGATTCACTATACTCTCTCCTCATCTGCTTTGGGTGGGTAAAGAAATTGCCACTGCCCATAGGGGCTGGAGTTAATAACTATTCCTGGCTCCCACCTGTGGTGCAGTAGTTCACAGCAAGGAACGAAGAGGAGCTGGGGTTTTTTTGGTCTCATTGAGAAAGAGATCCTGCCAGTGCTCCTACAGCAAAAAGATACTAAGGTTGACTTCTATTGTGTAACTCCACTAACAAGCTTTCTGATAGTAATATCCACTGAATTATAAGAGAGCTGCCTTGGATATTAAAATGGCCTTCAAGGAGAAAATAGCCAAATGGGAAGCTGAAAAGTTGGTGGCTAACATTTATGTAGTGAAAGTTTAAATTAATAAGATTATTGCTACCATTTAAACAAAGACCAGATGACCATATATTTAGTCATTGATACAATTGTATAATGAATTTTACAGCTATCCTTATTGTTAAACATCTCTGAAATGATCAGTAGGTGTAAATTAGAACTATGTACTATCTTCTCTTACAGCATACGTTTTTATAGCGAGTGTAAGGGAAAAACCAAAGGCTTGTCACTTGACCTCATGGCAACACCAAAGAAGATTGCTGAGAGAAACCAAACTGAGCAGACTACACTGAAGAGGGTTTTTAAGTACAGTACAAAGGATGAATCATGAAACTAGGTTACAGTGACACAATCAGGGATAGCAAAGAACTTTTTTTAGACGTCGGAATCGGAGGGTCAAATTCGGCCCTCGGGTCTGAGGCTTCCATTGAAGTAAATGGGAGTTATATACATGCATTTGAGAACAGACTGTGGCTGAAAAATAAGTGGAATCCTTTCAGAGACACGATATAAGAGAGCATTACAGTAACTGATCAACAGAATAGTGTGAGACTGAGTCAACAGGGGTCAAAGTGTGGAGATAATGAGATGTTACCGTAGAAACAGGGCAAAATTATCTTCTCCGATGTCACTGCTAGTACTCTGGACTTGTATGGGTGCAAATGAGAGCAGAATTTGGCCTTTGGCCTAACCACACATGAATAATATTGTTCAAAGGACAATTTTAGGTCAGAAAGTACCATGCAATCACTTTTCTATATATTGTGGTTCTTTTCAGAATAATATTTTTTGCACTACTCAGACACTTAAGCATTTATAAGAGTAAAAATCATCAGTTAAGACTTCTGTAACTGATTTTTCTCATTTATTATGGAGCTTGTGGCTGTACAAAAAGCCATTTAGATGTGGTACTTTAGTTAGCTGAAAAGTGTCCTTTCTTGTCAATAATTATTTAAATTGTAATGTGCACAATTTTAAACTTCTACCCATATCAGAATTATAAGTAAGATCAGTTTTAAGGGTGGTTATTCAACATATCCTCTTCTCAGAAACCAGACACTCTATGAGAAATGTACCATTTTCTCATCCAATCTCCCGTTCCTCACTTTTTTTTTTAGTGACAGCCATGAAGAAAGTGAGAGACACTGATTATTATAAGTATAGTTTCCATAGCAACTATGACCCAAAAAATGTTAGGTACAGTACAGTACTCCTCTTACTCATTTACACTTTCTAACACTTGAAAAGAAATAGAAGAACTGGGATGGTAATCATCTATTTTATCTAAAATCATTGCAATAAAAATGATCATCTCTCAAGAGTGATTATTCTAGTACTCCTGCCATCTTATGGTTGTGTTCACTTTGGAACGTCATCGCTGACCTTCAAAGTGCAGTTGTGACTTTGCAACAACATATGTGGCTAAACTGTGCCATTAGGACTTATGCTGACATTGAGGGCTCAACCCAAAACCAATTGAAGTTGATATGGGTCTTTCAGTTGAGTTCAATGGGCTATGTGGCACTATGACACTTGTCTTCCATATGGACCGCTGGAGGAGCTTGCAACCTGCACCACATCTAAGAAGGATACAACATGATTTCTCCCAGGTGAATAGGGCCATGGACTGGTCTCTTTTTGGTGTGTATAAGAGTCCTCTTAGGTTTTTCTCCCGGACAGTGGGAGACCCTGACTAAGCCCAGTTATCTACACTGGCTGGCTTATGTTCAAGACCCAACTTCTAAGTCCTTGCAAGAGGGACTCCTTCCTTTGCAGGCCTTTTTATATCTCTTCAAGTGGGGGATCAAAAGGAAAACAAATGTTCCAGTGCACCTAGGAATAACTGCTTCACACAGCCAACTCAAGGGGGAAAAGGCAAGGCCAGCAGTACCTGCTTTCTTTGGGGTTGTCTACATAGTGGTTTTATAGGAGTCTTTCTGGCTGGGTGGCTGAACCAGGCTCACTCGTCAGGCTTACCTAGGGAGTACTCTGCACTCCCCATAGGATTGGGTGTGGAGATCTCCTGGATGGTAGTTTCCCTTGTGGCTTCAGGAGTCACTCCAGCCCTTTTCTGCTCAGGGTGATCGCTCCCCCAAGCTGACTGTAGTTTTCTCCTTTTTAAAGGCCTCCTCCACACGATACATGATTGACAGGGCTGGATAGATGGGGCTAGCACCACACACAGAGCCTCTCTGGTGCCTTCCTCCTCTCTGTGGGCTCTATTAACTCCATCACAAGTAGCTCAAATGATATTAACAGGGAGCAGCCTGTGTGTAGTCAGGAAAGTACAGGGACTACAATTGTGAGAGGTGAAATGAGGGAAATATCCTAGTGCTCCATCCAGTTGTGCTGGAACTAGAGGTGCTGCCGCACCCCCTGTCTTGAAGTAGTAATAATAAACACCAAATACATGGTTTCCATCATTAGCACCCCCACTATAAAAATTGTTCCAGCACCCCCGTCCTCATCCGATCTTTGCACATTTATGCAAGGGGCCAGGCACGCTCCTTCCCACAGCATTGTATCATCAACATTCCATGCAGTGGTACACATGAGAATTTAGATGGATTAAAAGAAAATGAGACTAAAAGACAGCACAAATCAGGACAGTGAAGGCCTCTGGAAATCAGTAAAGGCCTCTGGAAAATCTAAACAAATACCAGTTGACTATTATTAAACATTCTTATCAAAGGGAAAAACAACTGTCTGAGACTGACCCAAGGTACAGGAATAAAAAAAATACTGTGAAGTCAGAAACTCTGCTGTGGTACATTTCAGAATTATGTAAATTGGATTAGACGAACGAGGAGGTCCTTTCCATTCAACCTACCTAGACTGTATTCTTCAGTGAAGTGTGTAAGACTCAAATGCTGCTCTTGGATCATACTTAGTTCCCACCATCACTTTGCGTCCACTCCTGCACCTTGCACAGAACTTTTAAGTCATTGAGAGTTTTACATTCAGAGCAGCTACAAATTTACAGTCGCTGCTGATCTCATTTACACTGGCATAAACCAGGAGTAGCCATTTACTTCACTGGAACTGTTTCTCATTTCCACCAAAGCAATGAAGACCAGCATCTGGCCTCTATGTTGTATATAGTGTACTTTGGGCAACTCAAGTATGATTACATCAGTAATCCTTCTCAGCATCTGCCAAATAAAACTGGTAATACTGTTAAATTTAACAACAGTATGGCAATCGTTATACTGGGGAAAGAGAAGAGTACATTTCAGATTACTAAAGGTTCATAGGACATATGGTTGCAGATCACCTAATATTTAGATTGTTTTAAAATGGAAAAATTGTGAACATGCATAATTGTCAAGGACTTTAGGCTTATATGTTCTTAGGATAATGCTATGTTGGATACTATTGTGATGCAGGCATTAGATAGATTATTATAAAATACCGTGATATATGTAAAAGCGACAAAGAGTCTTGTAGCACTTTATAGACTAACAGATTTTAGGGATCATGAGCTTTCGTGGGTTAAGACCCACTTCATCAGATGAATGTATGTAGTAGAATCGAACATTGCCTGAAGAAGCCATTATTAAGTGCATTTTTTAAAAATTAAAACTTAGTAGTTCTCGCACCATATTTTTTCATTTATGTTCCCATAGTGCTCGGGTACTACTTCTAAGCAGTGCCTTCAGCTCTAATTAGCGCTCAATATTCAGCTATCCTCCTGACTGAGAATTACTAAAACCTTCTGCACAAGGACCTAGTGTTTGAAAAGACTGTGAAGCTAGAACAAGAACAAATATATGCTGTCATTCACAGTCACAGATTTTTTTTAAAGGGAATTGACTAAGAATTGAATCTGAGGTCAAGCAGTGAATTGTTCAGGGAAGCATGTGGATTTAAGCCTTTCATAAATACTTTCAGAATGTATATTTACTGAGAAGTTATGGCCAGTGTCTGAAAAGAAAATACATTTGGTCTTTAAGATACTGAAGATGGGGAAATGGGAGATGATTGTGTCAGCATAGCCTTACTCAGAGTCAATACCAAGATGCAGTAAATATGGTACATTATAGAACATGATTTTTGAGAAAATTTACCCTTCACATTGAAAACAGAAACCATAGCATATAAAAGGCAGAAGTGAATGAGCAGAAATGCAGATACCGTACTGTACCAGAGGGATAAGAAGACACCTGGAATAATAAAAGCTATTTCCCTGTATATGAGATAAAATTGGTCCTGAGAAGAGAACAAACCATAATAATTTTATTACTTATGCCAGCAGTTCCCAGGCATTTTCTGATGGGGCCCACTTTGCAATGAACTGGCAAATGGGAGGCGTCTTCCTGTGTCCTCTTTCACCATATTTCAGGACAGGTTCGCTGTCCAATACTTAGGTCCTTTTTTACATTTTTCTTCCTTTGTCCTGTTTCCTTTGTGGGTTCTCTTGTGTTGTGGCTCCTACACCTTTTTCCACACTCACCAGACGGCTAACGCTCCTTGAGGTGGGAGCATCAGATGGTGGTTCTATGGGCCTGGGACACATGTGCTGTCGCAATTGAACTGAGTGCTGTCGGAGCAGAGAGGAGCAGCTTGAGCTGGCAGCTGGGGCCTAAGCCTGCAGCCCTGTATGTATCAGCTATAGGAGCAAGAATGGATGGTGCATGGCTTTCAAGAAGTCACTTGCTGTTTTCTCCACAGCATCAAGAGCACCCTTCCTTTGGAACTGGGACAGATCCAGAGCCATGCAGTGTCTTTCCCCCTTTTTTTTGCCTTTGCCTTTGCCTCCCTTCAACTAGTTTGAGGCCTCTATACCCAAGCCTGTACTCCAGGCAGGAAAACACTTGACTTAAGCAGTGCAAGATATTTCAACCTCCATTTCTAAAATAAATTTTGAAGGAGGAATGAAAATATTAAGACTAAACACAACAATATGCATTATGCATTCAAAAGCCTGTTTTGGGAGCTGAATTGCCTTATTGTCATAGGTGGGTGATCTGGGGCTCTGATATGAAGTGATATGAAGCTTTGTTGGGCCATGGACAGAGCACTCTCTGTGCTTTCTCAGGGCAGGAACTCCAGTTGCCTGATCCTTGCACGGGATACACCCTTGGGACACTCCTCCAATGCATACATGCGTAAGGACCATGGCCAGTCACAGTCTGGCCCTCTGTCTTAGGCCCAGAATGCATGTGTGCATAAGTCCCATTGATATCAATGAAGTCAATGAGAGAAAAGCACATGGATCCAAGACAGAATTTGGGTTTTAGCTTGTTAGAACTGACAGGAAATCCCAAATTCCAATTAAAGAGTTCACTGAAAAACTCTAACATACAAGTACAGTGGCCTGGGGGACTGGCTGTAACTTATAGCGCAAGAGGGCTTCAAGGTTCAAATCCCACAGAAACTCTGGCTAAGAGAGTGAAAGGTGATTTTTACCCCCTCAGGAAGAAGATTGATAAAATGGAGACCGTTCAGAGAGAATGATTAAAGGATTGGGAAACATGCCTTGGTGACTGAACTCCTTGAGTCTGTCTATTTAGGTTAACAAAGAAAAGGTTAAGGATGACTTAGTTCAGTGATGGGCAACCTTTTGAGCTTGGTGTGTCATACTTCGCCAAAAAACTGAGCATAACTCAGGTGGTGTGTCACTTTGAGGAAAAAACATTATTTCGCGATATTTATAGTTTAAATAACATAAATGTATAATTGTTATATATAATTGTATTTAATAAACCAAAAACTAATTATTTAACTGTCCTGCTTAGTGACTTCTTTGTTCATCCGTCAGTCGGTTTCTTTTGTTGGTCTTGATATTATTTAGCTTGTGTGGGGTGCCGTGAAGTAAGATAAGTGAGGGGGAGGGGGAATTCTTTCACAAACCTGCCTATTAGTGACTTTTTTGTTGCTGAATTTCATTGGCTAAATCTTCAATTGAAGGTTGGTATTTTGTACACTTCAGGCCCAAGCAAGCGCTACTAACTTCATCTGTCAATCTGTTTCTTTTGTTGGTTTTGATATTATTTAACGCTGAGAATAAGGCCTCACAAAAGTATGTAGAGGGAAAAATTGTGAGTAAAGCCATTGCTATATTTTTCAGGGTGCTAAAAGTGTCTGGTAGTCGGTTCCAGGCACTCCAAATTTCCTGTTCGTAGTGGCACTCCTCTTGATTCTCCAAGCGACACCTTTTCAGATTCTCAAGCTTTGACCTCAAGTCGACAAACACCTGAGCCCAGATACTGTCTTGAAATTCTGCAAGTTGCATCTCCAAATCATCAATTTGCATCCATTGGAAACCATTTAATTCCAAACTACTGTAGACTACTACATCAGGATACTTAATTATTTTCATGGTCTGTTCTAGACTTCTAAATTGACTAAATCTATCACTAAACTGGTCAAGTAACGAGTCTAAAACATGCTGGTACTTCATATGCAAGAGTTCCATTTCATTTTGTACAGCTGCACTGGCCTTCTCAAAATACTTTGTTACTCGAGGAAAATACTTATAAGTTTTAGTTTCTACATCTCGCTTGAAAATTTTAACTTTACTTTCAAAAGCTTTTATGTATCCAAACATAACGTCAATACTTTTGCCAAAACCTTGTAACTTTAAGTTCAGTTCATTAATATGAACAGAGAGATCTGTAAAAAACATCAGGGTGTTGACCCACTTATCATCATTAAGCTGAGGAAAGTTTCCCAGATCCTTATCGTCAAGAAATACCTTAATTTCTTCAAAGCACTCCACAAAGCGCTCAAGAACTTTGCCTCGGCTCAGCCATCTTACATTATTGTACATCAGCAGTCCACTGTAGGTGGAATCAACCTCCAGTAAAAGTGCCGAAAATTCTCGCTTGTGAAGGGGGCGAGCAGCTATTAAATTAACTATTTTTGTAACAACTGACATTAAGTCGTTTAAGTCGGTGAATCCTGCCTTGGCACATAAAGCCTCCTGATGGATAATACAATGAAAAGGCACAATCGGATGTCCAATAGCTTCTGTAAACAATTTGACAAATCCAACTTTTTTCCCCACCATATTTGGTGCCCCATCTGTCGTCACTGACACAACTTTAGAGATATCAATGCTTAGGTCACAAAATGTTTGCATAACAACCTTACATATTTCGCTTCCTGATGTACTCGTTGGCACTGATACTAACTTTATCAACTCTTCTCTCATTGTGAGACCATCAGAATATCGACCAATAATGGCCAACTGAGCATGTGATGTGACATCAGTAGTTTCATCAAGAGAGATCGAAAAATATTTACACTTCCTTATGTCTCTCTGCAATTGATGTTGCACGTTTGTGTTCAGTCTCATTATTCGGTCTTTTATGATATTTCTACTGAGTGGTAACTCAGATATTCTCTTAATAATTGCATCTTTATTCTGCATATCATGAAATAGAACTGGTGCACATCTTAGGAGAGTTTCTTTAATAAATTCTCCCTCACTGAGCGCTTTTCCATGCTGAGCTATAGAGTGAGCAATGCTCAAACTTGCAGATGTTAAATTTGTAGAGCCTTTCATAAATTTAAGGATGGAATTAGATTGGCTCTTATAAAGGTGTAGCTGCCTGGAAATGTATTCCTTCCTTTCATCCTCACTTTTTTCCAGGAGCTGGGAATGCTTAGTTTCGAAATGTCTATTTATATTCCACGTTCTGCTTACTACCGTTTCAGTACATAGAACGCAAAATGATCTGCCATTTTTTTCTATAAAGCCATACATCTCGGTCCATGTCTCTTGAAAGGGTCGGCCACTGCTACTACCACTTCCTTTACTTAACCTTAGTTTTTTATTTTTTGGGTTCTCCATCAGGGGGGCAGTGACAGAAGATAGAATTATAGATAGCTTGTTAGGCCTGCAGGCAATTAGGGGTTAACTAGCCTAACTAACCACAAAATGGTGCATGTAACTGTCTTTTAGGAAAGGGCAGGGTTAATGAGCAGAAATAGGGGTTAATAAGGATGCACAACAGTAATAGTGGTGAAATGGAGTCTGCACTATGGAGCAAGATGGTGTTCCTTATGTGAATTAAAATGGCTACCACTATTTTTAATGGCGGGAAACGGCACCCATAGTACGCCACAGGCCCTCGCCTCTCCCAGCCTCCCCCTCACTTATCTCAGTAATGATGGATTAGAAATCCATCACACCCCAGAACAGTAGATAATGGTTGCTGTGGTTAACTGCTATTTGGTTACTAGTAATGGCAGGGCCCCCAGAGATGCGTCCCCTGCTGCGTTCCACTGCTCCCTGCTCTGCCGGCGGAAGTGAGGGCAAAGATCCTGGCTTAACCGGAAGTCACAGAACTACACGCTCTGTGCCACGTGCTCCCCGTCCCCCTTTCCTGCTGCGGGCGGGCTGCTAGTGATGTGCCCCGTCCCCTGTCTCTGCTGCCCAGTTAGAGAAAAAAAAAAAAACACGTGCTCCCCGGTCCCCCTTTCCTGCTGCGGAATGCTAGTGATGGTGCCCAGTCCCCTGTCTCTGCTGCCGAGTTAGAGAGAGGGGAAAAAAAAAACACGTGCTCCCCGTCCCCCTTTCCTGCCACGGAATGCTAGTGATGGTGCCCAGTCCCCTGTCTCTGCTGCCGAGTTAGAGAGAGGGAGAAAAAAAACACGTGCTCCCCGTCCCCCTTTCCTGCCGCGGAATGCTAGTGATGGTGCCCAGTCCCCTGTCTCTGCTGCCGAGTTAGAGAGAGGGAGAAAAAAAACACGTGCTCCCCGTCCCCCTTTCCTGCCGCGGAATGCTAGTGATGGTGCCCAGTCCCCTGTCTCTGCTGCCGAGTTAGAGAGAGGGAGAAAAAAAACACGTGCTCCCCGGTCCCCCTTTCCTGCTGCGGCATGCTAGTGATGGTGCCCAGTCCCCTGTCTCTGCTGCCGAGTTAGAGAGAGGGAAAAAAAAAAAACACGTGCTCCCCGTCCCCCTTTCCTGCCGCGGAATGCTAGTGATGGTGCCCAGTCCCCTGTCTCTGCTGCCGAGTTAGAGAGAGGGAGAAAAAAAACATGTGCTCCCCGTCCCCCTTTCCTGCCGCGGAATGCTAGTGATGGTGCCCAGTCCCCTGTCTCTGCTGCCGAGTTAGAGAGAGGGAGAAAAAAAAACCACGTGCTCCCCGTTCCCCTTTCCTGCCGCGGGCGGGCTGCTAGTGCTGGTGCCCCGCCCCTTTCTCTGCTGCCCAGTTACAGAGAGGGAAGGGAAAAACAAAAAAACAAAAAAACAAAAAAAAAACCAAAAAAAACCATGTGCTCCCCGTCCCCCTTTCCTGCCGCGGGCGGGCTGCTAGTGCTCGTGCCCCGCCCCTTTCTCTGCTGCCCAGTTACAGAGAGGGAAGGAAAAAAAAAAAAAAAAAAAAAAAAAAAGCACGTGCGCCCCGTTCCCCGTCTCGGCCGCGTGTCATCGGCAATGGCTACGCGTGTCAGTGCTGACACGCGTGTCATAGGTTCGCCATCACTGACTTAGTTGCAGTCTACAGGTACCTCTATGGGGAACATAAATAACGTCCATTCTTGATTTAATAATTGCCAATGGTGATGGAAAATCCACCACCATCATAAGTAAGTTGTTACAATGGCTATTTATTCTCACTGTTAAAAATACACCTTATTTCCAGTCTGAATTTATCTAGCTTCAACTTCCAGACACTGGATCTTGTTATACCATTGTACACCACAACGAAGAGCAGAAAAACAATCAAGAATGGATGTTATTCTAAAAGTCATGCCCTAGTTCAAGCAGTAATTACTTCAAAGAATTCTTATGGCCTGTGTTATACAGTAGGACAGGGCCGGCGACAGGGGGGTACAACAGGTACAGCTGTACTGGGCCCCGGACTTCAGGGGGGCCCCCTGAAGTCCGGGGCCCGGTACGCAGCTGTACCCCCCTTGTCGCCGGGGCTGTGAGCAAGGCGCGGCTCCGGGCAGCCGCTGCAGCACTCACCAGCCCCCTCCCCCGGCACCCAGCAGCCTCCCCCGCCCCCCTTTGCTTCTCCCGGCCGGCCATGCAGCCGCAGCGCATGCAGGGGTTGGGGCCCGCGGGAGGTAGGAGAGCGGCGGGGGGGGGAACCCCGCGGGTGGCGGGAACCCTGCGGGCGGCGGGAGACTGGGGGGGGGCCCGCGGGTGGTGGGAGACCGGCGGGGGGGGGTGGCGCCGCGGGCGGCAGGAGACCGGCGGGGGGGGTGGCCCCGCGGGCGGCGGGAGACTGGCGGGGGGGCCCACGGGCGGTGGGAGACTGGCGGGGGGGGCCGCGGGCAGCCGGCGGGGGGGCCCCGCGGGCAGCGGGAGACCGGGGAAGGGGGCCCTGCGGGCGGCGGGAGACCGGGGGGGGGGCCCCGTACGATCTGCCGTACGGAGCCCCAAAATTCCTGTCGCCAGCCCTGCAGTAGGATGGACTAGATGATCACAATGGTTCCTGCTTATCTTCTAATCTATAAATCAATGTTAATTTGAACTGAACTTGTTGGTATGAATTCAGTGCAAACTGCTGGGATTTTGCTTAGAAGTTTTAAGTCTTTCTGCTGACAGCAAAAAAATGAACTTAATCGTTCACCCATCCAACAGTTGGACAAGCATCAGTGATGGCTTAGCCTCTTGCCATAGTGTACCCATTTGACTGGGTTAAATGAGTATTGTTTGCTGTAGATCTCAAAACACTTCAGTCTTGATTGATGTTAAGAAATTATTTGAGCCTAATACCAGAAGTAACAGAGTAGAACTGTTGCAAATCATTTATCAAGTTAGTTGCTTCAATTCCCTTGAGAGAGCCCACAAGTCTAATTTTATTTCAACATAAGAGGCTCTGTGGAATTATCAATTTAGCTGCAGGAAATTACACATCTTTAAATAACACTGGCAAATCTTTTTGTTGTTAAAGCTTCATTTGTAATATCCCTGCTCTAGAAATCTAGAGACATTCTATGAAATTTATCCAGCACCATATTACTGCTGCTCAAGATGCCTTTAGATTCAACATTTATTCAGTAAAGCAAGTGTTTATATCTGTTTTATAATCCAGTTTTCTATTTTATTTGTCTTTCTTTTGCTGAAATCCTAAATCCTTAAATTGAACAACCAACTGTATAATTAAAAATCCTACTAACAAAGGTGATTGTGAGCCCACCTTTTAAACTTGGCCGGACAAATCTTTTCTTTGGATACTCAAATGAACAGTTAGGCTTGTAAAATAAATGTTTTTATGCCTAAGTACTATTTTCAGTCTGCAAATGTGGGATTTGGAGGTCCAATTTGGCACCCAGGTTTGAAAAATGGACCCTGTGTGTGGCAAAATTATTTTATCTGTGTTCTAAAGAGTCAATTAGAGATTGGCTAAAATTAGTGAATGGATTTTTTTAGTCCTTGTCATAATAATTGTAGAAAGAAGGACAAAGATGCTGCTCAAAAAGCACCTCTTCCAAAAGCCCTATAAGCTCTAGGCCTCCCCACACTGTAGTGTTGGCTAATCAGATGACTAACATTTTAAACAGAGAGAATAACAACTGAAAAAGAAATACATACAGAAGTCAGTAAACTAAAAAACTGGATAACCTGCAACCCACCATCTGAGGCACAAATTCAGGGTCAGGCACACGATTTCTGTAATCTAGTAGGGTCTTTGGTTATAACTTCGTGTTTTGTATTGCTTAGATGTTATTGTTACAGCATTAATACATGAAACCTAATAATCAATATGATCCACAAGTGTGCTAAGTGCTTCACAGAAAAGTATGAAGACAAGGTCCCTGCCCTAACAATATACAGTCTAAAAACACAGCACTCAAACCAAGCCTGGGGATAGGATCAGCTGGAGTGGGTGAATGGTGAAGTTGAGTGTACAGCTTTTTAGATCAATTACTTCTGTATGAACTTCTTTTTCAATTGTTATTCTCTGTGTTTAACGTGTTAGTCATCTGATTAGCCAACACTACAGTCTGGGGCTTATAGGACTTTTGGAAGACCCTGAATTTGTGCCTCTACATAGTACAATTACACTAGGACTACATGAGTCTGTCACCACCAACAACATTATACTCTTCCAGAGCATGTGGAAAAGGAACAATGTTCAAACTTTGCAGGTTATAAATTAATTTTTTTGCTTTTGTTAAAAAAAACAAAACTGGAGGGTGAAGTAAAGACCATACATACTAGAAAAGACTTCCCACCGTTCAGAGAAAGCTTGTGACAGAATGAGTAAAACTTCCAAAGTAATAAAGAATAAAACACCTCCTGGATCTTGATATTAGAGGAAAATACAAAAAATTTTAATCACTTAAACCGTTTTAAATATTTAAACACTTCATGGATGACAGGAGGGGAAGAAATAAGTTAAACTGAATGTTTTTTAAAATATGTCTGACGTTTATATGGTTAAAGACTTATTTTAAATATAATTCTCTAGAAATAACACGTTTTCCATAAATTTTACAGACAGTTGAAGGCTGTATTAAACTATTTTAAGTAGTCTTCCTCTTTTTTGTTGCAGCCCAGAAGATGGAGAGATTCATCCTGAAATCTGTAGACTATACATTCAGTTGCAATGCTGTTTAGAAATGTACACAACAGAGATGCTCAAGTCCATATGCCTGCTAGGATCCCTCCAGTTTCATCGGAAAGGTATTGAATTACACAAATGTATCACAAACACTAACCTTCAAAACTGATATTTTTTTAGTTTTCCTTGAGTAGACATACAATATGTATAGCAATACATTCCTGAATGGTCCGTACAATAGAGGACAATAAGCACATAAGCAGTGGTTCCACTATGATGTCACCATCCTTATAAAAGTGTGTCACATCTGATGTGCCTATCTAATGTATTATTGTGATTTAAGAGCCTGGAATTGGAATAATGTTTGACCCAAAATGGGAAGTTTTAGCTTCAGTTATCATACATCACTGAATAAGATATACTATACCATTTGCTGTAATAAATAAGGCAGAATGGTGGGTTCTGAACATTTTTGATTCAAAAGTATCAAAACATTTCATTTCAGGGTACCTTGACATTACATTGCAACAGCCTGAACTGCCACAATGCCTCATGGGAGTTATAGTTCAGGTGCTTTATGCCCCCAGTTGCCTCCATAAGCTGGCCTTCATCTACCATCATGAGACTCCCATGGTGCACCACAGCTGTTCAACCAGAGGTTTCATGGGAGATGTAGTTCAGCCCAGCCAAGAGAGAAGAATGGGCACATAAGGCACCCAAACAACAACTCCTCCTATGAGGCACAGGCAGACACGTTAATGTTGAACTGGCCCTAAACTAGACATTTGGATTCTGTACAACATGCCAAAATGTTTAGATTATGGATTAACCCAAGTCAAATTGAAATATTTTGTTTTGATTTTCCTCATGTTTAAAAAACAACTATTTTTGGAAAAATCAAAATTTTCCTATTTAAAATTTTGTTTTTATGGAAATTGTATTTTCTCTTAAAAGAAAATGTTAGCAGCTGGGCAGACAGGAAGTCTCTCCTGCATATCTCATGAGGAATTTAGTACAGGAACCATGAGCAATATTTGTGAGGTGATGCTTACGACGGCCTTAGTTCTCACTTTACTCTAAGGTCACCTGTTCTGCATACTCAGATAAAGCAGTACTACAGTCTGGCCAAAGGAGAATCATAATATAATATTATATATCCTCCTTGCATTAGTACCGCTATACTCTAATTGTACCCTGGCATACCCATAAGTGCTCATTTCTTTGGGGTGGAGAGGTTTGCTCATATTGCTGACCACTGTGCATATCTCTGTGCAATAGGGCCCAACTGTGTATTTCCTACACCCCGATGAGCACTTACTCATGCAAATTAGCCTATTAACTTGAAAGGCATGAATGAATGTTCACAGTTGTGAACAATAGTTGCATAGTCACAAAACTAAAGGAGAACTTTAAAACTCTAAGACCTATAATTAACACTATTGTCACCTAACACTTTCCATTATCAGTCCCTATTTTCAGGCACTTGTAACTTTGTCAAACATCCGTCATTCAAACTAATTTTCCATATATGATAAAAAGATATCCATATCTTTTTAATTTGTTTTAAAAAGAGTTTCAATAAAATCAATTTTGTTATTTCCAAGAGTGAAGTTAGGAAAAATTAGCTAATTTTTCCCATGTTAAATATTTTCCCAGATGTTTCTTTGAAGAGCTCTAGTCCCACCCTTGCTTTGGAGCATTGATGTGACTTTGGTAGGGGGGCAGTGCTGAGATCAGATGCCTTTTGCTCTCACCAGGAAAATCCACGTAAATATGGCTAAGTTATAAGCCTCTGAAAATCATTATTCGCACATACTCAGCAGAGCTTTGTAAGAGGCTTTCTGCTCGAATCACCACACATTCCATCTGCACTGAACATACTCCAGCTCCACACACGTCCGACATGGCAACAACACTGAGCATGTTCCAAAGTCTCACTTAAACTCCTTCACAATAAGTGCAGACCTATAGCTCCAGACACCTGCAGTACCTCTACCCACTATGTCCTAAGGAGGGTTTGCTGGGCTGGAAGCCAGCAGAAGACCTTCCACAGCGCTTAATACTGAGCAAGGTCTTACATCTCCTACTACAGGAAACAGTCAAGAGTCATCGCCTAGTCTTACAAATGGCCTGGCAGTTTGTACAAGGTAATTTCTGGCAGATATGGCTGTGGCAACCTGTCTCCACTATGGCAGATCCACATATCATCCACGTAAGCTAAACCACCACTCAGGCTGCATGTACCAGATCTAGGTGCTTGGCTGTCCTGTCTTTATTTATTAAATGCCACTCCCCTCCAGACCAGGAATAGAAGCCAGTAATCCTGATTCTCGCCTTTTTACTGCTGTCTAATAAATGTCCAGAAGTTGAAGCTAGCCAAATTCAGAATGGAAATAGGGCATATTTTTTAAACAGTGAGGGTGATTAACTATCAGAACATTTACCTAGGGTGAAGGTGGATTTTTCATCACTGACCAAGACAGGATTTTTTCTAAAAGCTATGCTCCAGGAATTATTTCGGGAAGTTCTGTCAGGCTGGGTAATCACAGTGATCACTTTCAGCCTTGGAATCTATTAAAACAGTTGTGTAAACCAGCTGTCCCCAAAGTTTTTTTGCCGCGGCCCCTTTCTGCAGTGCGGCATCCACTTGCGGCCCCCGAGGTATGTCTGCCGAAATGCCACCAAACAGCAAACTTCCGCTTTCTGCGGCAGCATTTCGGCGGCACAAAAATAGGAGGCTTCAGCGGCGGCAATGGGGTCTTGTGCACCCTGGGGAGGGGTCTCGCGCACCCCACTTTGAAGACCACTGGTGTAAACCACTGGCAAAGCACATGCTTCTGTCCCTATGTTTCTGTTGGGCCACAGAGTATAACAATGTATTGAGATACCCCAGTTGCTCCTTTAGTTCAAGTGTTAGATCTCTTCAAAATGAGCAGATACATTTTGATTACTTTGATAACTGCATCCTCTGGTATAAAAAAGTTTTTATCTAGGAGAGGCCAGCAAAGTAAATACGAACTTAGATCGCAAAGACTACATCAAGGGATTTGTTGGTTCAGCCAAAGGTGGGTTGTGCAAACTGACAAAGTTTAGTAATACACTGATTTTTCATTATCCCTGTTTATATTAAGCCATATGCTTTGTAGCTAAGACTGTTATAGTAAGTGTTCCTGGATGGGTTTGTTAAGCTTTTTTAAAACTACAGTCTGAGACGTTTTCAGGAATGAAGGTTCCTATGCCCCTCAGAGATGTTCTTCTAGTGAAACTTCATCTTTCCTGTAAAAGTTAGGTCAGATTTCCTGAATAATTTCATATTTGTTTAACCATCCATTTAATGTAATGTGTAGAACAATAAATAACAGTTTATATGTTCATGTAGTCTGGCAGATTTGCTCGATTGTCACAGGTGGCTGGTTTGTTTGGACCATATCTGTGCTAGTTATCCTGGAAAAAAGAACCTCTCCCCAAAATATGCTAGCATTCTTTGCAAGGCAAGATAGAAATTCCCTCATTATTAGCATTTTAATGCTAGATATGTGCATCAAAATGATTGTCCATGTCTAATTACCAGAGGTAGCTAAAGTGGAAATCCTTTTTATTCACTCACAGTCAGAGTAAGATTTGTGATTGGAGAATAGCTTATTTTTAGATATATGGATATACATAAAATATTGCACTCTAGAAATAACTAAAGCCTCTTCTGTAAGTTTGTACAGTGGTTACTTTTGCACCACTGATATTTAGAAGTAAGCAATGGTGGAGCTCAGACTGAAAGATAACAATTCCCACCCCAAAAGAAGCAGCATGAATAGTCTGAGTTACAGGATTAATAGAGCAATAGTGTAAGATAGCTACTAAAACATGTTTTTCCTAAAGCTACATGACAGATTGCACTGTTTCTTCCAATAGCTGTCATTAATAGTTTATTCAGGGGACTTACCAGCCTAGGGTGATAGAATAGTCAGCTGTTGAATGCAGCCATTTTTTGCACTTTAGCAATTATCCTTTTAAAGTCAGCATTTACCAAGTTACTACATAGTGATATTTGAGGTAGTGCAGTTATGTCCTAATCTGAGCATCGGGAAAATCATATTTCATGTGTCACTGCCATAGGCCATAACTTTTGTCACGTACTGACCCAACAGTGACCACAATCATTTGTCTCCAAGCATCTAGAGCAAGTATTGGAAGACTCTTTAATAAATAAAATTGTTCTTATAATTATATCTGGGGAAGGTAGAGAAGTGAGATTTTTTATATTAACCAATAAAATAATGTGTTGTTCTCATATAGAGAGTACTTACCTTGCTTCCTAGATTCTAAGGCAATGTAAAGAAGTGGGTATCATTTCAGTTTTACAGATAGAGAAACAATAGGTTAATAACTTGCACAATACTACACACGAGGTCAATGGTTGAACTCAAAATAGAACCGGAGTCTCCGAGTTCCCACTCCCCAGTAGACAACAGTACACGGAGGAGAGAGTTTTCTGTCACTGTAGCCTTATTCTCTCATATGCTTAAATGTTTAAATCCTGTCACTCTGCTGAAAGTTTCCAAATTTCCATATGTGATCAGGGCAGCCAGTAGGGATTCCATAACTTACTAGAAATCTTAAAAACACAAGATAAGATGACCCATTGTACACAGTACTTTTCTTTTTTTAACATCGTGCAAATGGATAAGACTATTTTCGTCACTGTTTTTCAGAAATAGCTTCTTGTTTCCGGAGGGCTTAGCACAACTTGTCAGTTGTTTGACATCTTAAAAATCTATATATACCTGACCACTAGACCAGCAGTGTAACTAGCATTATGATAGACAGCAGTAAGAGACTTAACTTTAACACTGTTGTGAGACAGAAGAGGTACTCGAGATAGGTGTATTCACTCTTCATAGAAAAGGCAAAGAAAACAGTTCATTTTTCTGTTATGTCTCTATTTTAGTCTCTTAGACACTGAGCTCTGTCTTGCTGGAGTCATTACTGTGGCTGCTGTATTTTAACCAACAATCTTTCAGCACATGTTGAATCCTAAAACGTGTATTTTTCTCATCGCACCAACTTTTCCATCTAACAGAATTAAACTTTTGTGCCCACTTTTTTACATTCATTCCTCAAGGAAAAGATTTATACACTTGGGCCTGCATTATAATACTTAGATGCTGTTGAAGAGCTTTAAAAAGCTAGATATAGGAAACAATACAAAGCATTCTGTAATGATCAAAGGGTCTATTTGTCCCAAAATATAAGTAGGAATGTTGAGAATACACATCCAATTAATTTTCCTTGTCTACTAGGCGCAACATCCATAGAAATAGTAAATGATTCCAGTATTTATTAATATTGTTAAAATGTGTTTATATGTATGACCTTTTCCCCACTGCTAGCAGGTATATAATTACTTGCCAGGTCGTATGGCTCGTTTTTGAATTGCCATAATATATTTTCCATTTTCTGTTCCTCTAACCTGTCAGGGAAGTTTTAAAAATCTCTCTTGAGACTTCAACAATTTCTGTTCTTATGTTGGAGCCAGCAGATCCAAGTAGAATAACATGCAGACTGTTCACACCAACCTGCGGCTAATAAATAATAATCCGGGTTCTTGTACATTGACCAGACATAGCCAAGCAAGCTGCAGATTTGACAAGAGCATGAAAGCTGAGGCTGTCTGCTTCTTATGATGCTCTTTCCCCAGAGGACCCCAGCTCTTTCATAGAGGGCCTAGCAGGAGATATATGCTTTTCTGGAGATTAATGGAGCATCAGACCACAAGTTGAAGTGCCACGATTCAAGTACTTTTTTCCCCCTACCATCCCCAAACTTCCCCATCTCTCTCTATTGTTGAGTAAACATTCCTACATTGACAGTACAGAACACAAGGCTTCCTGTAGAGTGATTGCCTGCATACTTACAGTCTTCAAGAAAGCTTCACTGCTGCCATTCAGCCTGTTAGAAAAGACAGACGCCAGTATCCATAACACACACAGTCACAGCGAGGCCAACAGCCAAAAATATGTCCAGTTTTGCTATGCAGCAAGTATGCTGAGGGAAGGGGTTCTTTGTCAGTTTATTTCTATAGTACACACAAAAAGCCATGTCAAAAGACCATTATTAAGGTGCCAAATTCAAGAACTCAGAAGTTAGGAAATACCAGAACTAAGGTGGCCTGTGCCATTTGTACTATCTTAGTAGTGTCTAGTTATCTTCCCTTCTGCCTGCTCCAAATACCTTTACAATGCAAATCCTTTATCATGGAGGGAAGGCAAAGCTGGAAACTATTAAATATAAATTAGGAAAAAAATACATGACTTCGGAGGATTCTCTGTAGTGTGGACGAACAGATCCCTTGAGCTCCAGAGCCAGCCTCTAATATTCATTTCCATCTGGAGTCCAGCACCACAACTGACCCCCCTAGTAAAGGAACAAGTACCCCCAAAATCTCTGGAATGTCAGCAGGCAAAGATTTGTCTACTGGAGCTCTATAAATAGCTGAAAACCAAGGAGAATGCAGGTCTCTCATCCCCTGGACAAGACAGCTGCTGCTGAGGGCACTGAATGTATGATGGCTGTGGTGGAGAAAGTTGCTGCAGACACAGTAGATATCCAGGTCATGACACCTCAATAAACTCTTCTCTGCAAGTGCTGACAGGACAGGTGAATGAAGCAGAAGGGAGAAAAATGGAAGATCAGGTACAAGGGATTTCAGTCCAGGTGCAGAGAAGCCTTCTCTTCTCTTAAGTCTATAGTGGCAGATATTGAGGGAAGGTCTTAATGCAATACTTTGAGAATTATAGGAGCACCTGAGTGAGCAGAGAAAGACAACCCCCTGGAATTTGTTTCCTGGCTTCTTTCAAAGGTGTTCAGCCTGTCATATGATTTTAAATTTGATTTAGAGAGAGCACATAGATCACTGGCTTCAGTCAGCTTCAGATGCCAAATCTCTTGCACTGATTGTCAAATTTATCAGATTTACTGTAAAAGACGACATAATGCAGCTAGTCTGTGGAAAAAAGAACTATTTGGGGGGATGTCACAAAATGAGATGATGATTTTTCAAGACTTTTCAAAAAGACATGGTTAAAGAGAGACCAGCTTTAGAAGAGCAAGGGAACTTGCCAAAAACTGGGTGCACACATATTTTATAAAGTTTCCAGATCAGTTTCATGTCAAGGCTAGTAAGGAAGTACATCTGTTCCAAAAGCCACAAGCAGCAGAAAGTTTTTTTAACTAGCCTGCAGTGAAATTAAGTACCTGCTCTGTTTTATACCAACTTTACTTCTTTGAGTGATTGCTCATATGCATTCCAGTTAGGTGTGCACGCGCCACGGGCACAATTGTTGGAAGATTTTTCCGCTAGCAACCGGCTGGGTCGACCAGGGAGCCCCCTGGAGTGGCGCCGTTATGGTGCCGCATAAATACCCCTGGGACCCAGGGCCCCCCCTCAGTTCCTTCTTACCGCCGGTGTAGGTTGTTGGAAATTTGGAGTTCTGCTTTCAGCGATCTCCATTTCTCCTAGCTTTCTTGTGTAAACACATTCGGCCGCTTGGGGATCCTCCTCAACGAGGGGAAGTCTACCCTGGAGCTGACCCAGAGGATCGAATTCATCTGGACTCTACCGTGGCAAGGGCATCCCTCCCACAACCTCGTTTTCTGGCCATTCAGTCAGCAGTCCGTGACTTAGGATCCTTCCCAACCCAAGGGCTACCCTCAATGCTCTGGCCTGGTGGGAAAATCAGGACATCGTCTGCCAGGGCGTTCCCTTCCTCCTGCCCAGCCCATCCATGTCCCTAGTGACGGACGCCTCGTCTCTGGGTTGGGGAGCCCACTTTGGCGAACTCAGAACGCAGGGCCGCTGGTCGGAGGCCGATCTCAGCCTCCACATCGACGTCAGGGAGCTAAGAGCAGTTCGGCTTGCGGGCCAGGCTTTCCAGAGCACGCTAGCAGGTCACTGTGTAGCGGTGCTAACAGACAACACCACAGCCCAGTTTTACATCAACAAACAGGGCAGAGCGTGCTCGAACCCCCTTTGCCAGGAAGCGGTTCTCCTTTGGGAGTTTTGCATAGCCCACTCCATTCACCCGGTGGCCTCTTTCCTCCCGGGAGCCCAGAACACGCTGGCGGACCACCTCAGCAGATCGTTCCTGTCACACGAGTGGTCCCTCCGGCCAGACGTCATCCAGCCGATCTTCCTACGGTGGGGGTTTCCCCAGATCGACCTCTTTGCCACTCGACAGAACAGGAAGTGCCTCCAGTTCTGCTCCTTCTGCGGCAGCTCCCGGGGCTCCCTAACAGACGCTTTTCTCCTTCTCTGGACGGGCCACCTGCTCTACGCGTTCCCTCCGATCCCGCTCCTCCACAAGGTGCTCATCAAGATCAAACGGGACAAGGCGCGTGTGATCCTCGTAGCCCCGGCCTGGCCCAGGCAATGCTGGTATGCATCCCTCCTCCAGCTGTCCAGGGCCCCTCCCATCAGCCTCCCGCTGTGGCCAGACCTGATCTCTCAGGATCACGGTCGCCTACTCCACCCGGACCTGCAGTCCCTGCATCTCACAGCGTGGCTCCTGCATGGCTAAGGGGCCCGGAGCTGTTGTGTTCTGCCGCGGTGCAGGGTGTTCTTCTGGGGAGCAGAAAACCATCAACCAGAAGCACCTATACCACAAAGTGGACCCGCTTCTCTGCTTGGTGTATGCAGCGCAACACCATCCCCAGGGAAGCTTCCATCCCAGTCATCCTGGACTACCTGCTAGACCTTAAACAGCAAGGTCTTTCTACCTCCACTATTAGGGTCCACCTGGCGGCCGTCTTGGCGTTTCACCCAGGCTCGGCAGACCACTTGGTCTTCTCAGACCCTACGGTCTATAGATTCCTCAAAGGGCTGGACAGACTTTACCCGCATGTTAAGCATCCCATTCCGCCCTGGGACCTGAACCTTGTGCTTTCCTGCTTCACCATGCCCCCTTTTGAGCCCCTCGCCACGTGCTCCTTGCTGTACCTCTCTTGGAAGGTAGCCTTCCTCGTAGCAATCACCTCGGCACGCAGAGTGTCCGAGATCAGGGCGCTGACCTCTGAACCACCATATACAGTCTTTCATAAGGACAAGGTGCAGCTACGCCCCCATCCAGCCTTCCTTCCCAAGGTGGTGTCTCCCTTCCATGTTAACCAGGACATATTCCTGCCGGTCTTCTACCCGAAGCCCCACACCTCTGGAAGGGAGCAACAATTGCACACGCTCGACGTTCGAAGAGCTCTTGCTTTTTATTTAGACCGCACAAAGCCATTTAGAAAAACAACACAGCTCTTTGTTGCGGTGGCAGATCGGATGAAAGGCCAACCAGTCTCTGCCCAAAGACTCTCCTCCTGGATAACCACGTGCATTCGCACCTGTTACGAACTGGTGGGCAGGCCCGCCATCCAGATAACAGCACACTCCACGAGAGCACAAGCATCTTCTGCGGCCTTCCGGGAGAGAGTTCCGATCATGGACATCTGCAGGGCGGCCACCTGGTCCTCCGTCCACACCTTCGCCGCCCACTACGCCATAGTCCAGCAGACCAGGGACGATGCGGCGTTTGGGTCAGCGGTCCTACGCTCAGCAATGGGTCAATCCGACCCCTCCTCCTAGGTATTGCTTGCAGTCACCTAACTGGAATGCATATGAGCAATCACTCGAAGAAGAAAAACGAGGTTACTTACCTGTAACTGTTGTTCTTCGAGATGTGTTGCTCACATCGATTCCAAACCCACCCTCCTTCCCCACTGTCGGATTAGCCGCCAAGAAGGAACTGAGGGGGGGGGCGTCTGGGTCCCAGGGGTATTTATGCGGCACCATAATGGCGCCACTTTAGGGGGCTCCCTGGTCAACCCAGCCGGTTGCTAGGGGAAAAATCTTCCAACAATTGTGCCCACGGCACGTGCACACCTAACTGGAATGTATATGAGCAACACATCTCGAAGAACAGCAGTTACAGGTAAGTAACCTTGTTTTCCCTGTTGTTATGTCTGCACTACCTGCACTTATGAGCTTATACAGTTACTGTGACTCATTCACTCATTTGGGTTCTCTCTCCTGCTTCAAGCTGATACTTTATTAACTTTTGGGACATGTATATCAATTCTCATCAAATGGCTAAATGTGAAGCAGGGGAAGTTAAGGAAATACCTCATCCCAAATTGATCTCATGGGAATGAGCTGACTGAGGAAAGGGTAGGTTTAAATTGTGTAGTGATAATACTAAGTGCCTTTGCTTCTGTATTTGTGCTGGGGAATTAATGAAACATTTGACAACATTCCTAAATGAACATCAACATGAATGAACTATTTGTTTGTGATTATTCAAGGCCTGTGTGTTAGCTGAGCAGTGATGTACACCAAAGAGATCACTGGGGGGCAGTGCAGCTTCCTGTTGCTCTGTACAAATTTGAAGGCTCCAATGGCACTTTTTAAAATTGGTGTCTGTGGGAGACCCTGCTGTACCCTTACTGCTGGGGGTCCTCAAAGCCCAGCAGTGTGGGCTGGAAATCTGAGAGACAGCTCTCCTTCCTGCAAGACTTCAAGGAAAGCTACACAGAACTGAGCAATGTAGTTGTACCCCTGTGGAACAACAGAGCAGAGGGGAGAAGACCATTGCAGGTTGCTGGCCTATGTGGACAGTGATTTCTGCTCTCCCTATTACCTGCTACTTCCTCCCTCTCACCCTGCTCCTGCCTGCCCATTTCCCCCAGTCCTCTAACTTTCTCTCCCTCACGTCCTCACTCTACCCCCTACTTCTCCAGTCTTTTCCCCCTGGGTGCTCCTTCCCCCACCTTCTATAAGCTCAACCCTGTGTACAGGAACATGAAGTATAAAATTAACATAGACGAGCCAATTGTTCACTTGGAGTATTTGTTGTAGTCTTTCAGTGTCTCATTCAGTGCAGCAAGCTCCATTTCCCATACTCGGGTGTTTGGTTCAGCAAACTGAAACGACTGCAAATTAGGGGATAATAATATCCTTGACAGATAAGGTTAAGAAATATTACATTTGTGAAATGTTCACTCCCCTTCTATTGCCTTATAATATAGGTACTAACTTGTGGTATGGGAATAATAAGATGTCTGTTAAAAATAATAATTTAAATAGTGGATATTGGTGGAGCCTCTTGCCTGGATGCTGCGTCTCCCCAGCTGCCTCTAGTGAATTGTTTTTGTTTTGTTTATAGTGCTAGATGTCAGATAATTGTTGCAATTACATTGTGCTCTACTATGCTTGGTAATAAGTAATAGTGGTAATATGTATGTTTTGTGTTTTTATGGTTTTGCTTTAACTGGTTTTTTTGTGCTCTTCCCTTCCCCTCCCTGGAGCCCTCTCCTCCTTATTCCCTGGAAGTCTGGCAGGTGGCAAGCATCTGGCAAGGTAATCCAAAATCTCTAGAATAAGCATCTGAGACATTTCATCCATAGACTTCCCCCCTCATGGGTTTCTGTGTGGGGAGTAGGATGAGTTGTAATACAGCGAAAAATATAAACATTCCATTATCTCCATTTGTAAAAGTCCTTTTACAAAAATAATTCTTAAGAGAGCCAAATGGCCCTGAATCTTAATTTTTAATTCCTAGAATATGAAGGGTCTCAACACTCTAATGAAAAAGATCAAAAGTGTACTCATTTTTAATGAAAGCAAAGGAAGACGCAGCTTTTGAAGGAGACACACTTAACCACAAATGAGGCTGCTAAATTAGAGCATGACTGGGTAGGAAAAACCGTGTCTTGCAGTTTTTCATCCAGAGGGGGAGCCAACCTCTTCCATAAAGCACTAGCAATAACAGTTTGAGTGAATTTCAAACATTCAAAGCAGATTTTTAATCCTTAAAGTCACCTAGGCACTACTTATATTAATGGGCCTAAGTTTGATGATCCTGAAACCTTTCATAGTTTTTTTCACTAAATTATATGGAGAATCCCATATCCCTACTGTGATTGCTGAGTATTTGAATTATGCTTTTATAGAAAATCTTGGCCTCAGGGGCATAAGCCAGAAAAACTAGAATGACTCTGGAGTTGCACTTTAAAGGTCTGGGGCTCTGTGATGTCTGGAGACTTATACTTCCAATGAGTAGAAACTATTCATACTTTTCCCCAGTACATGGATCCTATTCTCCTATAGAGTGTTTTGTTCCCCAGTGACATGGTTAATTCTGTAACTGACTCCTCCATTAAATACAATCGCTGACTCTGTTCATGCCCCTGTAATTCTTCAAATAGCAAGAGACTCAGGTGAGAAACAGCCAGGTAAATGGAGATTTAATTCTTCACATTCATTACATCCTCATTTCAAAATATTTATTGAAAAGGGGAAGTTGGCCTGTTCCTGGAGACAGACTAACCAGCTAGAAGATGTTGAAGGTTGGTGTGGGAGATACTCAAAACCCGTGTGAGAGGTAGAATTATAAGTTTTGTGTCAGCCAAGAAGAGACAGAAAATATGAGAAAAAAGTTAAAGAGCTTGATTTGTCTTAAGCTATAGCCCCAGATTTGCTTCAATCCCCAGGTAATTGTAGATCTGAACTCAGTAAAATATACTCAGAGCAGGTTCAATTTGCCCTATTTCTACTCAGGCAGGATTTCTGTGAATTGGGTGGAAAATGGCAAGATGCTGGTGTATCACCAAAGACAAAAGAACTCGGCATGTAGAGTCATGGTCTTCCATGACAACCATGGTAAATTATGCACATCACCTAAAGAACTCTTTATTAATGTCATTAATTTCTATAAAGATCTGTAAAAATTGGACACAAACCCCTCCCGCTTCCACACACACGTAGGTGCTTTGGATCAATTATTTAAAAATACTACATTACTGCAGCTCCATGTAGAAACCTTGACACACCACTAACAGAGTTAATTGAGGCCATTAAGAATAAGAAAGCCGGGAGAGCCCCCAGGCCAGATGGCTTCTCCGCTAGATTCTATAGACACGTTCTTGACCTCCTGTCGGACAAGATGCTTAAGATGTTTAAAATGTTTCATGAGCCACTCCCACAGTGCACCTTTTCCCCTATGCTGGGGGAAGCCCTAATATTAGTTATTACTAAACCAGGAAGAAACACTACACTATATTCCAATTATAGGCCAGTTTTACTTATGAATAATGATGTCAACATACAGGGGTATTCTGTAAAAGTTCTGGCAATGAGATTGGAGAAGGTTTGGGGTTCTATGATTACCCAGAACCACATATAAGCTCGTAAGCCTTAGATGCAGAAAATACTTTGATAGAGTGGGCTGGAAGTATGTTTTATACCTTACAAAAAATTGTATTTGGATTCAACAGTTATATTCTCATCCAACCTCTCCCATCACAACCAACAACATGACCTCAGATATTATCAGCCTCTTCCAGGTTACTTGGCAGGGGTGCCCACTGTTGCCATAACTTTTTGATTTGGCTCTTGAGCCCCAGCGGTAGGTATATGGATTCATCCAGTTATCTGAGGCATTCAAGTTGGTTCTATGGAGTATAAATTATAAAGTTCTAAGCAGACATGGCCCTTTTGTATATATCCAAGTCAGTAACCACTATTCCAGCCTTCCTATTACTCACTCAAAAATTCAGAACACTATCTGGTGGTGGCTATCATAGCTAAGAGGTACCAATTTCATCCTCCGTGTCATGCAAAAGGATCTCACTGGGGTAGCCTCTGGGAGGGAATTGTAATTTATAAGAATTGACTGAGCAAGGGCATCATATGGATTTCCTAATTAGTCAAGGATGAGGGCTTTGTCTTACTTCTAACACTAAATCAACATGGGGACCTGATCTCAGCGTCTGCACATATGGTGGTAAACGTTGTAGCTCGCCTAGAGCTTGGGCTCTAAAGACTAAGGAGGGGATTAGGCTTCAAAGCCTCAGCTGCAACTTCAAAGTGCTGTCTACACAGCTAGTTTTAGCGTGGTAATCTGAGCTCCATGACTCTGAGTTTGTCCACTTGGCTGGGAAGCTCACTGCCACTGACAGTGTGAACGTACCCCTAGAACTACTGGTAATTTTGGAAATGCTTCATAAACTCCCCCTCTATGTATGCTCCACTAGTGAAGGGGAACTCCAGTGGTTTGCAGGTCTTTGTGAAAGGGTGGAAAAGGGACTTCACACATCCCTTAAAGAAACTGCCATGGCAGCACCATTACAGAATGTTAAAAATGCTTCAGTGGATCTCAGGCTATGCCTGATACAGCCAGAGATTCCCTTTAACATATAACAGGTTGTACAAGAGGGGGAGTTGTGTCCTCTTATGATTGTTTCTGCTGTAATAAAGAAAAATAACTCCACTGATGCACATGTTATGGACCTATCCAACAGCCAGGCAGCTTTGGAAGGTGATGGACATGAATGAAAACAGTGCTTGGTTTCAGCAACTATACCTCAGCTGAAAATTATATCTGAGGCTACGTATCTACTATGCTGGTTCTCAGTGATTACCAAGTACATGATTTTCCAAAAATGGAAGCGTAGGCTTATGCCCAGAATAGAGCAGGGTGTTCAGATCTGTCTAGTTAGCAGCAACAGAAAAAATAGCTTCATCGACAGAGAAAAATTATATGACTTCAAAGAAATTTGAACCCTATTTCTTGATAGATTTGGGTAAGAAATGCTGAGATAGCACAAATAATGCCAGACTTCCATTCTACCTGATCGTTCTCCTTTTTCCCCTCCCACTTCTCTGCCCCCAGGCTCCTCCTTCCTTTTTGTGTGTGTGTGTGTATGTCTTTATTATTGTTGTTGTATTGTCTGGTCTTGCAGCTTTGACAAGTTGTAAAGATGCATGATTTTAATGGTGATCCTGTGAAATGTGTGCATTTTGGTAACATATAGAAATTCTTGGCTTCTTTATGAAAATTAAATTTTCAAAAAATTACTGAAGAGTGCATGACTTTAGCCACATAACTCACTAAGTTTAACAGGTTAATGCCTTTGGAGGCATTGAGAAGAAATTCAAGGTTGAGTAATGCAAACTAATGCATATTGGGTAAGTAAGTATACAAAGAAATCTTGAAGGCATTGTGGATAGTTCTCTGAAAACATCTGCTCAATGTGCAGTGGGAGTCCAAAAAAGGCTAATAATGTTAGTACCCAAAAGGAAAAGGATAGATAAGACAATCAATATGATAATGCCACTATATAAATCCATGCTATGCCCACACCTTGAATACTGCCTGCAGTTCTGGCCCATCTCAAAAAAGATATATTAGAAACGGAAAAGGTAAAAGAGATGGGCAACACAAAATATTTAGGGCATGGAAGTTTCCATATGAGGAGAGATTAAAAAGACTCAGAATGGAAAAGAAATGATTAAGGGGGTATAGGAGAGATGTCTATACAATCATGAATGGTGTGGAGAAAGTGAATAAGGAAGTCTTATTTACCCCTTCATATATCACAAAAACCATGGGTAACCTAATGAAATTAATAGGCAGCAGGTTTAAAAACAAACCAAAGGAAGTATTTCATACAGCCAACCTTTGGGACTTGTTGCCAGGGATGTTGTGAAAGAAAACTAGAACAGGGTTCAAAAAACTAATTAAATAAATTCATGGAGGATAGGTCCATCAATGGCTATTAGTTAAGATGGTCAGGGATGCAACCCATGTGCTGGATGCCCTAAAGCCTCTCACTGCCAGAAGCTTGGATTGCATGACAAGAGATGGATCACTTGATAATTGCCCTCTTCTGGTCATTCACTTTGAAGCACCTGGCACCAGCCACTGTTGGAAGACAGAACACTAAGCTAGATGGACCATTGGTCTGACTGAGTTCTAACTGGGATGTACAATTGGGAGGAGGTGATGCTAGAGCACAGAAGGAGATCATCCAGGAGGAGGGTTTGATTGACTCTTTGTTAAGCAGTGAGTGAGGAGGGGAAGAGAGATATGGAGCAGCACTTTAGTCTGGAGTTCAGAAGGAGACTCCATGAGAGATGAGAAGTGGAGCTGTTCCCTGTGGGGAAGGATACCTGAGGTGAGTGAGAGGTTTTTTTAAAAAAAAGAAGAAAAAAAAAGGAAGTTTGATTCCCAAGACCTCTAGCAGACTACTAGGCTGAGAACACGCAAACAGCTTTGAGGACCTGAAGGGCTGGGTGATGGAAATAAACAAGCAATTTCTTCTATACTGTAATTACACAGATGAGGATTAGCCAGGTGATTTTTGGCCGAGTTTGAAGATTAGATAGGCATTCAGACCACCAATTTTACTTTTAATATCAATTTCTCTCTACTTGTGACAAACCTTGCTTAGTAAGAGCTTTTTGGTCATAGATTATTTGGGCAAATTCATGAGGTCCACCCAGAAAGGTGAACAAACTTGAACCTCTGTGGAAGATGTCTGGAACCCAACTCTGAAATTTCTCAGTTCAAATGGCACACACAATAAATCCATCCCGTCAGATGCCTGGTGCCAGGGCTACGCTGGGTACCACAGAGTAGGGTGAGCAGATAGCAAGTGTGAAAAATCGGGATGGGGGGGTGGGGGGGTAATAGGCACCTATATAAGACAAAGTCCCAAATATCGGGACTGTCCCTATAAAATCGGGACATCTAGTCACCACAGAGGAATTGCCCAAGGACCATGGACTAGAACCTTGTCAGTGCACCAGTTAATCCCATTAACCCTAACTTCTTTACAGTCACGATCACCATGGTCCAGGCCCAATCTCTCCTTCTCTCCCACACAAATGCCCTTAGGACCTGACTACCAGCCCTCAACCACTCAGCTCTAAAACCTCCTTTCATTTCCTTGTGGTAAGTATGAATCACAACCAGCAGCAGAGTCCAAATCTGCACCATTTTGGATTGTGAATGTTGGCAAGTGTGTAGTGCTATTAAAACTTGTCAAATACAGAACTGCCCATTTTGTCCTACTTTTTCAGCACAGCATACTGCTACTAACTAGGATATGTGCATTGTGCTCTCCATTGCTGTGAGAGTTTTTGAAGACGTTTTCAGTAGATGCACTACAGTTCACTGTTTTTTGTTTCATGTTGTCCTTTGGCCGCTGACACAGCGTTACCGCTATACTCCCCTCTTTGACCTCATTCCCGCTGCTGCTGCTTGAAATAAGTAGTGCAGTGGTCAAGCAGCAGGGCTCTCATTAGCAGGTGGACAAGTTGCCATCCATTCCCTGTCCTGCTCGCTTTTCACATTGAGTTTGTGTTCATAACTCTCTGTACCGGCACTGTGCATGATCAAGTCCAAAACACCACATTTCAGTCTTTGTATAACTGGTGTTTAAATAACAGGGATATGTTTTGTTTTGTCTTAACATTTTAAAGGAAAAGAGCCTTGTGCAACACCCAAGATCCTAGACAATAAAATGGAGGAGAGTTCAGAAGTACCTATTTTAGAAGACACATCATCTTCACCAATAGATATTCAACAGCATTCATGGCAGGTTTCCACTGATATTGAAAACACTGAAAGGTACGTGTAGCCTTTATTCCTAAATACTAGAATTTAGGTCAAATGCTTTATTCAGCCTTTCCCACATAGGCAAACATTGTTACTTGTATCAGTATATTAAAAAGGCATTTTAACATTTCTTCAGAACTTAATGTAAATGATAGTAACTTCTAAATCAGTGGGTATAGAGATGGGCCAGGAGTGAAGTATTTGATTTAGCTGAGTACCACTGGATGCCACTGTCAAATCACGAAGGAGAAGATAAATGGGCCTACTTGCAGAAAAGAGATAAGATGACTGATTTTCATTCTAATTTTAACCAAGCCTCTGTTTTTGTATCCCAAATTACCTGGTCTTCATTTTTGCACTTGCAAGTCAGGTATTTAGACATCCAATTGACATCAGTTGAGCTTGCCAATAATTCTGAATGTGTGAAAATAAACAATATATACCAAACTCAATTCCTTTCATCCTCTGGCTATCCAGGTGCAAGTTGAAGCTTCTATTGCTCTTTTAAAAAAAAGTAAGATATCCCTGGTGGTCATTTCCATTCTTACTAAAACTGATCTATTATGTAAGGCTTTGTGTGAGTTGCTACTGAGAGCATGAGGGCTATCATATTTCCTTGTATATATCCAAATTCTGTTCTGTTGAAAAAGGAGATGAATAAAACTGAACAATAGGAAAGACAGTTGCACTGCTGTGCTTAGGAACCATATTGTAGTATCAAAGATATCCAAATGAATGAGGCAAGATCACGCTGTCTTTCAAACCAAAAACCTGTTAGTGCAGCCTGAGCCCTCATAGAGTTTCTGTTTCACTTTACAAACTGTGAGCCACTTTCAAAACACACAGCCCCGGAACGCTGCCGTGGGAGAGAGAAAAGCCATTATCAGTGGTGATTGTTTAGTCTGTTTACTCCCCTATAACAATTTGGGCAAATCCCATGCACTTGAGAGGGGTCAGGTTGACAGGCTGGATGAAATGTGCTCTTCATCTACAGAATGGGAACTGATACAACACGCGTGGTCCCTACAGTCATTTATTACTTTGTGCTTGGTACTGTCCAAGATACAACCAGTCACTGTTCCAAAGAACTTAGGGTCTAAGTGTTCACAGTCTGGGGGGAAAAGGGTAGTACATTCAACACTGGTGCTGATAAATGCCAGTTGTGTTGCGTATGGTACATCTGTCCACTAGGAATTGAACTGAGCCCACCCACTCATTTTGTAAAGATCATTCAACATCCAGGGTATGGTAATCAGGTCATCATCCTACGCTAAATTTGAACCAGAAAGCTGCTAATTACAATCAAATCAACCCTCCAGTTCCTCATTAAATCTAAGGGCATATTCCTCTTGTAACAAAAATAAAGAATGAGACTGGCTTTTATATTGAAACCAACTACTTGTCCATTAGATAGATCCAAAAGAGCTTGTTAGTCCTGCTTTGAGTTTATTATCTTCCATTATTTCAGTGTACTGTACTATTTCTACAACCTCCAAAAGCAGAGAATAGGTTATTTAAAGTCTCCATTCTATCTATTTTACTTTTAATTTCCACAGAGACATGAGAGAAATGAAAAACCTTTTAAGCAAACTCAGGGAGACTATGCCTTTACCATTGAAAAATCAAGGTGAGTCTTGCTTTTTCTGTATCTAATGTAAATTAAGGCATTCAAGTGTTTTGGCTCAGTTTACATCAGAAAAAATTACATTTTTCTAGATATTATAAAAAAATATTCTGAGTAAGTCCTGGCCCCATTGATGTCAATGTCAGAATTCTCACTGACATCCGTAGGGCGAGGATTTCATTCAATAGGCTTAGTCCAGCATCCTCTAGAGCAAGTACAGTAGACTCTCGATTATCCAGGATTGGATTAACCAGAATGTGGATTAACCAGGATGGCAAATAAAAATACGCGCAACTCGTAGGACTGACTCTGGCTTTGCTGCCGCCCCAAGCACACACAAAAACCCCCCCACCAGGGCACAGGGCAGCCAGTGAACCAACACCCCCTCCCCCTGGCGCAGGGTGGCTGGTGAACCAACGCCCTCTCCCCATATTTCCTATCCGGGATTTTATTAACCAGAATTAATTTTTTCCCTATCATCCTGGATAATAGAGAGTCTACTGTACATTTTGGAAATTAAGAGCTAAGTTATGTGTCTACTGAGCAGAGCTGTACTGGAGAAAGGGAAGTGGCATAATAAGATTTGCCAATGACACCAAGGTCAGAGGGGTTGCAAGCGCTTAGGACGGAAAGATTAGAATTAAAAATGACCAGGACAAATTGGAGAACTGGTCTATATTCAACCAGATAAAATTCAATATAGACAAGTACAAAGTTCTGCACTTAGGAAGGAAAATGCACAGCTACAAAAATGGGGAGTAAATGGCCAGTGGTGGTACTTCTGAAAAAGGATCTGGAGTAATAGTTGATTACAAATGGAATACCCAGTCAGCAATGTGATGCAGCTGTGAGAAAGGTTAATAGCATTTTAGGTGTACTAACAGGAGTGTTGTATGTAAGATATGGGCAGTAATTAGCCTTCTCTACTCAGCATTGGTGGGGCTTCAGCTGGAGTTCTGTGTCCACACTGTAGGAGAGATGTAGTTGAACCGGGCAAAGTCCAAAGGAGAGCAACAAAAAATGAAAAAAGGTTATAAAACCTGACCTGTGAGGAAAGGTTAAAAAAAGCTGGGCATGATTAGTTTTGAGAAAAAAAGACTGAGGCAGGGACCGGATAACAGTCTTCAAATATGGTAAGGGCTGCTCTGAAGAGGACTGTGATCATTTGTCCCATTTCCACTGATGGCAGAACAAGAAGTAATGGGATTAATCCAGGGATTGGCAACATTTGGCACATGGCCCATCAGGGAAAGCTCCTGGCGGGACAGGATGGTTTGTTTACCTGCAGCATCCACAGATTTGGCTGATCGCAGCTCCACTGGCCGCAGTACGCAGTTCCAGGCCAATGGGGACTGCCGGAAATGGCAAGGGCCATGGGTTGCCAATCCCTGGATTCATCTGTAGCAAAGGAGATTTAGGTTAGATTTAAGAAAGAAATTCATTACAAGAAGAATAGTTGAGCTTTGGAATAGGCTTCCAAGGGATGTTGTGGAATCCCCATCTTTAGAGGTTTTTAAAAACAGGTTGGACAAATACCTGTCAGGGGATGGTCTCTGAACTCTCTCCAATTTGTCCTAAAAATTAAAAGCTGGGGCATATTCTTTATCAATTCTATTAGTATTTCTATACTGCTGTCAGTGTACATGGCAGCATACAACAAATAAAGTGTGCTAAGCATACCTGTTGTCCCAAGGAGCTAACAGTCTAAAGGCACAGCAGTTATGAAGAGAAACAGAATGAGAAGAATACATTGTGCTCCTGAAGTTTCATGGAATGGAAAGGATTGCAAAGTGTTTGGAAGGAGGGGATGAAGAACTCTCAATGTGCATTATATAGAAGGTCATTCCAGGTACATGGGACAGATGGTAAAAAGGCACAAAGTCTGGAATGGGGGCACAAAGAGAAAGAAGAAGGTGAACATAGCAAAGGAAAGACCTACGCAATGGAAGAGGAGAAACTTGAACTCAGTGCAGAAGAGAGGAAGACAGTTCAGAGTTCCAGGGATGAATTCTTCCTCTGCATTCTGGCCCCTTTACATTGCTCTGATAATCCTTCTGATAGGTGGAGTCAACAGCAACAAGGACCAGGTTCAATGTCTGGGGATTTCTCTTACCACCACAAAATAAAACCGGCTCAAGTTTCCACCTAGTAATCTGGGAAAACTAAACGCCGCCTTTGGGCGCCTCTCAAAGGCAATCCTTCCCCACGTGCAAGCACTGAGTCTGTGTAAAACAAAATAAAACATTAATTAAAAGAGGACTGTAGCAGCACGACGACTCACACCTACGGCATCTCCTGCTGCCCATCTGGGAATTAGCTCTTCCTGCTCAGAGCACCCTCTGCAGGCCAGTGTCTCACTGTCCGCTGGCCTGTGTCCCTCCCAGACCCCAGTGCCCTTTTACATGGGGTGCTGCCCCCTGTCAATACCCCCACCCTCTGCCTCTGGGTCTCCCCTCCCTGGGGAAACCCCAACCCTCTAATCCCCACCTTGCCTCAGTCTAGGGCTACCACCAATCATCAAGCCCCTGCACCACGGGGTAGACTGCAGCATAAAAGCCAGTCATCATAGTCAAGGGGGGGGGGGGTTTGAATCAGCTGCCTCTGCCTAATCCCAGTACCCTCCTTAGGCCTTGCTTCAGGCCAGAGTTGCTAGGCTGGAGCTCCCCAAACCCTGTGTCTATTCCCCCGGCACTGTTCTACCCTCGGTACCCTATCTCTCAGACAGCCAGGCCCTGCTCTCTCCCAGTCTGGAGAGAGACGGAGTGCCTGGCTCACAGCCTTTTATAAAGGCCAGCTGTGGCCTGACTGGGCCTGGCCCCAGCTGCTTTCCCAATCAGCCTTTGCTCACTGCTTTCCCCCAGCCACAACCGTCTCCAGGGCTGTTTAACCCTTTCAGTGCTGGAGTGGGTGATCACCTCGCTACAGAAACCCAACGTTAATCTGGGAAAACACCAGAACCACAATTCAAAAGCATGTGTCCATAGGGAAACATCCACCCCACCGTGTGTTGGGCAGTGTCTCAGACTCATAGACTTTAAGGTCAGAAGGGACCATTATGATCATCTAGTCTGACCTCCTGCGCAACGCAGGCCACACAATTTTACCCACCCATTCCTACAATATACCTCTCACCTATATCTGAGCTACTGAAGTCCTCAAATCTTGGTTTAAGGACTTCAAGGTACAGAGAATCCTCCCTCAGTTTCTCACTTTGCGGTGTGAAGGTCCAACAAAAAAAATGTCCCTTAACACATCACTCCCCTCACATGCCACTGCACCCTACTCGCCGTTGGGTATTCTTGGTTTGCAAAGACCCAGAGTTCAGAGGTACGTTCACATGGTTCACGTCCCACCCCTGGAGGCAGGGGGACATCGAGCAATGCCTCTGCTTCTGCTCTGCAACTGGCTCATTGCTGTCACTCTCTGCCACCACCGCTGCCCACTGCTACTCCCGCAATGTCACGTTCGGAGGTTCTGCAACTTGACCCAGCTCTTAATGATTTCAGCAGGAAATGGGGAACCTCACAATTTGCCAATTTGGTCTCTGTGTCATCTTTCCCTGTCCCCAACAGTGTCTAAGGTTCAGCAATAATATCATGTCCAGGCATCACAGCCAGAAACAAAGAATCTCAATTGAGACCAATCAGCTCTATCATAAATGCTAGACTCTTGGCAGCGTCCACACCACCACATAGAAACACCTGCCCCCAACCTCTCATCTTCATTGGGATGTGGCATCCCTACCTCCTGCTTAGCAAGTGAGGTTCATTTTAGGGTGACCCTCCTCAATTGGGGGGGGTCATATGGTAAGTAGAGTTCTGGTGCCTTTTACTCATACAATAGCGTTAACACTTCATCTTCATTACCCCTGCATTCAAATCCTTGAGTGATTTGAAACCCCAAACCAGCCAAAATTGATCATTCTGGCAAAGCAGCTCCATCTACTGCACACGTAGACAGAGTAGGCATGTCTGTGCAAATATAGTCTGCTCCTGAAGTCTTTTCCCCCCACCTCATCACAGGGCAGAGCTCATTCAGAATCTTCTTACGCTCTGCAGAGATGGCCTGAAGATCTCTGGTAAATGCACCAGAAGCTTTTAAGGCTGTGATCAGGCAGACATACTTTTAAGTAGCCCAGGGGCTGCTCTAAACTGTTCTTGAGGCCAGCCCCACGATCAAGGAGCTACAAATGGCTCTTTTGCTGCTCCCACAAACATATACCATCTATGTCAGAACTTACTGCCCACTTCTGGGAACTGAGGTCTCAAGAAGGGGGTGATAATACTTGGTAGTGAAGTAGGATTTTACATCTTCAAAGTATTCCAAGATCTTTAATTAAAACTGAATTTTGGATTCATCAAAGAGGAAAAATAAAGGCGAGAAGAAGACCCAAAAAGGAGGAGATTTAGTTAATTACCAGGGTACGAGCTAACAACTTTAATAATTAAATGTGAAATTAAGAGCATGGTTCTAAAAAAAAAAAAAAAAAAAGATTGTGAAATGATTTGCTAGTGTTGAATGAATCAGTCCTGACAGGACCCGAGCCTGCTCCCAGGGAAGTCAGTGAGAGTTTTGCCGCTAAGTTCACTGAAATCAGGGTGGGCTCACAATCAGTAGTCTTTTCAAGCTTAATATAATGCCACTAAACTTTCAGCTTTGCTTGTAGTCTGATTGAAGAAGGGTTCAGATACCCAAATGTACTGTGCATGTGCAGTGAATGAAATTTAAGAAAGAGAATGTATTCTCTCAAAGGAATCATACATGCAAGACGCAATCCATTTCTTACCCTTGTTATTACAGCTGCATATGCAGCACTCTCCCTGCAACTGGCACGTGTAATATAATCATTCTCTTCAGAGGTGGATATCAGTGCTGCCCTTTGGATCACCTACAAGGGGGTTCAGGAAAATTTTGGACAGCAACCTATCCCCTTCCCTGCCAAGACAACTCCATTATGCACTCAGGCCCCCAAAGAAGCTTAGGCACTGCAACACCTAGCCTAACTTTTAGGTGCCTCGCCACCCAGGAGAATGCACAAACCGTGAGGTAGGTAACCAGGTTCCTTATGCAATGCCTGGGGAGAGTTAGCCACCTAAGAAAGGGATCCACAAAAGCCAGCATGCTAGGTGGGACGCTAGCCAAAGAAGAGGTGTGTCTTAAGCCTCACCCAGTCAGTGAGTTAGACACCCAAGTATGTGATGGAGGGAGGCACCGATCTCCACTTGCAATTCAAAGCTGTGAAACTTCTGAAGACAGGTGCCTAAAGAGTTTCTTGCAAGAATCCTCTCGTATGCAGACATCGGAGCTCGATGTCCAGGTACGGTAACCAGAGGGTTGACTTTGTATACAGGAAGGTGAGGAATGGTAATCAACCCTCCAGATGTCGACATGGGCACTCATTCAATAGATGACTTATTGTCTGTGACACTGCCCCACCATCACAATCTGGAGAGGAAACCAGACCACGCTGGTGCCCAACCATGCAACTCTGTAAGATCCTTAGAGTAACCCATCAAGCCTGGTCCAGGATCTACAATCAAGTGGACAAGGGCGCAGATGCAGCAACAGGCTCCTCAGCTTATTTAGTGCATTAGATTCCCTTGTAGAGTGGAGCATCAATGGGAAAGACAGTCATTTTCAGCTCCCTTCTGGTGCTGATTGTCCAGCTTGGGGAGGAAGTCTACTGCCTTCACGTGGCACTCCCTCTCAGTAACGAGAAGCAAAGCAAAAGCGGACACAATGAAAAAATAAAAAAAAAAAAATCTGAGCTCTTACAAGAACAGCAATGGCACACTCCACACAGAAGAGCCAGGAGAGGGGGTAGCAAGGAGAGGGTAGCAGGAGTGACCTTTCTTGTAACCTGTAGCCGAATAGTTAGGGAATTCATCCAGGAGGTTGGGAGCCCTAGTTTAATTCTCCCATGTGCCTGATGTGGAGAAGACAGGTGAATGCCCTATCCACTGAACCATACAGTCATTGTTTCTCTCTGGTCCAATGGCATATTTATTTATACACCATGGAACAACTTTCAACAGGAAAGCACCATAGAGTATCTCATAGTGCAGTGGTTAGTATCCTCAACTGTGAGGTGGGACACTCAGGTTCAAATCCCTTCTCCACATCATGCTGAGGGGGGAATTGAACTGACTTGACTAACACGGCTATCTCAAATTCAATGACTGACCCACTATGCCACCTGCCAGGATTTCTGTTCTACTTTTTCTAGTTATCCAGAACTGATATTTTGAAACACTGTATATGGTGTTATATGGCAATGGCCATAGCTCTGTAATCAGCATTTTAGGACTCAGAATATATATAAAAAAACCCTACATTATTGGAATAAAATTGATGTTACTACAGAGCTGCATTATCACCTGACCAGTTCCAGGTCTCTTCCCTGCTTCCAGCTGCTGGTGGCAGCGGCAGAGGGCCCAGTGCCTGTGGCTGCTGAACAGCTCCAGGGAACCTCTGCCACTGCCAGCTGGGAGCTACGGGGGGGGAGGGATGTCGCTGCCAGTGGCAGCAGCTACTCAGTTGCAGGGCTCCCACCACCCTAGGGTGACCAGACAGCAAGTGTGAAAAATCGGGACAGGGGGTGGGGAGTAATAGGAGCCTATATAAGAAAAAGACCCAAAAATCAGGACTGTCCCTATAAAATCGGGACATCTGGTCACCCTACGCCATCTGCAGCTGTGAGAGGGTCCCCTGCCCCCCGTGGAGGCTGGGCTGCTGCTGGACACAGTGGGTCAGCTGCTGGGGCCCCCAATGTTATGGAGGTCACTGAAGTCACAGATTCCATGACTTCCACGCCCTCCGTGATATAATCTTAGCCTTAATCATAATTCATAGGGTATGAATAGTCCCTTTACAAAAAGGACTGAATTTAGATGCATTTAGATAGTAAACTCTTTGGGGAAAAGACCATCTTTTTAGCGTGACTTTATACCATGCCTAGTACAATGGGGCCCTGGTCCACTACTGAGACTTCCAGGTGCTACTGGTATACAAATAAGTAAGCAATTTCTTTTTATACACCAAATTGTATTACATTTTGTACGTCTTTCATTACAGATGATAGCAGCCTCCTAAACCTGACCCCGTATCCATTAGTGAGAAGACCAAAGCGAAGATTCTTTGGACTGTGCTGCCTTGTCTCAAGCTAAAAAACTCAGTACAGAAACACCAAGAAAACCGTAACTCATGAAACCAATAGAATTTGACCTTTGAAAGGATAAACCTTACTACTCTTGATTATAAAGCATTTTCTACACTGCCCTGTCCCTTCTCTCCCCGCCCTTTCCAAAAAGGATTTTACAGTTCAAAGTTGTTGCTCTCAAGAATCAGACAGGGAACAGATTTACCATTATATTGGGTTTTTTTAAGATTTTTAATGACATTCCATGTCTACTTTAAACCATGCAGTGACTAGATGCAAGAATTATGGTTACTAACGCATCCTAAAGCTTTTTTTGTTATACAAACCACAACAGAAATTGTGTACAGTACAAAACTACGACTATAGCTCTTACTAGTATCACATTAATAGAATATGATCAAATATTGTAAACAATCTTTAAACATAGAAAACTATTTCAAACATCAAAATGTGTTAAACTTCTAATATTAAAAACAAACTATTGTAACAGAACATGCACAAACTCTCCTATTGCTTTTTGTGCTCTCATTCATATTTAGTCTTCCACTATATCTCAATTTAGCAAAGAACTTCACAGTAAAATCTCTTAATTTATCATACGCAAAATCATATATGAAAAATATTAATATTTGTAAATACAAAGTAATCATAATATCTACATACTGTACAGTACATAGAAGTTAATTTCCTTTTAAACAAATGGTGTCTATTTCAACTTTTGGAAGAAAGGGGCAATGGAGTTAAAAGATGGTGTAGTACAATATACAATTATCCTCTAATATAAAGCAGAAAATACTTTGTTTCCATTAAAAGTTGAAGCATGGTGTCTGCACATCAACTTAGTGTTAACTCTTATAGGGCATGCCAGAATTAGCTCAGACTGTAAAATATTAGGCATTTTACATTGTTAATAAAGTTTTTTAGGTAAACTAAAATTGTCTGCTTTCTAATTATTATATCACTAGGAAATCAAGTGACTAGAATATCTCAATAATAGTATTTGCTCCATTTTCAAGACTGCTGTTCTCAGAAGAAGATGACAAACTACAGATCAGCCCACAGATGTTGTGTAGCCTGACAACTAGTGGCAATGTTATGTATTGCAGAACATAGGTATCTGGAAACTATTGTCTCAGACACTGAGGGAAGACAGACAAGACGCCAAGAATGTGGTTAAACTAGGCTGCAACTTCATTAAGTACTATATCTGGGAACTCTCCAGCAGTAACTATTCCAGGACAGGACATCCTTCCCTTGTAATCTGTAACACCTGGCGAAGGGCTGGTATCACCACATCACATCATACCTCCCAACAGTTCCAAGTTTGTGGAACTGTCCTACTTTGACCCGCAAACCCTCCTGTACCAGTTGAAGTGGCTCCTGTGGGGCTAGTTGGGATCAGCTCTCCCCTCCAGGCACAGTGACCTGGCCCCTGCTGCATGGGAACACAGTGCTGCTCAGGTTTGCCCCCCCCCCACTTCCCCACTTGAACCCCACCTTGGTCCCCGACCTCCTTCGGGACAGGTCCCATACCACTTCATCCACTGAAAATGTTGAGAATTATGCCACCCCCTCCACACCGTTAAACAACTACCATCACTGTTGCTGGGATGCCCATAATCCTCTTCTCATATGAAGGTGGGGAAAAGATGTTGTCTTTTCACTGCTGTGGACATTAGGAGTCCATACTACCTTTCCCATCTTCTCTGGAGATGCCTCATCCTAATCTGCTTCAAACTGCTTTATCAGGAAGCTGCCCCCAGTCAAATGAAGACTTCTGCACAATGGGGCCCCATCCCTCTTGGTGCCGCACATACATAAAGCAGGAAAAAGTCTTGCCTTCCCTTAGTTGTTAGGACTTCTGCAGCACTGGGCATCTGCTAATGTGACAAATGCATTTTACTGTCAAATCTAGATACATATGCAAAGTGGGGTTCCTGAGCTGAATTTTACAAGTTGGTGTGTATTATTTCTTTGAGAAAAGCAGATCTTAGACTTCTGGGAGTGTTCAGTGGAACGAGCAGAGGAGTGAAGTTCTGGAATAGCCTTCCAAGGGGAATAATTGGGGAAAAAAACCCAACTTATTTTAAGCCGGAGTTTGATAAGTTTATGGAAGGCAAGCAATGATGAAATTGCCTGCAATGGATATTTGACCATCCATGATTGCTACTAGCATAGATCTCCCATGACTAGAGGGTGAGGGCACTGAGTTACTAGGGAGAATTATTTTCCAGTTATCTGGCTGCTGTGTCTCACACATCTGTTCAGGGTCTAACTGATCACCATATTTGGGGTCAGGAAGGAATTTTCCACCAGGTCATATTGGCAGAGATCCAGGGCATGGTGGGGGTTCTACTTTCTTCTGCAATGCAGGGTACAGGTCACTTGCTGGTTTGAACTAGAGTAAATGGTGGATTCTCTCTAACTTGATGTCTTTAATTTGAAGACTTCAGTAACACAACCAGGGGTTATGGGTGTACTACAAGAGTGGCTGGGTGAGGTTCTGGGGCTTGCAATGTGAAGGAGGTCAAACTAGATGAGCGCAATGGTTCCTTCTGGCCTTAAAAGTCCATGAGTGGAACGGGCTGAGGACTCCATGGGGACACTCAGGACTGAGGGGTTGACATGTGCCTGGCACTAACCTGTACAGAGGGAACAAGGCTCGTGGAGGCTAGAAGGTAGTGCTTGTGTCGCCAGCAGTTGTTTCAGGGAGCTGGATATGATCTAACTCTTGCAGGCATTTTCTAGCCCCTAGTCCTGTTTAATCCTATATTGAGCCAGGCACATGCTCCCACAGACGGTCCTCCATGCCGCTGTTGGCTTCCTTTCACATGTCTTCCTTTTTGGGAAAGGAAAATGACTAGCATCCCAAAAAGTAGATAACTTTCTCCTCAAAAGTACCTTAAGTTAACCACCTATCAAACTGGGTTTAGAAATTAACTGGATTTTGGTTATAATTATTACCATTCATTTATTAGAGTGGTGCCTAAGGACCAATCAAGAATGGGGCTCCATTGTGCTAGCTGTAGAACCAGACATGAGACAGTCCCTGTCCTGGAAGAGCTTATAATCTAAATAGGCCAGACAGGGAAAGTAGAATAACACACAAACAGAGTAAACTATGCGACGGCAGCAAACATCATGTTAGTTCCACAATTTTTATTTCCTTTGGGCAGGGGAAATTGGCTGTAGTTTTGCAAATAACATCAGTATAAAAATTAGTGTCAGATACTTATCAGTTACTAATCTGCATCCGACGAAGTGGGTATTAGCCCACGAAAGCTTATGCTTCAATACTTTAGTTAGTCTTTAAGGTGCCACAGGACTCTTTTTACCTCTGCTTATCAGTTAGTGTTTGGACAATGTGTAAAGTAGTATACACATACTGCAGATTTGTATTCTTTAATTAGTCTAAAACCAAAACAGTATTTTCTAATGTAGCACAACATCTAAATGAAATTCAAAACAAACAAACAAGATTTCACTGATTTTCTTTCACAGGACAGCCACTATCCACTGCAAGGAAAGGATCCCTAAACTTCTCAGAGACTGAGACATAGGGCTTGGCTACACTGACATTTTACAGCGCTCTAACTTGCTGGCTCAGGGGATGTGAAAAATCACCCCCCTGAGCATAGCAAGTCTGAGCGCTTTAAAGCACTAGTGTAGACAGGCTCCAAGCGCTGAGAGCTTGATGTACAGGCAGTTCGCTTAGGTGACTTTCATTCTCCAGAAGAGCTCTATAGATTTTTGGCTGACCACCAAAGTTACTACCTTAAATGCACTAATGGTAAACACATCCAAAAATCATGGCATCATAGAATATTAGGGTTGGAAGGGACCTCTGGAGGTCATCTAGTCTAACCCCCAGCTCAAAGCAGGACCAATCCCCAACTAAATACTACAGTAGACTCTCGATTATCCAGAACTGGGTTAACCAGAATGTGGATTAACCAAGATGTCAAAAAATATATGTGTAACTCGCAGGGCCAGCTCTGGCTTTGTTGCCGCCCCAAGAACAATAAAAAAAAACAACACCAGGGCGCAGAGCAACCAGTAAACCAACACCCCCTCCCGCTGGCACAGGGTGGCTGGTGTACCAACCCCCCCCCCCCCCCCCGCCCCATATATCCTATGGATAGTGATTATCTGGGATTTTATTAACCAGGATTAGTTTTTTCCCTATCATCCTGGATAATCGAGAGTCTACTGTATATAGAAAGGAAGTGTTTATTTATTCTAAGTGGGTTCGTTATGAGGAATGTGTGGCTAAATAACAAGAACATGCAGCTACAAATACAAAAGAATAATCTTTAAATAGCCATATATTGCCATATATTGCACACTAGTTTTGTACAGTAATATCTTTAGGACAAGATTGCTCCCTTCTTTATGTATGTGCACCACCTAGCACAATGGGGTCCCATCCCTCTTGGTCCTACAGTACCAAAATATAAATAAAGAACAACAAGTATGCCACTACAAAAAGAAATGCACATGTAAACATTCACTGGTAATATATGCGATCTTCAAAACCCACAGCATTCTATTTTAAATAAATATATTGTTTAAAAATAAACCACCTTCCGTCATTTCATGCAAACATAGCTAAGTTACCTCTGCATTCATGTACTAGTTGATTTTCTCATAATGTTCTTTTAACTATGTCCAAAAGATGGCAGCACAATTATATACATTCATTCGAGTCTATTAGTTGTTAGACTGGCTATACATCCACATGGCATTGGAGACATCAAGAAAGTTTGGAAAACTAGGGTTTGGAATATTTGATGACATAGTGAATAACAAATAGCATTAGAGCCTTATAACATGACTTTCAGTTAGAAATTTGGTTAACCATAGGTAACCAGCTTTATACTGTAATGATCTTGTAGAGAAATAAAAAAATTTTTAAAACCAAAAAAAAACCCCCCCCCCACACAAAACACCCAGCCGTAAGGTGATGTGTATAAATCAGAAGTAGCATATACAGAGGTACCACATCACAGATCAAGGCAAAACAGTCCTTGTCTATACAGCTCTTGTGCAAGCATACTGCACACCTTTATGGGCACCTCATTACAGAGGGACAGCATGGCAATTCCTGTGTCAGACCAGACCAGTGCCTGGTAACTTGTCTGATAGAGGCCAGTACCAGCTGCTTCAAAAGGAAGATGCAAAAAAAAAACCTTCAAGGAAAATTAAGCGATCATTTTCCTATATGGAGATGTTTCTTTTTAAATCTCATCAGTTAGAGGTTGGCTTATATTCCAATATATGATAATTTATACCCCTATAATTTTACCTTGTCTAGGGTAATGTTTTATTCATTAAAACAAGGGTCTAATTCTTTTATGCTTCCTGCAGATCTCTTCACCTTGGTGGTATTTTGGGGCAACGAGTTCCACAGATTGGTTATGTATTATGTATTTCCTTGTATTAAATGTAAATTAGTTGCCTTTCAATATCATTGGATGCCTTTTTGGTCTTGTATTATGAAAAATGGGCAAATAGGAGTAGCTGATGTATTAGCTCCTGACCAATCATTATTTTCATAGATTCCAAGGCCTAAAGGGACTGCTGTGATCATATAGTCTGAGCTCCTGCCTAGCACAGGCCACAGCGCTTCCCTAACTTAATACCTGTTTGAACTAGAGCTTGGTTTAAAAGTTGCTGCTGATGGAGAATCCACTACAACCCCAGGTAAAATGTTCCAATGGTTAATTACCCTCATTGTTAAAAATTTGTTTCTTATTTCAAGTCTGAATTTGTCTAACCTTATCTCCCAACCACTGGTTCTTGTTATACATTTGCCTGATAGATTGAGGAGCCCATTATCAGATATTTGTTTCCCATGTAGGTACCTATTTTGTACACTTCAGATTAATCCCAATGTATTGATCTCATTGTTAGTGACAGGCATGTGGGTGGCCACATCTAGTGATAAAGGCAGCCATTGGCAGCCAGGAGTCAGAGCCCAGAGCCAGAGATCTGAGCTGAGGGTCAGAACTAGGTTACCTGGAGTGAGGTGAGGTGAGGTGAGGTGAGGTGAGGTGGCAGTGGCGGCAGCAGCAGATTTGAGTCTAACGCAGCAGCAGCAAGCAAATGCTCTAAGTAGCCACTGAACTGCTGTTGGATTTAACAGCTGGTCTGCTGACTCTTCCAACCAATCAGAAGTTCAGCCAATTAGGCAACCTACCACAGTACAGGCCTGCTGTGGTCGGCAGGGTGCCTGGGAGTAACTGTGCTGAAGGCCCTGATTCCTGACACTCTTCTCCAAACTAGAACAATCTCCTCAGATGGAAATCTTTCTATAGTTCTTATTTTTGCTGCCTGTCTCTGGTCCCTTCTATCTGCTATGTTATCTTAGTGGACCTGTGCATTACTTCATCACTGTTTTTACCACTGCTTAAGAAACTGATGCTGGATACAGAAGTAAGTCCCCTTCAGTCATCAGTTGGAAGGAAGTTGGCCGTGAAACTGGGTCTTGAAAGTCCTCCAAATTAAAGGAGGGGGACAGGGTTTGAAGTTGGGTTAATAAGGAATGCAGAGGACACCAACCCACACCTCCCTGAGGCAGGGAGAGAGAAAAATGAAAGTAGGATTTTCCTGCCTTTGATTATTACGGTTGTTGCATTTCTAAGATCAGTGTAGCAGCTCCGTGTGGGAACAAAATGATAACAGGTTATGTATGTAAATCACTGAGATTATTTATTGACACATTCTAGTGCTTGTCACATTTTCAAATGTTACACATCAGTGACAGGAACTTTTCATTGGTTCTCCACATTCAACAATTTATCAAACAAAATTTGGAAATGAGACTGGGTGGTGTCATGTAATTAAAAAAAAGTCTTTAAGGTTGAAAATTGTAGTTCAAAAATGTCATAGAAGTAGGGCACTGAAAACAGTCAAGAAACAGAAGAAATAATAGCATCAGTTCAGGTCACAGTAGAAGAAAGTAAGACAGTTCGCTGGAAAATACAAAGCCAACATTAAAAGGCAGGGCATGTAGGTGATGGATTTTGGTGAAACCTCTGTTGCCGGAATTTATTTCAAGGACCTGGGCCCTCCCTTCTCCCAGACCAAACAATAGTCAATCCTCAGCTTATAACCACAAAGCACTGATAATACAATAGCATCATTATATTGGTTTATGAAAGGGAAAACTATGCATCATCCAACCTGTCCTTTCCAGAATGGCAGTTAAATAGGATTGCAAGCTTTCTGGAGCAGGAGTACAGTAACTAGCACACGTTGGGTTCTACAGTAATAATAAATAATGAGTCTACTGCACTAGTCTCAAAAGCTGCCTTTTGTAGTGGGGTGGCTGCCCCATTTGTGAAGAATGGATTAAAAGAAGCCTTAGAGAAGGCTGAGGCTGTAAATGGCTAGGCTGTAAATAGTTAGACCCAGCCATAGCTGGGATCATGCCCCAGTCAGGCCACAGCTGGCCCTATAAAAGGGCTGTGAGCCAGGAGCTGAAGAAGTCTCTCTCCAGTCCTGGAGGGAGAGGGCCTAGCTGATGGGGGAATAAATGGTATCTGAAAATGGAGCAGTGCTGGGGAATAGGATAAAGGGAGCAGGGGAGATGCTGCCTGGTGTTTGTGATGATTGAATATTGCCAGACTGCAGCAGTACTTATGAAAAGGAAGGTGGACTTTTGTTCCTCTTTAATAGATAGCTTAGGCTAATGTGTCTGGGTAATTTTAAAAAGCCTTATACTTGCAATGGACATCAACAGTGAAGGGGGGAATTTATTTTTTCTTCTTTTTCTGTCAGGAACAGCTGTTGCTGAGATTATTTTAAGTTAGATATCCTAATAGATTTTGTATGTATATTTCTCTTGTTACTGAAAAATTATCTTACAAAGCAAAACTATGGAACTCACGGCCAGCTTTAATAATGAAGACTAACCTCACAGGATTCAGAGCTAAATTAAAACCCCACCTTTTCTCATCTGCTTTCCCACAATAGTGCCCTCACTTTTATAGGATAAGTCAGGAAAGTGAGCCCTGTTTTTACAGGCAGAGAAGGGAGAGAGATTATTGTTTTTACTCATTGGAGGTGCTCAGATACTGTAATAATAGGGATGGGGGAGCCATACAAGAACCTAAGTAGAAAGACAGGAGATGGTAACAATACCAAATGAAGATGTATACTATACAGAGACATCAGCAGCTAATATTAGAGAATCCATCAACTGCCAATCACACCAGACAATGGACAAAGAAAATGTTGGTGGCTGTGCTGGGCCAACAGCTGGTTGTTCTGTTTCCTCAAAATACAGAAATAAGGTTGAATTTTTTAAAAAGTGAATTTTCATTCTTGTCACTCACTTATGTTTAAAGTGCTGTTGAGGGCCTATGACTGACCCAGGAATAAGGAGCACTTTATCCAAACTAGGTGGAGTCTTCACAGATCCAGGCAGATCAGGCCTGGGTGGTAAGAAATCCCTGGAGTTCAGACTAGTTCAGCGAGAGCATGCAAATAATTCCCTATCTCCTGCCAAGCAGTCCTCTACTACTTGATCTTAATCTCCATATCATCCTGAATAGCACCAAGATTATGGCATTCTCCCTGTGCTGAACAGGGAGAGAGAATAACTATCCTTAAAAATCTTAATGAACCAACAAACCTTTTGGTGTTTGTGCCCATCTCAGTCTTTGAAGAATAGAACAGTGAGAATAGCAGATTTTTCAGGTTTGTTGGCAGTTCCAGAACTAAATGTATCAAGTCAACCCAACTCCCTCCCCCTCTCACCCTTTTTTTCTCTTGGCAAATTGAAAAGTCAGAGAAAGATCTTTAAGGGTCAAATGAAGTGTTTTGGGGCATTTTAAAGTTCTGATTTGTAATAAGTGAAATTTTGAGGTGAAGGGCTAGAGTCACACAACCCCAGAGGGAGGAGATATCCCCCTTATATCCCACAGATTCAGGCACTCAGTCTGGAGCATGTTCCAGGAAAGAGAATTATTGGGCTGGGCTCCAGCTTTCGAATACTGGGAAGAGCATCTTTGGACATTGTCTGGCTAACCTGATAAGGAGAGCTTTAAACTAGGTCCTATGGAAGATGGTAACAAAAATCCAGCCAATGCCCAGCTTGTCTCAAGTAATGAAGCCAAGAGGAAGAGGCTAATTTCTGGAGAAAGGACTAGAATTCAGAACTGCATTAAAAAGGCAAGAAGAGGAGTAACAGGGCAGTCTGCAAAATATCTTTGATGCTTGTGTAAAAATGTGAGGAGTATGGGGAACAAGCAAGATGAACTGGAAGTCACAGTATATGAAGAAAATTATGACCTCCTGTACAGCTCATGTCATTAAATAGTCACACAAATCTCTATATTCAGCCAAAAGACTAGTTACACCAAAGCATTTCAGTCCTCAGGAGACTAAACAGTGTGCCACAGGCAGAGAACAGGAGAGATCAACATACCACCAATGACTGAAGACCCTTCCACGACAAGAAATTGACTAGGTGAGATATGTCCAGATAATCCCAGCAGATGATTCTTCCCCTATGCTGCAAAGGAAGGCCAAAAAACAAACCAAAAACAAAAAAGCCAGGGGCCCTGCCAGTATGACCTGGAGGAAAATTTGTTTCAGATCCCAAATCTGGCAATCACTATGACCCCTTAGCATGTGAGCAAGACACACCATCCAGGTATCTAGAAAGAAGGTTCTCTATACCATATCAGAACACTGGTTCACCCCCATCTAGTATCTCACCTCCAGTTGTGGCCAATCTTTGAGGCCTCAGCAAAAGGTGAAAAAAAAAGCCCAGAATACATGTAGTCAATTGTGCTTCAGGTCAAAAACAAACAAACAAAAGCCCCACCCTCCTTGACCTCTGAAAGCCACAGGCTGAAGCCTTGAAGCATGATTTGATTAGTCATTATCTGAATGCAGAACTTCAGAAGTGTTATGAGTTAAATAAGTCATATTCAATGTTTAACTTGGAAAGCTCTTTGCTAGGCATCAAGGAGGATAAAAGAAATCGTTTGTTAGAGTTAATTTTTTTTAATCTTTACTGAGCTGAAACTTAGAAAGGAAAGTACTGAAACTTCAAAACTGGAAAGAAATGTATTCTGTTCTTAAGAACAACAGCTTCTTTCTTTTGGCCTCCTTTTCCCAGATTCCGGTACTTAATCTCCCTGTTAGTAGATGATATAAAAGCAACAGTAATTGTACATTAAACAGATTTGGCAGAAGCAAGAGAGAGGGGGAAAATGCTTATTAGAGATACAGACATTTTAGAGGTTTGGGGAGGAGAATTAAAATAATCAGTAGAATTAAAATACGATAAAATAGAATCCCTTAGGAAAACCTAGTTCTTGTACATTATAATTTTCTACAAATTCAGTTTCTCTGTGCATTAAGGGCTGATTGACCACAGAGGAAGCAGAATCAGCCCCCAATGCACTATCTTGAATGATGTTTCCAGCAAGTGCTTTTCTATTCTCTATCCGGGCTTCTAAGGCTCCCATTCTCCATTATCATTAATATTTTATCTTTTCCAATGAATTGCTTTTGAGTCTAATTTATTTTTCAAAAGAAATCAGAATAAGCCTTTAAATCCTGGATTCCAGAATAATACTTTTCCGAGGAAAAAAATAGCAGAAGCTGTCTGCCTTGTGGTAGGTGCTTTTTCTGCAAGCTGAACAGCCTTCAGGGCAGCACAAGACAATGGAAAGTGTGATAGGGTGCTGGAATATTAGAGACTCTATTGCTACACCTGTCCTACTTTGCAATTACTGAAGAGTGCAGATTTTTTTTCTTCAGAAATACTTCTCTGTGGTTTTGTATTTATATTTAGTAGCCAAAAAACCTAAATGAACAAAGGGGGACTAGAAAATAGAATTAAATGAGGGTAAGACAGTAGCTTTTCAAAGTTAAAAAGGATCATTCATTTAAGCTACACAGTAAAAGAGATAAACAATTCCAAATCAGTCAACTCTCTGCTGGGGACCTTATGGGAGCTCAGATTCCTCATTGTTTGGGAGAGGGGAGGGTAGCTGGACAGAGGAGGGCATCCTAGCTCATTGGCTGGACAGAGGGGTACAGCAGAAGCCTATAGGTTCCCACTCTCCTCACCCCCTTATGGAGGGTACCATTACGTGCCAAGAACAAGTGCAGTTACTTGTTTGATAGGGAATACAGTTCCCTGATAAGCCAGAATTGAAAGTGGAGTTATGGGAAGGCATCTCCTAAAGAAGCTATGGAAGTGGGTTGGGGCTCCTACTGTCTAGTACAGTGAAGAGAAATACCTCTCTTCCCCATCCCATAACAGTTAGATGAGGTAATGAGGTTCTAGCAATGGACTAGGATCAGGTGTAGAGGTGTGAGAGACTGAGGACAGCCCTCCTTCAGGTAGCACATATCACAAGGGAAGGGTGACCTGGACTGTAAGAGTTATTGCTGGATAGTTATCAATTAAATTAATTAATGTATGCATGTAAGTCAGGAGTAATCCCATTGAAATCAATGAAGTTAGACTGGTATAAAACTGAAGTGAGTTCAGAATCAATCCTAAAATATTTAGGTAGGTGATGTGATTTCCTAGGTCTTGATCCCAGGCTGGGGAGTTTCCAGACTGCTGCTACATCCTGGGCTCCACCCAATGCCTTCTGAAACCAGCTGGGCTAGGAAGCTGCTATCTAGTCCTAGCTAAGATACCATTCATGGGAATTTTGATTGGAGGATTGCCCAGCTCCACTGATTGATCTAACTACACGCCCTTTAAGCCAGGAGGAATAAGACATTTGTCTGAGCAACAAGGTGGTTTCCTTTTGTGGTATATTGGAACCTGCTTGTGCCTGCTTCCTGCATCCAACCTGTCACACTGAAAAACGAGTTTTGGGGTGCTGTGACAATAATTTGCCCATTGCCCCCTTAATTTGTACTTCCCGAGGTAAAAAATTTCCCAAGGTTGCTATGGAAAATCTAAAGGACATGGATATAACCTTCCAATAAAGTAACTGACACAGGCAATAATCTTTCCAAAACAAAATATCTTTTTATTAAAGTAGCTAATAATCCCTAATACAGTGGATCCTAAAAATCCTTAACTCCCTGAGACACCAATCTCTTATTGCAAGTTATAGAGCATTTCAACTACTATAACATATAGTTCAAATGATAGTAAGTGAAGCAATTTGTTGCAAGTGGCCAATTTGCCACTGCTTCCTACAGCTCCCATTGGCCGGGAATGGTGAACCGCAGCCAGTAGAAGCTGTGAGTGGCCAAATCTACAGCCACTCGAGTAAACAAAACATCTTGCGGCCAGCCAGGGGCTTACCCTGGCCAAGCCGTCATGGAACAAGTTTGGGAATCCCTGTACTAAACCATCCTTGCTATTTCTAAATATTATAGATGACAATATTTCACTCAAAATATTGTTTCCAACATGGAGGAATTCTATATTAGACTTCATCTTGATAGATAAAAAGGAACTGATCACAGAACTAAAAGTTATGTGCAAGTGATCATGAATTGATCCTCATTGGCCAGGTCTACAGTAGGGAAGAGGGGGTCAACCTATGATACGCAACTTTAGCTACGCAAGTAGTGTAGCTGAAGTTGATGCATCTTACGTTGACTTACCTTGGCGTCCTCACCGCAGTGAGTTGACCGCTGCCACTCCCCTGTTGGACTGCCCTCTTAGGTTGCTCATTAGGCTTGGGACAGCTTCATATTCACTAGGCCAAGCCACTCCTTCAAATATTTTTGAAAATATACTTGTTCAATCATGCAACTGAGCTCTACTGACCACATATGTTTATTATGCCTGACTATTCCTTCGGATAGTAAGTTCTCTGGAACAGGCACTGTTTTAAGTACATGTAATCTATTGTACTGTGCGATCAATAATTACAATAAATATAAATACAAATACATGAATATAAGTAATAACTCCATCAGCTACAACAGGTGTGACCTTTTATGAAAACTTGTTTTGTGAAAGTGTCAGGTTTAAGTCACTTGATATGAAGAACATCCCTCCCCCCTGAATATTTCTGTTTCATAACTGGCAAACATTCTGTAGCTTCATGGATTTTTCTGTTGAACAGCACTCCCTTTGTCACAAACTAGAGCAGCAGACTGGAATTCCAGCTGGGACATAGAGATGAAATAGTGGTGCTGACTGTGAGACATCAGAACTCTTCACAGCTAAGGGCATATAAAAACAGTGAGAAATGTTTAGGCTATTCGTTTTTAATATATAATCTGTTAAAGTAATGCAAACATTTACTTATCTGAAGTACACGTCTGAAGGGGAACTGTTCACTGCAGCTTTCCCTTAACACTGGGATTCCTTTCCTTGAATCCTGGCCCAAATCGTGCTTACTTTTCAGATGAGAAAAGTCCTATTAACTTCAATGGGACCTTTTGTATGAGTTAAGGGAGCAGAATTTGACCCATAGTGTGAAAAACTAGCAAATACTTGGATAGGCTTTCCGCAATAAGGCAGAAAAGTATGAATGAGAGAATTGTGGCCCTAACTATGCTCATTTAAACAAAATCCTTAATGCTATTTTAATATACATACATCTTTGTATTCAATTTCTGTTGTTCTGATAGTAGAATTGAAGGAATAAAATTCATACAATATCATAAGGGCATTTCTTGCTGTAAGGTGGAATTGTGCCAGTTCACTGTGACTCTAAGGCAAAAACAAATGTATGTTAACGCTCTCTCATCTCCACAGTTCCTTTAGATAAAAAAAAAATATAGCGTGGGTAACGCGTACTTTTTAGCAGATGCTGCCTTTAACACTGAACAGGATCATTGGGTCCCTGGTATAAAATACCATAAATTTATCATTGGAATGGTCACGATGATAGATAAACAATAACTACTGCACCTCATCTATTGAAATCAAAAGATCGTCTACGTACAATCAGAACAAAAAATCTAATAGAGATAGAAAATTACAAAAATACAAAAGTACCGTGTAGACCATTAGAAAACATGACCAGTTACTTTTCTAAACTAAAAGCCCCTCAAACTACATACTGTCATTAACAAAGCACTAAGATGTGCAGTAGTGGCAACAAGAAAAATCTGCCTCAAAAGGGAGCTAGCAATATCAAGGACATGGGTAGAAGAAATGAAGGGAGATCAAATTGCATTAACTATCCTATCCTTTTGGAATAGGCAACGCTTGGACCAAACTGTGTTTCAGGCCACCAATACACAAGGTCATCTATGAAGGGGATGCCAAATAATAAACTTTAGAGTAGGTTTAGGACATAAATTGTCCAAATGGCTGGGAACCTGGGCCCTTTTGGTAATATCAAAGGTGTGCAGCAAATCTCAGTGAAACACAAACATCCCTAAGCCTATTATGTTAAAAGTCTTTTACAAGGAAATGTTTAAGTATCTTCACCCTACTTCCTTAAAGAAAAAAATAATAATTCTGAGAAACTGCAGCTTCTAACATTAGCTTTGTGGTTAGGGACCATGGCAAAGCAGCCCATCTCCATCTCCAGAGCTGCTGAGTTCTGCAACTGGACTGGAAAGCAGTTCTTTCCCTTTGAAATCCTTGACTGCTCTCGGAGTTCCCTGGTGGTAGGCACAGCATGAGAACCAGCGAGCCTGCACATGGCCTATACATCACTTAAGCCCTTAAAATAAGACTTGAATAGAATGTAACCATGTAAATAGACTTTGTGCTGGTCCTTTGCAGAGAGGAATTTTACCCAGCATCCTCAATTAGCTGAAAGATTGGTTTTAACCACGCTGATACCTGGACTAACAATTGTTTGGGCTTCATTTAGCTTACAATCCACTGACAGGGAGAAAGGATTTTAAACATACTCCATCTTGCTGTCCCTTTGTATCCAAGAAGATACTGAGCCCATCATAAACAGTTGCCTACAAAACAAGTTTCAGAGACCAAATGCAAGCCAAACAGCTTTAAAATAGCTAGAAACGGTGCACTTTCAAGACAAAAGTGCATTAGGAGCAAAGACTCAATATGAAACAAAAATAACTAAGTACGTGGGATATTCAATTTTTTAGAAAGTGGATTAAATATGACTGACTTCTAATTTTTCAGTATGTCAGTTTTACCATTGAAAAGTCCAAATGTATTTAGTATATACATTTAGATCCAATATTTCATTTCTGATTTTGCCAAATTTTCACAAGTAGAAACTCTGAGGCAAGGAGGTGCATATTACCTCTCCTGATCAAGAGAAATTAACAAGTTAGTATTTTATTTTTGAAGGAGAAGAGCTTCTATTATTTAACACTAGCAAAAATACCCGGCGTTGCTCGGGTCCGTTGGAGGGGGGAGAGAGCTGAGTGAGTGCGGGGGCCGCTGGAGGGGGGAGAGAGCTGAGTGAGTGGGGGGCATTGGAGTGGGGGGGAGGGGGGAGAGAGCTGAGCGAGTGGGGGGCATTGGCGGGGGGAGGGGGAGAGAGCTGAATGAGTGCGGGCGCAGTTGGAGGGGGAGAGAGCTGAGTGCTGGGGCTGTTGGAGGGGGGAGGGGGCAGAGAGCTGAGCGAGTGCGGGGTCCGTTGGAGGGGGGAGGGGGGAGAGAGCTGAGCGAGTGTGGGGTCCGTTGGAGGGGGGTATTATTACATCATAACTATGTCACAGAGAACAGCAGGCTGCCTGCTACCTGCTGCCCAGCTGATGTGAATGGGCTTTAAAGAATTTCATCCCTAGAGGGTGTAAGAGGTGAGATTTGAAAAAATTTCGATTCTTACCCTGATTAGGACCCTAAAGCCTATAACTGTGCCAAATTTCAAGTCTCTAGCTCAAATGGTGTGGAAGGAGTAAGTGAACATACATACACACATACACCATTTGATTTTTATATATATAGATTACATGGGAGAGATTCTAGAGAATCTCTCAATCTTCTTTAATATAGGTTATAAAGAGTATTTGGTGTTAGTGAAAAATGCAGGCTTGCCCATCTGGAGGCTAAAAAAATCATGTTTCCATCCACATAACAAACTTAGGCAGGAGCAGTGACAGAATTCTCAAATAGCCCCATCCTCATGTAGAAGAACCCCCTTTAGACCTAGAAAGTAATTCAGTTTTGATGATCTTTCAGCTCCTTGGCCTCTTTACTGAAGTTGCCAACAATGGTACTTATTTGAGGCTGCTGTGATGTACACACATATGCAGTTAAACCAGACTAACTGCCATTTCATTTTACATAGGTCAAACAGCCATCAAAGGGCAACAACTTCTAGTGAGTACTGCCCTGGGCAAACTCCTATCAACATCACAGAGACTAAATGCTCCATATTTAAGGGAGCTTGTAATGACACATACTCAATATCTATGTGTCTGTAACATGGTAACTTTCAAACACCACATATGATCAATTCCAAAATTTCAGGGAATATTCTATGTTTCAGTGGCCAGAAACCTATTCATGTTGGGGAAAACTGAAAACCAAAACGGGGGCTATATGGAGCTCCTGCCATCTGCTTAGCATAGCCACAACTTCAAGGACATCTGCAATCGTCTATACCAGGGGTCTCCAAACTACAGCCCCGGGGCCAGATTCGGCCTGTGGCATCAATTTGTCTGGCCCCATCTGACCAGGCACATGGAGAAGCTGCCGCTGCCCCCCCCCGGGCGAGCTTCTGCCAGTGGCCGCATGTGTGGAGGGGTGAATGCCCCTGCGGTGCAGCTAGAGGAGTAAGGGGAGGGGGGTTGAGGAAGTGGCCGGAGAAGCAGTGGGGGCGGGGGTGCAGCAGAGGCCGGAGGAGCAAAGGGGATGGGCCGTGGTAGCAGCCCACAAAGCCCCTTCAAAAATCTAATATGGCCCTCATCTCAAAAAGTTTGAAGACCCCTGGTCTATACACCAAACTGGTTGATGACACCTCTTAATGTCTTCTGGTATAATATTACCTGTCTCAGCTCATCCTTCCAATAGAGTTTAACACGTTGACAATCTGAATCATTTACCTCTACAAATAATAATGGGGGTTGGGGTAAGGAGGTGTGCACACAATTGATATAGGGGAGAGGAAATGGGGCTCTACATAAAGCCACTGGCATGGGAGAAGGGGAGACCTGGTAATGCACAAAAGGATCACACAGAACCTTTGATGGGGGGGGAGGGGGAGGGAGAAGCAGAACATGGACTCCAATACTGGGCAGGAGGGAATGCCCTCTCTTTATCCCTAGAGCCACTGGCACAGGAGGAAGGGGGACACACAAAGAGCTTGTGGGGTGGAATGGAGGAATACAAGGAGTCCCTGATGCATGCAGTAAGCTTGGCTTCCACAAGCTATAAAGTGTGTGACCCCCTATTCTATTAATCCACTGAGCCACTCAGCTTCCAAACTACCATCAAATTAGTTTTCTTCTTTGCAATACATTTATAAGACTCTGAGTTCACTCTAAAGATTTGGTGTAAGGTACTGACCACCCTGAAGTCCCAGTGGTGATTAATGGCATTCAGCATATTGAAGGAGGGAGGGGCTCAATGCCTGGCAGGATAGATCTTGAATACCTGCAATTGTCAGAAGTTAAAAAACCTCGAGGGCACAAAAATATTTTGACCATTGCATCTATGAAGATTATCTGATTTCACTTCTGCCAATTAGTTTTTAAATGTACTAAGCAGTCTGGCAATATAGCATGAAAATGGAAGTGCATTGTGGCAGTGGCAAATAAACAGCAACTACAATTGTGCAATAAAGACATTACATTGTTTGCAGTTTTGTAAAAGGCTGCACAAAAGTCTAGGTAACATTTTATTAATCACTTCCTGAATTCAAATGATTGTGCAAATTTGAAGGGTTAGAAGTCAAATACATATCTGCAAATCAGTTACATAAGGGAAGCACAAAATCAATGTCAGACATCTGCTTCCTGGTTATATTTTAAAAATGCATTTCAGATATAAAAGCACAATATAGGTTAACTCTTAAAATATTCTCTGCACTGCTCTTTAGAAATACATTTCTTAAATGTTTTGCTCCTGGATAAAAGGAGATTTAATTAATTTTTTTGCTCATAGACCACAATTTTAAAGGCTCAAATACAAATTTTATATATGCCAATATCAAAGTATTCCTAAAAAGCGTCCTATTATGTCCAAAATAAAGGAAAAAAGAACTACTTAGAAATATATTAACTAGCTATGGGCTTGTCTACATGGCACAGGCAATGCATGCTATGGGTGTGATTTGTAAAGGGCTCTAACACTTTGTGCTCTATCTGGCCCAAGTAAAATCTGGTGGCACTGTCTAAAAGTGCCTAATTCAAGTTAGCGGTCTTTCAAACAGAAAAAGGTTAACACAAACTAGGTACCTTTTAGAACATGGCAACAGGATTTACATGGAGCAGTTAGAGCATAGCACATTAGTGCACTCCATAAGTCACCCCCCTGTGGCACATTTGCCATACTGCATAGATAAGCCCTGTCTTGTTAAGGGGGTACAGCAGTAAATTTCAGACTATAGGCAGGTCTACACTAGAGCAGCGATCGATGCTGTGAGATAGATCTATCGGGGGTCGATTTATTGATATCTGAAAGCTCTCCTGTCAACTCCTCTACTCCACTGCCACGAGAGGCGCAGGCAGAGTCGACGGGGGAGCGGCAGCAGTCGACTCACCGCCGTGAAGATGCTGCGGTAAGTCGATCTAAATACATCGACTTCAGCTATGCTATTCTCATAGCTGAAGTTGCACATCTTAGATCGATTCCCTCCCTCCCCCCGTGTAGACCAGGGATATAGCCCTAATTCTACTCACTTATACTGATTTTACACCCGAATAAATGGAATAATTCCTGACACTGACTCTCTATACCTGCAATGGTCTTGAGGTAATTTGAAACAAGAAATATTACTATTTAGGTTCCTGATCATCTAGCTATTGTAGCCAACGGGGAATTTTGCCACAGACTTCAGTGGATCAGGAGCTGGTCTTTAAGCAACAGGGCACATGCTGTGTTACATAACAGAAGAAAAGGTTTTTGGTTTTATAAAAGCCATTTACTGTTAAAGATAATGGTGAATGGGGGTTGAAATTATCAAGGGCATCCAAAGTGCCAGTCTTTGATTTCTCTTACCCGTTAAAAAAGGTGAGTAGTTAATCTTAACACAATAAACTGACATAGGACTGAGACATCACTGTAGAAAACATTGCTGGAATCACACCCATAGCTCATAGTGTAGACACTGCCTTACAGCTATCTATTTTACAAAGAAAAGGAAACTAAAGAATTATAGGTGTCATGTTTGTCCGTGTATAGATAGGGGCCACTTTCCGAGTATGATGGAAAACAATCACCATGTGTTTCAAAGTACATTACCAGATCAGTTTTCAGAGACTGTTCTTATTTGTAGCAAATATTACTATTTCTTCCCTCACTCTGTCCTTTCAAAACAACCACCACCTCTCTTCTAGCTCAATGTCCTTATTTTTATTCATCAGTGTCTCTATTTATTGCTTTTAAGTGGTGGAATTATGCCAAACATGTAGGTTTTTATTTGAATAAAAATCCAGGTTTTAGAAAACTTAAAATTAATAAAAATGTTTCAACAAATTTTGTTAAAAATTCCACTGGAAAGCATGCTTTAGTTCAAATCTTTCCCTGCAAGCGTTGGCAATCTGAATATTCTGGTCATGCATGGGAGCTAGCAATCAAAAGCTGACTAGAAATGAACTAATCACAAAAGTTAAAACAACTAGTCTATTTTCTTGGTCCAACTTGCATAGAATGGAAATAGTGAAACACCATTAATGGCAAAAACAACAACATGTAGATTTCTCCCTCCCGCAAATATTTCAGTTTAATAATCCAAGGTGTGGATGTTTGTAAATAAATGTGTATATATATTAACCTTACAGTGTTGTAAAGCACATATAGGATAGATTTGAAAGGTAAGCAATCCTAATTTTTCAGGGTAATGAAAGCTGAATGCACTAACTCCTCAGTCACTACTAGAGGAGTCTGAACTATCAGACGATGAACGTTTTTCTTTTTCTCTCTTCTTTTTTTCTTTTTTGTGATGTTTTCCTTTCTTAGATTTACTCTTTTTCTCCTTTTTCCTTTCTTTTTTGTGGGATTTCTGTTTTTTTGGTTTTGGATCTTCTTCAGTGACACTTGCTGAATAAGATCTGTTAAAAAAACAAAATTAACACAGATTACCTTACCAATCAGGTATGTATGGGTTACTCATATATTCACTTTATTTTTCTTTCTGTGCTGAATTTAATGCTGGAGATTGTATAAACACATGAATTTATGCAGTAGGTATAGAGGTTGCCCACACCAGCCTGTAAAGTGTAAGCCAACCATCTCCATGCTCATCCAAACCTTGGCCTCTCTGATGAGGCTGCCTCACCAGGAAAGCAAGATGTGTGGTAGTCCTTAATTAACAGTGTTCAGAAATGCATAGGTTATCTTTGGAAAGAGTTAGTGACTCATGCTTGTTAATTAATTACTAGTTGTATCTTACTGGTTTAAATGTTAATTTTACTTCTTTGCTCTGCCTACAGCATTTTCCAAACTATGGAATGTAGACATTTCAACGTTGAAACTTTATTGATAGACAAATGGTCTTATATGTTTAGGTCTTAAAAAAATGGATTGAAAGTATGAAAACAAGGCACAGAAAGAGATGAAACCTTGACCAGAAAGTCTACAATAATAGTATCTAGCTTAATAATACCTTCAAACAAATGGCTACCATTCCCCTTCCCACAATCCCTGCCAATTCAGAGAGCAGATGTTACCAGATGCTAAAGATACATACATTTTGATTAAACTGAATTGTCTGTTTAATAAGAGAGAAATCTGGTGTGGCATTTAGAATATTTCATGAATATGTAGTAACTTGGTTTTAAGTACAAAATTTAACAATGCAATGGGGGGAGTGTCCTCTTTACCTTACTTGAGATCAGCTCCATAAACTGTATTGTTACTGCTTGTGAGAGCAAGGTATGCAAGATTTGGCTTCTTTGCACTAATAGTCAAAATGCACAAGGGAACTTTTAGTACACACTAGCAAGGTCCACAAGGCCAGTTACTGTGCAGATTTAACATAGCTA